>OX443565.1:3122070-4525712 GCA_949372485.1 Cheilosia soror | reverse complement strand
GTCGTCTATAGTCGCTCGTCGCTCGCGCTCTCTAATGGTGATAAGATCATGACTTTTCTTACAACGTTATACGAGCGCACATACCTATAGATCCTCTTTCACCGGGAAATTGAGGATCGGTGGTGGGTTCCTTTCGTATAAAGGGAGTTTTTTTTTTTTCTTTCATCTCTAGACAAGCCACAGGGGCTAGTAGGTATATATTGTTTTGTGTGAAATTATCGGTGGTGGCCGATATAGCCAGAGGCTAACACACATAACCTAGGTTTGGTGGACTGCTACTGATCCTATGGATAGATCTATCTCGGAGGAAGAAAACGAATTTCGAATTTGCAATTTTCTTCATTGCTGCGATAGGTGTAGAGAGAAAAATAATGCAATCCAACACCTGCTCCAAATCGAGTGTGTGGAGGCGGGGGGAATTCAAAAAAAAATATGCAAGACTTGTCCAAAAATCGAAAAAGGTCAGTAAAGTGATTTTTCGTTGCACACGAATCCACCCACATGTAAGTGGAGTAGAGAAAACGAAACGTACAAGGATCTACGGGAGATTAAACCACCTACGATACTTTTCGTTTCGACTGTATATACATTTTGTGTCGCTGTCCCCCCGCGAAAGAGAGCGCCACATGAAAAATGCGTATGAAGAGACAGCGTATCACCTCCCATTTGTCCGGGCAGTCCAATGAGACACGTTGTATCTTTCGCGCACGCACACGGTATACGCGTTTATCTACGCAGCTTCTATAACTATTCCCACTTATCTGCCCGATTCAATCGCGCCGATAGGTGGTTAAATGTTGCCCATGTCAGGTGTGTGCTGACGCCTGTGATAATGTACGTTCATACGCAGTATGCGTACCATACAACGGCATCGCTGCTGATGCTGATTCGTTGGCAAATAAGGCATTTTTTTGCCTTACCACGGACTACGGGTTATGTATCTATAGAGCCAGTCGTCTATATGGTATCCGATCGAGTACGAGTACGAGAATGTTTGGGAAATGGAAAACTGATACGATCACAACACGATCAGTGACAAATTTTTCATGTCGTTGTTGGTGTAGATGGAGCGGATTTGTGAACGATCTGGTTTTGGTGTTGTTTTTCTTGTTTCCAGTGTTTTACAGAATTGTTGGGCATTTTTCCATTTCGAGTGTTGCGCCAGGCCTTGACTGTTATTTAAATTTGGCATTTAAATGCATCGAGAGGGATTTAAATAAGAAATTTAAGGAGTACTTAATGAACTCGATCAAATTCGGAGTTTGTCTGTCTGTTTGTTACATGTAAACGACTAAATTTGGATTTGGATTAGAGAATGGAGAAAGTTTTTTGTCAATTTTTTATTAACTTTCAACTATTTTTTTTTTGACAATTTATCGGAGCTAAAGGATGTCAAAATTTGGAACTTTGACGTTTGGACAAGACCAAATTCAAGCAATAACATTTCTGAGCACCGGTTGAAACCGGGCGAGAACATCTGTAAGTAAGGTATTGTGGAAGGGAGTGTACCCCACTAAACTTTTTCCAACCTACAGGGTGATTCGTTTCGAGCAAAGGCAAGTATTCCCTATCAACGATTGAAGATTGAACAAACATCTTCGATTCGACTTCAATGGACCTCTTTCATACTCACGAGGATTCAGCTATTGTCTCACTGTTGTTGACCTGAAGCCTACCCGTTAGAAGATTCTACTGTTGCAAGAACTATCTTCGCAAATTGGATAGCACGCTTTGGACTGCCACTCAAGGTAACCTCTGATAGCGGAAGACAATTTTTGTCCGGCATCAATCATCTGACGACACCTGCTTACCACCCCGCAGCTAATGGCAAGTTCGAAAGGCTTCATCGTCAACTAAAAGCAGCTATTAAATGCTATGAATCGCACCATCATGGGCCGATTGAACTTCCTGTTGTACTGCTCTGACTCAGAGCATCTTTCAAGGAAGACCTACAAGCTACAGTAGCCAAAATGTTATACGAAGAATCCATCAGACTCCCCGGTCAACTTTTATCACCATACGAAGAGACAACGTCAGTGATCCGACAACTTTTGTGAATCAATTCTGATATCATTTTGAAAATCTATCGCCAGTTCCAGCTTCCCGCGTCATGGTTTAAAAGAAATCTTCGTATTCAAAGAACTTTTCGCCACAACCCACGTTTTCATCCGAAGAGATGCAGACAGAACTGGACTACAAAAGCCATTTGAAGGTCTATTTCCCGTCGTAAAGAGATCAGACAAATTCTTCGCTCTCAAAATCTCAACGCACGAACATTATCGTCGAACTAAAGTTGATTTTGGCATGTTTTACGTCAGGGGCTATCACAGTGGATCTAGTGATAGACCCTGGTTGACCCATTTAAGCTAGGGATGGTCAAACTCAGAGAGCTTATAACATATTTTGCTCTCCTCCTACTTGTAAAACTCTGACGTGAGGTAGGGATGGAAACCTTGGGAAATTTATTTTAGAGACCTAAGGCATGGAATAAATGACGTCGTTTGCAGGTACCATAACAAGAACCAACCCCATTCCGACGAGCTAGGACAGGCGGGAGCTAGCATGCTTTCGTTTTGGAACCTCAGACACCCTTCCCTCGTAGCTGCCCGGATTGACCTACTGAATCCTGTAGTCGTAGGTCATAAGGGTGGCATTTGCGTGAGAAGAGAAGTTTTTTGGAACTCGGTCGATATAACCTCCACTGTGGAGTTGTTTCCCTACGGTGCATTTACAGAAGCCCCGATAGGAGAGCTAAGGCTAAGAGGTAGGCATATATGCAATCACAGTTCCTAAGAAATTCCTTTATAGGTGGCGCCCAACGTGGGTGCAGAATGATGTACTGAACAGCTTGGCACAAACGCGTGAAACGTGAAGTAGAACAGTTCCAGAAAGCAGCTCTTTTCCTCATTTAACGCACGAACATTTTTACGTCAGAAGTGGGTGCAGGCAGAATGGTTTGCTGAACAGCTAAGCACTGACGCGTAAACCGAAAAAAGGACAGTCCCAGAAAACAGCTCCTTAACGCAAAAAACGTTATACAAAAAAAATTACAGATTTTTATTTGTTTCAGAAAGTATCTAAGTGTTAATCCACATCCTCACAAAAAGACATCGCGTCGGTCGGTACAATAGTTTTAGGCAAAATATCTTTCCTAGAATTCCAAAATTTGTTCTTTTCTGCCCAACTTGGAATAAATGAAGATACCTGGCGACTGGAACTTCTGCCGCACAATGTCATTTAGCGAAGAGAAAAAAAATCGTATGCGCCGTCACAATCGTGAGTGCCACTCTCAAAGAGTTTCCCTTTCGACTGACAGAAAGCGAAAATAAAATTGCCTCCCGCTTATCTAACGATGCTTAAGGTCACTTCGACGGACAACGACGCGACGCGACGTCCGACGCGAATTCTGTACAGATATACACTCCTCGGTCGGCGCTGGCCACTGCGCGCGCCACTATACGTTTTTAGGGGGTCTCCTCGATTCCAATTGCAGATTAAATGAGAGACTCATAAATCCTCTCGCATTTTTCTGCTTGAACATTTGGCCCGCTTTTTCTTTTGTGATTCTGATTGTATTTGCGCTGTCCCCTGTGATGTGGAGGTATAGGTCGACTGTGATTTTTCCTTTAGGCATAAGACATAATTTTTCCAAAAACGAAGGGTAGACCACTTTTTAGGGGCAAAATTTTTTGTTGGCATCCTCCAGAGTAGAGTAGATGCAAGCATGCAAGACCGGTAGCGGTTGCAGATACAAACAGAAAAACTAGGCTGCAGGACAGAGACTACCGGCAACATAATCGTGACATGTTGAGTGCAAGTATTGCTACATAGCAAACGAGACGTATGAACAATTAAACATCCATCGAGAGACGTGCTGTCGGTCGGTGCTGGCGTACGCGGTGTTGCTGAAGTATCTCAGTGTAGAAAGACCCCTAAGTCAGATGTGCCCACCCATTACGAATCCAATACACACCGGCTATACGACGACGACGACTACGACAACAACAGCAACCTACAGCCGACGACGACCAAGACTTGACTGTGCCACCAAGACTATAAAGTATCTGAAAGGCGAATGTGAGTGAGCCCACGATTAAATTGTTTCGGATGAAGAAAAAGTGTATCGCTAGAGGTTTGGTATCTTTTTTTTCGGATTTTGGGTGTTGTGCTTTCATAGCACATGGTGTGTCATTAGATTTTGTTCTTTGGGAGACAACAACCAGCATCAGCCATCAGGTAGGACTACGAGAGTAATAAGCAATTTTTTTTCAGCCAAAACAATTTTCTTAACATGACACAGAACTGCGGTGCGGACGGAGTCCAGTGGGCGGAAGTGAAACCATTCCTTAAAGTGTAGCGCGATAACTTTGGGACGTTGCTTAATAGTATTACATACGTTATAATCACCTCGAAGGGAATTTATATTTATTTTTATTTATGAAGTTTTTTTGACACTTTGTTGTGTAATCAGAAAGAATTTTTGTCGCGCTCATATCCACCTGTGTTTACAAAGGTGCAAGTAAGCCTTCAATGAACCCATTCGAGCATTTTTAATACTCGTCAACACCGAGTATTGCTACAGGTTCTAGTCCTCTTTTTCTTCTCTAGTCTTCTGATTTTTTTCTTCAAGGGAGTAATCTATTTAAACTTGTTTCAGGGTCTTTAAAAATTATTGAAGCTCCCATTCTTGGCCGAGTTTCCAACTAACTTAGCTTAGTTCAAGAGCTGGTGACACCTAGGTTGACGTTTTAAATTGTGCTGGAAAGAGGAGAAATAGACGCTTCGTTTGAGTGGTAAACGGTTCCTGTGGCTCTAAAACTGTAGCAGTGGTGCCAAGTCAAAAGCTGCATTTGGCTCAAATTTGTCTTAAGTTTTTGTAGGCATTACCACACAAGCTTAGATTATGTGATGTTCCAATCAAGAATTATGATATAGCAGCTTGGCTATTAATGGCATGTATTTCAGGCTAAAATATGCTGAAACTCTGACATATTTGGGGCAAAGGTCTGTAAGGATTTTTCAACTCTTGTCCAGGGTGCTGAAATAGAAATGGTGGCCGGATGAACCGTTTATGGGCAAACGGCAGCACTCATATCCCCGCTGGTGGTTACTGACAACGGAGTATCCTTCTCGCTGTCGTAGGGTCAATTTTAGGACCTGGCCCTCAAGGTTGGAGGCTGTGCGTGGGGTTAACTACCCAACCACGAAAAACAAAATTCGGATAAGCATAGATTTACTATCGACGACCCTGCAAAACAAAAAAAAGACAATGACTTTCGGAATGTTCGGACCCTGAACAGACCGCGTGCAGCTGAACAACTAGCGGAGGCCTCAGACTGCAACAATGCAGATATCACCGCCATCCAGAAACTGCATTGGTATGGGCCCGGCCAAAGGAGGATGAAAAAAACTGTGACATCTACTACGATGATTGCTACAGAGAATAGGAGCAGCGTCTATTTGGATGCGGATTCGTTGTAAGCGGCAGACTTATGCAAAAAGTCTTGAGCTTTGGACACATTAGTGAAAGCCTTACAACTATCCGCATCAAGGCTAAATTCGTCAACTCGAATCTGCGCTCACGCCCCCACAGAAGATAAAGACGATGCTATCAAAGAATGTTTCTACGAGCTCCTCGACAAAACATATGAACAATGTCCTAAGCTTCTTAGGTGACAAAATAGAACGCCAAAGGAGGACATCTTTGGTAGCACAATCGGAAAGCACAGCCTACACAACACCACGCCTGGAAACGGACTTATGCTAATCGACTTTGCTGTGGGACGTAATGTTACTCTAGCTAGCACACGGTTTCCCCAACTAAACATTCACAAAGCAACAGGGCGGTAACCAGACCATTAAACGGTCAGCCAAATTGACCATTTTGCGATCGCCGCAAGGCACTCCTCCAGTATTCTAGATGTCCGAACTTTCATAGACTCGGATCACTACCTTGTTGTAGCTAAGGTCCGGAGAAGATTCAACGTCGAACGGCTACAAGCGCAACAAACCGCCAGAACTTTTGCCAATCGCGTCTCCCTCAAATTCTCCAGAAGTCCCGTGCAGCCAGCATCAAGTGCTGAAGACCAGTGGCATCGATGCTCAAGGAGCCATTAGAAAAGCCACTACTAATGTGCTAGGTTTCACCCGCCCACCGCACCGCGAAACCCTTGGTTTGATGATGAGTGCCGGCAAGCACATGCAGCAAAGAAACTGACCTACAAAGCGGCGCTGCAGAGAAAAACAAGAGCAGCTCGTGAGCTGTGAGCTCTACTCTACGAGCAAAAAATGAGGGAAAAACACTGTCTTTTCCGGAGGAAAAAGAAAGAGCATGAGAAGCGCGTGATCGAGGAAATAGAGAGGTGCTACTCCAGGAACAATGTTCGGAAGTTTTACCAAAAGAACGTGTAATAGCAACAAGACCCGAACAGAGGCCTGTAGAGACAAACAAGGAAACCTTGTAGTGGAGTCACAGTCGGTGCTGAGGACATGGAAAAACCATTTCTGCAGACTGTTAAACGGCGAAGACGACACAAAGTCCGCTGTCATGCCGAATGGACCATCAAACCTGGGCGATGCAACTCAAGACTTCCGTCCACCTGACCAAAATGCAATATCTAAGCTGAAGTCTAACAAAGTTGCAAGACCGGATGGTTTATCAGCCGAGCTTTTTAAGGCAGCGGGGGATGACTTGGTAGAGAGCATACACGAACTCGTTTCTAAAATTTGGTCAGAGGAAAGTATGCCTGATAAATGGAGCCTCAGCATTGTTTGCCCGATCCATAAGAAAGGACTATAAAGGCATCAATCTCCTTAACATCGCTTACAAGATCTTGTATGTGGTACTGTGCGAACGCCTGAAGCCATTTTTCTACGAACTGATTGGACCCTACCAGCGCGATTTTAGGCCCGGTAAGTCTACAACCGACCAAATATTCACACTACCGCACATCAAATGGTTGCAAAGTCTTTACATTCTGGGCCTACATCTAGATAAAACGGACTTTTAAGTCGTAAGTCATAGTTGAGCTTTAAAAACAAGTTGATCACTTACAAGGTTATTTTCCAGGCGTTAAAAGTCGCGTAAGCTAGCAACTTTGATCATGGTTAGGACAGTTGACTGCATTTATTCAGTTTTTTAAATATTTGATTTAGCTAGCCTAGGTTCTTATGCCCGGTTTCACAAGAACGGATAACGACAAACATATAAGAGTGTCAGTCGTCTGAATTTTGCGTTTCACCCTGAATGGTACGAAAAACTTGGCAGCACTTACTTATAGAAAAGTTTTTTTTGCGGTATTTAGCAATTTGTTTGATTTTCAAAATGTCTCGTTAACGATAATTGATTTCTAACTTCATAAAACGAAAAGACAAAAATCTAAATGATTTTGTCAAATCGTTGACAGCTGAAGAGATAGCTTGCCACCTGTCAAAGATACATACGAGTAGGTATAATAAAATTTTAAAAGCGTTCGTTTGGTACATATGTACTCAACTGACAGTTTTTCTCCTGAAAAGAAGAGCAATTTGTTTCTGGATTCGAATTCAGAATCACGGAGAGCTCTTCCGGACGGTTCTGGACGACCAACCGAACACGACATAAGTCTCCAATATTGAGCTAGTTTTTAAATAAAATATGAAACAAAAATCTACCTTTGAGTAGAATTTTAAGGGAGTCCTATTGTAGATTTTCATTTATCATTTTTATAATTAATATTTATGTTATAGGATAAAAAAAAAATAAAAACACGACTTACCATCACCAGAAATGCTACCCTGAGAACTGTGAGAATCTTCTGAAAAGAAATACAAATCCGATTTAATTTCATTAGCATTTTCATCCTTTAAAGGATTCGAATATATATTTTTTTAATTTTTTACTAATATTTGTTAAGACACACCTAAGACAACACACTGACCTGCATTATTCTGCTGCTCATTTATAGAAATCCATTCTACAGCTGTAGTTGGCATGAAATTAGAACCGCCGCTTCCACAATAGGGTTCCAATTTGGGAGCTAAAAAAAAATACACACACAAGAGGTCAAAAGACAAAAGAGATTTAAATATAATCCACACACGTCTTCACTAAAAACTGGGGATATAGAGGGTAAACTACATTCACCACCACTGAAAGTACTACACTTTTCCGAAAATTGCTGCTCCACCTGAATGTGTACAATTGTACCGCAAAATCGAAACCAAAATGTAAAAAAAAAAAACAAGGACAATTGTCTGTTCCTTGACAATATTATATGTGGTGGTGGTGCCGGTGCAGATTGTGCTTTATTTGGGAGAACAACACACCATCCGAGGACACAACAGAGGAAACGAATTTTTTTTTTTGGAAAACCGACCAATTTGCATTTGTGGCATCATTAGACCCGAGTTAGTTTAGATAAAAGCAAAAGAGACCCATAGAGACGACTTTCGGGACAGCAACGTTATAAAAGTCGAAAGTGAACGCTTGGTTGCGCACATACATATACATCGCAGCGTTGCCGGAGGATTATGCACCAGCCAGATGAACATATGCAGGACTGGAGTGGAGGATAATATACAAAACAATGACGACTCCATTTAAGTCGTTTGATGCAGCAGCGGCAGCAGTAAATGTAGGTAAATTCACCCTGACGTCGCATTTGGAATTTTGTATCTATTGTTTGGTGGGGGATATATCCTCGTATCTGCAGAGGAAATGGGGGTCTGTAGTAAGCATTTAAAGCTTTAAGCGATGGAACTTTGATGTAGAAATCTCCGGAAGAGCTTCAAGTTTGGTGATGATTGATGGGATAGCCTCAAGGTTACTATTTTAAAATTTATAAAAAAAAATTGGTACTTACGCTTTGGCGGTTTCTCATCGTGCATGCCCAATTGATGTTGATGATGATGGGACTGCATGAAGCCGCTGTGATGGTGATGCTGGTGTGACTGTAGCGTTGGTAATCCATGATTTAAGTGCTGAATATGCACTGACGACTGCAGTTCCATGCTGAGCATATCACAGAGATCTGAAAAAGTGAACGATTTCTTAGATCAGAATGTGACAAATTATGCTGTCGAAGTTTGTTATAGAAATAGAGCTTCACAACAGGTCGGCTATTTCACTGACGCTCTCTGACAAACAACAGAATTAACTGACAGTAGCTTGACTTAGTAGGTAACCTTTTTGGCAAATGAAAACGTCGAAGCTCATAGCCAATCTCAAGGAATAAAGGCGGGAAAATATGGTTAGATTTAGTGGCACACTTAGACCAAATTTGAAGGCCAATCGTGGTAGCTTTGTCGGTGTGTATGCAACACTTCCTTTGGCAGAAGCTGTAAGTAGCGCCCCAAATAACATCCCGACTTTGACGGTGTATAGGAATATGCGATTCAGGAGAATGCTCATGCAAATTGTACCTTGGCTCCCAATATTGTAAAAAAATAGTATTTTACAGTTTTTTGACTTCTTTGACAAAAACCTTTTCGTCACTATCTTTCCTCGTAAATATTCAATATAAAAAGTCGTCTATATCCTTCTCCAGGTCCCAGACTAACTATTTGCCGAACTAAATTACAATTGGTTCAGAGGTTTAGTCTAAATGGAAAGACAGACATACGGGCAGACAACCAGACAGACAAATGGACATACATACAGACACAGTTACTCTCGAATTTATAATATTACGTAGTCTGGATTTGGATCAGTAGGATGGTCAAGATGAAGGTCACTGATTCCGTTCACAATGCCGGGTGATAGTTTGTTTTCGGAAAGACGAATGGCGACTAAAATAGTGAAGCCTAAAGCCACTGACAGCCCATCCGCCGGCGCCGGTGGGAATGTTGATAACCGCTGGGGCTGATACAGCAATCGTCAATTTGAGACAGGTCGTTATGTTCTTCTAGAAATAATCCCCTTAAGCTAGCCTTTAACAAAGTGTCATAAGCTGGACCAGGTGTAAAGGGGTCAAGCAAGGATTTCTTCTTTCCTACCTGGGCGCAGTGTCTCAATGGTTAGTGTGTTGGACTATGCCCGAAAAAGCACAAATTACATCTTAAGGTTTTTTTGCGCTGCGCCAGCCCTTACGAACGTCTGGCAAACATCCGAGAGTATGTCTGTCCTGAAAAAGCTTTTCAAATGAGCTGTCCGGACTCGGCATAAAATTGTAGGTCCCTTCCATTCGTCCCAAAAATAAATATTCATACAAAGGAATGGTTGTGAAAAGCTGGGCCTAGGGTGTGCAAACGTCTGTTGTGCCAACTATTTATTTATTTTCTTCCCTACATAGCTCCAGCCAAACGCATATTCATGCATGTCCGTCAAAGAGTGCACGTCAATGCCGCCCCCAATGGATCTTATTTTGCGCCTATTTCTAGAAAGAAGTCAGCTTCTCCTTTTGACATCTAATTTCGGCCAAATTTGTTTGAGTATTGGCAGGCGTTCATTCCAGTCCACCTATTGTTAGCAATTTTTGAAGGCTTTGGATTGGATTGGAGCATGCGGTTCAACAGTGACGTGAGATTGTCTTAAGTTGCTCGGAACTGAACATATATGACTTTTTTTGTACCAACTTTAATTTGGTTGTTGGTGCTTTTATAACTGCCTGAGAAATATAAGAAACGAAAGCTTTTCCGTCTTGAAGCTGCTTAGCGTAGAGCTATCATTTCTGCCTGAAACTTACTACAGTCGACTTAAGACGAGGTTGAGATGAGCTGATAGAAAATTCCAGCGCCCGTAGGTACTTTCCGTCATTTTATAGACCCATTTAAATCTTAAGTTCGGGTTCGTTACATTTAACGGCCTTCTTCCATTCGAATCGGTTTCTGAACTCTGCCTTGTACTTTATGTTGACGTCTTTAAAAGTATGTTTTGTCCAGAATTGTACAAGAAAGGATGCTCATTTGGCTGACCCGAGAGTTAGTCCATTTTTCAGACTCTCCGACCCTTAAAGCTGTTTTAGAGGCAATTTATTTCTCGAAGATGTCAGGGACTCAGGGGTGGCATTGTGTCAAGAGCGACCGCAGGGGATTCATATGCGCTCAGTAGACCGCTGTCTAACAGGCCATAAATGAGCCTGACTACTGCTATAGTGACTATAGAGCCAGTTTATTACTTTAGGCTGTCGAGGAAGCGAGGCTGTATGAGGACAGCCTATGGAGGAACACAAGCTACAGTCATTAGTCTCCCGATAAAAACTGCCAAAAAAGTTCTGGAGGTTGGACGATATGTCGAATACGTGAGAAAGTACCGCTGCGATATCTTAAATGTCTAACTTTGGGCACCTAACAAAATCGTGTAAAAACACGCTGGATAGAAGCGGTTGACTGCGTCAAATGTGGAATGAAGGGCCATATATTCAAGAACTGCCACCAATGATCCAAGATGCGTCATTTGCAAAGAAAAGGGAAGTAGCAACATAAAACATGCTGCAGAAAGCGCACCAATACCAAGAAGCTATAAGAACCGCAAGAAGAATATGAAAGTTCTGCAACTAAACTTAAACCACTGCGAAGCGGCGCAGGACCTTCTGTCACAAGCCGTTCCCGACTTAAAGATAGATGTTGCCGAATACGGCCTTTATTGTACGGAATATGTATTTTACCTCTGTCTAGATACTTAACACGTCTTGCAACGTTTAGCTTTCAAGTATAGGTGGAGCTATGTTGGGAACTTAATATCTCTTTGTGAACTGCGCACACTATGTCTTGTAAGATTTGACATCAAGTCCAACCGTGTCCGTCCATTTCACTAACTAGCAGATTCCGAAAGATTGCTTATAGCGGTCGGAAATTTGTCAGCGACAGAAATGGCAATTTGTCCCAAAAATAAAAACTCACACAAACGAATGGTTGTGAGAAGCTAGGCCTAAGGTTCCTATGACCTATTGCGCCAACTATTTAATTTTAAGGCCATAACCTTCCACTTATCATTTCGAAGTATGGATTAGGTTAGTCCTTATTTTAGTAACAAACCCTAAAATAGAGCCCTCCTCGCTTTGGTTAAGCCTGGCACACAGATCTCTTGGTTTGAAAGCTCTCCAGCTCGGACAGAATCATTAAGCTTCGGTTCTAGTTCCCACATATCGCATCGCATGACAATTACTATAAATGAAATGAATGAATCCAATTAGATCCAATATATGAAATTCTCAACAACAGATGGCTCTGTTCTCACCTGCCATCTCATAGACAAGGCAGCAAAAACCCCACATATCTACAAAGAATCTCGACCCTTCTAAGATTACAATCCTCGTAGACAGTCAGGCTTCCATTAAATCAAAGACAGTCAAGGACTGTCAAATGTCAAACAGCCCTGAAGGAAATAGAGGAAAAACACAAGGTCACTCTCTGCTGGATTCCCGGACATAATGGCATTAATGGAAATGAAAAAGCCGACGAACTAGCAAGAATTGGGTCGGAACTTGATATCAATATACATCCCAATTAGTGTAGCAAAAAGTGGGGCCAGATCGCGTAAAATAAAAACGATCGAACGACATCGTTTTCACTAAAGCTGTCTCTAGCATATCTGTGACAATAGACAGAGACTGCTAGTATCGAAACGACGTCGTTCGATCGTTTTCATTTTACGTGATCTGGGCCCTGGTCTAACAGATACGACTCTGTTACATCTCGCAGCCTTTGGCCAAGAATCGACGATAAAAGAACACGATGTGCTCTAAAAATAATAAACGAGATGTTCGTATCTTAACGGGTGTACACAAGACTGGCCATCAACTCACCAGACTACTGCAGGAGCTGTCAAGACATATAAGAAACGGAGGCCATTAAAGCTGTGCACTTCCCTCAAACCTTCAGCAATGTATCTGGAGCTGGAACCACATTTCATTAGATGGATCGACATGATCCAGCTTCAGTGGCGCTGCTTCTCCTACGACAGTGATTTGTTGATTTGTTTGCCACCTATTGCCAATTTTTTTTTTAGGTCACTATTAATCTAAAAAGACGCCGCAATATTCCTCAACACGTACATCCGTATATATAAGGTATTCACGTATAAGACCAGCAATCATAGCATGCAACAGCTGGCGTGACTATTGCGCCATAACCTCCAAACGCAAACCCAAACGCAGAGTTGGCTACGAATTCCAAAACTTTAGGATTTCTCTCTTTATAATAATGCAACTGCAACCAACATTCAAATAATTCATGGGCTTTCATGGTCTCGCTTATCAGTCTTGTGGGCCTTTTAATCCATCTCCCCCTCAATGGTGTCCTTCCGCTTGGGCGTAATTTATTATTTTATTCCTTCCTCTCTCCTCTCTCTCCAGGAATTCTACATTTTCATGTGTCTCAGTGGCTGGGAAAAACTGCTTGCTCTCCACCACCACCAGCAAAGCAAAAGCAACCGTCTCTGGCGTGAGAGCGGGCGCGCAAAACTTGCTACTTTGCATAAAATATCCATTTTCTTGAATTCACTTGTTTTAGGTTTTTGGCTACCTGCTGGTGCGCACATTATACGACTGAATAGTGAATACGTCGCGTCAGCTATACGCGATGACGATATCGCTGCTGACACCTGTGAGTGCGCTGCAAATGGGGGAAATGTGTTGGCACAGGAGGTATACAAATACCAAAACTCCTACTCCTCGTCCCCGCGTCCACATGTGTTACCTTTAGATACAAAAAGTATCTACAAAAAAAAAAAAAAATGGGACGAATTGTGTATGAGGAAAATTTTCCCGCATTTGAATTTTATTTCATTTTGATGGTCGTCCTAGCTTGTAATTTTCCCCATTTGTACTTTGAACACACACACCTAACTGATGGAAGGAAGGAAGGAAGGAAACCCGTAAGAAGAGTGCATTAAACTGCACCACATGTCATGTTGGGATAGAGGGGTGAATGGCGGTTTTTTTTCTTTTTAACTGAAAATTGCTGGCTGTTCCTCCTCTGTAGGAATGACATAGGGAACGCATTAATCGCATCATTTCCACCCTTATACGGAGAGTGCATTAATTTTTGGAATGTATTCCAGAACAACAAGTGTTCCGCTAATGGGTGTGAGAAAAATAGTTTACTGGCGGAGGGCAACACAGTTCAAATTGACCGTTTTAACGGATGAGGGTTTTTTTCAGAAATATCTACAAAAATGCACAACCTGTAGAAAACCAAAGAAGTCCAATCGGAACCCCTATCTTTTTATCGATTTTATGGTCACATATGACCAGATAAGCCATTTAGAGCCATGTCCAGTTTTGGGCATACCTGAAAAAGCCAGTCAGATTGTATAGAATGACGATGGAGGTGGAACGTAAGACCTTTGATGTCAAAACGGCCTTGGACAAGGTGGCTTCTACATATATGTACTTGAAAAAATTTTACGAAACTCAACAAGTCAACAAGAGAGGTAGAATTTTTCAAAAATCGTTGCTGTCACTGGCGGATTTGAAAATATTTTGACAGAAGTGCTAAAAATGGGATTAGTCGTGATTATCAGAAAGAAGAGAAAGAATCACACCGGCATTGACGAATCGAACAGATCTTCATAATGGAGAGGTAAACTTTGAAGTTGGTTTACCTATAGACCCACTTAAAATCTATTTAACGTCAGAAATGAAGCCAAGACTTTTGGCAATTTCTCTAAGCCGTAACGATGCACTAAATCAGTCAAGTCAAGCCTTCACCAGAAGCATGTACCTACATTAGGAAAATTCTTCAAACGATTTTTGTTCCTTTCTCTTTTTTGTTTCTCCTGGGAAAGGCCAACCTATTCCCATTTGACTTGACGAGATTTGAGCATGAGAGATAGACCTTGTCTAAGATGGATATGACTTACCTAAAACTTCGAGATAGACAAGCAGTCGGTCTGGTCTGCCCCGGCGGAAACATTCGACTTCGTCAACCGCTGTAGCTTTGGTTAGGCTAATGGTCTACCGAACCCCTTTGTTGTGTGAATTCAGCTTTTTGGCGGCAAGTGCTGGACGAGAGCTGATATAGGCTCCTTCCTAGGGAACTCTAAGCCGAGCGAATTCTTTAGCTACGAGTATTTTTTACACTGGAAATCCATCCTATTGGAGATGACAATAGAAAGACTGAAAATGCGTCTCAAAGACCAAGCCATCACGGTTGGCAGAGCTCAGAGGATGGTCTCAAGTTAAGATGATTACGGGTCACGGACGCAACAATTTAAGCGCATTGTGGGAGGCAAAGCATATCTAAACTGGAGAAATATCGGTCAATGGATTCAGGGGGGCTACATAGGAATTCACAGAAACATCGTCAGGGATAGCGACTTTCAAGCAGCTGACGATAATGTTACCTCAACAGACGAGTCTTCAAGTAAATAAACTGTTGTTTAACGTACAACTACTCCACAAGTTGTTGAATTGCCAGTTCCAGAAACGCCCAGAAACCATATGCCCACAAATAAGGGAGTTGTTGCTGTTAAATCTGGTACTCTGGAAATATATCAGCAAGTGAAAATATTATTCTGACACCAGCTGAAATATCTTCGGTTCGTATCAAGAAAAATTGTTATAACTACTCGGGGTAGACCAGCTGGAAAATTCACTCTGTTAACCGGTTCCCCATTGCTGTAAGAATCTGCCAGTAAAAATTGTAATTCCTATTCCTCTATCCTATACCTTTCGAAAATAATCTCAAAACTTTTTATTTCTTAGGGAAGAACAAGAAAAAACTGAAGAAAATGGTAACAGAAGGATCAAGCGCGGAGACAGACTGCATAAGCTATTATGACCAGTCAGACTTCTAAAATTACCTAATACGTTCCGTCGCCGCCAGTGACAAGAAAGATGCTGAATGTATGTTCTGTTCTACCCTGTTTTCGGAAGTTCGACCCGGCGAAATATGGATCCAATGCGTTTCTTGCCATATTTGGAACCATGAGCTTTGTGAGAAGAACTCTTTATTTGTGAATCTACAAATTACCCTGCTTTACTCTACGTTTTGAAGTGGCACAACTTTTTCAAGCTTCTCGCAATTGTCCCACCAGAAAGCTATTTTAGATACTCACAGCTCTTGGTTGTATTGGATCAGGAGAGATCGCCACTGATACCAATCGCACCGTTTGACTTTCACCCAAAGTGTGCTTCAAAATATCAGCTATTTTTAAAAGGTCACAATAATGACCCATTTGTAGTGCTGATGCTGGGACCATACTTGACTAAAAAATTTTCGATTCATTCTTCAATTCCTAATATCCGTAGACCACAAGTGCCGAATACATCACTTCTCTGTCAAAATGACGTACGTGTCATTACGTAACATTCGTCTCCAATGAACTAATCAAGAGTTGGATGCGTGTGAGAAACGAGTCATTAGAGAGACTACGAGAAGAAGACTTATAGAATGCAACTTTTCCCCTATAGATACATCCACCGGTTGCACCTTTCACACATTCTACAAACGCTTCCGATAATTTTTAATGAGAGTGACACGGAAACCCATCGCGCCAAGGTATAAAGCGTGTGGGTACCTAAGCCAGGCCCAGTTACAGACGCACATTTATTAAAAACCAATTATTCTAATCAACTGATCGTAGGGTCAGTGTTTCAATTAGTATCTGAAACCCTTAAAACAGGTGTTTCTTCTCGACCGCACGTTTCTCTCTCCATCCGATGGATTATGCAATAAATTTTCATTCTTCCCAAAACCACAACAAGAAAAAAAGGGAAGCACCACAAGAGGGACTACCTGCCTCTCTGAACTACGATTAGACACACATATAGCAGGGGAAAACAATCGCAAGTAAAAATTACCCACGCTACTGACCTTGAGCTCATGGCGGCATCTCGATGTAACATTGTTTTTCCTCCATAGATACTTTTGCTATTAAATTTAGTTTTTTTTTGTTTATATAACCCACCGGCAATTGTGGGTGAGTGGCACTGCCACAGCAACAACAAAACAACCACGAGGGGGTTATTGTCTTAAAATGCGTGTGAGAATAGATTCCCTTTTAGCTTGGTGGCAGGTCTAGAGCACACCAAGACCGAGACCATGGTATAAACAGATGAATTCATGGTCAACTTTGGTGGGAATTTGTATCTAGTCTTTCTCTTTGTCTCAATGAAATTGAATCTGAACAGTTTGACATGACACTGATATTTCTATCAGACAGCAATTACAGTTGCAAATTATTGTGCGATTGTATAATTCATCATCGGATGTGGTGTTGGTGTGTCCTGTGACTGTGCGCCTGTGAGGAGGAGGAACAGGAGATAGATTTATCGAGTCTTGTCAAGGAAATCAATTGAATGCCATAAATCAAGCAGTTGTTCCCATTTGGAATAGGATAGTGCGGGCGTGGGTGTCGTTTCGGTATCTACTTATGGGCACATTCCTTTTTAGATCTAGATGGCGCGTGTGTCTATGGAAAATAAATTCATTTTCGATCAACGATATGTAATGAAAGTGCCAGCGAAGAATAATTGTGAGGTTACAAAATTGAAGACACTCTGAGCTGCGAGCAGAGTAGTGTGACCTTGGCGTCACAATAAGTCTGCTTGTTGTTATACAACAAGATATCCATTTTAACTGGGTTGGAATTTGATCACAGCAGTTATATGTGTACAGCGACATCGACCTAGCCAGAAGAGTGAAGGTCCAACGACTGCGGTGGCTGGGTCAGAGCGAATGGACGTGAATGCTTCGGCCCGGAAGATCTTAGAACCGACGACCGAGGGACGGCGCAGTAGAGGAAGACCACCGACTTAGGTGAAGCACGCAAGTGGAAGGGGCCCTTAACCAACTTAGCATGCGAAACTAAAGACAGCTGACTAAAGATCGTGCTGGCTAGAGACGCTTGTTGGTTGAGGCCCAGGTCAACCCCGGACTGTAGCAGTGCACCTCCACCTTAAGTAAGCAAGTAAGTTGCAGGTGCATTTGCCACAAGATAAACTGTTTGGTTGGATAGAAGAAAGGATCGTCCGACGGGCTATTGTATACCACACTCAAAAGCTAACACGAGAGGCAGAACTTTTGACAAGTCTTTACAAAAATGTACTTCTGTCAAAATATTAGGACAGAAGAGCCTCACTAGTTATGAATAAGGGGGAGAGCCAAAGATGTCTGGCAGAAGATCGCGTCATTCTTTGGCTTTCTATGTATCTGGAGTGCCAAAAAATGCTTTCGACTCACACAAAAAAAGAGTAGAGACCAACAACTACCCTTTCGATACTTATCAGCACCTAACCTACGCATAGCAACATATTGATAGATTTATTATGAAGTCAAGTACTACAACGTTACGCGCGGGAGTACCACAAGGCTCTGTTCTTGGACCTCTCCTGTGGAACATAGTGTAAGTATGACGGAGTCCTGTGACTAACGATGCCTCAAGGAGTTAAGGTGAATGGTGGCCAAACACATCCACCAGATAGAGTCCGCTACGGATGAAGCAGTTGCCAGAATCAAAAAATGCCTGGAGTCCGCCGGCTTAGAACTAGCTGACCACAAGACCGAGGCTGTCTTGATAACCAGCCGAAAGTCTGTGGAATTTGCAAATTTCCGGGTTGGGAAGCAAACCATTAGGCCTAATGCTCGACAACAGGCTAAGATTTAAAACGCACATTCAGTACGCCGGCAATAAGGCCTCACAGATGCAAGCAGCTCTTTCCCAAATGCTGCCAAACGTGGACAAGTGGACATATCACGAGGGTTCTACTGTCAATGAGTGGTCACTGGTCAGCTTAATACTACTCTGTACCGACCGGTCTGAGCGGGGGCTCTAAAAAAACAAACGAAACAAGGAGAAAGCTTTCGTCAGCATACAGGCTCTGCGCAATACGAACAATAAGGGGATTTTGAAAAATCTCGAAGAAGCAGTCTGCGTTATATCGAGAATGATCCCCATCGACATTCGTACCAGCGAGATGCAAAGGATCTACCTTAGGCAAACAGCCAACCGGCAAGAGGTCCCTAATAGAAGGGTCAAAGTAGAAGAGAGGGAAACATCGATGGCACTATGATAACCCAGCAAAAGGCAGATGGATCCACAAACTGATCCCAACCCAACCATCGAAGTCTGGACAAAAAGAACAAACGGGAACTGCACCTTACGCAGTTATCTTATCGGGGCACAGCGGCTATCGGAAATACCTTTGTAAATTTGGCCACGATAGCTCGCCTCTCTGTCCCGAATGCCCAGACGAAGGAGAAGATGCGGAGCACGGAATATTCCATTGTAGGTGTTTCGTAGCTCACGATAAAACAAAAAATAAAACACACATTTATAGTGTAAAATTACAAAAAACAACACTTGCTCCATCTTAGTAGTACTTTAAGTATAAAAATCGAACACAGAAGCTCTTGTCATTTGGTACAATTTGCTTTAAGCTCTAAAGCTTCTGGCTTTCGATACAGTGGGCGCTTTGCAGGAGGAAGAGCGAACTTACCAAACCCCCAAAGTGTAATAAACCATATGTTAAGGTCAGAACATGACTAGCTGGAGGTATGCTCCTTTATAACGAGTGTACACGAAGAATTAAGAATTAAGACTTAGACGATTCGAAATGACGGATTTAGCATGAGTTGCTAATCAGCCCCGCGGGGAGAGGGATTGAAGGAAATAGGGTGTGAATTAGTACGTTTAGACGCACTCCTGGCATCGATTATTCGGGTTTGTGAATAGTGCATGTTGGTAGCACGGGCTACCGCATCTCTAGAAGATTACCAAATCCATTGGCGCAACCAAAAAAAAGAGGCAGATTTATGATGGAAACCAAACACAGTTTAAGAACGTTAATCGCAACCTATAGGACCGAATTAAAACGTCCACCAAGACCAGCCTTATGACCGCCCGAAATCAAAGAGTTCTTGCATCTCCGCATGCTATTTGAACAGAGTTCAGAAAGGCCTTAAGCACAGCTGTCGCGAAGCAACGATCGCAGTGACTTATATACTCTAGGCCGCCACTTTTCTAAAAAAAAAACAGATAGTCGCCGCATATACTATATTCGGCAGCATAGCAAAATCTACTACTGTTGCTTTCAATGAAGACACCAGCGCCAGTTCAGAAGCGGGAAGGAAGTATCGAGCGGATGCTTTAATAAAAATGAAAATAGATATCAGTGAAGCAAATTGACGGCATAATGGAGAAAGAGGCTATAGAGCGTCTAAGAAGTATTGTGCTACCTCTCGACCATACCTTTTGCCTTTTGCCACTTAAAAGATAGCGGAGAATCGAGAGCTATGGAGGGTCCACTTGAGCAACCTACACCCGCGACCCACACTATTGACAAGCGGACCACTGAAAATGAATAAATGAATGAAAAGATCCTGTATCCGCATCTTCACTCATTTGGGTTCATAATCTGTAAACAGATAATGGACTCGCAAAAGAGTTGTAGTCAATCCAAAATCCGCTTTGTAAAGATGACGCCTAAACAACCTAAAACGCAGGTCCTTCACAACCACAGCGCAGAATTAACAAACCTTTAGTTATATCAAAGCTTCTAGACTTCATTAAAAGAGATACGGTTTGGTGATGAAATCTCCTTTAAATCTTCCTCTAAAATCCACTGTGCTGAAATCCCTTACTCCAAATCCCCCATTTTTAGATTTGGTGTTATTAATTCTGTCGCCGCGACACCTAAAAATTGTGTTAAAATGTGAGATTCGTATGCAGCCCCCCCCCCCCCCCCCCCTTAGTGTACACACTAGTATTCCAAAATATTTGACAACAGAAACTGTATACAAAGCCTTATAAATGAGCTTCTATTTTATGATCAGTGAAACTTCAAAATATCTCCATCTATATTATTATCTAAATCAAATTTAATATAAAAAATAAATAAATAAGAAACATTTTATATGAATCTATTTATATAGTAAACCAGCCAATGTGTCCAATTTAATTTTTAGTTTCACAATTTGGCAAAGTTTTAAATAAAAATCAATGCTGCATCTTATTTATAAGAAAAATAGAAAAATAAAAAAAAAATCTCTTAAAAACTAGGCCAAAAATAAAAACACCAACTACAACTCGTTTTTTTTATACATAACCGACAACTGACGCACGTTGACAAACAACAACAAAAAGAGATCAATCATTTTCACGCTCTCTAAATTCTGGTTGCAATCTTGCAAGTATCTTTATTGTTTATTCAATTAAATTTAAAACAAATATAGAGAAAGTAAAACAGTGAAAATGGTATAATCGTCAATCATCGCATCACAATGACAGCTTTTCTTGACATTTTCATGCCCAACTGATGTATAGCGATGACAGTTTGATGACTTCCTCTTGATTGCATACCTACACCTGTCATGATTTTATGAAAATTTTAAACTGAATGTTCTTTTGGACATTTGAAGTATTTTTAAGAGAAATCGTAGACCCTAAGTGATTGTCAATTGATGTAATTTTGAATATATATTGAGCTGTCATAACTCGAATCATTTTAAATGTCACTTTATGATGATGATGTCATAATTTCGGGCTGGGTCGAATTAAGCGCAATGCGGAAGTCAAATTTTCGACTTACGCACGATTTCGTCATTTGCAGCTTGTTTGCAGCTTCCATATAACCAAATGAAACTCTGTCTAGTAGACCTTTATGTCACTGCAAAAGGCTCGGCCAATTCGAAAAGAAAAAATCGCTACAGAGAACACACTTTACACAGTTTATAATTTTAACTAGTTTTACGAACGGCTGTAGCCATGTATCGCAAGCCTATAGCAAACCAGCTATCAACTGTCCAATTGCGGGTAACTGGAAAAAGTGTTGCCAATCTAAACATCCCATAGGTTGAATTAGAAGCTTTCGCAAGACACCTTTTGCAGATTTGTCTCCGCAAGATACATAGTCCAAGACTTTTATTTAACTGATTTGGGTCTGTAGAAACGAATCCTCATCCTCATTTTAGATTGCTCTTTTGAAGAAGTTGAAGCATAACTTTTGCGAAATTGAAAATTGACACAAGCCAACTAAATTAAAACATTGCACACAAAAAGTGTGTGGCTTCCAGTGTAACCTTAACAACCTTGGAGCTTAAGTAGTACAAAGATTTTATGTAGGTTCTAGTAAATTTTGACAGGAAAATGGACTAGTTTCTTAGAAATTGAATTCAGTATGAGACATTTCCAAAAATGTTACGCAAAATTAACTATCTGTCATCAAGTAGCCACTGTCAAGCGCCGTGGCATTTTTAAATTTGCCCATAGGCAAATTTGCTGCTGGTTCCGTTACGTTTTTGACAGACGAATAGATATGAAAAAAACATGATTATGTGTCGAATGATGTCTCTCCAAAAGGATCCTCAAAATTGCCAATAGCAGCAGTTTTTTGGAGAGCCTTGGAGCCTACATCTTACCATCTTTGATCTGCCTTATTTTTAATTCTCTCGAGAATAATTCTCTTGGTCACGGCTATTAGTGGTCTTATGCTTTCAATGGTTTCGAGTTGTGAAAGCTCTGCTCCATTTTTTGCCAGAACGTCAGCCCTTTCGTTACTCTCAATATTACAGTGTCCGGGTACCCAAAACAATCTAACTTGGCTCTGCGCGCATAGTGCTCTGAGATCTGTGCGGCAGCTCCTGATAATAGTTCAGATTTAATGACTAAAGGGCTCTAGCGTCTTTAGCGCAGCCTGACTATGAATGTAGATAGCGATATTCTTGTTGGATATTGATCCCATTTTAAGTAGATCCGCGGCTTTTAGCACGGCCAGAACCAGAAGTCTTAATAACACGTGTAGGTCTATATATCTAGAGTATATACCTGA
The DNA here is from genome assembly GCA_949372485.1 of Cheilosia soror. Classification (NCBI taxonomy): domain Eukaryota; kingdom Metazoa; phylum Arthropoda; class Insecta; order Diptera; family Syrphidae; genus Cheilosia; species Cheilosia soror. The sequence goes on along the minus strand of OX443565.1, from coordinate 4,503,021 downwards.
CCCTGTAGCCTATACCCTCATTAGTTTTGCCAGTCCTCCCCATCTAAAGAGATAAATAAGTTCCATATACTTCGGAGGCGAATTGTGCACTGCACAGACTGTAAGGCTACATGTAGACGATTCGAAAATATTTGACAAGATTTGCTGTGACGTATAGAGAGTACGGACATTAATCCGTGAATCTTTAACATTTCTCCATCGAGATAAAGCAATATTAAATCATTTAAATCAAATCTTCTTGCTTTGGTCTATACTAAGAATAAGTCAGCAACAATTGCAGATCTTGAAAAGAACATCATTGGCGAGATTGGGGCATACTTCAAAATTGGACCTCTTGGATCAAAGTATCGATTGCTCATTAACTAGAAAAACAAAAATGATCCGCTTTACCTCAAATTAAGCGCGCACTCAGTGGTTATTATGCTGAACTACTTACCGAGCGGTTTCATGTTCGATTCCCGGAAAAACACAAATTGCCACTTCACGCTATCAACTGAAATTTGAAAGACATTCGAGAGTATGACTGATGTCATGGTATCAGATCACTAACGATCTCCGTGAGTGTCGTCAGATCGTTTTCATTTTTCCTGCGACAATTTCTCAATTGAACCGTTGGAACTCGGCGTAAAACTGTAAGGCCTACTGTCCACGTAGCTGCACTTCAAACGCACGCTTTCTTCATTTGCTGCTTCCTTGCAGCTTTCATTAGAAACAAACGAAGCTCTGTCCACGGAGCGGCAAAGCTGCATCTGCGACTACGAAAATGCAACTTTGCCGCTTCGTGGGCACGTGCAAACTGCAAACAAGCTGCAGGCCTAAGTCCCAAAATATAATAAGACCAACACACAGTATTTCTCACTAAAGGCTTTCAATGTGAATACGATCCACAACTCTCTCACATTTAAATAGAATTTTCTCAACATTTACTGAAATATGATCCGTTTTTGGCATTTAACGTAGCTCATCTTCTAGATGAAGCAGAATGATGACTAACAGCTCTTCTGAATCATAGATGGATTTACTACAAAAGATTTATTTTGTTTGTAAATCCCTTATACTAGGGCTGTCGTGGGGCTATCCTAGGTCATCTGCACACGACGTATTCTATCAACTCGATCCATGAGCTCGATTTAAAAAAAAATGCGGCTCGATATTGGCCATTTTGTTAGACATTTTGCAGACTTCAACTTGGCGCATTTAGCGTCGCGACTTGAGCTCATATATAATGATCATAAAAAAAAGTTTCCTGTTCTCCTTTCCCATCAGGAGTCGATGACTGGCAAAATTGATGAGGTCAAGGCCACCATCAAGTTCCAAATGAAAAAGGTGTTGTGTCTCTCCGTCGCCGTTGGTCATTTTGACATGAAACCCGATGAGTTGGTGCAAAACATTCACTTGTCCATCAATTTCTTGGTGTCGAAGTAACACTGGCAGAACGTTCGTTCCCTACACATCAAATCGCGTATGGGACCAGCTCAGCTGTTTATTAGAAGGGTTTCCTTAATGTGGGTGGTATTTGTAAAAAAACCAAGCCAAATTGCCGTATATGGAATGACGCCAACCCAGCCGAGATGGCAATGGATCCATAAAAAGCTGTTTGTTGACGATTTTAGACCGGCAGTCATTGCTCCTTACTTTTTCTTGTTAATGACGTTGCTAGAGCCATTATCTTCAATGGAGAACGCTAACCCATTTATTTTGGCCCAAATTTAACAAAATGGAAGTAGTTGACATGTGGTTCCAGCAAGACATGGCTATGTGTCACACAGATGGTCATTTTTGCATGAACGATTTGAGGGTATGGTTATCTCTGCGATTTGACCCCGATAGACTATTTCTTGTGGGGTTGCCTTTAATCCCAGCTCATTGCGAATAAACCGCAATCGACCGATGTCTTTAAAACCAACATAACCAATGCCATCGCTCAAATTCAGCCGAATCTATGCGGCAGATTGTACCACTCGGATTCGTGACAACGTGAGAAGCTGCAGTGTTGGACATGGTATTATATTCCATACCAATAATGGCATACATGGGCCTTTCAGATAAAAAAAAAGATTGAAAAACCCTTTACTGAAAAACCCTTTAGTGAATCTTCAGTAGGTTCAACTTCTATTCACATATCTGTGCCTTGTTCCAGTGCTTTTGGAAGGGCGTCGCAAAAATATTACAATCTGTATAAAGAGTCGCAGTATGGAAAAGATTGGCAACCCCTGCCTTCGACTATTATTTGTAGGGCTAAGTAACCAAAATTTTATGTCAAAATTGCATTACATTAACATTTTATTGGTAACCTAGCTACAGGATATATGTATATCTAAGGCGGCTCTCAGATTGAGGCAACAAGCAATTAAGCAGCTAAGCAACTAAATAACAACAATACGCAATTTTATTTTAACCTATTCTCACATCAAAGCAACAGTGTTGCCTGCAATTTCTACCTATCAGGGATATTTTTCCACAACTTTAACGAATTTTCTGTTGAAAACAAGATCGTCGGAGATACATTCCAAAAACTTTTATGCGCAAATGTGTCAATAATCACAAATGTTGCCACTATGCGCTAGCTATAATTATTGCCTCAATATGAGAGCCGACTAAGCCCACAAAATATATCGGAAAAAATTGGAACTTGACTTATAAGTTAACGAAAGGAAAGGTATAGACCTTGAATTCGGTATAACCTATTAGCTGTGTCATTGATTATCGAGGATCACATCACTCTACCGACGGATTCATATATAAATCAAATCAATCGATTCTACTTGAACTTGAACAATGATCTTGGTTGTCCAACTTTTTATCTGGAAGTACGCAATAAAAGAAAAAAATATATTCCAAGGCCAGAGATATAGGTTCTCTGTCTTAATTAGCAGATGTCGCGTCAGAAATTTGATGCTTCACATTAAATGGAAAATATTGAAAAAAATCTGTTTCTGCATAGATCCCAATGATTCATCAGTAACTGGGAATATTACAAAATGCTGATAAGAATTAATTGAATTGCTTCACAGTCGATGGTCTCAAATGAAATTGGCATGAATAAGTTTGACTGGATTGACCCAGTGACAACGGATACTACCTAGAGATATGAGTTATTAAAAAAAGTCATTCTATACATTTTTCTATGTATCTAAAGGAAATATTTGTTCTACAAATCATTGTTCGATCAGCGAGATCACCGATCATGATGTTAGGTACATATTAACCGGTAACTATGGCAATCGAGAACGTCTGACAAACATCCGAGAGTATGACTGTCATGAAAAAGCTTCTCAATTCAGCCGTTCGGACTCGGCATAAAATTGTAGGTCCCTTCCATTCGTCCCAAAAATAGAAACTCACACAAAACGAATGGTTGCGAGAAGCTAGGCCTTGGGTGTCACCCGCCTGTTGCGCCACCTATTTATTTATTTTATTTATGGCAATCGAGATACATAATTTAAATGCATAGGAAACAATTTAATATGAAAAACACATCATCGTCAGTCAGTATCTGTATCTATATCACCGATCGCGCCAAAAGTCAAAATTTTTCTATCCTTATAATAAGATGCAGTAGAATAATTTTTTTTATAGAATGGTGTTTAGCTACTCACCACTCGAATAGGGTAGAAATCCGTTAAGTGATCCTCTGTCAAGATCGTTTATGACGCACAGCTAATGTGACCCACAGGTAATCCACTAGAATCGATGTTTGAAAGGATTTTATTTTATTTTCAATTTAATTTCAAACTTTAACTTCACAGACACTACACTTGCATCCTCACTGATCAGATCCTTTCAATAGATATATATATATTTTTTTTATTTTTTTCTATATACATTAACATGATTTTGAAACTAGATTCACTCGCGATAAATACATCATACTAGACTAGATAGCCGATCTTTTTCTTTTTTCATAACTCATACATTTTTGTTTTAAAATTTTATTATTTAAAAATATTTTGTTGTCGCGTGCGGTGATCTACACAATAAAAAAAAATTCTCCACTTGACTGTTTTGTTATTATTGACGGTTTTTTTTTGTTGTTTTTTTTATTTTCTTTTACGTGTAAATTTCTTTGCGACTACCTGTCCGAAGACGAAGAGATCTCGAGCAAAACTGCATATAGGAACGTACAAAGTATCTCAACCAAAGCCGATACGCTTGGCCAACCCAGGTGAGCCGTCGTCAGTCGCTATACTAACACATTGAGCTAGGTTTATATTTTTTTCTCGTTGTCGATGTATGAGGTTTGTGATATTGTGTATTGTATCTATGTTGACCTGCCCCTACCTGTTGAGCTGTGGGTTTGTTTGTGAATGCGCACGTATACGAACAAGATACAAGATACATCAACCTGTTGGGTGAATTGTTTGGTTTTAATTTGTATTTGAATTTTGTGTACAGATACAGATACACTGTGTGTAGATTGGTGTATTGTGTCGCAGGGGGTGGGGGTGACATTTTATTAAGTTACTTCTCTATTGGATGCAGAGTGCCAGCTTGAGGTTCGAAGTGCTGGCTTACGCAAATTTTTGGTTGGCTGATTTTTTCGCCAGATAGAAAGAGAGGATTTTTTTTTTGATTTTTTGATGAGATTTTCTTTTTGTTTGTTTTTGTTTCGACTTTGGATTTGGATTCGTATTGGAATTGTTGGGTGATGTTTGTTTTGATTAATCTTGTTTTGGGTTTCCAATTCGTATGCGTATATGCGTGATGCGGAAGAATGGGGATGCGTGTAGGTACTATATGGAAAAGCTTTGATATTGAGGCAAAATTTGTTGAGTCGTGATCGGTAGATGAGCTCTAGGAACCCATATATCGGGATTTTGGAAATCTGCTAGCGATTTGGCATCAATTGGGGACATCGGACATTGCCCTCAGGTTTGTTGTAAACTTGAACAGCGGCATATTTCACCAACTCCTTTACAAAAATGTATTTATCTACAATTATTTTTTGACAATTTTGTTAAAAGAGACAAATTCTGATTCATTACAAATATTTTTAAGGCAAATTTGTAATTTTTCAACAGATTTTGTGGAAAAATACTTGTAAATACAAATTTGTAGGATGGTAAAATAGGCGACAAGTATCTTCCTTAAATAAATTTTGACAAAGTATGGAGATTTTTAAAGCTTAGGCAAGGTTGATAGGCTGAACAACTATGTGTCATTTTGTGTCATTTTGTTATCACAACTCCTTTGACCTGGCTATCTAGATTCATCCTGTAAAAGACTTGAGGTTATACCTAAGTATTGACTGTAGCTCCAGCACCGATGTCTAGGACCAGAGCGACTCATACAGATACCTACAATTTTGAGGTGATTAGGGACTAGGCTATGAACTCAAATAATGACACCAGCGCTGATTTTAAAGAATAACTCTTCCCAATCTTTAATTTACTTTTGGGGGCGCTTACCGTCCGGGGTAGACCACAGCCTCAACCAACAAGCCCCTTCAGCCAGCTCGGTCCCTAGCTATAGATGCCTCCAGTTAGGGACACCAAGTTGGTTGAGGTCGCTTTTCAAATATGCGGGCCACCTAAAGTTGGGTCTTCCTTTGCTACGTTGTCCCTCAGCGGTGGACTCAAAGATTCGTCGGGCTGGTGCTTTGCTGTCCATATACCTATACGCTCCATGTGCCTCAGCCAGCTCTTCAGCTTTTTGACAAGGTCAACTCTTCCCAATCGGGGTTTTTTTTTAGCTAAGAAGGCAACTGAGTAGCAAAACCATCTCTCGGACTCTATCAAAAGCGGATGAGGTTACCCATGGCTGTTTCGAGATAAACATTCTTTGAGTAATTTTCGGCCCCTTCTGTATATAGACGGTTAACTAAGGAGAAGACACAACGACGAACTGTACGTGCTGTAAAGCGACAGCGACCTGGCCAGAAGAGTGAAGATCTAACGACTGAGGTGGCTGGGTCATGTAGAGCGAATGGACGCGAATGCTCCGGCCCGCAAGATCTTAGAATCGACAACTGAAGGACGCAGTAGAGGAAAACCACCGACTTTGATGGCGCACGCAAGTGGAAGGGGCGTGCGAAACTGAAAGGCTGAAGATAGTGCTGGTTGGAAGATGCTTGTTGGTTGAGGCCCAGATCCACCCCTGGCTGTAGCGCTAGTAATTTTGATTTGACGACAAGTCTCGTGGATAGCAAGTTGTTTCGGAAATCTAAATGACTTTGAGATGTTTTAAATTTTCAAACTGTCCGCCTAGAGCCTCCAGTCATCAATTTTAGAGGGAATCGTAGGAACTTTAAAATCATTTTTGGAATAATTTAGTTCATTGAGGGTACGGTAGGTGGTATACCTATACGAGAGGAAGAAGAAAATTGCCTTGGAGTCCAGCCGACTAACATCCAAGGGCTCTCAGTCTGATGGCGAAAATTGTATCTACGCTGTGATCGTGATGTTCGTTATGTGGAGATCTAAAGGTAAAAGATGCAGCTAAGTACATACTCTGACAGCATCTGATGGTTTTGAGCGCATAGAGTGCCTTAGGTGGAACTGCATGCAATTCTCTTTGTTTTATGGGACTTTCGTAAAGCCGGCTACCATAATGTGAACCACGGCTATGTAGATTAGGGCTCAATTGGGTTGTAGGAACAAACTTTTGTCAAAGGTCATAGAAAGCTGTGCCTACCTACCTTTACTCGCCTGGGTCAATATACAAGGTAAAGTGCCCATACCTAAACAAAAAAATGTCCACATTTATACTTATGTATAAGGCAGAAGAGAGTTAGTTACGCCAAACTGTGCGATCTGTATAGGCTTGGGTTTGGGTATCTCCTACTATTTGCAGAGACGACGGTACTGACGTTCTCTCGCCACTGCACTAAAGGCCACAGTATGTCAATACTTTTCCTGAGATATCAACCATCTAAAAAGGGCTAGGACCACTCCCATTATTATTTGACTTCATCAGAGATCGGGGTAGGCACACCTTTAAGCTCAAGTTGAGTCAGACCACTGGCCTTCCTCCTTTTCGTGAAGAGAACAACCGTACTTTTAAGAGGATTCACTGAAAGCCCATTTCTTGTGCACCAATCAGCAGACAGTCCTTAGGTATGACCCGACAAACAGAACGGCGACATCGTCCGCGTAGGACTGTGTGTAGGTTCCAAGAAGATTGAGAACCGTTAGCAGAGAGTCTACTACCATACACCATAAAAGGTGAGACAAAACACCACCTTGAGGGCAGCCCCTGTTTACCCCTGTCATGATGCGTTTGCCACAATCCGCTTCGGCACTCAACGACATTAGCATTGCTTTAATCCACAACACCAATGTTTCATCTATACCAAGATGTCTGGCTCCACTGCACATACTATCAGAGGTCGCATTGTCAAAAGCACCTGAAATATCGACAAAAATGCCTATGGCGTACTCCATCCGGTCAAGAGCACTTTCAATCCTACCAACGAGGATTACCTTAAACCAACTAAGTCATGACTCATGACATTACCAATAGCAGAGGTGAAATAACACCGGCTTGAGGCGTATGTAGCCCTTCTCCCATGTAAAGCCAAGATGTCGAGAAAGCAAATGTTCCACTCCGATGCCTAAGGCAAGGTCGGTTGTATCATTTCAATTTAAGTCGGGTAAGCTGACTCTACTGGGATGCATGTTTTTTTTCGACATACTTCCAAAAATGATTCAGAACACGAATGCGAGGAGGAACCTAGATCTTCTACTTTGCATTCGTTGGCCTGTAGTCATTTCCTCGAACCCAGCTAATACCTGGCAATCAACTACATAAATCTGCCAATGCTACGACAACAGCAGATGCCGATGAGATCAGAAATAGTGTCCAAAATAAGCCACTGAACAGTGTCGAACTGTTGCCAACAGCATTACATTTGTAGTGCCCAAAAGCCTAAAAAGCTATCCGGCTCTTGAGGTCCAAATACGACAGGTTTAACTTCATTCCTGATGCAAGATTGTGTACAATTTAGCAACGATTCAAGAGGGGAATCAGGGCTAACAAAAAAAAATATATATTAGGCGGTCGTATAGATGTTACGTCAGTCATCATATGTCTAGCAAAAACAACCACAAAAGATTAAGATCAGAGTCCTCTCATGCCACATCTTGACATTCAAGCAGAACCTATATACACAGTATGGTGGCGAGAAACCGCACTTCCAAGTTCATAGGCGAAGGCGAGCTGTCTAAAAATGGGAAATCACTGATGGAGCAGCATTGAAGCCAAGCTATTGTGGAAAACGTACTTCAAAAATCAGGGAGATCCTTGTCTTGACTCTAAACTCCTTGGAAATTGTGGGTAACAGGTGATCAAGTGCACGGACTAGCCCTATTGGCTCATTCGTATTTCGGATATCTCTACGATACCCAGGGTTCGTATTGAGTTACCAATTAATGAGGATAGCCTCTGAGAGTCTTTTGAAATGCCTTAGACTTCAAAACATAGCGATTCCAGCAGAGGATCGCTCTGTTAACCAAGTAAATATGAGCTTCTTTTAAACAGCATAGAGGGGAATGCAAGAGCCCACGAATTAGCCGGATCTGACTCCGATTTGTATGTGCGCTATCTCCGAAGCAAGTCTATCCTCCTCCAAGACCTTACTTCAAAAGCATAAACTAGGTGAATAAATGTGACGAATTGCGTTATTTCAAGGAAGATAGGGTTTTACCAAGAAAACACGTCCAGTCGTCGCTAGTTTTATACAAAAATCTGTACAGATCGCTATGGGGACGGACGTAGTCACTGTCGTCAAAGAAATAAAACCTTCGAAACAACTTTCTTTGGCGAGAAAAATTTTATATTCAGACAACTCCACTTTTTTTTGTATAGACTTTACCAATCCTTAAGGGAAGTTTAGAGAAAAAACCAAACATCCCATCAAAAGAAAAACGAAAGCGACATTTGCTAACGCATTTATTTTATGTAGATATCTATAAAAAATAATTTCCTATTTTTTTTTTTTTTCAGTTCCGTTTTGGCCAACACAGAGATATAGGTACAATCCCTTCCGTCTGTTATCCAATTCACCGGGCTCGAGCAACCTGTCGTCATTTACACCTGTTTTTCTATTTTCTATTTTCTTAATTTTCATTATTAGACAACACACGTTAAACAGCGCGCAATCGGGGATAGGTTAGGTAGTAGAAACCTTTATTCATGACTTCGATTATGAGATGAGAAGGCAGCAGGTTGAATTGAATAGATGAATACATGTGCCTACGATTATAGAAATACATAAAAATTGTGGGAACATCTGCTAGTTTAGTGGTCGGGGGTTATTTTATGAGAGGACATCAATTGCTTGATAGTTGGGAGTATGTTGTATCTGCAGATAAAAAAAATTCAAATTTCAACTAAGTCGTGCAGGAAGTTAGTTGAGGTTAAGTACGCAACTTATGAAATCTAAAAAAACTTTTAAATATTTGACAGATTTTACGTTACGTGGTCAATATCAGCTCCATATGCGCTGATACCGCCACTGAAGAAAAGGACCACGCTATACCAAAGAAAGTATCTATAAGAGGTCCTTGAAAAAAATTTGAGCAATAACAGAAAATCGAGATTAAAATATTGCTCGTAAGTTTGAACAGTAGAATAGGAAAGGACATCTATTTTCTAATCCATATTTTAATATTCATAAGGCATTCAGTGACAACACTGACACCACAACAGTAGCAGAACAAGAGAAGTCCGAAAGAGGAATAGAGCTGCTCCCGAGCAGTGATGCCATTCTGACCGGATTCCGGTCATATCTGACCGAAATCTATTTATTCTGACCGGAGAAAATTTTGAAATCCGGTCTAACCGTTTTCTGACCGGAACGAACCGGAAAACGCTTTTTTGACTGGAAAAATAAAATTGTTCTACTGACTATAAATAAGGATAGATTTCTATGGGTAATTTGAATAAAACGTTGCCATACATTACGAACACGCTCCCAAGTTCAAACAGAAACCAATTTACTGCGAATATTGGAACGCTTACAACATAATACATGCAATTCTCCTTCGGGAGCAGGTATAGGCTAATTTTTGGACGTTTTCTTTTGCTAGAATGTTGAAGAGGAAATTAAACAATGGTGGAATGGTGAAGAGATGTCTAGTTGGTTTAGAACGGAATCAGGAGTCAGACAAGGTTGTACAATGAGCCCAAGTCTGTTTGCTTTATTTATCGAAGACCTGGTAGACTTTCTACCTAGCGGCATTGAATACGCAGGTCTTACAATAAAGGCATTGCTTTTCGCTGATGACATTGTGCTTTTCGCATCAACACCGGAATCATTGCAGCTCATGGTTAACCGGCTGTGTCAATATTGTAGCCTTTGGAACTTGATAGTAAATCCAGAAAAATCCAAAATTATGATTTTCAGGAACGGAGGAGGCAGAAACCGTGCAAACGAAAAATGGTACTACAACAACGAATATATTGAAGTTGTTAAGGAATTCAAATACCTAGGAGTTCACTTCACAAAGAACTTAAGTATGGAGACGCATCTGCAGGAGAAGCTGACTAAGGCGAAGAGTGCTATCAGCGCAGCGTGGAACAGATGTTTTTACAATAAAAGTATTGCGCATAGCAGCAAGTTCAGAATATTTGAAGCCGTATCGAGATCCATTTTACTGTATGCAGCACAAGTATGGGGAGCAAAGCAATATGAAACCGTGGAGAAGCTGCTGCGTTACTTTATTAAGCGAATTTTTCGACTGCCACCCAACGTGCCTAACTATATGATTATGTTGGAAACAGGCTTATCGCCTCTCTACATTAGAACGCTTAAAATGCAAATAGACTATGTGCTGAAAATTATGAAGTTGGAAAATCACCGCCTCCCGAAGATAGCGGCGCTTCAAGTCATTCGCTCAAAAACAAGTTGGTTTGCTGACTGGATAAACCTTGCTAGCGACTGTGAGATGGATCTCAATCTGGATCATTTAATCAACTACGATGATTGGAAAAGACAGCTTTACCAGCTTGTTTCTGCAGTTGACTTAAAATGCAGAGAGAGATTTTTGGACAACGCCACAGGATCACTCCATAGAAACCTGTACTCTCGATTGAATCATAACCTGGAAGAGAAAAACTATTTTCGAGATGAAAATGGCGTCGACGAAATATCGATGATGGTCAAGTTACGTGGAGAACTCCTGCAGTTAAACTTTATGCCACATAGAGAGGATTTACCCATCCTGTGCACATTGTGTAACTCTGTCGAAAGAGAAGATACTTTTCACTTTATGGGAAAATGTCCTATTTTAAAAGAGTTTAGGAGGAACACATTTGGAAGCGATTTTTTGACGGAAAACCAAGTTATATCACTGCTCAACGATATGGAAGTTAAAAAACTATTCCAATACTGTAAATTGGCGCTAGGCTATAGAGAGCGGATTATTAGTGAAAGTTTTTGAAAAAAAGGGGAAAAAAAAATAAGTAATTATTGAATCTATTTTGATAAAAGATCCTAGTTCATTGTATTATGATTTTGTTTTGTCAACTAGGCAGACGGCATAAAAGCCATGCTTTTAATTTTTTTTGTAAACTCTGTAAGCACTATTCTATCAATTGAAATCAAATAAAAAATCTTATCTATCTTATCTATCTATCTAAATTAAACAATGCATTTCAATTAAAAGTGTGAAATTCGATAAATCCCAGATAGAGTTTGGTGAACTACTCTTTTCAAGTTTTTGAATTTAGAAAATTATCAAAAAAATTATCAAATTTTGACAGGTAAAAGAATATTGAAATCGGAAAAACAAACAAATTTTATAGTAAAGCCGAAGCAGACGCCCGTTTTTGACGCCCTCACTCTATCAATGCAAATATCAAATGCAGATTTATATCGAAAGCACAATGGTACGAAACAGAACTTTTATGCCCTGCCCAGGCCATGCCAGAATTATTTCTGAAAATAGATTTTCTGCGCATTTTCTATGCTACTTTTCTCCTTTCTACTCACTCAAAATCTACCTGCCTCATGGACATTGGAAGACGTTGTATTTGTATGGTCATGCTATGCACTAAAAGTGTATTTCAGGACTTAAGACACGTCATATAAAATGAAAAATTAGTTTCAGTAAATTTTAAACAAACGAAATAAAAAACAAGTTTACAAACTCAAAATTCGCATATTATAAAAACGTTTTCTCAACATGGATAATGTTTATAATGTAAAAAAATGGCCTAAAATAGTTAACTTATGTTTTATATTTTAGTAATACATATTATATTACAATAATTTTTTTTTTGACCGTGTTTCCGGTCAAAAACTCTGATTTTAACTTTTGACCGGATTTTTTAACCGGATTTCGAAAATAAAAATCCGGTCATACGGTCAGATTTGACCGGATTCACTTTTTTTAGTGGCAACACTGCTCCCGAGCTCTATACGAGCAAAAGATACGGGAGGAACATTGGATCCCCAGGAATAAAAAAAAGAGCAGGAGAAGCCTACGGCTGAAAAAGTTGTGAGATGCTATTCTAGAAACAATGTACGGAAGTCTTGCCAAAAGATAAAAAAAACGTCCCAGGGCAAAAAATCCCGTACAGAATCCATAAGAGATACTTAGGTAAACCTCGTAATAGAATCACAGTTGCTGCTGAGAATGTGGAAAACTATTTTCTCAGCCTATAATGTAGACGAAGACCAGAATCCCGCTGTTAGAACGTATAACGTACCATTCAACATAGACGGCCGGCGCCGCGATCTGATTGGTCCCTATCAGTGTGGTTTTAGGCCAGTAAAGCCCACCGTGTCGATCAAATGTTCACACTTAAGGAGATCATAGAAAAACCCAAGAAATCCAATTCAATACTCACCACCATTTCTTCAATGGGTCTAGTTGGCAACGAGAGAAAAACCAAGAAAGGACACCTAAACCTAACATCGATGGATCGGACAAAACCTCACAATTGACAGGCTATAACTTTGAGGTAGTGAGAGACTTTGTATACGATTAGCAACGTCATAGAAGTTAAACGATGCGATGGATAACACTTGCCAACCTCTGTTTCTTTGAGCTGAGAAGCAATTGGGCCCTATCCCGAAGAACTGAGGAGATTTTGTATAAGACCTTGATCATTCCAGTTCTCTGAAGCTTGGACTCTATCTAAAGCGGATGAAGATATCCTCGGTCGCTTCGAGAGAAATATTATTCGTTAGATTTTCGATCTTTGGCGGAGAAGACTCATCGACAAACTATAGATACGAGCAGTTCAGCCACATCGACCTAGTCAAAAATTGCACATCCGTTTTTTTAAGATGGCTGGGGCCTGGGACATCAAAGAGACGGCGAAGAAGACTTCGCCTTAGGTGGTGTGCACGCGCACAAGTTGAAGGCGACCTCAATCAACTTCTAGTACCAAAAGACTGTGCTAACTGGGAGAAGTTTATACTGATAGGGCCCAATCAGGCTGTTGATAAATGGTTAGTCCCAGGCATTCACACAGACGGGATCTTATATGATGTACCTAATATTAAGGAAACTGATGTTGCTGTTAAAAAGGTCTTGGAAGTTCTATTCAAAGGCATAGGTACCTTCTTCCGAGGAAATCTTGGAGATGCAGGTCGTCTCCTGCTGCATTTAATAATTCGTCTTGTCTGGACTTGAGTTTATGTATCGCTATCCTCAGTACATTTTAGTCGGGTGGACATAAATCTTGGTCCAAATTGAAAGGTTCCTTCTTCCTGACAATTGATTTTGGGTGTTCTTCGGCGTTTAACAGTCTGAAAAGGTGTTTTTTTCCATATCTTTAACGCCGATTCGACTTTACTCTACAGGTCCGAAACATTACTCCTGGAGTAGCAGGTCTCTATTTTCCTTTAAATTGGCTTTATCGCCTTCACAAAGTCCACATTTAGAAATTTAATCTCATGCCACTTGACCTCATGTCGCGCTACAACTGATTCCATATTTTAAGCAGTTACTTAACAGACAGATGGCCCACAGATAGGTCCTTTGTGGCTAGGACATTACCAAGTTAGTTATCAAGTGACAAAACCAAATCATCCACATCCATCTATCGCTATTCTAATTGCGTCTATTGCAATCGCATCGCGCACAACCCATCTCTAAACTGAGTGAGTGAGCAGACGGCGCGTGGCATCGTTCCACATCGTGTGTCCCATTATTTTGTAGTAAAGTGCGCGCTACACACACATTCACTTTCCGATTCAGCAAAATAAAAAAAAAAAAAAAACGCAAATCAAACACTTCGACTTCATCATCAAGTCGAAAAACGTCTGCGAGACAGCCAAAAGCTCATCACGATCACATCATGGCATGGCACACAAAGATGATTCATTCATTCATTCATTCGCCGCGCTCAACGCCTCGACACCGATGTCGCCGTCGTGCGATAGTATGCGTTCTTCTCTACCACTACCACTAGCAATCGCACACACCAGCATAGATCGGTACAATATCCAATCGGATCGTTACGTATGCTGTGCCAACTTGAAATATGGGCGGGATCAATCGGCAGCGATCATGTGCTGAGCTGTGTGTATCTTTTCGGGAAGAAAACCCCAAAAAAAAAATTGTATCTCTATCTTTGTTGTTGTGCCTTCCCATATGGATGTGTGGCGGACTTTGTCAACTTAATGAATTTATTTTTTATTTTTTTTTTTTTGGGGGGTTTTCAGTTGGTGCCTCCATATCTTCTGGGTTGATGTCATGTCTTGAAAACGCGGTTGCTTCCCTCTCAGCAGTGATTTTTTTTGATTTTTTTGATTTTTCGCCTGCTGTTTTGTATCTATTGTGTGGCTGGTGGTTAATGACTCTTTTTTCGGGGGTGGGGGGTAGGGGGAATCACACTGAAAAGTAGGAAATAATATGCCACTGCCTCGCGGTATCTATACTGTACATAGTGATGATGATTTCTCGAGGCAGATGTCTAGTTGGCTCGCTGTTTGGCTTTCATGTAAATTGGCCTGGCCTTAGAGACGAAGTGATTTATGGGTTTATTGTTGAACTGGTATATTTTTCGATGCCATTCCAACATACAGATACAGATAGATAGATAGGTACCTATACCTACATGGCTTTCTTTTTGTTTTTTGTTGTTGTTTAATTTTTGTTTATAATTATTTCTGTTGTTGTTGTTTGTTCGGTTGTTTTTGTTAAGTGGTGGGGTAATTAAAATTTATGCGCGCTTGTTGGTCGTTGGACTGATGTTCTCGTGTGCTGTGGTATAAAGTTTATTTTAATGTAATTATGGTTTCGTTGGAACGTGCAATAACCGTGTTGCTATTGGCTGTAGGTAGGTATGTTGATGATCTTCGTATCTATACGGTCGTTATAACGGTAACATTAGACATTACTGCCGTACTTTTGCTTGAAAGTATATTTACATAAGTTGTTGCAAGCCATAGACACTGGATATGTCTGCGCCTTACCTACAAATGAAATGGGAATGAATTATGGCAGATCCAGCGATCTTGAACGATCTTGAAAATTCGATTAGAAATAAAGTTGCATTACGGTAGATTATGTGTTATTATTATGTACCTAACTATCTTTTTGTATAAGGTGACAGGTAGCTCCACAAAATTGGACATTGACAGATGACAAATATGTAGGTATAGGTACCTATCTTGTAATGCAGCTTCTCTTCACACAGAAAACAAAAATGGTGGCCAATAATGTCTTCAAAGGTGCTTTCAAACGCCTGGTCCTGATGGCATTCAGTTAAGTTTTAGCATAAGATGAGGAAATTTTGTATTTTGTACACGGTCTAAGGTTAGGGTAAGTAGATCTAGATGCCTATATGGAATGGTAGGAAGTAGGTAGGTACGAGTTGTATTTGTATACCAAAAGCACATAAAGAAGACTCAACTTCAGCTAAAGACTGCTGGAAGCCATTAAGCCACTTGTAATTGGAATGTATATTGACAATCACGTTAGAAGCAAATATTGCAGCGGAAATTTATGCAAAGCTCAGTTCTAGATGAAATCGGTGAAAAGAACTCTACATGAAGTATAGGTAGGTAGATAGATGATGCCTTTTAAGACACTGAAGAAGCTTTTAAACGTTAGGAGAGATGTCGTAGAAAGGTTGAATGTAGCAACTTAGCAATTTAGGTTTTTGAAGGAGGAAATATATCACCACTTAGTGTATTCGACTCCACTCCAATGGACTATGAACTCGGCAACTCGCCCAAATTACGTCCCTGAATCCACTCTTGTAACCGATTTTCGCATTACATCAGGATATAGTCGTTTTTAAGTTCGTATGACGACGCAGTCTTGTGAGTCTTTTGTATCTTAAGATGTAAGGTATGTGCCTGGAACTTAGAGTTCTCGACGGTTTACTTTTCTCTTTAGAATTCGTCTTGCCGGGAAGGCTGTCGCCAGTCTAATGAGAGTAAATTAATGTTTACGCTGTTTTCTAAGGAAGTTGTCTAGCCTGCTTCTCTCTTCTTGCAATCTACTACCAGAGTCGCCGCATTTTCAGGTTTCCCTCCCTACTTTTCCCATCTGGTTATAGAATAGAGAGGTACCAGGATACGGACAGGGCGTCGTTTAAAACTATGGGTTCTCGCTTCATCCAAAAACCTTTTTTTTTTTGCACCTCCAGAGACTCGTCGTCGTCGTTTCCATTCCTGCTTCCAACCTGAGCTCGTAAACGTAGCAAGCACCTTTCTGTCGCTTTTCGGTTGGAGCTTGCAACTCGGAGGTGCCGTAGGCTCTGTATACTGCATCAATTTCTTTTTGTACCGCTTCTTGTCCAAATGCGTCGGTCGGTTGGTCCTCACTCAGCCATTCCGAAAAATGACGAATTGGTGATCTATATAATGACCAGTCTTCTTTTATTTGCCGTTGGGCCATCTACGATCGACCTCTTTATAGCTCACTCAGGTACTGTATATAGACCGTCTATGTATTTGCAGCAAAAAAACCGAGTTTGAAGTCGAGTGCTGTATTCTACGGTGCTTCACTGTTGTCCTGCTGCCAAAAAGTCCTGTAAGATCGAGTATAAGTATAGGCTTCAGCTGTCAAGTCTTTAACAATGCAAAAAATGAATTGCTCTTTTAGACAACATCAGAATAAGGTACCTTCCTTGGCGACGATGGTGAGCTCCTCGTCTGTCGGTAGCGTTGCGTCTTCAATTTCTAACTGGGTTTGCACACCTATTGTGTCATTGGAGCATGGCGCGCCATCCTGCATGAACCAGAGGTCGTACAAATCCATGTCTTCAATTTCAGTACAAAAAAAGTCGGTTAACATGGCTCTGTAACGCCAAAACGTTATTCCCAGTCTCATTTTCGAAGAAAAATGGTCTCCACAATCCGCAGCAAACTGTCACTCTCTGTGGATGCATTGGCTTCTCGACAATAACGTGTGGGTTTTTCGAGCCCCAGATGCGGCAATTTTGTTTGTTAACATAGCCACCGAGATGAAAATGTGCCTCGTCAGAAAAGATGATTTTTCGCCCAATCTCGTTGTCCAATTCAAGCTGCTCTAAGGCCCAAACTGATGCCGCCTTGAATTGCTGAGGCAATTGGACCTTGTAAGCGAATAATCCGAGATCTTTGTGAAGAATTCTCCTCAGGCTAGTGCGTGAAATGTTGAGCTGTTCGAGTTGATAGAGATATAGATAGGTAAATCGATGGCGAGTTGATGTTTGTGAGTCTCAAACTCTCGGCTACGGCAGCCACATTCTCGTCTGTGCGCACCGTACGACGACGGGGACCATGAGTGTTGTCCACTACCATACCAGTCTCACAAACTTTTTGCACAAACTTACTTACAGCAGGCCCTTCAGGTGCTTCATTTCGGCCAAAACTTCTTTTCAAAAAACGCGCTGTTTAGGCTACACAGAACTCACTTTGGAAATAAGTTTTCAATATTTCCCAACGTTGTTCAAGCGTCAAGCAGCTTATTTCGTTTCGCGGAGGTATGATGCTAACTTTCAGTCAAAATTTCGAGCGGAAAACAGCTGTCAGTGTCAAAATAGCCTATGATTTAAAAAGAAACCACTAGATGGCCCACCAACGCCAATAACTCGGGCTCCAAGCTTAACTTCCAAATTCGGAGAAATCAATTTTCTTTTTTTCCTAGAGTACAGAAACCGAGTTTGAAGTCGTTCGGATGGAAAATACAAATTTTCCAATAAAAATGTTGACCGCAGTTTTTGCGGGTTGAATTTTGAAATATTCTTCCTTATTCCTTGTATACATTATAAAGGTAATTAATTGTTATATATGTAGGCCCACCAGACTGCATTAACCGTAGTTGACGTCACTTCACTATAATCTCGCTCTCTTCTTTGGCGGCAACAAACAAAAGAGGCAGTCATCATCGAGCCGTCGAGTCGTCAATATCAACTTCAATCAACCTAACGAAATACTTTTCTTTTATTTTATTTTGTAATACATTCTTTATTGAATAAAACTTTGTAATCAATAGTATTCACTTCCTACATATATATGAGATTTACGGACTGTCAAGCAGCTGTAAAAGACCTTAGCTCACCCATCATTGACTCTCAAATCTCAGTCAGTATTGCACTGTTTTAACACCCTTAAAATCTTAGCCTCATGAAGATAGCCCGGTGGAAAATGGTCAGAAGAGGCTCATAGGAAAACTCTTTCAAGGGACCGGAACCGTTCTATATACTGGGGGACGGCATCGACTACAAATTTAGACACAAAAAGCTGGGAACATACGAAATGTATCGCACAGGTCTAAAAACAGGATCTGAAATCTGAGCAGACATGATATCAAAAAACCAATACAACTCACGGATATCGTGGTTTAACTCCAGGAGGAGATTAGATTAAAATGGGGAAGAACTCTTGTCTTTTGATGAACGTCTAGTTCGTTGCTAAATGCTCCTTCGACATCAATGAATGAATTCCTTAAGAGGAATTCATGTAGATGATTGAATGAAGAGCTATCTCCTTTTGAAGTACACAGCTGCATTTTAGATAGCAAAGCAAGGTACCTACTATTCACCGTATAGATCCATCCTAGAATTTTTACCAAGAAAGATGTCATAGTAGACTGATAGATCTTATATTTTCGATAGTTACGCCTTTATCGAGTCCCTCGAGGGAAACTCTGGAGTGTACTACAGGAGTATGGAATTGATGGTTCTCTCTTGAGAGCCATTAAATCTCTTTACACAAACTGTAAAAGCTGTGTTCGGGTAAACGGCGTTAAATCAATACCTTTCACCGTGGGCGTTGGACTTCGTCAGGGGTGCGTCTTGTCTCCTCTCCTTTTCATTACTTATATGGACTGGATGTTACAGCGCAGTCTTGGCGAGGAACGTTTCGAATTGGGAGATCTGATGATAAGTCATTTGCTCTTCGCTGATGACTTGGTCATCCTTGGGTCCTCTCAGACTGAACTTCAGCGCGCACTCGATCGGTTTGTAGCCGTTTGTGTTGAAGCTGAGATGAAGGTAAACGTGAACAAATCTGAAGTGATGGTCGTCTCCAGAACGCCTGTTCAATGCACTCTGCATGTTAGTGGAGTCCCATTGAAACAGGTGGAGAAGTTTAAGTATCTCGGGGTCTTATTCACGAGTGATGGAAGGAGCAATGCCGAGTTTTCCTGTAGGATTGGTCAGGCTGGGTCAATTTTGAGACAGCTTGGTCATTCTGTTATTAGGAGGACTGAACTTGGTGTCAAAGCTAAGTTGTCAGTCTTTAATTCGGTGTTTGTTCCAACCCTCACCTATGGTCATGAGGTTTGGGTAATGACCGAAAGAATAAGATCGCGGATACAAGCTGCCGAAATGAGATTTCTCCGTAGTATTGCTGGTGTGACCCGTCGATATCGCATCAGAAATACCAGAATACGTGAGGAACTCAATGTCGAGCAGCTACTTCTCCGGACGGAGCGATCCATGCTTCGGTGGTTTGGTCATGTTAAACGCATGTCCCCGACCAGGATTCCACGACGTGCTATGGAATCCGTACCATCGGGTAGGCGTCCTCTAGGTAGACCAAGGATGAGATGGTTAGATCAAGTCCATAATCTCTCCTATAACCGTATGGGGATTGCCCTTGATGATTTAGAGTCGATGGCGGAGGATCGAGAGCTATGGAGGGTCCACTTGAGCAACCTACACCCGCGACCCACTTAATGGACAAGCGGACCATTGAAAATGAATGAATGAATGAATGAACGCCTTTATCGCAGACTAGTACCGAATCTCAGGCAGCATTTTATAATAGAATGACATCTGAAGGAATCTAATAAAAAAATGTACCAAATAACCAGCCAAAACATTGTTGAAATCGGTTTTTCGTCTTTCGACACATTGACTAATATTTTTTATTTATTTTTTTTAATTACTTTGGTCAAGAGGCCAGGCACCACCAGTATCTGTACAGTAACTAAAGTAATTCGAAGCAAAAACTCTGGACTACGAGTGGATTCACTTCACATTTGCCAACCAGGACACTCCACCACGTAGACGTACTAAATGTACACTTTGCAACTGCAGCAGAAGCAGCAACATTTCTTCATGCGGATAGGGCGCAATATTAGCACTGCCGCAGTGCAATTGTGAGTAAACCACCGACATTAGTTCGCTTGAATGACCAAAACCAGGATGCCCACATTTACTCATCCATTTTACCAAATCATATAAGAAGGGTCTAACTTCCAGAACACACAACTATGGTCCCTCTCTAATCCGGATGATTCCTAAATACAGGTGGACAACATATACATCCCTATCCCATTCTTTTCGCAACCGAGAATAATACCACCAACATAAAATTATCCTGGGAATAGTGGATGTATGCCTCCGTTGTCTGTATATTATACCCCAACAACCGCATTAGTAGCGCCGCGCCTGCCGCCGACTACCTATACGACGATGACTACGACGCGACGACGATGAGGATGATGACGATGATGATGATGATAAAAGAGTTTACGGGGGAGTCCAAATTCTGTGAGCCGACCACGAAACGAATCCAGAAACAATGCATCCGATGTTAGTGTGTGTCGGTGTCCCTATAACTGTCATTCCCTGCGACTGACTGTGTCTGCCGGTGGTACTCGACTCGGAGGTAATTTTCACGGTTTGACGATTTTTTATTCTTCCCATCTGTATACGTAGTTGATGGAAAACGTTTTTGCTTCTCCCCCCACGTACCTACTGCCCATCTGTATTTTTTTTTTTCTTCCCTCAATTTGGTTCGTTTTTTCGTGTTCCATTTGCTGACCGAAAAGGATATTTATTGGGTTCGTAGAATGGATTTACAACTATGCACGAGTTAAATTCCAGGCTTGGCATTCCCGCCTGCAACAAGTGTCTGCGCGAGTTCCGCAGAGGGGAAAATACTCGCGACGGAGGGTGGGAGAGTCAAATTGAATGCACTTCCGATGTGCATTCAAAAAAAGCTAAGAAAAAAACCTCTGAAACGGTTAAAGATTAAACGCATTCGTTTGAGTAACAGGTGGGGAAATCAGACAAAAGAGTATAGGTAAGTTGATGTAATTTAAAAAAAAACCTAGGGGTAGTTACTAGCTAGACAAAATTACTTTTCTTGACAATGACAATTTTCAAAAGTCGCAAGTACAACGGAAGTATCTATCATTATGCTGGTTTCAAAATGTGATTTATTTCAACTGAAAGGCAGGGCATTCCCAAGACTTAAACTCTGTAGCTCCCAAGACCGCCAATATCTGCATGATGGAGACTCTAATCCTCCTGCAAGAGGTTTCCCTGCTCTTGATGACTACGAATAAAGGCAATAACTCGATAACACCCGTAATTCAAAGTGTTAACGGACGAGCTTATAATAGGGTGGGCCATCTAGTGGTTTCTTTTTAAATCATAGGCTATTTTGACACTGACAGCTGTTTCCCACTAGAAATATTGACAGAAAGTCAGTATCATACCTCTGCGGAACGAAATGAGTCGCTTTACGCTTGAACAACGTTGGGAAATATTGAAAACTTATTTCTAAAATGAGTGCTGTGTAGCCAAAAGAGGGCGTTTTTTTTTGAAAACACAGGACAGTGGGTGATTCATTTCTTGTGGCTGAAATGAAGCACCCACTGTGCAAAAAGTTCGTGAGTCTGGTATGCTAGTGGACAACAATCATGGTCCACGAGAATGTGGCTGCTGTAGCCGAGAGTGTGAGACTCAATTCACAAACATCAACTCGCCATCGATTTACCTATCTATATCTCTATCAACTCGAACAGCTCAACATTTCACGCACTAGGCTGAGGAGAATTCTTCACAAAGATCTCGGATTATTCGCTTACAAGGTCCAATTGCCTCAGCAATTCAAGGCGGCATCAGTTTGGGCCTTAGAGCAGCTTCAATTCGACAACGAGATTGGGCGAAAAACAATCTTTTCTGACGAGGCACATTTTCATCTCGGTGGCTATGTTAACACCCAAAACTGCCGCATCTGGGGCTCGGAAAACCCACACGTTATTGTCAAAATGGCAATGCAATCACAGAGAGGGTGTCATTGGACAATTTTTCCGTCGAAAATGAGGCCGGGAACAACGTTTCAGTGAACGGTAGGCGTTACAGAGCCATGTTAACCGACTTTTCTTATACTGAAATTGAAGACATGGATTTGGACGGCGCGGGATGGCACGCCATGCCACACAGCCCATGCCACAGTCGATCTTTTCCCCAAATCGTGTTACCAGCCGTCTTGACGATGTCAATTGGCCGCCTCAGAGCTGCAATTTGACACCGTTGGACTTTTTTTTTTGTGGTCAATCGTGAAGCACCGATATAATGCCAACAATCCGGAAACGATCCTAGCACTTAAGGCCAATACCAGCCAAGCAATCCGTGAGCTAGAACCCGAAATCATCAACAAGGTCTTGGAAAATTGGAGTGACAGAATGAGCTACTGCGAAGTCAGCCTACTAAGCCACTTAAACGACACGTTGTGTTCCATAATTAATGGGAATATTTGCTCTTACTAATAAAGCCATAATACATGAAAAAAAATTAATTTTGTTGAATTTATTGCATTTTTGAAAAGAAACTTGTATTTGGCCCACCCTTTATTAAACTTGAAATTATTTTTGGGCTTTATTTCCATCTATGTGCTATTTCCTTGGGCGTTATTGCCTAACGCCACATTTTAGAGCTAAGGAATGCTCCTCACTGCCTCAAAATTTTAGCTGTCGATTGTGACGTTACGTCCGACTCGCCGATGTTGTGTGCCCCAGAGTAGATTGTAGATTGCAGGGGGGAGGTGGTATATGTTAAATCCTAGATCACTGCGGCCACAAGTGGGCCTATTGTGATTTCCTCTATTTATAGCTCATCCATCATGATGCCGCAGTTTGTTATAAAGGCGGCTACCACTTTGGGTGCGCTGGCAGCTATGTCCGTTGCTTCGAGGTAGAATTTACCTAGACAACGTGTTGACGTGTTTTGAATAAACACAGTCTGTATATGTATGTTGTCTTGTGCTAGTGTTTTTTGACCCTGTGCATCTGCTGGTTCAGTTTTCAGTGCCCCAGTTGCACAGACGCATGCTAGTCTCTGTATTTTGTTGAGTTTAGCCTGTGCTGACCTCTGCGTTGCTTTATACCACCAAACGGCGGCTGCGTACGTGATGATAGGTCTTGTTATTGCCGTATATACATCCACTTTGTCATTTTGGGGTTAAGTCCCCAGTTTTAACCGATTCCATAAGGACAACCTGGCTTTGTCAATAGTTTTGGTAAGGGTGAGAGTTCTATGTAAGGTTTTCATCCAGAGTGACTCCTAGATAGTTGACTTCCGTTGAGAACGCCGAAGAGTGTAACATTTCTAAGTATATTCTCTCTTTCTTCTCTTGGTGAATGCAACTATCGGTGATTTTCTTGGGATTGACTTTGAGACCAACTTTTGTACACCATTCAGCAACTAGGTTTAGGGCCCGATTGGAGATTGTGTCTTCGAATTTACCTCTGATTAGTATAGCTATATCGTCTGTATATCCTTGCACATAGAAACCGTCATTACTGAGAATTGTCAGTAGTTCACTTACTACGGTGGAACTTAGTAGGGGTGAGCGTATACTCCGCCCTGGGGGCATTTTTTGTAGCTATCATACTGAGTTTAGTGCTGCCTAGTGAGGTGCCCCAGAGTATTCTTGGTCTTTGCAAATGCGCCAGTGATGGCACGTTATACAGACTTGTGAAAAACTGATCCTCTGATGCTAGCTTGTGAATTTCGCACAAGAAGTCAAAATCCCCGTCCAAGTTCTTTTTTGCCAGAGACTCCTTTTCTCGGCGAGATTGGCGTTTCCGACCCGAATAGCGGAGTGAGTGCTCTCCATCGTCGAAATTTGGTTGTCATCACAGTTTAACAGTCTGTAGAAGTGGTTCTCCATATAGCCTTTACCACAAGGTTGTCGCTATTTCTGTTCTCAAAATGCACTCTGGAATCATTTTTGCATCTTTTGTTAGATGGACTAACATTGCCCATATATTAAACTTGAAGATACACATTCGTAGGACTTTCTTAGAACTCGCATCCCTCGATAGATACAAATAGTTGTTATTACAACAATAATAATAAAAAAAAAACACACATCAGCACAAGCACAAGCACATTATGTACACATACAGCACATAGTTCATATATTCCATCTAGAGCGCAATAGCAGTAAACAATTCGAAATTGTATTTAATGTGTCTAGGAGACGGTTCGCTGATTTAAGAACTCTTTAGAGCATGAAGCCACGAGCCACACGAGAAAATAGGAAGATTCAAACGATTTCTTGTTTTTTTTTTTTCAGTTTTTCGTCGTTTCTCCTATGCTAACCCATTATACAGTACTCAGGTGCAGCTGTGGCCTGTAGTTAGGCATTAGGCTTGTGCGCACACTTTTTGAGCTACTTGAATCGGTATGGCTTTCATATATGTATGTACTAAAATATTGTCGGTGCCGTTGCTTTCCTATACATCTTCTGGTTAGAAAAAAAAAATTAAAATTCATATCGAAGGGATATGTGCATCAAATGAGGAATCAGTGGCAAAGATCTAAGATCGCTCTGGTAGAGTATATGCCGCAGAGAAAGAGTGTTTTTCATTTTCGCCGCAATTAGCCAAAGTATATAGTTAGACGTGAATGTTTGTAGATACAAAAATTATAGTACTTTGGTCTATATGATTGAACATGAATACAGAAGCGGCTTTGCATTAGATGTGATGCATTTTCGATGAGTTGGGAAAATGTTCCTATTTTTGTGTATAGGTACTTGACTTGACTGGGGCATATTAGCAAGTCAAACTATCTGAACCGTCGAAACGACAGCTTATACAAAGGGTTGTAAAAATTTGAATAACTAACCAACTCCCAGAAGACGTTTCCTTCTTGCTGGAAGACCGCTCGCATTCAACCTACTCCAAAGAAAGGGAGGAAATGTCTGCCACAAAACTATCGTCCAAAAGCGTTACCTCAAAAGTAATGGAGATGGCAATAAATGCCGAAATAATCAAATATCTAGAAGGCCACAGTTGGCGCAGTAGCGCAGTGGTTAGTGTGCTGGACTACTGTGCGAGGGATCCCAGGTTCGATCCCCGGAAAAACATAAATTACATATCCCCTCGCGAACGTCTGACAAACATCCGAGAGTATGACTGTCATGAAAAAGCTTCTCAATTGAGCCGTTCGGACTCGGCATAAAATTGTAGGTCCCTTCCATTCGTCTCAAAAATAGAAACTCACACAAAACGAATGGTTGCGAGAAGCTAGGCCTTGGGTGTCACCCGCCTGTTGCGCCACCTATTTATTTATTTTTTAGAAGGCCACCGATTAATAAGCGAGAGGCAATACGGATTTCGGAACCGTGGTTCCACTGGAGACCTATTAAGCTACGTAACGCACTTATGGATGCAAGTAATTGAACAACACGGCGAATCCAGAGCCGTGGCCTTGGACATATCAAAGGCATTCGACCGAGCCTGGCATAAAGTCCTATTAGGCAAGTTAGCGTCTTGTGAATTATCACAACAACTCTGCGGATGGTTGTTGTAGATGGTGTATTATGTAATTCGCTTGCTATAAATGCAGGAGTGCCCAAAGGATCTATTCTTTCTCTAACTATATTTCTTCTCCACATCAACGAATTGCTTAGAGCGCATCCTATATCCTCCATCTCGAACAGTGGGCCTGTGAATGCGGCTACATCGCACAGTCAGAGATGTGAACAAATTAGTTCTCTAAAT
The DNA here is from genome assembly GCA_949372485.1 of Cheilosia soror. Lineage (NCBI taxonomy): Eukaryota > Metazoa > Arthropoda > Insecta > Diptera > Syrphidae > Cheilosia > Cheilosia soror. The sequence goes on along the minus strand of OX443565.1, from coordinate 4,476,880 downwards.
GATGATCTGGACAAAATCTTGAAGTGAGGAAAAGGCAACTTGGAAACAAGACACAGTTCACGACATTTTCTAGAAAAAAATGCATCAACAGTTCCTCAGATCCAAATGGATGGCCATCCAGTCCTTGGTATGGACTCAATGCACCTTCTAGAAGTCACAGTTAATTCAGGAATCACATGGCAGAACCACATATTCTATATCGCTATCTATTTAGAGCAAAGAGGTACTTTAGCCCCTAGCAACTTCTCCTTCTCTACAAAGCACAGGTTAGACCAGGCTCTCATATATGGAGCTCGGCCCCAAAACATTCACTTAGCCTACTTGACATTATACAGAGACGAGCAGTTCGACTTATTGGATACACTATAGACTCACATCGAATCTACAGAAGACAAGTCGCTGACCTTTGCTTGTTCCTTAGGTACTTCAATGGTAGATGTTCCGAGGAACTTAAAGAAATTATCCCTCGAAATGCAACTTTTGGGCGCCCCCAAGACAGGCCGGCTAATGCTCATGACAACCGCGAGGACATCAATTCTCCAAAACTCTTTCTCTTATAGAACAAGCAAACTTTGGAACTCGCTTCCTGCGGATATATTTCCAGAAGACTACAATTTGCAGCAATGTAAGTGCAGAACAAACATACATCTGCATGCATCTCGGGGCGTTGATGAAGCGTTATAGGTTCGCCTTTCGCGGTAGAAGTATTTAAAAAAAACAGGTAGGAAATAATCACTTCGTCAAAAATGGTTTCAGATGTTCACTGAGTACGACAGACAGGATCTTAGGCGATGGCTAAGAAGACTGACACTGATGGCGCAGCTTAAAAGGTTCTATTCGTCAGGCATACGTTCTTCCAACAAAATCTTTGGGGTGAGTTGATGTATGCCACTACTATAGACGGTGTAACTTAAAAGGTTCGTTCTGCACCATTTCTTCATCTTCATCTTAGTATGGCAGCCAGCCAGCGTTTGCCTTCTTAAAACTGTCTAACACTCGGTCCTATGATGAGCCAAAATCGCCTCAAACAACAAAACTTTTTCTATTTAGCTTCCGTTTCAATTTGCCGGGTACTTTATAATGATGTAGCAGCAGCCATAGCGAGTGACTTTAATATGCGACCGCGAGTCCTATTTTAATAGATACCCATTATAAAAACACACATATGCATACGAGCCATTTGCATCACATAGTTTCTAGTCCACATTCTCTCTTCAGTCTTCACTTTTTGTCATCATGCCTTGCTTCACGTCAATTTTCTAATTTCCCATATATTTCCCATCCGGTGTGATGTAGAAAATATAAATTTTTTTAAATGCGCTCGCGTTCGCTTGAGCTTGCGCGCGCGCGCAAATGCTAAAAGAAAATAATAATAAATTAATGAAAATAATTTCGTAATTGGAATCGTGGCTCGTGGCTTCACGCTCTAAGAAACTCTTTAAGTCAGCGAACCGTTTCTTTGACTGTTGCTATATTCTGTCTTCTAAGCTGCATTAAGCATTAACAAAAAAAAATCAGAAACTGCTACCTATAAGAAGGGGGGTGGACAGGTGCAACAACCAACAAGACGGTACATAACACCATTAAACAGTTTCAAACCCAATACATGTTTCAGGGACTGCTATGCTTATAAGTGAGGTAGGTAACTTAAGAGGCTACACAGAATAGGTTCCTTCCAAAAATTTTAATATTATACTGTGTTGCTCTTAGGGTAGGTCGGAACATAATGGCCCATCGTCAGTTTCTGTTAGACTGAGTTCTAGCCAAATCTTGAAGTCGTCAGACTAAACAATCGAGGAACTCAACTGGTCGTGAAGCTCGAAGAGGAAAAGGCTAATTTATAAGAAGTCTCTTGCTACTTTGTGATTAAATTTAAATTTGAACCTACCTTCAGACAGATAAACTTGAGTTTTGTTAACTGCCTCGTTAAGTCACAGGCCTGAAACCTCAGACACTGCAGCATCAGTTTTATTTCAATAGCTCTAGAACAGTTCCTCCCAACATGGATTGCGCTTTGTCGGATATACTTTGTTAAGGAAGGTGTTTTTTTTTTGAGTGAAGACGAACTTCTTGGAATTGGAAGACTTGAATCCGCCAAATTTTAAGGAAACTAATATTTTTCTTCCACATACCAATGTGTCACAAAGGAGAACTGCTTTTCTATACGAAGCTAAGGGGCGTAATCGAATTCGACGCTTCTTGTTCCCATATGTCACTGAACGGTCGGCCCAATCAGGCATGAGGAAGTTTTTACATTTATGCTACGGCTTCATTGTCAAAGGTAGGTGCTGGCAGCCAATATAGTAAAAATTGTAAGGCAGGTCTTAATCCTTCCTTCAGATAGAAGGCATTTTATGGAGAGAAGACCATCAAATGCCTATTAAGATTTTCAGATTTGTTAAGCGCCTTGTGTCAGACGTACACCTGTCGTATGGAACCAATATGCACTCGTCAAAGATAAATAGTAAATACGTTTAGGGTGGGGGAAATCCAAGAACTGACAAAGAAAGCATAGTTTGCAGATACGTAGTTACCTATCCACCAACTTGATGTTGAACAGTAGATAAGTCTAAACGGTCAATTTCGTTCTCAGCCCACCACCGCAGTTTTCTTAAGACCATTCGACGGTATCGGTGGGCGCAGTAGCGCAGTGGTTAGTGTGTTGGACTACTGTGCGAGGGATCCCAGGTTCGATCCCCGGAAAAACCCAAATTACATCTAAAAGTTTTTTCTACTGCGCCACCTCTCGCGAACGTCTGACAAACATCCGAGAGTATGAGCTTCTCAATTGAGCCGTTCGGACTCGGCATAAAATTGTAGGTCCCTTCCATTCGTCCCAAAAATAGAAACTCACACAAAACGAATTGTTGCGAGAAGCTAGGCCTTGGGTGTCACCCGAATGTTGCGCCACCTATTTATTTTTTTTTTTATTCGACGGTATCTGGGAGGTAGCAAACCTAAGCTAGCTACCTAAGCCTGGCAGACGCAAAAGTTTCTTTTAAAGAGCTCGTATCACCGCTCTGGTATATAAATCGAAGCAGTAATCGATTCGCGACCCATAACACAATTGTCTTCCTGCCCTTGCGATCTAGAGGCTCTTATACCAGTTCATCTATTGATTGGCTCAGCATTGAACACCTTACCGGAACCAGCGAATGTCATGGACAATACCTCCTTCTTACAAAGATTGCTTCATCAATTCAGTGTAGACAAACTTTTGGCAGCAAGCTCGATATAAGTGGTCAGAGAGGCAATCACAGCTCTAAGCATGGTCCTAATTTATATCGAAATTAAACTCAGGTTTTGTAGAGGAGCCGCGTCCTCGATTTATAGACACTGCCTACATATAGCGGCCCAAATTGAGAGCTCAGAGACATCTGCTTGTAAAATGCCCATCAGGCGGTAATACAAAGACAACCCAAAAAAAAAAGCCTAGAATGTAGACTCTACCGATGCATAGGGGTTTATATAATTCAATAGAGATTTGGTACTGAATGGACCTGCCGGCAACAAGACAGTACAGACCATTAACGAAGTGGAAAGAGCTTGCGAAGCCTCAATGACCACAAATCACTACTAGTGAAACGAAGAGATCTCGCCAGAAACGCGTCATTAAGTAAGAAGGTTTTATACGCGCTCTAGAGCGAGGGCTCCCTCGAGTGAACTCCAACCGCAGTACAGGGTGGCAAGAAAATAACTAAAAGAGCAATCACAGCTAAGAGCAATAGCAGTGTTTCACCGAAATCTGCGATAAATCTGATCAAAGCATAGGCATGGTCGTTGATACCCATATGAAACCTGCCTGCATAGACGAATTTTTCCATAAAAGTGGAAGCGATAAAACCTAGTGCCAAACCAACAGATGAGCTATCGTTATATCGAATAATCTGTCTGGCAAGTTGCTGGACCATGTCATATCCAACAGACTAGAGACGACAATCTAACAAACAGGTGGACTTTCAAAAGACAAATCCGGATTCCGGAATGCACGTTCAACAACTGACGCAATTAGGATCGTAGTTTAAACGGCACCGTTATAAAAGGAAAAAGGTGAACGGGTGGTTCCAAAAAGTGTTTCCTTATCACAACCCTCTAAGAAAAGACTCTTTTAAGATAAACTGATGTCAAATCCTGATGAGCGCTCAGAAGGAACTACCTAAATACCTTTGAAACGCAGTGGCAGACAATTTCAGGAGTAGCATCTTTGTGCATACCACCAACGGACCTAAGGAACACAAAATCACCAGGGGAATACCTCAGGGATTCGTATTTGAATCACTTCTCTATAGCGACGCAGAGGGATGTCACTGGCGCCTTCGCGAGTATTGAGGATGGAGGCGGCGAAGATGGGTTTGGCGGTCAATGAGGGCAGGACGAAGTACATGCTGTCATCAAGGAAGGCCATACAACACCGGAGACAGTCAGGAAGACAAGAATCTTCTGACCTACCCCCAGGTCAGCGAGTTTTGCTGTAGTAACGATTTCTTCACCAAGGACATTCTTTCTGAGACGAAAGAGGGCCGGACATTCCATGAGAATGTGTAGAGAGGATTCGTCACTCTTCAGGCAAAGTCTAACTCCAATTCGGTGAAGATGTTTCGCTTCATAAGGCCATGGCCAGTAATTAAACCTGTCAGAATTTTTAGGTTATTTTGGTTCAGATTAGTAAGAAAAAATGATTTTCTGGGGGGAGAACTGTTTTGTACAGTTCTGCCCAGGTGTTTTAAGCCAGAGTTCATTAGATTCGATTTGAGCTAATGTATTCCCCGAAGCATCCCTTACTGACACCACAGAAGGGACTTTAGCCAGTGAGCCTGCTGGAACCCAGTGTAGAATGACTAGGTCTTCCTTTGCAATATAGTAGATGGCCATGTATATGCTTCCAGAACCATCTTCGATTTTATGACAGAAGAGTCCAGAGCTTTAAGACCAAGTTGACTGTCTGAGAAGATGAATACAGTTTTAGCACGTTTATTAGAACTTCAATTTATTCTAGCGCATGGGTTAATGGCAAAGGACTTCATCCTGCAATATGGACGAGTGCTTGCCTAGGCTGACTGAAAAGTTCGCTTGAGGCGATTATACATAGATGCCATATCCAGTCCCTGCATCCATTTTGGAATCTGTATCTGTCTGAATTGGTTTGTATTTTTCCGAGTGTTTCCTTGGCGGGATGATGATAGACAAGTTTTTATGGAAGCCATATTTCGGTAGCATGTCGTCTAGAAACATGCTGATGCTGAATGCTCCTTCAGACTCCATAACGTCGATTAGGGACAGGTGACCTCCATGGTAGCAATAGGACCCGATGTTGTTCGAATGGAGTTGACGATGAATACTCAGTCTTGCTTCCGTTTGAATGTGTACTTGTGGAGCGTTGACAGCTCGTCATGCAGTTTCCAGCTATAAGTTGCTGACTTCGTTAGTCTTCTGTCCACCTAAATCTAAAGTGAAAGGCATGTTCCTTGTTCAATGCGCTCTGGATGTCAATGTTTGGATGTCTCGCCTTGCTTTGTTACCCCGCACTCATGACGAAAATATTCTAATTTATGAATCCACCGAGCGACGCTGTGCTAAGTCAAGATATCCATTAAGTGGCAGTCGTCACCAAATGTCCCAACACTCTCTACACCGACTCGAACATAAATCTAATGAAATGCACGTGACGTGCTCTTTTTCGGGGACTTTCCACTGACACCACCCCTCGTTTGCATCCTGTAAAGTTATCAGCAATTATTTAGAGGGTTCTTTGGAACAACAAGTGCATGCCAATTACCCGTTTCGGTATAACACCGCGTATCCGAGCGAGCGCAACCCCTAATCCACGCGCATAAGGTCTCGTAATGGTTCAATTATTCGCCTTACTCTGGGGGTGGGTATTGTTTTTGTTTTAGTTTTTTTGTTCACACATTTATGGAATTATTTTTTAACCTTCCCTGGAGTTTCCACACTTGTAGCGTGTATTCGTGGTGACAGACATTTTCTGGCTATTTACTGGGCTTTACCGATTGTTAAGTAGTTTCTCAGTATAGGGTCCTTCCGATCAGTCAAAACGTGCACCTTTCGTCACGGAATGAACACACGTATAGGTCTGGATTTTCTCATGAACCACGGAAATGGAAAATTCGTCTCGACCGTATCGGAAGTGGGTTGTTTTTTTTTTTTATCTGAATTAATTTATTCGGTGATTTATGCCTTCTTTTGGTGGGAAATTTAAAAACAGGGGCACATTTCTAGTGCAACAAGTTTATGGTCACTCTGTCAATCTTCTGATTGATATGAAGATAGTACCTGATGTTGTTGGGAATTTGATGCATCTTTACGGTAGCTGGTCAATTAAATCGTTGAGAACGAAAAGGCCAACAAAAGAGAAATGTTTTCAATGAGGATCAACATCTGTCTTTGAGTAAATGCACTTTACCGTAGACTTTATGGCGACCAAGTCCATTAGAATCGATTCTTATATTGGTAAGTTGTTTGTTATGGAAGTTGGTATAGAGGATGTGACATAATAAAGTCTTCTTTTAGAGCGGTAAAGAAAGCTAAATTGGCCTTGAAATGGGTAATGGAAAGCATACGCGTTCGATATCCGCTAAAGACTCGCTTTTGAAAATTGCTTTTACAGAGGATTTTGCACTACTTCTAGCACAATCAAAACGATGGACTTAGTGAAGCTTTGTGTGTCTTCTATGGTTTCATAAAATCCCACCACAACATGCGATTGACCAACTAGTCGACTCATCTGACTCCCCAGATGATGTTTTCATTTTCAACGACTTCAATCTGCCTCAGCTACCCTGAACGATTTGCAACAGCAATATTTTCGACTGAATGTGATGCACAGGCCTTATGACATCAGTAATGCTTATACTCTGTTTAAATTTCTTCACAATTTTACCGATTGCTTGCGTAGTCGCAAGCATAATCATAATGCGCAAAAAGATGGCTACATTTGAATCACCTCTTTTTTTTAGGAAGTTTTAGTAATTTTAACGCGTTGTTCGATTGTTAAGCGATCCATTATCGTAAATGGCAAACATTCGACTATTATGACACTTCAAATGACAGCTGAGTTTGACAGGTGTCAAATGCCAGCACTACCAACTTGAAACCACGAAATGATTTACAAATAAGCAAAGAAGAAAATAGAGCAAATGACAAATGGAAGGTTTGCCGCAGTACATTGTCTTAAAAAACATTTTTTTCCTCGCCTGGGCTCGAATAAATCCCTAAGATTTTCCCACACATATACATATTTTACAAAATGAAAGCAGAATCTTAACGAAAAAAAACCATATTTTCAATAACAATGGGGAAAAACCATAGTCTATTCCAGGCAAAGCTTCACGCCATTCAAGAGTGCGCCAATCACATCCAAAAAATTTGCATCAATTGCGTTCGCGTTCAAAGGGACTTAGCTCACCTATCATTGACTTCAAATCAGTAAGTTTCAATACCTTTCAAAGCCTTGGGAACAGAACCAGATGTATGGTGGGTTTCTGGCCATGAGGACTTTGAAGGAAAGAAAAAGCCGACGAATTGATCAGTATTAGAAATCCCTTGCAGCGGCTCACTGAAGCCCATCAGATGCTATGGAGGGCGCATGTTATAGAAGAGTGAAAAGACCGCTTCCAAGTAAGGTAGGTATGGACACATCTTATGTATAAAAGAGTTTGTCCTGATCAATGCTAGAAGGCAGCCACTTAAAAGTAATCTCCTTTTTTGGTCAAAATAATCACTTATCTCAAGGCAAAAGTGCGTATGTGGATTGGATATCCACAAAGCCACAACCCCGAGCGGATACTGTGCGGAGATTTAACGTCGCAAAGCTTCTACCCCAAGAGACTGCCAAAAACTTTGCCGACCCTTACCTCTGAGCACGATGAGTTTCGTCATCGGCAGAATCAAGTGCAAAGGACCAGTGGCAGAGCTGCTTGCGTGCCATCAAAGGCACCGCCACCGATGTACTCGTACCTCTGGTTCAACGAAGAATGCCGACAGGCACATGCAGCAGGGAACGAGGCCTACCAAGCAATGCTGCAGATGAGGACCAGAGCGGCGGAGAGAGCTGCTCGCGAGCTCAAAAAAGAAGGGAGGGACACCGACTTCTCAGAAGCAAAATGAAAGAGCATGAGAAGCGGACGGTCGGAACAATTGAGGGGTGCTACTGCTGGGGAAATGTTGGAAAGTTCTACCAGAGGGTAAAACGATCCACCCAGGGATACAGGGCCCGAACAAAAGTCTGAAGAGCTGAACATGGAAACACAGTAGTAGACTCACAGTCGGTGCTGAAGATTTAGAAAGAACACTTCTGCAGACTGCTCAAAGGCGAAGACGATCAACAAGCCCCTGTTAGGCAGAATGACTTTGCTTGCAAATGCTGACGATATTGACTTTCTATTGAGAACTCAGCGAGCAATCAGTGATGCTTTTGCAAGTATCGAAACGGAGCCAGCGAGAGATCAAGCGAAGAATCACTCTTGCCAATTGCTGTCTCTTCAGGCTAAGAAGGCATTTAGGAAGTAAAACCCTCTTTCATAGAACCAAGGGGATATTATTTAAGACCCTAATCAAATCATGCGGGTCTTTCTGTATGGTTCAGAAGCATGGAAATTGGATGAAAACCTCCTGTGATGTTTTGAGAGAACGATTCTTCGGACGATATTCGGTCCAGTTTGTGTAGATGGAGTGTGGAGGAGAAGATCAACCGACGAGCTTTATGGGCTATGCAGCGGCGTTGACTTGGTCAGAAAGCTGAAGAAACAATGGCTGAGATGACTGTGGTACGTGGAGCGTACGGACGCACCAGCCCGGTAGTCTTTGAGTCCACCCCTGAAGGTCGACTAATCAGACGAAGACCCAACCTTGGCGCGAACAATTGGAGGGCGACCTCAACCAACTTGGTGTGCGTAACTGGACGCAGCTAACGAGGGACCGAGCTGGCTGGAGGGGCTTGCTGGTTGAAGCCGTGGTCCACCCCGGACTATAAGCGCCCCCAAAAGTAAAAGTAAAGCACTTAGAAGCGATTTGGGGAAATTCAAAAGGGTTAAAGGGGGATCAACTGGGAAATTTCTTATTTTTCATCCGATCAATTTCAAACTTTGTTTGTATACTCTATATAAGAAATCAAGAAAACAAATGTTTCCCATTAAAGGCCAAGAAACTTCGGATGCAGTATAGTTAAAAATACACACAGTACCAAACTCCAACGCGACTAAAACAAATCGAGATGACATCTGAGACAGAAAACTTCCCTAAGATGAGATGCCTAGAAGGTGGCACTGCCACAGACTCGGTTTCGTCAAATTTACCACTTCAAAAACAATTTCTCACCATCCATATCTTAAACTCAACTCCAACCCAATTGAGGACAAAAAAATAAGAATAGCGGAACAAAAAAGGACTCAAAATGCCGCCAGACAACAATTTGACTTATTTCTTTGACTCCTTCAAATGGTTTCAGTGTTCTGGGCGCATTCACCTCAGGTCGATCATCCTTGTCTGGAATTTCCGTATTTTTTTTTTGTTCCCTACCATCTTTTCGTTTGGTCCTTTTTTTGCCCTCAAACATATGATCGCGAGGGGTTCCTCAGTGCGTGAGGACATTGGTCTAGAACACGAACCATAAAAAAAATACATCTTCTCCCGCCTTTAATGTTGCGGCTTTGTGCACCTGTTACACGTGAGAAGGAAAAACAGTGACGCGCATTTTAGCGTTTTGCTGCAAGGAGGGATTCTCCTGCCTAGAGTACACATGCCATGTCTATACATATATATACAAAGGAGCAAGCTTGCTCACCACAAACAAATACGATCACGATCGGTGGACAATAATCAACTTTTACGTTGAATCTCTTACAATTATTTCTGCCATAAGTCTTGTTTTGGCTTCCTGTATTGGATGGCAATATCATCCCCGGACGGACATACCGATTGGGGGGGGGGGCTAAGGGAAACTGCCGCAGTCATCGCCTTTCGTTCGGTGAGATACGTTTTGGCGTTTTATACATTTCGTTTCTTTCTGTTGCTGTGCTGCCAACTTTTTGTGTCTTTACTGTCGATGGTTGTTACCATTGTGCCTCTCTGTTGTTAACCGTCTTTTGCTTTTCCCTAGTTTTGTGTGTGTGTGTGTGTTTTTTTTTTTGGCTTCTTATTCGTCAGTCAGTCACATCCGCAAAATGTTCAGTAGACCAAATCCAGAAATTCGAAAAAAAAAAAATAGGGAAAAACTTCAATGTAAACATGGAACGAGAAAGAGGGAGAGTTTGCGGTGCATGTGTAGCACATAGGGAAACAATAACCATCAAAAGAGAGTCCAGCAAAGTCATCGTTTGTTTTTTTTTAAATAGCAGGCAGGAGTGGAGTGCTCTACTGCTTGATTATGTGGTACAGTATTATATAAAAGAACAATTGTTGCGCATACATTGATGGAGTGGAGAGCGGGACCCTAATTACTAACACTTGGCTGAAGGTACACGATCACAAATTATATAGAGGGGACTTATGGCCTTTCAAACAAAGACGGACTTGGATCCCACGACGACGAGGGTCAAATATCTCTTTGACGATTCTAAGTAAAACTATCTCAAGGCAAAAAAAAAACAAGAAGAAAAAGTTTGTCACCGCGATGCGAGGGATAGGCTAAAAGTTACTAGATTCGAGAAGACTCAATAGTCAAAAGTCATCTGAGAAAGTGATCAGCCGTGGAACAGTGTAGGCAGGCTAAGTTGGCATGGAAAAGGGCGACTTGCACCGCTCAAAGGAGAGTTCTAAGCATGAGACGAGGATGCAATTAAATTGCGGGTATCGTATAAGGAAGATGGGATTTTAGAGGCAGGTAAGCTATTGCTGAAGGACGCTGAAACAGCGTCATAGTTCGTGACCGACACTCGATGGCAGAAGAGTGAAGATCTTGTTACATCACAGATGCTAGGAATCGAAACCATGCTAGAAAGGCAGAGAGTTTCACTAGATATGGTAAATCTGGTTCAAAAATCTCTCCATTATATACGGAGCACCAAGAGTTATGACGGGTCCAGTTGAGAATCCTACAACCGCCACCCAATGGATAATAGGGCCATTGAAAGTAAATGAAAAAAAAAATTAACAAAAACAGAGAAGGCACAGGCCAAACCACTTACCGTTAAGTTACAAAACTTTAAGTTCGTATTCCACACTAGCTGCTTAGAGGCGCACTAAAATGACAATTTTTGATATGACCTCCCTGCCTATTTACATAACTCACTGGCCTTTAGATTAGGTTAACGGGTTGACTGAGCAGGGTATATCTTGAGATTTAGTTTCATTGTATGATTTCTTAGGAAGTTATGACCCGTTAGAGTCCCTACAAATTTAGACATATGACCTGTCGAACTGCAGAAGTTTGATGGTCCGACCACTGTCGTCGTTTGGCCAAAGCTTCCGTGATACTTCAGAGGTTGTTAGTCCCTTCCACCTGTTGTTGGTTTTCATGCGAATTTTATTTTTCACTCGCTCTCTAAGATTATAGGGTGGTAGCTGGATCGACTGCAGTGCTAGATCATGAACCATTGCAGACCCATTTCTCGCTAGTTCGTCGGCCCTCTCATTGCCGACTTTATTACTGTGCCCAGGGCGACCCAGCAGAGGACCGTGGAGTGCTGCGAGCAGAGAACCTTTAGCTCTTCGCGGCAGCGAATTGCCAACAATGACGCCGCCTCTGCAATTGCCAGAACCTCTGCACCGGTTCCACAGTACATCTTCGATCCATCTGTGTAGATGGATATCCATATTCTCTTCGTGGTTTCATTTGTGTTCCATGCATCTCTACTCGGAAACATTTTAAGCGCAAAGTTGACCATTTCAGGTGGTGTGACGTTAATTCTTAAAGTGCCCCTGGGACAGAACTCAACAGGAACGTGGTAAGGAAACTTAGAAATTCACGAATGGAACTAAGATAAGACTGCAAAGTTCCAAAGCAATAGGAGCAGATCTGATGACCTCGTCGAACAGAGAGGAACAAAAAAAGTGAACGGCACACCCGGTTTTCGACTCAAAGGACGAGCTTCTTATTGCCAGTGTAGCCAAGCAGGAACCAAGCGGTCGCGTGACCATGGGTTATTGGAAAAGAGACGCTTCAGTATGCTTTTTATTAAATTCTTTATTTAACTTACATACTAAAATGAGTAAATCTAAATTAAAATTAACATTCATCTTATTCTAGCTTTCTGGCTCTTAACGAGCACTCTAAACTTAACTGCAGCCTTATAACTATTGCCATGCTTAAATCTATAAACAAGACACTTGCTAAAAACTTGGACTCTTTATTATTGGTTTTTCTTAAAACTACCTTAAACTACTTAAAACTACCTAAGGTACTTAACCTAAATTACCTATAATCAGGATCTTAAAACTAAGGAGGAATGTTACCTAGGTAACGCACCGGCCCGGGAGAGCGTGTCTGCCCTCAACTCTTCATCAAGTCACCAAAACTCGGTGAACTGCTTTCCGGTATCGACACTGTCCCTATCGGCAATGGCGGCATTAAAATGGAGGAGTTCCTAAGCAGTGTGGGCGCAGTAGTAGTGGTTAGTGTGCTGGACTACTGTTCGAGGGATCCGAGGTTCGATCCCCGGAAAAACACAAATTACATCTTAAGGTTTTTTCTACCGCACCGCACCTCTCGCGAACGTCTGACAAACATCCGAGAGTATTACTGTCCTGAACAAGCTTCTCAATTCAACCGTTCGGACTCGGCATAAAAATGTAGGTCCCTCCCATTCGTCCCAAAAATAGAAACTCACACAAACGAATGGTTGCGAGAAGCTGGGCCTAGGGTCTACCCGCCTGTTGCGCCACCTATTTATTTATTTATTTAGTCCCTAAGCATTCGCGGCGTACCCGCCGTGGATGAGCCGCTTATCCCTTCCTGTGGTACAATACCGGCACACCATCTTTACTTTGGACTAACCCTTTCATATCTGCATGAAGGAATTCCTCAGGTGGGACAATGCCAGACCGAAGCGTACTCTCGTGGTACATTAAATTCGGGTAGTAACCACCCGAGATCAGATTATTAGCGTTGGGCATCGCCCTTGCAACGTGCCTTTGAATCGCCTTAATTAGGAAATTGTCAATCCTATTCAATCGAGCTCCATCGTATAGGGTCTTTTTGGGAGTTCTAAACAACCCTAGGCAGGTTCTGCGACACTGTCTCTTAAACACCCGAATCTTTTCCAAATGCGACAGCCATAAGCGATGATCGGCCTAGTAAGGGACACTTAGCATGTGACCTTTACTCTGTAAACAAGTTCATTGCGAAACAGTCTCCTTGTCAGAGCAGAAGCCCCCTCTTGGCTTGGCCCCAGCAAGGCAAACGTCTATATGTTTGTCAAAATATAGATACTGGTCGAGCCAGATGCCAAGATATCTGACCACCACGCTTCGCACCGCCAATGGTTGTCCATTTTGTCCAATAATGGCTAATTTTCGCCAGAGGCCCTAGCCAATGGAGCTCTGAATAAGCTTTTCCAGAATAATCTTATTTTCTTCAGCCCACTTTAAAAGAGCTGTATTAACGGCCTTTTCAAATAGGCCATAGGATGTACCACCGTCATTTTCAACTGCCCTAGAATAATATGCATTATTCAGCGTGGCGATCTCAATCGCTTCAAGAGGCAGGTGTCTTAATACCACATAGAACTAGACCGTGCGTCGACTCCTCCCACAATCGGCGGTCTAGTTCTATGTGGTTTGTGCTTAATACGACCGACACGCAGTCAACTCCCGTCGAACTTTCTCTTTTAAAGACACACGCGTTCATCTTTGCTCAAGAACAACTGGGAATTTGTCCTTTCATCGGCGATTATGCCCTTTGCAAGGTTTGGTTTTCGTCATTGAACACGGTGAAACCGTCGTACTCGGATCGGATCGTCAATTCTGAAGTTCGATGCGCAGATAAAAGTGGTTCAGAAAGGTCGTCTGTTCCAGATCGTATAATTACGGCGAACTGGGTTGTTCACAGTGTACACGGCCCATCAAATGCACTCTCTCCTGCGGGTCTTCGACCACGTAAAAACCGTCCTTCGAGTCTGCACTTTTCGGACCTATGCCCGCAGTCAGTAATGTCTGTCTGTTCTCGGACTATTCGGACACATAAAATGTCGTTATGATCTTTCCTCCTGAACAGTTAATTTATGTGTTGATGCTCAGGATTATCTGTGAAAGAGCAAATGTCCTCCATAGAGGGTTGTGCGTTGTGATCTTCAATTCGATGGCGCTGGATTGGATAGCGGCCGCAAGGTTGTTGCATGTGAGACAAAGCGTCTACTGTCTTCCTCCAGAGAGTTTATTTCGGGGGTCGGTGAAGTGTAGAACGGGGCTCAACTCAAGTGTGTGTCGGTGGCGTGGATTTGATCTGCTTGACGGACAATCTCTCTCAAGTGCCGTGCGTCAGCGTTGAGTTTAAATTTTGGTTGATTGGAAAACTGTTCCCTTACTACTTCTGTCTTCTGTCACAGTTTGTATTATGGAGACATCAACGTTGGATTTCTGTCGAAAATCTATATTCAAACCAAAGAAAAACTGCCCTCGATTGTCGAACTCAAACAATGGCTAAAAGAAAATTTCGTTTGTGACCGCTTTATTCGATCACCAGCCTGATTTGTAATTTAACCGCAAAAAAGCAATTAAAAAAAATAAATGCAAATTAGACTAACAAATAAAGTTTATGATGCAACTTTACATTCATCAACCAAATCATCGTCAAGCAATGGACTTGGACTCCGTGTTACCACTTCACGTACTGAAAGTATACCATAAGCCAGTGAAATCGTATTTGGACTCCACTTTGCTCATTGGTCTGTCTGATGTTTAATTTTATTTTTTTTTTTCGTTCATTGTATGCCATTATTGTGTGTGGTTTTTTTTTAACATCCAACTTCTTTGTTAATTCGAAAATTTACTGTATCAGACAATTATCTGTTGGGTTCCGTATGTGTGTTTCCCAACAACAAGCATATCACCGAATGGGGAACATATCAACAAATTCGAATGCGACCTTTTAATTGAAGAGGATCACCGGACCGTGATTCCTTTTGACGAGAATGTGTGTATACGTATACATCACTTACAAAAAAAACAGAAAGAAAGACGGAACATTTTTATAGCCAAAGCAAAGGCACCTACGTTTGAATAGTGTACCGTGCTTTATGTGAGGTAGTACATAAATGGGGATGATGATGATGATGATGATGATGATGGTGGGTGATGTGTTGAACAAGGTGAACTGGCGCGACGCTCTATTTTACCCTCAAAAGAAGACAGTCGGCTTAGTTTGACTCCTTTCAAAATATAACTTTTTGTTGTACTAGGTGCCACCCTCGGCCAGGGCTTGACCAAATCACGCGTGTGTCAATAAAGTGCATGCAGTCGGTCCCCTTTAGGTGGGAAACAAAATTTATTTTTAAACGGGGAACCACTATACCGTCTTCATGTTTTGCGCTGTAACAATTAAAAAATTGGTTAGGAAATAAAAAAAAAAATGTTTTTTTTTTTTTTCAATTTTTTACTTCGAGAGTTTTCCGGGTTTACTCAACTGTCATATGTGGTGGTGTGGGTGAACTTTTCGAATTGCGTGTGTGCCTTATGATGTTTCTCTTCTAATTGATGTGGAAATCATAAAGTGGGTGAGTTGTTGTTGCTTTTGTTTTTTAGGGGGAAACGTTATAACGAATTGTGATTCATTAGAAAGTCGTGAATACGTGAAATATGTTACGACGTGTAGGAGGGCGTTTTTGACAACCGATTTGTAGGGTATATGTAGTTACAAAAGGAGGAGGGGAAAACGTCAAATATATTCAAGTATCTAATCTAGATCATGTGACAATTTCAGTCGAAATTGGTCAAGTCTAAAGTTGAAGTTGAATCAGGTATAGGTTTTTGAAAAGTTAAGTTTTATTAAGTCAGCGATTTCCAACTCTTGTGAACTCCAAAGTCTCACTTATTTGGATTCATGGTGGCTACTTAATTCGTAGTTAAGTAGGTATACGGTTTTATGGTATTTTGAAAATCGTTTTCAACTCTTTCATACCGATGATAGACTAAGGTATAGGTAGGTATCTACTAGGTTGGATCATCAATGTATGCAGAAAATAAAAAGTTGATGTATAAGTTTCGAATACTTCCATTTTGTTGCATTTTGATGAGTAGAATAATTTTACATTAAAATTATATTTTATTTTTTATTTTTTTTCTTTAGCCCTCTACCATAGGCTCATAGCTCAAAGTTCTGAGTTTTTGAAAAAAAAAAAAAACTTTTTTTTTTAAAGAAAAGATTCGTCCACAAGTTTAAAATCATTCTTTCATTTTCAATGGTCCGCTTGTCCATTAAGTGGGTCCCGGGTGTAGGTTGCTCAAGGGGACCCTCCATAGCTCTCGATTCTCCGCTATCGACTCTAGATCATCAAGGACAATCCCCATACGGGTATAGGAAAGATTATGGACTTGATCTACCCATATCATCCACATAGAGGACTCCTGCCTGATGGTTCGGATTCCATAGCACGTCGTAGAATCCTGGTCGGGGACATGCGTTTAACATGACCAAACCACCGAAGCATGGGAGCGATCCAGGTGAAAGGTATTGCTTTAACGCCATTTACCCGAAAACTGCTTTTACAGTTTGTGTAAAGAGATGGCTCTCAAAAGAGAACCGTCAACTCTATACTCCTGTAACACACTCCAGAGTTTACCTCGAGGTTTGGGTAATGGCCCAAAGAATAAGATAGCGGATACAAGCTGCCGAAATAGGATTCCTCCGTTGTATTGCTGGTGTGACCCGTAGAGATCGCATTAGAAATTCCAGAATACGTGAGGAACTCAATGTCGAGCAGCTACTTCTCCGGACGAAACGGTCCATGCTTCGTTAGTTTGGTCATGTTAAACGATTGTGCACGACCAGGATCCCAAAAAGTGCTATGGAATCTGTACCGTCGACTAGGTAGACCCCGGATGATAGGGTTAGATCAAGTCCACAATCTCTCATATACCCGTATGGTGATTGCCCTTGATGATCTAGAGTCGATAGCGGATAATAGCTATGGAGGCTCCACTTGAGCAATGGACCATTGATAATAAATGAATGAATGCCTTATAAATATATCGCAACAACGACTATCCCTATGTCAACAACATTTATTTACTTGACAGTTGTTTCCATGGTTTTTTAATCCTTCAGATAGCTCATTCACCAACAAACCCCCACATTAAGGGAGATAAAACTCCCCCTTGTGGACAACCTCTTAGTGTGCCATTTGTGAGTTTCGGCTGTTGTCTTTTGTGTCTTCAATAACTATGCATCTTCTTACTAATTCCCACGAGGGTGCAAGGAGATCTCCTAGCCCTTTCCATCCGTTTCTTCACCAATTTACATGACAAGTAAGTAATCTTATAGACAGTTTTGATAGCCTTTACAAATCTAATGAATTAACCGCTACAGGTTGCCTGATGTGTGTGTGTGTCTCTGCTTCTTTTTGGTCACATACCTACGCAGAAGTCAGCCAACAGCCGCCTTGAGCCGTTTCAAAAGTTAATTAATTTTAACGTTACAATTCGTTACTGCCATTCATTCACGCATACCTGATGCAGTTTAAAAAAAAGGAAGGACTTTCTCCTGATGGTGCGCGCGCACCTATCCAAACTATGCCAAGCCAACGAACTCGCATAAACACAGTAGCGGGTTCAACACATCTAAAGCGATTGCGCATCTCTTCCCTTCCCCCATTGTTCTTGAACACAAATTATCGACCATCGACCGTATGACGTGAACAATAGCGATGATGAGCAGTGCCGCGCTCATAAGGACAACAGGTGTAATGTGGATCACAAATGATAAGGAGACCCTCTCAGGTTGGTTGTCTGTCGTGTGTTTTTATTTTTTATTTTTTGTCTGTTGTTCGTAGCACGTGTTATTGCCCCATTGTTGGGCACTGATGATGGGTTTCTATTTTATTGATCCCTTAGTCAGGGTTCGGTTTTTTTTTTCAGTTTCGTTCTTTGACCTGCACTGCCGTTTCTTCGAGCTGAGTATCTACAGGTTGAGGACCTTCGATTTTGAAAATTATAACAAATCTACGATCAGTCGTCTCCCTTTATCCCCTGGAAATTACATAACAAACTCCATAACAGCCAGCAAAAGGATTTTTAAATCAGAAGGCGAAATACGGAATCGCAAAGAAAAAAAAAAATCTTGCGATGGTGCTTCGCATCGTGTACGAGGTACAAGTATCCGTATATGTCGCGTCGCATTAGCGACGTGTTCTCGGGGGTCTGGTGTACAAACGATTTGCTCCAGCATTGCCGAAAGTGATAGAGTGGTCACTTGTGGTGTGCTGTGCGCCCTATGCGCCAAGTGTCTTTCGAACGTGGCACTGGAAGTATCCATGGCTACTCTTCGATTGTTTACGTGTTCTGGAGCAACAGTGGTAGCTGCTTCAGAAGCGCAACACAATATTACCAATAGCTGGAGGCCACCGTAAGCAAATAAACAAAGCAAACACAATAGAAATATGTATATGTTCGTATGCGCAATATTATGCAGCAGAGTGCGGTGCGCCTGCGCACTAACTTTACCATTCTCCTCCGTGGATCTTCCCGCTCTCTCTCTCTCTCTCTCTGTGTCCAGTAAGAAAAACAATAATATTAAAAATATTATCAATGAATGAATGGAGAAATTTTGTGCGCGGGTAACCAGGAGTCGTTCGAGATGGGATGCACTTTGGTTATCCCTTTAAGAGAAAAAGAACCATCGTCGTCATTGTAGATACAAAAGAAGACAAAACAATTAACAAGGAAGCGCTAGCTCTGCTAGCTCGCTGCAGCATCCATAGGAAGATGAAGAAAATCCCGAATGTTGCAGCTGGCCGTATTGAAGAGCGACGCAACACGGTGCGCGGCGGGGGAGAAACGTCCTATTCGCTATATGCACTTAATAAGTAAACAAATGCATTGCACAGCCTTCATTATACATACCATGTCATTGGTGGCTTCCATAAATGTATATGTGTTGTATGGTAGCAGGTTAGTCGCAGCACGCGAATGCAACATTTCAATTGTGCGCCATAGAACAGTTCAATGAGGCAGGGGTTTGCAACACCGGGGTACCTGAACTGTAATTGGGGACGATTGACGAAGGAGATTTTTTTGAGGTGTTTACTATGACATTGATTTAGATTAGGTAAAAGAAGGGGATGGGGGCCAGCACTGTTTCCACTCGGATAAGTTAATTATGACTCGAGCTATCGAGTGGAGTTATATAGTCTTTCTGATTGCCCTTGTGCTCATGACGAATTTGTGAACATCCGATATTTTTGGAAAGACCCAAAGATCGAAGTTGTGGTGATGGATCGTATCTTCGCCAGATCGTTGGTTTCTAAACTCCACTTGTTGTGACCTAAGCCATGCTTAAACCTCGAGGAGTAATGCACTCTACCACCAGGTTGTGTTGGTCCTCTCCTCATCCTAATTTATAATCCCGATACTGCGCGACAATTAGTAGCGTTAACCCCCATCTAGCTAGCTCATCCCAGATCTCGTTCGCTTCCATATTACCACGTCGAAGAAGCCAGCCAGAGCTTAATAATATCTATGGTTGTTGAAAGTCATTTGAATATACCTGACTTAAGATAGTTACTGTGTGTAACTCCAGGACGCCTTGATTTTCATTATTTCTCCGTAGAAAAAGGTTCGCACTCCTTTTTTCTTCCTATTATTCCCTGCTTGGGAAGTATGGGACTTTGACTTTGTGTCAAAGTTGTCAAAGCATATGTTGTCCGTTGTGGTTTTTAGGCGTACTTCCGTTCAGTTCTTCAATATTGTCTAGTATTGTAGCATACCTATGGTTTGCCCACTCCAGCAGAAAGGACTCTAATAGGGTCAGAACTTCCTTTGCTGCGGAAAGAAAATCAAGTATTATTTCCAGTCCTGTCTGTGGCGCATGGCGAATCTTTGTACATTGACCTAGATTGAGGATGACTCCACTTAACTGAGGCAACCTTGTTTCGAAGGGACCCAGCTCGAACTTGATGCTGTTAGATTTCTTCATCAGAATGAACTGCTGTCGATAATGATGCCGAGGTCCGTTTCTTCCACGATTGGGATTGTTGCAAATGGTTTATGTATTTCCAGCTCTTCGAATCGACTTTACGATTCTGGGTGTCAATCAGTTTTAGCAGAGCTTCGCTGCCCGAGATTGAAATCGGTTTTGCTGATTTCTTTCGTAATGACATTTAAGTATTCCCTGGGCCGCAACCAACAACCTTGACGCCCGCCCCTTTGCCAGCCTGCTTCATCAAAGTCAACTTCGTCGTAGCTCGCAGCTGGCGTCATTAGCACAAGTGCGCTTTTGGCCAGTATTCTAGCGCCAGGGTTGTGCTGCCACTTACCTACAGCTGAAGCTGAAATTTTTCTGCATAATATGTGACTTTTTTGCTTAGTGTTATACGATTTTTGTTGGTTAATGCGCCTTTTTTTCTACATAATGTAGTTAAACAGGATCTAACGATTTCAATGAATTTTGTATTCCAACCATCGTGTTTCACATGGAAGATTTATTCTGGTTCCACCTTTTCAAGAATTTGCTTTTCTAGATCTGCTTGTTTATATTCTTTTAAAATAGATGTGACTTTTAGATTTAGCTCTTTGCTTAAAATATCTTTGGCGAGAAAGTTTCCTGTATGGCTACTGCTTTTCCAAACGAAATGTTGTGTGATTTTTCCCATTTTTTTTTCATAGCACTAGCATTGTCCGACACCACTGCATAAACATGTGTAGAATACATTTTATCTGCTATTGTGACACAATATCCGCAAGTTTATCCGCTGTCTCACTTTCTCCTGTATGTAAGATCCCAAGCTTCTAAGAATGCCTGTTCACTATTCGCGTTATGCAGCATGGAAACAACAGGAATTCTTCCAAGTGGACCCTCCATAGCTCTCGATCCTCCGCCATCGACTCTAAATCATCAAGGGCAATCCCCATACGGGTAGAGGAGAGATTATGAATTTGATCTAACCATCTCATCCTGGGTCTACCTAGGGGACGCCTGCCCGATGGTACGGATTCCATAGCACGTCGTGGAATCCTGGTCGGGACATGCGTTTAACATGACCAAACCACCGAAGCATGGATCGCTCCGTCCGGAGAAGTAGCTGCTCGACATTGAGTTCCTCACGTATTCTGGTATTTCTGATGCGATCTCTACGGGTCACACCAGCAATACTACGGAGAAATCTCATTTCGGCAGCTTGTATTCGCGATCTTATTCTTTCGGTCATTACCCAAACCTCATGACCATAGGTAAGAGTTGGAACAAACACCGAATTAAAGACTGACAACTTAGCTTTGACACCAAGTTCAGTCCTCCTGATAACAGAATGACCAAGCTGTCTCAAAATCGATCCAGCCTGACCAATCCTACAGGAAAACTCGGCATTGCTCCTTCCATCACTCGTGAATAAGACCCCGAGATACTTAAACTTCTCCACCTGTTTCAATGGGACTCCACTAACATGCAGAGTGCATTGAACAGGCGTTCTGGAGACGACCATCACTTCAGATTTGTTCACATTTACTTTCATCTCAGCTTCAACACAAACGGCTACAAACCTATCGAGTGCGCGCTGAAGTTCAGTCTGAGAGGACCCAAGGATGACCAAGTCATCAGCGAAGAGCAAATGACTTATCCTCAGATCTCCCAATTCGAAACGTTCTTCGCCAAGACTGCGCTGTAACATCCAGTCCATATAAGTAATGAAAAGGAGAGGCGACAAGACGCACCCCTGGCGAAGTCCAACGCCCACGGTGAAAGGTATTGATTTAACGCCGTTTACCCGAACACAGCTTTTACAGTTTGTGTAAAGAGATTGAATGGCTCTCAAGAGAGAACCATCAATTCCATACTGCTGTAATACACTCCAGAGTTTCCCTCGAGGGACTCGGTCATATGCTTTCTCCAAATCTACGAAGCAAGCGTAAACAGGTGTAGCATACTCCCAAGCCTTCTCAAGTACCATTCTGAGAGTGAATAACTGGTCGGTTGTGCTTCTGCCGGGACGAAAGCCGCACTGCTCATCTCCTAATCGTGCCTCGACCACAGCTCTGCAACGCGTTTCCAGCACCTTGGCAAAGACTTTTCCGGGGAGACTTAAAAGTGATATACCCCTGTAATTGGAGCAATCCCTTTTATCCCCTTTCTTGAAAAGGGGCACAATCACCCCAATCACAATCACACAAATTTAGAATTTTTGAATACCAATGCTCTCAAATGTGGAATCGCAAAGCCTAAAGCTAAGGAGATAGTTCGAGGTATTTCAACAACAAGAAAACGTGATCTTGTCCAGAAGCTTTGTGATACTTTGCCTCAAAACTACTAAAATGGAGATGCGCCCTTTCTTTTTACGACGCGACGGCAGTATATCTACACTTTAATACTTATATATACAGTGATGGCCAAAAAAATAAGAGTGAAATTCTTTTACTACAAATTTATCAAAGAAGTCTTAAAATGCTCACAAATATTATTTCGAAGTGGTTAGGTTATGGGAGTTTTTCTAACAAAAAAAAAAAAAAACAAAGTTTATAACGCAAAATAAAGATGTAACTGTTTTGAGGCGCGTTTTTCTTGGCCAAAAAAATAAGAGTGCATCAGATCTTTTGTAAGGATAAAGCGAAAAATCAGTTAAAGTTCTACTTTTTTAGGAATATGATTAAATGGGTAACCTCAAGACGCCCGTACTTGGTGGCGTAGCCTTTGCTCTTAAGAACCGCTTCCGCTTCGCACCTTCTTGGCATAGAATCAATTAGTTTTTGGCATTTTTTGACATTGTTCTTGGATATCTTTCCAAAGTGCCTCCGCATTTGTGGTCTTCTTGCAAAAAACTATTTTTCAAATCTTTCCAAAGATTTTCTATAGGGTTAAGGTCTGGCGATTGTGAAGGCCATTGCAAAATTGACACGTTATTTTGTTGAAACCATCTTGTCACGACTTTAGCGGTGTGTTTGGGATCATTGTCCTGCTAGAATGTCCAAACTAATGACAGATTATCTTCTGCAAATGGAAGCATTTAATTTTCCAATATTTGGAGGTACCTACGTTTCTTTGGTCATAATGTTTTTGATAGGACCTACTCCATTATAAGAAAAAATATTTTTCTAGTTTCTTGGACCCCTCCTGATGCTTGCTTGGTTGAAGTTTGCAAATTCAATACGCTGCTTTATGTTCCTTTTACTTAGCAATGGAACTTTCTTAGCTTTTATTCCGTGTACATTTTTTTCTTGCAAGCGTCGGCGAATCGTTCGGGCACTAACATCCAACGACAAACTATTTTTCTGTCGGTGGTAGGTGAAGTTTTCTTTGGGCGTCCTCTTGTTTCGGCTGGTTTTTGTGTTTTATTTCGGTCCTTTAATACTCGAGCCACAACACACGGAGAACGATGAAGTGCATTTGCAATAAAATCGTAAGTGTTACCTTCATCTCTAAGTTGCAAAATCAAACGGCAGGCGTTCCTCTTTAGAACAATGTTTCGGGTGTCCCATTTTTTTTGTCTCAAAACTAAAAACAATTTTTTTAGTTAATTGGATTATTTAAAAGAAGAACGAACAATGATTTCTCAGAAATATTGCGAATTTACAGTGCGCTCTTATTATTTTGTCCGCTGAAAAATGAGTTTCTGAATAAAAGTAACGGTGCTTTAATAAATACTTATGGAAAATTTTCAGTAACTCTGGAAATTTTTGACAACAAATGCAAAAATAATTCGTAAATTTTGTTTGTTTAGTTTGGAAGATTATTACGATGGAATTTATATAGTGAAGAAAATTTATTGATTCAGTCTTATTATTTTGGCCATCACTGTATATATAAAAGAGAATGGCGTTATTTACTACGCTTATAACTCAAGAACGCCTGGACCGATTTCCATGATTCGCACTAAATTGAACAGGTCTCCAGCCAAACAAGAAGAATAACTAAGAAAATTTTGACAAAGGGGCGTGGCACCTCCGATACAAAGAATATGGTATATCTCGAAAACCACAAAACCGATTGAGCTCAAATTTTGAGAAAATCTGTGTTTTTGGCACGAAGGCTATTCTGTGGAAATTGGACAAAGAGGCGGCGGTGGCACCTCCCATACAAAAAAAAAAAAACATTCAAAATCGTATATCTCGAAAACGACCAAATCGATTGAGCTCACACTTACAGATGGTCTTAGATATTGGCCCTGGAGTGTTGTGTAAGATTGGTCAAAATTGGACAAAATGGCGTGACACCGCCTATACAAAAAACATCTTCTATAGGGTGAAACTCGATGACGTTATAACTCGATAACCGCTGGGCCGATTTTTATTATTCTTTTCATTGAAATTTTGTGTGTGTGTTTGAGTAAATCCAAGGATGGTTTAGATTCACATTTGGTGAAAATTGGACAAAAGGGCGTGGCACCTCCCATACGAAAAAAACCCAAAAAAATCCTATATCTAGAAAACTACCGAACTGATTGAACTCAAATTTTAAGAAACTATTTGTAATTGGCCCAAAGGTGTTTCTGCCATCAAAGGGGCGTGGTATTTCCCGTATAAAAAAACTAGATACATTTTAAATGATATTTCTCGACACCCATGGGAGCTAAAGTTGTAAAATTGTAGGCATTGATGTACATTGTCCAACAAACAAGTGTGGGTGGGATTGGAAATGGGCCATGGCACCACTCTTACAACAAAGTTAGTTAAATCACTATATCTGAATTTTTTAAAATGCCTGATTAGAGCATTTTACAAAACCTGGCGGGATTAGACAAAAGGGCGTGGCACCTCTCATAACAAAAAAATACTTTTCAAACGCAATTCTGGGACTGTCACGGGAAAAAATATATCTAGACAATACAATTCGTGGGCACATGTCTGAGGAAACATCGGTCGAGGTCGAGGCACACTGTACACATCGGTTAAATAAAACGCCCGCAGAACAATTGACAGACAATGTAAATGTACGAGCAGGCAAAACAACGTTTGCCGGCTAGTTTAACATATTTTAAATACATTTTATCAATTTTTTTTAAATTGAGCCGTAGATTTAAAAGCCAGATGCACTTTTAGAACTGCTTGTGGAACCAAAATAATCTTGATTTTCAAGAAGTTCAATCCCAACTCCGATCTTAATTCTCTTTCCTCATAAATATAAAAGTAGGCTTTGTCACCTGTTCAGGTCCCACGCAATTCCTTTGCCAAATTACAGTACTATTGGTCAAGATCAAGAGGTTTAATGGTTAAAAGGTAGTAATAAACAGGCAGACAGAGTTCTTTGATTTTATAAAAAAAAAAAAACTAATCACGCATTTGCCGAGTTACAAAAATGTCTCAGACCCCTGAAACTTTGCATCCGCGTCACACTTTCATATGAGGAATACATTAAGAGAGGATTCTTATTCGTATGTATTTCGAATCGCAAAGAACCCGAATATATTCATAATTTCAATACCCCCACATGCCCGCAAATAAGAAAAACGAAAATCGACCAGAAATAGACAAAAGCCGATATAAGATACTTTGCTATTAAACGTCACTATAGCCCGAGATATTGCATTCCAATGCCGCCAGAGGTTTACCATTCCTAAGACAACGCCGCGCGCCGCCGCCGCACCACTGCTGTTGGTGTGTGCTTATAGTTTCTTTTGTTATTCATCTTTGTCGATGGAATCGATTCAATTTCAATGATTATTCCTTTTTGCGAATTCGTTGCTGGTTTTTATTTTTGTATCTTTTCGAGAAGTATAAAGATATGAAAATATTTCGTGACTAGCTAATTCGTGGTCTAACCTCACGTGTATCGCTGCAGAGGATTTGCTTTGGAAGTCGAATATTTTCTTCTTTTTTTTGTTTCACTTATTTCATATCTGGCACTGTTAATTGACCAATCGTTGAAGTATGCCGGTTATAGTATCTATTCCAACTCAAATGTAACTTCCGTTTTTCGCCCCAAAGCGATTGGATTATCTAACACCTTGATGGCTACGCAGGTTCCGATCCATGAGACGCCAGAACGAGATGATTTGCATAATATGATCGAAGTGGGTAACAGTTTTCGAAGTCTTAAGAAAAGGTTTATCATCCTTAGGCTTAGAAGCTACGTGTAGACTTGACTTCTTATGGGAAATGTTTGAAGTTTTGATTATGAAACGGGCAGCGGTTAATCTAAATCTGACTAAATTGAGGCGGAAGAAGTTTCGTCGGCCATACCATTTCTATGATAGCTATCGCTGATATTATGGGTTGAGGCTAGTCAAGCCTAGGCTGCTCTTGGTGCGGTCTTCCTAGCAATAAGACGCAGCTCTTCAAAATTGAAGGAGTCGATCAACAACTTCTCGTGTGATTTAAGTGGTCAGAAAGATTCTATGTGGCGGACATAACGTTGGGAATTCTATTGCTTCTTGCGAATTTGGGTGTTCTACGTCGTTGAGACGTTTTGACGGTGACTGAGGTAGTCAAATCCTATATGAGCTTATACCTCCTGGTTGGGGCTAAGTCGTCGGGTCAGGGTGGAGGTTGACCGTAACAGTCTACCCCTGCTTATTGCCTCTGACAGACCATCACTAAGGAGGAAGACTGGAGCGCGGCAGAAGTGCGGGTGATTGAAACCATTCCACTTTGCTGCTTGACAAAAAGTCGGTGGATGGATTGTCTGTTGGAAAAAGGATGGGGGCAACCATAGCAGGCTGCCTGCCATTAATTTTCTTTTGACGATCAGTCTACCTGACAGAGATTGGTGCTGAACAGAAAAGCTTAATTGAAGCACTTTAACCTACTGCTTGGTACCGAAAGGAGACGAACGAGACCTGCTTCGGTGAAAAGCAGGCGAGTGGTAACCATAGCAGTCCAAACCCCCCGTCTGTTGCCTCTGATGGGGTCCTCGAATTGTCGAGATGGAGTTGATTGATGTAGTCAGCTCCTCCAGGTAGTTCTCGGGGAGAGCAAAGGGGTGACCGTAGCAGTCTAACCCCCCGCTGGTAGCCTCTGACAGTCCGTTAGTAAGGAGGGTGGCTGGTACAGATAAGGGTATGCTGCGACAGGAGAGAGAGAGACGAAGGGTGACTGAAATTGTCTATTCCCTCTCAGGGAGTCTGGAATTTCGACGTGTGTAGGTGAAATTGACGAACGTAGTCAGCTCCTCCCGTTGGCGGCTAGTCTTCAGAAACAGACAAGGCATGTAGCCACGCCTATAGCTTCTGACCATTGTTTTACCAAATTTGATCTGGTTGTTGGTGTAAGGCTTTTATGGCTGCCTGACTGTCTGTATAAAGAGTGATAGCTTTCTCATCTATCTCGTACAAGGCAAGTTGGCATGCTGCTTCTCGGATGGCCAGTAATTTCGCCTGGAAACCGCTGGCAAAATACGATAAGCTGACTGAGATTGATATTTGACCGGCCCCCACACCACAGCCCTTCTTAGATCCGTCGGTGTATATGATCGTGTCGAAGACCTTCACTTCGAGCCCTCGTGGGGAAACCTTCCTGGTAGCCTTTCATGAATTTAAATTTGGGTCCAGCATTTAGACTCCTTGAGCCTTATAGCACTACATAATGCACTATATTTTGTATGTAGGGAGGTAGAAGATATGCAAGAGCACAGTAAGGGCGTCTGTTGTGGCCGACCTCATTGCTCTCGTGGTGCCTATACTGGCTATTCTTTGCAGCCTTTTTAGTTTCGTCACGTTGTTCAACGTAGGCCATCATACTAGTGATCCATACGTAAGAATTCTACGCACTATACGGCTGTGTACATCCACAAGGTCAAAGTCTTAACTTCTTTCCAAAGGTTTTGCTTCAGGCGACCGGCGCGACGCCTTCTTTATTCTGTGCTCAATGTTATGTTCCCAGTTAAGTTTTGGATGGAGCATGATACCTCCTAGATACTTAGCGCAGGACGACAGTGTGAGTGGTTGGCCATTTAGACGCGGGGTAGGGTAAAATCGGGTATTTTAGTTTTGGTAGTGAAGCGAGGCCGCAAATTGCAGCCAAGGTGCTTACCTTGTCTAGAGCGGTCCACATAATTTCACTAATCACAGTGGGAAACTTCCCTGACACTAGTATCACCGCGTCGTCGTCCGCGTACGCGACAACTTTTTTTTAATAATATTATAATTTTATTTATAACCATTAGCCATAGTAGGGGTGAGACGACGCCACCCCGTGCCGTTCCTCTATGGGCAAATTTGGTTATGTGGCTGCTGCCTGAATAGTTTTTGTCCCGAGCATAGGGACTATCCATTGACTAATCAATTCCTCTATGTGAGATTCAAGAATAGCTTCAGTGAATACGTTATTGAAAGCTCCCTCCCTGTCTAAGAAGGAACATAGTGTGTATTCTTTGTAGTGTAGGGATATTTCGATTGTCCGCACTACCTCGTGTAGAGCCGTTTCCGTGGATCTTTACCCTAGGTAGACGTGCTGTGATTTGGATGGCAAAGCTTCTTCTAGAAAACTTCGCATATGGATGTCTAGAACACGCTCTAGGGTTTTAAGTACAAACGAGGCTAAACTGAAATCCTTCACGGTTCCATGCCTACTTTCGATATAAACACCACTTTAGCGCGTTTCCAAGAGTAAGGTACGTGGTTTAGTATTAAACAGCTTCTGAATGCGTCTTTTGATAATTGACAATGTAATATTTTCTACCGCAAAATTTCGCAACGCTACTTAAATTACCATACCTCACCCCTCAACAGATACAACAACCAATTATCTACTCCCTCTGCTGATATATACACCGAATATTCTAAACAAAATTTCTTTTAATATCCATTTGCCTACCAATTACATCTAATAGATACCACAAGTAACCCTCTAAAGCTCACATTCATGAAAACATTCAAATACCACCCCAGAGTGGCAGCGCAGCGCCACCCACCACCACCAACGACGACCACCGCCGACACGATGTTACTAAGTGAAAGGTAATACACTTAACTTTAAGTGGTTTCTTCCATTCGTATCTGCGACTTCAAAAGCCAGATTAAGACAATATACTCTCAGTAATATTCCTTCAAAGGGTGCAGTCGAATCCCTATAGATTTGCGGGGCGTGGCTTCTAGATACAAACCCATGTAGATAAATAAAATCATAAAATCATAAATCTTCCACGCATTCCATTCCTACCCCCATCATCGTGATGGTGTGAACTACCATCAACCACGTGCAATGTGTTTGCTCGAGAGATATGTAAAACAGATTTCCATGAGTAATCTACGAGCATATCCAGCGACCGCACCCAGCAGCAGCACACAGAGCAGCCTCAACAAGATCTCGGTATCTCGGTATCTTTTGCGGTGGCAATGCCCAAATGGGATATGCCATTGATACTGAATGTTCTCTGCAACCACCACATCCTTCCATGGCGCAACGGCAGCGGCAGCATTATCACTTTGTTTGCCATTAAATTAATGGAAAATTCAATTATACAAGTTGCCTTTTAATATCAAAAGGATTTTTGAATTTTTCCATTTTTTTTTGTGTGTTTTCCTTTGGTCCTTTTTTTTTTTGGTGGATGATGGTACTCTCGTGTGTTTTTGTAACTGACTGGAGGATCCTTTGGCAAAATCTAATTTCGTCATCAAATTGGTCTGATGTTGGAATTTGTATTTTTAAATTGGACAAAGAAGTACCTACTTTTAAAGCACATAATATCTTTGTTACCTCATGCAGTCTACCCGCACCACACACACACACACAGGCATATTGTCGTTGCGCAGATTTATAGAAATAGAAAAGTTTCGCTTGTTTTAATTAGAAAACTTTGGTCGCCTTAGCTTTTAGTGTCGGGATGGGTCTTGATGCGGACTTGTTCAGTTTGTGTAGTGTTTTAACAAACTTTATAAAAGTTTTCGAGACAATTTCATGTGAAAAACGGCACAAAAGGGACAATATAGTGTCCTATTTGAAGACGATTTAAATTTTTTGGCCAACGATTTACGAGTATTCTGTTAATAAATTGTTTAGTCTCTAGTGCACTTGGAGAGTGTGTGTGTTTTTTTTAGAATTATAGAACTTTGAAATGGAATAAAACAAAGATGGTTTTCTAAATTGACATTAAATTTACTTTATTCGAAAGACAATCTTCTGGCATTATAATTTAAATATGATTTTTGACATAAGACTCGGACGTAGTCAAATCTGGAGGTGCAATTTTCGATGACTTTTTCCAACATTTGTGGCCGTATACCGGCAATAACGCAGCGAATGTTGTCCTCCAAGTGGTCAATCGGTTAGGGCTTTAGCGACTTCACATATCCCCACAGAAAATAGTCAAGCGGCTTTAAATCGCACGATCTTGGAGGCCAATTCACGGGTCCACCGTCCGCAACGTGAAACTATTCGGTTATCAAACGTTTCCTTCAATAAATCAATTGTGGCACGAGCTGTGTCGCTGTGTGACATGTTGCGCGGCCGTCTTGTTGAAACCACAGCTCCTACACATCAGGGTTGTTCAATTGATGGAGGAAAAAGTCAGTAATCATGACAGTCACCATTGACTATAACGTTCTGGCCCAGCATCGTTTTTAAAGAAGTATATACGGACCAATTATTCCATCAACGGTGTCACAAAAAACACTTGAGGACTATCATCACTCCAAATACGGCAGTTTTGTTTATTGACGTATCCATTCAACAAGATTCGCTTACGAAAATTGGGATCAACGGCAATCTTGTCTTGGGCCCATTCACCGAATCTACGCCTTGATGGTGACCTTGTGGCTTCAATTCTTTCAAGATCTTTTCGCAAAATCTTCCATAAAGTGGATGGAATCATATCCAATTCTTGTGCATGATGGCGGATTGACTGATTCGGGTCTTCCTCAACGCTATATACGCTCTACAGCAGCAATGACTTCTTCTGTACGCACTGTACGACCGACGCGCGTCTCTGTGGATGCGTATTACCATTTAGAGTAGACGTTAACGTTCCATAGTCAATCGAATTAATTGCTCTGATGGACGATTATGTTGACCGTAAAATGGACGTAGTGCGCGATAACGTATTTCGCACAGAACCATGATTTTCAAAATAAATTTGCACAATTTGGAAGCGTTGTTCAGGCCGCGTCAGTCTATTCATGTTGAAATGCGAAACTAAACTAAAAATAAATCACTTGACAGCTGACAAAATGGCCGACAGTTAAAATAGTATTGCCAATTTAAAATTCTGAAGTTCTGCTATATTTACAATTCGACTGTGTAGCTTTAAGTAGAGGTAGGGCCAATGACTGCGATGACTATAACGTGGCTTTAAAGGGTGACATCTTGACATCCTAGGTAGGACCTTGAACACTGACGAAAGTTCCTAAGGTCCTATCTAAGACGTATAATCCTT
This sequence comes from Cheilosia soror, assembly GCA_949372485.1. Taxonomy (NCBI): domain Eukaryota; kingdom Metazoa; phylum Arthropoda; class Insecta; order Diptera; family Syrphidae; genus Cheilosia; species Cheilosia soror. The sequence goes on along the minus strand of OX443565.1, from coordinate 4,445,481 downwards.
TTGCAGATAGAAACTTTGTGTTACTTCGAAAATGTATATTCTGAAAGTTAAAATTCATCAATGGCAAGTATCTACTTACATAGGCAGATATAGAAGTTTCGAAGTGAACCGAAGCCTCAACTAACAAGCCTATATCCAACATTCAGTTGCTCGCACTTCTAGTTGGTTGCGAGGTTATCGGTTTATGTACCCACCTAAGACAAAGTGTTCTTTTACGAATGTTTACATTCTTAGAGGGGCGGAGTAGGTTTAGAAGACTACTCGATCGATATTATTCTTGCCATCTCAAAGGCCGGAAGTTTAGTTTTTTTTTCTGACTAGGTCGTTGTGCGGCTTATATAGTTTATCGTTGAATCGTATATTCCAAGACCTATCAGGATAAATGGGACCAAATATCTTATCACGAAGAATGTTGCTCTCGAAACAGCCAAAGCTATCTTCATCCTTTTGGTTCACGCTTAAAAACGGCCCAAAGAAACAGCGATTGTTAAGAGTTATTATTTTATTTTATTTCTGACGAAATGTTGTTTTGGACAAAATCCGTTACTACGTCAAAGTGAAAGCTGTCTGTGTTTTGTCGATGTTCTGTTCGATTCCTCAATGTTGGAGGTTCACAGCTGAGCCCTAAATCCATATTATTCTACCAGAATCAGTGAAAGGTCGCTGGGTTCTGTCAGTTTCTCAAGTTACGTGACAGCTTCTCACCTTGATCCTACCATCAAAGGTCTCGGTGAGATTATTTCCGGCCTTAATGGAGCAGCGAGTGGTCTCTCTATCGAGAGGCCGAATAGAGGAGAAGATACAACCGCGAACACTGTGAGCTGTACCAAAATGCGAACGTAGTCCAAAAAGCCAAAACGCATCGACCACATTGGCTCGGCCATATTGAGCGAATGAACAATAGTGCTCCAGCTAAGAGGATCTTCGAGTCCCAGCCCCAAGGTTCGAAAAGAAAAGAAAGACCGAAGCTCCGCTTCAAAGACCAAGCCGTCGCGGATGCCAGAGCGCTTAGGATGGATGTCTCCAGTGTCTCAGTCAGAGACTCTTCACGGGTCGGAAGCCCGATAAGTAAGAGTGGTCTCAATTGTCACTCTGCACAACCTCACTAGATATGGGCATATGGCTCGATGTAACTCGTCTCTATAAATGCTGTCATATGCGGCCTTGAATTTAAAAAACAGATGGGGCTATCGATCTGCTGTAGTGTGAATATTTAGTCAGTAGTGGTAGACTAGGTTCGTTGACAAATTGTCGTTCGCACAGCACGACAGACAGCATTTTGTATGCGGGAAGTTAAAGGGAATGAGGCCTCCTTTCTTGTCGACCTAAAGTTCAACTCATCATGAATATGACTCCTTCCGGTCAAGTCCTGGAAATAAGTTGGTGTATTCTCTCCACCAAGTTTTCTCCCGCTGCCTTAAATAGCTTGGATGACAGTCCGTCTGATCCAGCAGTCTTATTGGACTTTAGATACCACTACTTTCATGGTTGAGATTGAGTAATTTGTTGGCTGACAGCGGAATTTGTATGAAGAAGTGGTTTTTCTATATGTCCTCAACATCGGGTGTGACTCGTTAGGTCTCTGTTAGGGTCTTGCTGCCTTTTTACCCTACGAACATTTGTTCGCAGCCTTTCTTGTTTCTCCTGAGAAGCCAATGTTTTAACTCCTCTTTTGGTCGTACAGCATACGAACCGCTCTCGTCCTATAGTCTGCAACGCCGCTCTAATGGCTTCTTGGCATCGATAGCCTTGATGAATGCGGCATAAGTCTTCATTTCGAATACCCGATCGCTGCAGGTTTTGGCAGTTTTTTGCGATTGTAGCTGTTGATCGTCAAATCCCTTTTTCAGCATCTTGAGTGGTTTTAAAAAGTCTACACTCACCTTAGCTCCAAATATGTCAGAGTATCTCTGTAATGTACCTGCCATCTTAACATTTGGACTACTTATTTTTTTCATTCAAAGTATAGCGTTTCATGGCATTGTTCAATTTTAAAACATTCAACATCATTTAAAAAATAGGACGAAGGGAAATTTCACTGCGAATACAACGACCCAAAAGTTACCCTTTGTCCGAAAATGAATAACGATATGGTAATGGAGTGTGTTTTTACGACCGCCAACATATCGTCCTCCCCATCGCGTCATCAGCAACAAATTTTACCCCTTTGCACTATTGTCCGTCTTAACATTAGTTAGGTACCCATACCTATACCTACACGTATACTTTAATTTATCTTGTGCTGTTGTGCCCTTGTTTTTAATGTTTTCCTTTTTTTCGACTCCTTGGCCATTCTCGCGAGTTATAAGAATTCTTTTACATAAAATGCAAGCGAGGGAAATAAAAAGCAATTTTATTAAAACGTATGAAATGTTGGCAAGAGTGGCACGGGCGTTATGCCTGAAGGAGCACATATCCGTTGGCACAATTATATAAGCATATAAAGGAGAGATACGATGCGACATTAGCCCTTTAATTCTTCACTTGAATAGAAGAGGGGACTTCCTTAGAGAGGTCCCTCGAATAATAATAACCGAATCATTCAAATTGTAATTATTATGAGATAGTTTCGAGATACTTTCAATGTCCGGTGTTTAACTATTTGTGTCTATGTATTGTGCTGTTATATAGCATGGAGGGTGTATTGACTTTCTTAAATTATGTGTTAGGCTACTCTATAAAGTATTTTCCCTGTGAATTTTGTTGGAGTTACAAAAATAAGGTCCAACGAGCTTGGAATTTCAAAAAGGCTGTAGCCACAACAACAATCACAAAATGTGTAAATTTATCGGTAAAGTCGGTTTTGAACAATAAGATTTATAATTTTATATAAGCGTCGCCATCGCCAAAACGTGAACTTAAGCGACGAGGAAACTTCTCAAGCAATAAGGCAACAATTGGTCGTGTTGTGTGGCTTGTTGCCCCGTCTTGTTGGAGCCACATATCGTCCAAGTCATGATCTTTAATCACCGGGCAAAACAAAATCGGTTATCATTCGACCATATCGCTTCGAATTGACTGTAACCGTCTGCCTACTGGCATCTTCGAAGAAAGGTATCGATGACACCTTTCGACCATAGAGTCACTTTGTTTGGATGCAATATGGCACCTCTTCGATCACATGTGAGTTTTCTGAGCCCCATATGCGTCAATTTGGTTCGTTTACACACCCGCCGAGTGAGAAGAGTGCCTCATCACTGAAGGAAATGGTGTTCGAAAAATCGGTGTTTATCGTCTGTTGTTCCAACACCCAAGAAGCGTATCTACGGCGTTGTAAATGGTCAGCAGGCTTCAATTGTTGCGTAATTTGACCTTAAGATTAAGATGCAAATTCAAATGCAAAATACACCATAGTTAGGTCTACAACACGTTTAATTGCTACCAACGTCTGGAAATCAATAAATTCGGATCATTAGCATTACCTGCAATTGCAGCAGCAATATTTTCGACTGAGCGTGATACATTAGTAACGCTTCCATTTTCTTCAAATTTTCTTCACAATTTTACCGATTCCTTGCGTAGTCGGTGGATTATGATGACTTGGTGATGCAATCTCCTTTTTTCAAAATCCCTTGTACTGAAATCACTTACTCCAAAAGACCCTAAAACAAAATCCCCAGGGACAAAATCCCCCATTTTTAGATTTGGTGTTATTAATTCTGTCGTCGCGACACCTAAAAATGGTGTTAAAAAGTGAGATATATATAGGGAGCATGCTGCCCCCTGCAACCCCCTGCTAGGGGCCACTGTAGAATTTGAAGTAGGTGCAAGGTTGGGCATATGGCTTAGATTCCTTGTGGAAGATTTTGGCATAGGGGATTTCGTCCCGGGAGATTTTGGAAAAAGAGAAGAAAAAAAATGAGAGATTATGTCCAATAAGGGATTTTGAAAAAAGGGATAACGTAGGGGTCCCGATTATGACGAACATAATCATCGCGTAATGCGCGAAAAGATGGCTACATTTGAATCATATATTTTTTAGTAAGTTTTAATAATTTTAACGCGTTGTTCGATTATCGTAAGTGGCAACCATTCAACTAATATCTTGACATTTCAAATGACAGCTAAATTTGACAGGTGTCAAATGCCAGTGCTACCAACTTGAAACCATGAAATGAATGACCTTGTCTTCTTTTGTATACTACCCAAACAGAGACTGATTCCAGGCACCTGATTACAGCTTGACTATTCAAGAAGATACATATATCACGTTTTCTTTCAGCCAAGTTAAGAGCAAGGCTTCTTTTATCGCCATAATTTTTGCGTGAAAAACTCTGTAGTAATTTGGAAAACGGAAGAAGAGACCAATCGCAGAAAACACCGCCACCAACTCCGTCCAGAGTTTTTGATCCATCCGTGAAGAAAGTGGATCGATTCATTTTTCAAGAATGCTCCCTGTCCCTCCTCCCAGAATGTACTACAAAGAGCCCTGCTGAGGCGGTTTTTTGTTTGTTTTTTCCAAGTCAGTCTATCAGACTACCACACTTACGTAGGCACAGGGTGGGCCAAATACAAGTTTATTTTTAAAAATGCAACAAAATGAACAAATTTTAATTTTTTCAATGTATTCTGGCTTTATTAGTAAGAGCAAATATTCCCATTAATTATGGATGATAACTCCGTTCAAGTGGCAGCCTCGACTGGCTTCGCAGTAGCGCATTCTGTCACTCTAATTTCCCAAGACCTTGTTGATGATTTCGAGCTGTAGCTCTCGGATTGCTTGGATAATACTGGCCTTAAGTGCTTAAATCATTTCCGAGTGATTGGCATAATATAGGTCCTTCACGGTTCCCCACAAAAGAAAGTCCAATGGGGTCAAATCGCAGCTTTGAGGCGGCCAATTGACATCGCCAAGACGGCTGATAACACGATTCGGGAATTTGGTACACAAAAGATCGATTGTGGAATGTGCTGTGTGGCATGGCGCCTCCAAGTCCATGTCTTCAATTTTTCTAAAACAAAAAACTCAGTTAACATGGCTCTGCAACGCCCACCGTTGGCAGAAATGTTGTTCCCAGCCTTTTTTTCGACGAAAAATGGTCCAATGATGCCAACTCCACAATCCGCACCAAACTGTCACTCTCTGTGGCTGCATTGACACAGTACGACGACGGAAATCATGAGTGTTGTCCACTAGCATACCAGTCTCATGAACTTTTTTCACAAACTTGCGTACAGGGCGCTTCATTTCGGCCAAAACTTTTTTTTCAAAAACAACGCACTGTTTGGGCTACACAGCACTCACTTTGGAAATAAGTTTTCAATATTTCCCAACGTTGTTCAAGCGTAAAGCGACTCATTTCGTTCCGCGGAGGTATGATACTGACTTTCTGTCAAGATTTCTAGCGAGAAACAGCTGTCCTGTCAGTGTCAAAATAACCTATGATTTAAAATGAAACCACTAGATCGCCCACCCTTTAGTGCTTCATCACACTACATTTGTTGATTACATCCCCCGGTGTTTGCCTTCCTTCCTGCAATAATTTTACAATTATGTATATATGGTTGTGCAAAATGTATCTCAATAAAAGAGTATCTCACAAAATTCATATTGCACTTCCACCATCGCGCACAATCGCTTAGGTGCCAAACCATGAACCATTTTAACCATCAACTTATTAGCACTTTCCAGGGCATTTACTGCACAGTTTCCTCTACACATAATTGCTTGGCACGATGATTTATTTACCTTTCCAGCCACGATCTTCAAGCTATTCCGTGTAAAACAATCAAAAGCGCACTACCGGTCGGTGGTGTGCTGCTAACTAACGAAGGAAGTCAGTCCATCTAAGTATACCACAGTCGAACTATATGCATACAAAGTGTTCGAGCCGAGTATGTATATAATATTTTTATACGGTTGGCCAGTGAAGGGTTACGATACATGTATCTGAACTGAATTATTCCTTCACTTGTGGCTGCGGGGATTTTTATCTGGCACTCTATTTAACTATCGCTGCCGTGATGGTGCGTGTGCTCGTGCTGTTCTATGCAAACTGTCTGCTGCGGTACTAAGCTCTGTTATTACTACTTGTACTTGTACTCATAGTCGTATCCACTTTATTGACGACTGCTTGCTACTAGTTGCCGGGAGTTGGTGAGTTTTCATGATAATAGTGACTATTCTGTTTATTATCTAATATCTTGTATCTCTTGTGTGCGTAAAAAAGAAATTAGATTTTCAGATTTTGTTGGATACAAATACGCGAGTAAATTCATTTTTTTTCTGCGCTTAATCCATAACCAAGTGTGATTAACCCACAATACCTAATAAATTATTTATACTTTGGAAGTCAAGAGCCAGAGAAACTTACGTCAAAGCGAAGGACCCCTGTCGCCTCCCAAGTGCATTATACATCAGCGCCTCTCATCAAAATCATCCAAATGTCACATCTCAAAGGTCTTTCAGTAACACTTTGAAGTAGAATTCCCTTCAAGATTAGACTGGCAGGACGGAAGGGTGCACAGGGACCCGCACTTAACAATTTACACGAACCGGTTCAGAAATGGACTGTGGAGTAGGTGCGGGTGTATTTTCGGAGTCTCTGGAGCATCTAAAAATCCTTCAGAATCCCGGACTCAGCCTAATCAAACTACACACAGACATAGTTCCGAGGCAAGAAATAGACATATTCGCATCGACAGTCAAGCTGCGATCAAGGCTATCGCCTCAGTCAATATAACCTCAAAATTAGTATTAGAATGTCGAGAGGAGGCAAACATTTATGGAAACGAACAGGCTGACGAGCTGGCCAGACAAGGTTCAAGCCTCCTCCTGCTTACTTGCGAAATCGGTCCACATTCCAGTAGGAGCAGTCAAAACAAAAATTTCCTCAAAATTCCTATCGATAGCTAATCTCAGATGGAATAGGCTAACAAATTGACCACTGGCCTATAGGGAAGCATACAGTCAGATTAGGCATCCCACACTGTCGCAACTGAAAAAGAAACCCTCATCCACTTCCTATGCTCCTGTCCGGCACTGATTAGACAGCGAGCTCTGGGTAAACCTTTCTTCACATCCCTTGAGGAAGTTTCAACATAGCATCAAAGAACTTATAACCTTTTTGAACTCCACAGGTTGGATCTAAACTCTTCATTTTGATAAACTTTAACAACCAGGTCAAATGAGTTGTGGTAACAAAACGGCACTTAGTGCTACTTGGGTTTTTCTATTAAACCGCCACACTAACCTACCTACCTACCTAACGCTCTCAAGGCCAAAATCTGAATGGTGGTCAAGATGAAGTTTTGAGGTGGAGCTTGACATTTTTTCATGGGGAACAACTTTGGATCACCTTCTGTTACTTTCGATAGCTAGTGGCATCAGAGACAAGTAAAATTTAGCTCTAGAAATGATAAGAGAGCTTGAGACATCTATAAGCTTCCAATAAGCGTACTAGGAGATGTTTGGCCATCTGCGAAGCTCAATATTGTTACAAAAGAGGACAGAGATCGAAAACTCGTACCTGAATCCGAGTCGAACTTCCCCTCCCTTGAGATATCTACCCGACGAAAAAGGCATCTGACTAAGAATTCCTTACCTTCCGACTCATAATTGGAAAATCGTAAAGCTGGGAAAGGAAAGAAGTCTTTTTAGATGTGCTTCTTTGGCTATAACGAATAGACTTGAACTGACTTCTCACCCCACAACCTGAAATCTCTGAGCCTGGCAGCATCGGTTTCTGGGCATCGCTGCATAACCATCACGGATAGCACTTTGTCTGACATGAACACGGAAGACTTTCCACAAACGGTTATATTTTGAGTAAAGGCGATAACTTCTGGGCATAAACTAGACAGACTGACCACAGAAGCAGAGATCATCTCGCTTCAAGGGGAAACCGCATTTACACCAGTAGTCCAGTAATCAATTGCTGTCTTCTCTTCTCTAAACAGGACGACTACAACTGCTTCCATCTATCAATAAGATTCTTATGTGTACGGTACCCTAAAATGCAGTCTAACTTGAAGGTTGTCCCTCTGAAACGCCCTATTCCCAAGAAACTTTTCGTATCATTTCTAATTGCCACTATGCTCATTGAGCTAGTTTCTCCTTATGGTTTTTTGTGAATCATCCACTTTGACATGTGATACACACATAAGCAGTTAACCGCCCTGGGGCGTCGGTCGTGGCGCTGTCCTAGGGGCGTTGCAAGACGGTACGCACAGGCCGCCTGCACACGACGTTCCATTAGCTTTGTGCTTGATTTGACAAAAAAAAGTTCAAGTCGGTCGATGTTGGCCAACGGCCATTGTGTTTTGGTAACGTCTGTTTAATCCGTGAGGGTTTACTGTTCAGTGGCAAGTTGCACGTTTTAGAATGAGTATTTTTCAGTTCTTCAAAGTCGACTCTCCAACGTTTGGTGGCCAAATTCCAGGCAACCGGTTCGGTTAGCAATCATTCAATCAGCAGTCCGTGAAAAAGTCAGGCAGTCAATTCATTGCCGTGTATAAGGAATTGGCTTTTTGCAGACATCAACTTGGTGAATGGGCCTATATCCGTTTAAGACTCAAGTTATGGACAATGACCATCTCATCTTTAGCGACGAGGCGCATTTTTGGCTGAATTGCCATGTTAACAAGCCAAATTGCCGTGTATGGGATGACGCCAACCCACCCGAGGTGGCAATGCATCAATATAACCAAAACACAACACCCAACCCCAATTAAAAAATAAAGCTCAACGAGCAGCATGTCTTAGCTTAGCACATAGAACCTCTAGCCCAGTCCAAATCTCAGAAACAAACTCATCAGTCTACCCTTTTGTTGATGAGGCTTTCACGAGTCCCCCGCAATTTTCAACAGTAATACGAAGAAATCTTCAAGTCCGGATCCGGACAAAATGTCAATTAGATAGGTCATGAAAAACTCAGCCTCCATTGCCTACTCTTCGTCTCCGTGTCCTACATCAGCATCGAACATCCGCAAACTTGGGGAACAACTTCGAATCAAAATCAAATCAGTTGCCATCCCAATCATTGTTCAATTTTAAATCTAGTTCCACGGTTGGGGAGTGAACTGCTCCCCTCCCATGCCAAAACAAGCAACGACTCTCGTCCACGTCCAACACCCTGTTAATACGAAGTGGAAGGGCTATCGTATACGTATCTCCAGAATTTTGCTATCGCTAGGGAATACCTGCTAAATTTTCTGGGTTCACTGAATTCGATGATAAATCTCTTTCAAAACTATGAGAGGTCGAAGAACATACCACCGATACCATACACCCATAAACCTGGACGAAGTGGCATACAAAAGTCAGAGAACATGAATCCACTTCACTTATGCTTTATTGCCAAGAGAGTAAAGTAGAGCATTCATTCATAAACAATCAGCTGTTCCATACGTCACCCAGCATTCAATTCAGACCAATTTTGACTCTCTTAAGACTGCTCGAAGATTGCGCATCTAAATCCTCCATTGGTAAGGCAATGTACTAGAAAAGGCAATGTACTTTCATCGAGTCCAATAAGTACAAGAACCAACTTTTCTTATGTCCAAGTCAATATTTTCATAGCACTCCCTAATCAACATGGATTAAAAAAAATGTTGTCCAAACAATTCCAAGTGAACTCCTACGGAAGTAAACTTTTATTAAATGGAATTTTCGTTAAGCCTGTTTAACGTAATCTACTGAAATATTGAATTCAAAAATGATTTCACCACGCTCGGGACATCTGCCTGCAAATTCACCATAGCAGAGCGCCAGTTCTTCCATTTAGGTATTAAAGTACACGTGGTGCCATCTCTTGGCGATAAATTTAGTGAAAATCGTAGACACGAACCTAAAACATACCTGCTAGTTTGTATGATTTCCTGATGCTGGGCCAAAAATTTTGTATGGGAGGGTGGCGATTTGTTAGTTTATACAACAACCAGTCAATCATATAACAAAACCGGGTTGATGGATAAATGTGCCGGTGAGTTCACCTTTGTTGAATTTCATCTCTCACCATAGCAAAGTGTTGGACCGTTTGGGTTCTGTATGCGATAGTCACAGAGTGGTTCAGAAAATTACAAACGCTGCGGTTTTTTCGTCCCCGTCACGGCTATAGGATAAGTAAAATAAAAAAATCCCTTGTTAAATCGAAGTGGCTATTCGCACGTTCATTTTGACAGATTTTGTACTGAACTGACGTTTACCGATTTTCGGGACACGACTACGTAATGAACGTAACTTAATCCTATTTTCATTAAAAACTCTTTATAAACAGAAAAGTTGGATCCAAAACGTACGGCATAATGTCCGAAAATGATTATACTGGAGTTTAGAGTCCTTGCCGCGAGCGTAGCGAGCCACATACCCCAACTTGACGCAATATAAACTTTGGCATTTCGTTACGTAGTCGTGTCCCGAACAACGTGCGAATAGCAACAGCCTTGTTAAATACAACAAAGACTTAGGGCCATTTTATTCACTTCAAGTTGAAAACAACTTGGGGATTTTTATTCTCAACTTGAGAAATTGCTTTTATTCACTCGAAGTTGACTCGCTCAACTTTGGATATTCCGAAGTTCAGAAAACCAAGAGTTGATTAACTTTGGATTCGTTCAACTCCCCGAAAAAGTAGAAGTTATGAAGCAAACTTGGGGTTTTATGTGAATCTTTAGAAATTTTTTATTTCTGGTTTTTTAATATTATTTTTTGAAATTGAAATACATACTACATAATGTATCATGCAAACTATTTCTGGGAGAATTGGCCATCGTCTGATTTGGTACGTGAGAGGCGGCAATACAAGATGCTACCATATGACCTTGATTTCATCTTTCGTTTTCGTCTCTCGAAGCGGACGACAATGATGGTGTTTCAGCTGATAATAAATTCGTTGCCGTGTGATGAGAGAAATTATTGTACATCGCGAATTAGTTCGAATCGATTGAATTATAAATATGTAAAGAATTGAGTGATGTTGTTTTTTCTGAGAACTTCAAACGAATTCAGGCACTTTATTCCTATTGGTGATTCGGGCTACACTAATACTAACTATTTTGCTACGCCTTTTTTGAATGTCAACAATTACGTTGCAAATTTATACCGAATCACAGATTGAAATTACGCGCGAAATGAAAATTAAAGGTTGAACTGACATATTGCGTGTCATCTGTCACAAATACCCCAGGGATATTTTACAAACTGCAGGTACAAGGTATATCATATTCATATACCTTGCTGCAGGTAGGTAGGCTAACTTTAGGATTTCAATATTTGAGCAATTTTCAACTTGCCGTTCAACTCTCGGTTTAGAATCAACTTCGAAGTTGGCCAACTTTGCAGTTTTCGGCAAGTTGAACAATAGTGAATAAAACGGCCCTAGCCTGGCTAATTATCAGAGTTACAAGTTGGCGGAGATAGAAAAAAGTATAGCCAACACAGATTTGCCTATGTTATCGATAACTTGTATGGAAATGTCATAAATGACATTTAAAATGTTGTCAAAAACTACTAAAAACTAATAAAGAAGAGAAAACAAATAAGAAAAAAATATTTTATTTGCACAAAATCTGCGTTTTCAAGACGCCAAGGTTGTTTTTTACTTCCTCAACAGATGTTTGCAGGCCCAGGTCCACCCCGGACTGTAGCGCCACCTAAAGTAAGTAACAGATGTTTGCACTTTTGCACTATCGTCAGACATTAATTTACCGTCCAGCGGTGATTGGATTTATCGGACGCACGGCCGGTGTTTATTTCATATATAGGACTAAAGCTTAGGGAATTTAATTAACCCATAAAATTCTATTAAGAAAATCAGTTTGGAAAAAGTTTAAATAAGGAAATTTCGAATTCCAAAGTTTTTACCGCGAATGAAAACACTCTTGGCGCGAATTCGCAATTCGCCATCCACATCATTTAATACGCGTTCCACAAACTAGCAAATAAAACATTCGTTTGAACTTAACCTCAAATTAGACATTGCGGGTGGAAACTGCTAGCTGAAATTCGCGAACTGCCGTGATCTATAAAAGTTTTCAAGTGAACGGACTTACGAATATTCGTACGTTCGTAAGTAGTTGCTCGCTCTATCTATCTAAAATTCTTACGAAACTATTGTACCATTAATTTTTTTAAGAAAATACCGAAATTATTTATAGGGCCCCTGTACTTGGCAAAATGACAGCGCCAAGTGTGCATATTAATGATGAAAAGCTAAGATCGAAACCAAATCTAGTTTGCCTCAATTTTGTTCAGCGTCCGGATTATGAACTATAAGCTAATGCGATAACCAGGAAGAAATTTCTGTAAAAACAATTTGGCGCCAAAATGCTACCAGAAAATAAGACAGAACATAGAGCAAGTTGAAGGAGGAGTGCAAGGGGAAGCTGTGTCGTGTTGTAGTTGTGTACAGTTCTCCAGTGTGTTCTGGCTGGGATTGCTCCCAGCTCGATTTGGATGACGATGATGTCGATGGAGTGCGGTGTGGTGTGAGTGGGATGAAAAGATAATTTTATATTGTGCACTGAGTAGTTTGTCTGCCTCTGTACTTTTCTTGTTGATGTTGAAGGTGATGTGATGACGAACCATGTCCTTTTAATTGCTATGGCGGCGTGGCCAGGCCACGAGGGAAGGGTTCTAGTGGTATTTTTGTTGTAGGTAGCTTCGAGTGACATATTCAGCGATTATTATTCATGAATGAAAAGGGAATTCTTGTGCATATGATTTGTTGCCTATTGATTGGTGATTATACAAAGAAGGATAGCTTCAGAGCTAGACCTAATAAAAATGAAGGATGCGTGAGTATTGATTATTCAATGAAATTCAGTGACAGATGAGGTAAATCTGAATGGTCCCCTACTGACTATGAAGCCGTTGGAAAATCGATGCGAAATCCTGACAGAAATTCCCATATTTGCCTATTGCTTTTCTGCTGGCCTGATACCATAGCACGAAGATTTGGCTCAGTCACAATGCACCGGCGGTGGTGTTCAAATAGTTTAGAGGGTTTGGTTTCTATGGCGGTAATGGCGCGCATCCTTATTGTACGCGCTGCCTATTTTAGACGTCTACAGTTGAAGCAGGAAGTGGGACAGTGTCTCACCATCATCTGATTTTTATGCTTGCCAAATAGGAATTTGGAATTTCTACTCTACAGAAATGGCGTATATGATTTAAATAGTTTCGAACTTCTCAAAAAGAGAAGTCAATGAGGACCGGACTTCAGTAACATATTAATATAACTAGTAGTTAGTTATTTTATAATTAATTCGCTAGAGGTGCATTTTTTATTTATGACAAGACACAAATTGGACAAAGCGGTTTGTTAATTCCGCTAAATAATTGTCCTCGGCTAATTTTCTGACACGCTATTGTGGTGGAAACGATTTGTTAACTGTCAAAAACGTATCCTAGTACCCTAAGCTAATTTTTAACATTTTCTTTTGCTTGGGTTTTACTCAAATCTTGAAGAGGAAATAAAATACAGAATATTTGCATTATTTGTAAAATATTAAAGAGAAATCTCTGTTTTCATATTGGTCAGAGTGTCAAAAATTTAACCAAGTATCCAGGAAAAAATTACAATTAAAAACGTGAAGAAGCTAACAGATGGAAAGATGAACTGAAAGGCTGAAGGTATCATTTTTGCGACAGATTTTTACTCTGTTGGACATTTTTCTCCTGGAGACCTTTAATACCTATGAGTGGGTACGTATTTTCCCACAAGTTAAATATTTTGACGGTCACAATAGATCATTTTATATGGAAATTTTTCCATTGTGACGTAACGTACGTTTTGTTCAAATTGTTCACATTCTTGTCATTGTTTTGACACATAAACCATGCTTTTTAACGAGTTATAACTTGGTAAAAGCGGTTCTTTTTCTAATATTGCGGAAATTGAAAAGCGTTTCTTATTAAACATTTTAGAATAATTTTTTTTTTGTTCAATGCCCGAACATTTTGGTCCTATTAACCCGAATTTAGTTGTGCTTGCGATTCATTTTTATTCAAATTGAGTTTTTGATGCGATTTGTGTGTATCGCTAATGTAATTAAAATTGTGTGCTGTTGCTGTTGCCATCTCTGGATTTTGCAACTTCTACTTTGACTGCAACTCGGACTTGGACTACAATTGCGATCTGGTGGACTTTGGGCTGTCAACTTTTAAAGCGAAGCTCCAGTTTTTCATCCATCCATCAAAGAGCAGCCTTTAACCAGTTCCGGCGCGGCGTGAGAAACCATCACTCGACACATGATGCCAACACAGAGTTGGTTTTACTAGCTACAGCAATTGTGGAGGTAAAGACGCCATCCGGAAATGGCATTGCCTGATTTTGGATCTGAAGCTTATTTTATTACGGAGTCCGTCGTTCAACTTCTCCGCTGAAAATCAAAATCTATACTGATGTCGAGGTGTCCGGGTTGTGTTTGGTCAGCAGAGGCACTTGTAAAAAGGTTGTAAACATTAAGTTTGCTTCGTATCTACTGCCTTCGATACAACCACGCAGGCGTTAACATTTCAGTCACTGTCTGGGCATCTTCCAACCCAAATCCTTTCCGTTGGAGATTGGAGACACCTCACCGGTTAAAAATTAGCGGATCCATCGTTTTATCAGCCAGCTAAAATCGATCTTTTGTTAGACAGCCACGTACTAGCTGACGTTGCCAGAGATGTCACGTTGTCCCGATAAAACAATTCTTGTTGCTCAGAATACCAAGCTGGGATGGATTTTGTTTGGCAGATAACCAATTGCTCCTCGATCTATAAGGACTTTCTTCCAAACATCCGATATCGATGCGTAACTTCGAAGATTCTGGGAACTTGAAGAAACTCCATTGCTAAATCAATTTCATTCTGTTATTTGGAGGACTGAACTTGGTGTCAGTCTTTAATTCAGTGTTTGTTCCAACTCTTACCTATGGCCATGACGTTTGGGTAATGACCGAAAGAATAAGATCGCAGATACAAGATGCCGTTGTATTGCTGGTGTGACCCGTAGAGATCGCATTAGAAAAACCAAAACTGAATGTCGAGCAGTCCATGCTTCGGTGGTCATGTTAAACGCATGTCCCCAACTAAGATCCCACGACGTGCCATGGAATCCGTACCATCGGGCAGGCGTCCTCTAGGTAGACCTACGATGAGATGGTTAGATCAAATTCATAATCTCTCCTCTACCCGTATGGGGATTGCCCTTGATGATTTGGAGTCGATGGCGGAGGATCGAGAGGTATGGAGGGTCCACTTGAGCAACCGAAAGTGCTTCTAGTGATTTATCTCTAACCTTCTGAAAAGTCTCAGTGTTGCTCGCTTCCTCTTTGCTCATAGAGCTTGCCTGCAGCTCTTTCAGCGCTCCATGTTATGTAACTCTTGTTTCGCTTTGCATCTATAGTACTCTTCTTCCGACCAGGGGTTATACTATGATCCGCTTATCGGTTGCGGCACTTTCGGAAGTAATGGCACAGCAACTGAGGGTAGATGGAGTTCCCAACAACTGAACCTCCTTACCACTAACCGTTCGGTGTTGTAACATGATTGATATGCGTATTCGTACTTTTAGCTATCCCAAGTAGTGTCCTGAAATCTAAGATAATGGACGCAGATCAAACGTCAACCGCATCATGATCGATTCATTTGACAGATTATTGATGAGACCGTCAAGTCTCATATCGAGATGAGGGGCGGCAATAGTGCGCTATGTAATATATTTCGAGTCGGTTTTCTCGGGGGTATTGTCGTGCCTAAAAATGCTTCCTAGCCCGATCTCCAAGTCGTACTTCGGGCACTTATATGTTTCCTCAAAAAGATTGAGTTCGATTAGACCTTGGGAGAAAGCAACGAAATCTATCATCTGCCGCCAATATGTCATGTCAAGTCCTAATATCGGCTCAAAAAAAAAATCTTCTTTGCAATGATTCAAATGGATTTCTTAATGCTTACAAGCTGCACACAATGGGGCCTGTTCTCTGTTCTCAGATATCGAAGTAAAGTACATTTATGTAGTTACTAAAGGCGTTTGCAATACCCAAATGTTTGGGTAAAAAATTCTTGGCCAAAAGTCAAAACAGATAGGTAATCGAAAACCTTTCTATGAAATAGAAATTCATTCCGATGGCATTACAAAAATACATTTTTCAAGCTCTCCATGGTGTACATACGCAGACGGGATACCATTGCTGGAAAAAAAAATTTCTTGTTAAATGTAAACATCACATCGACTTGAATGAAGAAGAAAAATAAAATCCTCAGAAATTGGACAACGAAACGGGTGTTTTGGTGTATCCCTACTGAATTTGCTGGACTCATAGCAAAACACACAGACACAGAGTGCTGTGAAAATGGGATCTTTAAAGTGCGAATGCCGTAGCGCCATTCTCATTGTATAACGTCATCCCACTCTTATTGCATTCACTTTTTATATATACAGCTGTTGAATTACGTCAGACTCTTCTAAAAGTGTCCGATGCGCCAACAAGTACCTACTTTGTTGACAGGGCACTGTTTGTACTAAGAAACGGAATGAACGAATAAACGAATTTCTTTCGTTGAGTCCGAATAAGTACAAGAACCAACTTAACTTGGTCCAAGTCAATATTTTCACAGCACTCCCTTACCAACATGGATTAAAAAAATTAAGTCCAAACAACTGCAAATGAGTTCTTACGGAAGTAAACTTTCATTAAATGGAATTTGCGTTAAGCCTGTTTAACGTCGTCGGCAGAAACATTGAATTTAAAAATGATTTCACCGCGCTCGAGACATCAACCTGCAAATTCACCATAGCAGAGCGCCAATTCTTCCATTTAGGTATTAAAGTACACGTGGTGCCATCTCTTGCCGATAAATTTAGTGAAAATCGTAGACACGAACCTAAAACATACCTGCTAGTTTGTATGATTTCCTGATGCTGGACCAAAAATTTCGTATGGGAGGGTGGCGATTTATTAGTTTATACAACAACCAGTCAATCATATACCAAAACCGGGTTGCAGGATAAATATGCCGGTGAGTTCACCTTTGTTGAATTTCATCTCTCACCATAGCAAAGTGTTGGACCGTTTGTGTTCTGTATTTGATAGCTACAGAGTGGTTCAGAAAACTACAAAATTGGCTTACACAACCTGCATTGAGGTTTAGTTTTAGGTTAATACAGAGACATTCAAAGTTTTGTTTACTGGCAACTTCAAGATAGCTGATGCATTTGAAAATGCATATATCCTGTCGACAGTCAACTAAATTATTATTAGTTTTTTTTTGTACTTTCGTGTAGTTTTCGGCTAATAAATAAATAATGTGCTATTATTAGGTCTGTTTTTTTGCACACCTATCTCAGTGAAGTAAAGTAAAGTAAGAAAATGTGCAATAAAACAGTCCCCAACCACTTTTGTGAACAGTCGGTTTTACCCCTGAAAAGTTAACAGCTGGCATTGCTGTCAAAATGGCCATCAATGAAAAATTCAATTTCAAAATCAACATCCTTCTAGAAAAATTAATATATAACCTTTTAGAGCAAAAAAATAATGATTATTGATTTCTACAGAATATTTACTTTTTTCTCTTCCTGGCGTCTTGTATGGTCAAAATAAAATCACAAATTAATTGCCAAAGAAATTCTGAGATTCGATCGAATCGAGTATTCCTCGAATTTAAAACTTTCAATCGAATGAACTTCTCACAATCTAAGTTTTGAAGGAAAGAAGTTCATTACCAAATGATTTAATTGTATGAACTTTATTTTCGAAATCAGCTGTATAAATATTTCACTGTCGATTGCGTTGGTTTTGACTTTAATTTGAGAAAGGATGGGTTTATTTATGCGAGAAACAGATTGGCAAAGCAACAGCAACTTTGACAGCCACAGCGCACTTTTTAGAGCCCCTGATTTTTAATGGCTGAAGTTACATAACCACAGCAACATCGACATCGACGTTAGAGCTAGGTCCTAAATTCAATGTTGCTGTGCAACGGCTACCAACACCACGCTGACTTTTTCAGTTCTCTCAACTTTCGAATGCTGACATACTGAAGGTGCAGCATCATTACCAGATATAGACAAAAAAAGTTTCAGCAGTCTACAAAAATTATTCTTATATAAATCCATACTACTTATAAAATGCAACGTCCGTCTGTTCGTTTCTCCATAACTCGAGAACCATTCGTCCGATTTTCATGATTCTTTTTCTAATTTATAGATGTGTGGCCAACTTAGTCCGTAGGATGGGTGAGAATTGCTCAGGAGTAAAGGGGTCGCGGGGAATAAGGGGGTCTCACGAACCGTTAGCCGTATGAAATTGAAAGTTTGTGTGTTGATAGATAAATCAAAAGAATTACATGCCTCATTCATCGTTTTTCAAAATTCGTCCTATAAGGGTTGAAAAACGTTTGCACCCTACTTTTTTATTTCGACCTTACTACGCTCAACTTGCCATTATACTCATAAATCTACGTATGTCATTTCAAGAAATGCTTTTATTTGTTAGCCAATACTTCACCGAGTATTTTGATCTAAAATTCATCTTTCTGGTCCATCCATAGGGTGAGATATAATAAATTGAAAATAGATTTTATTTGGTCAAGTGCGAAAAAAATGATTTCTCGATTGCAGTTGTGCTTAGGGGTAGTTTTATATTGCGTTCCCAAAATAGAATATGATTACTCGCTCGACTGGCATTCAGAATGCACATTGTACGTACATACTCATGTATGGCGTAGTTGAATTTGATGTAGGCAATGGATATGCATAAAACAAACTAAATATGTATATATGTAAATCTACGTACATATAAGAGGTTTGTGGTGCGTAAGTGATGGATACATATATCTACATATATGTATTTGAGATCTGCAGCTATGGAAAGTGTAACGATATGATCGCGTAGTATGAATAATTAGATCATACCTGTGACGAGTTTTTATTTATGTGAAATCTTATGTCCATTGACTTAGGACTTTCGGATCAGTACAGGTTACGTAAGGACTAAGTTGGAAACAGAGAAAGGGTGAAGGGGTGGTAGGGACTAACTCTGGAACTATTTGGCCGATTTTAAACATTCTTTAAAGATTGTACCGGCTACATCCTCCGGATCAGTATAGGTTAGTTAGAGTGTGTATGGGGGAAGGGGAAACAGGGGTATAGGGCTTATCTTCAGAACTACTCGGCCATTGCCAGAGTTGACCTCCGACAGCCACGTCTTTCACATGGACAGCTATATATTGAATGTTCGCGTGTGAGCTGTAGGCGTAATATGTTTATAGCTACTTGCGCCCATTAAATAAATAACATGTAGGTATAGTTTATGAAAAGGCATAGCGATCAAATATTTTGTAAGCTTAAAAAGAAGACAAAATATAAACAAGTAAAAGTGTTACCATCGGCCTGGCCGATGCTTTGATACTCTCCACTGTATGTACTGGTACAGGTACACGCATGTGTCTAATATTGGCTTTTGTATGGGAGGTAGGATTTCAACAGACAGAGAGAGACGTGGATCTAATAGTGGTTTTGTATGGAAGGTACCAGAACTACTTGACCGACGTAGTCCATTTTCCATACTGGCGACGGTAAAAAGAAGTCGTTTCACAAAATTTGTTTCGCCTAGGTCAATTCGTTTGGACGCTATCGTGCTTTCAACAGACAGACGGACGGACATGGCTAAATCGATTCAGAATGTGATCCTGATTCAGAATATTATATACTTTATAGGGTCTCCGGTGAATCCTTCTTGGCGTTACAAACGTAAAAACAAAGTGAATATACCTTCCTGTGGAGGGTATAACAAACGTGCATTTATATGATAGCTGAAATAAATTTGAATTTAATTTAATAGAAAAGAAACCAGCGGGCGGAGCCGCGGGCGTTGCTAGTTATTTATAAAATACCATTTTAATTTTTTTTTATTTAGATTGCCTTTTATTTTCGATTGGCAAAAGAAATCAATTTTTTTTGTGATCTGAAGCCGTCAAATTATTTACTGTCGGTGGGACGTGATTTTGAGTTCTAGTTTTACTATATTGCAATGTGGAAACGAGTTATCTACTAATTCAATCGTCGTGAGTTGTGTTAAAATTAATGTTTGACGATCTATTAAAAGAAAAGTACATACAAATTTTGATTTGATGTTTGATTGGGCAGCAAACATCTGAAAAACACTGTCGAAAATGACATCAGATATGTTTTTCGAATTTTATACTTTGGCTACCACCAAGTATCTATACTGGTACATACCTGCTGGTACTAAGTACGTGATTTGCTCTAACATTTTACAGGTCGTCATATACCTAATATCATTTTTTCGCTTTTGCCATTTATTTTGGAAGATATAAAAGGTAATCTGGTAATGCTGCGTTGCAATCAACTCACAACAAATTTTGTTTTCCTCCCTTGACAAAGTTGCTGTCGATGTTTCCAATGTGTTTCATGCGACTTCTGCTGTTGAAGTTGCTGCTGCTGTCAAAGTTGCTGTTGCTGGTGCTGTGGTAATCTGTTTCTCGCATTACACATTCTTGGAGGAAGAAACGATCAAATTGAACAGAAAAAATGTAATAAAAATATTAAATAAATAAGCATTTCCATAAGACGAACAAATGTTTCTTCCAATTTTATATGTTTTATGTAAATTTCACTATAAACATTTTTTAAATAAAGACTCAGGTAGACCACAAATTTTCAGTCGAAAAAACTCATAACATTTAACTCAGTGCAGTCGAAAATGAGAATGTGCGGAGAAATGAACAAAAAAAATCTCCATCGAAATCAAAAGTTGGAATGTCAGTTGGCTGAAATCGAATGACTCGAATGAATCACTTAAAAGAATAGTGGCTATGTATATAATACTTAACCTTTATATTACATACTTCAGATAAAAAATCAACAGAGAATACAAAATGGGAGGATTTGCTATTTATTATCTACAAACAATAATTTATCCCATATCAAAGATAGTTTTCAATTATTATAAGTCAAGGTGTATATATAATTATATTTTGAAAACAAAATGCAACTTAGATAAAAACAGAAAATATTTAGTATTTTATTACTTTCCGTAGTATTCAGTTGTCATTTTTAAAGTTGTTTAAAATATGCAATTCCTTATACATTTACACCCACCACAACCGACAAAATAGTAGGTATCATAAAAGGAGACACTCTGTGAACAGATCTAAACTACATAAAAATCAGTTCCCCTGGTGTTCAGAATTGAAGAATGCTCCAAAGTTGGTCTTGCTGGAAATGAATAGCTTGTGTGAATCTCAGTGGTGTCAAATTGAGTGCAGTTGTTGTAATTGCGTGCTGAAAATCCTACTTCACCTTACTTCACTGAGATCGATGTGCAAAAAAACAGACCTATTGTGAGCCGCAGTTTGGGACACAAGCGAGAAAAATGAATTTACTTTGTCAATAGGAACGAACCGACAACATTGGACGGAACAGCTATAGCTTTGTCAGCTTCGCTACAGCAACGATTTAGCTTAACAACTGACTCTGTGAGATCGAACCAGTCAGATAAAAAGCGAATTTATCGTCTATGATGGCTGGAAGATTTATAGCGAATTTATACCAGCACTCACAGCGAAAACGCAGTAGAGAAAGACCTCGCTTTAAGTGGCGCCTCACAAGTAAAAGGGGTCTCAATCAAAGACTGCGTCAGCCGGCATCCACCCCGGGACTGCAGCGCCATCTTTGAGTAGGTAGCACTGTTGGCAATCAAAAAATTAGATCGAATAATAAAATAAATAAAAAAACGGACCAAGTGTGAGTATCACTCGGGCATCGAAGGTTCCGTACTTGGCCAGAGTTGATGTCTTGAAAACGTTAGTGTATCGGTTGTTCTTTGAGTTGATGTGAATGAAAATATTTTTTCACCAAATTACTTCTATTCCAAAACCACTCAATTTATCACTATCATTGGGGTTATACCCAATGTTGTGTGCGAATTTCAGCCTACTACGTCAATTAGTTCTTGAGAAAGACGTAGGAATAAAATTGGCTTAGTGTGCTCAGACCAACAAACAATAAGGTTCCGTTTTGTCCCTTTGGGAAAGGAACCTTAAAAAGGGAAGAAAATCCCTACCAATTTCCATTTCAAACTTGTTCATTATTTTCTTGCAATCTTTAAAAGGTCGCTTTGCAGGCCTTAAATAAAAAGCCTGCTACAGCTATCTTTGATAGTACCCGGCACTGGAGTTGCTCTGCCTCTATTATTACTGAGCAGTTAAAAACTAAACCTAATCCATTCCATCTTTTAAAAAATCGTACTAAATTATTCTACCATTAATTTCTTTGCGAAAATGCCGAAATTATTTATAGGGCACCCTGTACTTGGCAAAATGACAGCGCCAAGTGTGCATATTAATGATGAAAAGCTAAGACCGAAACCAAATCTAGCTTGCCTCAATTTTGTGCAGCGTCCGGATTAGGAACTATAAGCTAATGCAATAACCAGGAAGAAATTTCTGTAAAAACAATTTGGCGCCAAAATGCTGCCAGAAAATAAGACAGAACATGGAGCAAGTTGAAGGAGGAGTGCAAGAGGAAGCTGTGCAACAGCTGTGTCGGGTGGTAGTTGTGTATAGTTCTCCAGTGTGTTCTGGCTGGAATTGCTCCCAAATCAGAAAACTGTAGTAGGTGTGCAGCGCAGCCATGGCTCGATTTGGATGACGATGATGTCGATGGAGTGCGGTGTGGTGTGAGTGGGATAAAAATATATTTTTATATTGTGCACTGAGTAGTCTGTCTCTGTACTTTTGTTGTTGCTGATGACGAACCATGTCCGTTTAATTGCTATGGCGTGGTCATGAGGGGAGGGTTCTAGTGGTATTTTTGTTGTAGTTAGTTTCGAGAGTGACACATCAGCGAATATAATTCATGAATGGAAAGGGAATTCTTGTGCATATTAGATATTAGCTTTCTATTGATTGGTGATTAGATTATATTTCCATCGTGTAAAAAGGGATAACTTGAGAGAGTCGTGACTCGGGAGATCCCTGAAATAATAAGAATGAAGGATGCGTGAGTATTGATTATTCAATGAAATTCAGTGACACATGAGCTAAATATGAAGCCGTTGAAAAATCGATGCGAAATCCTGACAGAAATTCCCACATTTACCTACTGCTTTTCTGCTGGCCTGATGACATAGGACGAAAGTGAGATTTGGTGAGCTAAAAAATTAATCTGCTGGTTGGTTATGTGCATTTACGGACGAACAAAAATTATTGAGATGCCTCAGCGCCCCAGTTTAACAACTACACATGAGAGGTGTCGATGTCATATTAGTACGTGAAGATTTACGCCATAGATGAAGATTCGAAGTGGCTCTTAGGTGGTAATGTGATTCCATTGCCCTAGGCCTAGGGTTTTATGACTTCCACGCTATGAAAAACATACTGAGTTTGTAAACCACCCCGAAACATTTACAAATTTTAGTAAGTGATTCTTGTATTTATCCTGGAAAGTTACTTCAAGTTCTCGAAAAAGTAACTATCAAGGGAGCGCTGGGCAGTGGCAAAGTGGCACCTCTCTGCACCCCATTCTTGCCAATTTATTAGCTTTTCAACACCTCAACGCCCGGGAACGCAGCATAATAGTCTTACATTGTGATGTGCGCGCTAAGAACCCCTAGATTTTACACACAAGCTTCGATTTAAACGCTCTTATTGCCGCTTGACTGTCATAATGGAAAAGGTATGTAATATCTCTTCGAGGTATTTACGTCACTTCCGGTACCTTGGAATACACTGAAAGAAGTCCAATTGAATGTCCAAGATTTTCGGTGTAAAAAACCCGCGCCACCTACATCTGCAGTCATCCTAAAATTACACATCCATGGAACTGAAAGTCATGTGATATGTAAATAATTTAAAAGCTTTCCTCAACCCAACGAGTTCAATATCTAACAGCTGGCGTATAGTTTTAGATTAGTGGCTGACGTCACACGAGGCATGCTCATTGGAAGCACGATACCAGTTACCTCCTCGTTGTTGCTGTTTTTTCTGTTATCCTAATAATGAAAAATGAAAGTGGGATTACCTGTAAATTTATTTTACCTGGCACCTGAAATCACTACACTACAGGAAATGCAAAGTACCTCCCTTGATAGGGGATGAAAATATTGTTGAGATGGCTGCGCTCTAGCAATAGTGTCAAATACGGCAAGTGAACGTATATTGAAAGTGAAAACTGGGCGGTTTCAAATATTATTATTTAATTCGGCGAATAGGAAGGTCACCCCTTCAAGCTTCGAAGAGGGCATGTGGAGGGGGCAAGTGTGCACTTTATGAGTGAGTAGGTTTCTCACTTTGAAAATTGTATGATGGGAACCCATAAGACGATAAAAATCCACGCTTCTACGTTTGTTATGAGAGACTTTTTTCAGTTAACCTATGATTTAAAAAGAAACCACCCACCCGCTATGTGGCATGCTACTTGCCTTAGGAAAACCTTTTATACCTCTATCTTTATGAGAGATTCTTGGATAGCCCCAAGTGAAAACTTCCACTTCATAGTAACGAGGTCTTATAAAATGTTTAGCCTCCTCCCACTCCAACATTCCAACCTGAAATATATGCGACCAACCGATTTACTAGACGTTACTCCTCACAGTCAATTGAATGAGGGTGAAACGGTGGAAACACCACCAGCAAACGAAAATGCTTTGTGGAATGCTGTGCCTTCGCGGTGGGATATAAATTTGCCATTTAAACTTCTGATCTCCTGTTATGGCACAGATGAAAGTGGGAATATCTGTGATTCCCGGCATTTTCCAATTGGCAGCATAGTATTTTAAGCAAAGTGGCAGCACACAGCAACCCTTAATGAAAAGGGACGTGTGTAGCAATAGCAAGCCCAACCAACACTTGCTGTGTATGTGCAATGTGCTTATGCCAAGGGTAGGGTATGTCCATACATGTTTTCATCGCCAGAGGGTTGAAACTGGTTGAAACTCCTATAAATGCCAATTTAATAGTTTTATTAAAATATCACTTGTTTGAAGATGAATGGAGGCGGATTTAGTCGACAACAGAATCGATGAACATCAAGAAAAATCTTGCGAAAGTTAGAAAAACTTAGGACTTCCACTCGCAAATTTCCATAGCTGACTATGGTCTAACGAATTTCATAGAAAATGAGGGCCAAGTAGTAAAAGTATCAAAACTCCTATTGCTATATTTTTTAATTATCATGCCTCTATAACTTTCCCCTTTGAATTTGCAACGGAAAGTGAAGGGAAGCGCTCTTTGTCAAAAACAAACCGAACCAACCCACTTTGTGTAGACAAAATTTCTCCTTACAGTCATTTGAGTGTGCAACGGATGAAATGCTGTAGCACTCTGCACATAGGGGTAAAAAAGTACAACCCCTTGGGCCTTGACACGCATTAAAAGGCGACAAAAATAAATTATGCGCTGTCATCACATTAGTTTGCCACCTAGAACTCTGAGCGCCTGGTATGCCCAAATAAAAGTGGGAATATCTATGATTATCGCCGCATTTTTCAATTGGCAGCACTGTAGCACACAGCAACCCTTAAG
Source organism: Cheilosia soror (assembly GCA_949372485.1). Classification (NCBI taxonomy): domain Eukaryota; kingdom Metazoa; phylum Arthropoda; class Insecta; order Diptera; family Syrphidae; genus Cheilosia; species Cheilosia soror. The sequence continues at coordinate 4,420,010 of OX443565.1, read as the reverse complement.
AATCGATAGACCAATGGGGGAAAATCAACAACACTCTTGCTGTCCGTGCGGTGGCTATCAGGTTCAGGGGTGGTAGATGGTAAATTCATTATTACGCTTTCGTCTCATGAGGGTTGATGGATGTAACTTCTAAAGTATGGTAATTACTGGCATTGAATTGGAAAATTTTGAAGGACTCTCGGAAATCAATGCTCAATGGGCGGATTTTCTGAATAAGCTGTTAAGTGAACTTCATTGTCATGGATTGGGTGTGGGTGTGTCATTTTGGGGTGGATGCTATTGAGCTACGACAACTCTCGGATGATTGTTTGTCAGACGTAGTACAGTAAAAAAAATTTTTTTCAGCTTCCTCGAGATACGCTGCCACAGAGCTAATTCCCATTGTATTTCTTATGTCGTTTTCGATTTGTCGTTCAGAACCGCCCGGAAGCAATTGGCACTCAACTGACAGTTCTTCTACTGAAAAGAAGAGAGAGAAGAGAAGAGAAGAGAACGATTCTGAATCGCGGAGAGCTCTTCCGAACGGTTCTGGTTCTGGACGACCAACCGAAAACGACATTAAACTACTACATATTACAATTGTCAAAAATCGTGTCATTTTTTGATTTGTTGACGTCATATTTTGTCCTAAAGTTGTCGATATGTGTGATCGCCTGTCAAACGGCTTGTCATGCATCGTGCCATGTCGCATGGGACGATTGACACGACTTGTATATCACGACGTGTGTTTTAACAAGTGATTTAAATATTCTATTATTTGTACCAGTGGTTTCTTTTTAAATCATAGGTTATTTTAACACAGACAGCTATTTCCCGCTCGAAACCTTGACAGAAAGTCAGTATCATACCTCCGCGGAGCGAAATGAGTCGCTTTAGCACTTAAACAACGTTTGGAAATATTGAAAACTTATTTCCAATGTGAGTGCTGTGTAGCTCAAACGTGCGTTTTTTGAAAAAAAGTTTTGGCCGAAATGAAGCACCCACCGGGCCTGCAAGTTTGGGCAAAAAGTTCGTGAGACTGGTATGCTAGTATGGACAATACTTATGGTCCCGTCGTGCGTCGCGGTCGTACGGTGCGCATAGACAAGAATGTGGATACTGTGGCCGTGAGTGTGAGATGCAATTCAACAGTTCAACATTCCACGCATTAGCCTGAGGAGAATTCTGCACAAAGATCTCGGATTTTTTCGCTTATAAGGACAAATTGACTCAGCAATTCAAGGCGCACGACCATCAGTTTGGGCATTAGAGCCCCTTTTGTCATTCACAAACCACACAACATGACAAATAGAGCTTGTCATGGATTTGGGGACAAAATGACACCCGCATGACCGCACGATTGGCATAATATGATCGGGTGTCAGTTGGGGTTGACACACTCACGTATGACATTTTGTTGAAAATGTAATGTTGGCAACGCAGCAGAAATCTAGTACATCTATTTTCTTAACCCATCGCTATCAATTATGACATTTTCGTTCGAGCTAACCTTTTCTCGCTCTCTTTTTAAATCTGCATTGAAAGAAGTACAGTAAAACCCGCTTAAGAGAAAAACCCGCTTATCTGAAACAATTTTTTCATATCCGAGTATTTGTAGACCATTTACCTATAAAACACTCCGCTTAAGTGAAAAACCCGGATACCTGAAACATATTTTCAGTTATCTTCTATATATATAAAAATCATGGTCAATTGTGTTTGTCGATAATGTTCTCTGTAATGCGTGAACCGATTTTGATTCTGGAAATTTCCCATGAAAGGTGTCGTTGATACCATGGTTTATAAGTTCATACGGTCTTTGTAGGTGTATTGGTTCATGAGTTATAGGGGCGTGGCAGCTCCCATACAAAAAATGCATTCAAAATCTTATTCCTCGAAAACCACTGAATCGATTGAATTCAAATTTACATACAATCTTAGATATCGGCCCAGGAGTATTCCCGTGAAGATTGGTCAAAATTGGCGTGGCACCTCCCATACAAAAAGGACATCGTATATCTCCAAAACTACCCAATCGATTGAACTTAAACTTATAAATAATCTTAATTATTGGCCCTGGAGTGCTCCTCTGAAGATTGGTCAAAATTGGACAAAGGGGCGTGGCACTGCCCATACAAAAAAAAAACATTCAAAATCGTATATTTCGAAAACCACTGAAACGATTGAGCTGAAATTGACAGATAATCTTAGGTATATAAAGGGGTGTGGCGCTATTTTTCGACAGTCATGGTAGCCAAAGTTTGTAAAATTTGTAACATTGATAGCTATGCATTGTACTGATAGACAAGACTACTTTCTACGCAACAGGATTCCTGGAAAAAGCAGAAATATGTACCACGGAGCATTACAATAAAAACCGTTTATCACTGATTTAAATGAATTTGAAACTGCTTTTTTTTAATTTTTATATTTTGCACTACGAAGTGTGCAGGGGTTCGCTAGTATTTTATATTTTTCATTGAAAAAAACTCTCTTAAGTGAAAAAAATATTGAATCGAACAGAACAAAAAATTTGCTGAAAGCTTTCACTTTTTTTTTTTCGTTTTTTAAACGTTTTCCTTTTTGATTAATCAACGTACTAAAACTAAAATGTGATTTAATGTAATTTAGTTAATATCTATGTTCGAACACAGGGTGTCCCAGTTAAGCGGTATGATCCTTTAAGGAAAGATTCCTGAAGTTCCGCCGAACATAAAATTATGACAGGGGGGCCTATTCTCACCACATTTCCCATTATAGCCCATCAAAGTAGGTGACCTCTAATTTGGAGGTGTTACCAATTAAAATGCTATAACTTCTAAACTATTATAGTTTTGTTTTGTATATTTTGAAAAGACAATTTAGTGGCGCATACAAGTCTTAAGCACTTTGGGGACATCTGTGCAGCTACAAAAAAGTTATGGCTCTTTAAACTCAAAATTTTGAAAATATGTTGTTACATTTTTTAACTTAAAATGCTTTTTTCTCAAAATTATGAAATTTGTATCCTTGAGAAATTTCCTAAAATTTATGTTAAGCAACTTTTTTACGTACAATCAACAGAAGTTGTAGTAAAAGCCATTTTTTGTCAGACAAAGGTCAAACAAAAATAAGTGAGAATAATAAACTAACGTACCTATGAGCATTGAGCAATGGCTAACAGTTAATAATTGTCGAATAGGAAAAAAAAAACTTAACATTGATAAGTTGATCTCCACAAAATATATTGAAAACGTGAATACGCGGAAATAGTGCTTGTATACGGGTTCTGCAATAGGAACGGTTCGTTTGTTGGCAAGATTGGAGTACCAACGGCGATACCCAAATCGTAGAACACCATCTAGCCGGGTATTCACTGATGCGTATCAGCCCCTCGTTTATGCTGGGTCATCTCCACCAAATAAAAACGAACGACGCGAGACGGAGTGGCGGCAGAAGTTGGGGATGGGATTTTGCGTGCTGTGGAAGTTTAGCTTTCAGTCAGGTCCGCAGACGGCGAAGACTAGCTGTGCAGTTGGAACTTACTGGAACCAGGATTTACAGAACTCTACGGAGTAATAGATTACACCCTTTCCATTTAACACCGGTACAGGATTTACTACCAGGAGATGCGGAAGGAAGAGTGGAATTTTGCCAGTGCAAACAGACAGAGACGGAGTAACAAACTACCACAATTTGCACCATTGGTCAGACCCCAATCTCCATTTTATATGTACAACATCCTCCCAAAGGTAATAATTAAATTATTGTGAACAACTTCTTCAGAATGTGTGCTTATTTCAAAGTAGGTTTAGCGTAAATGTTTGAAAACACTTTAGTAGGCCCACACGTTCTTCCACAAACAGTTAATTTCCATTACTACCTGGAATTTCTTGGAGAACAGAGGCCATTTTTTATCAAAAAGATGGATGCACCTTGTCACAGTATCAGCGGGATAACTCCATTCCTAAATAATACTTTTAACGATTATTTAACGGTTGACTGGTCGATTTGGCCCCAACCCTTAGCCACCCAGATTTCTTGACCTAACACCCACGGATTTTTTCTTCTGGGGAGATATGAAAGAAAAAGTTTATTTTAGAGAAATATCGAGTCTTTTTTTGACCAGCGAGCGAGTAATGACATGGAAATGGTATCTGCTCATAAGCGCATTGCGCATGCCTTGCGGTGACAAATGACAGCACGTTTTGAATTTTCGTTGAGTGGCTACTATCCACGGAGTTGCGCTTCCTACGCACGCTTTTGTCATTTGCATCTTGGTGTATGCTTGCTTGTAGCTTCCTTGCAGCAGGCATATAAACAAACGAAGCTCATTTCACGTCACTCCGTGGACAGTGCTTAAATGAAATATACACTTGTCGTCATTTTCATATTGCATGCAACCTGCAAATGACGCTTCAGGAGAGTCTCGAGCGCCTGGAAGACTTTAGATGTGCGACCTTTCAAAATACAAATATAAAAACCCAAAAACAATAGTGGGTCAGTGGGTCACTGGCTCATGATTCAGACCCCGATAGACAGACAGAGTTTGGCAAGGAATGTGGTGTCAGTTGGGGTTGACACACTCACGTATGACATTTACATGACGATCTAATAAGCCAAATTTTCTGACGTCAGCTTACTGATTTTTGACATGAGTGTAATAGTAGCTTTAGAAGTGATCGCCACGTTGTGCACTCACCAAAGTAGAGTCACGTCATTCCGTCTTAGTCACCGATCGTGTTACTCTGTCTCTTTTTGTTCGTTTCATGGAAGCTCCAAATTATCTCTACTGCCCAGTGAATCATAAGAAGCTTCACTTCAACCTGTCGTTTCCTCGTAAATCCAAATGACTGTCCAAGTGTCCAACGAGCCATATGAAGCTTGACTTCGACATGTCGTTTCATCGCAGTTCGCAATTACTGACCAATACTTGTCGCTTTTTCGTTTCACAGTAGTTCGTAGTTTGCTTATTGAGGCGCACGCACTACTACCAAGCGAGGGGTCCCAAGTTATATCCCTGGGTAATAATTACATCTTAAGACTTTTTTCATCATTAATTTATTTTTTTTTTGCGGAGCGATATCCCCCTACTGCGTTAGATTTACTACTGAGAAATCTCTCCGTTCTCGTTTTCTGGTTTTTCTTTCCCTATATAAACGTTAGAGCAACAACTGCACTTGAAATTTGCTTACTATCTGCATTTTCTGTTCGCCCATCATAGACGGACCTCTCGCCCACGCCACATTTTTCAATATGCCGTATATCTTTTACCCATTCTGAAACAGTTCGTTATAAAGGACAAGGGTATCTCTGTGATGGGAGAGCAGAATATGAAATTCAATCAGATTTTAACGCTTGTACATATTTTGCCTCCTATTTCTCATTGTCCATTGTTCATTATTTGTTAGCTGGGAGCTGGGAGCTGGGAGTTGGGAGCTGTACATATACGGGAAGCTCTGAAGAGCGAGTAATGACTTGGAAATGGTATCTGCTCATAAGCGCATTGCGCATGCCTTGCGTTGACAAATGACAGCACGTTTTGAATTTTCCTTGAGTGGCTACTATCCACGGAGTTGCGCTTCCTACGCACTCTTTCGTCATTTGCATCTTGGTGTATGCTTGCTTGCAGCTTCCTTGCAGCAGGCATATAAACAAACGAAGCTCATTTCACGTCACTCCGTGGACAGTGCTTAGATGAAATATACACTTGTCGTCATTTTCATATTGCATGCAACCTGCAAATGACGCTTCAGGAGAGTCTCGAGCGCCTGGAAGGCTTTAGATGTGCGACCTTTCAAAATACAAATATAAAAACCCAAAAACAATAGTGGGTCAGTGGGTCACTGGCTCATGATTCAGACCCCGATAGACAGACAGAGTTTGGCAAGGAATGTGGTGTCAGTTGGGGTTGACACACTCACGTATGACATTTACATGACGATCTAATAAGCCAAATTTTCTGACGTCAGCTTACTGATTTTTGACATGAGTGTAATAGTAGCTTTAGAAGTGATCGCCACGTTGTGCACTCACCAAAGTAGAGTCACGTCATTCCGTCTTAGTCACCGATCGTGTTACTCTGTCTCTTTTTGTTCGTTTCATGGAAGCTCCAAATTATCTCTACTGCCCAGTGAATCATAAGAAGCTTCACTTCAACCTGTCGTTTCCTCGTAAATCCAAATGACTGTCCAAGTGTCCAACGAGCCATATGAAGCTTGACTTCGACATGTCGTTTCATCGCAGTTCGGAATTACTGACCAATGACTTGTCGCTTTTTCGTCTCACAGTAGTTCGTAGTTTGCTTATTGAGGCGCACGCACTACTACAGAGCGAGGGGTCCCAAGTTATATCCCTGGGTAATAATTACATCTTAAGACTTTTTTCATCATTAATTTTTCTTTTTTTTTTTTGCGGAGCGATATCCCCCTACTGCGTTAGATTTACTACTGAGAAATCTCTCCGTTCTGCACTTGGAATTTGCTTACTATCTGCATTTTCTGTTCGCCCATCATAGACGGACCTCTCGCCCACGCCATATTTTTCAATATGCCGTATATCTTTTACCCATTCTGAAACAGTTCGTTATAAAGGACAAGGGTATCTCTGTGATGGGAGAGCAGAATATGAAATTCAATCAGATTTTAACGCTTGTACATATTTTGCCTCCTATTTCTCATTGTCCATTGTTCATTATTTGTTAGCTGGGAGCTGGGAGCTGTACATATACGGGAAGCTCTGAAGAGCGAGTAATGACTTGGAAATGGTATCTGCTCATAAGCGCATTGCGCATGCCTTGCGTTGACAAATGACAGCACGTTTTGAATTTTCCTTGAGTGGCTACTATCCACGGAGTTGCGCTTCCTACGCACGTCATTTGCATCTTGGTGTATGGTTGCCTGCAGCTTCCTTGCAGCAGGCATATAAACAAACGAAGCTCATTTCACGTCACTCCGTGGACAGTGCTTAGATGAAATATACACTTGTCGTCATTTTCATATTGCATGCAACCTGCAAATGACGCTTCAGGAGAGTCTCGAGCGCCTGGAAGGCTTTAGAAGTGCGACCTTTCAAAATACAAATATAAAAACCCAAAAACAATAGTGGGTCAGTGGGTCACTGGCTCATGATTCAGACCCCGATAAACAGACAGAGTTTGGCAAGGAATTCAAGGAAGCATGGTTCGCGTCTTCATTTCCCTTTCTGCACACTCAGCTGATGCATTTTGTTCCTTTTTATATTTCAAAAATAGCCTAATTACCCAAGAATTATTTTGAAGACCCATTCGCTCACGTCACACTTTTAGACTCTCTGTTTGGACTAGAATAACTGCAGCCATTTCTGGAGACACGCTTTTGACTTCAACCTTGAGCTGCATCTCGAAAACGGAACATACAGCGTACCGGTCAATAAACATGAGTCCACTTCTTTCCAAAAGCGGGCCAAAAGATCAATGTTCCTTCGTACACACGTTTTTCGAATGCGACCATAGCCAATTTGAACAGGAATAGGAGTTTTTACTACATCTACTTCATTAGCCCTTATTTATACCTCATTGGTGCGATTAACTTCTTGACCTCCATCAACAGTTCTGGCATTTGTGTTTCGTGACAGACAATCCCTTTTAAAATGGCCTGTATATATTTCTTTCTACTTTCTCCCTCTGTACTACGGGAACTTCTTCTTGCAACAAAAGCAATACCATCCCCTTGCTGAGCTTCTAAACGCGACTTCGCCATCATAAAAACCAATGTACAAAGTGCAATGTTCTCTCTCCCATTTCCTCAATGCCCGCGCTGTTCACATCACACTACACTTTATAAAACATAACCTCGTGAGCGCGTGTCAATTATAAAAAAGAAAGACACAGCTCACTCCTTCTAGAAAGTCGGTTCTAATAGACGACCAACGTATTCATCCCAAGAAATCCATGGACCTGTCAAATCAAATCTGCAACCACTTCCAGGCAGAAGAAGACGAACCGCCGACCTATTATATATAAGCAAAATTATTCCTCAAAATGGGACATATGAGCGTACTACAGACACCATTGTTCCAAAACTCCTTTAGATACAGAGCACTAGACTTGGGATGCACTGACTGTGTACATCTTCAGAGGAACAATAACAATTTAACCGTAGAAGCACCGTCGTGCCCTCGCTCTTCCCTCAGACAAGTGCTTAGTTCCCAATACCACACGCCGTCATGGAATAGAAACCCGGAACTTTTTTTGTGTCGCGGGAGTAACAGTTTGCTAATAGAAAAGACTGCAGCTCTGGAAATAAAACGCGTGACAATTTAAATAAAAATAAAATTTATTAAAACCAATTGTCAAAGAGGTATTTTTTCAGAGTTCCTCTTCATCCTCCTCTTCTGGTTTGTATATCCGTTCGTTCCGGCGTTTGAACTTCTTCAGTGGCTGGTTTGCATTGAAAATCGCATCAACGGATTGAACCGGACCCTCGACTGTCTCTGTGGCGCTAACATCTGTTATTGCATCAGTCTCGACGACTATTTCATCGGGATTGCTGGGACTCGACGCCGCAACCGGTTGGGGCAGGCATAGGTTACTTTTCCGCTTCAGTGGGCTGGTCAAATCACTTGATGAGTTGAAGTCAGTAACTGATTGATCGCCGCAGAGACTGGAGTCATTCAGTTCACTGCTGTCCAGAGTACTCGAATGACTGAGTTCGTGGCCACTTATGAGCATAGCCAAGGAAAGAGGATCATCGATCCCCAAGATGTCACAGAACGTTTGATTCTGCGGATTGATTTGCGACTTTGGCTGTTGGGGATTCGTGTTGATATCGGACGGATTGTAGGCTTCTACCGTGCGGCTGAAATTCTCGGGAATTTTCAGATCGTAGCCGAACTTTTTGTGTATGTGCTCCTTTTCCTCGTCGGTGGGTGTGAAGTCGTATCGTCCCGTACCATTCGGTCCGGGCATGTAGTTCTGCGAGTTCTTCACGCTGATGAGGTGGTTGGTGAGAAACAGAATCGTCAGCCACTCGAGGTCATATTCAAGCTTGATTTCACCATCATCTGTGTGTTCGATGGAATCGATGTCGAGCACCTGAAGGAACCTTCGTTTTGGCAGGCATTTGTCTAGGGCTAGGAATTTTGTCACCCTATCAGTGCCTTCGTGTGGTACCAGGGCAGCAAACTGGCAGTGCAGATGGGCCGCAAACCACATTGATGGTTTTAGAGTCCTCAGAAGATCTTCACACGGACGACTGCCAAGTGTCTCGCTTTCTATTTCATCTCTGCAAAGGAGAAATCATCAAATCAATATAGATGTGATTTGAGTAGGTGCTGTGTTGGAAACTTACCGAAAATATGGTTTAAATCGAATGAGCTGCTGCTTATTGCCGTAATTGTAGATTCCCTTTGGCCAATCATGTGACATGCAAATATTAACTGCGCCAGACAACTGCTTCAGCCGGAACACCTCCAGTTGTCGAACGTGATAGACGCTGCGCTTCGTTGACTCTGAATATGGTGAGAACTCGTGATGGCCACGCAAGAAATCGTGACCTTTGTAGATGCCAGACAAGCCAGCAATTCGAATGCCATTCACTTTGACTACTCCGGCATAGCCCATGTAGTAGATGTTGGGGGCAACCCATCCACCGTAGGGCAGCTCTTGGAGGTAATTTGATGCTTCGTGGTTGCCGCCAATGAATATGGTTAGAACTGGCGCAATTTTCTCTCCCGTGTAATACCTGCAACAAAAGAGACGATCTTTGTTAATCCGAGATATTTTTTAACATATTTAGCATTTTACTTGTAAAAAGTACACATGTCCATGTATTTTCTTGGCACAGCCATAGTCTGGAGATCTTGTAGATTTCGCGTGGATTGAAAATCACCGCAACACAGAAGTAAGTCGATCTTTATGTTCGCCGCCTTTTCAATACTTTCGATTGTATCGTAGATTTTCTCCAATTCCCCATGGGCACATCCTTCTACAGCAATCTTCATCTCGCCTGAGTTGAATTGTTGATTATTTTTTCAGTTTTAATTTCCAAATGTGATTGTTTCTATAAAAGTAAACTTGAAATAATGGTTTACAAACATTAGTGACAGCCATTTATGTCAAATTTTGTCATTAGCTCTAATGAAAAAAAGTGCTACCAAATCTGAATAAATATTTTATTCAAGCCGGTAATGTAGTGCGGTAAAGGTTGGCACCGCTGTAGTGGAATGGTTTTTATTACAGGTACCAACGTGCGAGGTGATGCTAAAAATGAATTTAATGATAAAAATATTGAAAAATATATTAAAAGAAACTATGCATATGAATTGGAGCGAAAAGTACAGTGAATATGTAAAAAAAAACTGTAATTGTGCAGAAGTAGGTATAACATAAATTTTTATTTGTTGGGAGTGCGATTGCAACAGGAAGAATGATGTGTACGGGATTTTTCGATAGAAACAGAATGACAAGTGAATGAGACTTTCATTCAGTGGAACATGTTGTGAAATTGACGGAGAAGATGAACAGAAATAAGTTTTTCGTACGGAAAAATTAAGAAATTCTTTTTCTAAAGTGCTTATTTTTTTTTATGAACAAACTTTATAATTATATATAAGCAACATTAGCTGCGTTTCTTTCAGGGATTTGCGAAAAAAACGACATCGAAGAGTAGTCGGCAACGCTTCAAGTTTAAAAGAATTTAAATAACTAAATTTCCAATTTCAATTCCAAACAAAGGCTGTTTTTTGTTCGCGGCAAAAAGATTGGAATTGGAAATTTCATAATTTAAACTCTTTTAAAACTTGTTTTCTTAGTAAAATTTGATGGATTATATTAATTATCCTAGAATAGTAAACTGTGCAATTTTCTATTTTAAATGCAATAAAAGTAATAGAATTCGAATTTTTCATTGATAATGTTTTTTTTTTTTAATTAAAATTGTACTGTCAATGTCAATTTTACAATCAGACTGATGCATGTTTTCTTACTTCGACGTCCCTTTTTTCGACAGCTACAGTTTAGTAAGTCTGACAGTTGTCTATCTTCATGTTGCAAAGTGAATCATTGGGCTAGACTGGTCACGTGTATAGTTTTTTTTTCAGCTAATGTTTATGTTTGGGTTGTCGACGATTTAAGTCAAGCATTTTTCTACTTACTACTAAGTTCACATCTGTTTGTAGATATTTAAATAAAAAACAGAAAAAAGGGAACACAATTTATGATTAAATAAAGCACAGGAGTGTTCCTACAGAAGTTTGCTTTAGAGTTCAGACGGGTAAGTGCAATTTGAAGACACAATAAAATAAAATATAACAAATTTAAGACAAATGGTTAGCTTCCGGCTTTATGGACCGCCTGCTAATCCCCTAAGTAGGTATTTAAAAAAAAAATAGTGCACCTTATTCAACAGTAGGAGAATAAAAATTTCGCTGAAATTCAAGAGATACAATAATTTTTGACAAACTGCCTTTCTAAAAATAAATTGTGGCGTCTATACAAAAAAAAAAAATCATGCGCAACGCATTTTTGTAGTAAAGGCCACTCAAATTTCAAATTTGCGAAAATCACAGTTGTCAAGCTACCTACCGACAATTCAAGTTAGTTTTCGCATTCAGATTCTTTTGAATCCAGATAATTCAAGGCGACTTAGATAACTCGATTCTTGAATGCGGCCATTCCTTCCATAGATGTGTAGTATTCTCTTAAGTTGGTGGGGTATTTTTATTCAATGAGATTAGCGCCATCTATTGGAGACTTGGATACTAAAAAATGAACGTGTAGTTAGTACTAGATCATTCTTGCAGTCGGAAACAGAACCTACTGGAATTTTATTGAAGCAACAGATTTGGGTACAAAAGGAGAAATAACACCTGACAGTTGACACTAGTTGACAGCTGACTTTTGAACAACACGCCCAGAAATCGTTAGCGTTCAACTCGAAAAATTCTAATTTTCGTGAGCTATTTCCCCGAAATACGTAAACAAATCAGTAACAACTTCCCAACTGCGAATCGCCTTATGGTGACAGAAAGCCAAGCTGGACAAACAATTTTGTCGTGCTGGTTTTTTACAGATACCGTTTGGCTGACATTGAATTTGATTCGAAAGAAATTATTGTTTAAATTTTTCTAATTATGTTTGCCTTTTTAATAGTACGTTTACACCGCACCTAAATTAAACATTTCAGCAGACAAAACTTCGAAATCCAAATTTGCGTTTCCACTTAAACTTAAACATTTTAAATGACAGCTATTAGAATTGATTACCTAGATGTTTCTTGTTTCGAAATGAGAAGTGTTTTGTACCTAAAGAATTAATTTTTTTAGTCATATTAATCTAAACATGAATACAAGTGATAATTCACTATTCAGACATATTTTTCCTACTTCGTACTTTTTTAGCTTTTACAATCTAGCTTACAGCGGTTTTTTTTTGTCAGTGAGCTCAAAAGTCATCAGAGTTAGGTTTGTTTGATTTGACAAACTTACAAATGCAGCGATGAAATTCAAAATGTTGGAAAATATATGGCGAAATGCTGAGCATTTGGCCTGAAATGCTGAATTTAGCCGAAATGATGAATTTAGGTGCGGTGTAAACGTACTATATCTAACTCTGGGATCACTGTCGCCGCATAAATAAATAAATATTTAACATCATATGGGCGGGCCACTCTAGATGGCAACCGGGCATAACAGTATTGTGTGCATTCTAGGGTTAAAATTTGACAGAACAAGTAGATTTTATTGTTGCCAAATGGAATAGCAGTTGACTAAAGTTAACCAATGATTAACAGCCTTTAAAATATTAAATAGGTTAAAATCTATTAAATTTATTATTGAATATCATGTTGGTTCAAAATCACATCGATGGAGATGAAAAATGATGATGCGAAGAGTATGCAGACCAAAATACAGGCAGAGGCAGAAGAAATTGGAGCTAAACTTCAGGAATTTCAAGAAAAGAAAAGTAGGGCCCTGATGTCAACAAATACCAACCGCTACGTGGAGTCGTGGGACCATAAACATATACATATGTGTGTTTTATTCATACTTAGAAGTAAGCTACAGAGAAATACATAAAGTTATCCTTAAGTCACAATGGCACACATCCTTGGGGTCATTGAAAAATGGTAAACGAATAATGGAAATAAATAAAAACCACAACCATCAGTTGTCAAGTGAGTATCTGTCAAATAACTGTCTACCAGAGCGTGGGTTTTTCCCTCAATTCAACGATATCTGTAACTCATTTTCCATTAACAACATCTTGGTAATTCTATACACCCAGTTTGGTACGGTAAATGAATTAATTGATATTTATCAAAACAAATCCAGCTAACCGCTCGATTTGTATTATGCAACACATTCGTAGGGAAGTAGGGATAAGCTTGACCACACCACAATTATTCATTGAAATAATATCGAACGGAAATGACGATGCGTTGTCATTCGTCTGGCATTATATGAATGCCCGTAACAGGAATGTTTGGTGTACATTTTGTGGGAATGAAATCAAATATCTTTACAGTGCAGAAGAGACGAAAAAAAAAAAAACAGTTCGAAGGACGCCAACTTCTAGCTGTCTGTATACGTAAAATTAACCGCAAATGACTGTGAGAAGATGAGATTTCTATGTAACACCAGTCAGTCAGGTGTACCTTCAAGTTGATTCTAGTCTTACAAATGCAAATTTGAATTGAAAAATTAAAAAATAAATATGTACTGTAAAAAAAATATTGCTGTGTCTAGTGATATGAGTTCAAATTTGAGTAAAGCGCTGTGAGTTCAAGGCTGAATGCGTGTGTCATTATTTTGGTAATACCCAAATAAGGGGGCTTTCTCCTTACTTTCGATTTTCTTCAAATAGATATGGGAAGCCCCAAAATTAAATACAAAGCGTAAGTGCCATATTTAGGTAGTAAGTTGTCAACTTTTCAAATTTTGCGCCAAGACAATGCCATGTGCTCGCTGCGATTGTGATTTGGAGCAGTTGGAAGTAGACCTCAATTTCAGCGACGCGACGAGGAGCATTTTTTGATGAACGGATATTAAGGGTGTTTTTTCTTAGAGGTATTTATAGAACTTTAAGTTGGCAATACTATTTTAACTGGCGGCCATTTTGACAAATCAAGTGATTTATTTTTAGTTTACTTTGACATTTCAACATGAATAGACTGACTGACATCTGAACAACGCTTCCAAATTGTGGTGCAAATTTATTTTGAAAATCATGGTTCTGTGCGAAATACGTGTCGCGCACTACGTCCATTTTATGGTCAACATAATCGTCCATCAGAGCAATTAATTCGATTAACTATGGAAAAAAAAGAACGTGTCACGGGAAGAAGGCCCGAACAGAGACCAATAGAGACGAACAAGGAAACCTTGTAGTAGAGTCACAGTCGGTGCTGAGGATATGGAAAAACCATTTCTGCAGACTGTTAAATGGCGAAGACGACACAAATTCCGCTGTTAGGCAGAATGAACCATTCAACCTGGGCGATGAAAGCTAAGACTTCCGTCCACCTGACCAAAATGAGGTAAGGATAGCAATATCCAAGCTGAAGTCCAACAAAGCTGCAGGACCGGACGGTTTATCGGCCGAGCTTTTTTAGGCAGCGGGGGATGACTTGGTAGAGAGCATACACCAACTCGTTTCTAAAATTTAGTCAGAGGAAAGTATGCCTGATAAATGGAGCCTCAGCATTGTTTGCCCGATCCATAAGAAAGGAGACCCTCTAAACTGCGCCAACTATAGAGGCATCAGTCTCCTTAACATCGCTTACAAAATCCTGTCTTCCGTACAGTGTGAACGCCTGAAACCGTTTGTCAACGAACTGATAGGACCCTATCAGTGCGGTTTTAGGCCCGGTAAGTCCACAACCGACCAAATATTCACACTACGGCAGATCCTGGAGAAAACCCAAGAAGTCCAAATCGATACTCATCACCTATTTATCGATTTTAAAGCCGAATATGACAGCATTTATAGAGACGAGCTATACAGAGCCATGTCTAGTTTTGGCATCCCTGCCAAACTTGTCAGATTGTGCAGAATGACGATGGAGAACGCTCGCTGCTCCGTAAAGGTTGGAAACAATCTCACCGAGACCTTTGATGTCAAAAACGGATTTAGACAAGGTGATGCGCTGTCATGTGACTTTTTCAACATCATTCTTGAGAAAATTGTGCGAAACTCGCAAGCCAACACCAGGGGCACAATTTTCCAAAAGCCTGTGCACCTACTTGCAATCTTGCATACGCTGACGACATCGACATCATTGGCAGAACACAGCGAGCTGTCACTGGTTTGCAAGTACCAGTACAGAGGCGGCAAAAATGGGTTTAGTGGTGAATGAGTGCAAAACGAAATATATGCTGTCAACAAGAAGGGACACCTCGGCTCCGCAATTAATTCTGAAAATGACGTCACATCAGAAATCAAGCGAAGAATTACAATGCCAACCGCTGTTACTTTGGTCTAAGAAGGCAATTGATTAGTAAGGCCTTGTCGAGAAACACCAAGGAGACTCTATATAAGACCCTCAACATCCCAGTCCTGCTTTATGGCGCAGAATCATGGACGTTGTCAAAAGCGGATGAAGATCTCCTTCGAACGCAAAATTCTTTGAGTGATTTTCGGTCCCGTTTGCGTTGACGGGCTTTGGAGAAGGAGATTTTACAGCGAACTCTACGAGCTGTACAGCGACATCGACCTGGTCAGAAAAGTACGTATCAGTCGACTAAGATGGCTAGGACATGTAGAGCGAATGAACACCAACGCTCCGGCCCGAAGAGTCTTCGATTCCAACCCGGAGGGACAACGCAGTAGAGGAAGACCTTGCCTTAAGTGGCGCGCGCAAGTCGAAGGCGACCTTAATCGACTAGGAGTGCGCAACTGGAGGCAGTTAGCTAAGGATCGGGCTAACTGGGGAGGCTTGTTAGCTGAGGCCTCGGTTCATCCCGAACTGTAAAGCCGCCTAAGTAAGTAAGTAAGTGTTGTATGTTCACCTATAATGTTCCATTACTGTTTTATCACTTGTCCTTTAACACTATTATTAAAATCCAATTGGTCAAGACGCCAAATTTGTTACAGGCGTTGTCACTTGTCCACCTAAGATTCGCACTCTCGACAGCACCTAGCTTCAGTCTTTGTTTGCAAGTAGCGATTGGTATCTCTAGGGTGCATTTACCCGGCAGAATGGGTTCAGTTGTTCCTATATTCAAGCGAGTTCTTCTTTTCTTCTTATCGGGCTCCCGCTCCGTGAATAGTCTCTGCCTGAGAAACTGCAGCCTTTCATCGTTTACAATCCCCGGGAACGCTGCTTCCAGTTGTCGAGACCAAGCGCTCAGGCATCTGCTATGGCTTGGTCCTTGAAACGGAGGTTCGGTCTTCTTTGTCTTCTCGAACCTGGGGATGGGGACTGGTATTCGAAGATCCTCTTAGCTGGAGCATTATTGTCCATTAGCTCGATGTGGCCGAGCCAATGCAGTCGACGTGTTTTGGCTTTTTGAACTACATCCACATCTTGCTACAGCTCATAGAGTTCACGGTTGTATCTTCTCCTCGCACACAGAACCAAAAACACAAACCACAGAGAACTAGACCGTCGACTCGGGTAGAATCGGGTAAGTGCACGGAAGTCAGCGGTCTAGTTATGTGGTTTGTGACCAAAAATCCGCCAAAGTATTTTTCTTTCGAAGGAGCTCAGTATCAGCTCTCCCTTTTTGCTAATCGTCGCCATAAAGCAAGACTGGCAGGATGAAGGTTTTGTAGAGCACACATTTCGTCCTTCGAGTTAGGACTTTTGCGAACTCATTTGTTTTGCCAAACAGAAGTAGCAACGGTTTTCTAGGGTAGCTCTTCGCCGGATCTCCACTAGAGTGTCATTCGTGGAGTTCATGTTTACTCCGAGGTAGGTGAACTCCTTAACTACCTCAAAGTTGTTGCTATCAATAGTGATTTTTTGTCATAGCCGGTGGACATGGACAGATGCTTGCTTGTTTTAATAATTAAATCCTGTATTTTGGAATTATGTTCCGGTAAAAGTTATATGTAATATTTAAGTTTTTTTTTTAAGTGGATAATGCCCTAAATAAATAAATACAGATCGAGATCCACGACCCCTACTAGTGATGGATGAAAGGGACATTAAAATGCTGACGATGATAATGATAATGATAAATTTCGTTTGATTCACTAATTCATGTTAATGCCCGCAATCAGAATGCCAAGCATTTGGTGTCATCTTTATGCGTAAGCCCCAAACTATAGATGGAACCTGGCACGGCGAGGTGAGTGAGTAGCTATACCACTACCAGCACAGTGGCATTAATTGCATAATTTGCAGTTCCGGTTCTTCTATTTAGACTTCAGTGCTAGCTGGAGCTACCGCAACCTCACCAAAACCAGCTTCTCTTCTAGGGCAGGCCAACATTGTATAGTGTGATCCAACCAATTCGTGTTTTCGTGTCATCAAATATCGCCTGCTCAGAAGCTGTAACCGGAGGTGGATTATGTAAAATAGTGATCATCACCATGATCACCATCGGCATCGCTATCAACATCGTCCAAGAAGTAACACACAAATTAGTATTGGAATGCTAAAGAGACAGAGATGCGTGCAGAACGAGGCAACGATATGGTGTGCTTTGGTGCCTTGTGGTAGGTGGCTCCACTGTGAGGTGAAACTGATTATGAACGAAACGGTGTATGTGTAATGGGTATCTTCTTCTTGCTTTACCATTGTTACCTTCTTCTTCTTCGGCTTCTTCCACTTCTTACGGCTTTTCCTTGGGCGATGATGACGAAGATGTTGATTATACCAATCGGTAATGTTATGGCGCTAAATGGCGCGATTAAGTAACCGATCTTCATCATCAACCCCAGTCACAGTTGTTTGTCAGTGCGGTTTTATTTTGATTTTTTTACATTTTCCTGTTTTTATCTTTTATTTTTTTGGGTATATACTTCAGCAAATGCGCTGAAGACAATTTAACAGTTACTACATGATCGAAATAAAGTTTTTAATAGATTGCCTTTATAGAGATACTGTCGTCGATACATTAGCTATCATCGCGTAAGACCGACCACTCGCCTGACAAAAGGTTATGAAGGTGTTAATGATGATACGCGCGAAGCCTTGCCACACTTTTTTTTGAAGCTTAACGATTCGCACGAAATAGCAAAAAGGAGTCGTGCGCGCTATTTTGTCTTGTATAATACCGAACAAAGTGAAAGTGAGAATCTATATAGATAATGCCAGAAAACCCTTGATCTTCTGCCACCGGCTCTAAAAAATGAAAGACCATTGTCTGTTCCCGTATATGGAGCTCGGCCCCAAAACCTTCACGATCAGTTCGACTTATTGGCGACCCTACACTCACATCGAATCTACAACCGTTGGTGCAGAGAAGACAAGTCGCTGATCTTTGCTTGTTCTGTAGGTACTTCCATGGTAGATGTTCCGAGGAACATGCCCTCGAAAAGCTACTTTTGGGCGCTTCACAAGACAGGCACTTGACAACCGCGAGGGCATCAATTTTCCAAAACTTTTTCTGTTACAGAACAAGCAAACTTTGGAACTCGCTTCCTGGGGGATATATTTCCAGAAGACTACAATTTGCAGAAATTTTAGGGAAGAACTAACATACATCTGCAAGCATCTCGGGGTGCTGGCTTTTGAAGCGTTATAAGTTCGCCTTTCCCGGGAGAAGTATTTTAAAAAAAATAAAAATAAATAAAAAATGCGAGGCGCTTACCTGATGGCACGGATTCCATAGCACTTCTTGGAAGTGACAAAACAACCGAGGCATGGAGTAGTAACTAATCGACACTGAGTTCCTTGCGTATTCTGGTGTTCATTTCGGCAGCTTGTTTGCTCGACCTTATTCGCCCAAATCTCATGATCACATGGGTAAGAGTGACTAAGCTTTGACGTCAAGTTCAGTCATTCTTAGCACAAAATGACTTGGCTGTGCCAGAATTTAAACCATCCTAGCCAAACTGCAGAAAAACTTGAAATTGCTCCTTCCATCGGTGTCTCTCCCGCAGCTTTATTTACTCGTCTCCAATTCCAACACTTTGGCGGGAGGCTTAAAATTGATATAGCCCTAAAATTTCCCAAGTTCTTAAAAAGCGGCACTATCACACTAGTTTGTCAATCTCCCCAATAAGTATTCTGTGGAGAAAAACAACTCCTGACACCTTTCTCCTAAGAGACTGGAGACCTGTAAGCTGCAATCGTGCTGAATAAAGGGGTAAGTTATTGGAATCAGACCATTGAAGTCATCTAAGGGCAAATACAAGAAATCTTTTTTGAGTTGCTTCGATTCTTAAAATATGACTGGACTGTTGTAGAATGGGCACTAAACGACCGACGCATACACATACATATAAAGGGTGGGCCATCTAAAGGTTTCTTTTTAAATCACAGGTTATTTTGACAATGACAGCTGTAATCTTGACGGAAAGTCAGTATCGTACCTCGAGTCGCTTTGCGCTTGAACAAAGTTGAAAACTTATTTCCAGAGTGTGTGCTGTGTAGCCCCAACAGTGCGTTTTTTGAAAAGAAGTTTTGGCCGAAATGAAGCCTGCCCCTGCTGTACGCAAGTTTGTGCAAAAAGTTCGTGAGACTAGTATGCTAGTGGACAACACTCATAGTTACAGTCGCCGTACGGTGCCAATGCAACCACAGAGAGTGACAGTTTGGTGCGGATTGTGGAGTCGTGGCATCATTGGACCATTTTTCTTCGAAAATGAGGCTGGAAACTGCGTTTCGGTCAATGGTGGGCGTTACAGAGGCATGTTAAATATTTTTGTTTTTTACTGAAATTGAAGACATGGTTTTGTACGACCTCTGGTTCACGCAGGATGGCGCGCCATGTCACACAGCCTATGCCACACTGAATCTTTTCCCCAAATTGTGTTATCAGCCGCCTTGGCGATGTCAATTGGCCGCCTCTGGTTTGCGATTTGACCTCTTTTGCCTTTTTTTGTTCATGGTGGATGACCAAGTTTGCAAATCTATATAGAAGCTGACCGTGATTTAACTTTTTTTTAAGCCAATACTTACTGAGAGACTGCTTGGCTATGAAAAGTTGCAATTGTTCCATAATTAAACCCTCCATAGATTTTTTAAAAACCCGGTAGAATTGAAATTGGTTTGTTGTAAATGCAGATTCAGATTTTTACTTCTCCTTGGTAGATTGGTCTTGCTACTGCAGTTTAGACGGCTGTCGGAATTTTAGGCGTGTTTTATTGAAAATTAATCTCAGAAAAGTGATCATCTATTAATAGTCTAGAAATTTTCAAGCAGTGTGTACCTACTTGTTCCTATTGCGTGCAGAAGATTCTACTCTGCTTTACTTAGCTGAAACAGATGTTCAATAAAACACGCACAATCAAATTAGTTTTCTCTCCCGCAATCAAAATAGGTAGTTGGAAATACTTTCCACAAAGTTTATGGATTCACTTTACCAGTCTACGCTGCCTTTCCACTATCTCCATCGCTGGCTTAAGGCCTCTAGTATGTCAGTAGACAACTATGTAGTTAGTAAGCACAAAGGTGCGTTTATCATAAATTCGCATAAAATAAAAAAAAACAAAAATTCCAAAAAGTTGTGGAAATGCTTCCACTGTCTAGTGATATAATCCATGGAGACAAATGCGAGCCATAATCCATAAGCCAGCTGCAGTTGTGGTGCGCGCCTACACACACAATTTGCTGCCTCTACACTTTTACGGTCTTCAATCTTCATGGGTATGACCAAATTCGGAGAGGAAGTGCCTGAATGAATGGGCTTGGTATAATAATTGGAATGAGAACTGACTTTTGTATATCCAAAAGAACACTGCTTAATGCTATGGAGCCAAGGTTGGGGTGCACATGTGTGTGTGTGGAACAATGTGCATTATCTGGTAATTTTCAAACGTAGGTTAGGTACCCCCTTATGTAAGAAAAAAGAACGACAGCGCAGCGATGAAAAGAAGACGAATCGCACCGCGCGGCGCGACGACGTGAATACAATTCGAAATGAGACGTTTTTTTTTGTGAAGCGTTTTATCGCATGTCATGTGGCTTTTTGGTAATGCAGCTTCGAATGCAATTACTGGCGCTGAATCCTAAGTAGTTGAACTGAACTTGTAGATGATCACGTACAGATAAACTAATTTTAGAAATTACCAGACACTCTTGTGGACAGTTTGACGGGATACGGGGACGTGAAAAGGGTTCGACAGCGTGCTGTAAGGTAGTTGTTGTTGACATCATGTGCACTGCGCACAGTCGATGCAAATAAAAGAACGGTAAACAACAACTGGTTCTACATTTTTAGTTTGACATTAACACCGACCAACAGGCCAACAGGCCAACGACCTAATCAAGGAAAAGCCAATTGAATTTTTCAAAGCGGGGGCGATAAAGTCGTTAAGAGCTTCAGAAGCCAGTCAGTGAGGACGAGTCATTCACAATATAAATGCACTCAAAGTGAGTTAAGTTTAGCACTAGCACATCTCCTGTATTGTGTCAAAGGGCTAGGGGTTTCGTGATGGGCGTGTTTAATTTATAACCAAACTTGGCGAGTTTCAGTATGATTTTTTCTTTTCAAATATAAGGCGTTTTTTAATAAATAACCAACCTATGGTATGTTAGGAGCCACCTATCTGGGATCTACTTAGCTGATTTTAAAAATTCTTTGAACAATGTAATGGCTTCTGGATCAATATACATAGATTACTTCGGTCGAAGGGGTAGGCGTAAGGGGAGTTGGGGCTATCTCTACAACTACTCGGATATTCTTGAAAATTCTTTCAACGTTGTAATGTTACTTAGGGAATTTTAGCGAAGGGGTGAAGGGGGATATGAGCTATCTTTAGAATTACTTGGTTAATTTTAAAAATCTCGATGCTAAGGATGCATGCTTTTCAAAAAATCAACATTTTATGTATAGGTAATAAGGACATTAACCATTAAGTCTCCATGAGCTTCTCCATCTTCGTGGTTATGACACTTTTAACTACTGCTCGTTTCAAGAGCTCCTAAACGTTCTCAATTGGATTTATGTTTGGGACATTTTTTCCGGCCAATAACAGGCCCCATCTACTGTGCCTTAATGGCGTCATGACCATACGGTTTGAATGAGAACGGCCCAGACTCCCTGAACCTGGCTGATAATATATGTTTGGAATCTCCCAAACTCCATTTCTTCCCTGGTGTTTCACTTTTTGGAAAAAGTTTGCAAATGATTTGGAGGGCACCTCGCTTAAAGATTCTACTGCCACTATGCATCGTCAACTTCTTTCAGTGGTTTGATTTATATCATATTCTTTTTATTTTGTGATGGATTTTTCATTACAAGTCTTGCTAAATAAAAAAAAAAAAACATACATGTCTGGATCATCGCAAGCAACCCTTAAAAAAATAAATAAAATAAAAAAGATTCTACTGCCAATGCATCATCGACTTGCTTTTTTCATTTTATTTATCAAAGAAAATGTTAACAAACAAATCTTATCTACAGAAGGTAAATATTTTTAATTGATTTGAGCTAGAACTTTTTAATAACTAAATGAGTATTATGTATATTTAATAAATTTAAATTTGTTCATTTAAAAGAAAAGATTTTATACTCTTTTTTCTGGTTTTAAATTTTTTTATATTTTTATGATCAAAAGGTAATAGATGTAGTTCTGAAGCAACAGAATGTTTCAACTGTCTTCTACCATGGTTGTTGTAGTTGAGGGGTACTTGTAATAAGGCTTGAACACGTCTTCGGGTATATTCATCTCATAGCTGATTGTATTTTTAAATCGATTGTTGTCGTAATATTCAAGAAGTGCAGTCAATTTGAAGATATTCTGCACCTTAAGAACCTTAAAGCTTCTACTATCCGGAAAAGATCTGGAGTTTCTTTGCTTCAACGCTAAATCTAGTAGTTTCTGAAGCTTTTAAAGATGTTGACTCAAGCAAGTATTCTATACCTTAATTTGGATTCGATCAAGGCATAGTATACTTGCTTTAAAATGTGTGATGTGCTAAAGCAATGGCATAACACTTGTCGCTGTCTCCAGATATATGTGGCGTACCACTATCGCTGTATCGTCGGCATTAGCAAATGGCAGACTATTTTTAATAACACGAAGATGCTCATTTGTGAATAAAATGAAGAGAATTTAGACCCTTGAGGAGCTCCATATTGCACTTGTTTGCTTTCACTATAAACGTCCTTTATTTGTACCCATAAGAATCCGTTCCTTAGATAATCTTTCCCATTACTCCTGTTATAGATTAGATTAGATTAGATTAGATTCTTTATTTCATGAAATATATGTACAATAGTTTGTGTTTGAGACCATGAGCATGGCACAAGTAGCCGTCTGCCGGAAATGACATTTCATAGATATTAAAGAATTATTACATAGAAGTTAAATTGAAAAAGGAAAATTGAAAAAAAGAAAGAAATACTTATTTACAACACAAGATTTTCGGTTAAGCATAAAAGATAAATTCGTTAAATCTTTAACAATTAGTCTACAAAAAGATGAACAAAAAAAGAAAAAAATATATTTATACAAAGTAAAACAAAAAATAAATGCAATTTGTACAGCAGTATATATAAGTATAAAACTAGAATAAAGGAATGGAATGGATCAGTGAGCGGTCTAAAACAATTTTGATGATTTGCAACATAAAGATTTATAATTTTGAAGTGATTTAAAACACAAAAAATTAGCAATTTTAAATGATTTGAAACATGAAGGAAAAATTTTGGATTATTTAAGCAATAACTTAAGCAGAACGGCAAAAATGGCTTGTAGCTTGGACTTTTAAAAGCTATTACGGTATGCCAGAGCATGGTTGCAGTATTTGTACAAAACAAGCCACCCCCTAGCTCCGTTTAGTATATCGTACAGGCCATTTACGGACAGATTGCTTTCTTGGAAGTATAGTCGACGAATCTCTTGTAAAATAGGGCATTCCGCGATGAAGTGGTGAATATTTTCAGGCACTCTCATATTGCATAGATTACACGTTTCCTCAAGATCTGTTCTGTGAGGGATGAAATTTAAATTTATTAATTCTACTCTCGCTCTAAAAATGGTGCTTATAACTTTCGATGAAAAATTTATATTGAAATAACTTTCGTGAGATAGCAAATGATGGTTTAAGTTCCTATAGATTAACCTTGAAGCTGAGGAAGTTGCTCTATTTAGATGCTGATCGTATAATTTGTCATCCACTTTAGCAATGATCATTTCAAAAAGCCTTTGCCAGTCGTTAACATTAGTTAAAGTAAAGGAGACATTCAGTTCGTGAGATATCGCTAGCTGGTTCCAGTCCTTAAATGGAGAAGCATTGGTTTGTAGCAATCTTATTAGGATAGTCTTGGAAAGACTATTCCCGCTTCTCATTACCATTCTGGTTAGATAATCAGAATGAGCTTTCAAGTTTCGCACGTAGATGGGAGGCAAACCTGACTCCACATGAATAGCGTAGGTCGGGGTCGCATTTGGTAGCCGAAAAAGACGCTTGAAAAAGAATCTTTGGACTGCCTCAAATTCTTCGAGGGGGCTCAATCCAAAGGCCTGCACACCATAGCACATACAAGTATTAACTGTGGCGTTAAACACTTGATACTTCGAAGAAAGGTCAATGTTTTGATTGGCGAAGAACTTCGGCCACATCATGTTGAGTGCCAGTTTGGCTTCAATACTTTTTTCTCTGGCATGCTTGTTAAAGTTTAGATTGTACGACAACAATACACCCAGGTACTTGAACTCACGAACTACCTCAATTTGTTCGTTGTTAAGTCGCCAAGTTCCTACCCCAGGACGTCTCCTCTGCCGGTTCTCAAATACCATGACCTTGGTTTTTGCGACGTTGATATGCAGATCCCAAGTTTTACAGTAAGTTTGCAATCTATTAATTTGCAGTTGTAAAGAAGAAGGATTTTCCGCCAGTAACACCAGGTCATCAGCGTACATAAGTACTTTTATGTGATTGCCCCCAAAGTTAACGCCACCCGGAAGAATATCAGATATTGCATCAATGTACAACGCGAATAAAATTGGGCTTAATATGCAGCCCTGAGGGACGCCTGCAGATGTTTCAAACCATTCGGACAGGTTCGACCCATCCCACACAGCTGCGCTAGATGACGAAAGAAATTTGACATACAGCATTAAAAACTTTCTTGACAATCTAAGGGATGCCAGTTTATAAATTAAAGCTTGCCTGTTGACTGTATCAAACGCTGCTTTAAAATCTACAAAACACACAAAAAGTTTCTTTTTATTTTCAATATATTTTCTAGCGATGCTAGTCAGCGCGAAGATATGATCAACGGTGGAAAAACCAGCCCGAAAACCAGCTTGATACATGCTGAGGCGATTATTATTCTCTATCCACCTGGAAAGTCAATTGTATAAGATCGAAGCAAAAATCTTTCTTAGAGAGTTGATAATAGAGATGCCTCTGTAGTTTTCTGGTCGACTTACATCACCTTTTTTGAAAATAGGGAAAATAAGCGCTTTGGTAAAGCTCGTTGGTACACAAGCGCTGTTGTATACTAAATTGAAAAAATCCACAATGTAAATCTCGAGTTGGTCTGTTCCGTTTTTAAAAAATTCGATTGGAATACCATCACACCCCGGAGCTTTGTTGTTTTTCATAGCCCTGTTATACCAATACGTTCTAGAGCTTCAAGTAGTTTTGTATGATTTAGATTATCGAACGCTTTACTAAAATCCATAAACATTACTAAGACATGATTTCTGTTCTGATTTTCTAATTTTTTTTTTCTGAAAACCATATTGCCTTTGGTGGATCAGAGAGTGCTTTTCGATATAACCATGTAATCTATTTGCAATTACATCTTCTAAACATTTATCAACGACTGGCAAGATGGATACTGGGCTGTAGTTGCTGATTTGATTTTTAACGCCTCCTTTACAGATGGGTCTTACCAGCATTCCATGCGTTGGTGTTCTAAAATCAACTGCACGAATTCTATCTACTCCAGGAGATTTTTGATCGCTTAAAATATTAATTATGTTGCGCAGCTACGATGTTGGTTTCCTTCAAAAATATTGAGTTTTCTAATCTTTTATTCACATGGTTTGATGCTTTTGAATCATATTGGTGCATTAGCTTAAGAGCCTGTTCCGAGAAAAGTTGCGCAGATTCATTAGATAGTGTAATCATAGATAAACATTTATTAGCAAAAAGTTTGCAGTGGTTACTGATTAAACTCTGTATACTTCTAATTGAATCTGTTCGTTTTCATTTTTCTTTGATTTCTGAGTTCTTTCCTAGCCTTAGAGTGCAGTTGTAGGTTGATATGGATACCCTTTATCATATACATCTTGAACTTTCCTTGTAATAAAGGCAGAATTATTCCACACATGAACAAATGAGAATATTAGAGCTGAGGAGTTGAAGTTTGCTGTATTGAAAAAGTAGACTTTCTGCCTGGCTTTGCAGTGGCCACCAGTGTATTTTTTTTAATACATTTTCCATGGTTTTGGCCTTATTTAATGAAAAGATTTACGAATATTGTTTTTCAGTGCCTGAATCGTCTCTCGACCCAGCTTCATGAACTTACCATTACCAGCTACCAGTTGGTGCATTATTTCGATAGAAACTTCTGTTCATAATTCGCAGAGCCCAAACAGCATACACTTTGGAAGTAACTTTGCAAAATTGATTATTTTTGACACATTATAACTGTCAGTGTCAAAATGTAATATGATTGAAAAACAAACCAACAGATGGCCCACACTTTCTTTGCGCGTTGACATACGAATTGCATAAAACCAGACAACTGACAGTTGAGATTTAAACTTAAAAGTCTTTTGGAAAAGTTTACAAAAATGTGGCAAACAAAATGGACAAATTAAAACAAGAAAATATGTATAAAAACAAAATGTTAATAGCCACGACCGAAGGCAGGGGCTGTAGATATAAATATAAATTGGTTTTCGTGTAGATATTTCGCAAGAATCTATGTTTACCACGAGCACATAGGTACCTACTCCAAACTATAGATTAAAAAGATAAAATTTACAACTGGGTCGGGTTGTAACTTTCTCTGTTATGAATACATACACTTCACTGAGATAGCCAATATTATTAAATGCAAAGTATTATAGCTGTTGATGCGTTACTGTTTGGCGCTCGCTAGGCGTTGCATTAAGGGAAGTAACCGTAAGGTGGTTAATAAGCTACATATACACTCGATATAGATACTTGTTCTTAGTCAAAAATAAATACCATCATTGTGTAGATACAACCGATTTGCTGCTTTTTTCTTGACATAGCCATCAGCGAAAAGTTCACTGCATCCTTGGCAATTGGATGTGTATCAATAAAGTTGTTTAACTTCCCTCATATCGACACTATTCACCATCGACATCGTTGTTCCAGAGTGATGTCGATGTGTGTTAAATTCCACATCTTGGCGGACAATATACCTTCCCATATAAACTGATAGGTCAGTACCGAAGTAAAACGGTCGTTAGCACGCTTAAAATGCTCTCTCTGTAAGTGACGTCGTTTTTTTCTATTCGAAAGTACATGCATTCACATATCTATCGCATAGTTTAACCTCACTCATTCAAATGCCATTAGTCAAACCAGTCTTTCGATATACCAAACGACACATAACAGCAAACACTACATAATTTAATTCACATTATAGCCTTACACAAAATGCAACTACAGCCAACAACAACACTATACTAATGAAGTCATAGGGAGTCACAGTCACAGTCACAGCTATACCTCTATACTAAATGCAAAAGTTGAAGATCGGAATCAGCTTGACGACCAAAACTGGATAGCCAGACAATAATTGTTAACCTCAGATCTGCTGCTGCAACAATGACAATGACAAGTAGCAATAAAAACTAAATCTGGTTCAGTACCTTCTATGTAGATCTTCATCCGCATATTAAGCATCGCATCAATATGATGGCCTGATTAATTATGCACACAGAGCGAACTTGATTAAGCGGGCTAAATATCTATAAAGGTGTTATTCAAGTTTATTTGATTGGTTTGGCGCGAAATTGGAATAAATTTAAATGCCGATTGCACAATCTGTTAACACCTCAAAATTATTGTGGCTTTAATGTATGAGCGATATTAGTATTCGTTGCAATCAGCATTCTTTTTGGGAGATTATATTAGTAGCGGGGGCGTATAATAACAGTTGATCTTGAAAATGTCTGTCATCACGAGTCATAATATTGGCAGGAAGATGACAGTTTTGCCAATAGTTTCAGTTGGTAAAATTCTTACAGATTCATTGGTCAAAGTTCCTTTCTTAACCGATGTGTATCTATCTGCATCGTGCATGTTCACTTTATCCTTCGCTTTGAAAATAGATTATAAGTTGGGACAGTCTTCTGGCACTACGGCTTTAACTTGGATTTGGATCTGCACAAATTTAAATATTTAGTTTAAGTTAGGTTAGTAGAAACCAGTACGTGCCACACTTAGATCAATGTAGATGCGTTTTGATGCCCTAAGGGTTTATGGCCCCCACTCACCGAAAACCTATGAATAGCCAACGAATTGGTAAACCAACGCGTTTTATTTACAAATTTAAGTAGGTCATTAATGATCTTGTCTGAAAGTTCTTCTAAATCATCGAAAAAGTACAAAACTACCAAGGATTTTATTTCTTATGTGGCAGAGCGTTGGGCAGTGACAAAGAAAGTTTGGGGTGTCCTCATGCACCTCCTCATCACCGCATCCTGTTAACAGGTCATCTGTACTGACTCCCATTTTCTTGGTATGGTATTTCAGCGTATTGTGGCCGGTGATAATACCCACAATCGAGGACAATGATTTCTCGTTCAATTGTAAGTTTTTATGCCGCAGGAGTCGAGCTTACTCCATTTTTCCTTGGTCGCCATTAGTATTTTATTCCCAATCTTCGTCTGTTGGCTTGGTTTAGTTCAAGGGAGGACCCTTTTCATGCCAGCTCATCGGCTTGCAGACACACCTCTGTACCGGGGGAACCAAACTTAGTCTTACGTTGTTGTGCTCCGCACCAAGAACCCGTAGCTCCTACAAGCTTTGATTTTAACTCAACGACAGAGATCGCTTTTATTGCCGCTTGACTGTATTTGGCACTATCGAAAATTATTAGCGGAATCCTTTCAATTGTTGGCAGTCTAAATTTCGGAATTGTTCTTTTGTTGGTAAAGAGAACTAATTCCGTTTTATATGGGCTTACTGCTAGTCCACATTTCTTTGTCCAGGTACTGACCACAGATAGCACTCTGTTTAGTTGTTCACTGATAGTGGACAGGAATTTCCCTGTCGTGAGCAGTGCTAAGTCGTCAGCATATGCAACTGCTCTTACTCCACTAACTTCTTGTTTAATCAAGATCTCGTTTACCGCACAAGAACCCAAAGTAGGGGTGAAAGTACCCCTCGTTGAGAAGTGCCTCTTAAATGCAGATACATTCGTTTGTACATCTCCTAGTTCTCAGATGATTATTCTATTTTTGAGCATACATATTATCCATTTGATGATAGTCGCGTTGCTCCTTCAATGTCCTGAAAAGTTGCCAGAGTGCATTCTTTAACTTTTAGTGTTTTCTCTACCGTGCTGACGACACTATGAAGTGCTGTTTCAACACTTTGTACAGGCGCGTTGAGCCGGGGATAGAGCATCCGGATTCAGTTTAGTCCGGATATGCATATCTGTGAGCCTTTCAAATGTGTTTATAACAAATGAGGTTAGGCTTATGGGTCTAAAGTCTTTGGCAGTAGTGTGGCTGGGCTTTGGGCATAAATACCACTTTAACTTCTCGCCATGATTTTGGAATGTATCCTAGCTTAAGGCTGCTTAGGAATACGTTTTTCAGATGTGAGGTTTATGTTTCTCGCACTTTTTTTTTTGAGTGATTGCCCAACTTATTTTTTCCACCATCACCATTTCCATTGGAGCGTCGCTATCCGTGCAATACTCTACATCCGTAATTATTTCCATTGGGGTTACATTTTGGCGAAGTGAGTGTGAAGAAGGAGCTCAAGTATCTCTTGATACGATTCTGTGCATTGGTCATCGGTCATTGGGTTCTTTAGGAAGGATTTTGCTAAGTCTAGCTGATTCTGTAGTAGTCTCGATATCGTTTTGCTCGTTTTGTATCGGCTTTGCATTTTCTTTGACTGGATTTGTAAATTTCTCAGTCACTATCTGGTTTTTGTGCGTTTAGCTGCGTTGAAATGTTTTTTTTTTTATGTCAAATCAAGAAATACAGAGAGAAATCCATTTCTTTTTCCCAATTCTCCCTTCCAATCAGTTTATCGCCTTTTTATATGAATGATCTCTTTTGAAATCATTTCCCCCTCGTTGCATTTAAGAGTACTGTCATCAGTAAAGCTATAAACATAAAAATGTGTCGATCCAAACATGTTATTAATATGGAGAACAAATAGAAATGGGCAAAGTTTAGAACTTTGAGGCACACCAAAGCAATCCTTTGACACACGCATCTAAAGTCGAATTGATCAGCCCAGAGGAAATATGTGTGCAATGGTCAATGACCTAGGTTGGAATAGTCGGTGACATGACAGATTAAATGATCCAGTAACTGTCCCAGACTTAGTCTGAGAATATTGTTTCTCAAGGTCAACTTGCTAGCCATAATGCGTAGTTCGCTTCGGTTCATTTTGAAATTGCCAAAAAAAAAGCTACAAACACTACTTCATGGTATATCGTTGTGATTAACTATAAAGCCTCTGGCGGATACGTCATCCGTTTGACAAAGTACTCCTATCGTCTTAATCGCAAATTGTGATGGAATGAAATTCGGGGCTTGGCATCTCAAACGTGGCTTTGGAGTGGCGCGCTGTTTTCTGATCTTTCAGCATAATACCCATGCTGTGTAGGTTTATCCAGAAATCTTGTTGGTGCGATGCTGTGTGTGGCGTAACATCGTTACGGGTTCACTCCATGTCATGATCATGACAACAAAATTAAATAACGCGATCTCAGCCATAAACATGCGATGGGTGTGTTTCATCGTAACTTCGTCCTTAAATTACAGTACGACTTCAGAATTAACTCCAACTTCAAATTCCATTTGGTAGATACGGAAGCGTGCATCCATTCCACACCTCATTACCATACTTGCTGGCTTGAAACTATGTAGTACCTAGTTTGGCGACTGGTTTCATCCCATATTCAGCGATCTGATTCCAATCGCATAGTAATTGGGCATTAATGCAGGCTATGTACCTACAAAAACGATTTCACAATATTTTTTCTGGTATTTTGCCACTAAAAACGATTAGCATCGACGAAATGACTAATAAAGGTCATTCGCGCGTTCGAAGAAACTCAGAAACTCGAGGAAGAGCAGAGGCAAATACCCATGATGTCATTAAACGTCCTTCAAGCCAAATGCGAACATAATATTCAGCCGCAATACATTAACCATCATAATAACCGCCAGCACAGACGCTATGCAGCAGCAGCACCATTGTCACCACGCACCGCATGCACTAGCTAGGTTAGTGTTGTCGGTCTCCACACAAACAAACAGTATATACTTGTGCACATATAGATACGAATTGGTACTATCGACATTTCGTGTGAAGGCCTTCGGTGTATAGGGCAAAAATCCAACGTATGTTATGTGACATACATGAAAATGCACTCGGGAATTCTGATGAACTCTGTTTAAGGAAGAGCGAGCAAAAAATCGTTTGACCTTCTCCGATCAGCGTGACTGGAGGTAGCCACTTTTGCTGTCTTCCTGTGCGCAAAGTGCATCAGCCCCCATAACATACATAATGAAAAACTGAACTCGAATTTCTGGGCGTCTCTAGAAAATCAACAGGAAATATTGAGGCAGCAGCTGCCTCAGCGACCAATGTAGGTACTGGGGTCGAGTATTTTTATAGTCAGCAGCAACACCAAGATGATACGATGCCATCGGCCGGCAGTTTGTTTTTTCTGCAATAGGGCATCATTTGGTTTTCAATGCGACTAGCTGTTGCTGCGCATATTGATGGGTAATCAATTTATACCATTTGTTTATTTTTTCCCTCTTAACTAAGACAAACTTAAAAATAGGCTTACTTACTTAAGGTAGCGCCACAGTCCAAGGTGGACCTGGGCCTCAACCAACAAGTCCAGCTGACACGATCTTTAGCCAGCCCTTCCACCTGAGTCGCGGTCCTTCTCTACTGCGTAGTCCCTCGGGTGTGGATTCGAAGATCTTTCGGGCCGGAGCATTCGCGTCCATTCGCTCTACATGACCCGCAGTCGTTGGACCTTCTCTCCTTCTCCACTCACCAAAAATCACTCGAAGAATTTTCCTCTTAAAACCACCAAGATTAACCTCATTCGCGAGGTCAAGCTTCTGCACCATTAAGTAGGACTGGGATGATTAAGGTCTTATAAAGGGTCACTTTAGTTGTTCGAGAGAGGGCTTTGCTACTCAGTTGCTTTCTTAGCCCAAAGAAACAGCGATTGGCAAGAGTTATTCTTCGCTTAATCTCAGCGCTGGTTTCATTGTCTGAGTTCATAGGGGAGACAAAGTCTTTAACCAGCCCAAGTTATATCTGTCTATATTGACATTCTGTTCAAGATGTCAGTGTTGGTTGTCCTTTCTTGATGACAGCATATTTGCCCTCATTGACCGACAAACCCTTCTCGATACTCACGAACGCGTCAGTGACATCCCGCTGTGTTCTGTCGATTATGTCGATGTCGTCAGCCGGCGTAGGCGAGTAGATGAACGGACTTTGGTGTTCGCGTTTGACTTTTGCACTATTTTTTCAAGAACGATGTTGGAAAAGTCACATGACAGCGCATCGCCTTGTCTAAATCCTTTTTTGACATCGAAGGTCTCGGTGAGTTCTTTACCGACCTTGATGGAGCAGCGTGCATTCTCTACTCTGTCGTCCTGCACAAATGGACGAGTTTGGCAGGGATGCCAAAACTAGACATTGCTCTGTATAGCTCGTCTCTATAAATACTGTCGTAGGCGGCCTTAAAATCGATGAAAGGGTGGTGGGTATCGATTCGAACTTCCTGTGTTTTTCTTCAAGAATTGCCGCAGTGTGAACGATGGTTGAATTTCCTGGTTGTTGACAAAAGGCTTCAGACGATCACACAGCACGGCAGATAAGATCTTGTAGGCGATGTTAAGAAGACTAATACCTCCGTAGTTGGCGCAGCTCAGAGGGTCTCCTTTCTTGAGGGTCGGACAAACAATGCTGAGGTTCCATTCATCGGGCATACTTTCTTCCGACCATATTTTACAGATGAGTTGGTGCATGCTCCTAACCTAGTCATCGCCTTCCACTTTGAATATTGAATAGCTCGGCGGTTAGGCCATTTGCTCCAGTGGCTTTGTTGGACTCAAGCTTAGATATGGCTATCTCCACTTCGTTCAGGTCGGGTGGACGGAATTGTTGGGTTCATTCTACCTGAGAGCGGGATTTAATTCGTCATCGCCGTCTACACAAGTAGTTCTTCCATATCCTCAGCATCAACTGCGATTCTACTATGATGTTCCCTTGTTCGTCCTTGCAGGCTTCGGTTCGGGCTCTGTAGGTTATTTTTACCCTTTGGTAAAACTTCCAAACCTCATTCCTGCTGTAGCATCTCTCTATCTCCTCGTGCTCTTTCTTTTTTCTCCTTCGAAGCCGGTGTTCGTCTCTTCTTTTCGGCGCGTAGAGCTCACGAGCAGCTCTAGTCCTTCTTTGCAGCACCGCTTTGTATGCCTCCTCCTTTGGCTATAAGACACGTGGACTTAGTTAGGAATTCGCTTCTTGCGAATATATTTTCAGAGAGAAGTATTTAAGAAAATGTTCCTTCAAGCAAATTGTATCCATTCAACCATCAGTGCCCTATCTGCATCGGTTCGGTCATCATACGGTTCGAATTCTCTCATTATACCAGGAAGCAGACTAATTTCTTCTTGTAAAATTAGCCGATCTAACAGATTATCCTAAACAGAGGCACCCCTTAAATACCAATTCACAATTCTAACGATCATCTTCAAGCTACATATACCTCCCCACAGTTTTTTAGCCACTTTGGCCTTTTCACGATAGATTACATGACATATTAGGGGGTACGAGCGTACTTCTGCCATATAGAAACACAGTCATCAAAAGGTTGTTAAGCTGTTGAATAAGTGTTAAACAAAAAAACTCCATTTCCATTAGATTGCATCAAACTCAAACCTCTGAATTGTCACTCATGTGTATATTCCACTCGCGACGCTAGGCCAGTTTCTTACCGGATTCAAACATACCGTACCACCAATACAGTCAACCCCAATCTGCCAACTGCCACACTGTTGTTTTTCTTCTTCGGTCTCTCTTTCAGCAGCACATAACTCTATACTCGTTTGAATTACTCAACTGGGAATGGCCATTGAGTGTAAATACAACACATTCGATGGTAATTTTTTTTTTCAACTTTATTTTTATTTATTTCTTCTTGTATTTAAGGTGGGAGCGTTGCATACTTAAAGCCCCACTTTGTTTTTATATTCCATTCCAGAGTTTAAAGTGAAAGGAGCCACAGTATACACTTGAGGCTGTGCTACCCAGCAAACGGAATACGAACGAACGTAGTTGATCGTTTTATTTTTTTATTTAATCCTTGTCGTGATCTCTCGTCAAAGGAAACTGCCTTGCGGATTACCAGTAATACAATTTGAACCCGAAAATGTGTGTGGTGCTTGTTTTAAAAAATAAATAAATTCATATCTATGTATCTATTGAATGCTTTTACTTTCAATCTAAATCCGAAAACCAAAGATAAGAAGAGAGAGAAAAAAAAAAGATTGATAACAAAAAAGATAGTAATGTGCGTTAAGAGTGTAGTGAATTGATTGGCTTTGGCTATTAGCCGAGTTTTTTTCTGCATTGGATTATAAGTTGAAATGAGTTCTTTAAAAGGATACAAGCCATTGGAATACAATACCAAGTTGCTGCTGCCCAAACGAAGGTGATTATACAAAAACAAAAAAAATATTTATCCTTATAGACAGAATCAGAAATTTTTTAAATTCAATTGTCCTGAATCTGTTGGACTTGTGTAACTGCAAAATTAAAATTATTCATCTCATCATGACATTCATGTACAATTTAAGTCAATTCAAGTG
The DNA here is from genome assembly GCA_949372485.1 of Cheilosia soror. NCBI lineage: Eukaryota > Metazoa > Arthropoda > Insecta > Diptera > Syrphidae > Cheilosia > Cheilosia soror. The sequence continues at coordinate 4,384,927 of OX443565.1, read as the reverse complement.
CAATTCAAGTGTAATTTCGTATGTCACAAAATTTATCATAGCCTGACCTCGAATATCGAGAGTATAGCCAGTTCGGATGTGGACTCTTTTGTTTTTGCAGAATCAGTCAACTTGTGTGCGGTTTTTAGATCCTCCTCAGCTATTAGCCGTGAAAACGAGTTTTCCCCATCAGACTCGTTAATTCTCAGGGTCGAATTGGTGTTCCGCCTAAAGGGCTATAGATGGGGATGTATCTACCTACATATATGTCGATGGTTAATAACAATACTAAGGGGAGTATCCCGCCAATGACTTTGGAGCTGTTCTCATTACGGCTCCTAGTCAAGGACTGGCCAATAAATTGTGCGTGTCGATATAATTGAATTCATGAGAAACCAATAATGTGGTTTTGGGCCACAAAAATTAACGAATGTCGTCTGTAAACCGGCTGTCTTAAAACTTGTTAACAAATTTTTTTAATTAAATCTTTATGGTACAAGGTTACTTAACACCTCGCTTGGTATGGCTAAAAAAGGGTGACACATTCAGCCCGCTGACAGCTTAGACCAATGTGTCATCGGTTTTTGGTAAAATTTTTTATTATCTATCATTGGATTATGGATATTTAGAAAATTTTAATTCAAAATTATTTTGGGGAAATCACATTTTAAAGAAATTTTTTTCCTATTATTAGTAGAATCTTCTTTCAATTGAGGTCTCTCTTTTAAATTTTTGAAGGTCTTTTCCTAACCTTGTTCGTATACTCCGCGAAGAGATACCTACATATTTAAAGGGTGGGCCGAATAGAAGTTTCTTTTTAAAAATTCAATAAAAAGAACAAAACGATTTTTTTCCATGTATTATGGCTTAATTGGTAAGAGCAAACATTCCCATTAATTGTGGAATAGAATGCCGTTCAAATGGCTGCCACGGCTGGCTTCGCAGTAGCGCACTCTGTCACTCCAAATTTTCCAAGACCTTTTTGATGGTTTCGGGGTGTAGCTCACGGATTGCTTGGATGAGATTGGCCTTAAGTACTTGAATCGTTTCCGGATTGTTGGCATAACATTGGTCCTTCACGGTTACCCACAAAAAAAAAAGAAGTTCAAATGGGTCATATTGCAGCTCCGAGGCGGCCAATTGACGTCGATAAGACGGCTGATAACACGATTTGGGGAAAAGATCGATTGTGGCATGGAATGGCGTTCCATCCTTTAAATCCAAATCCATGTCTTCAATTTCAGTAAAAAAAAGTCAGTTAACAGTGCTCTGTAACACCCAACGTTGACCGAAACGTTGTTCCCAGCCTCATTTTCGAAGAAAATCGGTCCAATGATGCAACCACTCCACAATCTGCACCAAGGTTAGGTTAGGTGCGGTTGATTAGGGTGTGAGTTCATCACATTAAACTAATCACTATATAATGGGCCCATCGGCATCCCTGATGGGGAACCTTGTCGGTCAAAAACCTAAACCATATCGCACAGACAATTAATTTCCCTACAAAACCTAAATATTGATTCAATTATGTTAGTGAGGCCAACCTCCTTCAAATTTGTCGAAGATGAACCTTACAAGGTGGTTCCTCCTGTACCTCTTGATCTTGACATTCACAGAAGAGATGAGTAATATCCTAGGAGAATTCGAGGCATCTAAAGCAACGCTTAAGTACAATCTTTTCCCGTATTCGGCAGTAAACCCAATCAATCCGCACCCCTTCCTGATTTAAGTAGCCTGTTCGCGATGTCCGCAGGTAGGCTTAGAGTGGTTGTGTGCGTTCCACTTTTCTTCCGTTTTTGATCATCGCGACTTTGAATTCGAAATTCATTTGATATTTTGCGGATGTACAGTTCTCTTCCTTCGACGTTACTTCGTCTTGTCTTTGCATTCAAGCAAGACCTCTTGCTTGACCGCGCGCTTCTTTTTGATAACCGTCACCCATTCATGTGCCGTTTTAGCCTCAGGACTTGATGCCGGTTTTTCGGTATTCTTTCTTGTTTACGTGTTTTGGCTGATTTGATACCGGTTTTGGAGTACTCTTCTTGTTTGATTGATTCAGCTGATCTGAGTCTCCTTTAGACGGTCCGCTTGTTTTTTTCGGCGAGTTTGTTCGCGCCTTTTTTGGAGCAGGAGTTTTAGATGGTTGCTTCTCGGATCGAATACCATTTCCATCCGAATACCTGTTTCATTTGAAAGATCGGACAGATGACTTCTTTTTGTCCATCGCCGGAATTTCTTTAAACTTTCCGGAAGTCTTAATGGCACGTGTAAATCTATATCCCTAGAGTATTTACCGCGTAAATTAATCCGCACCAAACTATCACTCTCTGTGGATGCATTGGCACCGTACAACGACGAGAACCATGAGTGTTGTCCACTAGCATACCAGTCTCACGAACTTTTTGCACAAACTTGCGTACTTGCACTGTTTGTGCTACACAGCAGCACTCACTTTGGAAATAAGTTTTCAATATTTCCCAACGTTGTTTAACCGTAAAGCGACTTATTTCTTTCCGCGGAGGTTTGATACTGACTTTCTGTCAAGATTTCGAGCGGGAAACAGCTATCAGTGTCAAAATAACCTGTGATTTAAAAAGAAACCACTAGATGGCTCACTATGACTAAGACTCACAGTGAATGTCGAGCATTTACTACTCCGGACTGAGTGCACCCTTCCGTGGGTTTTACATGTTCAATGCATGCCTCCAGTTCGGATTGCAAGACATGCTAGGGAATCTGTGGCATCAGCTAGTTAGATCCAGTCCGACATTTATCCTCTTCCCAAAATGCTTATAAAGTCAGTGGCAAAATATTAAGTGTTGTAGAGGGTCCACTTAAGCATCGTTTAGCCGCTACCCTTAAAATGAATAGGCCGCCCTTTTGAAAATAAGTGAATATACTGTCATAAAAAATCTTGAGACTCCGCATCTTGCACAATGGGCCGACTAACCGCCCAAGTGCCTCACTTACCGAGAGCCCTTAAAACCAACAAACAAGCTGCATATCTTTTGGTTGAGGTCGATTTAATGATGGCCAGTGTGCTTATACAATTACCAACCAACTAATTCTACCATTATTTCTCAGAGCAACATAAGAGAACAAGACAAAAGGTCCTACAAGTATGCTGATTCACATGATTGAGATGCCAAGTGTCCACGAAGTGCTGAGGTTCTTCTAACAAAACTTGAAAGCACCACTCAAACTAAGGACCAATCCGTAAGTTCCAATCAACTGATAGCCTACTTGCTTCGGGAGAGTACCTACTCTTAAATTGATTACGACAAAAACGAAGCAAATACTGACTCCTGGTTCAAGTTGTTCATTTAATTCTTTGTTAAACATCCCCAGAAAAAAATTGACTGTCACTTGAAAAATCTGTTTTACCAAGGGTCAAGCTTTTGGACGTCTTGTCCTTCAGAAATAATATTGAGCACCAGTCAATAGTGCATACCACCATAGTCATCAGTGTCATCTTCTCGATGATTCATTGTCTCTTCCGGAGGACATTACCCTTGTATATTGACAAAGATATTGTAAAAGCACTTTAAGCTCAAGTGTTCCTTTCATACTTTGCTCAGAAACAAGTCGCATAACCTTTAAGAATGCGATATTTGAAGGGCAGCGATACTCGTTGGCAAACAATTTCAGCTTCCATTTAAGTCATTTTTGTCATATTTTTTCGCGAGAATGTAACCGTCAAATAAGTGGTACTCTGATGGCAAAATTAGTTCCTTGTGGGTACTCATTAGTCAATTTTTTTCCGATGGAGCTGAGTTCACCTAAAGATGCTTAGCGATTGTTTTCAAAGGCCCGTGCCTTTGAAGTGGAAGACAATTGGGCTTCCAAGGTTGGAAACTATTCACAAAGCAATTCAGATATAAGTTCATCGTATGAATTGGATCAGCCCATTGGCCGCGATTATTATTGTGAGTGGAGAGTCGCTAGATTTTTATCAATAAACCAATGACGCCTTGAAATCAGCTTGGCTTAGATTCTTGTGCTTCGTTTTCGGCGTTTTGGCGGCTAAGTTAACAAACAAAATTGCCGCATCTGGGGCTCGGAAAACCCGCACGTTATTGTCGAGAAACCAATGTTTGGTGCGGATTGTGAAGTGGTGGCACCATTGGACCATTTTTCTTCAAAAATGAGACTGGGAACAACGCTTCCGGGACGTTACAGAGCCATGTTAATTGACTTTTTTTTTTACTGAAATTGAAGACATGGATGTGCATTTTATGTAGGATAGCACGCCATTCCACACATCCCATGCCACAATCGATCTTTTACCCAAATTGTGTTATCAGCCGTCTTGGCGATGTCAATTCGCCGCCTCGGAGCTGCGATTTGACCCCTTTTTTGTGGGAAACCATGAGGGACCGGTGTTTTGCCAACAATCTGGATACAATTCAAGCTTAAGGTCATCAACAAGATCTTGGAAAATTTGGAGTGACAGAGTGCGCTACTGCGAGAAGCCATCCGAGGCAGCTATTTGAACGACAAGTTGTGTTCCATAATTAATGGGAATGTTTGCTCTTACTAATAAAGCCATAAAGCATGGAAAAAATTGAATTTTGTTCATTTTATTGCATTTTTAAAAAGAAACTTCTATTTGGCCCACCCTTTAGGGCTTCTCTTGTCCTCATTAACAGCCAGACTTAGTTTTGCTGCCTCCATTTCAATACCTACTTGCAAACGCGTCATGTTCTCCTTTAACATCAATACTCTCAGCATGTCCAAGTATAGTTGAACGGACTTTTGAAAAAGTCTACATCTGATGTTGGCTTGTGTTGTGAATTTCGCACAAAAGCTTCAAGAATGATGTCAATGAAGTTACATTTCTTAAACGTTTTCTTACACCCCAAAGGGTTGATGGTTTGATTTCTCCATTGTCAATTTTGCAGGTATTTTAAAAACTGGCATGGCTCTATATATTTCGTCCCTGCAAACGCTCAACTTTGGCCCCCTTTTGAATTGTTGCAAGACGTACTCACATATTTGCTTGCCATTGGCTCCACTGGAACAGAACAGCGCTACACATTAGTATCTATGTGTGCAACTTAAAATCATCTCAACCATTTATTTGAACTTTACGAACAAAATTAACGATCTATGTCATGTGCAATTCCGTGGCTTCGTTATATATGGCCCGCAACAAAAGAAGAGTTAAATACACGTACTTTCGAAACTTAAGTTGTAGACTTGAACTTTTCTGTTTCTCTAAAGGTCAGACCAAGTCTTAACTATCCACATCAGCCATTTCGTCTATACCTGACTAACTGCCAATGAAAGTTCGTCCATCCATTCATTCATCCTCTTATCATTATTTTACCTTAGACAGTCGAGTGTCTGAATGTTATCGATTACAAACGGATCTTCCAATCACCATAAACAGACTTCTCAGCTGATGCCAAAAAAAAGATACATTCAAGTTACGTCTATCTACCTACGGCTATGTGACTAAAATTGTACAGCAAGTACTCCTACTTGACGTTTGAATTTTTGTTTGTAAGAAATAAAAATTGTTGTTTGCAACTTTCACAAGAGATGCGAGAAAATGAAAGAGAAACACAAAACACAAAACACAAAACACAAAACACAACAAAACGGCAACAAGTTAAGGAAAAAAAACGAATATCTAATATACACCGACACCGATGTATCGATTTTCTGCATTACTGACTTCCATTTGCAAATTAAAAGTAACAAAAAAAAAAAAAACAACAACAATAAAAGTATCTACAAAACCGATTTCGATAGACAATGCAATAAATAGTTTCTTTCACCCAGCCAATAATATGCTGGACAACATAACCATACTGCACTTTGATCGGTTGCATGAATAATTTTTTTTCAAATTAAATTCCACGTTAGCGGGGCTTATAATGTCCGAATAGGGTGTGAGTACGAGACCTAGTATTCCTCAAGAGATTCATATCGTACGTTGGCCCTTTGCTTTCGACCACATTCCCTGCGACGGCTGCCGACTATACGTGTTGCATCTTACAACCATTATAGGCATAACACTGAATATTAAGCAATTTGTAAGCGGATACAATATCCAAGTGGAATTTGGCAGCTTTACAAGAGATATTCGACGTATGGTCTGTTGCATAGTGCTGCTTAGTGGTAACCCCGCATCGAGTGATAAAACTGAATTTATTGGATCTAATCAGATACACATGGGCTGCATTCAGATACATGGAACAAAGTAGTTTATGGCCCTTGTCAATATAATCCGCCCTAATGAGGTCTTTGGCAATTGTTTTATTTAATTATTTCATTTAGCAACTTATTTTCAATTCGACTTAAATGTTAAACTAGGTTTAGAAAGGTTCAAGCTGTTGTTACAAAATTTTTCTATCTCAATCTCAGCAATTTTAATCTTATCAGTTATCACTATATGACGGGCTAATGTTCAATAGCCTAAAAAGCACTGGATCAGTGGTTAGTGTGGTTCACGGGTGCCATGGAATAAAGTCTTATGGAAAAAGGTGCAGACCGTATTTTTTGACTTTCAAAAGTGCAAAAAAGTCCAAAATTACGATTTATTTTTATTCAACATGAATAGACTGACGCCGCCTGAACAACCCTTCCAAATTGTGCAAATTTATTTTGAAAATCAAGGTTCTGTTCGAAATACGAATCGCGCACTACGTCCATTTTACGGTCAACATAATCGTCCATCAGGGCAATTAATTCGATTAACTATGGAACGTTTTCGCACCACGTTTACTCTAGAAAATGATAATACGCATCCACAGAGACATCGCGTCCGTCGTACAGTGCGTACAGAAGAAGTCATTGCTGCTGTAGAGCGTAGCGTAGAGGAAGACCCGAATCAGTGTATCCGCCATCGTGCACAGGAATTGGATATGTTTCCCCCCACTTTATGGAAGATTTTGCAGAAAGATCTTGCTTTGCGTGCTTACAAAATCCAACTCGTGCAAGAATTGAAGCCACAGGATCACATGGCAAGGCGTAGATTCGGTGAATGGGACTAAAACAAGATTGACGTTGATTGCAATTTTCTAAGCGAATTTTGTTTAGCGATGAAGCTCATTTTTGGTTGAATGGATACGTCCATTGACATACTATACATGGACTGCAAGCAGCCAATTTTTCGTTGAAGCAAACATAAGCACTAGCTCTTTTGGTTCACTGCGGAGAGCAACGAAAACACTCAAATGTCATCGAGCAATTCGTGCGATTGTGTTTGAGTGCTGAGTGTGCAATCTGTTATAGAACTTTCGAAATAATACGTCAATAAACAAAACTGCCATATTTGGAATGATGACTGTTTGGTGTGCTTTATGGGTTTGGTGGAATAATTGGCCCGTACTTCTTTAAAAACGATGCTGGGCCATCAGGATGTTACAGTCAATGGTGACCGCTGTAAAGCCATGATTACTGACTTTTTCGTGGGTGATTATTGAGGAAAATCCCCCAAGTTGTTCCATACATTCGTCTGCAAGCTCAAAAAGCTTTTGTTATTTAATTGTTGATGTGGGAGTTCAAATTTAGTCTTTTATCTAGGATCACACCTAGGTATTTGCCTTCATTGGAGTACTCTATGATTGTATCAATTAGTCAAATTTGACCGAAGTATAGATTTCTTCTTTTCGTAAAAGGAACTATGACAGCCTTACTGAGATTTATTGACAGATTTTCATTTCAATGATTCTCGTTGCAAACGTGAAGTAACATTGTTTGCCTAGGTGCCCGTAATGATGATGACCAGGTCATTTGGCGCAACAAATAATATCGTAGCCTGAATTGCTTAACTTGTATAGCAGGTCATCAATGACCAATCGCCCTCTTGTGGTGAGATTACTCCTCTTGTGGGTAGCCTTCAATGGCTGTAACAGATATTTTACGACTTTCCAGCATTGCTCTGATCCAATTTATTGCTCTTTCAAGGTCGGTAAAGAACTCAACGAGACCTTCGATGTCAAAAAAGGATTTAGACAAGGCGATGCGCTCTCATGTGACTTCTTCAACATCGTTCTTGAATAAGTAGTGCAAAACTCAAACGCTAACACCAAAGTCCGTCCATCTACTCGCCTACGCCTACGACATCGACATAATCGACAGAACGTATCGTGATGTCACTGGGCGCGTTCGTGAGTTTTGAGACGGAGGCGGCGAAGATGGGTTTGACCGCCAATGAGTGCAAGACAAAGTAAATGCTGTCATCAAGAAAGGACACCCAACACCGACCGACGTCTTGGACAGAATGTCACTATAGACATATATAACGTTGAGGTGGTTAAGGACTTTGTCTACCTAGGCTCCGCTATAACACCAGCGCTCAGGTTAAACGACGAAAAACTCTTGCCAATTGCTGTTTCTTTGGGCTGAAAAAGCAACTGAGTAGCAAAGCCCTTTCTTGAACAACTAAAGTGACACTTTATAAGACCCCAATTATCCCAGTCCTTCTATGGTGCAGAGGCATGGACTCCATCAAAAGTGGATGAGGCCACCCTTGGTTTTTTTGAGAGGAAAATTCTTCGAGTAATTTTTGGTGAATGGAGGACGAGATACAATAACGAACAATACAGCGACATCGACCCAGCCAGGTGGCTGGACGACGCATTAGAGAAAGACCGCGACTCAGGTGGAAGGGGACCTTAAACAACTTTGCGTGCGAAACTGGAGACAGTCCCAAGTCCACCCCGGAAAAATATCTTGCCTTGCCTACTTTGTAATTTTTTATAGTTCGGCCAAAATTGTCGGAACTTGACTAAATGCTCTTCCAGAGAAATTTTGAAAATACTTCCAAATCTTTCAAAGACGTAAGTCTAAGTGAATTTACAAAAAAAAAGACCCATAAATGCAATGACCAACCATAATGACAAAAATATTGCAGTACTACCTTCTATGTGCCTTCAGTTTTATGACTCGAAGCGGTTAACCTAATCGAGAAGAACATATGCAAAGAAGAACCTTAGTCATTTGTTTAAAGAACGTTTGCTTTAATAAACAGCTATTACCCATCATCAGGGTATTATATATCAACCGATAGTTGGCTATCTATCACCCCCTATCTTGTATTGCGGTCACGTTTACTACCAACAAAGGCGGAAATAATAAGAAAACAAAAAGAACGAATAAAAGTAGTAAAAGCCACAACCACTATAACCTTAGGACATCAAGTTTAAGACATTCCTCGTACACTTTAGCTCCAAAACAATTTATAAAGCTTCAGCAGATACACATGGTTTGAATTGAACGAGGGTGTGGCTTTAGTCTCGCACAAGTATGGGGGGAGTTAAAACTCCCCAAGGAATTTATATCTCCAAAGCAAATTTGTCGCATCAGTGAGTTCTTCGACAACCGACAAGACCGAAGCACGTACCTCTATGAGTAAGAACTGTTTTGATGTATGGTATTGTATGGTATTGTATGATATTGTATGGTACGTTATGTGTCATTAACCCTCTGCCATATGGGGGGTATATGGACAGAGTTGGGTCTTGATGGTTATTCCCATAAAGTAAGCAATTTCAAGCGATGGTATTGTTTTTAATCGTCATGTGAAAGATACAGACATGTGTCTGCTATTTTGTTTAAATTAATTAAATGAGCGCATACTCATGCTTGGTTAGACAAATACATTGGCAGATTGTGATGGCTTCTATACTGTGAAAGGACTCGTGTAAGAACTTGCGAGGATGTGCGAATTGCGGTTGAAGGAATATTTATTTCCCTCTAAAAGGCAATCACTATACTGACAAGTTTCTTAATTTTGATTGATGGAGATATTAATTTTGTATACACAGTAGAAAGGGCAGATTCATTTACAATGGCTAAGTGACGAATGGCAAAGTAAATTAGTGCCTAAAAGAGACAGCGATACCCATTAGCCACTAGCGTTAAATACAGTCCAGACTCCAGACTAATATTATAAACGGGAAAGTAGCTCCCTCTGTTTGTTAACTTTTGACGACTAAACCTCTTAAGGGATATGAAGAAGGACATCGGACATGTTAGATCCAAAATAAAAGCAATTACATTTCAACCCATTGTGGTAACTCATTTATTTATTAGGGATTATAACTTAATGCTAATTTTACCATAATGAAGTGATAAATGAAGATGAGACGTCCGTTGAGTTCGATTGCCAAAGTGGAACAAGAGGAACAGGAGAGCGAGTTTTGTCGTGCCTTCCTTTTATGAGCTCTGCATCTGTGAAGTGTTGCCCAGGCATGCCGGCGACTGTGGCTATTTGATAGTAGACTTAACAGGACAAATCGTTGGCTATAAAGCCATAGAAAAATTGTTGTCTAAAATGAAGCGAGTTAGATGAGTTTACGATTGGACCTGCAAGTCCCGGTGGATCAATGTTGCCTAACTCTCTAAAAAGTCTGTTTCCCACAGAGCAGATTGAAGCTCTCCGTTTCCTCTATACCTTGACAGGCGTCTGGTGAGCTGATAGCTTACCTAGTCTTATGGCCATTGTATCAGTTAAGGACCTCGACATCTCGTTGATTTGTTTCATATTCCTTTTCCGTTTTGGTGTTCCTTCCTTCTTTTTTTGCCCGTAGAGCTAGCGGGCAGCTCTCTCAGCCGCTCTGGTTTTTGTCTGTATCATTAATTGATAGGCTTCGTTCTTGGCTGGCGGCATTCCTATTCGAACCAAGGGTTTCGTTGTGGTCGCCTAGTGAAACGCGGCACTCCTGATGGCACGTCGGCAGTATTGCCACTGGTCCTCTGTACTTGATGCTGGTGAAGCTGAGGATGGGCAAAGGTTTTTGCAACGTCAAATCTTCTTACAGTGTCCTCTCGGTGCTATGGGGTATTGGATATCCGCATCCGTACTTTGGCTACTACCAAGTAATAGTCCGAGTCTATGTTGGCCACTCGGAACGTTCAGGCATCCAAGATACTCTAGGCATGTCTGGCGTCGATCGCAACATGATCAATTTGGTTGACGGTTTGTTGATCTGGAGACCGCCAAGGCGCCAAGTAGCCTTGTGTGTGTTCAGAAGTGAGAATCGTGTGCTGGTAAAGATGACATTTCGACCCGCGCCGCAAAATCGATTAGCCTGAGTCCGTTTCCGGAGGTGTTGCCGTGTAGGCTGTGCTTTCCGACTGTAGAGCCAAAGATGCCCTCCTTTCCGAAAGTCGCCAAGAACTATCTTCTCAAGAAGATCGTAGAATGCTTCTTTGGCTGTGTCGTCTTTTTCCTTTGTCGGGGCGTGAGCACAGATCAGCGTGATATTTTTAAATTTGGCTTGTAACTTTAAATGCGGATTGTGACTAGGCGATCGCTAACACTGCGAAATCTCAAGACTTCTTGCCTAAGTCTTCCTCTAATCATAAATCCACATCCAAATAACCGCTGACTCTGCTCTCTGCGGCACTCGCCGTAGTAGATGTCATAGTTTTTCATCCTTCTTGTGCCTTCTCCATCCCATCGCCTTAATGTCGGCTTTGTACCTAGCCAGGGTCTCTACGCAGTCTGTTCAAGGTCTGGACATTCTACGTGCCGGTCCGAAGTTCGTTGTCCTTATTTCGTTTGCTGGGGTTGTCAACATTTGGATCATCCATATCCGAGGCTTGTAGCCGTTTCGGAACTACTTATTTTTTCCATGGTAGGGAAGTTGCCACAATGCACAACCCCCAACCTGGATGGCCAGGTCCTTTGCTCCGGGTACTCCGGAGTCAGTAACCCACTTCGGAGATTTGAGAGCTGTCGTTGACCCATTAAGGGCTTCTCCGCCACCATTTCTATTTTAACACCCTGACTAGTATTGAAAATGCTTTATGACATCAGCCCGAAATACGTCGAAGTAGCTCATGAAGGTATCTACCATGTTGACTGTTGACGCTACCATTGATTCAATCACGTGAATTTATCCGCCGTACGTCCTTTTTCTAAGGTGCTCATGTTAGACTTCTGATGCTCTATCACTTTAATCCTCTTGTGCCCTAGTTTACGGGATACGATAGATTTCCCTACGTTCGCCCCAGATTTACGTACCATTAAAATCAACTTACTATATCCTGCGTCCATTTCTCAAAGTTTCAAAGTACCTAATGCCTCCCACTCGTAGGTTATTGAAATTATTTAGCAATTTCTTCAACCACAATAAATTCGCTATAAATGCGACATGTTTGGACTATCGCCAGTTCGTTGTTGCTTTATTAATAAAAAATCTCATTGACCTTGGTAAACTTCACCTTTTCACAGTGCAATCAGGGAAATCCCTTTGACAAAGCCTCCTCACATCAGCATCATACAATAGGTATACACAACCCACAGCCAGATTAACAATTAACAGGTCAGTAGACCAACAATTTCATGGTCACTAATTGGTCATTTCTCCCGCAACTCGTTTTGATATAAAAGCCATTTCCAAAATCGACAATTTTAACACAATAGATGACTTGGCCGATGAAATTGCTAAGCGATATATGTATCTACAGAAGAAGAAAAAAAAAGTGAAATCATCATCTCCATCAGTGATGTCGTTTTTGTTATGGTCATTATTGTTATACTGGAATTGTTTTTTTTAAGTGCACACACGTCCATGTTGATGTTACACACTTAAATTTGTTTTTTTTTTTTATTTGAATTGAAATAGTGTCATCATCCTGATTGTTATGAGTAGCGTATTGCCACCATGTTGAGGAAGTATTTTGGGAAATCTTGCACGTCTTTGGCTTTGTGTTTGAAAATCAGTTCAATCTTAAACACTCAAAGTTTCTGGGAATTGTTTTCTGTGGTTCTGTGGTTTTTATTTTAAATTTTTAACGAATTACGTAAGACTGACATCTTGCATACTGATTCAAAACAATAAAATTGATTTTATGTAAATTTTTATGATATTGTAGGGGTATACCTACCCTTGACTGTAGATTTTAGGAGACGGCTTTTAACAGTCCTTAATTAATTTGTGCATACTAAGCAAATAAAGCAAATAAAAGAAATTTAATTAAAAGTGGGTCGGCAGCGATTTTGAAATGAATTGAAATGGATGGTACACATAGTCCGAGGGTTAAGTAAATGTTTCCATAAACGGTGAAGCACCGGCATGACAGCGAAATGAACACAGAATCCTTTTCGGCTAAATAAATAATCGATTAATTTTTTTTAAATACTTTATGATAGTCATATCTGGGGTTAGAGTGCTCACTTTCACTACTGTCATAGAGTTAAACCAGAATTTTTGAAAATAGTTGGCACAATAGGTCCGTATGTAGGTCTAGCATTTCACAACCACAAATTTCTGTGAGTTTTTATTTTATTTTTGACGAATGGAATGGACCTTCAATTTTATACTGCAAACTTCTAAATTGAGAATCTTTTACAATTATACACTCAAAATGTTTGTCAGAATTTACTGAAAGGTGGCGCAGTTAAAAATTCGTCAAGAGACCCCTCGTTCAATTTTAGTCCAGCACACTAACCACTGAGCCACTGCGCCCACGCTGAATGCAATGACAATTCACCTTAAATATTTTGTAGGTCACAATGGATTATTTTATATGCAAATTTCCGCCATTGAGAGTTCATTAAACTTAACCTCGACACTAAAAATTATTATTATCACCATTTTACTATGAAAAAATTTAAAATACTATCTACGCTTTTTCGATTGGAGTATAAGCAGAAATTGTAAATGGAAGCACTGATGGGTACAATCAGTGTTGCTAGCTTGTGTGAATTTTCCAAAGAAAAATAATACATCTCTTGAGAAAAAGGCAAACAATTTGTGCTGCAAACATTTAAACCCTCAGATAGGTAGGTAAAAAAGTGTTTTTTTTTCATGAAGTTCACAATGTGATTTCTGCCCAGTGCAGAAATTTAAGTAACCGCGGGTAAATGGCGGGAGTAACTATGACTCTTAGATCGAGCAAACCTAGATTCTAAATTTAGGGATTTTGTATTGAACAACTTTAGAAAGCGGGACAACAACAGCTCCAGCTGACCTTCAGTACAGATCGCTCTTAACCATGGAGTAAAACAAGGGAATGCCATCTCTCCACTACTTTTTAACATATTGCTTGATGAACTGGTCTGTCAATTGGATCAGTTCTTTGGAATTGAAATTGGACCGAGCAGAAGGCTTTGATCAAACACAAGTGGACAAACAACGTTTCGCTCAACGAATGCTTGAAAAAACAAAGCCATTCTTCGATCTTCGAGGGATGCGAATAATGGCTCAAAAAAGCAGGATCCTTAACCTAAAAACGGTCCCTAGCCTAATGAAAGTATTCGCAGACACAACACCAGTCGCCTTTGTTGATTTCAGCAAATAGAAGACCACCTAAAATACCTGGGCACTTCTCGACAGCCAAGAATGCAGTTCGAAGAACCTTTTGCAGGAGCTTCAAGGACTAAAGAGGTCCCCTCAAGCCGCAACAAAAGCTGTCGCTTCTCCGGTACTACCTTGGTAGAGGGGCCCTCTTTTGCTGCAAAGACTAAAGAGGTCCCCCTTAAGCCGCAACAAAAGCTGTCGCTTCTCCGGTACTACCTCCTCCCTCGGTGTATACCGTATTACCAGGAATCTACAGTAACTAGGAAAACGCTAAAGGACGTCGAACGCAAGGTAGGGCACTTCATAAAATCGGTGCTACATCTACAACAACACTGCCACAACTCAATTGTATTCTGCCCAGTCTCGCAAGGAGGACTTGGATTATTCGTATTTGGCCCCCGAATATCGGCTATTATCAACGACCGGCTTAGACGCCTGGAAGAATCCGATGACCTGTTGTCGGATGTCGTATGGCTGGGTCGAGCGACCGATCCCCATCGGTCAGGATTCCAAGACGTAGCACCCATCAACACCAAGCACGAATCCTAGAAATTTCATATTCCGGAAATGGAATTGCCCAGGTATTAAACTGCAGTAACTTCATTTAAAACACCACCTATTTCTGAACTGGGAAGGACTTCATTAAAGCTATCCACCTACGCCTCAACTTTCTGCCAACTGTGGGGATACCGTATCTATTCCCCGTGCCGCACGAAGATGTCGACCACAGTGCGACAAAATTGAAAGCCTATCGCACGTGCTACAAGACTGTCTCCTAAGCCACTGGCAAAGCATACAAAGGCATAATTACTTGCAAAAAAGACTAATGGCTGCACCTAGACGGCACGGCTGGCAATTGTACCCAGAATTGAATCTAGAATTCGTGGCGATGACGGCCGAAGAAGCCCGATGTAATCTTTCACAAACGTGACGCTATAATTTTATGTGACGTGGGAATACACTGGTAAAGGCCTGAACAACTAGCCCAACAATACGCTCAAAAGACGGCCATCTACAGCACCGCCCGGCCTTCATCAAGAAACCGCAACTACGAGAAGGCTTATGGTTAAGTCGTTCAGTGCCACGCCAAATTTTTCAGAGCATAGTTGATCAATTTGTACATAGGGGAGTCAAATTTTCCTTAAATATTTTTAACTTTCTGCTTCATTCAGAAACCTGATTTAGATACAAAAATCTACGATCAGATTAAATTTATTCCATCTTATAGAAAAATATTAGCACCGATTGTTCTTGATCGTTGCAGTGTTGGGAGGTCGTGGGAAATTTCTAGTGCCAAAAATGATCGCCTGGGAAAAATACAACAAATTCTAATTAGGTGAGATTTTGAGGAAAATTTAATCAACAAAAAGAACAACCATTGTTCACATATAGTCAACCTCCGATTTTAAAAAAAATGGAAATAATGTTTGCCTCAACATTTTTCTTGGGTTTTGAATTAGTAGCAGCGTTTGACAGCCGATTGCTAATTTTGCTCATTATTTTTTTGCATTTTCACAGTGAAAACAACGCTTGCAGTTTTTCAGTTTTTCGTGGGCTTCAACAAATTCATTGCCTATTCGAGTCATATATTCAAAAAACTGCGAAACGTTTTCGCAAAACGCACCCTCTAGTTCAAAATATGCATTCACATCGGAGACTTTTGAGTAATTTTCTGTGGGGATTATGTCAAGACGCTTTTTTACGGCGATAAAGTACAAAAGTTGGACCTTTAAATTCGCCTTTTTGCGAATAAGGATTCCGCCTTCTGCAGATAAGCTATTTTACAGCTTCGCAGATATTGAAGCATACTATTGTAAATCTGAACTGAACTCATTAAAAAAAAGAAGTAGTAGGTAAATAAAAAAAAATGGAAATCGAAAATTGGACTTCTAAATTCAAGTCCGCCCACAAATCCAACATTATGTTTAGATACTGCGGGCATCAAGACTATCTTTTCAGTGAGGCCAATGTCATGTCATAGTTTTGTGAATTTTATTGCATTTTTAAGTTGTTTATACATCTATAAACAAACACCCTTCACAATGGCACAGCCACTGATGAAGGGCAGCCCAGACTCCATAAAATGTACCCTTGAAAATTGCGACCCACATACCTACCTTTGTAACATTTTCTCGGACTAACACTGGACTGATGTTTTGTTAGTGAGATTTGGACAAAATATTCAGCCTTTCTTTTTAAGTTAAACCACGCAAGAGCTTAGTGTCGTTTTTTTTCATACAAAATTACGACATCATATTTTATTCTGACGTAGATTCACGAGTTTCGATTGAAATGAGCTGAAATATATATCCAAATGACAACTGAACTTGGCGCAGCGTAATAATTTGTAACCTACAACTTCTGCTAGATTGTATGTATGGCCTAAGAATGAGCAATCTAATCACTTGAAACCGCATCGACATTGGTTCATTGTTTTTAGCATAAGATGTTGACATACAAAATAGACGATTTGCCTTTATTTCATGTCCACACTAGGTATAGATAGAGATACAATAATTTCATAACAATATTTTGTAATTATCTTAATGCCTTTCTTTCTTTTGTTCCTTTCCAGTACTCTTCACTCAACTATGCACCAGCAACATAGCACCACCAATACTTGTCACACTGGCTTACTACCGTAACTGCATAAAAAAACAACACAAAACAATTTCTTAATAAAGAACACATACCGACTTACAATCCAATACTTCATGTGCACCAAGCTAATGCAAAAGATCAACCATTAAAAAAAAACCCAAGCCAAGCCAATACCTACAGCTTAACCACAGAGTGCGGCGGCGGCTAAAAAGCCATGAGCAAAATATCGAGACTAACTAACCTTACTATACACTCAAACTCAAAGTACTTCTATCTATATCTGTATTAAAACTCGGTGAACAGTGTTATGACGGAACAATTTTTATATTTCTTCTTCAAGCTCACCTTCAAGTTGAAAGTGAGTCTTGTTTCTTGATATTGTTCAAAAAAAGATCAATTTACCGTCATCTCGATCTCGTGTATGGGATCGAGTAGCACTTACCGTTGTATAGCCCACTCGGACAGCAGCAGTAACAGTCAAGCTGTCCATTTTAAAATTTTTTTTTTTTTATCTCTTTCTCTCTTTTGTTTTCTTGAGATAATATTCTTTTCCGGAATCAGTTTTTCCTTTGAATCTATCTATACGCGTTCCTATAGCATCTTTGTATAGAAATAACTTGTATAATTGAAATATTTTTGTGTACCGGCTTTACAGAAACAGTGACTAATCGCTGCGCTGCGCTGCACACCACAAGAGGAAACATTGACCATTAGCATCAATATTATTATAAAAGTATCTGCAGCGCGATCACTTGGCTAGCAGCAGCGCAAGTTTGTGAAGGAAAGTGAAAGTACAAAGCAAAGATGCTTCTATTTAAAATGTAAGTACCCACATATTGTGAACTCTGTTAATATGTATATTTTTTTAATTAAAAAAAAAAAATAATAAAATTAAAAGTGAATGAAAAAAAAAAATGTAAAACCTGGGAGTGGGTGGTCATCGAAAGGGAGAGTTATTTTGTGTGTGAATTTCACAAGACCGTGTTTGTGTGTACACTGATTGAGCAGTCAATATTTATTCGCAAACAAAAAATATACGTAAATTCCTACAGTGAAATGAATTGAAAACTTTCAAATATCTATCGAAGTATCTATGCTGCAATGTGCACCAACAGCAATCGATTGGATAAAATATTTCGATTTGGAGGCCTATGAGGGGTGGTCCTGGTCACAGAAGAATTATTTGAAAAAGTAAACATAGCAACCAGCATCCTTGTTGGTAAGCAGTTCATGGTTTATTAGGTTGAGTAAGTGGAGTTATGTTAATGGTACTTTATTAAATCATGAATATTACATTAATTGCATACAAATTATACCAGCCGTCTGCCGAGATTTGCCAACAAATAATTTTTTTTTGTAATGGGATTTCGCTGGAAGGAAAAATCATCGAAAGACATTGCAGAGTTATTACGCGAGGGATGCTTCTGCAATAGTGAGGGACCTTAAAACCCAATCTAAAAAAAAAACTCCCAAGGGGACTTACTTTCGTCATCCCGAATTGATTGCACCTATAGTCGTTCGACTAATCGGCAATTTATTTTTAACTCATTTTAAAAAATTTAGAGGATAAATCCGACGTTTGCCGGATTTCTATACTTTTTTAACTGAAAATATTACCTACTTTCTTGGGCTTAGCTAAGATCAAGAGGTTTTACCCGCCTTAGTCTTTTCATTACATTGTCAGTATTTAGAAGTTCAGTTATTTCTATGTTAACATGGTTAAGAAGTCTACTTCTATGCCTTCGGGCAAATTTTTTAATTTCTTCCTCAACCATTTTAATGTTAAGATCTCTGTGTAGATCAGAGTTGCGTATGTTCTGAAGATATATATGACTCCAGAATTGTCGAATATTGCTTTGGTAGTTCCCTTTGTAGTTTGTAAATCTGACCTTTGTGCCAGACTTTATCGAAAGCTTGTGCTGCCTATATCAAGAAATATTGTAGAGCACACTTTTTTTTCTTCGAATGCATTTTCGATTTTATCTGTAATTCTATGCACCTGATTTCAGGCTATGGTTCAGAATTTACTCTGATTCAGTAGCATTTTGAATGTTTGCCATCGCTGCACTTCAACTACTTCTGTCTTCCCATCTGAGCGACATATCTACGTCACACTGACGGCTGAGCTGTCATTTATCAAAAAGTAAAATTTGTGTAGGGGAAAACGAAGCCCAAGTATCTAAGCCAAGCTGGGGGCTTATTCCCAAATGCGCGGCGGATTGATATTTTTGTATTTCGAAAAGCTGTCAAAAGCGATAGCTATTCAGGTGATGAATTGCTGGGCGGATTTATTGCCAGCAATCCTCACAATAGCTATCGCTTTTGAATGGATCGAATCGCTTTTGGAAATATAAAAATACCAATCCGCCATGAAAAGCGATCCGCCGCGCATTTGGGAATAAGCCCCCTGGTTTTAAGGCGTCATTGGTTTATTTATAAAAATCTAGTGACTCTCCACTGACAATAATAATCGTGGCTGATCCAATTCATATGATGAACTTATATCTGAATTGCTTTGTGAATAGTTTCAAACCTTGAAGCCAAAATGTCTTCCACTTCAAATACAGAAATAATCGCTAAGGATTCATCCATCTCCATCCTAATTATTGGAAAAAATTTGACTAATGAGTACCACTACAACGAACCCACAAGGAACTACTTTTGCCGTCAGAGTACCACTTATTTGACGGGTACATTCTCGCGAAAAAATATGACAAAAATGACAAAAAGTACTTAAATGGAAGCGGATATTGTTTGCCAACGAGTATCGCTGCCCTTCAAATATCGCATTCTTAAAGGTTATGCGACTTGTTTCTGAGTATGAAAGGAACACTTGAGCTTAAATTGCTTTTACAATATCTTTGTCAATGTACAAGGGGAATGTCCTCCGGAAGAGACAATGAATCATCGAGAAGATGACACTGATGACTTTGGTGGTATGCACTATTGACTGGTGCTCAATATTATTTCTAAAGGACAAGACGTCCAAAAGCTTGACCCTTGGTAAAACAGATTTTTCAAGTGGCAGTAAATTTTTTTCTGGGGATGTTTAACAAAGAATTAAATGAACAACTTGAACCAGGAGTCAGTATTTGCTTCGTTTTTGTCGTAATCAATTTAAGAGTAGGTACTCTCCCGAAGCAAGTAGGCTATCAGTTGATTGGAACTTACGGATTGGTCCTTAGTTTGAGTGATGCTTTCATGTGAAGCAGCATATTTCGAAGACCTTTTGTATCCAGTCTTGTTCTCTTATGTTGCCCTTCCTTTCTGACAAATAATGTCAGAAATATGGTTGGCAATTGTAAGCACAGTGGCCAAACTTGAATCGACTTCCGGAGTTTTGTTCGTTTGTTTTAAGGGCTGCCGGTGAGAGAGGCACTTGGGCGGTTAGTCGGTCCATTGTGCAAGATGCTTTCTTTCCGACAGTATATTCATTTATTTTCAAATGGTCCGCCTATTCATCTTAAGGGTAGCGGCTGCCACTGACTCTATATAACCATCTTGGGTAGCCCCAAGTACGAATAGATTGAGTTCAAATTTCCAGATATTCTTAGATATTGGCCCTGGAGTGCTCCTGTCAAAATTGGACAAAGGGGCTTGAATTTGAAACTGATTTTTATATTTAACCAACAATTATTTGCTTTAGATTCTCATTTGCATTAATGTTGCCAAAAAAACCATGTATTACCCTAGAATTTAAGTTATTCAGTGATTCATCGTTTCTATTTGTGGTATAAATTATTAAAGAACAGTTTTGTGTTTGCATTTTTTTTTTATACACAGCATACCACACATTTTAAGCGCACGAACATCAATCACTCAAATGTTAATAGTGAAATTATTTATTTAATAAAATATTGGCGAAGAACTGGTTATTTGAATAAATAGCTTTCAAGGCACAACATTCTATATCCAAACAATTAATTAAAATCTTCTTAATAAATTAATGCAAAGTTGTACGTACATCAATGTGGTGTCTACTTAAACATTAATCACTTTCGGGTATTTGAAAGACATTTGCAGCATAAATTAAAATTGTTTAACACTAAGACTGGTATTCGCCGACTTGTCTTTTAATGGATTTTAGTTTACGAGGGTCTTAAGTTTAATATTTTTCGACGGCGACGTATTTACAAAGCATTTTTAGGACGATGTGTCTATGCTAGTTCGAAATTCCTCTCACTTTCGAACTCGCTCTTTCTGACGACATCTGTCATCGACATAATGTCTTCCAGAGGAAGGTATATTCACTTTGCCATTATATTTGTAAGAAGGAGTCACCGGAGACTCCGAATGAATCGATTTAGGCATGTCCGTCTGTCTGTCGGTCTGTTGAAAACACGATAGCGTCCAAACGAATCGTCTTAGGCGAATGAAATGAAAGGACTTCCTTTTACCGTCGCCAAGTAGGTATTGAAAATGGGCTATGCCGGTCAAGTTTTGTACCTCCCATACTGAAACTTAAAGTAGGCCTATGTCTGGTCCATGATGGAATAAGTATAAGCTGGTCTTGTCGGCAAAAAGTAGTCCGTTGACTATGCTTATAATAAGTGCGTAGTAAGTGTGGGTGAAATGACATTAGAGTGGAAAACAAATTCACATCAAAAAGCAAGCATGCACTGAACGTTAACGGAACAAAAAACGAACGACGCGACAGCCGACGAGACCACCTTATACTTATTGCATCATGGTCTGGTCTAGATCCATTGCAGAACCTTTTCTTGCCAATTCGTCAGTCCTCTCGTTGCCGGTTATGTCTCCAGAGATTCGTACTATGCTGCGAGCCAAGAGCCTTGAGTTTGATTTTATCTCGCATTAGCAGATATTGCCTTGATAGCCGCTTGGCTGTCAATAAATATGGTAATATTATCATTCCGTGGTATTGCCATTATTGATACCATGCTTGCCACTTCCGCGTCCGCCAGTACCTCAGCTTAGAAAACACTACAGTAATCAGGCAGCCTGATTGAAGTATGCATGTTGAGTTTCTCTGGGAATAATCCGGCGCCAGTTCCACTTTGATCCGTCAGTGTAGATGGCTATTGATTTCGTTTCCGTGGGTTTGTTCCTGTCCCATTCTTCCCTGCTCGGAAACTGGCAAGAGAATGGTTTATCGAAGTCTAGCTCTAGGTATGGTGGGTACTCAGAGTTAATGTCACTCCACGCATGCCCAAAGAGACTGGGGATCGACCTTTCTGTCTGGCTTATCCGCAAGGCACGTTTGGCAGCCGATTCTTGCGTGTATAGATCCATAGGTAGCAGGTTGAGAAACGTTGCCAACCCAGCAGTCGGTGTTATTCTCAACGCCCTAGTTGTTCCTATACATGGCAGTCTTTGTATTTCTGTCATTTGCCTTAAGATTGGTTAGTTTGTCTGTGGCTTGTCACCAGACTATGTTGCCATAGAGAATTGGGCTTGCCGTATATATCCACAGAATTATCTTCGGGTTATGTTCCCAGTTTCTGCCGAAGATAAGATTTCATGCATAAAATGTAATCGCTGCCTTTTTGAGCCTTTTTAACTCGTTCATTGAAAGTTTCCAATTAAGTTTTCTGTCGGGAATTATTCCCAGATTTTTAGCACTCTCTGCCACCTGCCAATTTTGTTCATATATAAATTGGAGACTAAAACAATTTTAACGTGCTGAATTGACACTGCACGTACACAGGTCCCCTCTACTGACCTTAGCCCAATTGAATAGTTTTGGGCGATTGTAAAAGGAAGACTCAGCCAACGAAATTGTACCACAAAATTTAAGCTTGTGTTGTGAGCTATTATCGAAGAGTGGTTTCACGATAAAATTTTCCGGATTTAAACCAGCGCCGATATAGACAAAGCCCTAAAGTTACTACCTTAAAGTTGTTGCTGACCTCTGTGACCTTGTTGGTCGGTGTTGAGTGTCCCTTCTCGAGGTCTTTCTTTTTCTTTCTGAAAAACTGATTTTCTACCCTATTCATCTAGTCATAGACCTAACGAGCAGCTCTCGACCAGAGGCTGGTTGTCTCAGCATGTGCCTTACGAAACTCTTCATCAAACCAATGGTTTCGTGGGGATGGTCGGGTGAAACGTAACACATAAGTTGCGACATCTCTGATGGCTTCTTCACATCGATACCAGTGGTATGGTGGGATTACTAGTTCGGCTCAGGGATACCCAAAAGTTCTTGCAGTTTTTATTTCTCCATGGTTGCGGCATCTAGGATATCCGCATGCATCCCTTGGCTCGGAGGAAATATTCAAAGGCAGATGCAATTCATGACTCACTCATAATTACAGTCATAGTCCTAGGCAAACAAAAAGTAGAAATGTGTTTTGCTGTATCTGCATTAGCAAAACTGAAGCCAAAAATATTTACCACCCCTTCCTCGGCCCACTGACACTCTGTCTGATGTACTAACGTATATATTCTACACAATCATAAAAAACTGTCATGTACTTTCAACTTGTGAAGGCATTTTTAAAATATGCAAAAGTGACTCGTCCCAAATGTTTCAGTGGCCCAGCTGTGCCCACTGAAGATATCCGCACGGAGAAAACTTTTATCGGCAGGTAGGCTGACACTATAATAATATTGAAAGTGTTGATTAAAAAGCCAACCGACTGTGTACAGAAGGAGTGTAGAACACGCGACCCGCGGGCCGCATTTATCTCTTGATAGATTCCATTAGTCCATAACCCACATTGAGATGTCTAGTTGATGCATTGCATATTTAAGTTAATAAGAGGATGTCTTTGATGACAGTGAGTGAAGTTCCGTTTCAATCGATTTTCCTTTACTAAATGAATTTTGAGAGGCTCACAGGAGGTTTGGATCAACTTTTGGAGCCATTAAGGAGTCAATTTCTCCAGGATTTTCCAGGATCCTTGGGGTAATAAAAACTACATCTATACTTCCTGCTACGACTGTGAACCAAATTCAAATGACTTTTAAAGATTACACGGAAGGATAAGGTCAATATTCCATTGCATTTTGACAGGTATTATATATCATCCGATCCAACAGAGTTTAATGACTTCAAAAACCAAATAATTTAGCTGTTTTGTGTCAAGATATGACATGGATAACGGCCTATCTTGTCGAGTTCTTAGTTGTAACCTTAACCGTTCTTACAACTATTTCGGAAGTATGCTAATCCACGAGACACTTGCACCAAGTTATTGGGCAGAAGACTGACATTGCAGATTTGGGACGTTTATTTGTCGTTCGTAACCATCGTGAGTATTAAAAAGTGCTGCTGATTACAAAGGACTCCAAACTGTTCTTAGCCTCTCATCAATGCATCAAGGTTCTTGAACCAGCACATTCTATATGACTTTTTCATCTGAAAAAGACACTGGCCAAAAATTTACGGCCCACGGTGCAACTGGAGTTTGCCATACCTGACATACCCAACCGTGGTCCTCTCCTTTTTAGTGTAAAATGATATTCCAGGTTGATTATTTAATCTCACGGATGTTTTGATTGGAAAAATAAAGACGAGACGGAGAAGCAGCAAAATGAGGAGTAGAGGTTGCATAAGGGAATGTTGACAATTTATTTGCATTGAAATTCAAGCTGTCAGACTCCTTTTAAACGCATATATCCATTACAATGTTGCAGTTACACACATTTTGCCATGAATACATTTAATGGGTAATTTAATACGATGGGGGACTATTTATTGTAGGATGAACTTAATTAAGATGCGACTTTTTTCCTGTTAATAAAGATAAAGTGCAAATGAAAGGCATCAGTTCGTTGAAGAAGGGTTTTCAGGGGCTCGGCTGAAAGGATTTTGTATGTGATGTTAGGAAGACTGATGCCTCTTTAGTTGACGAAGGTCTTCTTTCATCAAATGAGTTTGGGTATGCTTTCCATCAAGTCGCCTCCGTAAATTAGCTCGCAGGGCATGAGGTTTTTTTCTTTTTTTTTTTAAATACTTCTCCCGGGAAAGTCGTGCCTATAACGCTTCATCAGTGTCCCGAGATGCTTGCAGATGTATGTTAGTTCTTCACTAAAATTGCTGCAAATTGTAGTCTTCTGGAAATATATCTACAGGAAGCGAGTTCCAAAGTATCCGAGACTTTTGGTGGCTTGTTAACCATTTTCTGCAGTTGCCAGTTCAGTTACCCGACGAACATTTCGCAATCAGGAGGGGCAGACCCTAACCATAGAGATCTCATTAGAAACATCAGAATACGTGAGGAATTCGATGCCTAGCAGATACTTCTCCGGATGGAGCGTTCCATGCTTCGGTGGTTTTGTCATGTTAAACACATGTCACCGACGTGACATGGAATCCGTATCATCAGGCAGGCGTCCTCCAGGTAGACCCAGGAAGAGAGGGTTAGATCAAGTTCAAAATCTCTCCTCTACCCGTATGGGGATTACCCTTGATGATTTAGAGTCGATGACGGAGAATCGGGAGCTATGGAGGGTCCACTTGAGCAACTTACACCCGCGATCCACTTAATGGATAAGGAGGCCATTGAAAATGAATGAATGTGGCAAGTCCAAATCTGCTGGCTTAAGATCGATCACACGCATCATCAACAAGGATCTATATGTTCCTATCTAAATAGAGGTCCCGTCCCCTTGGCTGACGCTCAAAAAAATAATATTCCAACGTTCATGTGGTCATGTGCAAAGTGGCACATTGAACGGTGCCATGTCAAACCGATTTGCTGCCAAACACTCTCACTTTTGCAAAAACAAATAACAAATTGCAACTTCAAACCAGTTTGAAAAAGCTTGACGACCTTTCCCATACCCGTAGGCTAATTAGGTACAATCGCATTCATAGAGCGTTACATTCCATCGGTCAAAACAACCTAAGTAATAGCCTGAGACTGAGACAGAGACTCTTCTGCGGCTTACATCCTTTTGACTCATGAGTCAGTAGTCACCCGTTCTTGTGCCACACGATGATGTATATGAGTGAAAGAAATGTGACCATGAAGACAAGTTTTTTGTGTGTGTTTTCCCTCCTTCATTATATTATAGCTTGGCTCTGATTCAGATACTTTTTCTATATAGTATCTATCGTGACTAAGCTCACTCTGAAATTGACCATTTTCAAACTAACAACACGAACTGGTTTTTAATTGCAAACACACTTTCTTTGCAGTTCATCCGCCCGACAATACCGTCCCGTTGATGAAAAGCTAAATGCTGAATAGAATTTCAATTACACGCCTCCACTAATGAGCGTGAAATATCTCCGAGTGCGCCAGGAATTCCAGCACCTAACACCTAAGCCAAGACAATGCACTTGACCGCAATTCATACAATGAATTGGGCACGCGTTCATAAGCCGGCTAAAGAATGTCACTCTAAAGAGATGTAGGAACAATCTTCGAGGGCTTCGAGGTTTTGACCTACCTCACTATATTATTCAGTTTCGATTTCGATTTCGGTTCCAATTTAAATTTCAGTTTCGATTTCGATTTCGACTTCGGCTAACTTTCTGTGTTATCACACGTAATCGAAAAAAAAAAAAAAATCAAAAGTGGTTCCACCAGTTCATAACCTGATCGAATCGATTAGGTGGTGGCTTGGCGCACATTTCTCTACGTGTAAGTATGCTGTAGCTGTATCGCCTGCCAGAAGGCCTTCGCCATCAAAGACCAACATCATCAGAGGTGTGCTAGCCAAAGAGAGAAATACAAATAACCATGCGCATGCCAACAACATGGATTTTGTTTTTGTTTTTTTTATCTGGTGTTTATCTTGCCAACTTCATCAGGCGTCTTGCATAATCTTTGTATTAATTTTCGGTGTTCATTTGTCGGTCACAAAACTGTGCTATGACATAAGGAAACACTTTTATGGTGGCCATATAGCCATAGTCTTTTGACATTTCCAATTGTGGTTTATTATTCTTTTTCTCTTACATCAAAAGATTAGCCTTCACCTGGTATAGATACCTACGGTAATTACTGTTTAATTAGCATTAGCCAGATAGAGTGATAGTCGAACTGGCAAAACTAGATTTGGTAAAACACACATACATACGCTAAGAAGGTGAGCCATGAATTAAGTGTTGGCGGAATGGATGGTCCCTCTAACAATACCCATGCTGTGCATATAATTATCGGTCGGAAAGAATGTTGTTCTGGCCAAGCCACCACGTGGTCCTCAATGCGAACTGTAGAATCTGAGTTGTAGTCGACGAGCCCCGTTTGGTAACTGCAACTTTTTGTGACTTTTTTAATGCTTTTCCAATGGATATTCCTCTTGAACTCTATTGGCTGAATAAGTCTCAGGATCAGAAGTCTAAAATGAGGCCCACAAAAGGAGGACGTTTCATTCATTCATTCATTTTCAATGGCCTGCTTATCCCTTAAGTGGGTCGCGGGTGTAAGTTGCTCAAGTGGACCCTCCACAGCTCTCGATTCTCCGCCATCGACTGAAAAAATTAAATAACAAGCTTAGGAAATCTATTGATTAGCAAATTTAATAACGAATCTTTAAAAACTTACCTCACCCCAATGGATATTTACTGCAACAGTAAAGCGGTGAAAACCGCAATCAGACTAATGTCGTTTTCGGTTGGTCGTCCAGAACCGTCCGGAAGTTTTTCTACAGTTTTTCTACTGAAAAGAAGAGAAATTGCTTCTGGATTTGAATTCAGAATCGCGGAGAGCTCTTCCGGACGGTTCTGGACGACCAACCGAAAACGACATAAGAGAGTCTGGCATATGGTCATCCAAACCCTATGGACACGCCTCCATCGAAACACAATGGAACGCGGCGAAGGAAACGATAACCACAGACCATCTACCCCCCACTCTTGTTTTTGAAAGGAGACTGAAAACCAGAATTCCGGACAGAAGCTAGTGGGAGCACAAAGCAGTCACAAAAGAAGAGGAGATGGTTTTAAGATGGATGCTGGTACAGACGCGGATATCTTCAGTGAAACACTTCACCTGCGAGAATCCTTCCGAATTAGTGATTATTGTAGTGTGTTTCAATTACTGCTATAACCCTAGCGGCAAAGGACCTAAAGAGTCGACACATTACCGACAAACAAATCACTATATACTCTGACAGCCAAGCAGGCACAAAAGCCATGGAGTCTGTCGTGGTGAAGTCGAGGGCAGTAAGTCGGCAACACGGTGACCCTATCCAGGGCATATGGACATTCTGGGCAACGAACAGGCGGATGAGACTGCAAGAAACGGGTAGAAAATGCACGCATCAATGGCCCTAGAATCCATCAGAACTCCGCTAAACATGCTTGGTAGGAATATTGACATTGAATCCTTGATTAGAACAGTCCTACACTGGAAAAATCTCAACACCTGCAGGCACGCAAAAGAATTATGGCCAGCAAAAAGAGATCCAGATTCATGATCGGACTGAGCCGCAAGGTGATTCGCATTACTGGACACTGTGCGATAGGGGTACACGCGGAAAGACTGGGCATTTACGTTGAAGAAATAAAATCTGTTCGCCATCTGCTTTTCGAATGCCCAGCCCTTAAAAACAGCAGACACAATATTCTTAACAGCTTCTTCTTCGATGAAGTAGAAGATCTGGACAATGTGGATCTTAAGGAACTCCTGAGATTCATACTTAAATCGGGGTGGTTCCAGTAGATAGACAATTTCCACACCCTTCGGTCATTCTTAGGACAAGCTATATAATAATACCAAGTCTGGGTGACTCACATAAAAGCGGTACGTCTCCAACAAGTATGCAACGGAAGGTTCCCGTGACTGGACACAATGGACCTAACTTCTCCACTAGAACATTAGTTCAAAGATAAAATATCTTTTGCAAAATCCAATTAATTACCAAACAAATGAACCAGAAACTAACCTGACCTGCTGCAAAATAGTTCTGCATACTGTTGAGCAATTTTTGTTCGTTGCGCGCCACAATTTCCGGAATACTGCTTAGTGGGCCAAAGTGACGACGCGACGGACGGTTCAAATTACTAATCTAGTCCAACTGGTTCAATATTGATCTAAAATCGCATCGATTTCTGATCCACATTGTCTTTAGGTAGGTATGCAACAAATCTAAGCCAAATAAGAGACACATGGACAACTAGTTAGTAAGCGGAAATCACGACCAAAACGTAACCTGTTCGAATCAAGCAACACGTCACCGATCTCCGTCAGTAAGCATTAGTTATGCAGTGTGACCTTTAAACGTCACCAGAGCACAAGCCTTCGTTTTTATGCAACGGCATCAACTTTTACCAACACCAGCGTAGTCTCTTCTTATTTAATGGTTTCCTCGAAAGTGAATCTTACAAAATCTTCAACGCAGTCGCAGTCGCAGTCTAACTTATATCGCTCGCGCCAACGTTTGACATTTACTCTGAATTGGAATGTTGTTTCCTATAGATAGAGATACAATAATAAAAGTGAGAAATTGCTGCATGCCTCGTATAGCAACAAAATCAATAAAAACCGGTAAGTTCAGCATCAGCATACAAGTTGCAGTTGCAGACGGTTTCGAAAATTTAACGCCACCACTGGATTCGAAAGACTTGTTTCGCTCCCTCCAACCCTCCTCGGTATCTGGAATCTGGATGTGTATTTAAATGCGAGGGTAACTTATGAACATAAATTGTATGATGAGATGTTGTTTGCTCATACTACAAGTTGGCATGCGGAAAAGTTTTGTGTGCATTTGGAATTTTTTAGGCGCTGTATTAAAATTTAAGCGTGGTTAGCTGCACCTTACACGTGCCTGCCTACCAACTCCTTTTTTTGATGAACAATTTGTGAAATGATTGCAAACATTTTCTGCCCACCTGGTGAACTGGATTCGGAATATTTTCGGATGCAATTATGAACAGAGTCGGAGTGTGACAAGTTTGTGGGTTTCCTCTTTTGAAGTGTCATTTCCAAATGGAAGACATAATACAAAGGCAACCCTTGCCACCGTTCTCCTAACTTCGTATAGCATTCTAAGCTAATAAATTTTAACCTAGCTTTACGAGTACCTACAAAGTGTGCTATAATATTTATGACCCTGATTTTCTAAGCTATATTGGAATGGAATGAGTTATGTTTGGAAAAAGTGACAGGGCGCCATTATCGATTATCTTTGAGCACTTTTTATGGGAGAACGATACGTTCTCCACTTCTTGACGGATATTTTCCTTGAGCTATTCCCATAAACCAGTGATTTTGAAAAAGCTCGTAAAAAGAAGTCTATGGAAGGTCAAATAGGAATTGCCGTTGCGAAATGGCATGGCTCTGTATCTGTATCGCTTACCATCTAGCAGTTGTCAAAAAATTATAGGTGTCCAATGTCTATCATAAATATCAACTATACAGTGATTTTTATGGCTCTTCCTATACAGAACCTCAAAACCGCAAGTTTTGTTCACGTATCCGTATCCCCATAGGTGGAAATGGCACTAATCTTACTGACATACTTACATAAGTCGCGCTACAGTCCGAGGTAAACCTGGGTGTCAACTAAATACCGCTCTCCATCAATTAGCGCGGTTGTTGGCTGCCTTCAGTTGCGCTGCTCAAGTTGGTTGAGGTACCCAACATTTCACTTGTGCGCGCCACCTAAAGCCAGGTCTTGCGTAGACCCTTTGAGTCGGAATGGTGGTATCCACCTAACTTCAGTGCATCCGATTCTCCTTTATGGCGGTGGTCATGGTGCAGTGGTTAGAGTCATTGCTTGGGACCCGAGCGGCGTTGGTTCGAGACCCGGCGGGGGACAGCAATACTCTGCCACCGACCATAAGAGAAACGAATAATATCAGAGTTTCTCCACCACTACACCAAAAAAGGGGTTTCTGCTTGGTAGTACAATGGACCGAGATTTGTCTGAGTGCTCCAGGATTTGGAATCCCCTTTTTATCTAAAAAAAAAATCCGATTCTCCCCTGAATTAATTCCCCTGTCTGTGAATACGTGTGAAATGGCGGCAATGATTATTCCAGGTATACCATGGGCCTCAAGTATGCGTACGTTAATGGCGCTCCTTTGATTTTGTACAGCAGCAATACATGGAAAATCATGGGCCCGTAGGCAGCTTGTATAGGCAAAGTCCGTTTTGAGGGAGGAGTCGGGCGGGCCATAAAGCAAAACTGGTCTTATACTGAATCCTCCAAGTTGGTCGGGATAGGGTTCAATTACTCAAGCCTTCTTAGCCCAAAGAAAAACCGATTAGAAATAGTTATTCTTTGTTTAATTTCTTTTGAGATGTAATTTTCAGAGCTCATAACGGAGCCGGGGTAGATGAAGGCCATAACTAGTTAGTTAAAGTTATAGCTGTCTATTATGACATTCCGTCTGATTAGTCAATCTTATGTCTAACTTCTTGTGTAGGTATAGAATATAATGCGACTTTGCCCCTATTTACGAAAAAACCCATTTTTGCCGCTCATAATATTTGAAAAAGCTCCATTGATAGCTCGCTGAGTTTTGTCAACGTCAGCTGCGTATGGAAGTAATTGTCCGCGTTCCATTGACCGCTAGATGACTAGCGACATGCTAAAATCCATATAAAAAAAAACTGACATTTCACAATATGTGCTAGAGCTCTAGCGCAAATGATGACATGTCAGTTTTTTTTTATAGTCATCTAGCTGTCAATGGAACGCGGCCATTCTATAGACATTGAAAAAAATGTTACCTCTTGACTAGTTTAACAACTACAAATTTGTATAGGTATGCATAGAAATATTTTTCATAGCTTTTGTCGAAAATTGTAAAATGCTGCAATGCTGGAGTTTTCCTGTAGGGTTGGTCAGCCTGGTTCAATTTTGAGACAGCTTGGTCATTCTGTTATTAGGACGACTGAACTTGGTGCCAGAGCTAAGCTGTCAGTCTTTAATTCGGCTCTTGTTCCAATTCTTACGTATGGTCATGTCCCCAACCAAGATCCCACGACGTGCTACGGAATCCGTACCATCAGGCAGGTAAAAACAGGCCTGTCAATGGCTTAAAAAAATCTGGTAGTCTTAGGAAATATTTCGGAAAAAGGTTTTATTGAAATCTGTTGAGTAGTTTTCACGATTTAAGGTTATAAACAAAATTCCTACATCCTGCTACATCAGTAACCACTTTCAATTCGGTTCTGTATTCTTTCAGCTGCTTTTTGGGTTCCCTAATATTGCTCTGCAATGCGGAAAGCCTGACAAAGGATAAGAAAGAGCCATCACCTGTCATTCTTGAGGAGAATGCATTTGAAACTGCCCACAAAATTCATCGTCCTGATGAGGAATTCCACACATCGCACAAAATTTCGACTCTGCCAAAGGCCCAATACCTCAAGATGCACAATGAGGACGAGGATGCCGCTAGCTCGCTAATGCAGCTGCAAGAGACCCAAAACCTGCTCTCGACCAAGGAACGACCCGAACTGAATCCAATACTGAGTGCCCTCATCAATGAGGATGTGATGAAGAGCATAGAAGCAAAACGTGCCATCGAACAGGAACAACTGGATGCTGTGTCAGCTGAAGCTTCAGCAACAGAAGGTCCTGCGTTTGTTCTGACAACAGCAAAGCCGCCAAAGGAAGACCTTTCCTTGGACGATGACATTAATGTTGGTCTAATCGATCAGCCCATCAGCTTGGATGCCGCCGGTTCGGAGAACAATCAAAAGTCTCGAATTCAAATTAAAAAGGGCCCCAATGGTATGGACTACGAGTACGAGTACGTTTATTACTACTACGACGACGACGAGGCTGCTGGCAAGAAGCAACAAGAAGCCGAATCGACTGTAGTCGAGGAGAATAGCAAAAAGGATGCACAGCCTCAAGAACGTGGAAAGTCACGTTACACAAATATCGAACGTAGTACGACATCTGCACCGGATAACGTACTGGTCAGTGGAAAGGCAAAGGGACGCGCCAGCATACCAGAAGCAAGCGAAGATGTCGATGAGGGTCGGCTACCGGTAATGACTCGATTCCCATCGCGTGGCAAAAATGTTGATGCCCAGCCAACAGCTTCGTTAGAAGGACTCGAGAACACAGCGAGTGCGTCGAATGAGAAGAGCAAGAAGATCAGCGTGAAACGGCCAAGTCTGGAATTAGTCGATAGCGAGACCTTCAATACGGACGAGAAACAAGTTAAGGGATCTCCACGTAATGGTGATTCAGAAAAGCCCGCACAAGCAGCGGTAGACGAAACGCCAAAGTCCGAAGACGAAGTTGTTGAAGATGATAAGCCAGAAGAGAAGGAAGAAGAGGCGCAAATTGGTGAAGAAATTGACCAAACCACACCGTTGATGGAGAAGGCAGCTTTAGACTTGTATGCGATTTTGGCAAATGAGAATTTGGAAATGGATATGACCACAGATTTGGATGAGGACTTGACTACAGACCTGCCTGATACAACTGAATCGGCTGAGGACGTCATGACAACGATGGACGAAGAGGCAGAAACTGTTATGCCAACAACGCCTTCGACAACGACTACGACTACGACAACAACAACTGAAGCGCCAACAACCACAACGACAACGACAACTACAACCACAACTACTACAGCAGCTCCATCGCTTTTCGGAGCCGGTCGTCGGGGACTAGCTACAGCTGGAAGGAACAGGTTCCGTTTGAAGTCTGGAGCTACTGCAGCATCAACAACAAGCACAACAGAAGCACCCCCAGCCGCTGCTGCGGAGCCAGAGAGCACCGGCGGGCTTAAGGGAAGAAGTAAGTTTTTGTTCAACAGATAATGTCGGAAATTAAAATGTTTTTTTTTTTTATAGATCGTTTCCAACGTCCATCATTCGGTAATCGAAACCGCGCAGCTACCTCCGCACCAACCCCAGCTGCAGCTGAAGAAGAAGTTGTCGTCAAGGAAGAAGATAAACCAGTTGCAGCCTCACCCCCACTCCGTGGCAGAAGTAAGTCGTTTTATAATGTTCTCCGC
This sequence comes from Cheilosia soror, assembly GCA_949372485.1. Classification (NCBI taxonomy): domain Eukaryota; kingdom Metazoa; phylum Arthropoda; class Insecta; order Diptera; family Syrphidae; genus Cheilosia; species Cheilosia soror. Next base: position 4,351,240 of record OX443565.1, on the reverse strand, counting down.
ATGAACTCTTTTTTCAACTTGTAACTTTTCAGCACGCAACCGTTTCAACATCCGGGGTCAAGCCTCCACCACCACTACGACGACGGAATCTAGCCAAGGACAGGAACAAAGCGATGAAGAAAATCAAGTGTCAAGCACCACAGCGAGATCGCTTCGCGGCCGTCCCACACTCAACATCCGGGGCAGAAGTCGGCTCGGCGCACGTACCACAGCCGCCACTCAAGCCCCTGCGAACGAAGAAGAAGATTCAGCTGCCTCGCCTGATGCCGGTGAAGAGAAACCCGCCTCATCGTCACTGCCAACAAGGCCATCCCGTTTCAATTTGAACCGAGTCGGCGGTGGTGGAGCACCAGGCGGAAACCGTCTCCTACCACGTGCACGCCTCAACACACTGCGTACAACTTCGACAACACCAGCGGCAGCTGAATCAGCTGACGACAGTAGCAACGACGTAAAGGAAGAATCCGACGATGACAATGCTGCCGGCGGCGCCAAATCCGATTCAGAGACAACAACCCCAGCTGCCGCTGTAGGTGGACTTAACCGACTGAAGACTCGTCCACGCCTGCAACTCCAAACCAAGACTGATAGTAGACCAAAATCATCACCAATTCCAGTAAGGAAAGTGAATCCATTATTGGCGCGAAGAAAACTAGCCCTAGGCCCATCAACAACAGGTGAGTTTTATGAGAACCAGCACACACATAACTGACGCGCTACCCTTGCAGAATCTGCCGCAGCTGCTGAGGAGCCCTCAGACGATAGCGCAGAACATGCATCTGCCGATGATTCCGAGAAGAAGGATGCAGATATAGCACAAACCACAGAGGAAGCGACGCCAGAAGATGGCACAGATCTTCCTGAAACGACAACAAAGCAAGCACGTGGTCTGGGACTCTTAGCGCAGAGGAGGCGTCTGCCAATCCGAAAACCAGGAACACTTCTGTAGAATGATTCACTAAAAATCTCAAACCTCTGTCGCCCCCCTCAAAGCCTAAAAGATATTTTTTAATTTTTTTTCCTCTTGTCTCCTTTTTTCTAAACAAAAATTTTTGTATTTATAGTTTTTTTTTTTTTTCTTAATTTTAAATCAATTTGAGCAAACGTTTGGAAAAAAAAAACAAAAAACAAAAAACTAGTGAACGTGAGATTAATATAATTATTATTGTTTTTTTTTTTTCATTTTAATTTTGTAGTGTATCATTTATTCGTTAAAAAGAGATGTAAATCATTTAAAAAAAGAAATGAAGATTAAGATTGTTCTCCTATGTAATATGATGAAGTCAGTGTTTTTATTTTTTTTTTTACATTTTTATAGAATATACATAATTGTAATTTAATTTGTGTATATTTGACGAATGAGAATGAAATTAAGGAACAAACTATAAGATTTGAAAGTAGAAAACTCTTAAATTTAATGCTTACATTTAGTTACGAGATAAATAAAGAAAATATAAAAAAGTGAAAATAAAATAATAAATTGTTTTTAGTTGATTTATGTCCCGAAAAAAGGACAATGACTTTCGGATCTGCACGTGGAATGTTCGAACCCTGAACAGACCGCGTGAAGCCGAAGCCGCTAGACTGCTACAATGCAGATATCACCGCCATCCAGGAGGTGCGGTGGGATGGGCACGACAAAAGAAGGATGAACAAAATGGTGACATCTACTACGGTGATCGCTACAGAGAACAGAACCAGCGTCTATTTCGATGTGGATTCGTTGTAAGCGGCAAGAAGTCTTGAGATTTGGACACCTTAGTGAACGCCTTACAACTATCCGCATCAAGCAACTATCCGCATCCGCCCCCATAAAGACGATGCCACCAAAGAATGTTTCTATAAAAAAAAAATAAACAGGTGGCACAACAGGCGGGTAGACACCCTAGGCCTAGATTCTCGCAACCATTCCTTTGTGTGAGTTTCTATTTCTGAGACGAAGGGACCTACAATTTTATGGCGAGTCCGAACGGCTAAATTAAGAAGCTTTCTCATGACATTTATACTCTCGGATGTTTGTCAGACGTTCGCGAGAGGTGGCGCAGTAGAAAAAACTTTAAGATGTAATTTGTGTTTTGCCGGGAATCGAACCTGGGATCCCTCGCACAGTAGTCCGGCACACTAACCACTGCGCCACTGCGCCCACTGAATGTTTCCATGAGCTCCTCGACAAAACATATGAGCAATGTCCTAAGTACGACGTTAAAATCGTCTTAGGTAAGGAGGACATCTTTGGTAGCACAATCGGAAAGCACAGCCTACACGACACCACGTCTGGAAACGGACTTTGGCTAATTGAATTTGCTGCGGGACGTAATGTTACTATAGCTTGCACACGGTTTCCTCACTTCAACGTCCACAAAGGATCATGGCGGTCACCAGTTCAACAAACCGTCAATCAAATTGACCATGTTGCGATCGACGCAAGGCACTCTTCCAGTGTTTGCAGATGTCCAAATTTTACGAGCGGCCAACATAGACTCGCTTCACTACCTTGTTGTAGCAAAGGTACGTATGCGGATATCACAGACACCACAACAGCGAGGAAATACTGTGAGGAGATTCAACGCTGAACGGCTGCAAACGCAACAAACCGCCAAAACTTATGCCGATCGCGAATCCCTCAACCTCTCGAGAAGTTCTGCACCAAGTGCTGAAGACCAGTGGCATCGATGGCAAGACCCGATCTGAAAAGCCACAACTGATGTGCTATGTTTCACCCGACCACCACCAAGTAAACCCTGTTTTAATGAAGAGTGCTGGCAAGCACATGCAGCAAAGCAACTGGCCTACAAAGCGGCGCTGCAGAGAAGGACGAGAGCAACTCGTGAGCTCTACGAGCAAAAACGGAGGGAAGAACACCGGCTTCTCCGGAGAAAAAAGAAAGAGCAGGAGAAGCGCGCGATCTTGGAAATAGAGAGCTGCTACTCCAGGGAAAATGTTCGGAAGTTCAAAAGGTAAAAAGAACGTGAACAAAACCCAAACAGATGCCTGTATAGACGAACAAGGAAACCTTGTGTGGAGTCACAGTCGGTACTGAGGAAATGGAAAAACTATTTCTGCAGAAATTGTTAAACGGCGAAGACGACACGAATTCCGCTGTCAGGCAGAATGAACCATTCAACTTCCGTCCACCTGACCAAAATGAGGTAAGGATAGCAATATCCAAGTTAAAGTCTAACAAAGCTGCAGGACCGGACGATTTATCGGCCTTTTAAATCAGCGGGAGATGACTTGGTAGAGACCATACACCAACTCGTTTCATAAAATTTTGTCAGAGAAAATATGCCTGATGAAAGGAGCCTCAGCGTTGTTTGCCCGATCCATAAAAAAGGAGACATTCTAAACTGCGCCAACTATAGAGGCATCAGTCTCTGTATCAGGGACTCTGTGTTAACAGAAATTAAAGAAGAACTCTTGTTTAATCTTCCTTCTGATGGATATTGCTACGTAGGGGATTAAAGAAGTTATCGACTTCTGTGAGCAATCTCCAAATATTTAATAAATTAAAAACTCTATTGCCAAAGCTCTATAAATTACTTGCATAATTTTGTTCATAACTGTTCCAAGGAGTCAGTCAGAATTAGTTCAGATACATCCATACCTACACATACCGATTGAAGGACTTTTTATTTCGGCGTTTGCGCGCTTACAATCTCACCTTCAAGCAATCGAACGCTCGAAAGCTCCACGAAATAATAGACGACGACGCGACAAGAGCAGAATTTAAATTTTAAATCACTTACGGTCATACCGTCGCCAGGAGAGGACCAAAAGTGTCACAATTTTCAAGTAGAAACTTGAAGCAAAAAAAAAAACTTAAGATGACCGGCTAACGTTTTCGACTACTGACGGTTTTGTCGCAGAGGTGCTGAAACAATATATGCAGAGTTTTTGACACAAACTGCTGATTGAGTTGTGGAACGAAAGAGCCGAATCGACGTCCAACCCCACAAAAACAGCTATTGGCAAGTCAAATTTTTGCTTGGTTTCTGATGCGCTGTCATTTTCAAAGCTTATAGCAGAGCCAAGGTGGAAAAAGTGGCATAGAGCCTCAAAGTTAAAGCTGTCCAATATGACGTTTTGTCGATGTGGGGTTTTTGCCCTCTTTAACCGGCCGGTAAGCCCCCTCTGTTTTTATACTAACGAATGCAACAGTGACAGCTCGCTGAGTTTTACAAATCGGCGTACCTTTGACCCTTGTTTGTTGATCTGTGAGTTTTGGACAACACTTTTCAAGTTGGATGTTAAAGAAGTCGCCTCTTTCAACTTTAAAGGTTTCGATAAGGTCGTTACCAAACTTGATGTATTTTTACAAACAGACTATAGACATGGATCTATATAGCTTGTCTCTATACAGATGCTGTTATTGTCATAGGCGGCTTTGAAACCCATAAGAGGTGAGAGTAACGATTTGGACTTCTTGGGTTTTTATCCAGGATCTCGTGGACTTTCCTGACCGAAAACCACACTGATGGGTGCCAATCACACAATATGGCAGATTGGATCTTGTATATGTGACATCTTAAGGAGACTAATGCCTCTGTTATGGACGCAACTGAAGGCCTCCCCACTTTCTTGTGGACCGCTCAAATGACAAACTTTCCGAAATGGGTCAAGTCATGTCCAGCTGAATTTAAATGCTGCATAGGCAAACTTACATTTTTTTCTATAGTCATCTTTATTGAAATGTAATGGTCTCCTATCCTTAGTCCTGACTTATAGCCTCTTGATTTGCTGTGTTTGTGGTCGACATTATTTATCAAACTAGATCGAAGGTGGCAGGCTTTCTGGCAAAGTTACATGTCCCCAGCCATGTCCCCATATTTAGTACCCTAAGCGCTTCAATCCAATTTTAATTAGCCTACGTCCGTTCCCAAGTATAGTTTCATTTAGGCTGTGCTTTTCCATGATCGAATTCTCGATTTAAAATCGGCTAATTTGACTTTAAAATCATGATTCGTTCATTGCTCCTAGGTCTCTTAGAGGAGCTTGTAGAAAATTTGGTAGTGTCGTCCTTTTCTTCAGAAACCGCATCCCAAAGTTCAGCTCCTACAAAATGGAAGCCCAGTCCGGGGGTATACATCGATAAGGGCCCGAGTTACCAGCAAGGGTAACCCACTTCACGATATTGTGAGTACTGTCGGCTGTCGGAGTACTCACCCGACTTTCACCAACGTCGACGTGAGACTAGGAGTTCATAGTGAGGTGCTAGCATGAGTCTGCTGGCTTGATTCTGATTACGGAGGTTTATTAGTTGGTTAGAGTCCCGGACTTCTAGTAGCCTAGACATATCAACTGTTCAGAGGTTTGGTGCCTGACTCCCTAATTCTTAAATCAAGGGCCTAAAGGCATTGTCGCACCAAAAATGCCGTTTCTCGATGTACAAAGGCTTCACCTTCCAGCAAAAACGAGGGCCCACTAATAACCAATCTTAGCCTTCCCCTTAAATAATAATTCTAAAGGACCTACCCAATGATAATTATTATGTAGATAAAGTTGTGCCAGGAAGCAAGCCTCGTGTAACCGTGTTTTCTTTCAGAAGTTTTTTTTAAATCGATTTTCTGCAAGAGATAAACGTTTAGGATAAAGTAAAGAGTCTGACAACACTAGCGCATTTGAAGATGCAAAATATTATGACGATGGCCTTGACTTCCTTTTATACATAGTTAAGTATATGGGTCCACGCCCACATTGATTTCAAATAAAAGAGCAATGCCAGGAAATGATTGCATGTTGCGTGCGAAGTTAGCACTGGTTTCTTTACGAGATATTCAATCGCAGAGCTTTCAACGAGCTTTTATATACCAACTTCTTATCTATAAAATGTTGCATTGCTTATTATATACTTTACTTTTCTCAAAAATTCAAACGACATGCGCAAAAATACTTTGCCAATAGTTAGTACTTTGCCAATAAAGAGATAAAAGCTTTCGATCAGTCTTTGACTATAGCCATCAAATGGTAAACGCTACATACAGTTAAATAGGTTGAATCACTTTGAATTGAGAGCGCGAAAATTCAGCACTTACTCGTAACATGGATTTTAATATTCCGATACACTAACATCTTAAAAATACAAACTTTCAACAGTATCTATCTATCGAACATTGCAAATTCCAACGGATTCATTTTTGTAGCCCTTAGCGCACAACATGTGTCCACGATGTACTCATATATAGGGATGCAAATATGCCTTCGATATCGAAACAAAGTATGGATAACTACTTTCGTAGCGTTATACAAAAAATTCGAAAACTAAGTGAAGAAAATTCTCCCGGTGAGGTAAAACCACATGATGATTTCACCAAAAGTCATGATGGAACTTCGGGGTTCCCACAGCTCGTCCAATGGTATCGATGCCAAAAGGCCATTAAGAAGGTAGCAATTGATGTATGTACTCGCTAAATTTCATGGATTTAAGGGTAACAGTTGGCAAACTAACCGATGCCAACCGTCCTTTTAAAAACGAATTGAAACTCGTTAAATTTTAAGGATTTCAGTCGGCAAACTAACCGATGCCAACCGTCCTTTTAAAATCGAGTCGAAACTCGGTAAATTTTAAGGATTTCTATCGGCAAATTCACCGATGCCAACCGCCCTTTTAAAATCGAATCGAAACTCGCTAAATTTTAAAGATTTCAATCGGCCAATTAATCGATGCCGACCGTCCTTTTAAAATCAAATGGGAACTCTCTAAATTTTGAGGATTTCAGTCGGCAAACTCACCGATGCCAACCGTCCTTTTAAAATCGAATTGAAACTCGTTAAATTTTAAGGATTTCAGTCGGCAAACTTACCGAAGCCGACCGTCCTTTTAAAATCGAGTCGAAACTCGGTAAATTTTAAGGATTTCTATCGGCAAACTTACCGAAGCCGACCGTCCTTTTAAAATCGAGTCGAAACTCGGTAAATTTTAAGGATTTCGGCAAATTCACCGATGCCAACCGCCCTATTAAAATCGAATCGAAACTCGCTAAATTTTAAAGATTTCAATCGGCCAATTAATCGATGCCGACCGTCCTTTTAAAATCAAATGGGAACTCGCTAAATTTTAAGGATTTCAGTCGGCAAACTCACCGATGCCGACCGTCCTTTTAAAATCAAATGGGAACTCGCTAAATTTTGAGGATTTCAGTCGGCAAACTCACCGATGCCAACCGTCCTTTTAAAATCGAGTCGAAACTCGGTAAATTTTAAGGATTTCGGCAAATTCACCGATGCCAACCGCCCTTTTAAAATCGAATCGAAACTCGCTAAATTTTAAAGATTTCAATCGGCCAATTAATCGATGCCGACCGTCCTTTTAAAATCAAATGGGAACTCGCTAAATTTTAAGGATTTCAGTCGGCAAACTCACCGATGCCGACCGTCCTTTTAAAATCAAATGGGAACTCGCTAAATTTTGAGGATTTCAGTCGGCAAACTCACCGATGCCAACCGTCCTTTTAAAAACGAATAGAAATTCGATAATAAGAATTTCAGTCGGCAAGCTCACTGTCCTTTTAAAATCGAATCGAAACTTGCCAAATTTCTATCCATTGCAAAGTACGCCTGCTATCGAAACAAACTTATCGAATGCTTTCTTACAGGAATTCATCCCTACAACAATTCAACTCGCATGTATAGAAATCCAGGTTAAATATTGCCTCTCTACAGTTGGTATACTCCTATACCACTACAGACAACAGCTGAGGACAGTGTTGTGCGCCCATTGCCAAGAGTGGTTGACTCTTCAAATTCAATGCGCAATGTGCATTAGCACAACCAGCACCATTTCAAACCGCCCGCCGACCACCATCTAAGATAGAATTAAAAAAAAAACCTACCCAAAGACAAAAAGCTTAGAAAACCAAAGTTTAAATTGGTATGTACTTGTAACTAAAGTGTCAGAAAATTGCACAACATACGCTGAATACACGGAAAGCACATGCACATGGTAATTATCTGAGAAGAAAATTTCAAAAAAAAGCCTTTCAATTCAAATTCAGAATCGAAACGCGCGCATTTTGAGGGGTTGTTCCCTGATACAAGCTTTTTTTCTCCAACTAAATTGTAGGCATGTCCTCCAAGTTATACACACTTCACTTATACATAGTCAATGGGCAACAACACTTTACGGCTTAGACTTTGACATTATTTCAACGCACGAGATAACGATATAAACGGAACGGGTGTAGGAAAATCAACAGAGAAAAAGTCACCCAAAAGAAATACAAAAGTTTCCCAACCCTATATACACAATATTTGTACACTCTCTACACTCTACACTCTTGCCTCTGCGTTTTGCTTCGTCTTTTTCAGTCAGTTGTCAAACGGTTTTTTTCCGGAAATAAACCGTATAAGAAATTCTTCTTCCCTTTCGGTTAACATTTAACAAAAAAAAAAATAATAAAAATAAAAAAAAATAATTACGCTAAAAATAAATAAATTAATCATTTCGTTAAATATTCGTTAAATAAAAAAAATATAAATAATAAATTTCAAAATTATTATCAGTATAGTGAAAAATATAGAAAAAAATATTATATTAAATAATAATATAAATAACCTATATAAATGTGTGAAAAAAAAATGTTTGCTTGTTTAAAAAATTAATATCTTGTTATTAAAAAAAAATTATCTTAAACAATAATAAAAATTATTCCATAAAGTTAGTGAAATATTTCAACTCCAGCAGGCCGTCATCGTTTATCCATTCTGTCGGGACTATCAACTATTTTTTCCGTAAGTCTTTGTTTATTTTTTATTTTTATTTTTATAAACTAATTTAAATCTGGGTATAGATGAAATTTTGTAGGCTCAATTATATAAAAAAAAATAAAATCCACAATTGTATGAATTTTTTTTGTACTATTTAATTCGATTTTTGCCCTTGTCAGATAAAATTTGCCCCACCAACACAGATATATATATAAAAATATATATCTAAGCAAGTAACTTTCATATAAAATATATTTTCTCACTGACTCACCCCATGCGTAGTACATATGCATAATTATCTGACCTTCAGTATAGCGACACACAGTTTTTTTTTTGGTTCTTTGAGCGACACCCCCTCTCAAAGACGTAATGTTTACAACCCCTCCTTTACCAAAGGATACTATATGTACTCTAGGATCACCCTCAAAATAAAATTTTTGTTTGTAGTTTTCTGCCTTTCCCGGGTCAAATCTCAAATGGTCGGCAAGAAGAAAAAACTCCAACCTCTATTGCTCTGCGGCTTTAATATTCTCCCCCAAAGGAACCCTCCCCCTTCGGATAAGGCAAGTGGACAATTTGCCTCATCCTGCAGATATCTTTAATGGGTCCCAGAGTATCTCATATCAAACAAAAGCTCACATATCTACCAATAACTGTGACTTTTAGTCACCTCGAGCTAGGCACAGATAAGCATATGTTTGCCTGGCAACTACACTTTCATTTATCGACCGTTGCGGACTAATTAGTTGGATTTTTTTACTTTTCAAGAAATACCTCACAATAGGTGTGCATGTAGACCTTTGCGCGCCAACCAAATGCTTTTGATTGTCATTTCTACAGTACACAGTACGCTGTTTGTAAATTATTCAGTTTTGAGTGGTTGGTATTTGTATATGCGGATTACACACGCTGAACCAACCACAAGCGATTGTTCTGTGCCACTTTATTTCCGTTTAGAACAAATTTAACGAAATTCGACTACCTACATGAAGGTGGGGGAGGATTCGGTGACTGACTGGTGAAGGCCCCAAAAACTGGGTCAATTAGTTTTTATTGTAAGAAGAGACTCTTTTTATTTTGACCGCTGTAATTTTGCACTTTGTGGCATTTATTCAACCCATGAATTCAAAGATTTTACTTTGTTATGTAATTAATACAACTACACTATGATCATGATTATAGGTCCATTTTACCACACTAACAGGCTAAAAGTGACCTACCTCTATATCATCATTCATCAGCACTCATGTCAACATCCTGAGTATCGTCTTGCCAACCAATTCTATTTCGAAAACATGACCAAGGTCATGGCCAAAGTCAAAGCTCATCTCATCTCATCTCATCTCATCTTATAAGATATCCAACTGTCCTGTCCTGTCCAGTTAAGCATCATCCAATTTATTTACAGTCAAAGCTTCATATGAAAAAAAATGAAAAAGCAAAAACATCCTTGACAACCTGGAAATATTCCATTTAAAAAACAACACTTCCTTCAAGGTCGGAAATACACGCGAGGGAGGCCACACTTTGAACGTAGTCACAAAAAACGTGTGACCGAGGTATATAGACATCCACCCAAATGCATTACGATTTATGAATGGACAATGCAACCCCTTACCCATATTGATGCATCGAGGAGTCATCAAATTTGTATGCGCCAATAACGTATAAATCAAGACACACCCTCTTAAAAAACAAAATCAAGTGCATTCAACGAGAGGCGTAGCATAGCGTAACACCTCACTTAATAGTTTGTCAAAGTCATGCGTGAAACTTAAATGTTCACCTGCACTACTGCCAATAGAAATCGTGGTGCCGCCAAAAAGTTAAGTTAAATAAGTGGTCAGTCTAGAATGCTAAGGACTGAAACACCATTCAGTTCGATGAGTAGTTAAAGTGGGGATACTCTATGCACATTGCCCAACGAAAGGAGACATAAGGAGTTTCAGTATAATCTGTCGCTTTATCGTTTCATCAAAGTTCGGAATTGATACCCAACCAGACACTTTTTACTGCATTCCATTCCCTCGGACTTAACATTTATTGCCCAACGCTCTTAAGGAGTTTATTTTCAATCTGAATTCGGAATTTTTACTTCAATCTATCATTTCATCTATTCGGAGTTCCACATTTCTGCCCAACTCTTTGGAAGTTTCACTTGAATCTGTCACTTTTTCGTTACATCGTAGAGTCGTAAAAAATTTTACTTCAATCTGTCGTCCCATCAAAGTTCAAAAATTCAGCCCAAGTTTCATTTAAATCTGTCACTTTTAAAGTGAGGAAGCGATGAGTAACAACGATTCTCGCTTGTTTGGGATTGACCCTGACAATTTCTTTTGGGCAATTTTGTCAAATTTCAGTCAGCTTTTTCGTTTCATCGTACCTATAGATCCAAATTACTGCCCCATGACGAAATTCGACTTCTTACTTCGAATTCTTTCTTTTCTTTTCGATTATCGCAGGTCTCTTTCAGCATTTTTAGATTAGCCGATGCACAGAAATTGGCAACACAGACAGACACCTTGCGTTTGCGATCACCGGAAGGACTGTTCTTATTTGCGAACAATACTTGTGCTAGCTGGCCGAAATGATTGTGTTGTTGGTGTGACCCGTAGAAATCGCATCAGCTAGAGACACGTAACATTTCTACTATGTTCAAGCGAATTAATAGAATTCGCAATATTCGTGTCCCTGATTAGTTTCACCGCACGATTTTGGATCCTATCCAGTAGGTGCAATATGGTTTTCGGCGCACTAGACCGGATATGGGAATTGTACTCAAGCTTGGGGCGAATATAACCCCCTTATATATTGTAGCCGCCAGATCAAAAGGGGTAAAGTATTTCTTGCACCGTTTGGGGAAACCTAGACATTTCGTTGCACACCAGTATTTATATGGTGAGTTTCAGATTTGAAACCGTCCAAAACAACTTGAATTGAACGTCGATCCCATAAGCACGCATTTTCGACAAAAGAGCTTGGTGCCAAACTCTGTCAAATGCCATTGAAATATTAAGCGAAACAATCTTCGATTCACTGAAGTGATGGAGAGATTGGTTCCACTTCTCGGTGAGATAAGTCATCAAATCACCAGTGGACCTGTTGCTACGAAAACCGTACTGCCGGTCATTGAGGAGTTTCCGTGATTCAAGATATTTCATAGCCTGACAATTTATCAGCGTTTCCATGACCTTAGAGAGAATGGACGTAAGCGATATGGGTCGGTAATTGGTGGGAGAAGAATATTCGCCTTTTTTAGGGACGGGCTGGACAAATGCTGTTTTCCAGCTTCTCGGAAAGAATCCAGAAGAATAGGAGAGATGAAAAAGCTTACGCTATGGTTTTGCCAGCGTGGAAGAACACCTCTTTCAGAACGTTGGGGGAGACCAGCGGATTTATTTATGTTGAAATCATATATGTAGTAAGTACCCTTGCAACTGTGCGAGTGCGAAAATGGATTTGTCCCATGGTAAATTCGACGCTCTCGAGCACAGGTGGGGGCAAAGCGCAATCTGGGAGCATCGAGCTGGCTGATAGCTGATAGCTTTATCTAAAGAGCTGATAGCTGATGTGTCATTGTAAATGAGCGTTGGGGCCGAATTCTTAATATTTTTTTACAAATGACCAAAAGTTCTTACTACCCTTGGGAGATTGTAGTATTTTTTGCCTCAACTTTTGGTCATATGAGAGTCTAACACGCTTTATGAGGGTCATTTGTGGCTCGTTTAAACTTCTTTAGGCTTTGCTCAGATGGGTTGGCTTTGTAAGACCGAAAACTCAACTCCCTTAATCTAATAGCCTCTTTACAGCTCAAGTCGTACCACGTGTTTGCTTTTGGTTAGATTTCATACCTAAGGTGATTAGATTAGGTATTGGGGTATGTGCGTGACCCTGGCAATTTCTTTTGGGAAATTTTGTCGAATTTTGGTCTATAAATTATTGTTTGAGACAATTACATTAACAACAACTCGTAGACACAGTCACTTTGGTAGGGTTTATAGCTATTTCGAACTACACCACTAATTCATCATCAGACTCCTTTTAAGTGATTGTTTGAATAGTTTGAATTCTGACCGTCAATTCTCCACTTGGGAAGGCATTTCTGCTTTCCCCTGTCAGGAAGTGAACCTGCACTTCGAGTTTGTCAATTGACCAAGTGACTACCACTTGCGCCAACTGAGCGATGTGTAAAAGCCCGCCAACTGGTGATTAGAACGGAGGAGAAGATCAACCTCTGTGCGTTATTGTTGCTACGATGTGTTTCATCAGCGCCTCGAGATGCTTGCAGATGTACCTATGTTAGTTCTGCACTTAAATTGCTGCAAATTCTAGTCCTCCGGAAATATAGCTACAGGAAGCGAGTTCCAAAGTTTGCTTGTCCTGTAACAGAAGGAGTTGGGTCTCCAATAAGTCGAACTGCTCGTCTCTCTATGCTGTCAAGGAGGTTAAGTTAATGTTTTGCGGCCGAGCTACATATATGGGAACAATATTCCAGGCCTGGTCTAACCTGTGCTTTGTAGAGAAGGAGAAGTTGCTTGGGACTAAAGTACGTCTTTCCTCTAAGTAGGTAGTTAAAAAAATGAATCCTCTACAAAATAGTAATGTGCAAAAAGTAATTATTCGGTATTTAGTATTCGATACTTGAAATGAGTACCGATACCGAATACTACTCAAAATAAGTATTCAATACTGATACTCATTTGATCACTACTAAAACTACGAGTACACGTCTACACGACATGGCAAACACGACAAAAAAATCGTTTGAATTGAAGATTTCTTGGACGTTTTTTAATCCATTGACAACGTAGCCATCCTTTGATGGAATTTGTTACTTTATGGCTTAATAGAAAGAAGACGAACCATATTTTGGGATATATACTATATTTACTTCGAAATGTCACCAGAAAGCCCTAAAATCTTAATTTTTCCAAGCAAAAAAAAATCACTCAAATATTTAATATTTTAGGGTTTTCTGGTGACATTTCGAAATAAATATAGTATATATCCCAAAATATGGTTCGTCTTCTTTCTATCAAGCCATAAAGTAACAAATTCCATCAAAGGATGGCTACGTTGTCAATGGATTAAAAAACGTCCAAGAAATCTTATGATGGCATGGGTGACAGACGTTTATTATGTACGTCTCGCCTCTCGCAGTCACATCCCAGCAAACATTTTTCTTCAGTAAAAGTGAAGAATCACTTTACATTCAGTAAAAATGAAGAACATGCCTTCATTTAACATTCATTTATGTGAACCAAATCTGGTTTCAGGTTAAAACGAATATTGACATTCGATTTTCATTCACATAAGTGAACAAAAATGATTATGAGCAAGCTATCTCCAAAAAAAATATCTCGCACTACATTTTCAGAATTCAAATTTAAAACGACATTCAAATTTCCTTCACTTAAATGAATAAAAGTGGCAGTGCACAAGATCGTAAAGAAAAAGATCGAGGGTTATTTTTGTGCAAGAGAAACTTGTTTTTGCGCAAATGGATAGTGATATCGGGACCTGGAAATGAAACAAAGAAAATATAAAAATTAGATGCGTCAGTTCGATTAATTGCTTGCAACGAACGGTGGTCCCCACTCGCGAAAATAAAAGGATTGAAAAGTATAAAAAAGATAGAAACACCAGCAATAAAAACATCTGTAACGAAGTAAGTTAAAAAACAAAAATTATAAGCTCATATTAACTAAATTTATTATTTTTTTTTAAAAGATGCGTTTCACGCCAACTACAACCTTCCGGAGTATTTTTTTGAGCAAGCCAACGAGCGGCTTAAGCCAAAAAAAACTGAATATAAGCATTCATTTTAGTGAATGTTTCTCCAAACATTTATGAATCATTTATGAAACTTTATGATGATTTAAAAATGATGCAGTCAATATTCACTTAAGTGAAGATGTATCGTGACATTTTGCATGACACTTTTCTATAAGTAAACATGCTTACATTCATTTTAGTGAATGTTTCTCCAATCATTTATGAATCATTTAAAAGATTCATAAATGAAGGCCCATTTCTCAGGAAAAAGGATTCAAATTGAATCATAAATGAATTCATATCTGAATGTTTTCTTCATTTAACTGAATCATTTATGATTCATTCCCGAAGAAAAATGTTTGCTGGGATGAGCTTCCATTCTCATACAAATGTACATGATACTCATACAGTTTCAATTTGATTACTTTTCTCCACATATATTTTATCGCCGTATTCTTTGCGTCAGGAATCGAATCAGTAGGCAAGTAATCAAAGTAATCAAAGTAGGTACCTAATCAGTAATCAGACTATTGAATACTGAGAATCGAATACCAGGATTCGTTGTGTTTTTTTATATGAACATCCAGAATTCAAGTAAAAAATTAAGTTTACCACTGACTTATCATCAACGCCCAGCCCAAACCGTTTGCTCTAGAAAGCTGGAATTTTGCACGGAGGTTCCCTTTATGATGTATACAAGGAATAAGTAAGGATATTCCGAAATTCCACCCCTAAAGGGATAAAAGTGGGGGTCAAAGTTTGTATGGGAACATTTTTATTTTTCATCCGATTGACTTCAAAATCGGTTTGTGTACTCCCTATGAAAAATAAAGAAACCTAATTTCTCCGATTTTGGAAATTCAACCCTTAAAGGTGTAAAAGGGTGGGGGGGGGGGTCAAAGTTGATATGGGAAAATTTGTATTTTTCATCCGATCGATGATGATTACTGATTTTACTTATTTAGATTGGAGTACAATTAATTTGGAGTACATTTCATTTGTGAATATGTATAGGTACAAACAAGCATTATTAATTAATACGTTTAACAATCGTTAATAGGTACGTATGTGTATAAAAGGAAAAGAAATAGCTGTATTTTACGGTGGAAGGAGAAGGGGAATTTGAGTGTGATATTTGTAAAAGTATATAGTTTTACATGTATCTATACAATTTGACTGCAAGACTTAGTACTAGGTATCGAATACCAAATACCGAATACTGAGTTTGAAGTAATCAGTACTCATTCGTTACTCAAAAGTAATCTAATTGCACACCACTACTACAAAATCACTCCTCCCTATTGCCCATACCCGTGTTTTTGAGCCATATAGCAGGACTCGAATGATAAGTTTCTTACATTTTGTTCCTTGGCAAGTCTTTACTACTTAATGGAAGCAGCGATGGGCAGCCGTAATTTTTAGCTTGATTTCTAATGTGATTTCGATTGTGACATACTGTCCAATTAGCAGCTGTTTGGTGTCCCTTTCACTTGGATTTGCTCTCGTTCTAAACCCAATTTTTGCCACTTCTGTGAATTGTAGACTTTTGTTTACACCTGTCAATTACTTATTATTATTTTGACATGAATGTCAGATTTAATGTCAGAATGGTTTGATTTTAAATGATTTATTGTAATGTCACAAAGTGACAGTGACGGTAAAAATCCTGCTGCGAGACCTTCTATTGGTTTATGCCGTTCGTCATTGACTTATATATCCTAATGCTAAGAGGTAAACACGGAAAGTATCTATTTATATCCATCTATGACCTATCCCAAGAAAAAAAAAATCGAATCGAGAGAAAGTTATGATTTTTTTTCTATAGATGCAAACAGCTAACCCCATTATCTATATTGCATCACCTGGCGAAGGACTTTCCTTTAACTCAACATGGGGTCGTTCGTATTACTCGCCCTCATCTGTCACAGTGGGAAGTATGTAAATATCCATATCAAAGAATTATTATTCTATATGGAATGCATAACCATGTCATGCTGATGGCAGTTCCAAGTTTCCCATTCTTAGTTCAATTAATGGAGTAAAAGGTATACACTACATAAATGCGATGTTATTTATAACACGGTCGATGTTATATTGCATCGCATGTTGATTTTAGATTACAGATTGTGTACATTATGTAACTACGACCTATATAGGTTATTTGTTTTGAGTTGCTATTGATTTATTTACCGAGTGCATGTGAGGAGGGCTGTAAAATGGCCGCGTTGTTAGTAAAGTAAAGGATCATGAATTTCTTATTATACTTTGGATGCCCATAAATTTTGAAAATATACCAAATGAAAAGGCACATAAGCTGCTTAAAAATATATGATTCCCAAGCGACATCCGACATGTTGTAAAAATATGAAGGCAAGTTGTGTATCCCTTTCAGTTAAGGCTTTCGATTCAGTAAAATTGGCTTTATATAACCGTCCTACTCTACTAAAAGTATCAACAACAATTTAGTTGTAGAAAATATTTTTCTGTCAAAAGATGTAAATTGTTTGAAGTGATATTTCCACTTGCCGATTTGATATTGACAATCGACGTATTTTTATGTTAATTAAAAAATTGGCAAGTTGGAAATAGCGAAAAAATGCTTGTCAATGAATTGACAAACTGCGTTTGCCAATAACTGACATAGAATTTGATTGACAAGTGAAAATAGCTGAATTGTCAAACAAAATGTCACTTTGTCTATAATTGACAGTGAAAATTAATTGGCATCAAGTTCAAAAGTATGAAATGACTGACTGTGGTTTTGTTCAATGACATAAACACGAGAGCTGTCGAACTTTGTCAATTAACCGATATGTGGAAACCCACATTAAGTCTATATCTCCCCGTTTAGGTGCGGGATATGCAATAATAAGAAGAAAAAAAAAATATATAAAACAAAAACATAGGAAATACTTAGGCCCAATGCACACGAAGCAACTGGAAAAAAACTGATCAGCGATGCGAACTAGTTTGCTTTGAGTCATAGTCATACACAGGTAATCAAAGGTGACGATGCACACGACGCTACTGGTTGAAAACTCGTTTGCGATTCATAAAAAAAAAACAGTTTCTAACCAGTCGTCAGTTGCATGTCGGGTTGCCTATTGATTTCAGTTTCTAGTTTGTCGAAGATGAGTGAACAACAGACCAACCTGTTGCTGGTGGGGGAAGTTGAAAAACCTCCTATTTTGTGCATTTATCACCTTCCCGGCTATTCGAAGAAAACCGGAGAAACGGAGAAAGCGTGGATATAAGTCGGAAATGTCTCGTAGAATTGACAGCTCTGTTTCTTTTATACTTGAACGTTCACCCTTACGTTGTTGATGGTTTAAACAAAAAATTGTTAAAAGCTTGACGTGAACAATAATAACAATTGTTCGTGAAAATTACAAAATTATGTAAATAGTTCCAATCTAC
The DNA here is from genome assembly GCA_949372485.1 of Cheilosia soror. Taxonomy (NCBI): domain Eukaryota; kingdom Metazoa; phylum Arthropoda; class Insecta; order Diptera; family Syrphidae; genus Cheilosia; species Cheilosia soror. The sequence goes on along the minus strand of OX443565.1, from coordinate 4,333,345 downwards.
TGGGCCATGTATTTCCAGGGCAAAAAAGCTTGTGGGGTTAGAAATAAATTGGCTAAATAGCCACGAAGATCACCTGCACCTGCAAGAGAATTGTTGTCTTCCCAAGACATTTCACGGGCGGTGACGGCACTGAACATACTAGAGATATAGATTGGTGATGAGTTTCCTCGTGAATGAAGTCAACAGTCAAGGCGCCGGCTGAGTACGTACCTTCGTCGTTCTCTCCTGTCGCAGTGTTCCCTGATCTGTACCAGCCACCCTCCTTTCTAACGGACTGTCAGAGGCTATGGGGGTTAGACTGCTTCGGTCACACCTTTACTCTCCCCGAAGACTAACCGCCAATTGGGGGAGCTGACTCCATCTGGTACACTCGACAATTCGAGGAGTCAGACGTAGCAGACTGTTAGTTAGACTGTTATGGTCACCCCTCACCCCATTTTTAGATTTGGAGTTATTAATTCTATCGACACCTAAAAAAGGTGTTAAAAAGTAAGTGTTCATTAGTCTTGTGGACTTGTTTCTGGCGGTAGGTATGTGACTTTTTAAGAGACTCAAGGAAATACGGCCTGCGAAGGCTCTGGCAGGCTTTCGTCATTGAACCACTTCAAAGTATTTTCTCGTTGCTGAAATCTAGGCAGCTCCTAGGTATAGTGGTCAGAGTCCCTGTTTGGCGCCTCTGAATGCCCGCACGTCTAAAATAATCGAGGTATGCCTTCCGTCGATCGCAATGTGGTCAATCTCGTTGACGGTTGATTGATCGGGAGATCTTCATGTGTGCGGGAACCGCGTACGTGCTTTGACAACATTTCGCCCCGCCGCGAAGTCGATCAGCCGAAATCCGTTATGTAGGCTGTACCTTCCGATAGGTAGGTACTGCTTTATAGCAGTTCAGGGCCTCCTAGTTGGTCGGCTGCACGCGGTCTGTTAAAGGACCTAAAATTCCACGTGCAGATCCGAAGTTCGTTGTCCTTTTTTCGTTTGCCAGTTTCGTCAACAGTAAAATCATCCGTACCCGAGGCTCGTTCTTGCTTCGTAACTAGTTGAGTTTTACGCAATCGGGCAGTTACCCCTGCCGGCGTACAGCCCCCAACCTGGAGGGCCGTGTAGGCTATGCTAACCAAAGTTGCCCTCTTTCTCTTTACTGGCATTGAAGTCGTGCAATTTTAATTTCGTATAAAAAGTCCTCTTCTCACTTTTTTCACTATCATGTTGTCTTTATCTTCCGGCGGAGGATGAGCGAAGATTTGGCTTATGTAGGTTCATTCGCTTATGATGTGGACTATCAGTAGGCGTTCGGTAACATGTCTAAAGCTTAAAATTTTGTTACCAAAGGTCCAATAACAAATCCGCATCCAAATAGTCTCTGGGTCTTCTTCCGGCCCTCTTCCCTTCAAAATTTTCTTTTTTCGACACTTCCTTTTTGACTTCATTGAGGAAGACCTTTCTGTACCCTCTTTCCTCATAAATATTCAAGATAAACACTCCTTCTTCAGGTTCCAGACTGTCTTTTCGCAGGTTCAAACCTTTAAAAGGTAGAAAATAGACAGACAACTTTGTACTTAAGGCATGGCTGCAACACATGTCAAATATAACTTCAAGCTTAGTATTAACATGATTATTCGATTATGCTCCATCGAGTGGTAAATTCCACTCAACTTCATATAATTTTAAAAAGCTCGACATTCATGCGAATGATTTACTAAAAATACGAAAGAAAAAAAAAATCACGACTGTCCCAAATTCTTTAAATATTCTATTCGGTTTAAAAATGCTTAAAACTACCTACAATATACCTTCCGTCCGCACAAGATACAAAAGATGTGAACAAAAAAAAACTCTTACCCTTAAAATTTCCAATTCAATTTCCGTCCTTTCAATATTTAACTAGGTCGATGTCGCTCAGTTTATAGCCCATATCATTGTACCTTCTCGTTCAGTCTAAAAATACACAAAGGACACAAAATCACAGGAAGGAATTTTCTCTCGAAATAGTCAAGGGTATTTTCAGCCGCCTTTCATAACATCCATGCGAACAGCAGGTGGGGGATTATTTCTTAGAGAAACAATCCCTTAGTCTTTCTTGAGGGGGTGTTTTTTTTTTCTCAAACGCCTTTTTACCTTAAGATCGATGTACTTTGCTTGATTTCAGCAGTGGTGTGGTTGCCGTTGCCTTAGTCTTTGATACGGGGTGTGCTTTAGAAAGATTATTATCGCAAGAAGTTCATCAGACGTGAAACCGATATACCTGTTTAGATATTTTGGGTTTAACTGATGGTGGCAGTAGGTTGGGTTAGGCAGGGCATTGGGATTCGCTTCGTATTTGTAAGTGTATCCAAAAACAAAATATACCAGTTGGTGCTCCCATATTTTTGCTCCGGCCGGGCTCGAAAGGTTTTTAAAAAAACCTGAACCACAGTGATTCAAGTCTTCGTTCCTGAAGGGCGGTACATTGGAACACACAATCTTGGATTGTCTCATATTAGGTACCCTTCGTTGTTGCTGCTGCTGTTTTCCGTTTGGACGGGTGACTTGTGATTAGTTCCGTACCCTTGCTTGAAAGATTGTAGGAGAGATTGTGAGATGAAAGTCCAACGCTGAGTTGTTGACAAAATCGGTCTATTATCTTTGGCGGGTAGATTTTCCTAATTTGGGGATGAAGACGACTCTTTGGGGAACCTTTTCGGTTTAGGGTGTTGGCATTGATGGCTGAATAGACCAGGTTTTTGTGTAAAGACATATTGGCAGGCATTATGGAGCCATACGCTTAAGACCATTTGCCAGTTTCGTACATTTTTCAACGACCCTAAAAACACTTCACGCCTAGTAATCGGTCTGAACTGTGTACCTCACTTTTGAACACCATTTTTATGTGTCGCGGCAACGGAATTAATAACCCCAAATCTAAAAATGGGGGACTTTGTCCCGTGAGGATTTTCTCTTAGGGTCTTTTGGAGTAAGGGATTTTAGCACAGGGAATTTTGGAAAAGGGATTTTGGAAAACGAGATTTCATCACTAACCCGGGCATTAGGAATGGGCTTCACGAGACGGAGGATTTTCAACGGTCTGACTTAGCCAATGCTAAAAGGCGTCACTATCTAGATCTCCGATGAAGCGAAATATCTGGGAGTGATCCTGGATAAGAAACTTCTTTGGGCAAAGTATGTCAAGTTAAAGACATACAGCGCCATGGTTTTCAGTTTTCTGGCAGTGTAAGGACGTTGGGCTTATCTCTCAAAAAGTTCCTTTGGATCTATACGGCTTTGATAAGGCATTTTCTAGCCTATGCGTTGTTTGGTGGAGAGGGATTTCGCGAAATTAGGTGACTGCCTTCTGCACAAAACTCCAAAGAGCCGTTTGTCTTGGCTGCACGGGTGCTTTGCCGAGTACTCCGGGCTCTGCTCTAGATGTTCTGCTTGATTTACCTCCCCTTACTGCCTATGTCATGGGTGTTACTATTAAAGCAATCTACCGACTCAGGCGGGGTGATTTTTGGTATAATCGACACTGTAATTTCGATGACCTTGCACGACACTTAGGTATCCTACGACCTTAGTTCCATGCATATGCCATCTGATGCAATGACCACCGGAGAGAGTGGATGAGAAAGAGTCGACTTTCCTTGCGTTCAGGACAGGCTTCGGGAAGAGTCTGTGGTTTCTGATGTAGTCATATTTTTACGGATGATAAGATTACGGATTAGACTTCACTTCTTGTTAGGCAAGCCTCAGTTTTTCAAGCGGAGATCTATGCTAACCTGATGGCTGCCGAATATATTATTTCACTCAGAAAAAAAACGAGCTAAAATCAAGAATATCAGTGTCAACGAACAGGATAGAACAGAACAGTCGAGGCCAACACATATTGTGATGACAATCGTACACTCCAACGTTATTCAATTCATAAACATGTTTATGATTGAAAGTAGTTTGATTGAACAGACTTGAAGTTCGTTGACGAAAGTATGGTCATCTCGGAAAATCGTTTTTTTTTTAGCTCGTTTTTTCAAGACGAAAAAATCGTCTTTTTAGATTTTTAGTAAGCTTATTATGAGAATAGGTGGCGAGGTCGGAGTATCTGCGTCTGTAGCGACAGTCAAGCCTCGCTTAAGGGCTTGTTCAACCCTGTTACCCATTCCAAAATAGTTCGAGAATGCAAGAACTCTTTGAAATCGGTCGCAAGGCTAAGGTCTGGGTCTGGGTCCCTTGTCACACGGGGATTGCTGGAAATGAGATATCCGCTGGAGTGCTAAGCAAGGTTCAGAGGATAAATTCCCGGGATCTGAACCTGTGCCGGGTCTTCCAGCGTCCTCAGTCAGGGCTTTCATTGACGATTTGGTTTCAAACGAACACAATTGTGAATGGTAGGGCTCTTCAGGAAGCGGGCAGGCTAAACGCATGCTTCCGAAAGTCAGTAGGAAGTCTGCGGCATTCCTGCTGTCTCTCAGTAGAAATGATTGCAGAAAACTTATTGGCATTCTTACAAGGCACTTTGCTTTTGCTAAGCATCTTAGTGTGCTAGGCTTAAGTTTTTTTTTTTTTTTTTTTTTTTTGCGTGTAGCTGGATGTAAAAATCGTTGAAAGACATCGCATGCGAGCTTTGCGATAGTGTGGGACTTGTGGTTAGCTCACCCACTAAAAAACACCCGAGGGAAGCATGGTGTTGCCATCCTTCCAATAATCGCACCTAGTCGTTAAACTAATCAGCAATTTGTTTCTAATACTTATAATAAATACTATGCTATAAGGTACTAACGTTAGTCTGTTACCTTTTGTTTTTTAATTCTTTATCACTTTTGTTAGTGTGATTGAGTTGTGAAATTGTCTTTATTTTCTTTATTCCTAGTCCTAGTTAACTAGTTCGAATGGTTTTACTCTTCGTAATCTTCTAACTAAATTGTTGTTATTAAGTAGTTCGACTACTTCTGAATTAGCATGGTTGCGAAGCCTACCTTCATGTCGTCTTGCGACTTTCCTGACCTCGTCCTCTACCGTTTCAATTTTTAGATCTCTATGTAGATCAGCGTTACGTATGTACCATGGCGCATTAACAATATTGCGTAGTACTTTGTTTTGGAAGCATTGAATGCTTTGCAGGTTTGTCTTACTTGTGCACCCCCAGAGCTGGAGACCATAAGTCCATATTGGTTTTAGGACTTGCTTATATAGAAGCAGTTTATTATATATTGAGAGACATGAATGCCTCCCTATGAGCCAATACATTTTATTGTATCGTATATTTAGTTCGTCATGTTTTTTCTTGACATGAGTTTTCCAGCGCAACTTCGCATCTAGAGTCATGCCTAAATACTTAGCTGAGTTCGAATGAAGAACTTCTTTGTTATTAATGTACACAGGTATGTGTTGTACGTTTTTATTGGTGAAATGAACATGGATTGACTTCAGTTCATTTAATTTTATCTGCCATTTTTTGGTCCAATCAGATATAACACTAACTGTCCTTTGCAGTTTTTCTGTAACTTCCTGCATGGTTTTTCCGACAGCAAGTACAGCAGTATCGTCTGCAAATGTGGCTACAGTAGTTTCGTCATTTTGTGGTAGGTCGTTCGTGTATATAAGGAAAAGTACAGGTCCTAACACACTACCTTGCGGTACTCCCGCTTTTATATATTTTAATTCAGAGTACTCATCTTCTTGTTTAATTCTAAATAATCGCTGGATTATATATGACTCTAATATTTCTGAGTATTGTTTGGGAAGATATTTTTGTAGCTTATGGACCAATCCCTCATGCCAGACTTTGTCAAAAGCCTGTGTTACATCAAGGAAGATGGTGGAGCATATTTGTTTTTCTTCTAAGGCCTTTTCTATTTTATCAGTTATTCTGTGAACCTGATCTATAGTTGAGTACCTATTTCTAAATCCAAATTGATGGTTTGGTATCAGTGTTTTTTCTTCTATGATCGGATTGAGTCGTTTCAGAAGAATTTTTTCGAAGAGCTTTGATAAAATTGGCAACAATGAAATCGGACGATATGAGGTAACTTCACTGGGCAATTTGCCCGGCTTTGGTACCATAATAACTTCCGCGACTTTCCACATGCGTGGTACATACCTTAGTCTAAACGCTGCATTTATTATCTGTGCTATTTTTTTCAAACCTTTTTTAGGCAGTTTCTTTAGAACTTCACTCGTAATTAAATCAAACCCCGGAGCTTTTTTCGGGTTCATTTTTACTCTTATTTCAGTGGATATTTCCTCAGAGGTTACTGCTGGAATCAATCTCTCGTCTTCGCACATGTCCGTTTGATGTAAATAATCAATGTCTTCGTATGGCTGGAAGACGTTTTCAAGATGTTCCGCAAATAGATCCGCCTTTTGTTTATTTGTTTTCGCCCAGCTTCCACTGCTATTTTTAACTGGTGGAATGTATGCTGTTGGTCTGTTCATTTTTTTTGTAGCCTTCCACAGTGAGTATTCTGTACTGGCATCATTTGTCAGGTTTGTAAGGTATCTTTCCACAGACAAATTTTTCATTTCTTTGATCTTTTTTCTTAGTTTATTGTTTAGACTGTTGAGTCTTGTTTTGTCACTTGGCGCTCTCGATATTTGCCAGCGTTTACGAGCTCTCCTCTTTTCTGATATAATTTCGCATATTTCTTTGGGATATACGTTTCTTTTTATTTTACTAATTGATTCCGGCGTTGCAGCCCAAGCAGCCTTTTGTATGTCTAGAGTGAAAGTATGTACTTCATTTTCTAGGTGCTCTTTTGTATCAATTGTTGTGGATAGTTCAATCCGTTCCTCTAGCAAATATTTGAAATATGTCCAGTCAGTGAGCTTGTTGACTAGGCGTGGGTTCCGTTCCTTCATTATTATTTTATTACCAAGTGTGAGCAACACAGATGAGTGATCTGAGTCAAGGTCTGGCCCTTCCTGCACTCGGGTAGTATTTAAGGAAATATTCTTAGTAATAAAGAAGTCGACAACGTCCGGGATTTTGTTCATATCTGTGGGCCAGTATGTAGGATTTCCCGTTGAATGGTAATTAGCATTGTCTTCTTTCATAGATTCGAGGAGTTCTCTTCCTCTTGTATTTGTTAATCTTGATCCCCAAACTTTGTGCTTTGCGTTGAAATCTCCGCCTATTATGAACTTATTTCCAAATTTGTGGAAGAGACATTTAAAATCGTTTTGCTTCAGCCTGTAGCTAGGAGAACAATATGCCGCAGCTACCGTTATCTGGCCGCTGCTTGTTTTTATGATTACGGACTTATTGGCATTCTTACAAGGCACTTTGCTTTTGCTAAGCATCTTAGTGTGCTAGGCTTAAGTGACACCATTGTCTGCGACGCTTGTGGAGAGGGCGACGATACTTCGGATCATTTCCTTTGTTATTGACCTGCCTTTGCTCGGATCAGGTGGCAGATGTGGTGAGTGCTGATACTGTAAGCTCCTCATCATTGAAGTGCATTCTCGGCTTTCTCCGAAAGTTAAAAAAATTCCAGTAAAATGGGTAATACTAGATTTGCTTCCTGGTAGTACTGGAAAACGGCTAACGATTGGATAGAAATTGGTCAGAAGAAGAAGAGAGGCCATATGTCAAGGAATTAGTGCCCCTATTTTGGCTTAAATGAATTATTAAAATTGCGGGAAAAAGTATTGTTACACGTCCATAAAGGCCATGCTGGTATAGAGAGTATGAAACGTCGGAAGTCCATCAGAGATAGCTTAACTTGTAGCTATAGCCGTGAAGTCTAGCAGAAGTTTCGCAACAATAATAATTCGTCAAGGCGTTGCGTTCGTTTGGCAATATTGGTGGAAAGTGGAAAGTGGAAAAGGTTTAAAATCGTTTGCGTCGCAGACCCAGTTTCCATTTGATGTTACTGCCTAGAGTCAATTAACATGGCTCTGCAACGCCCACCGTTGAACTAAATGTTGTTTCCAGCCTCATTTTCGAAGAAAATCGGTCCAATGATGCCAGCATTCTAAATCCGCACCAAACTGTCACTCTCTGTGGATGCAGTGGCACTGTACGACTACTGGAACCATGAGTGTTGTCCACTAGCATACCAGTCTTACGAACTTTTTGCCCAAACTTGCGTAGAGAAGGCTTCATTTCGGCCAAAACTTCTTTTCAAAAAACGCACTGTTTGGGCTACACAGCACTCACTTTGGAAATAAGTTTTCAATATTTCCCAACGTTGTTCAAGCGTAAAGCGACTCATTTCGTTCCGCGGAGATATGTTGCTGACTTTTTTGCAAGATTTTCAGCGAAAAACAGCTGTCAGTGTCAAAATAGCATATGATTTCAAAAGAAACCACTAGATGGCCCACCCTTTATATTATCTGTATAGCCCCCACAAGGGTTCAAGTTTCAACTAAGCACGAAGCAACTTAATAATAATAGTGCTTTTAATAAGCTTTTCGAAATCGGGGAAGCTCCAAATTCATCAGTGTGAGGGAACAATCGTTCACAAGTTCACCATCATCTGGCAATGCATTATTAATAGCCCAATCCAACTTGAGCCTAGGAAGAATTTATCTAACCCAGCTGTAGATAGTGTGTTAATTAATTAAAAATTTAAATCCTTAAATATAAAAATAAAAATATAAAATATATGTAAATTTCAAGTGGACCGCATTTTGCATGCGGAAAAAGAGCCATGTGAACACAAAAAAGACGCCATAACAAGTATCTTTTTCACATGAGATGTAACTAAGTTCTTTAGATATTTTCTTTTAGTGTTTGCTTATTATTTTTATATACTTAAGTGTTTTGCATTTAAAATTTTTTTACTAAAAATAGTCCTACACTTTAAATACTTTCTGTTATCCCATAAATGGTTTTATTGACGCCAACAATAGAATTGGCAATCGAGTTGTGTCACGATAAAGTAATTCCAATAAAGCAGCCCACACTCGTCTATGGTCTATGTATCGACAGGGGTGGATGGAAGAATCCAAACAATTTAATTTTGCTCTCTTTTGCATATAGCTATTCTCTACGTGCATTGAATGACAGAGTCATTAGGAAGGCTCTGTGAAATTCCCGATCAATAGCTACAAGTGTATGTGTGAATTTTGCAGCATTGAAAAGGCTCTGCAAAAAAAAATTAATTCATTCATTCCTAGGCAATAAAAAAAAGTCCTTAAACCTATGCACCCAGGACTCTTGGTTGGGATTCTCTAAAAATAAAATTGAATGCTGGAGATATATTTTACCGTTTAGTGTTTAGCTGTGAAAAGCAAACGTTCTAGGAATGTTACTCTAGCCCTGTTAGGGGGTGAATTTTTATTTTTCTAAAGCTTGCGTGCTCTGCATGTGTGTACTGTCAACAAACAAATAAACAATTCGCGAGTTTGTGTTTGTTCGCCCCCGGGGGTATTGATTTATTTCACATTTCTTTCTTAAATTCATGAAAATCTAGTCCGAAAATGGATACAATCTAAGATGGCGACATCGAATTTGAGCTGCATTTCTGACAATGTAATGTCCTCGTCAGTGTTGGGACTCGAGAGTAGGCAAAAGGTGGTATACTGGAAAACCAAAAAGTGGTAGAAAGTGGTAGATTTTTAAAACATACCATATGCTGAAAAAAAATTAAATAACGCTCTTTTCTTCTGCTAATAGCGACACCCTCCCACGCTTTTCAAGAGTCGGCAAATCCAGGAAGCTACATTCATTAACTTGAGCAACTATTTTCAGAAATTAGCTCGGAACAAAATGTAAGTTTGGATTTTCATTAGGTATAGGTTTTTAAACTTGTAAATGCATTCAAGTCGGCATGTTGAAAGGTTCCATCTTTCTGAAATGCCAATTTGTATTTGTTTATCTTTATGTACCTTCTCTGAGTTTCGATTTTATAAAGGGCGGGTGGGGTCGTCAGGCAATCTTAGGTATTGGCCCGGCGCGCGCCCCGGATAGTTTCTGTGAAAATTGGTTGAAATTGGACAAACGGGCCTGGTGCCTCCCATACAAAAAAACTTTTTTATGGGGCCAAATTCAATGACGTTATAACTCGATAACTGCTGGGCCGGTTTTCATGATTTCTGTAAAGTCGGCAAGTTCGAGTTCGGTTTCTATGCGTGCATGATGGAAAGTAAGTCTTATAGTGTGTGGGTATTTGTTATTATTTGCGTTATTGTTCCATTTTTTTTTTCAATCTGAAAAAGTGGTAGATTTGGATTTGAGGGTGGCAGAATTTTGGGTTGAGCAAAAAGTGGTAGAAATACCACTTAAGTGTTAGAAGTCCCATCATTGGTCCTCGTTCATCTAGTCCTATCGAATCAGGCAGCTTTTTGTTAGTAGTCATAGGCGAGTTGGGTCCAATTCGTTTTGGAAGCGAAGAAGAAGCTTTGCCAAGTATCGAATAAGTTTGAACTGTGTATCTTGTGAAAGATAAAAAGTCGTGAGAATCTCTAGCTTGGCCTGCTGGTGAAACGCGTTAATGGGAAACATCATCATATATCTCTTCAGCCTTATCCCAATTCTATATTTCCCAACATTTTGGTCAAGTCTATCCACTCCACCCATGAACTTGTTATATTTGTGTTAGCAATGCGGTTGATCGACGCCCACTAGTTTGTTGTTACACCACCTCTTTACTTTGCCAAGTGCATGAACACCGCTTTGGGTTGAGGCTATGGTCACAATGCTGTTATCGCATTGTAGCGCGCTTGATGGTAGAAACCCCTTGCAGTCTTTTTTATTTCCTTTATATCTTTGAGCGGTGCACCTTCAACTCCATTAACACGGAAGGGTTCCGGTGGCTTCATGACCTGGAACCCAGCAGAGTGATACCTTGTGTTGTGTACCAAGAGCCTTGAGTTCTTCGCGACAGCACTTCACAAGATTCGATTTTATTTCTGCTGCAGTTATGGCTCTTATTGCTGTCTGGCTGTCGATAAAGAAGGTAATATCTCGAGGTTGTATTGCCCTTACCACAGACGAACGGGCTGCTATTGTCATTGCTATGGTCGGAGAGGTGTATCGATTTTGACATACCAAGCGATTCAGAGAAGACACCTGGCCCTACCCCAGTGTCCATTTTTGATCCGTCTGTGAATACGGCTATAGTTTGTGCACTAGGTACGAGTCCGCCTCTCCATTCTTCCCTGCTGGGATAGGCGCTCGTAAAAGGCCTTGTAAACTCTAGATAAGCCGTGATGTAGTCCGTGACAGGTAGACGGCCAAAATATTTCTGTAGGATCATCGAATGACCCCAATTTCCAGTTTATTGATTGGCTGATTCTCATTGCCCTAATTGCAGCCGATAGTTGTATGAATGTCTAGTGGAAGAAGGTTGAGGATAGCCTCAAGTCCTGCGGTTGGAGTTGTCCTCATCGCACTAGTGGTGCCGATGCACGCTAGTCTTTGAACATTCGTTAACGCTTTCATGTAAGTGACTTTATTGGAGACTGCTGTAGGTCAGTATAGGTCTTCCCGATGATTCTGCTGCAGAAATAAACGGCTATTGTGGTTCTTTTGTTTCTTTCATTGGTGTTTAATTTACAATTTAGTTTTTCTGTCTAGTATAAGTCACAGGGTGTTCCACCAACAGGAAGGTATAGCAAACTGTTCAGTTCAGTTTTCTACTGACTGTTAGACCGCAGTTCCTGGTCCAGGTGTCGAGGGTTTTTGGGGCGGTTTCAATTTGTGGGCGCAGTAGCGCAGTGGTTAGTGTGTTGGACTACTGCGCGAGGGATCACAGGTTCGATCCCCGGAAAAACACAAATTACATCTTAAGGTTTTTTCCACTGCGCCACCTCTCGCGAACGTCTGACAAACATCCGAAAGTATAACTGTCCTGAAAAGCTTCTTAATTCAGCCGTCCGGACTCGGCATAAAATTGTAGATCCCTTCCATTCGTCCCATAAATAGAAACTCACACAAAACGAATGGTTGCGAGAAGCTAGGCCTTGGGTGTTTACCGTCTGTTGCGCCACCTATTTATTTTTTTATTCAATATGTTCCGCCGAGAAAGGCGTTGTAATGAGTTAATGGGTGTTTGCTTCAATCAAAACGTTAACACATTCAATTTATGATTAAGCCATCAGTTTGATATTATTAGCCCATCATAAACAATTACACGGTTCAATGCACTGCAAGTGTACGTGCACATGCAAATGCACACTCATATGATTTTTTGTTTTTTATTTCGCCATTTATCAGTTTTCATATCTCGAAAAAACGATGATGGTGATGGGCTCACCACCATTTGTGTCAATATCGGTTGCCAAAGGGCCAATTTATAAACCCTGTCATTAGTGGGATACGAAATTGGATTATCGATGTCGGGAGGGAAATGAAAGCGCAAGTACTAAACATACGCTACGCACACATATCCGTTAGTGGGGGTGAAGTGGTGGGCTTATGACTGATATGGAGGCATGACATGAAACCTTTGTACTGTGAGTACACATTATTACAGACTTTGAACTGCATTATACGTTTTAACGTTTCCTTTGTTTTGTGTCCAATTATGGCTGCCAAAGTGTAGTGAGTTTCAAAACCAATAAAACAAAATAACACCATAATATTTTCTTGCGGAGTTCATGTGCATTAAGGAGGATTTTCAATATTTAGCCCCTCGTTCACAACCAATTGTTTTGAGAATCTAGTTCAATAGTTCTATACGAACCTATTGTGCCAACTATTCAGTGTTTTATTGTCCTGCCTTTACTCGGACCCCGTGCTAATGGTGATGAGTATGCTTAATGATACCAACTCTAGCTGGATAATCTCTAATATAATTCCAGTATATTCAGTTCATATACTTTTTTATTACTTCATTCAAAAAGAGTAGATATACACTTTTTTTATTAATCTAAGTCTGTGCTAAATTGCATTGACATCAGACTAACATCAGCTGACTGCGGGCTCTGTCTGCGATTTTCTGAGGGCACACTTGATTTTTTTTCTTTTGCGACGACAGAAAACTGTGGTTCGCCTTTGTGACTTGGTATGCCCGCACCAGGCCCACACGCCTTCTCACGCAGCTACGTTGTTATCAGTTGTCGATGCAAAAAATTGGGCCAACGTGTGCGATGTTGAGGCTACCGTTAATGCCTTCTTGTGTTCCAAAGACAACAAAAATGTTTTTCGATATCTGATTTACCAGAAATTTTTTTTTTATTTCGAATTTAGCACGCACCTTCCACCTTATCGAATTAAACCGTTGAAGATTCGACGAGAACAAACCAAAAAAAATACGTTTGACAATCCCATTTGACAGCTTTATTTGACACCTTGTCTTTAGCGTTGAACATACGCACGAGTGATAAAGAGCTTTTTCAATCACACTTATTCCGAGTGGCGTTTTACTTTCACCACGTTTGTCGTTATTTAATGCGTTTACGTACGACGTCTTCCGTAAGTAGTTTACATTCCACATACGATCCAAACCAGCTGATCTACAGCGCTGCCAGGTAAATGGCGGTATCAGTTTTTTTTATTTTTCTTTTTCGAAAGGAATTGAAATATTCGTCGACCGAAATAAAAGATAAAATTCTTAAATTGTTTTTGGTTTGCAACTTTTAGCCCTTGAAAATAATCTAATTTTAATTTTAATTAAGTTATTTAAATAAAATAAGAATTCAAGAAAAGCTAAATTTGCTGTCGCTTTCAAAAATCCGGTTTTCTTGTGATCTTGTCTTCAAAACAAGGGTGAATATTCGTACTAGACATTCATAAAATACTGGTAAAATTGTATAAAATTTTAATAAAAAATCCAGTATGGAAATTTATCCAGTATTTGGACCTTGAATCCAGTGTGGTACTGGAAAATCCAGTACAGTTGGTATTATTAAGTATGCTGATAGTGAAAGTTCTGAAGTGCGTTCTAGACTTTCGAAGAAATTCCAATGAAATGTGTAAACCTGGATTTATTTCCTGAATGACCTATGAAATATTTTTTTAAGAGAAAAATAGAAATAAATTAAATTTTTTGCGCAATCTAAGAATTATTGACAAAGGCGCAAAATATACCAGACACGGCCAGGCCATGTGTGTATCCACTACGATCGACGCACAGTGGGGCCCTTTGTATGGGGGAGCGGAAAAAAATCTATAAAATCTGAAGTAATAAACTTAGAGCAATGAAATTTTGCACACCTATTTGGATCGGGCAAATACATATTTGAACAAAATTTGGCTAAAAAAAATTAACGAAAGATAAGTTATTGCATTTTTTCGGAATTATTGTCTTGTAATAAAAAAGTTTTTTTTTTTTTTTCATTTGTTTCTTTTTAAGCGAAATAGTTAAATACATACATAATAATACAAGCATATATCAAAAATATAAAATAAATAAATAATAAATACACTGGTCGGCATAAGTATTTTGACAAAACTAAAGTTAATTCTACGCAAAATTTGAACTTACTTCATGTAAATTTTGGCATCAATGGAAAGGTCATTTAAATTCCGTTTGAATGATAAAGAACTTTCCTTAACCCATTAAGTACCCATTGAAAATTTACAATTTTTGTGAAATACTACTTTTTTTACTTTGTTCCACTGTCTTAAAAAAATGTTTTGATGCAAAAGGTTTCTTCAAACAATTCGAATAGTGACTGCAAACATTTTTTATGATTTTTTGAAAATTTCTAAAAATGGCCACTTTCCTTTTCATACAAAATTTCTGAGATCATCCCATTAAAAAAAATATTTAGGTAGATATACATTTTGTTAAGTACTAAAAAATTTTTTAATAACACCATAAAACAATGTATTCTTATTCTTACTCCAAATTTCCAGGAAAAATAAGTTGAGAAACTTGGAAAATATTGAGGTAGGAAAAATGAGGTTGACCTAAAAATTGAATATCTCAGCCGTCCCTCAACGGATTAATTTTATTTTGCCCTATATTTCCTCTTAAAATAAAGTCCTGGTTGAGTTCTTTCCAATTATTATTAGAAAAGAAATTCATACTTTTTTAACATTTTTTAGTCTAAACCAGCGAGACTAATTTATACACTACGTTCAAAGTAGGATCAAAGGGGCTCCAATTCTTGCAAAAACAGTTAGCTGAATACTGTAGCTTTCTAATAAATGTAACCACTTACTTAGTGGAGCTAAAACTGTAGCTCAAGGGAAAGAACAGTAAGGTATTAATTTTAGGGCACTTGGTACTATATATTTTTTCTCTCTCTCTTTTGGAAGCTGAAGATAGATATTATTCATTAAAGAAATTATAAAAAATGCTACTTTTCTTGTCAAAGATTAATTGCAGGAAAATACATGAAATCTAAAACTAAAAGAAAGGTCAACTTTGGTGCGATGTATCTCGAAAATTCTGACATAAATTTTGGTAAAACATAGAACAGATATATATCTTTAAAAAAAATTAAAAATAGTCAATATTACGAATTTCATTTTTAGCATTTAGTTTCGCATTTTCCCCACTGTGCAACGCGACGTAAATCATCAACAATTTTGTCTGCGCTGACTTATCCAGTCCAATATCCGCTAGGCCTGCTGTTAGTTGCGGTATGGATTTTTTATTTTTTTTTTTTTTTTTTCATTTGAAAAATTCACAGGAAATGAATTATAAATCTACCCTAAGGACACGATTCATAATTAATGCATCACACTACACATCCCACTGCACATCACACTTTTCGTGTGGCTGGGTGAAAATTGTTGAAAAATATCGCATGCGAGGTGTTGGAGTATATTCATTTATTATAGCCACCCATATCGTGGAATCCGTCGGAATTGAGGTTCACTTCACCTATTCGATTCCCTTTCACCTTCTACTGCTATCGTGGAATTCGCCGGAAAAGTTTCCTTATCGACACGTTTTTGGGAAAGGTAGTTTCACTGTCAAACGGCTGTCTTTCATTTGTGAACACAAATCCGTGTAGCTGCATTCGTCGGAAGTTTGTTTCAAAAGTGATTTAAATAAAAAACAGTGTTTATTATGTAATAATGTATACGATAACTCTATTCTTGTAAGGAAGAATGAAAGGATCGCTGTTCTTAGAGAAGAATACGAGACAGGCTGAAATGAGCGATGAGTGGTTTCACGGAACTTCCAGACGAAATGTGTTTTTAGAATGTTTATTTTTTGATTTTAATAAAGTTCAATCTGTGCAGTAGATTTATTATACAAATGTTGGGCTTAATGAAGCAGCTGTTTTGTATGTACATTTTTTATATTAAAATGATCACGACATGCAGCAAGCAAGAAAACCTATAAAATCCGCAATGAATTTGATGCGGGCAAGAAATGTAATTTTGTTCGGGAAAAATTCGATTTGAACGTTTTCAACGATACAGTGAAACTCATTCACATTATACCCACACGGGGAACTGTTCACCTTGCGAATTTGACGATACAAAAACATTTTTTTTCCGTGAATTATTCCCCCGGCGGATGCCGCGATAGGGGTGAATGACTACAATTTAAATAATTTTTTATTTCAATTTGTTTCAATTTTAATTGTTTTTATTGCTCATGTAAATGCCATTTAATACAGTATGTCAAAATGAAGACTATGTTTATATATGTCACTTTAATGACATTTAATGCCCAACTTATTTTAGTCCGGGGCGGACCTGGGCCTCAACCAACGTGCCTCTCCAGCCAGCTCGATCCTGCGCTAGCTGCCTCCAGTTGAAACAGCGATTGGTAAGAGTAATCCTTCGCTTGATCTTGATTAATGATGGACTTTCCAGGCATAAAATCGCGCTGATAAGGGGCTATCGGGTTGTTGACCATCTGCTTAAGGAGTCCACCCGCAGCTTTATTGGATTTAATTTTAGAAATCTTGAGAGATTAAGGGATATACTGGCGACAAAGGCTCTGGCAGTCTCTTGCGATCGAAGCCTTTCCACGTCGAACTTTCACACAGTGTTTTCTCGTTGCTGGACTGTACCAGCTATTCGTAAGCGTATACCTTGGTAGCTACTAGGTATAGTGATCAGAATCCATATTTGAAATACAGGGAATTGGATTATACAGTGTAAATTAAGGAATTCACACAAAACACTCACCCATAGTCGTTAAATTAGTCACCAACTTGTTTCTAGTACTCGTCAGTCTAGGTTATAATGAAGAAACTTTGACTTGACGAATGAAAGACAAACATTTAAAAAGAATTCTTCAAAACGCCAACAACAGGGTGTAGAATAGAAGTATCTTTTTGAGGCTTTTCTTGTACTCACTTTTCGAGTCTTAATAAAACGTTAGCTCACATTCATTCATTCATTTTCAATGGCTCAAGTAGACCCTCCATAGCTCTCGATCCTCCGCCATCGACTCCAAATCAGATTATGGGCTTGATTTAACTATCCTGGGTTTACCTAGAGGACGCCTGCCCGATGGTACGTATTCTATAGCACGTCGTGGGATCCTGCGCTTAACATGACCAAATGCGATATCTACGGGTCACACGGCAAAATCTCATTTCGGCAGCTTGTATCCGCTATCTTATTCTTTCGGTCATTACAGATGAGTGAGGAAGGTCAACAGCATTGGAAAAAATATGCTTGCAGTGGGAATAGGACAAAAAGAACCTTAGTTTTGACAATGATTTAGATTTAAACCTAGTTAGCGTTCTATTAATGTCGGCATATATAGGGCTAAGGCAACAAGCCATTTCTGGTAGGACACTCTTCCGATTTCTTTTTCACAAATCGTGGGGTTCCACAAGCTTCTATTGAAGAGGACCCTTCTTTGCCCCTCTATATTAACGATTCTCCAAAATTAGTATCCACATCGACATAACAGATCCCAAAAACGTGTTCACCCTTCGTGTTGCGTGTTTTCTCTGACATTAGTTGCAGCTTTTTAAATGGTCTTTTCCATTTCTTTCTGTTATCTTTTGCCTGCTGTTAGCTCTTTTTTCCTAATGCAGTCTTTTGTATGGTGGTCTCCGAGACAATTTGTATCGAATACTATCAGTTGTGAAATAAATGCCGTGCCGAACTATTTTGTTAAAGCCGTTTTGTTAGAGCGTCAGAGAGAAAGGAAACAATATATCAATAACAATGTGTATTCATAATCCCCACCATCGCACCTCCGTCTTTAAATTTATAAACCGCTCTATATAAACTTGCAGTATTTAACTTTTTGTCTTGCTATGTCATAAATTCCTTTTACAAGGTACTCACCAATTCACGTCCATAGCAAAAGGTATCCTTGTAGCTCTGCATGTACTACCCTATTCCCCAGATAGCGATGAGAAATTCTTTAAAAGCATCGGCGATAAAAAAAAATATAAATATTTTTTTGCTCAGGGAATTTACAATTTATTTACGAGCTCTGAAAGGAAGTCCGCAATAAGAACTAAAACTATTGCAAGAATTTAAAAAAAATTTTCGCAGACTATAGACGCGGGATGGTGGTTTGGTCGGACATATCGTTGCAAAATTCTCCATCCACTATGTGCACTTGTATTTATACGTATACTTAGTTCGTTGCCTTTGTAGGGATCAAAATTTAATTATATTGCCGACGAGATAGGGACTAGGGTGAGAAAAAAAGAATTACACAGTAGGAGTACATAAATGAAAAGATTGCTGCTTTTAATTACATTACAAGGAGTACTCAAAGCAGTCAGGGTTTTAATACAAATTGTAATTAAGCAAACAGGGGCAGGACTACCATGCCTGTGCATATAGGGAAACTTGTGATGCACACAGGTCAATTGGTACAAACAAAGTTCGAGTTGATACAGCTTAAAAAAAAAAGATTATTCTGTACAAACTAGAAGGGGAATACAAAATTTTGACGAGAAAAATATAGCATTGATAAATAAATCAAGACCATCAGCTGCATTTTGGAAAGCGGTTAAAACTATAAATGGAAAAGCCAATTCAATCTCTTTAGGATTACAAGCTGAGTTAAGTTAAGATGCCATTTTAGAACTCTTCTCAATGCGCCACAAATCTCGCCACACCGCCTTTATATGCAGCCCTTATGATCATAGATGAATATTTAGATGTCTTTCTATCAAAAAAGTAGAGGATGCCATCGAGAATTCAAAGAAAAATAAAGCCCCAGGAAATAATCGTGCGGAGAATAAGTGAGCAGCTACTTTTCCGGACGGAGCGATCCATGCTTCGATGGTTTGGTCATGTTAAACGCATGTCCCTGACCAGGATTCCACGACGTGCTATGGAATCCGTACCATCAGGTAGGCGTCCTCTAGGTAGACCAAGGATGAGATGGTTAGATCATGTCCATAATCTTTCCTATACCCGTATGGGGATTGATGATTTAGAGTCGATGGCGGAGAATCGAGAGCTACCCGCGACCCACTTAATGGACAAGCGGACCATTGAAAATGAATGAATGAAAGAAAATAATCGTATACCATTTGAATTTTATAAGAACTGCTCACCGGAATTTTTATCGGCGCTTACGCAGGAATTCAATAGAATATTTGCAACTGCGGTTCAGGTTCAGCGTTCAGGTTTCCAGATAGCGTTAATTTTTCCTCTGCACAAAAAAGGAGATTACGACGATCCAGGGAATCACAGAGTAGTCGGTGGTAAATAAGAAGGTTCTACATGATTTTCAAGCTGATTTTCGGAGGAACTACGTTTAAGGCTGTGTCGCATTTCTAGCTGACAAAATAGATACGATGCAACTAATTGGACACCTATTGCAAAACGTGGAATTTGACTGTAAACCTAGAAAAGTCAAAGATGATGTGATGATATTCCGAGATGGTGGAGGACGGTATACGCTCAAACTGAAATATAGAAATTTCAAGGCGAGCAGATCGAGATAGTCAAGCGGTATAAGTATCTGGGAGCGCTGATCACGCCGAGTTTGAACGCGAGCAAACACCTAAAGGCTAAGCTTGCAGAAGCTAAACGGGCGGTCAGCGACAGCGTCTTTAATTTTGCTTTATGCAGCACAAGTTTGGCGTAACTGCTCGTTTGAAGCTGGGGAATAGTTTATCCGATATTTCCTTAGGATGGAAAGGATAGGATTTAAGATTCCAAGCAGTTCCCTGAACTGTGTTACACTTATGGACACTGGAGTAGTACCCCTGTTCATTGATACCCTTAAACTGCTTTTAGACTTATCGTCCTTGGGATGAGCCAAGCAAGAATTCCAAGGTTGCTGCTTGCACAAATGTACCGAGCACCGAGCACAGGGTCAAATGCTCGGACAAATGTGACCAAAACTGGGGAATTGCTGTGACGGAAATGCAGTTATAACTTCACTCACTCTTATGGCGAATGATTCATAGGCTTTAATTAGGCAGAAAGGGAGAAGGTTACTTACGGAAACTGGACAACGAATTTATGACGAATTTACAAATAATGAAGCCCCAGCATCCCAACACAGAGGGATCCCAATAACAGGACTTATTTGTTGAGCAGCTATTCAGCAAACAAGAAGCATGATCTTTAAAGCAGCCCATAGACACTACACTCGTGTCTGCACCGGTGGCGATGTACGGAAATGTGTGCAGTCCTTCGACGCTGTCCAGGGCTTCCAAATTTTCTTGGAACTCCTTTACACCTCTTGCTTCCAATCTTTTTGCTGATTGTATCTATACCATATTGATACTCAGATAGTCACTCTGTTGCTTCAATTGCTGCTTCCAAACTATTGCAAATAATTCGCTTTACAACTCTGCCCGCCGTGTTTGACATCTTGACATGTTTGAGATGTTTGATATAATACTTTTAATGAGCGACGCAATGGGTGGGCCTTACCTGACGCGTTCACGAGTAATGAGGCGAGAAGAACCAAACATGAGATTAGAGTTGTGTACGAGGACAAAACTGATGGAAGCCCTGCTGAGACTACATCCCCCGATCTCGCACTCGTAGAAAAAATCAGTACACTAGGGGAGCAAATACATGGAATTTTTATTTCTATTTCTGATTCAAATGCCGAAGGATCCACTGAATATCTGGGCCCTAACATATATCTATCCACATTTGGATTATATTGCTATTTCGAAGTCAGCTCTCCGTATGAGTCTGTTCAGTTTGTATAGTGCGTTTGCCACTGAATTACTTGCACGTGTGTACAATATGCGAAGTATGTATGACAGTAGACCCCATGGGGATAACAAAACCATCTCAACATCAGCACTCTTGTGGTTAGATACGAACACTCAAACAGACGGATATCCGTATGCAGTGAGTTGGTACCTTGATGTGTCTCGCCTCACATTCATTCATTGAAATTAGATTTATCTGGTACTACGGATTTATGAAGAGTGGAATGTGAGGACAAAAACATGGCTTGTCTGCTCAGTGCACTGAATCGGATGCAAATAGATTTCTAAGCTGTCAATGCTATAAACAGAAAAATAGGGATGTACCTCAACCTCATATGAAATTATTTGATGGAGTATGTGTGCTTTCATCCTTTCCAAGGGGGTGTTCACTGTTCATGCGGTGGAACTTACCAGGCTACATTGTTCGGGTTAACCTGACACATCTTCCCGTGGATTCATATTTATTTTACCCTTCGTTTGCTGTATAAATATCATTCGAGCATACTCTACAGCTGCGAGTATGGTACGGTACTTAGGTTAGGTTAGGTTAGAGTGGCAGGCCGCGACAAGTGCAGCCTCACGTAGGCCAGAGGAGGCTCATTGTGATACCACAGGATCTGAAGATCTCACAACTACCCGTTGAACCAAGAGGAGCTGAAAATAAAGCGTTGGAGGCAACTTATGCTTGCATTAGCGAGTTCGCCGAGATTGTCGAAGAAGTATTCTCCGAGATATAGCTTTCTACGAGTTGAAAGGGCAGGGCACGTGCATAGGAGGTGAAGAATTGTCTCTTCCTCCTCCTCGTCCATGCAGCTTCTACAGAAGTCATTGGAAGGGAGGCCCAGCCTGAGAGCATGTCTCCCAATAATGCAGTGCCCCGTGATGACACCTACTAATATGCTTATGTTGGATCTTTTTTGTTTTACAAGATTGTTGGAGCGCTTAAGATCCAGAATGGGCCAGATCTGTTTCGTTATGGAGCACGTGGTGCAGTTTGACCACCTGCGATTAGTGGCGCTTATCGCATTTTGTTGAATTAAAAGTCGGTACGGTACTTGAAAGACTGCGTTTTTCTAGCTCGTCGCTGTCCCTGATTTGTTAAGGAATTTATGGCCATTTATCTATGGTAGCGCATAAAGAATTTTATTTGCTTCCCCAGGAATTTGTGCTCGCTTCGATTGCTCCGAGGTTACTCACCCCCTGTCCAGGCATGGTCAGTTTACATCAGTCAAATGGACTTTGTCTTTTGGATTAGGCTCCATTGGGCTTTTACAATTTTTACTTTCGAAAGAAATCTTACCATACACGAGTAGATAGATTTTTGTCCGGGTTGCCAACTTTATAAGTTTTTTTTGTCGAAATTAGGGCTTATCCTTCGGACTGACAGCACATGGGCAGACTTCAGCCAGGATATTCTAGAAATACTAAAGGAAGCAAACACAATGTTGCGAAAGCCTATAAGTCTTTCATTAAAAATTCGTCGCTGATTCCAAAGGACTTTAGCCACAGAATCAACTAAATATTCTTTGATGTTGCGGCTCCATTATACCCGAGCTCTGGCGCTTCTTTCTGCGATAGGGCGAAATATCTAGGAATAATATTAGACAGAAAACTTAATTGGAAGACGAATGTCAAGGAAGAAAGCAGCTAATGCTTTCTTTGTAACCGCGTCTTTGGCAGGAGGTGGGCACAAAATCCCAAAACATTCCTGTGGATGTACACGACAATCGTGCGGCGTGGTCTGGTGGCAAGCCGCAGGCAAGGCGACCAATCTCAGATCAATGACAAAAATACAAAGACTAACCAATGCGATGAAAGCCCCACCTACAGCTGGACTGAAGGCAATTCTTAATCTGTCTCGTCTAGACCTATACATGGAAGAATCTGCAACCAAAAGTGCCTTAAGGACTCGCCAAACTGGTACTTGGAATCCGTGCAACTTTGGTCAAGCTGATATTCTAGGGAAATACAATGGGAACGTTGTCACTTCTGACTATATGACTGAGTATGATTTGAAGTTGAATTGGCAGTGAATAATTGTCTGTTGAGTGTTGCTGTTTGTTTATCGGTTACTATTTCTGTTACTCTTACTTCACCAGGCACATAATGCTACCTCGTTACATCTTCCATGAACTAAATGGTGCGAATTCCTGCGAAAAATCCCCCGCTTTGTTTCGATGAAGTACGACCGTGGTGTGTCAGCTAATTTATCTATCCATAGTTCAATGTCTCTGATCCAAACTACGTCTCCAGGTTGAAAGTCCTCGCGTTTTATAACACCATGTCGTTTATCATAATCGATGCATTGTTTTTCCTTAAGCTTTTTATTTTTCTCAACAGCTTTTTGAAAATGATCTCCTATGCATCCCGGACGAAGTTGATTCCCATCGATAGGTAGAAGTGTACGAATCCTTCTGCCCATTAACATTTCTGCAGGGGAGAGTCCGTTCGCTAGAGGTGTCGATCTGTACTCCATCAAAGCAATGTAAGGATCGGTGTTCTTCTTCAATAACGATTTTACAATTCTTACAGCAGACTCGATGAACCCGTTGTAATATCTCTTGGGAATATATCGGCGATGATGTCACGTGTTGAAAGCCCCAACCATTGCCGAATTTAGAAAATGTAGAGTAATTTATAGTTTGAAATTGTCCACCATTGTCTGATCTTACTACGTACCGGACATTGATTGATTTCATTATGGTGTGATTTGATTTTCTTATAGAGCGATCTCGGGGTACATTGAGAAATAGTCGCTGACTACTAAATAAGGTACGGATTTATGGAAAAACAGGTCCTCGCCAACAGGTCAGGCTCTTCACTTCTAATCATAGACTCGTGTCGTGGATTTAGCTGTTGTTTGCAAATAGAACACTTTTTAATGTAAGTCTTCGATATCCTTAGTATAACTAGGCCACCAAACAAAATTTCTTACCCTTGATTTACACTTTACTACTCCAAGATGTCCGAGGTGTATCTTTTCAAGAATCTCCTTCCGAAGCCCACCGGGATTACCATTGCATTAAAATGTTGTTGTTTATTGATAGAGAATATCTGTCGTTGAAATAATTGCAAATATTTGGTCCAATATGGTATCTGTCTGGCCACCCATTTACACAAAATTGTCTGACTTGATTTAAGATGGAATCATTTTCTTGAGATTTGATTATGCCACTTAGTTTTGACGACCTTGCTGGTAAGTTCTTCACAACTGCTGAGCTTTTGCAGTCATTTTCGCTGTTAATGGGATGGCGCGATAGCGCATCTGCAGTTACTAAGAATTTGCCTGCCGTATAATAGATATCAAATGTGCATTTCATCATCTTCATGCGGAAGCTTTGGAGACGAGCTGTTAAATCATCAATGTTTTCTTTGGAAAAGATGGACACCAACGGTTTGTGATAGAAATTCTGGAAATTTATTTACTGCCGCTCAGGTAAGTGCAGGTGCTTCATTTTCAATAGGTGCGTACCCTTTTTATGCTTCCGAAATAGTCCTGGAGGCATATGCAGATTTTGGTTTTCGTCGACTTGCAGAAGCACGGATCCAAGTCCATAGGATGAGGCATCGAAGGAAATTATGGTCTTATGATGGGGGATTATATAGTTTAAGTACTGGGGCGCTTGTCAACATCTTCTTAAGCTTTTGAAATGCTTGTTCTTGCGACACCTCCTATAGAAAACTGGTATTACCATTTAAGAGTTGGTTTAAGGTGCGCTAATATCGTTGGTTTTTGTGAAAGCAGCCATAACCTTGGAATAAACTTTTTTCATATTCATTTTCGAACTTTAGTGAAAGAAACACATCATCTGCCTGGTCGCAAATGAGGTAGATTAACGATTTGATTTGTTCTTCTTGGGAAGATTTATCTAGTTTCGATGCAATACGAAACCTTTCAAATCTTCTCTTCCATTTCGTCCACTCAGACGGATTACTAAATGTAAATGGATCTAGACATCTACTGCTCGATGTAAGACCTACTGTTCCTATCCCTGCCGTATCTGCTAATGGTGGATCTGTCATATTTGATGTGTGATAAACTGATAAATAATATAGTCGCGATGCTAATCGATTAAACTGTGTACGTGGATTTACTATACGTTATAAATAAGTTATAACAATGTATTCGCAAGCTAAAATGAAATTACGCGGACGCAGATCCCACCGTTGCCACCATGTTGTGTATAGAAATACGAATTTGAAACGCACCGCTGGAGAGTATAATCGTAACCGGCTTTATTCATATTCATTAGTAATTACAAGGATACAAGTATGTATTAACACAACACACATACACTACACATATACAACACTGATGTCTCACTTTTTGATCTTAACAGGTTTTTGACGATATCAAGATGGCTGGACGGCGGCGCCGAGTAATCACCAGAGTAATCATAAGGCTAACCATCCGAACATCAACGGTTAACTCCTATGGGTGGGCGGTATGATAGCGACAAAAATGTCCTTCAGCTTACTGTATTCGACACTTGTACTTCAGTGAATACCATTACCAAAAAAAAAAAAACTCCATCTTACCGCAGAGGCTTTGGGCAGCTTCTATGATCCAATGCCTAACATAAAGAGAATTTGTTAAATAACCTTTGTCCAACACTCTACCTTTCTTATGAAAAAAATAACGGACGGAATTTGTTTTTGTATGGAGCACTTTAAGGACTCGTAAATAAAATAGTATCTATTCCTTTGACTGGATTACGTGTAAAAATTACACGACACCGCAAGCAAAATGCCTTTCATTAATCCCACCATGGTTTATTCATAAGCAGCTGTGCTTCTTTGCTTTTGTGTTGTTGCCTATGTCGTTAGGGTAGATACGAATAACAACAATGAACAACACTTCAATAATGTATGAATCTATACAATTGTGTATCCATGAACCATGAGTTGCATTCAAGTAGAAACCATTTGATTGACATACTAAGCGTCGATCAGACTACACGTAATAAATAATGCAGGGTGACTCAATCGCCAGCGGGTAGCATCCCTCCCATTAACTTTGAAAATATTATGATTTGTGCGCGTTGAATATTTTCTGTATTTGTTTCAGATACAATTTGGGATGGGTTGTCTTGTCTCATACTCAAAGGTGTTTGTGAACACTTGATGATTTTTCCTATTTGGGGGGTTTATGGCAATTAAGATCAAACAAAGAATAAAATTGGAACACAAAATGTCGTTGGAAAGGGAACTGATGGTTTTGCATGGATGCCTTCTGTTAATTAGCGCTCATAAATGATTTATGTATTGTAC
This sequence comes from Cheilosia soror, assembly GCA_949372485.1. Taxonomy (NCBI): domain Eukaryota; kingdom Metazoa; phylum Arthropoda; class Insecta; order Diptera; family Syrphidae; genus Cheilosia; species Cheilosia soror. The sequence goes on along the minus strand of OX443565.1, from coordinate 4,307,137 downwards.
GTGACTTGTTTTATGTATACAGATAATAAAAGAAAGAGTTTTTGCATTCGAAAATTCGTGCAGGTGCTTGGATAAGGGTTGTAGATAATTCTAACATATTCATTGTTTATTAAACACAATGGCGAGGAATTATAATGATTCTCAATACACCTAAACACCCGTGGCGGAGGGGTATCTAATCTAATGTATGCGTAGTGATGTTATCCTTTACCATCCCTTTGTGCGTTCGCGTCAAATTTGTCATACACGAGAACATATTGTTTAGGTGAACACCTCTATATTAAGCCCCATCCAACCTTTTTCAATGCGACTAGGTTTCTAAGGCTTCCTCAAAAGAAAGTAAGATACTCTTCTTTTTGGCGTTTCAGAAGGGAAGAATTGATATTGAATTTAACTTATTCACTTCGACTTACTTTTCTGCAGCCTCCTATACTCTTGGTTTCGATAATGCCTCTGCCTCCAGCTCAAAATACGCATCAAACAGTCACGCGTTGTGGATGCATTTGTTTCTCAACAACTACTCGTAGGTTTTCTGTGCGTCAAATGCGACAATTCTGACAATTAACGAAGTCATCTACGTTTCTACAAGCTTCATTGCTCCAAAATCCATTCAACAAACTCTCTTCGCGCTGCATGGTAAGTACTCAGTCTTCAGCTCTTGTGTCAATTGAACTTTGTAAGCGTGAAATTTCAAGTTTTTTGTGAGAATTCGCTGTAGAGAGCTTCTTGAAATGGCCGATTCTTGACTACGGTGCCGAATTGATGTTACTGGACTGTCAGCAGTACTTTCGCGAAATGGGGTGGAATCGGCTAAGGTGATAGTTGATAGTTGACAATCAATATCATTGCTTTACATCCACGTAAGGTGATTATCAAATTGACAATCGCTTTTTTGCGATCAAATTCATGCGACAGCTATTTAGGTGTCGCTTTCATACATTTGTGTCATTTTCATTGGTATGCACCTCGTCTTCAACTCCAAAGGAAAAATGTATTTTAATTTAAAATTAAACACTTTGAAAATTTGGAAACTCGTGATGTTTTACTTTATTGGATTATAACATCTAGCCAAATCCGGATATTATTGCATATAAATGTATGTGGACAGGATCCGTATCTGCTTCTTATTAACGTGAGACCTTAAAAAAACAAACAAATTGTTTTTAATTTGTGAACGATATTAGTATTCTCCATGCAATGAAACACTAAGTGACGTTCGAAGTGCTGACAATAATCAATCAGGTTTTGTGATCGCTTTACGCAGAGCAAACAAGAGTTGATAATCAAAAACGACAATCAAAAGGGCGACAATCAACTATCACCTTAGCCGATTCCACCCCTGTTTCGATGTTTTCTGTTGAGCGACTTGTGACAGGACACCCAGAGCCAGAGTGTTTAAGATGGATCAATTTATCCAGTCTTCTTGGATTTTTCAATTATTCTATTCACAGTTGATGGTTTTAAAACACTATGTTCAAAAATCCAAAGATGGTACACTTCTTTCTAATGAGGAGGACATCTTGCGCAGATGGAGCGAGCACTTTTCCGAATTGCTCAATCCAATCCAGGGCATTGAGGATGACACATCTATCGCCTTAAGCAGGGCGGAAAATAGTCCCACGGTAGAGGAAGTCACTTTTGCGATCAAATCGCTAAAAGCTGGCAAATCCGCCGGAGTGGATGAAATCCGGCCAGAAATGTTAAAGGCCTTAGGTGAAGAGGGAGTCAAATGGCTCGCTCGTGTCATTAAAGTGGCCTGGGAATGCGGCGAAACTCCCAGCGATTGGCAGATTGGGGTGATTGTGCCCCTTTTCAAGAAAGGGGATAAAAGAGATTGCTCCAATTACAGGGGTATATCACTTTTAAGTCTCCCCGGAAAAGTCTTTGCCAAGGTGCTGGAAACGCGTTGCAGAGCTGTGGTCGAGGCACGATTAGGAGATGAGCAGTGCGGCTTTCGTCCCGGCAGAAGCACAACCGACCAGTTATTCACTCTCAGAATGGTACTTGAGAAGGCTTGGGAGTATGCTACACCTGTTTACGCTTGCTTCGTAGATTTGGAGAAAGCATATGACCAAGTCCCTCGAGGGAAACTCTGGAGTGTATTACAGGAGTATGGAATTGATGGTTCTCTCTTGAGAGCCATTCAATCTCTTTACACAAACTGTAAAAGCTGTGTTCGGGTAAACGGCGTTAAATCAATACCTTTCACCGTGGGCGTTGGACTTCGCCAGGGGTGCGTCTTGTCGCCTCTCCTTTTCATTACTTATATGGACTGGATGTTACAGCGCAGTCTTGGCGAAGAACGTTTCGAATTGGGAGATCTGAGGATAAGTCATTTGCTCTTCGCTGATGACTTGGTCATCCTTGGGTCCTCTCAGACTGAACTTCAGCGCGCACTCGATCGGTTTGTAGCCGTTTGTGTTGAAGCTGAGATGAAGGTAAATGTGAACAAATCTGAAGTGATGGTCGTCTCCAGAACGCCTGTTCAATGCACTCTGCATGTTAGTGGAGTCCCATTGAAACAGGTGGAGAAGTTTAAGTATCTCGGGGTCTTATTCACGAGTGATGGAAGGAGCAATGCCGAGTTTTCCTGTAGGATTGGTCAGGCTGGATCGATTTTGAGACAGCTTGGTCATTTTGTTATCAGGAGGACTGAACTTGGTGTCAAAGCTAAGTTGTCAGTCTTTAATTCGGTGTTTGTTCCAACTCTTACCTATGGTCATGAGGTTTGGGTAATGACCGAAAGAATAAGATCGCGAATACAAGCTGCTGAAATGAGATTTCTCCGTAGTATTGCTGGTGTGACCCGTAGAGATCGCATCAGAAATACCAGAATACGTGAGGAACTCAATGTCGAGCAGCTACTTCTCCGGATGGAGCGATCCATGCTTCGGTGGTTTGGTCATGTTAAACGCATGTCCCCGACCAGGATTCCACGACGTGCTATGGAATCCGTACCATCGGGCAGGCGTCCCCTAGGTAGACCCAGGATGAGATGGTTAGATCAAATTCATAATCTCTCCTCTACCCGTATGGGGATTGCCCTTGATGATTTAGAGTCGATGGCGGAGGATCGAGAGCTATGGAGGGTCCACTTGAGCAACCTACACCCGCGACCCACTTAATGGACAAGCGGACCATTGAAAATGAATGAATGAATGAATGAATGTTCAAAAATTGCGCACTGTAGCTGACAAACCTTCATTATTTTTAAAATAATGCTCAACAATGTAAAAGCGTTGGTTTTTCGTATAGCGCTGTCATTTTTGTTATCTGTTTTTTCCGTTGGCATCACTGTATGTTAGTACATGGCGCAAAATTCAAATTTTGCGTGAATTATGGGAAACCCTTTAAATTGCGCTGTGTTAGGTAACTTTTGAACTTTTAATATTTTCCGCAATTTTAGGATTTTTTTTTTCATAGAAACAACCTGTCTTAGTGGTTAGTTGTGCATAAAGCTTTGTTCTCCTGCCTTTGGGAGATGTGGTTTTTAAAGTACGTTTAATCAGTCAGAACAGGCAATTATATTCTCGTTCGTCTATTATTTAAAACCAACCCTTTTTGAAAGTTTCTTGGTTTCTATTTTTTTTTTTTTTGCTAAAGCATTTAATGTTAAATTTGTTTATTGATTTTCCTTACACTCTCTCTTGAATGAATGTGTAGCTACAACGAAAGTTTCTTCCTGCAATGACTGTGTATTTGTATATATTCAGCAACATATACAAGCTAAACCCTGTGTGCCTAATGTCTTTATATATATATACATATATAAACGGGTACATAGAACTTTTCCCCAATAGGATGCCGCAAGAATAAAATTCAGTTGCCGAGTCAAAGTCAGGGTGGCAGAGACATCAGCATCTATGAACTTTTATTGAATGGCTTTTTATATACATGGTCCCTTTTATTTCCTTTTATTCAGTCCTTCCTTTCCCTTTTCAACAGCAAATTGACAGAGTTATTTAAATTCATCCTAATGCCGTTGAAATACTTAGGGGTGTTAGAAGGAATAACCCCTTGGACAGAGGGTAGGGCTATAATGATGAATCAAAACTCCATTTAGTAGGAGATGAGTTGGGCCTTGCTACCAGGAGATGAGAATTTTTTTGCCGAATTGTTGGTTACTATGACTTCAATTGAAATTGATTAATGAAAAGATGAGGCTTAATTACGTTGGCGTTTGTCGGAAAGTGTGGTACCGTGAGTGTAGGTAAGTAAGCGACGGCGGATACCATATGAGTTTGATATCATCCAGCAGCTTTTTGTTGTTAGCTATCAGCCGAAGAGAGTAGATCGCGATTACTCGAGGTTTGCTGACCGCTTTCTTTGTGCTGACGTCAGATCAACTGATTTGCAGATACTTCTTCAAGAAATTCAGGCAAGTTACGCTACTTTTCCTCTGTATTTTGAAAAGCGAAGGGTTACTCGCCTAAATCATGGAGTAGCTCGTGACCAAGTTTTGAGCTCTATCACCGGGACAAGGTGGTATTCTTGCCATAATGCTGCAAAAATTTGATTAGACAGTTATACCTTGGGTCAGGCAAATTAAAGGAAGCTGAGTCCTATACTAAACCATGCTCCATAGTCGAGAAGACGTGTCTGTGAAGTTTTAGTAACCAAAGTCTGCAGCAATCCGGGAGGGAATTTAGGTGTGCGCTCTTTTGTGGTCAAGCATAGTCTCCCCAACATACCTATCTACGGAGATTGAAAAAGAGCTTCAAATTGAAAAATAACTGCACCGTAGCCGATACACAGCTACCACCAGAGACATAGAGGCGCTTTCCATACTGAATAGATCCGGTGCCATGAAATAAAGTCTTATGCAAAAAGGTCCAAAAAGTAATTTTGGACTTTATTGCAATTCTGAAATTGCAATAAAGTTCAAAACGATTTTTGGACTTTATTTCATTTTCAAAAGTGCAATAAAGTCCAAATCGAAGTGGAAATAAAATCCACAATGCATAAACAGTAGAATATGTATGGGGGGCATGCTGCCCCCCTGCAACCCCCCTGCTCGTCTTTCTTTTACATTGCTGAGTGCAATAATGTCCAATGAGTTTATTGCACTTTCAAAAATTAAATAAAGTCCAAAACTCGTTTTGGATCTTATTGCAATTTCTAAAGTGCAATAAAGTCCAAACAAGTCCCAAATTACGTTTTGGACCTTTTTGCATAAGACTTTATTTCATGGCACCAATAGATCCAATACCTTTCATAGAGCTAGTTGTCAAAGTTAGGTAACTGCCTTCAAACCAAATCGGTAAAACTGAACTGAAAATAAAGAAACCTACAATACACAAGAAAATATCTATATGTCTCTGTCCGTCGCGTCAGTGTTTCACTTACTTACTTACTTAGACGGTTCTACAGTTCGGGGTAAACCGACGCCTCAGCTAGCCAGCCTCTCTAATTAGCCCGATTCTTACCTAACTGCTTCCAGTTGCGCACTTCTAGTCGGTTGAGGTCGCCTTCCACTTGAGCGCGCCACTTAAGGCGGGGTCTTCATCTACTGCGTTGTCCATCCGGGTTACATTCGAAGACTCTACGGGTGGGAGCATTAGTTTCCATCCGCTCTACATGTCCTAGCCATCACAAACCAGTAAGAATAGACCGTCGACTCCTCCCACATAACGGACTTTGCCTACAAGCTGCCGGGGGCCAGGATTTTTCATGTATTGGTAGTGTACAAAATCAAAGGAGCGCCATTAATGCACGCATACATGAAAAATCTTAGGCCTTTAAATCTCCTTCTTCAAAGCCCGTCAACGCAAATGGGACCGAGCATTTTACAAGGAATCTTTCTCTCGAAGCGACCGAGTATATCTTCATCCGCTTTAGATAGAGTCCATGCTTTAGCGTCAGTGTCTTAGGAGTCCTTATTGACCCTAAAAAAAAAAAAAACATTGAATATCAAGTTCCGGAAGCCAGCACGGAATTCTATTGTATCCCTGGTATGGTGGCCCGCCTTAAATATTACTTGCAGCTGAGTCCATTAGTGGACTTATTTCCCTGCACCTACATGCAACTGCAGTCAAATTTTCCTACGCACCAATATGAGGCTCTTGGAATCCAATGTAAAATTCGTACTGCCTTATGCCTGTGAAATCTAAAAAGTCTCTACCATCTTCTCGATAAGATTACAGGCATATGTAAACCGCTACATTCTTAAGATCCGATGGTCGCAAATTATATCGAACCAAGAATTGTGGCGCATAGCGGCAGCGGGTCAAAATGTTTTGAATGTCTAAATTAGGCAATGGAAGTGGCGCTGGATTGGCCACACGTTGCGTAGACCAAACGACAACATCGTGAAGCAGTCCTTCGAATGGAATCCTTTAGGTACACGGCGAGTTGGTAGACCAAGAACTACTTGAAAATCAACAGTATTGGTCGATGCAGCAACACAGCGTAAATCGTCGCCACAGCTGAGGTACCTGCTCGCAGATCGAGAAGGATGGAGGAAGTTTGTCGCCGCCCTATGCCCCTCCCAGGGTTGAAGGACTCATAAATAAAATATCCTATAACCTTCTACATTCCCTGATGCAACCTGAAGTAGGGCCTATTGTCACCCAAACTGAATGTTTGAAAACAAATTCCGCACAAGACTCCCGTTGAAATAGCAGAAAGAGACAACTACAAACGATTTCGACATACCCGGCCATAAGACGGTTCCAAAATGGATTACGAAGTGGGAGCAGACGTCTTTTCAACAGAACTAAATATATCTTCTAAATCTTTTCGCCTCCCCAATGCAGCCAGGGTCTTCTAGGGTAATGTTCTGGAGATTCTGAGTAAAGTTACAACAAAAAGATACATCGACAGCCAGGCTGCTAATAAAAGTCTTTCGATTCGTTCATTATTCCAGCTTGTATTTGACTGCAGGGAGCTCGGGCTAGTGGCATCGGATAGAGATTACTTTCGGCTGTGTTCCCGTCCATGGCTCCGCTCTTTGTGCTTGTCATCTACGGAAGAGGTCTACCTTCCACTAGGATATATGAAGACAGAAAACTTCTTGCATTGCTTATATATAACTTTCCAATTTGTTTGTGGATGGCGGACTATAGCCAAAACTAGATACCAGAAGCTAGCCATTTTATTCACTGAATGACCCCCCATCAATCTCGAATTTATGTAATCGATCGTATGAACAGTTAGATGTAGATTGAAGCCGTTCAGTCTACAGCGACTTATATAACGCAGACAAGTTGACAGTCGGGCAGTATCTCGAAACCTACTTCTCTGAACGTATCCATTATCGAAATTTGAGAATTATTGAATATCTTGAGTTCGAAATACATACCTAACAGAACAAATGTAACCAAAAAATAATAAGGGGCAAATTAAAGGCAACGTCCTTTATCCCGATAATTGTAGGATATAATTTACCCGCAACCCTCCCGTGTGTGTGCTCAATTAGCTAGGAGGAAATTACACAACTTCCTTCGGTATTGCGTTCGTTGTGCTTCTCCAATGTTTGACATTCTATTCCCTGTTCCCCCATACAATTATGTGCACGTACAATAACATTTCATAAACAATGGGGTTTGTTGAAGAGGAGGACAATAACAACAACACCATTGTTATCTGTGTTTTTGCTTAATGATACCGTGTGCCGGCTTTTCCTGGTGGCCACCTGGGAAGTCATAGTAAATGAATAAAAAGTAATCTTCCCAGAGTAGGGGAGTACTACTACCACTACTGCGATTTTTTTTTATCCATGGGGTTGATGACAGTTGTTGTATTTTTTATTTCTTGTTTGACATCTGTTTGTCCGTAGGTTAGTTCTGGAACATATGTTTTTGGTGTCAAAGAGTTGTAGCTGGTTCCAACGAAAAATGTCCGGTAGCGAATTATTGCGGCCGAACAAGGTTGTATTTATTTATTTTATTTTATTTACATCAGTATTAGAAATCAAAAATTCAATATACTTTTTTTTATAATCAAAAAATTGTAAAAGCTAAAGGGTGAAATAAATTGTCTGATAAAAGTTACGAACAGCCAGCTTAGACAACAAACCCTCGCTGATTTTCTGAACAACAAATTTGACAGTTTAAACTTGCGAACTGTAGCTGTCAAACGTAAAATCTCGCTCAGAACTAAACGAATTCTCATTTCGCGTATAGTGCTCCATTTTGAATATCTAAGCCTGTCAGCTGTCACATTTTTTCTCTTTGATGGTCTTGCATGGATTTTCGGACACCTTGTACCTATTTAAACTCAAAAATTATGGCGTGGTGATTGGTTTTCTCTCTCTATTCAGAAATCCCTGGAATTCAAATTAAATTTGAGGGTCTTTGCTGTGACCTAGATTTCTCCAAGCCTTTCATTCAATATAGTTTAGGTAAAATTATGACTATGGTTTGTATTACCCTGCATCTAGTACCTGCTACTTAAATAATTACAAGATGGATTCTCCTACGACTCGTGAAGTTTCCTACTGTTCCCAAGGGTAGAAGCGCAATGTTATAAGGCAAAACAAAAATATAATTCATTCATTTTCAATGGCCTGCTTATCCATTAAGTGGGCCGCGGGTATAGGTTGCTCAAGTGGACCCTCCATAGTAGTTCTCGATTCTCTGCCATCGACTCTAAATCATCAAGGGCAATCCCTATACGGGTAGAGGATTGATTATGAACTCAATCTAGCCATTTCATCCTGGGTATACCTAGAGGACGCCTGCCTGATGGTACGGATTCCATAGCACGTCGTCTAATCCTGGTTGGGAACATGCGTTTAACATGACCAAACCACCGGGCCGCTCCGTCCGGAGAAGTAGCTGCTCGATATGGAGTTTCTCACATATTCTGGTGTTTCTAATTCGATCTCTACAGGACGCACCAGCAATACAACGGAGAAATCACATTTCGGCAGTGTTAAGCTATAAAACTTTAGTGCATAATCGAAACAAATTGAAATGCAATCTTAAAAAAACTTAAAGAACCGAACACGACATACAGCGCATTATATAAACTGCAACCGCAAGCGCAACCAACACAAACACGAAAAGCACGGAAAAAAAAAAAGGTGAGGTCAGTTTTTGTGTTGCGCTTACTGCATGATTCGTTGAAGATGAAAAAAGAAGTCAGTCGCATTCAAAAGCTCAAAGGAGCAATAAGTATAAATTGGATAAACTAAATAAAATTGTTCTAAGTTCAATAAATGAATTCTTATTTTGGCGATAATAAAGAAAATGCTACATCAGGATTCGTGTCAACAAACATATAACAAAGTGTTTTTATTTAATACAGTCCATTTTGCATCAACATAAAACAGGAAAACAGGCAGTTCATGACCATATGGTTAGAGTTGGAATAAACACCGAATTAAAGACTGAGAGCTTAGCTTTGACACCAAGTTCAGTCCTCCTAATAACCGAATGACCAAGCTGTCTCAAAATTTACCCAGCCTGACCAATCCTACAGGAAAACTCGGCATTGCTCCTTCCATGACTCGTGAATAAGACCCCGATGTACTTAAATTTCTCCACCTGTTTCAATGGGACACAACTGACATGAATAGTGTAATGAACAGGCTTTCTGGAGTCAGCCATCACTTCAGATTTTATTTTCATCTCAGCTTCAACACAAACGGCTACAAACCGATCGAGTGCGCGTTGAAGTTCTGTCTGACCCAAGGATGACCAAGTAATCAGCAAAGAGCAAATGACTTATCCTCAGATCTCCCAATTCGAAACGTTCTTCGCCAAGATTGCGCTGTAACATCCAGTCCATACAAGTAAGGAAAAGGTAGGAGCGGAGACAAGACGCACCCCTGGCGAAGTCCAACGCCCACGGTGAAAGGTATTGATTTGTGTAAAGTGATTGAATAGCCCTCAAGAGAGAACCGTCAATTCCATACTCCTGTAATATACTTTAAAGTTTACTTCGAAGGACTCGGTCGTATGCTTTCTTCAAATCTACGAACCATGCGTAAACAGGTGTAGCATACTTCCATCCCAAGCATTCTCAAGTACCATTCTGAGCGTGAATAACTGTGCTTCTGCCGAGAGGAAAGCCGCACTGCTCATCTCCTAATCGTGCCTCGACCACAGCTCTGCTTCTGCAACGAATTTTTTCAGAGAGACTTAAAAGTGATATACACTTGTAATTGGAGCAATCCCTTGTGCCAATCGCTGGGGGTTTCGCCGCATTCCTAGGCCACTTTAATGACACGATAGAGCCATTTAACTCCCTCTTCATCTAAGGCATTGAGCATTTCTGGCTGGATTTTATCCACTCCGGCAGAATTACAAGCTTTTAGCGATTTGATCGCAAAAGTGACTTCCTCTACCGTGGGACTATTTTCCGACCTGCCCAAGGCGATGGAATTGTCATCCTCAATGCCCTGATTTGGATTGAGCTCGCTCCATCTGCGCAAGATGTCCTCCGCATTGAAAAGAAATGTATACTAATTTTGGATCTGACTCCTTCAATAATGTTCCACTATCCACTTCCTCCCTCTAAGACGGCGGATGCGGTCTGCCAGAACACCTTGCTTGCAGATCTGTGATCACGGTCAAATTTCTCGCCGAACTCCTTCCAAGATTGTGCTTTTGCAAATTCTTTGCGCCTCAATGTACAAGTTTCGAGAAAGTGAGTATGCAACACACTTAATTTGTTTTACACTGCATTTCTCTAAAATTAATTCACTTTCCAAATAATATAGCCATCCTGACAAAAAGTTTGCGAGGAGGATTGTATTAATTTAAACAATAATTGATTAAAATTATTGAACTCACCCACCACACACCCTCGGCCCGGCCGTGTAGCTGTATCCACCACAAAAATACACTATAAGGAAAGAAAACAACACTTAAAAAAATTTGCTAAATTTTAATTTGTTTGGATGCCGTTAAAACTGTTGGTTTAAAACTTGCACAAACAGAAAAGCATACGATATGAACGGCGATCTATTGAAACAGTTCATATAGGCATGGATTTCTCTCTGTATAAGAAGTTTATACACATCGCTCTGCATAAATATTTAATTAAAGTTACAAAAAAAAAAAAACGATTTTATTTTGAGAAATATTGAGTTTGTAACAATTCATCTCATACAAAAGGCACATCTTCTGATCACAGGTTTTGTAAGCCTCACCACGACTCTGATAGGCTGCCCATTTGCTCACACTAGATTTTTCACTGTTTTAAAATAAATTCACAAGACATCTTAAACACTCAATAAAAATCTTAGAAAGAGCTGCTTTAAAATCCGTGCCATTAGCGGTCTATGACAAGTACTGTTTTTAGAGACTTTAATACTTATACAGACACCGCTAATAGTAAGGCTCTTATTTTTGTCTTCTTACCTACTATAACTAAGGAACATAAAAAAAAGGAGAACATTTAGGCGGGATGCTTTAAGGCTTGCGCAAGTAAGAATGTATGTGTCATTTACATCTGTATGCTACATGTCCAAGACAAACACATTCTTCCCTGCACAGCTCATCTTTGCATACACTAACACTCACAGAATCACAGTTTCGCACGCTATAAGTTGGTTGAGGTCCCCTTCCGCTTCGATGCGCCACCTGAGTGGTGGTCTTCCTCTACTGTGCCGTCCCTCAGGTGCTGATTCGAAGATCTTCCGAGCCGGAGCATTCGCTCTAAATGACCCAGCCACCTCAGTCGTTGGACCTTCCCTCCTCTGGCTAGGTCGATGTCGTTTAACCTTGACCTTGAGGAGGTTATTTTGGCTCCTCGTTTCTAGGATCCTGGAAATAAAAGTTGTAACCATCGGGGCCGTCAAGGTTAAACTTTTTTTCAACCGAAAAGACAACGCGTTTGCATTCTCTGCTCCAAGCGACATGTTCTCTTGCAAAATTCATTCGATGCTCCTTGTGTACTTGCCTCAAAACCGGTTTCTTTTTTCGTATTATCCTTCGGACCGTTACGTTGCTATGTTAGCTGATACTCCGCTGTTGGCCCTTATTTTAGTCGCCGGTAGATTTGAATTTGCGACAAGCCGTAGAATTAACCGCTTTTCTCGCAATGTTGTCGCTTCTGCCGGGCGTCATTTTAGATTTTTCCCATAGTCCTGTGGATCCGCAAGATAACTATTTACAACAGTCTTACTTCTGTTTAGCCTCCTTGCAATTTCTCGGCCTGAGAGTCGTAACTCCTTGAAAGCATCTATTTTTCCTCTTTCTGTCGCTGTCAAAGTCTTTCCGGAACACATTTTTTTATTAAACTAAATGAACACAGTTCTTTTCAACGCTTTTTTTAATATTCTTAATAAAACTCTGAAAAAGATAGCTCCTGCAACGAAATATTCGCAGTGGCCTCATCCTAGTTGCGCATCTTTTTATACGCTTTTCAGGCAGTTAATTGTTTGATCTTTAGAAATTCCAGCCGTAGTTTTTTATTTACCCTTAAAATTTATGACTTTCTGTTGGAAAAATATGTACCTGTTCAGAGATAGCAATATTTTCCGGGTAAAACACTTTTAACAGCAGTAGCAATATATGGCCTTATCCTAGTTATCGCCAGTGTAAGTGAAGAACACAGCATTAAAAAAACGTGTTAAATGAAAAAATAGATTTAATTTGGATGCCATTAGAACTGCTGCTTTAAAACCTGCCGAAGTAGAAACGGATACTATATGAACGACTAACTATTCAAGGAGCTCTTTGCAATTGTCTAATTGTTCTGCATAAATAATGTAATTACAGTTAAAAGATACGATTTTCCTTTATCCAATATAGAACAATTTTTATGAAGGTTTTGACCTAGAAGCTTTTCCGTCAGTAATATTTATATTATCCGATCCGAATACCCGTCATAGCTTGGGAGCAAAAAGTGCGATATTTTTTTTATAAAGTACTTACGGAACTCAGTCTTTTTTTAGAATCCGCAGGCAGGCATCCATCTTTGGTAGACCTAGGATGAGATAATTAATCAAGTTCGTAATCCATCCTCTACCGGTTTAGGGATTGCCTTTGAGGATTTAGAGTCGATGGCGGACAATCGAGAGTTATGAAGGGTCCACTTGAGCAACCTACATCCGCGATACACTTAATGGATCAGCGGGCTTCGCAGCTTTAACTCAAGGAGGAATGAGAGAGATTGGTGGATAGCACATTATTTTGGAGACAAAGTCGAGAGAAATTGTCAATATAGAAATTGAGGCTCAGCAGCTGCGGAATTCTACAAGCAAATTAGAAATCACATCTTATGTTCATAACATGGACAAAGAAGATTCTCAGTTCAAACGAGTACGGTTCAAGAATTGTATAGCTTCCACCGGCTTTGAGAATGAATTAGTTAATAATTCAAGCCCCACTGGAACCGCTAATCTTTCAGAAAACTACCACCACAACTCTTCAAAGCGAGAAGTTCTGAGTTTTAAGCAACTCAAATAAGTAGTAAATATCATCCTAAAAACTTGGGGCCTTAGAATAGAGTTCGTACATTATATTGTGCCAATGCCGAGTCCTTGCCAGAAGAGAATAGTTGGACTGTCAGCGAATCAACCATATAGTTGTTAAAGTCATCCATCAACGAAGGCTGAAAACTCTAAGCAAACTCAAACAGTATCCTTAATAAGGAGGCGTTTATGGTAACGAAAAAAAAAAAATCCAACTAGAAATGAATGTTTTAATTTAATTAACTCCAAAGCCGTTTGGTCCTGCCCATGGGGATAATTGATTTAGAGCAGATTCCATGAGTTCGGAGATATCTTCCACTTATTAGGATTATATCATCTGCGTATTGCTACAATTTTTGTCCCTTTAACCATTAGATCCATACCATAAGGATTTTATTGACCACTAGGAGCCACAGGAGGGATATATGACGCCCCCTTGTGGACTACCCCTGGTCACCATTTTCCGTATGTTACTCTCACCGATCTCTAAGTGAATTACTCTGCTGTTGAGCATTTCATAAATCCAGTTTGTAGTTTCATGTTTCACTCCCAGGACTTCAAGCGCTTTTTTTATGACCATAAAAACAAATGTGACAATAGATTGGTTAACAAATCATGAAGAAGTAAAATCGTCAAAAATTTCACGTACGACAATTGGTACGACTCGTGTTCGACTTGATCTTTGGAGTATTTAGGCTTTAGTCGCCTCCTACGACAGGCATGTCAACGCATCGGGAATATTCTATGAACCCTATCCCGCCGAGGGATTCAACTTTGTGCTGAAAATATCATACCTAAGTTCATTCAGGATTTTTATATTAAAACAAGTTTTTTTTAACTAATTAGCTACGCAACTATAACTGCGAGAACTACTCAGACGCCATTGTGTCTAAGTGACTGACAGAATAACCAAATGACACTGAAACCCTCTGACAGCTTCAAGTTTGAGGAACAGACCGAGTAAACAGATTTCCAGGAACAATTTTTTCAAACTTTTTTTTTATAAGCATTCAATTAACATAAACAAAATTTAAAACAATAATAATTAGTTAAATAATTAGTTAGTTAAACAATAAAGACCGTAAAACTCCTGTACATACTATATAACCTGTACAAAGCCGATTTATAACCCTCTCTGAACAGCTTCACAGCCTCACATTCACAAACGGTCTGAATAATTAAATTTGCTGCCTGTCAAGCACTGAATGTTCTCACTTCACTTCTGCAGACAATTTCTATAGGTACACACTACACGTTGCTTTAACAGTGGTTAAAGGAAGAAGCACGGAGGAATGATTGTTTCATTATAGCAATCTCATTCATCCATGCTTTTTACTCTTAGGCACTCATTATTATCCTAAGATACACTACACTTTTTTATTGCACTTTGTCCAAGGCTCAGGAAAGACGCGGTGGCCATCGGCGTATATGCCTCGATAGTTCTTGCAAGACATAGGATCCCATTTTGTGTAGATTTGCCATTTGGAGCTGATCATCATCAATCATCGGATCATCAATCATCGGATATGTTTTCTTCCACCCATACTTGGTTGATGATTCGGTGCATGCTCCCTACCAAAACACCACCACCGTAATTAAAGAGCTCCGTGAGTAAACCACCAGAGCCTGCGGCCTTGTTGTTCTTCACAAAGGTTAAGTTTTTTTTATAGCTACACCAACTTTTTCTATACTAGGTGGTCGAACTGGTTCTTCATTGACTGGACTTGGGATCTCTTCTTCCCGTATCACTCTCAATGCAGCTGCTAGAAATGCTGCTTAAACACATCTACTAGGAGACTAGGTTTGCTTCGCTGTCTGGAAGAGCCTGCGTTGCGGTTTTGTAGCTAGCAGCCAGTTGCTTGGCTTTTTCTTATTAATCCTCCGGATGTTATTACGATCGCACGACTCTTCGATCTCCTTGACCTGCGAAGCTGCATAAGCCCTCATCTTTCTACGCAGAAACTTCTTTTCCTCCCTTCTCCTGGCTCGATCTTCTTCTGCCGCTGCCCTTTTCTTCCCTTTTCTTCATGTTCTGGGCTTTTCTCCTGTCTCGAAGGCACTTGGAAGTAACATTGTTCCACCAAAATACTGCGTGTATTCCATTTGTCATTCGTCTTCTTAATATTGAAGAATCGCATCGCTGCACCCTCCTCAAGGTTATTCACCAGGAGTAGTGCTGTGTTTGATTTCGAAGAACCTTGTTGCTTGCTTTGAACTAATGAGTCAACGACAGAGATATAAAATTGAGCAGTTTGAATTTTGTTAATATTAAGCACTGATTTTCGGACTATGCATGCAAAGTCAACATAGCTAAGATTCCGCCGTGTACAAATATCTTTAATATTCCATTTGATCATGGTACAATCTTATCTATGGAGCTTTCAGATGTTTAGATAAATTTTTTATCACTTGTTCTCTTAAAAATAAAATTAACTCTACAACCGATCGAATGTTGTTTTGACAGTTGCACAAACCAACGTGTGCTCTTTTGGTATCATTTTAATATTTGTACCTGTGCACTGACCTTGGTTGTCAGCTTTCATTATTATCTGTCAGAAAATAATTAAACATAAAGGACGAGAGCATGATGGAAAATGCTGATTTGCACGGAATCACTGATTTTGTAATCAGTCAAACAAATTTGTCACAGTTGCAACTTCCAGGAACTGATTGACTTAATTTGCCATCTGTCACACACTTGGGTTGTCCGTCACTTTATTTTCTGAAATAAAACAATAATAGAAATTAGATTAGTAGAATCGCAGTCGATGCTCAGTTTGACCTAAATCCCGCTCTTAAGCAGAATCAACTGTTCAACGTGAACGATGAAGACCGTCCACCCGACCTAGACAAAGTGAAGATAGCCCTAAGCTTAAGTCCAACAAAGTCACTGGAGCAGAAGCAGATGGCCTAACCGCCGAAAATGCTATCAAAGGCGCACAAGGAGTTATCTGATGGGAAACCAGGAAATCCAAAAGAAGTTGCGTCAACTACGTCGAGATCGGCTGAGATAAACCATCCTAAGATCAACTCTCCGGCAACTACGAGACTTGGCGCGCTTTTCATGATCGCTTTTTCTCACTCATTCATCAGTCATCATCATCACAATGCGTCACTTTCTGAAACTCAAAAGATGCATTATTTAAAATCAAGTGTGTCTGGTAAAGCTGATAAGCTTTTAGCTCACCTGCGTATAAATATAAATAATTATTCCAAGGCATGATGTGCAATCCTGACAGATAGTTATGACCACAAACGTTTCCTAGTGAATACAAGAGCCGTCAATTTCTCAAGAACGCGCCGAAAACATCAAGGAACTGTTGGACACCTCAACCGAAATGGTACAAAGCCTGTCTGAAACAAACGTCACGCAAATTACAATTAAAAATAAGTTACTTTATTGTTTCTTAATTAATTTATTAAAATACTGATATTTATTTAGGATGGAAGGATGCTCGTCACTCCAGCACACAATTGAAATTAAACTTTTCTTCTTTTTTACCTTTTTAATGCAGTTCAGTGTCTCGTAAAAGAAAACCGATTAGACGTGCCACTGAACTGAATTGATATTATGGAGCGTTTTGAAAGGCTGCGTTCAGTTTGATACTTTTAGGAAGTACTCTGAAAGCGAGAAGGTATTTCCCAAGCTACAGAGTAGAGACAAAATCAATCACTTTCCTACATTTTCTCCAAGGTTTGTCTGCAGCGTTACCAGATTTAGCAGTTTCCTGCGATTTTAGCAGGATTTGATCATAAATTTCACATGCAGCAGATTTTTTAGCATTTTTGCAAATATCAGCAGTTTTTAGCAGTTTTTAAAAATATTTATAAAACATTTTGAAAAAAACACTTTTAGCCAACATTTAGCATCATTTCATACATTGGCTACCTCTTGATTGATAAAACAATTTCAAGACATGAATGAAGCTTTTTAAACTGCAGCACTGTGTTGTGGAATAACAGAAATCAGCTCAAATCATATTCGGTGTATCCGTTTTCGAAGAAGAATAATTTAAATGCGATAACGCATTGATTATTATTACAGGAGTAATAATAATAATAATAATAATAATGGAATTGATGGTTCTCTCTTGAGAGCCATTCAATCTCTTTACACAAACTGTAAAAGCTGTGTTCGGGTAAACGGCGTTAAATCAATACCTTTCACCGTGGGCGTTGGACTTCGTCAGGGGTGCGTCTTGTCTCCTCTCCTTTTCATTACTTATATGGACTGGATGTTACAGCGCAGTCTTGGCGAGGAACGTTTCGAATTGGGAGATCTGAGGATAAGTCATTTGCTCTTCGCTGATGACTTGGTCATCCTTGGGTCCTCTCAGACTGAACTTCAGCGCGCACTCGATCGGTTTGTAGCCGTTTGTGTTGAAGCTGAGATGAAAGTAAATGTGAACAAATCTGAAGTGATGGTCGTCTCTAGAACGCCTGTTCAATGCACTCTGCATGTTAGTGGAGTCCCATTGAAACAGGTGGAGAAGTTTAAGTATCTCGGGGTCTTATTCACGAGTGATGGAAGGAGCAATGCCGAGTTTTCCTGTAGGATTGGTCAGGCTGGATCGATTTTGAGACAGCTTGGTCATTCTGTTATCATCAGGAGGACTGAACTTGGTGTCAAAGCTAAGTTGTCAGTCTTTAATTCGGTATTTGTTCCAATTCTTACCTATGGTCATGAGGTTTGGGTAATGACTGAAAGAATAAGATCGCGAAAACAAGCTGCCGAAATGAGATTTCTCCGTTGTATTGCTGGTGTGACCCGTAGAGATCGCATTAGAAATACTAGAATACGTGAGGAACTCAATATCGAGCAGCTACTTCTCCGGACGGAGCGATCCATGCTTCGGTGGTTTGGGCATGTTAAACGCATGTCCCCGACCAGGATTCCACGACGTGCTATGGAATCCGTACCATCGGGCAGGCGTCCCCTAGGTAGACCCAGGATGAGATGGTTAGATCAAATTCATAATCTCTCCTCTACCCGTATGGGGATTGCCCTTGATGATTTAGAGTCGATGGCGGAGGATCGAGAGCTATGGAGGGTCCACTTGAGCAACCTACACCCGCGACCCACTTAATGGACAAGCGGACCATTGAAAATGAATGAATGAATGAATGAATAACGCATTGATATGATACGACATGATAGAGTACGGGTTTTAAAAGGTAAATTTGGTAAGAACTAAAAACCGTAATAGATTTAGTATAATGAAAATGTTGTTGTTAATTTTGCAAGTACCTACTGCAGGCGTTTCTGTAAGTGGAAGCTGTTAGAACTTTATTCCAACAATTTTTCATGGAAAAATCTATCGCAGTTTTTTCAGCATTTTTTAGGATTTTGTTTAGCAGTTTTTGCAGTTTTCCGCTCCCGCTTTAGCATTTTTGGAAAAAATAATCTGGTAACGCTGTTTGTCTGGCGTGATGCATCTGCCTGTAGATTTTGTCACGCAGTGGATAATAGTTTGACGCATTGCAAGCCCACCAAACCTTTATGCAATATTTGACTGGTACAGTTATTACAGTTATTACAGCCGCCGGCCTTGTCAGTAGTGGCGACAGATGCGTGCTTTCGAATGATGTAGGTTCCCCGGCTATAAAGAGAAGAACCAAGTTAACTTTTAAGTCGTGAGAGCTGTAAGTGATTTTCATACCTTTTGCGGTCTCTCCGAATGACTTAGTAAAATGTAAATATCAGCTTCAGCTTTAACCTCGAAACTAGGAAGTTCTTTTCTTTGGTGGACACTCGTATTTGGCGGAAACTTATAGGTACTCCTCCATCCTAATTAGTTCGGTTTCCTTCTCATTCATTCGATTGTGCATTTCGTCTAGAACCCCCGATTCGTCATCGGATGAGTCTGCGATTTTCACAACAGCAACCACCTACGGCATGTGAGCCGTTTAAATTCTCGGCAGGTTTAGTTTAAGTTCAAAGCCGGTTAAGTCGACAGTGGCAAGGCAAGTCATTATATTCTCAAACTTAACAGACTGTTAAAACCGATCAATCATCTTTGATTATGCCCTTTATTGGCGGACTTTCACATTCATTGGAAAGATCTACAGCTCCGCCATTGTCTTCTTTGAACATCTTGCATCGGCTTCAGGGATTCGCTAGTCAAAATTACTCTAAGTTGAGTTCAATTTGTCACAGCTTCGAGTTTTGGGAACACAGTTCGTCTACTGTCAGTTTTTTTTCTAAAGTAAACCGATTGGAAAATTATTTTCCATAAGCTTTCAGTGTAAATTAAAAAACAAAAAATGAAAAACTCTACTTATGTAGGTACTTACAAAATGTTCTCTATATTCAAATTTAATTTCTGGTAAATTTGTCATTTACTTAAAGATACAAATACATAAAAATCGCTGAATTAAAACTTGCGCAGGTTGATTTCCTGTGTCCACTATAACCCTTATTGCATAGTAGCCAACAGGATATCAACCTCAACAGCTTTTTGAATATTTACTGCTTCATATAAATAAATCAAGAAATAATCACGACGTCCAACTCAAAGTGTCAAAAAATGACCTAACTACTTCTAAAGCGACACTTACAAAGGCATTTGTGATAATTACGCCAATTTAGGCCACTGATTTTGTACATATATATGTCATGGCTTCAACCTACGGAAATGGTCCGAGTAACTAGATTTTCGAAGCACTTAGTCTTTTTGTAATTTTTTCGTCTATAAAATAAAACACTTTTGTGAACTGCTTTTGATTCAAAACTTACGCAGAAAAGGGCTTCTGTCGTACAGACAATTGTATAAAATAATGTACCTAGCCGTCACAAGCCCTTTTCTGAATAGTTCAACTTTTGAAGATATTCGAAAAATAGTTTGCACAGGTTTAATTTTTAAGTGTGGGTATCTGTAATATTATAATGAGTACGTTCTCCAATCACCTGTAAATGACTTTAGAAAATATTTATTCTTACTTATTTACTTACGCTACAGTCCGGGGTGGACCTGGGCCTCAACCAACACGCCTCTGCAATTAGCACGATCTTTGGCTAACCGCCTCCAGTTGCCCACTTCAAGTTGGTTGAGGTCCCCTTTCTTCTTCCTCCTCTACTACGTTCTCCCTCCGGGTTGGAATCGAAGACTCTTTGAACATCTTGGATCGGCTTCAGGGATTCGCTAGTCAAAATCACTCTAAGTTGTTAAGTTCAATTTGTCACAGCTTCGAGTTTTGGGAACACAGTTCGTCTACTGTTAGTTTTTTTCTAAAGTAAACCGATTTGGCAAATTATTTTCTATAAGCTTTCAGTCTAAATTAAAAAACAAAAAATGAAAAACTCTACTTATGTAGGTACTTACAAAATGTTCTCTATATTCAAATTTAATTTCTGGTAAATTTGTCATTTACTTAAAGATACAAATACATAAAAATCGCTGAATTAAAACTTCCGCAGGTTGATTGCCTGTGTCTACTATAACCCTTACTGTATAGTAGACAACAGGATACCAACCTGAAAAGCTTTTTGAATATTAACTGCTTCACATAAATAAATAAATAAAGAAATAATCACGACGTCCAACTCAAAGTGTCAAAAAATGACCTAACTACTTCTAAAGCGACACTTACAAAGGCATTTGTGATAATTACGCCAATTTAGGCCACTGATTTTGTACATAGATATGTCATGGCTTCAACCTACGGAAATGGTCCGAGTAACTAGATTTTCGAAGCACTTAGTCTTTTTGTAATTTTTTCTTCTATAAAATAAAACACTTTTGTGAACTGCTTTTGATTCAAAACTTACGCAGAAAAGGGCTTCTGTCGTACAGACAATTGTATAAAATAATGTACCTAGCCGTCACAAGCCCCTTTCTGAATAGTTTAACTTTTGAAGATATTCGAAAAATAGTTTGCACAGGTTTAATTTTTAACTGTGGGTATCTGTAATATTATAATGAGTACGTTCTCCAATCACCTGTAAATGACTTTAGAAAATATTTATTCTTACTTATTTACTTACGCTACAGCTACAGTCCGGGGTGGACCTGGGCCTCAACCAACACGCCTCTGCAATTAGCACGATCTTTGGCTAACCGCCTCCAGTTGCCCACTTCAAGTTGGTTGAGGTCCCCTTTCTTCTTCCTCCTCTACTACGTTCTCCCTCCGGGTTGGAATCGAAGACTCTTTGGGCCGGAGCTTTGGTGTCCACTGTCCATTAGCTTTATATGTCCTAGCCGTCTTAGTCGACTGATACGTACTTTTCTGACCAGATCGATGTCGCTGTATAGCTCGTAGAGTTCGCTGTTAAATCTCAACTCCAAAGCCCGCCAACGCAAACGGGACCGAAAATCGAAGAATCGAAGAATAGAGGATGGAAGTGGAACATTATTGAAGGAGTCAAATCCAAAGATGGTAGATGGAGTGAGTTCAATCCAATCCAGGGCATTGAGGATAATAAAACCATCGCCTTGAGGAGGGCAGAAAATAGTCGCCCGGTAAAAGAAGTCACTTTTGCGATTAAATCGCTAAAAGCTGGCAAATCTGCCGTAGTGGATGAAATCCGGCCAAAAATGCTCAAGGCCTTAGGTGAAGATGGAATCAAATGGCTCTCTCGTGTCATTAAAGTTGCCTGGGAATGCGGCGAAACCCCCAGTGATTGGCAGAAGGGTTTCCTCCAATTACAGAGGTATATAACTTTTAAGTCTCCCCGGAAAAATCTTTGCCAAGGTGCTGGAAACGCGTTGCAGAGCTGTGGTCGAGCCACGATTAGGAGATGAGCAGTGCGGCTTTCCTCCCGGCAGAAGCACAACCGACCAGTTATTCACTCTCAGAATGGTACTTGAGAAGGCTTGGGATGGGACATGGGAGTAAGGAGTATGCTACACCTGTTTAAGCATGCTTCGTAGATTTGGAGAAAGCATACGACCGAGTCCTTCGAGGTAAACTTTAAAGTATATTACAGGAGTATGGAATTGACGGTTCTCTCTTGAGGGCTATTCAATCACTTTACACAAATCAATACCTTTCACCGTGGGCGTTGGACTTCGCCAGGGGTGCGTCTTGTCTCCGCTCCTACCTTTTCATTACTTGTATGGACTGGATGTTACAGCGCAATCTTGGCGAAGAACGTTTCGAATTGGGAGATCTGAGGATAAGTCATTTGCTCTTCGCTGATTACTTGGTCATCCTTGGGTCCTCTCAGACAGAACTTCAACGCGCACTCGATCGGTTTGTAGCCGTAACAATGCACTCTGCATGTTAATGGAGTCCCATTGAAACAGGTGGAGAAGTTAAAGTATCTCGGGGTCTTATTCACGAGTGATGGAAGGTGCAATGCTAAGTTTTTCTGTATAGAATTGGTCAGGCTGGATAAATTTTGAGACGGTTTTTTTTTATTAAAAGGGGATTCCAAATCCTGGAGCACTCAGACGAATCTCGGTCCATTGTACTACCAAGCAGAAAGCCCTTTTTTGGTGTAGTGGTGGAGAAACTCTGATATTATTCGTTTCTCTCATGGTCGGTGGCAGAGTATTGCTGTTTTGTTTTGTTATTAGGAGGACACCTATGGTCAAGGGGTTTGGGTAATGACCGAAAGGATAAGATCGCGGATACAAGCTGGCGAAATGAGATTCCTCCGTTGTGTTGCTAGGCTGCAGGAAATAAGGCCCCAATGAAATAAAGCCCCAAAACAAAAATGAAATAAGGCCCCAAATTTGGGGTGTTATTTCACAATGAAATAATACCCAAACGTTTTCGTTTGGGGTCTTATTTCATTCCTTCTTTTGGGGTCTTATTTCATAATGAAACAAAACCCCAATGAAATGAAACCCATAATGAAATAAAACCCCAATCCATAATCCATAAT
Source organism: Cheilosia soror (assembly GCA_949372485.1). Lineage (NCBI taxonomy): Eukaryota > Metazoa > Arthropoda > Insecta > Diptera > Syrphidae > Cheilosia > Cheilosia soror. Next base: position 4,283,942 of record OX443565.1, on the reverse strand, counting down.
CTCTCCTTTACCCGTATGGGGATTGCCCTTAATGATTTAGAGTCAATGGCGGAGGAGCGAGAGCTATGGATAGTCCACTTGAGCTCAAGGCTCAGCTTTGTATTTCGTCCTGAAAGTGAGAAGTTCCGTTAACGAATACTTTACAGCCCTCTGACAGCTTCAAGTTTGAGGAACGGATCGAGTAAACAGATTTCCAGGACAATTCTCTTCAAACTTTTTTTTTATAAGCATTCATTTAACATAAAAAAAAATTATTAGTTAATATTAAAATCAGCCTAAACTAGCTTAAGTACTGTACCATTATACAAAAAAAGTTGACTTACTCAGGAAATAGTTTGCTATGCCTACTTTAGTGGTTCTTAACCAGTACCCTCTCCAGTTAGCTCAGCGTTTGTTGTCTAACTGCCTCCTGTTCCGTTAACCTCTCCTTTGACTTGTGCGGGGTCTACCTTAAGCCGGAGCGTTGGAGCTGTACAGAGTTAATTTATTATAAAATTCAAGAATTATACATAAATAGGACTAAGGATTTTATATTAACATTTACAGACATAACCTTAAAATATATAGACTTAATACATGCCCAAAAAGGCCGTAGAACACACTGTACTACTATATAACCAGTACGAAGCCGATTTGCAACCCTCTCTGAACAGCTTCACAGCTTCACATTCACAAACGGTCTGAGTAATTTAATTTGCTGTCTATCAAGCACTGAATGTTCTCACTTCACTTCTGCAGACAATTTCTATAGGTACACACTACACGTTGCTTTAACAGTGGTTAAAGGAAGAAGCACGGAGCAATGATTGTTTCATTATAGCAATCTCATTGATCCATGCTTTTTACTCTTAGGCACTCATTATTATCCGAAGCATTTGCGGAAAGGTTGTACACTTTTTTATTACACTTTGTCCAAGGCTCAGGAAAGACGCGGTGGCCATCGGCGTATATGCCTCGATAGTTCTTGCAAGACATAGGATCCCATTTCGTGTAGATTTGCCATTTGGAGCTGATCATCATCAATCATCGGATCATCAATCATCGGATATGTTTTCTTCCACCCATACTTGGTTGATGATTCGGTGCATGCTCCCTACCAAAACACCACCACCGTAATTAAAGAGCTCCGTGAGTAAACCACCAGAGCCTGCGGCCTTGTTGTTCTTCACAAAGGTTAAGTTTTTTTTATAGCTACACCAACTTTTTCTATACTAGGTGGTCGAACTGGTTCTTCATTGACTGGACGTGGGTTCTCTTCTTCCCATATCACTCTCTCTATATGATGCCCATTAAGCAGCTGCTAGAAATGCTGCTTAAACACATCTACTAGGAGACTAGGTTTGCTTCGCTGTCTGGAAGAGCCTGCGTTGCGGTTTTGTAGCTAGCAGCCAGTTGCTTGGCTTTTTCTTATTAATCCTCCGGATGTTATTACGATCGCACGACTCTTCGATCTCCTTGACCTGCGAAGCTGCATAAGCCCTCATCTTTCTACGCAGAAACTTCTTTTCCTCCCTTCTCCTGGCTCGATCTTCTTCTGCCGCTGCCCTTTTCTTCCCTTTTCTTCATGTTCTGGGCTTTTCTCCTGTCTCGAAGGCACTTGGAAGTAACATTGTTCCACCAAAATACTGCGTGTATTCCATTTGTCATTCGTCTTCTTAATATTGAAGAATCGCATCGCTGCACCCTCCTCAAGGTTATTCACCAGGAGTAGTGCTGTGTTTGATTTCGAAGAACCTTGTTGCTTGCTTTGAACTAATGAGTCAACGACAGAGATATAAAATTGAGCAGTTTGAATTTTGTTAATATTAAGCACTGATTTTCGGACTATGCATGCAAAGTCAACATAGCTAAGATTCCGCCGTGTACAAATATCTTTAATATTCCATTTGATCATGGTACAATCTTATCTATGGAGCTTTCAGATGTTTAGATAAATTTTTTATCACTTGTTCTCTTAAAAATAAAATTAACTCTACAACCGATCGAATGCTGTTTTGACAGTTGCACAAACCAACGTGTGCTCTTTTGGTATCATTTTAATATTTGTACCTGTGCACTGACCTTGGCTGTCAGCTTTCATTATTATCTGTCAGAAAATAATTAAACATAAAGGACGAGAGCATGATGGAAAATGCTGATTTGCACGGAATCACTGATTTTGTAATCAGTCAAACAAATTTGTCACAGTTGCAACTTCCAGGAACTGATTGACTTAATTTGCCATCTGTCACACACTTGGGTTGTCCGTCACTTTATTTTCTGAAATAAAACAATAATAGAAATTAGATTAGTAGAATCGCAGTCGATGCTCAGTTTGACCTAAATCCCGCTCTTAAGCAGAATCAACTGTTCAACGTGAACGATGAAGACCGTCCACCCGACCTAGACAAAGTGAAGATAGCCCTAAGCTTAAGTCCAACAAAGTCACTGGAGCAGATGGCCTAACCGCCGAAAATGCTATCAAAGGCGCACAAGGAGTTATCTGATGGGAAACCAGGAAATCCAAAAGAAGTTGCGTCAACTACGTCGAGATCGGCTGAGATAAACCATCCTAAGATCAACTCTCCGGCAACTACGAGACTTGGCGCGCTTTTCATGATCGCTTTTTCTCACTCATTCATCAGTCATCCTCATCACAATGCGTCACTTTCTGAAACTCAAAAGATGCATTATTTAAAATCAAGTGTGTCTGGTAAAGCTGATAAGCTTTTAGCTCACCTGCGTATAAATATAAATAATTATTCCAAGGCATGATGTGCAATCCTGACAGATAGTTATGACCACAAACGTTTCCTAGTGAATACAAGAGCCGTCAATTTCTCAAGAACGCGCCGAAAACATCAAGGAACTGTTGGACACCTCAACCGAAATGGTACAAAGCCTGTCTGAAACAAACGTCACGCAAATTACAATTAAAAATAAGTTACTTTATTGTTTCTTAATTAATTTATTAAAATACTGATATTTATTTAGGATGGAAGGATGCTCGTCACTCCAGCACACAATTGAAATTAAACTTTTCTTCTTTTTTACCTTTTTAATGCAGTTCAGTGTCTCGTAAAAGAAAACCGATTAGACGTGCCACTGAACTGAATTGATATTATGGAGCGTTTTGAAAGGCTGCGTTCAGTTTGATACTTTTAGGAAGTACTCTGAAAGCGAGAAGGTATTTCCCAAGCTACAGAGTAGAGACAAAATCAATCACTTTCCTACATTTTCTCCAAGGTTTGTCTGGCGTGATGCATCTGCCTGTAGATTTTGTCACGCAGTGGATAATAGTTTGACGCATTGCAAGCCCACCAAACCTTTATGCAATATTTGACTGGTACAGTTATTACAGTTATTACAGCCGCCGGCCTTGTCAGTAGTGGCGACAGATGCGTGCTTTCGAATGATGTAGGTTCCCCGGCTATAAAGAGAAGAACCAAGTTAACTTTTAAGTCGTGAGAGCTGTAAGTGATTTTCATACCTTTTGCGGTCTCTCCGAATGACTTAGTAAAATGTAAATATCAGCTTCAGCTTTAACCTCGAAACTAGGAAGTTCTTTTCTTTGGTGGACACTCGTATTTGGCGGAAACTTATAGGTACTCCTCCATCCTAATTAGTTCGGTTTCCTTCTCATTCATTCGATTGTGCATTTCGTCTAGAACCCCCGATTCGTCATCGGATGAGTCTGCGATTTTCACAACAGCAACCACCTACGGCATGTGAGCCGTTTAAATTCTCGGCAGGTTTAGTTTAAGTTCAAAGCCGGTTAAGTCGACAGTGGCAAGGCAAGTCATTATATTCTCAAACTTAACAGACTGTTAAAACCGATCAATCATCTTTGATTATGCCCTTTATTGGCGGACTTTCACATTCATTGGAAAGATCTACAGCTCCGCCATTGTCTTCTTTGAACATCTTGCATCGGCTTCAGGGATTCGCTAGTCAAAATTACTCTAAGTTGAGTTCAATTTGTCACAGCTTCGAGTTTTGGGAACACAGTTCGTCTACTGTCAGTTTTTTTTCTAAAGTAAACCGATTGGAAAATTATTTTCCATAAGCTTTCAGTGTAAATTAAAAAACAAAAAATGAAAAACTCTACTTATGTAGGTACTTACAAAATGTTCTCTATATTCAAATTTAATTTCTGGTAAATTTGTCATTTACTTAAAGATACAAATACATAAAAATCGCTGAATTAAAACTTGCGCAGGTTGATTTCCTGTGTCCACTATAACCCTTATTGCATAGTAGCCAACAGGATATCAACCTCAACAGCTTTTTGAATATTTACTGCTTCATATAAATAAATCAAGAAATAATCACGACGTCCAACTCAAAGTGTCAAAAAATGACCTAACTACTTCTAAAGCGACACTTACAAAGGCATTTGTGATAATTACGCCAATTTAGGCCACTGATTTTGTACATATATATGTCATGGCTTCAACCTACGGAAATGGTCCGAGTAACTAGATTTTCGAAGCACTTAGTCTTTTTGTAATTTTTTCGTCTATAAAATAAAACACTTTTGTGAACTGCTTTTGATTCAAAACTTACGCAGAAAAGGGCTTCTGTCGTACAGACAATTGTATAAAATAATGTACCTAGCCGTCACAAGCCTTTTTCTGAATAGTTCAACTTTTGAAGATATTCGAAAAATAGTTTGCACAGGTTTAATTTTTAAGTGTGGGTATCTGTAATATTATAATGAGTACGTTCTCCAATCACCTGTAAATGACTTTAGAAAATATTTATTCTTACTTATTTACTTACGCTACAGCTACAGTCCGGGGTGGACCTGGGCCTCAACCAACACGCCTCTGCAATTAGCACGATCTTTGGCTAACCGCCTCCAGTTGCCCACTTCAAGTTGGTTGAGGTCCCCTTTCTTCTTCCTCCTCTACTACGTTCTCCCTCCGGGTTGGAATCGAAGACTCTTTGGGCCGGAGCTTTGGTGTCCACTGTCCATTAGCTCTACATGTCCTAGCCATCTTAGTCGACTAATACGTAATTTTCTGACCAGGTCGATGTCGCAACAACAAATAAAAAGTTATCAAGAGCACTAACCCTTCTTAGCCATTACTTTTCAAAATATTACATAAAAGACAAACATTTATTTTCGCTGTTTATTAGGATTATTTTGGTCTTAAGGTATCGGAAAGCATTCTCTAAAGATGAAGACAGTAGTGGAAGAGCCTTTATTTTATGGTCAGCTCTTCTATATCCCACTTAAACCTTTTAACAAAATAAAAAAACATTCAAATAAAATGCGAAAAAATATACAAATTACAGACCAGCATTCCACAGCTTGTACTTGGGGCAAAACTTTCTTCCTCTATTATCCATGACGTTTAAAACGGTCCTCGTCTATGGAAATGCCGAATGTTGTCAAACCGGATTTTCAAAAATAAAAGAGTTGTAGCAAATTGAAATGGAATAAGAAGAGAGGCAATCAAACGAAAGACAAAAGAGTAATTTATTATTCGGTAATCCAATAGAGTCTGATACAAATTCATAGTAAAAAGAAAAGAAAAAGTAAGGAACAAGAATTGCAACAGTTGCTTTGGAGTGTTGGTCACTCTTATTACAGTCCTAGTGAGAGTGACCCCACATCGACAGTTGATACGCTACAATTTCCATGACATCGTCGGAGATGCACAACAAAAAAAAAAATAAATTCCCCATGCTCTCTCATGAAACCTCTCGGAAAGTATTTCTCCCCATCCCCATGCACAACTCATATAGTCATATGCAAAAATCCCTACGCCTCTCGCGTAAGATCCGCCTCCTATCCAACAAAAATAATTTTCTCCCACAGCAACCATCACCGCCACGACATTCCATCCATATCCAATCCAACACCAAATCTGACACCCCCTTTCGGAATAATTCTCTCGATTGCACTTATGCTTGTTCATGGTGAAGATCGTGTCCGTGTGTATGGCATAGGGTTGACGAATAAAATATTTTTAGTGGAAAAATAGTAAAATTTTTGCAAACAGAAAATGATAAAATTTTAATTTCAATGTTTGCTGACGAATACAAACTAAAACATAAAACTAAAAGTTAAAACAAATACAGTGACTATTTATTTTTTATTAAATATTCATAAATAAAAATTACTTTAAAATAAATTCACTTGCGTTTATTTGCATCACCTGTTTATTGAATTCGACGTACTTCTTAAATGTCAGATTATGCAGACATCTGTTTATATGCCAGAGCTGAGTGCGGAAAGCTTCATAGATTAGATTAGGTCTTAGCAAGCTTCATTGATGCTATAACTTAATCCAATACATCAGGCTTTCATTTAGTTTTTTGTTTACCTATACTTTGGAATAGAAAAAAAAGCAATAGATACAAAAATAAAAACACATTTATTTAAACACTGATGGCAGTTGAGTAAAGACAAAATAAATAAGACAACGAACAGACCAACTACCGTATTACCATAATTGGCTCTATTCACTATCTCATCCATTGGGTTTTAATTTTTCTTTATCTAAATCTAGAAATAAATTTTAACATTTTCATTATATTAATGATTATTACTAAATAAAATTTATATTTTATGCGAGCTACTTTTCGATTGAAATTATAGCCAAATTAGTCAGCATATTTTGGCTCATTGTTGATCTTAGCTAAATCTTAATTAATTTTAATTTTAAAAAGCTTCATTCACACGATGCCACTGATACGCATCATTAAATAATTCATTCATTCATTTTCAATGATCCGCTTGTCCATTAAGTGGGTCGCGGGTGTAGGTTGCTCAAGTGGACCCTCCACAGCTTTTGATTCTCCGCCATCGACTCTAAATCAACAGGGGCAATCCCCATACGGGTATAGGAGAGATTATGGACTTGATCTAACCATCTCATCTGGTCTGCCTAGAGGACGCCTACCTGATGGTACGGATTCCATAGCACGTCGTGGAATCATCCTGGTCAGGGACATGCATTTAACATGACCAAACCACCGAAGCATGGACCGCTCCATCAGGAGAAGTAGCTACTCGACATTGAATTCCTCACGTATTCTGGTTAAATAATATTGTTAAATAAATAAAATTCTCATCGCCAATGACAGACTCGGTAACGGGTCTGAACAGTCCCAATTAACAAAAAAGCTTAATAATTCAAACGCCGTCCAAATGCATGCATTTTTTAAATTTATTTTTGCTCAGCGATGCGCTATCAATTCTGAATGTTGACAGCTCACTTTGCGAACTGATTAATCTACTGCTTAATGGTCGGATTAAAAATCCAAGCTGGGTGAGGTGTCCACAAGGAGATCTACAAAATGCTTCAAACAAGCTAAAGCTAGCTAGTTGGGCGAGTCAGCGTTTTTTTAGGTGTGAACCCCCACAAAACTGACCAGGAAATTTAAAATTCCGTCAGTCGACTCAAAGGCATCTGCCTAATTTTCTCTAATTTGGGCCTTATCCTGGATAGGAAGCTTAGTTGAAAACTTAACAAGTCAAGAAGCCTACAGTAGCCACTCTTCGCTTGCAAAAAAGCTATTGGTAATAAATGGGGTCTACAATCCCGAATAACTCACTGGCTCTATATCTCAGTTATAAGACCGATACTTACCTATGGGATAATTGTCTGGTGGACAGCCTAAAATAGCCGTAAATAGCGACTATCTAAGCTAGGTCCAGCGCACTGCCTGCATGTATATAAGCCCACTACGCAAACCTCCCTCTGCGGCAATGGACATTATTGTTTCATCTATTACCCCTTGATATTTTTAGCGGCGGCGAGTGCAACCATTCGCCTTTAAGCTACCTCAAGTTCTAGTGGTCAAGGAAAGATTTTGACAAGAACCTTCTCGTCACTAGGTGGACTACTACAAATTTGGCTGGATTGATTTCTCTAGATCCTTGACAGACATTTGTAGTAGACAAAAAAAAAAAAAAAAACAATAAATATAATTTGTATTTTTTTGGGGGTTGAACCTAGAGTCTCTCGCTAAGTAGCAATTGAAACATTGACTTTCTCTTTGTGTTGGCCAAACTAATGATTTTTTTTCCAATTTCTCTTTACAGATATTATTTAATATAGAACCAAGCAAACTGCAGAAAACCGCAAGACGAATTGAAAATATACTCCAATCAGGTAGGTAATTTAAAATTCAATAAAAAAAAAATTGCATATGCTTTTGTTGCGTATTTTTTACTAGTATCATGAAGTTGGCGTCTTAACAACATGTTAAAGGATTGATTTACTGACCTGCATGCATTTATTAGAAGGAATCGAGTCCAATTTAAAATTGCTTTTGACATTCAAGAGAAAACCCACTTACAGTGGTATTGATTTTGCACTGTGCCTGTGCGTCGTGTCGGTCGATTACTGAAATCTAGTACAATTGATGGAATTGTGATGTGACGTTCGGTGATATGTCACATAAGTATATTTAATCTAGTTGCAGGGTGTGAAATTTTAATTCGACTGACAGACTAACTGACTCCACACTCCATCATCTTATTAAATTAAATTGTCCTCCAAAATGAGTCTGAGCTGAGTTAGTACTGACATTAAATACGCATGTCGGCCATTTCACTTAAAGTTGCAATGGAGTAGCTGTAGTTGGAAATATTTCATTCAGTTTTCAGTATAGTTCGGTTCGCGATAAGACTCGGTAGTGGTGGTGGTCTTTTATCAGACTTTACGTGAAGTTAACTCGGCTTTTTTTATAACATTTATGTCTGTAGCTCCTTCGATTCATTGTTGTGTTGTGTTTTCAGCTTTAAAATAATTTTTCTAATTAAAAATGCTGTGATATAAAAATTACATGCAACTAAGCGTTATTTCTATTGTGTGTGTTGAATTAGAGTGTGCAACAATTATTCATTTATTTAGTTGTTAATAAATTGTATGTGGTGATGCAGAAAAATCAATAATTCTCACAAAAGCTGTCAATGTTGATTATGAAATATTTTGTTCGGATACGGTTCTTCAAAAAAAAAGTTAAGGTAAGTTTTGAGTTATCAAGTAGGTCGGCATAAGTATTTTGACGAAACCTTTTTGTGACTATTGAAAAATATTTTTGTGAAGCCTCATTCTGATGTAGATCAATGAAATTTGCCGGCCAAGAATACAATCAGTGGGCGCCCTTTCCGACGACGTTTAAAGAAGGCGACTTTAAGCTAAGGACGTGCCTTAAAAGATATAGAATAAAGATAAAAATTTATAAAAGAGCAAATAAATATAGAATAGCTTTCTTCTTCGTTTGAACCACTATAGTGAGAACCCCGTCTTTTTATTTCGTTGAAATTGGTTGAACATTATCTAGTAGTTGAAGTCCCAAAAACGCTTGTGGACACTGGCCTTCTTAAAGGAACATCTGCATAAGCGAAAGGAATTCCTTTCAGTATAACTCATCAAAAGACAACTTTTTTGTAAGATTGTCAAAGGTAGTAAGGCAAGAAAAAATGGTCGGTTTGTGAAAAAGTGAGCCATGGTGGCGGCTCTGTGCTCTGTCATGTTGTAGGGATGTGTTGCGTATAATGGGCTAGCTAACTTGTTTCCTATCACCGGATCGATGAACGAAAGTCAATATTTTAGTACCCTAAATGATAATGAATTTCCTTCCTTTGGAGACATGCTTATTGGGGAATCGTTTATCCTGCCACAAATCCCGGATGATAACTAACTTTTTGAGGGATGTTGGTGATTACCACTTTAGACTGTCCACTTCAAATTCCAGATTCAAATATTATAGAAAACGTCTGGTCACTTTTGAAACTTTCGTTAAATAAAACCACAGAGGACACAATTTCTAAGGTCACTTTCCTTTGGAAAGAGCCATCTCCGGAGTTTCTTTAAAATTTGGTGGATTCAGTATACCGAGACGCCTCCAAAAAGTTATTTCTTAATTCTTTATAAAGCCATTTAAAAGTTGAACTAAAATTTTGTGGATTCAGTATACCCAGACGCCTCCAAAAAGTTATTTCTTCATTCTTTATAAAGCCATTTAAAAGATGAACTCAAAAATGCACTCGAAACTCGATAACCATTCGTCTGATTTATAAATTTGTGTCTAACTTAGGCCGTATGGTGGGTGAAAATTCTTCAAGAGTAAAGGGTTCGCGGGAAGAAAGGGGGGTCTCACGAACCGTTAACCGCATGAACTTTCAAGTTTGTATGTTGATAGATAAGTTAAAATTATTACATGCCTCATTTATTGTTTTTCAAAATTCGTCCTTTAAGTTCAACCCAAAAGGGGTGCACAATTTTCTATTTCGACCTTACTACGCTTAACTTGCTCATAAATCTATGTATGCCAATTCAAGATATGCTTTTATTTGTTAAGAAATACTTCACCGAGTATTTTGAGCTAACATACATCTTTCTGATGGTCCATACAGAGGGTGAGATAAAACAAATTGAAAATAGATCTTATTTGGAAAAGTGCGGAGAAAAAAGTTAAGGGTAGTTTAATGTTGCGTTCCAAAAATATGATTGGTTATTATATTACTTGCACGGCGGGCATTCAGAATGCACATTGTACATGCTCATGTATGGCGTAATTGAATTGATATGCATAAATCAAACCATGGAATTTGTAATACGTAAGTAGGTATGCACAATCGTACATACATATATTTCAGATCTGCAGCTATGGAAAGTGTAGCGATATGATCGCGTCGTATAATCATAATCATACCCTGTGACGAGTTTTCATTTATGTGAAATATTATGTCCATTGACATAGGACTTTCGGATCAGTCAAGGTTACGTAAGGACTAAGTTGAAGACGGAGGAGGGGTAACTCTGGAACTATTTGGCCGATTTTAAAAACTATTTCAATATTATACTGGTAACACCCTCCGAGGAAACGGAGGTACAGGGGCTATCTTCGGAACCACTCGATCATTGCCATGTTATTCACCTAACCTAACTTATAGGTAAAGGTCTAGAAACATTCAATAGGCGGAATGTAAGTTAACCTGAGGTGTTATTCGTAGAACGCTGAGGTGCCTTTGTTTGCCGTTCATGGAACATTCTTGCATTTATAGGGTTTTCTTAGAGCCAGCCATCGCAGGTACTATACTGACCTATGAGTTAGGATAGTCGTGGCACGGCCGCTGGTGCAGTGCATTTTGGTCACTAGGTCCCATCGAAAAGTTTAATGCATACTTTCTTTAAGTTTTTTTTATTGTTAAGTCTCTAGTTAGGCTTGTACCGAGACCCACTCACCGGATACGATAGAGAGAGTGGTTGGTTGATTAGGCGAGGAAGAGTGAAAACACATACGATTTGGGTAAATGCGTCACAGTTTTTTTTTTTTTTTTGTTTATGGAAATTAATTCCTTACATTTTTCCATCTAGAAAGCGTTTCAGGAACAGTATCTTGAAGCTCCAATTTATGAAAAAATTTTTCGAGAATTTGGGGTGGTATTTCATAAGCACTTGGAAGGTGATCCCCTTTTTTATACCGTCAAATTTTGTACAGTCTTGGGGCCCACAAAAATGCATTGTTTGGTGCGGTATATAGTTTATAAACTAAAGGTTTTTTTTAAATACTTCTCCCGGGAAAATACTTCTCTGTATGCTGTCAACTGAATGTTTTGGGGCCGAGCTCCATTATATGGGAACAATATTCCATCCCTGGTCTAACCTGTGCTTTCTACAGAAGGAGAATTTGCTTGGGGCTAAAGTAGCTTTTGCTCTAAATAGGTAGAGGACGACGATCTTGTGATATAGGATATGTGGTCCTGCCATGTGATTAATAATAACGCCGATCGAATTGCACCTCGTCAAAAATGCATAAATTCGACTTGTCATCGTCAATGACACCCGGTACAGAGATTTTGTTTTCCCAAAACTGTGTAGACACACGCTTGAATTTAACAGGATAATGTCCTTTGGAAGTCAGTATTTGATAGCAATATTTTCTCTAGTAATGGACCTGGAGTCTGCTTGGCCTACAAGATCGTATGTGAGATGTATTTGAAACTCTATTCGCTAGTACACCCCTCGAAACACGCATAAGAAGACTGTAGAGACTCACTCTAATCACTAACACTCAATCGCAGTCCTAAAACGATTTAATTTCATACCCAACGACTGAGATAGATTTTTGTCGCTTAAATCAGTTTATCGGATCTAAATTTAAATTTTTTTAATCTGTCTGACGGGGTAATTTCAATGGCCATGGAAAATGAAGAACAAGAGCGCACATTTTCACTATCCATGGGTTATGTGCGGCTGTGGACCATTACTACCCCACTTACAACATTGGCAATTGGGAAAATACTTAACTCTTGGTATAGGGGTAGTAACTAAATTATGCTTTCAATTTAATTAATTAATTAATGGCCTTCGGTCACATTGTTGCCAAAGCTGTTGTGTTGGTTGACGGTATCAGTGATTATGATTGGTTGGGATGGAGGCTGAACAATTAACAGGTTATGGTGGTTTGTTTATGGTGCTGTAAACGTGTCAAAGATGGTTTTGTGGTGGATGATAAGGTATACCTTTGAATTGAGGCTTATATAGGCGGTCGCCTTAGCTTGTAAGAGCATTTTTGCTATAGCATAACGAATGTGTTATTGTCAACCAGTATATTGCAGATGGCCGATAGAGTTATTTCTTCAAAAAAAGCTTTTTAAGGCTTTATAGAAACTGAAATATTTGTTTGGATTGTCTGTATCTAGGGCATGGACCATCTATCCACAATGGCCGAAATGTGTACATCATACTGCAATAAAAGAGCAGGCATAACCTCTTTAAAAGAAAAGTATCTATCCACTAAGTTCTGTCCCGTCCATATCCATTTAGCCGTTACGACATGATGCATCCCACTTTCGCATTTATAGTTGGATTGAGTTTTTATGTTTTCTTCGTACCTAATAAACTTTGCTTGAAGTTGTTGCTGCTTGGACTAGTAGAAAAAGTGTTTTGGAGAAACCCCTCATCAGTTACCTCATCATTTTTAGTTTCCACATTCCCTTGTGACATTTTTTTTAACCGATGCTGATGATGAAAAAAATGTAAGATTCGAAAAGTTGTTAATGCTCTTCGGGTAAATTTTGTGACCTGCTATCAGATTGTCAGTTCTCATTGGGATATGGCCCGTCATCCAAATAGGATGAACATCTTAAATTCTTCCGCCAGCGGTTTAAGTTATAAAATGGAAAGTAACCGAATCCATGGATTGGATAGCAGTTGAACTCAGAGACTGTTAATTTCTAAGCTTAGTACTACAATCATTCAGACACTCCTAGAAAATAGGCTATATTTGTGTTACTTATTCCCTTGCTAAGGCTCATAGTAGTACCTAAACTCTGAAGCTTAGAGAGAGAAGGAATTAAGGTAGAGCCATCGAAAAGGATGAGGAAGATGGGGGCAACCAAAACTATACCTATCGATGTGCACAGCTACGATACGACCAATATCCTCACTAATGGGTGAGTAGTATTAGAGCCGGCACTAAGACAAATTTAGAATATAGCCAGACTTAAGTCTCTGCAGTCAATATAATCTCAAAATTAGTAATACAATGCAGGAGTGAGCTGGCATTGTTTTATCAGGTTTAAATGGCCTTCGGTCACATTGGCGAGGTTTCTGGACGGAGTTTCTGGACAGAGACCAGGGGCTATTCCTAATGGCATTGCCTAAGACCGTGATACGTGGTGAAGAGCCACATCCTGTACGAGGTGCCACTGTTGATTTCGACTGAATATAACGGATCTAGAGGGGGAATAACTCGATAAAACCCATAATCTCGGGTGCACTGCACAACCGTGTCCATGGGATGTTTGGCACAATGTTATGTGAACTCTAGATACCTGGGGACCTCTTGTTTCAATTTTATTCCCCTTTTCTGTATACAGGGAGTGAGTACAGAACTACCTTCCCTTCCAACTCATTCTTGGGTCCCAAATAGATTAATTAGAAAAAAATTAACAACAAGCAAAGGGACTGGTATAAACGAATCGGGCGCACGAAGACCTTCAGGAAAACTGATTCTCAGACGAACATGACGGAGGAGGAAGAGAACCTATTTTTTTTGTTCTTTGTCGGAGGTTGCTACTATCCGATGGAGCACTCAGGCCCAAACAGATACCTCACTTTACAGTACTTAGTTTTCCCGTCTTTCGAAAATGAGAAGGAGCTTCAGTGATGAAGAGTTTAGATGTTCGGTACTCACCACGTCAGCCCAAAAGATCCGCCACCTGATGCGAGCAAGGGCAGGACAACTACAGAAAAAGTGTTCCGCTGTATCCTTGTAATCTTCGCAAGCAGGATAGGTGGTGGTGTCGCTCAAGACCAATGCATTTTTAAGTGTTTGGCAAAAGCTTGCTGGCCCGAAAGGACGCCCACAAGCAGTCTGCAATCGATTCTCCTGAGAGACAGAAGGAAAGACGCTGACCTTTAGCAGATGACCGGACGCAGTCGTTTGTGTTCACTGTGTTTAGCCTTCCGACCAAGTTCAGCAACGCATTTAGTGCAGCTTGGCTATCACTGTTTGTCACAATATATCGCATAGCCATAAGGATAGCGAAGACAGACTCATAGTTACCCAAGGGGTAATGTAGTCGAATGTTATCGCTTTCCACGAAGACTCCAGAAACTGACCCCTGTCCGGTTTTAGAGCCATCCGTGAATGGCATTCTTTCCCTGGCTTAGAGTTCGGCCGAAGCCATTCCGTTGCCTGAGGAAAGTTGACGTGGGAGTTTCGTCGCAGTAGGATTTCTGGTGTCATTGCGTCAGACGGCATATCCATAAGAAAGGGTTAAAGGATAATTCTCGCACAAGCGCGTGGTACCAATGGCAACCTCTCTTTAACCGAGAAATGGCTTTCAGCGTACACCCCATCATAAAAAAATCAAGGCGGGGGAGGTTTATCATAGCATCTAGAGCAGAGCCCGGAGAAGAACCTTTTACTCCAAGAACCGTCAACAAGTAAGGCTGCTTCGGTTGGGGAAAGCGAGGGAACGGTTGACCTCGAACTTGAGAAACTTTTTCTTGAGGAAGATGACAATCGCTCCATCGCCAGCTCACCTAATGTCTCCATATCGTCTACAGCTGGCTGCAGAAGAGACAACACCGACAGACGACCGACGCACGGCTTCAAAATGCTGTTGACTTCTTGGATAGTCAGACTTTGGAATGTGTGTTGGCTTCCCATAAACCTCGGGCGAGGGAGTTTTTATGCGACCACCAATGCCTGTGATATGCCCTATTATATCGGGGAACGGGTATGTTGCATCTGACCCCGCAAAAAACGAAGCATACAAAGTGGACAAGATTGTTTCACCGGGACAGGCTGACTCGACCCTGGACGATAGCGCATAGTTAGGTACTGTTGTCGACAAGCCAGGTAAGCCAAAAGACACTGAATGTTTGGATAGAACCGAAGTCTCAGTTGTCATTGCGGCGAGCTTGGTGGAAAGCAACAAGCTGTCTAGCACACCTACAATAGAAGATCAACTAAAAATTCGTAGGAATGCACGTTGACTGCTCAATAAGTTTAGGAGACGTAGCCCCAGTTCCTTAACGGAAAGGAAGACAACTATGTTAGCTATGGCTCGGGAGACGATGAAGTCTACCGTCGTGGTGCGTGGCGCAGCAGCCAACAGGAAAGGAAGCGGAACCAGACTGAAAAAGAGAATTTGAGGAATGCCTTTTGCCTCCCGCCTTGAGTAGGTCAAAACCTGAAAACCAGGCTAAAATAATAAAAAATCACATAAATAAATAAATAAACTCCGCCCTGATGTTGTAAAAAAACAACATCTAAAGAATGGACATGTGCAAACAAACTAAACGTGTTCACTCCATTTTTTTATACTACGCTAAAGGAGTATGCACGACCCTGACACGTACATCAACCCCCAATCTGGCAATTTTCAGATATTAAAATATCGAATTCAATAGTCCAATAAATTACCAGTACGCATGGAGTCAATTTTTTTATATTTTTGTACTTGGCGGTGGCGATAATGATGCAGGATAACCTACTGAAATCCTGCACATGTGTACATTATTGAGAGGATTTCATTCGTTGGAATGAAATGGATGTAGGTAATCGGGGGAGAAGAAAAAAAATCATTAATTGGAGAAGTGCTTGATAGTCCCTACATTGCAGTGTTGTGAATTTTTTGTATGCCAAATAATGGTAAAAAACAAAAAGTATGACAGCCAATCATACGGTGTTTGAATGTTTAATAAATTATGCACCAGTGATACTGTACCGTAGATTGTAGGGGGGAGGTGGTGTCTTAAATCCCAGGCCTATTGTGATGTCCTCCGTTTAGAGCTCATCCATGATGCCTCAGATTGTTACGTTATGTTAAGCGGCTAGCTCTTTGGGTGTGCTGGCAGCTTTGTCCGCTGCTTCGAGGTCGAATTTACCAAAACAACGTTGAAATATTTCTATTAAACAGTTGCAGTCACATAATATGTTCTCTGCTGTTTCTGCGTCCTCGTTGCACAGTCTGCAAGTAGTGTTGTCTACACCCATGGTTATAAAGTGTTTTTTTTTTTAAAGACAGTGTCCTGTGACCAATCGAAGCAACACCCTCACTTGTTTTGGATCCATCTGTTTACCATACAAGTGAATCTTTGGCAAATATTGGTTCCCAGTTTAGTCGGTCTGGGAATGTAACATTAAAGTTGTGTCGGAAGTTATGTCGTGGTAGACATGCACTCCCGTACTCCCACCAAGTTGGTTGTACTCCCCGCAAAAAAATATCCAAAACTTTTTCTAAAACAAAATTTTGTCAACAAAAAAATTTAAGTGGTATCAGTACGCTCGTATCTAACTGATTTTTGCGGTATTATACTGTTTTTTTAGAATCAAAAACTACTGCAGCCTTATCCTCTACGATATCGGACACGTTTTGCCTTTGAAACGGAGGTAAGCTCATAGAGTTCGCGGTTGTAGTTGTATATTCTCCTCCATTCGCCCTCATCGTATTTTTCTTTCGAAGGAGCCCAGAATCAGCTCTCCCTTCTTGCTTATCGTCGCCATAAAGCAAGACTGGCTGGCTGGATGAGGGTTTTGTAGAGCACACATTTCGCCCTTCGAGTTAGAAGTTTTGCGAACCCACTTGTTTTGCCAAACCGAAGTAGCAACGGTTTTCTAGAGTAATTAGTCACCGGATCTTCACTACGATGTCATTCGTATAGTTCATGTTTACTCCGAGGTATGTGAACTCCTTAATTACCTCGAAGTTGTTGCTATCAATTGTGAAGTTTTGTCCTAGGCGGTGGACAGATGCTTGTTTGTGAAAGAAATACGTTAAAGCGTTTAAGCGGCCCATAGACACTACACTTGTGTCTGCACCGGTGTATGGCATTCCGCCATACACATCACACCGATCGAGACACCGACACCAAAAATCAAAAACTTTTGATTTTACTCGCTCCGTGTCTGACATCAAAATCGGTGTGCGCACCAGCCCACACAGACGGACGGACAGAATTGTGAGAAGCGATTTAAATCTAGAATTAGAAATTTTGCACTGAAACAATATCTACGTATAGGTACGAGAAAGTTCAAAATTATTTATTTACATAATTTATTCAGTGAGAGGGCTGAGCGTGCTTTTTTGACAAAAAATCAAAACAAAACAAGTTAAAATATTATCATAGGCTGGGCCGATGCTTTGATACCCTCCACTCCATAAAAGTCATGCAAAATGTTTGCCATGCCATGTACTGTACGCGTATGTGTCTAATATTGGTTTTGTATGGGAGGTACCAGAACTACTTGACTAACATACCCCATTTTCAATACCAACCCGACGAACAACGGTAAAAAGAAGTCCTCTGACAAAATTTCATTCGCCTAGGTCGATTCGTTTGGACGCTATCGTGTTTTCAACAGACAGACAGACGGACATGGACAAATCGATTCAGAATGTGATCCTGATTCAGAACTTTCTAGAGTCTCCGGTGACTCCTTCTTGGCGTTACAAATGTAATGACAAAGTGAATATACCTTCCTGTGGAGGGTATATAATGAGGTCCCAAGGTCGACAGATAAATACACATTTCGCCTATTATAAGTCTTTCTCGCTTTTTGGACGTGATTTCGGTCAATGCTGATTTCTGATGGGTACAAGTTTTTGACAGAAAGCCAAATCGCGCATCCAAGTGTTTTTCGGGGAATGTTGAAAGGTAAAAGAAGTCGTTTCTCTGTTATTGGGGAATTTTGTGTCTTGGATAGCTTCATTTATATTCGCCAACTGAATGCGAAGAAAAGTGCCTTTTAAGTGAGGTTTGAAACTCGTCAATGACGCTTATAATTCTGTCTGTCCACAGTACAGTACATTATTGAATAATGCGATTCTCGATTTGCGCAACTCCTCGGTTATCGCAGCACCTGAATTTCCATCATTGCTGACATGGTAATCACAACTTTCTAAAAATTCTTCCTCGATATGTGCTACTTTTATATCATCATTATCCTCTTTGTTTTTACTTGTCCTTTAAGTTTCTTCATTTTGCTGGGCAGTTATTTCACCGCTACTTAAAAAATCGTTTCTAAAAGTAAACGAGTATACGAATCTGTTAAATGAATCTATTTAGTTTAGTTTAGTGGTTTTGGTTAGTTTTATAAATTTTCTTAGGTGATCTGATCGATCGTGCCTAATTTGTTCAAAAATGGGTGTTAGAAAAAGTAAATCACACTACAAGATACAATCACTATGTATTTGTTATTATCAAAATGGGAATTCGACAAAAAATGTATGATCAATTAGGGTTGGGAACACCTACTCTAGGTCATACAGTGTAATTTGAAAATTATCTATTAAACCAGAGTTCCCTAACTGTGCGTCGCGACGCCCTGGGGCGCCATGGGGCTATCCTAGGGTCATCGCAAGACGGTGTACGCACAGGTCGCCTGCATAAGACCGATGTTCCATCAGCTTTGAGCTCGATTTGAAAAAGAATGTCGGGTCGGGTCGATGTTGGCCATTGTGCTTTGTCGTGCACAAGAAGTCAACATGTTGCAGACTTCAACTTGGCGTCGAACTGACTCAGGAGCTCAAAGTTAATGATAATTACTATAGAAAAATCATCTTTAACCACGAGGCGCATTTTTAGATAAATTGCTATGTTAACATGGAAAAATGCCATATATGGGATGACGCTAACCACCCCCGAAGTGGCAATGCATCCATAAAAAGCAGTTTTTGGTGCCGATTTTAGACCGGCGGCGCGGCGGCGTCATTGCTCCTTACTTTTTTTTGCAAATGACGTTGCTAAGGCTATTACCATCAACGGCGAGCGCTACATAATGATGCTAACCGATTTATTTTGGCCCAAGTTGAACGATATGGAAGAAGATGACATGTGGTACCAGCGTGGCTACGTGTCACAGCAGACGCCACCATGCACGTTCTGCATGAACGATTTGACTGTGTGGTTATCTCTAGCCACCAAGATCTTCCGATTTAACCCCGCTAAATATTTTTTGTGGGGTTCCCTGAAAACGCAGCCCAATACGAAAAAACCACAATTGACCGATGTCTTTAAACCCAACATAATCAATTCCATCGCTCAAATTTAGCCGGATCTATGCGGCAGATTGGACCACTCGGATCCGTGACAGCATGAGAAGCTGCAGCGGACATTTGGACATGCTATTATATTCCATACGCCATACCAATAATGCCACGCATAGCCCTTTCAAACGATTTCGTTAGTACCTCGCAAACAGCTTGTTTTCTTCCATTTCAACGTCTACCCTTCCTTATTGAAAACCCCTTTAGTGAATTTCCAATAAGCTCAGCTTCTATTCACATAGGTATCTGTGCTTTGTTCCGTAGAAGGGCGTCGCAAAAATATTATAACCTGATAGGAAGTCGTTGTATTGAAAAGATTGGGAACCCCTGTAATTAAACCATATAAGAACGTATTAAAAATAAATTAAAAACGAAAAATACATTTTTAAGTGACCATTTTTAAGCAGCCTGTTTCTTTATTTCAGGTGAATCCGGAGTGTGTACACGCCATAAGCAATATGAAAAGTGGTAAGTTACGTGCTTAACATACTGTCGATTGAATAGCTTTTGATATCAGATAGCTGTAGACATTTAACAAGGAATTTGTACATTAAGTCCTTAGCCCTATCAGAGAAATTCTTTCGATAGTGACACGTGCGGATACGAGTAGGTAGATATATAAAAAAGAATTTATAGTCAGGACTAAAAATCGATAACTAAAGAATATCCCTGCTGAATGAGAGATTATAAATGAAAACAAGCAGTACACTGACTAAAGGGAGACTTAAAGCGATGGGAGGAGGACCAGTGCTTCAGTATTAGAAATCGGTCATACAACTGCGAACGGTGTGACTGTACAGACATTCGATTTCTTCTTTTACCTTCTCTTTGAACTATAAAAATAGCTCAACACAATATTTTCCACGGTATCTAGATCTATTTATATCTATTCAGATACGAGTTTGTTCAAGGACACCATGTCTCCAGTTCAGGTGTACTTTCAAATGCATGCCAACAACTACTACCTATCTGCAAGGCATTACAAAAACAAAATATATTTTCTTTGTGTTTGTGAGAGATTATTGTTAAAGGTACTCATGCAAAAACGAAGGTATGCACATTTTTTCGTCTGAACAAGCTATAGAAACCCACTGACAATTTATGTAATAGCAAAGCATCGAAAAATGGTGGATCGGTAATTGAGACTGAGTGCTTTAGGATTTAAACTTTATAACTTGAAAATAAAACTCAATGGAAGAGAGAATTTATTCGAATTTCAATTTCTGTCGAAAAGGCAGTTGGAAAAGAATGCACTTGTGGAAAATATTTAACTGCAATACCTCGGTATGTTGTAATAGCGTTTTTAGGTTTGAGGGGCAGCACTGGCGATGCACTTGGTTCCGTTTGATTGGTGGTAAAGGACGTTGCTCTTCCTTGCTCATATGGGTCAGTCTTGGATTTGCTAAGAAGCTGCAAAATTCTTTCTTTTAGTTATTGGTGTCGGTAATTTTCTTTTTATTTTGGCATACCTTTCTTTATGCACTAGTGAGGGTTTAAATCTCGCTCCATTTTTCCTGTTAATTCTTTGTGTTTAGTTGCAGTTAGTTCGCTTAGTTAAGACAGAGTTTACTCGAAGCGGGTTATTTTAATTGAAAATAGGATGGCCCTTGAAAATTTAGAGTCGGTTTGGGGATGAAGATCGGGAGTTATAGAGTACCCACTCTAAGCAACCTATACCCGCGGTCCTTTTTAATAACTTCGACTCGTTGTTGGCTCGTATATCTTTCCATCATGAAATGGCAAACGCAAACCTAACTGAAGAGAAATGTCAAAAGAGCGGCAAAAAATTCGGCGTCGTTTGCTGTCCCTGTCGCGATACTTTTGAAAAACCCGTTACAACAAATTATTCCGACTCGTTTTCAATGTATTCCAGATCCCTGCGAAATTTAAAAAAAATAAGGTAGGTATGCAAAATTAATCAACGGATATAACTTACTGTTGGATATTCATTATATCATATTCATTATCAGTCTCGTAATCGTCTTTATATTGTTCAAATATAAGGTCAATTCGTTCGCATACAGAAGTTAAACGGTCACATGTAGCCAAGTGTAAAGCAATTAATCCGTTCGTAATGAATTGAAAATCTTCATGTTTTGCGAAGCAGTAAAGATCTTTGCGTACTTCGCTCAAGGTGATCCAAAAATTTTCGTATATTGGCTGGTATCGCCAGGTCTCGGTTCTGTAAATCATCTCCGGACAAGTGTTTTCAATAGCCATATTTAGGTTATCTAGTTTGTTAATCAGATTCAAGAGACCCACGATCATTTTTTATGCGTAAGTTAAGAGACAGACTTTGGTAATAACTGTCGTCGATTGTTTTGCAAAATGTTGTCACTTAGCAGGGATCTGTGGAAAGTTGCAGGCAAACTGGAGATTTATTTATTATGTTTATTTGCTTTATAAATGATAATCAAATAGTTTTTTTTTACGAACCTATCGTAAATGACGTACCGCCAATGTTTTTTGAATTATTTTGTTTTATTATGTAAAACTTAAATTTTTGAAAAAAAAAAAAAAAAGTATAATAAACTTATTTAAAGCGTTAATACATGGTTTTTATTTCAAATCAATTAAATTGAACACAAAAGATTTCAAAGTGACTGCAATGACTTCAAAAAGACTTCAATGACTTCAATCATTTCGTGAATTCAAAATGACTTCAATGACTCCACAGCAATCTTTGACTTCTACAAAATGAATTCTCAACAATCACTGACTTCAAAATGAATGGCGATTTCATATTTTGAAGTTGAAATCTTTAAGTAAATTCATGAGTTAAGCATTTGCAAAGATAAATCAAATGAATTAAATTCTAAAATGATTTAATTCCTTTACAAATTCTGTCTCATTGTTAGATGAGTTTTGAAAAATCGAAAAAAAATGTATCCCTTTGATAGTACCTACCTATGCTTGGCAACTAAAGAACTTGGCATGTAGAATCACAGTTAATGCATCTGCAATTAGCTGAGAACTAAAAACGCTGTAGAAAAGACATTAAATCATGCCAAAAAGGGGGATGCGGCAGCGTTGTTATACGGTCGTAAATATCGTATTTGTGACGTGTTTGCTAATGAGCACCAACGACGACGAGACAAAATGTGAATATGATGCGACGATGAATTCGAAGGGAAACTGCCAATATAAAACGTTATAATATGTTTTTATTGTTTTACCGTAGTCCAGTGCACCAACTGCACTCGTTGATGGTCAAAAGCAAAGAGAGCGAGAATGACATAATTTTCTTCCAAGAAGGTACCGAAATTTAACAAAAATAAAGTAAATAAGTAACAGCTATATTACATAATGATGAAGGCAAGCAAACATAGAATATGAAATGAATAGGAATTAGAATAGGGTAAATGCACATTAAATAAAAAATAGAGATAACATTTTAGAATTTAAGAATAGAAAAAAAGGAACTAATAGAAAATGACTAAATAAATATAATATGTGTTAAATACAAAACATTCACCCCTCCCTGGAAGACTCTGGTCTTTCAGAGAAAGGTAGGCGAACCACCTTGACTACAGGTCGGTCGTAGTCATTGTGTTGTGTGTGAACTGTCACTACTCGATTACGTCCGTCACTTCCTGGATGAACCTTCTTAATGCGCCCCAATAACCATTTTGATGGTGGAAGATTGGATTCTTTCAGCAGGACTACATCGCCTTCTTGTAGATTTGGTTGAACGTTCCGCCACTTAGGACGCTGCTGCAGAGAAGTTAAATATTCTCTATGCCAGCGCTTCCAGAAGCCTTGAGTCATTGCCTGCAAAAGATTCCAATTAGAAAAGGTAGATGGTTTAGTGTTAGTCAAATCAGGGTTAGGAATCGAAGTATAAGCATCCCCAATCATAAAATGCGCTGGAGTAAGAGCTATCGGTTCATCCTCCGATGTTGGCCACATCGGCCTTGAATTTAGTAGCGCCTCTATCTTGGTCAGCACAGTATACATCTCTTCATATGTCAGTTTATGATCGCTGATAACTCGTTTGAGATGATATTTTACCGACTTTACCCCTGCCTCCCACAATCCACCAAAGTGTGGCGCAGATGGAGGGGTAAACTTCCAGTCAATATTATCCTTTGACAAATGGTCGGTAACGATGCGATTATGCTGCTGACTAAGAAGAAGCTGATGCATTTCATCCAACAGTCGTTTTGCGCCATGGAAATTGGTGCCATTGTCGCTCCAGATTTGAATAGGTTTGCCGCGACGTGACACGAATCTATCCAGAGCCGCAAGAAATGCATTAGAGGAGAGATCGCCTACTAGCTCCAAATGGATACCTTTAGTTGTGAAGCATACAAATACAGCAATGTACGCCTTCACAAATCTTGGATTCCTTCCTCTTGCCAGACGAAGTGTTAATGGACCGGCATAGTCAACTCCAACTTTACTGAAAGGGCGAGCAAATCGAATGCGTTCCGCTGGGAGATTTCCCATAAGTTGTGACGAGGAAACTTTGCGATGCCGAAAACAGACGACACATTTGTGGACAACATTACGCACCAAATTTCGACAGCCCAATATGAAAAATTCTTGCTTTATAATCGCGAACATTTGCGTAATACCGGCGTGTAAATTGATTTTATGAAGCAATTCTGCGATTAATTTTGATAGTCTATGATTTTTATGTAGAATTACTGGATGTTTTGTTTCATATGGTAGAATTGATTTTTCAATTCTACCACCAACGCGAAGAACACCATTGTTATCGAGGAAGGGGGTAAGAGAAGATAGCCTGGACCTCTTGTTTAATTGTTCACCTCTTGTTAGAATATTTATTTCGCTGGGGAAACATTGATACTGGCAGAATTTTAAAAGTCTTGTTTTCGCGGCCGAAATTTCATTCACTAATAACGGTGAGTATTGACGACGATCGGTAGGATGTATGCGCGAGTTTGATATAAACCGTAGAACGAAGGCTAATACGCGAGCAGCTTTGAGATACGACGAGCTATTATTAATAATTTGTTCGATTATAGTGGGATCCGCATTGCATGTAAGTACCTGGGCTGAATGACTACGTCTTTCCTCGAGATTTTCCTTTGGAATGTCCTTTGTTGAATAAGTTGATATTGGCCATTCATCCCTCGCTTTCCAAAGCCAAGAAGGTCCTTTCCACCATAACTCATTTGAGAGCAGATGAGAAGGTAGAATGCCGCGGGACGCGCAATCAGCAGGGTTGCTTTTGGACCTAACATGATTCCAGGCTTCACGTGGTAATACAGACAGAATTTCGGTGGTTCTATTGGCGATGAATACTGCCCATTTTTTTGGTGGAGCAGAAAACCAGTGAAGCACTATTTCAGCATCGGTATAGGCAAAAACTTTCAACTCTTTATCCTGTAAAGAATCTTTAAGTTTTTTTATTAAGCGAGCGAGAAGAACAGCTCCACAGAGCTCCAACCGGGGGAGAGACACAACCTTTATCGGAGCCACCTTGCTTTTTGCGACAACTAATGAAACGAATATTTCACCTTTTTCATCTACACTCCTACAATAAACAACAGCTGCATATCCATCGAGTGAAGCATCGCAAAACCCATGAAGTTCCCGACTGTCCTTATTGATCCACATCTTTCTTGGTATTTGTATTGATTCGATTAGAGGTAGTTCATTCCGAATATCCTTCCACAGCTTAGATAGCTCAGACGAAATCTCTTCATCCCACTTGTAATTTTTCCGCCAAAGTTCTTGAAATAGAATTTTTATCCCTATTACAACAGGTGCTAAAAAACCTAGAGGATCGAAAATCCTAGACGACTCAGAGAGAATGCTGCGTTTGGTATAAACAGGCTCTTCACTCAACCGAACTTTATAGGAAAAGCAGTCCTTTGACGGAGACCATTGTAGACCCAATAATTTAACTGCGGAATACTCTTCGAATTCCCTGGGAGACAATTCGCGTTGATCTTCTGGGAGGGTTAACAGCAGTGGCCAACAGTTAGTTGTCCACTTACGTAGGTTGAATCCTCCGGATTTAAGTAAAGCAACTAATTCCAGGCGAAGCGATGTCACATCCTCAATTGAATCCGCACCCGTCATCACGTCGTCCATATAAAAATCGTTCAGAAGAACTTTAGCTGCGCGAGGATATAAATTCGAAGAGTCAAGTGCCAATTGCTTCAAGGTCCGCACCGCTAAGAAGGGAGCACTTGCTGTGCCATAAGTCACTGTTAACAAACGATAATGCTTAAGAGGATGATTCGGCGAATCCCTCCATACAATTCTTTGATAGTCTGTATGGTTGGTTGATAGCCATATCTGGCGAAACATTTTCTCAATGTCTCCAGAAATCGTGTAAGTATGCCGACGAAAACGAACGCATATGGAAAAAAGGTCACGCTGGATGGTGGGACCGACTAAAAGATATTCATTCAAAGACTTTGAACCATTTGTGCAGACTGACCCAACGAAAACAACTCTTACTTTTGTAGTACTGCTATCTCTCTTGAATACCGCGTGATGAGGCATGTAAAAGACCCTTGTGGATGGCATATCTATCTCGTGAAGAGGTACTTCTTCCATGTGTCCTAAATCTGAATATTCCCTCATAAAATTAATATAGCTTTCTTTCAAAGATGGATTATTTTCGAATTTACGCTCCATGTACAAAAAGCGTTGCAGTGCTGGTTTCAGACTAGTCCCAAAATCGATTTCACCTTCGGATTTAAAAGGCAACTGGACAACATACTTGCCATCTGAGTGCCGCGAATGCGTATTTGCGAATATGGTTTCCGCTTTATGGTCCTCAGGAGATAATTTATCTTCGCAGATTACTTCCTCCAACCTCCAAAAATGCTCAAGGTCAAACTGGCTATTCAAATCTACTTGGGTGCAAAAAGATTTCACTGTCTCTGTTGGGGCTATACTGTCGATATTTCCAGACGCCACCCAGCCAAAAACTGTTGGAATCAAATTAGGTAATCCTATCTTTCCACTTAATGAAGATCCAGTAATGACACTAAAAACCTTATCAGCACCAATAAGGATATCAATAGGACCTGGAACCCAAAATGAAGGATCTGCGAGTGTATAGGACGAGAAGCAATTTCGGTCGAAATCACCAATAGTAGATGAAGGTAGAAAAGAAGTCAGAGACGAAAGGACGTAGCAATCGATTTCAATAAATTCCTTATTGTGACAAGAAAATAGCTGTAGATTGACGAGTCCGTTGGTGACGCCAGCCGGTGTTGATCCGACACCTCGCACAGGGATACGCACATTTGTACGATGTAACCCTAATCGTTGAACTGTCTTTTCAGTTACAAAGGATACCTGTGATCCTGAATCCAGCAACAAGCGAACAGATTGGAGAAAACCTTGGTTGTCCTGAGCCATTGCTATAGCTGTAGGTAGAAGTGTGTTAATTCGACGATTAGGCTCGCAATAATTGTTTATTAAGACTGGTGGAATTGAAGAAATCGATGAAGAATTTGAAGTTGAAGGAACATTGTCCGAAAGTTGTGGTGTAGAGTTAGTGGATACAGATGCATTAGACTCCGGGTGGACAAGTGAATGGTGTTTGGATTTACAAACTTTGCACCGAAAATTCGAACGACATTTATTCGAAGGATGTCCTGATCTCAAACAATTAAAACACAATGAATGTGTTTTGACGAAGTCACGGCGAGTATTAATGTCAAATGAAAGAAACCCCGAACATTTGTTGATAGAATGATCTGCTTTGCAATTTGGGCAGCTATGCTTTGATTCTGCAAAATGCGACCGAATGGGGGTTTGGCTTTTAGCACGTGAAGTATTGGGCCGACAGAGCGACTGGCAAGACTCCAGTGCATCACATCTCATTTGCAAAAACTCCAACAGATCGTCGATAGTACTATCTTCTCGAGAACCGATTTCCTCTGCCCATGCCTGCTTGGTCTCGAAATCTAATTTTTGCAGAAGAAGATAAATTAACCAGGGGTCTCTACTATTGGAACCTAACGCATTCAACCCTCGAATTGTTTCATCGGCACCATCCGTAACTTTCCGTAGCAACTGTACATTTCCTGAATTTAGCGTAGGCAATGACAAGTAACTTTGAATAAATGACTGCACAATCAAATTTGTGCGATCAAAACGCTTTTCCAAACGATCCCAAGCTTCGAGATAGTTGCTGTCAGTTATTGGCATGTGTCTAACTAAGTTTGCTGCCTCACCACACAGAAACGATTTTAGATAATGGAACTTTTGAGTGGCAGTTAGATTCGGTTTATTATCCACTGAACCGGTGTAAAGGTCGCGGAAACCAGGCCAGTCCTTATATTCACCAGAAAAGGGTGGTACAACAATATTCGGAAGATTAATGCAGTTTGTGCGACTAGAACTGAATTGCTCAAGAAAGGATGCCTGCTGCTCCGCCAGTTTCTGAGCAACGGGCTCCGCTGTGTTAGAAGATATGGCAGAACTCTTTTTTTTTTCTAATAGCACTCGTAAAGGAAGATTGCGCTACAAAATATTTTTCTTCGTAATCCAAAAACTCTTGCTCTAAGTCTGGAAATTCTGTCGCATCTTCTAAACCTAAGACATCATCATGTGTAGAAACGAAATCTTTCCACGCAGATTCAAGGCTTGACAACCGTACTTCAAGCATTTCGACCGTAATTGAATCCTCCAATTTTTCGACAAAAGTAACCGCACGCGACAAGCATCTTTTGATATGCCCACGTTTTGATTTCAGGGAACTCATATTTTAACGTTGTAGACAGGAACAGATGATGACAACTTTTCAATTTGTAAAAATGTGAAATGTGAACTGGGCGAGTAACTAATTAAATTGAATTGCATGCAACATGCATACACGACGAGGCTGTATTTATTATTCTCGAAAAACGCTTTAGATGATAAAGCTACGACTAATTGATTAATTAGAAATTCGGCTAAGGAAGGACCAAAATGTTTGCTAATGAGCACCAACGACGACGAGACAAAATGTGAATATGATGCGACGATGAATTCGAAGGGAAACTGCCAATATAAAACGTTATAATATGTTTTTATTGTTTTACCGTAGTCCAGTGCACCAACTGCACTCGTTGATGGTCAAAAGCAAAGAGAGCGAGAATGACATAATTTTCTTCCAAGAAGGTACCGAAATTTAACAAAAATAAAGTAAATAAGTAACAGCTATATTACATAATGATGAAGGCAAGCAAACATAGAATATGAAATGAATAGGAATTAGAATAGGGTAAATGCACATTAAATAAAAAATAGAGATAACATTTTAGAATTTAAGAATAGAAAAAAAGGAACTAATAGAAAATGACTAAATAAATATAATATGTGTTAAATACAAAACATGACGATTTTGGAAAGCAAATACGACGCTCCGATTTTTGATTGATTTGGCCTGATTTCTAAGATTTGCTGATTTTTAGTTCCGATATTTACGATTTTAGAAGCAGTCAAATACGACTTCTACAAAATTAAAAATTAGGTACAAACCTTGGTGTAAAAACAACTACTTCCTACTGAATTTTGAAACTACGGACAAACCAATCAAACAACTTTAAGACTAAATGAAATGTGCAAATCAAGAAAAATTCGAAACAGGAAAGGCGAACAGAATCTGATAAGCATTCACCCTTATTGTCGTTGTCGTCTGTCGCAAACGACTGGCGACATTTGTCGTGTCGAGTCGTTAGGAATTTGGTATTGCGTAACTGAAACGACTCGACTCTCCGAACTCTCACATTCCACATACATTCCACAAGCTATGACACATATTGTTTGACATTACAGTCAACGAATTTTCATTTGGTCTATTGTTTTGCTTGTGAGTTGATTAATTATTTAATAAAACAAATCAAAAATTAACAGTGTTGAAATATTTTTGAAAGCAGTGACGAAGAAGAAAACCAGAAAAAAGAGCTGGTAAAGTTATGAAAGGAAATCCGAACCAAATCCAATCGCTTGGATTTGCCCGACGCGAAGTTAAGTGAGTGGTAGAAATAATTTAAATTTCAAACACCGTTTTAATAACAATAATTATTTTCAGATTTAAAATGTATTTTAGGCTATCGAAGTCGAAAGTGTTCCTATAAGGTTATGTCGCCCCATTGCCGATTAACATCACTTTGCTAGGCCCTTTGTGAACGATTTTGACAATGGAATATTTTTCTGCATTTCGTTCACTAAATGTAGAAGTTGTCTTTTATTTGTTATTTTTATTCTACAAAATAACTAAAATTTTCTTTTAGTTAATTAAAAATTAAGTACACATACTTTTTTTTAACAGATTATCACACATTCGTCCGCAAAATAGTCGACGACAGAAATGTATCATTTCCACGACAAACGTCGTCACAAAACGCCTTACGCAATACCGACGATCGTGCGTCGTCGAAAAATACAATCCACATTTTTTGACATTTCAGACGACATATGGCGCGACAGAAGTCGTTTATTTTTAGTCGCCAATACCAGACAGTCGTGTCGTTTTTGTTTAGAGTCGTAAACGACAACGACAATAGGGGTGATTAGTTTTGCTTTTAATATGTTGTAAGTTGTTCTAGTCTTCTGGAAATATGTTTTCAGGATGCTAGTTACAAAGTTTGCTTGTTTTATGCTTTCCTCGCGATTGTCAAGGTTTCATGAGAAGTGCATTAGTTGTCTCATATGTTACAATGTCTTAAAATACATATGTCGCATGTCGAGGAATAACTAAGTTCCTCAGAATATGACTACAGAACGGTTAAAGGCTTGAATTAGGTCCCAAGGGTCCCTACTTTGGCTGGCTCCCGTGGTATAGTGCTATTAGATTATTATCTTAAAAAATATTCCCCGCAAAAAATATGTATATTATATCTACCATTATTTGGTGAGTTATTTGTTATTATAGAAAACTGTTATGAGAATGATTACATTTTTCTAAAGTTTTGTTCAATTTTCGTTGGCATTTTTACCATTTTACCAAAAAAAAAACTGTTTTCTGCTTTATAGGATAATGGAATGGAATTTGAGTGTTAGCGCTTCAGGAATTGGAATCCCTTTTTTAATTAATTATTCTTAATCAACTTACTGTCGCTATAAGGAATTGACTTTCGATATTGCTCATACTGCTCATATTTTGTTTCGGTTTTCTGTATTTGTTTGGGTATGTCTTCTGTTTCCAAATTTAAACCAGTATCAAAATGTACATTTACACAACATACGTTAGACTGCATTTCAAGCCCTCCGACTCTAAACGTCATAGTGTAGCGAACTTCTCTACTTATAATAAGAACTGCTTCAGGTTATTGATCGTTATGTTGCAAGTTGCTGCAATTGGTGTTCTACTTCTTTATCTTTTAGCGTTTTCACTACTTTACACAATTTTATTCGAAAATTATATTCTGTAAGAAGACTCTATTCAAAGAGTAGCTATATTTACAATTTTACGGAAAACAGTGCGTTATCCGTTATTTTTAATCGAAAAAAGCAGCATACCTATAATGCATTACCAATTGGCCAATTTACAAGAGTTTTTCATGTTTATCAGGGTTATTAACCATCGTGCAGTGTTTGTATTTTGTGTCGCAGATACGGCTATTGATTACCGCTTCCAAGGCATTGAAAAAATGCAGTACGCAGCCGTTTAGACACATCTTAAACCGTTAACCAAAACAAGACAGTAGTAGTAGCGAAGCGTAGCTATTTTTAGTGTCCATATTACATTTTACGAACTCAAGATTGCGAAATTTCCAATATAATTATATCTTGAGAATTACAGAATATATATTTAAGGTGAGAGCTTAAAATGATTTATTGTTAAGGCCCAAAGTCCTGAAGTTTCGCTTACCGTTAAATATGCTCGTAGGCGCACTCTCAAAGAAGTTATTATTAAATTGTTATAAAGATTCCCCAAAAAATATGCCTGCTGAACATAACCGCCTTGAATGGGAGAAGTGGAATTAGCCCAGTTTTTAAATTGCTGGTCGTTTGTGTATCGAGTCCAAGAACGCTGATAACTTATTCGAATTCGATATCAAACAAATATCAATTTCGCAATTTTGGGACTAAGTTTGAACATTTAGGGCAAGTGTAGTTGCCTCAATACCACTACTGTTCTAATTTATAAGTATAATGTTTACTTTAAAAGGTTCGCACCCAAATAATGGAAACCAAGTTTTTAGGTAGGTACTAAAAGCTGTGGTTGGTTTTAAGTGATCGTCGACGAGGTGCATTTTAAACAAGAATAGGTCCATTGTGCTGCCACTGAAAAGTATAGGTGTTTATACTGCTTGCTCCTGGACTTCTGCAAAAAAGCGTAGGTATACTCAGAGCCAGCCTTTGGGCATACCTAGCAATTGCATGTGTCCGCTTATAATATTCAATAGAATTGTACATCTTTCTAAGTACCCTTAGGTATAAGTACCCTACCCTATACTAACTTATACACATTTTTACAAAATACGATAATAACGATTTTCACAATCCCAAAAACGCGATTTTCAGAAAAAGTCTATAACAACACTGGGATGCGGATAACCCAAACCTTTCTTCGCTCGCGCAGTCCTCAGGATTTGGTACACAGAAATTCCTTCACAGTCAGTTAGTTCCCTCTTATATTTTTATTTGGCGGAGGAAACATACCTAAGAAAGTACCTCAGGAGTAGTTAATATCTCTGAAAAATTAATACCGAAGAGTGGAAACATTTTTCACTAAAATGATTTTTTACAAGTTGTATTATTTTATTTAGTAAAATAAGATATAGGACTCACTTTGATATTGAAAATTTCCAGATTTTCTTGTATTAACCTGAAAATAAAAAAAATTTCATTAGAATTAAACATAATTAAAAACAGTAACAATAGATTCAGTGGATTTCAAAAAGATCTGGCAACAGAAAGGAAAGGTATGGTTTCCTTGTATTCAAGGCCTAACCCACTTTAAACTTCTTTAAAAGGACAGCGAGTTAGTACCGACTCCAAACCCCTCTCATTCTAAATTTCTGTCTGGAGCGCCTTCGAATGACACATCGAACTGCATGAAAATGACAGCAATATGGCCATAAGATGGATCAACAACAACGCATTCAAAATTAGTTTTTTTTTTAGAAACGTTCTATATAAAAAAAAATCTCCGAAAGTGAATTTAAATAATCGCATAATACTCAACATCAAAAGGTTGTTTCCAAAAATTCAACAAATGTCCCCTTGAATCGTCACTACTTAGCTCTAAGACACACAATCCTAACTTCAAAATTGAGATCAAGGAGATGTAGTTCCGATACTTTTGGGCTTATTTATGGTTAGGTTAGGTTAGGTTTGTGGGTTGGCGAGGATTTCTCCGTGGCACACTCAGGTCAATACTGACCCATTGTGATTCCCGTAGGGGGAAAGAGGTTGTCCCTTACCCATTATAACCCTGTATTCAAATTACTTACTGTGCTGCTACATACAAACCATCTTGTTGATTGACGAAGTTCATTATCTTGTCTATTGATGTGCTGGAGAGCTCGTCTAGGTCGCTGAAACAATGACTCCCTAGGAATTTATACCTGGTGTGTTGGAGACGGGGGCAGTGACATAGGAAGTGGGTTGTATCCTCAGAATCTCCCTCATCACCGCAGCCTCTGCTTCTTCCGTTAAGCCCGTTTGTTGTGCCCCGTTATGATACCTACGAGGGTGATCAGGGATTTCCTATATATCCTTTAGCAATATTTTCTCGGTTTTGGATTCGTTGAAGGACGGCCATAACATTTTTCGTGGTATTACAAGTGTTTAAGGTGGCCCATCTTGCGTTCGGCTCTCTTGTGGATTTTGTCCCTGCTTCAAGCTTGAGTGTGCAAGGCGGGATGTCCACAAAGGGATTAGCTTGTTCTGAAACAGCTGTCGAACCTTGTCTTGCTAATTCGTCCGCTTTCTCATTGCCTGGAATGCCTTCATATCCCGGAACCCATCAGAGTGATACCTTGTGCTGTGTACCAAGAGCCTTGAGTTCTTCGCGACAGCACTTATACTCAGCGATTCAGAGAAGACACCTGACCCTAGTCCAGTGTCCATTTTTGATCCGACTGTGATATTTATGGTTAATGACTCAACCAAAGTGCTTTCTGCTATCAATTTTCTGCAATTGGATGCTCAAAACGTGTACTTATCTTCCTCATTTTTGAGTTTGATGGAATATCTTCCTCTTGTTACTTTGAATTGGTACCGTGACTTCAAAAAAATACTGATTACCCTTACAGGAGCTTAATAGTAATATAAACTGGTACAGGGTCCCAGTATTGCTGGCTTCTTCCAATGAGCAAGTCGAGTTTCTAAACTCCTGTTGCACCCTGTGCACATTATGTGTTTCGGTTCATACTGTACTTGTAAACACAATTGTCACTACGCCGACTGTACACTTAGTTGTCATTGAGCTTACGTGGCAGAGGTTAAACGAGGAGTTGAATCCGAACCGCGATAGAGGTTGCTTGAATTTGTCCCGTGTCAGGACCGCGCTTTTAATTGTATAATTTTAATGAATTTGAATAAACTATAATCGAAGTACTATGAATTGTGTTGTGCATTTATTTAATACAAATAGCATCGGCATAACTCCAATATTTAGCGGAAGGTTAAAATTATTTAAGCCGATTCTATGCACGCCTTTTTTCAATCTTGTTATT
Organism: Cheilosia soror; assembly: GCA_949372485.1. Classification (NCBI taxonomy): domain Eukaryota; kingdom Metazoa; phylum Arthropoda; class Insecta; order Diptera; family Syrphidae; genus Cheilosia; species Cheilosia soror. The sequence goes on along the minus strand of OX443565.1, from coordinate 4,249,820 downwards.
TCTGTTCCTAAGACTCATTTCCTTCCTCTGATTTCTGCCTAAAGTATTTGAGAAAATCGCACAAAACTATAATGTAAATTCTCTTTCGGGTTTGGCTTTCGACTAAATCACAGCTACACTGTTGCAGTCTTTATGGTATGGACAATGGTTGTTTCGTTTTTGGTGTTCATTGACTTCTATATTGCGTTTGACACTATTGACCACATTTTCTTACATCAACTCGCATTCTGGCCACTCCAATTTTCCAAGACCTTGTTGATGGTATCGGGGATTGCTTGGATGATATATCGTTTCTGGATTGTTGGCATAACATCGATCCTTCACGGTTCCCCACAAAAAAAAGACAAAAGGGGTCAAATCGTAGCTCCAAAGGGGCTGACATCGCCAAAACGGCTGATAAACATAATTTGGGAATTCGTTGCGCAAAAGATCGATTGTGGCATGGGCTGTGAGGCATGGCCAGACAATCCATGTCTTCAACTTCAGTAAAAAAAGGTCGATAAACACGGCTCTGTAACGCCCACCTTTGACCGAAACGTTGCTCCCAACCTCATTTTCAAAGACAAATGGTCCAATGATGCCACCACTCCACAATCCGCACCAAACTGTCACTCTCTGTGGATGCATCGGTATTCGGTACCGACAACCATGAGTGTTGTCCACCAGCATACCAGTCTGACGAACTCTTTGCACAAACTTGCGTACAGCAGACGCGGTGGGTGCTTCATTTCGGCCAAAATTTCTTTTAAAAAAACCCGCTCTTTGGGCTACACAGCACTCACTTTGGAAATAAATTTTCAATATTTCCCAACGTTGTTCAAGCGTGAAACGACTTATTTCGTTTATTATGACACTGACTTTCTGTTAAGATTTCGAGCGGGAAACAGCTGCCAGTGTCAAAATAACCTATGATTTTAAAACAAATCACTAAATGGCCCACTTTTTATATGGTGTCCCCTAGGGATCTATCTTAGGGCCATTTTTATTTTCACATTTATGCTGACGACTCAGAGCAAATTTTCAGCTGCCCCCATGGATTTTTTGAGTTACATAAATGATGACTTTGTTCACAAGATATCTGGTCTGTAATAAATATCTGAGGGTGTATCCTAATAGAACGAAGTGTATGGTTAGGTATCCTTAGACCTGTCATATTTTTCATCAATCAAACTTAATCGCTTCCCTATTGAATACGGTTATTGTGCTTAAAATCATGGCTGTACGCTTCGTCGTAGCCTAACATGGGATAAGACCAATGATCTACCTATAGGTACCTACTTCGTATTAAGTGCCTAAATCATTTTCGTTATTGTCAGCGTCAATGTTTAACGGAGGTGGTAGCTCCGCATTCTCATACCAAGGACATCTTCTATTCTATTATGTAAAGTCCTGCTACAGGCAGACAATTTATTCCGAAATGACAACTACAGCCACAGGGCACCGCACCATACCGTTAAAAAAAAAGCCTAATCACAATTTTATTCAACAGCGCGAAAATTGAAGCGCCCCGGCCGTCAGTAATGAAAGGCTACTGGCAACTCTAGTATTAGCTTACGCAGGCAGGCATTCCGGGCGATAATCGAATTCCTGACTCTTGCAGATAATTCCATTACGACGATAGTCCATCGTTTGACTTTAGTCAACAGCATGTCCTTCAGCTGGGGGGCATGAAAAATTAATTTGCACTTGCCGCAGGATATACAAAAATCATTTAGCAGCAGGAAATTGAGATTTTGTAAAATGTAATTGGATAGGTATGAAGTGGGTGCAGATGGGTCCATGATGAACAATTTTCAGAAAATTGCAAGCTATCACAATAACAGCGAAACACGAGAATCTCGTGCAAGGATAAATTGCGAACTCTATACTAAGTTTCTACTGTGCATCTATCTCTTCATTGTACGGGCCTAGTTATTATTTTGATTTTCATTTCATTTTTAGCGTCTTGCACCACTTAGGATTAGGATTATGTTCATAAAACCCACTCAGAGAGGGAGTGAAAAGGAAGCTACACAAGCGATGGGGTGAGGAATGACGCATCCTTTCAAGTTATTAGTTTCAGAAGGGATGCATGCTTGATGCGTATCTCAGCGCATCCGATGACAGTTATAAATGTCACCAAGATTTAACAGATTGAGAGATGACAGGTCAGACAAATGAAGTTTTCGGTTCAATCGCCCAGCCCAGCCCAAACCGTTTGCTCTAGAAAGCTGACATTTTGCACAGAAGTTCCCTTTATGATGTATACAAAGAATAAGGAAGGATATTTCGAAAGGGGGTACAATTTTGTATGTATTTGCCATCCGATTGTCTTCAAACTAGGTTTGTGTACTCTCTATAAGAAATAAAGAAAATTCGTTTTGGAATTTTGCTTGGGGTCTGAATTACTGGCGATGACCCCTTTAAAGGGGGCCTTTTTCAAAACTCACGAACCGTTGATCTTCTCAGTTTGAAACTTTGTAATGCGTGCCAAGCTCTGTCGCTGTGGAATATGCTTATCGCTTCATCTAACTCCAGTGTACGTAGTCCAAGGATAATCAAGCGAAATCCTGTACACATCTTTACAATCTTTCTGCTTGCATATATTTCACAGGAAGATCTGGATGGTGTGGAATGTAATTACAAATTTGCTAGCTAAAAAATATGTTTTGTCCTATATGTAGTAGTCCAGTCTAGCGTTGAGATGCCAGCGCTTTACTTTCAAATTAAACATGAGTAATCTTTGACCTGTTTTCTCCAATACGCGGTAGTAAACATGTTTTCTAGAGATACTAATTGCTCCTTAGGTACTTTCTTAGACATGTTTTCTTCCTGATAGATAAATATACAAGAGGAAAATGACGCAGGCAAAAGCACACAACCTTATCAACGTCGGTCGTGCAGTTCGTTGTTGATTCATTTCATTTCTTCCACGTATAGTGACAGGTCGGCCATTTGCATGTACAGTTTTAACCGAAACCTTGTTCAAACTCCAATTTGCACACATGGTGCCACTGAACATTAAAAATGAGACATTGTCGCTCTTTATTCTGCTATTTTGTTTGTGACGTTTTTAACGCCACAAAATGTGTTTGTTCAGCTAAATTCAAAGGCTAGACCTTTGATATTCTGGAATTTGACTTCCCTTTGATTTGTGTAAAGAAATGGGTCCAATATAGGCTCTGTATCGGAGTTACCAGAACTACTCGACCGATGTAGAAAATTTTGTATACCTGCCTGGCGACGGTAAAATATGAAAACCTTTCACAAATTTCATTCGCCTTTCGTTTGGGCGCTATCGTATTTTGGGTGTGTATGAATCGGGCAGGCATTGATTGGCATTAACTTGGCAATGTCCAGTGTTTTAACTTTCTCATACACATCAATTGTGCTTATTTTACCTCCCCGTGGTAACCACCGGGTACTGGTCTCGCCCACCCTGGCTTGACTTGCTAAACTTATAAGCGCGAGTGTTGAACACGAAGAGAATAGCAACACTATAATGCTCTGTCGGAGTTGACTGTCTGCTCGAGTTTCAGAAGTCTAACATGAGCACCTCAGAATGAGGACGTACGGCGGATGAATTTAAACGATTAAATCAACGGTGGCGTCAACAGTCAACTTGGCAGATACCTTAATGGGCTACTTCGATTTATTTGGAGCTAAGGTTATTAGGGCTTTTCAGCACTAGTCAGGGTGTTGAAATAGAGATGGTGGCGGCTGAACGCTTTATGGGCCAACGGCAGCGCTCATATCCCCGAAGCGGGTTACTGACTCCGGGAAATGCGGCCCCTTTTGTCCAAGGGGTTCAGCAAAGGACCTGGCTTTCCAGGTTGGGGGTTGTGCGTCGGGGTAACTTCCCTTCCACGGAAAAACCAGGCAGTTATGACACAATTACAAGCCTCGGATATGGATGATCCAAATGTGGACGACCCCAGCAAACGAAATAAGGACAACGAACTTCGGATCTGCACGTGGACTGTCCGGACCTTAAACAGACCGCGTGCAGCCGGACAACTTGTGAAGACCCTGGATAGGTACAAAGCCGACATTACGGCCATCCACGAAGTGCGATGGGATGGAGAAGGCATAAGAAGGATGAAAAACTGTGACATCTATTACGGCGAGTGCCGCAGAGAACAGAGTCAGCGGTTATTTGGATGTAGATTTGTGATTAGAGGAAGACTTAGGCAAGAAGTCTTGGGATTTCGCAATGTTAGCGATCGCCTAGTTACAATCCGCATCAGGGCCAAATTTAAAAATATCATGCTGATCTGTGCTCACGCCCCGACAGAGGAGAAAGACGACACAGCCAAAGAAGCATTCTACGATCTCCTTGAGAAGACGTTTGATAAGTGCCCGAAGTACGACGTCAAGATAGTTCTTGGCGCCAAAATCGGAAAGGAGAGCATCTTTGGCTCCGCAGTCGGAAAGCACAGCCTGCACGACAACACCTCCGGAAACGGACTCATTCTAATCGACTTTGCGGCGGGGTGAAATGTCATCATTGCCAGCACACGTTTCCCACACCTCAACATACACAAAGGGACTTGGCGGTCTCCAGATCAACAAACCGTCAACCAAATTGATCATGTTGCGATCGACGGCAGACATGCCTCCAGTATCTTGGATGTCCGAACGTTCCGAGCTGCCAACATAGACTCGGACCATTACTTGGTAGTAGCCAAAGTACGGATGCGGATATCCAATACTCCACAACAGCGAGAGGATACTGTAAGAAGATTTGACGTTGCAAGGCTACTATCGCAAGAGATCGCCAAAACCTTTGCCGACCGCGTCTCACTAAACCTCTCAGCAAGCCCATCCTCAGCGTCACCAACATCAAGTACAGAGGACCAGTGGCAACACTGCCAGCGTGCCATCAGGAGTGCAGCTACCGAAGTGCTGGGTTTCACTAGCCGACCACGACGAAACCCCTGATTCGATGAGGAATGCCGCCAGGCACATGCAGCCAAGAACGATGCCTATCAATTAATGCTGCAAACAAGAACCAGAGCGGCTGAGAAAACTGCCCGTGAGCTCTACGGGAAAAAAAGAAGGGAGGAACACCGACTTCTCAGAAGGAAAAAGAAAGAACACGAGAAGCGAGCGCCCGAGCGGTCGAATCAATTGAGGGACGCTACTGCAGAGGCAATGTTCGAAAGTTCTACCAAGGGGTAAAACGTTCCACCCAAGGATACAAGGCCCGAACAGAAGCCTGCAAAGATGAGCATGGGAATACAGTAGTAGATTCACAGTCAAAAATAAATAAATAAATAGGTGGCGCAACAGGCGGGTAGGCACCCTAGGCCTAGCTTCTCGCAACCATTCGTTTTGTGTGAGTTTCTATTTTTGGGACGAATGGAAGGGACCTACAATTTTATGCCGAGTCCGAACGGCTGAATTGAGAAGCTTTTTCAAGGCAGTCATACTCTCGGATGTTTGTCAGACGTTCGCGAGAGGTGGCGCAGTAGAAAAAACATTAAGATGTAATTTGTGTTTTTCCGGGGATCGAACCTGGGATCCCTCGCACAGTAGTCCAGCACACTAACCACTGCGCTACTGCGCCCAGATTCACAGTCGGTGCTGAGGATTTGGAAAGAACACTTCTGCAGACTGTTAAACGGCGGAGACAGCCAACAACCCGCTGTCAGGAAGAATGATCTGTACAGCTTGGGCGATGATAGCAAAAATTTCCGTCCACCCGACCTACACGAAGTGAGCATAGCGATATCCAAACTTAAGTGCAACAAAGCTGCTGGAGCGGATGGCCTCCCGGCCGAGCTTTTCAAAGCAGCGGGAGATGGCTTGGTAAGGAGCATGCACTGTATCGTAATTTACCCTATAGATCCCATAATTTTGTAACACATATCACAGCTATATACTTACTTTCCTATACGATACGAACTAAATCATCATCAATTATACACATACAGTTTCACTCGCTTTGCCCTAGCTACATATATGTAATATATAGTAAGGTAACACAATATTCCATTACATAGAATAAAGTTCAGTTGTTCTTTGCCACCCAACAAAATCGGACGTTGTTTCAATTTACTCAAGAACATTGGCATCGGCGAGTTAGCATTCTTCTTTTCTTTGGCTGCTTACGCATTTACTATCATCGATCCACAATATTTGGTCCTTCGAGCCGGATCGAACGTTGCGCTTGAGTTAACATAAAGACGTGCGGCTATTATTGTTGTAATTTGCATGACGACTGCTGTGGCCAAACGATTGTACCGCAAGCCTTTTTATCATTGTAAATGCGTTAGTGGTTAACACATAGCATTCCGGCATTCGGTATTGCGGCAAAAGAAAACTGTTTTTCCATTTTGCACTTCAAATCTGGTTGAGGCTCATTAGTCACGTACGCCATGGAAGAATTATGGAAAAAGCAAATCAGCACAATGTTGCTTATTAATAATTTTCGTGTCAACTTCGGTAAAACTGGGAAAACAAATCAGACAGTGGGTTACACAAAAACACGGATCGAACTATTAAAAGCATACTGGCTGAAATTCCAACAACAACACGATCAATTATCAACGATGGCTGAGGATAAAGATCTGCAAGCAGATTATTTCATAAAAGATAAGTATAACGATATTGAGAATACCTTTTGTGAAACTCTGGGCTATTTAACAGATCTTTTGGATGAAAAGTCTTCGTCGGCAACAAACCAGAACAACAACTCCACGTCTTCTTTATCGATATTGGGATCTAATCTCCCTAAAATCAACATACCCACATTCTCGGGTGACTATTTATCCTGGATGTCATTCCGAGATCTATTTACGAGCATTGTTCACAACGCACCAATTTCTAAAGTGGACAAGCTGTCTCACCTCAAGGGACATGTAACTGGTGATGCTGCACTACTGCTGAAGAATATTGGAATTCAAGAATCTAATTACGACGTGGCTTGGGAAGCGTTAAAAAAGCGCTACGAGAACAAGCGTATCATTACCATGTCATATTTAAGAAAATTCACCACTCTCCAGCCTTCAAAGGGAGAGTCTACCAGCGAGGTTCGTCGCTTACTAGACACCACAAGGGATATGTTAGATGCGTTGAGGAATCTGGAGAGACCGGTAGACGACTGGGACGATTGGATCATTTTCCATCTCACGTCTAAGCTGGATCCTTTGAGCCGCAGAGATTGGGAGGTGTCCATAGGTTCAGATACGGATATACCAAAAAGCAAGACACTACTTGATTTTATGGAGAATCGCCTACGCACGCTCGAATCTATCTGTGGTAAATCCGATTCGTCAAAGCTAAGTGGTCAACAACTTTCAGCAGGAAAAGCAATGTTTAAGTCACATCATGTTGCATCTGCTAATAAGTGCATTATATGTGCAGAGAAGCACATCCTAACATATTGCTCACAGTTTCGATCACAATCAATACCAGAAAGGAGGGCATTAGTTCAGAAGGCACACTTGTGTTTCAATTGCCTTAGATCTGATCATTCAGTAAGTACCTGTCCATCTGCCAGCAGGTGCAAGCAGTGTAAGAGAAAACATCACACAATGATACATCAACCAATAGAATCGCCACCAACATTGTCAACTACGCCCACGAGTTCAGAATGTGAGGCAAACGAAGTAAACGATATTCAGTCTCATCACACACAACAAGTAATTCTTAATGACGTCTTATTAGCAACAGCGTGGGTTATGGTCCGCAGTGTGGATGGAAAGTATCACAAATTAAGAGCATTGCTTGACCAGGGCTCACAAGCAAGTTTTATTTCAGAATGTGCGGTTCAACTATTAGGAATTCAAAAGGTTAGAGTCAACATAAAAGTGTGTGGTTTGTCATCTCAGAATCTAGGAGAAATTCGTAACTTGGTGAACATACAAATCGCATCTTGTTATAACCAGGAATTCAAGTATCCAGTTCAAGCACTCATTATCGATCATGTCTCAAGCTATTCTCCTTCGAAAGGAGTTTCATTACGGAAATGGGATCACTTACATGATTTGCCACTAGCGGATCCTCACTATAATCATGCCGGTCGCATCGATCTTTTGCTAGGAGCAGATATTTTCAGTCAAATTGTCATCGAAGGCATTGAACCGAGTAAATTGGGCTCGCCACTAGCTCAGAACACAACTCTTGGTTGGATTTTGAGTGGAAATACTGCTATTAATGGGAGTATACGCAAATGTTCACTTACAGTCAATATTCCCAAAGGTGGATTTGATGAATGCTCTTGCTTAGGTCTGGAACAGCAACTTCGGAGGTTTTGGTCATTGGAAGATGTTCATGGGGATGTTCCGTTTCTATCAAAGGACGAAAAGATTTGTGAAGCCTTTTTCAGCACAACGTACAAACGAGCAACTACAGGGCGATATGTTGTTCGTCTTCCATGCAAACCAACACTCGAAAAAGAAGATTTTTCTCAAACTCGCCAGCACGCTATTCGACTACTCTTGCATACTGAAAGGCGGTTTGAAAAAGATCGTGCTCTTCGAGAACACTACACTAAGTTCATGGGTGACTACCTAAGCTTGAGGCATATGGAAGAGGTGTCAGAACAGGGTGGTAGCAGTACTAATCGAATCGCCTATCTGCCACATCATGCAGTCGCAACCAAGGACACCGAGTCAACCAAGTTCCGTGTTGTTTTTAACGGATCCTATCGGCTACCTAACGGCGTTTCATTAAACGACTGTCTTTATGTGGGTCCTAAGTTGCAGAGAAGCTTACCGTCCATTGTTACACAGTGGCGGCTACATAAGGTGGTGTTCAAAGCGGACATAGAGAAAATGTATCGCCAGATACAAGTGGATAGGAGAGATTGCGATCTTCAAAGGATAGTATGGCGAAACCCACATACAGGAAATATCGTGGATTATAGACTTTTAACAAATACGTACGGATTGGGTTGCGCTCCCTATCTCGCGATAAAATCAATTCATCAACTAGTCGAAGACGATGGTGCAGAGTTTCTAGACGCAGCAAAAATTCTTCTTGAAGAGACGTATGTGGATGACATCCTTTCTGGCGGTAGCAGCATTAGTCAGGCTTTGCAGCGCAGAGATGATCTAATCAAATTACTTAAAGGAGGAGGCTTTACCTTGAAGAAATGGGCATCTAACGAGCCAGAAGTATTGGCTGGTTTGTCGGAGGATATGCTGGACAGTAAAGTGAGTCTTAGTTCTAAGGTAGAAGGAATTAAGGCTCTAGGACTTCATTGGAGCTCAAAAGAAGACACATTTTCATATTCAATTGAAGTACCATCTCAATTATCAACAAATATCACAAAACGTGAAGTCCTAGGCAGCATCGCTAAGCTTTACGATCCGTTGGGATGGCTAGCTCCCACTATTATACTAGGTAAGATTTTCCTTCAGAAGTTGTGGTCAACAGGATTAAATTGGGATGATCCATTGCCGAGGGAACTTCAATCTGAATTTACATCATTTTTCGATCATCTGCGCTCAACACACACAATCAAACTAGATCGATGGATAGGAACGCATGCGAATCATCTGACGTGTGAGCTCCATGGGTATAGTGATGCGTCTAGTCTGGCTTATAGTGCTGTGGTGTATGCACGGGTTACGCATGAAGACGGCAGTGTTCAAGTGAGTCTTCTAATGGCAAAAACTAAAGTAGCTCCACTCAAGGCCACAAGCATTCCTCGCCTTGAGTTATGTGGTGCAGTGTTGTTGTCTCGACTCATTAAGGAAATCAGGCAAATAAGTTTTTTCAAAACCGCACCGACCACTGCTTGGTCAGACTCCACTGTGAATTTGGCATGGATCCGAGGGGAGCCGAGGCAATGGAAAACGTTTGTGGCCAATCGCGTTGCAGAAATTCAAGATGTGGTTGACTGTTCGCACTGGCGTTATGTTCCCAGCGAAGATAATCCCGCGGATTGCGCATCCAGAGGTCTGCTTCCGGACCAACTTGCGTTGCACAGTATCTGGTGGACAGGACCCTCTTGGTTGAAACAGAGATCAACGAAATGGCCTTCATCACCCTTGCCAGATCCGTCAAAGCCGTGGTCTGACGAAACGAAAAGCATTACCTCCCACATTACACGCGAGTCTTCGAGGTGGTCCATCCTAACTAAATACTCTTCGCTTGGAAAGCTGGTACGGATAGTTGCTTACTGTTGGCGTTTTATTCAGAACTGTAACCAGCCACTGTCTAAACGGAAGCGGGGGTATTTGAGACACAGCGAATTAGTGCAAGCTGAACTTACTTGCATTAAATTAGATCAACATTACGATTTTCCAGACGAGGTGTCATCATTGAAGCTTAATAAACCAATCAGCAATCGAAGTCCACTCATAAAACTTGCAGTTTGGGTAGATACAGATGGCTTGTTAAGAGTTGGAGGCCGTCTTCAAGAAGCTCGCATTGATTTTGGTAAGAAACATCCTTTCATCTTGTCTAAAACGAGTTTTCTTTCTAGACTTGTAATCGCTCGCGCACACATGATGACACTTCATGGAGGAGTCCAGACAACAGTTAGTTATACCCGTCAGCGTTTTTGGATACTTGGTGCTCGAAACGAAGTTCGGAAATACATTCACCGATGTATCATATGCCACCGTCACACCACCAAAGCAGCAGCGCAGCTCATGGGAAATCTGCCAGCACCCAGAGTGCAGTCGTGTCGTCCTTTTCTTAAGTCTGGTGTTGACTATGCAGGGCCGATACCTATTCGCCAGAAGATGGGACGAAGAATTACTCACACCAAGGGATACATCTGCGTTTTCGTCTGTCTTGCCACCCGGGCAATTCATTTGGAGCTGGCATCTGATATGTCAACAGCGGCATTTATTGCTGCTTATAAACGTTTTACATCACGTCGAGGCATATGCAGTGATTTGTATAGTGATTGTGGATCAAATTTCATTGGAGCAGATCGGGAGCTACGCAAGAGTTTGGTTCACTTTAATCAAGAAAATAATGCTACCGGTACCGAATTAGCTAGTATGGGTACAACATGGCACTTCATCCCACCAGGTTCACCGCACTTCGGCGGTATTTGGGAAGCTGCGGTTAAGTCGACAAAACACCATTTGCGGAGAATTTTGCTGGATAGAGCATTATCATATGAAGAACTAAGCACACTTTTATCTCAAATCGAGGCGATTTTGAATTCACGCCCACTTATGCCGTTACGAGATGATCCATTAGATTCTGATGTGTTGACACCAGCTCACTTTTTAATTGGACAACCACTAACATCAATTCCAGAACCCGATCTCTGCTCAATAAATCCTAACCGTCTGAGCAGATGGCAATTAATTCAGCAATTGTTCCAACACTTTTGGAATAAATGGTCATCGGACTATCTACACCAGTTGCAGCAGCGACCAAAGTGGACTACTCGGTCATCATCTATTCGCCCCGGACAACTTGTTCTTGTCAAGGATGATCGGTTACCACCCAGCAAATGGTCATTGGCTCGGGTAGAGGTATGTCACCCTGGGCCCGACGGATTGATCAGAGTAGTCACTCTTAGAACGTCTTTGGGGAGCTTTAAGCGTTCTATTGCAAAAATTTGCCCTCTACCTTTGGATCAAGATAATAACAACCCAGAAAATATCGACAACAACAACAAAATCTCATCACAGCAGGCCTAACTGGGCTTAATCGTCGTTTGTACTCCGAGGTGGGCGGCATGTATCGTAATTTACCCTATAGATCCCATAATTTTGTAACACATATCACAGCTATATACTTACTTTCCTATACGATACGAACTAAATCATCATCAATTATACACATACAGTTTCACTCGCTTTGCCCTAGCTACATATATGTAATATATAGTAAGGTAACACAATATTCCATTACATAGAATAAAGTTCAGTTGTTCTTTGCCACCCAACAAAATCGGACGTTGTTTCAATTTACTCAAGAACATTGGCATCGGCGAGTTAGCATTCTTCTTTTCTTTGGCTGCTTACGCATTTACTATCATCGATCCACAATATGCACCAACTCATCTGTAAATGCCCGACGAATGGAACCTCAGCATCGTGTGCCCCATCCACAAGAAAGGAGATACTCTGAACTGCGCCAACTACAGAGGAATAAGTCTCCTGAATGTCGCGTATAAGATCTTGTCGGCTGTATTGTGTGAACGCCTAAAACCTTTCGCCAACAACCTGATCGGCCCATATCAGTGTGGTTTTAGACTAGGGAAGTCAACCATCGACCAAATTTTCACACTCCGACAGATCTTGGGAAAAACCCAGGGATTTCAGATCGATACACACCATATATTTATCGACTTTAAAGTCGCCTATGATAGCGTATATAGGGACGAATTATACAAAGCCATGTCAAGTTTTGGCATCCCCACAAAGCTCGTCCGTCTGTACAGGATGACGCTGGAGAAATCTCGCTGCCCCATTAAAGTCGGCAAGAACACCACCGATCCATTTGATATCGAAAAAGGTTTGAGACAAGGCGATGCGCTATCATGTACGCTCTTTAACATCGTTCTTGAAGCAATTGTACGAAACTCACAAGCCAACACCAGAGGTAAAATGTTTCAAAAGTCCGTTCAACTACTTGCCTATGCTGATGATATTGACATCATTGGGAGGACGCGGCGAGCTGTCAGTGGCGCATTTGCAAGCATAGAAACGGAGGCGGCGAAGATGGGTCTGGCTGTTAATGAGGACAAAACGAAGTATATGCTGTCAACGAGAAGGGACTCTCAACATCGGCGACTCGGACTAAACGTCACGATGGACAGATACAACTTCGAAGTAGTTAAAGACTTTGTCTACCTGGGCTCCACTATCACCTCGCAAAATGACATCGGCGCAGAGATCAAACGAAGAATCACTCTTGCCAATCGCTGTTTCTTCGGACTAAGAAGGCAGCTAAGAAGTAAAGCCCTCTCTCAAAAGCGGATGAAAACCTTCTGGGATGCTTTGAGAAAAAATTCTTCGAGTGATATTCGGTCCAGTTTGTGACGATGGAGTGTGGAGAAGAAGATTCAATGGCGAACTATACGGGCTATACAGCGACGCTGACCTGGTCAAAAAGCTGAAAATACAACGGCTGAGATGGCTGGGACACGTGGAGCGTATGGACAACAACGCACCAGCCCGACGAGTTTTCGAATCCACCCCTGAGGGACAACGCAGCAAAGGAAGACCCCACCTTAGGTGGCGCGCACAATTGGAGAACGACCTCAGCCAACTTGGTGTGCGTAACTGGAGGCAGCTGGCGAGGTAAAAGTAAAAGCTATCGTATTTTCAACAGACAGACGGACATTGTTAAATCGATTCAGTCACGGGGTCTCCGGCGACTCCTTCTTGGCGTTACAAATGTAAATGTCAAACTGAATTATGGCTTCCTGTGGAAGGTATAAAAATATGTATAACCCGAAACGGAGTGAATGACTAATAGCCCATAGAATCCGTTGCATCCTCTTAGTATTCCAACTGACATATGACGACAGTATGGATACGAAAGATTAGGGGCAAGTGACACCTAAGCAACGGATAATAATGGATGCAACCGATAAAGAAAATTAAGTTACTAATGTCGTTTTCGGTTGGTCCTCCAGAACCACCCGGAAGCAATCCGAACGCTTCTGAAAGCGTTCTATTAGCACTCAACGGACAGTTCTTCTACTGAAAAGAAGAGAAATTTGCTTCTGGATTTGAATTCAGAATCGCGGAGAGTTCTTCTGGACGGTTCTGGACGACCAACCGAAAACGACATAAGTCTGACAGCAGTCAGCCATCGTCTGTCTCCACTTAAATGGGTTTAAATCACGTAAACACTCTTTTCAGTTGACGTTTATGTAATCAAAAATTTCTCGACTGATAGGAATTAAGGTGACATTTCGATAATGTGCGGCTAACATCAGTCGGGTTTTTTTTTAAGGATGGCATTGCATTTAATTTCCCTCGCATCAAAAAACTTTCCTTTTCGCCTTGGAAAGGTGACTTCCCTTATCGACAGACATTCATTGCTTATACCATATAAACGCCTACTCACAATCGACTTGATTGGATTAATTAATCGTGCAATCAGAGAGTGTACGTAAATATAATCCGATTTCACATTTCACAACGAACAATAGCGATGTAGGAGGGCTAACAAGCACAAGTTTGAAATTCCAACTTGTGGCACGACGTAATCTGAATGCATTTCACCCAAGTATCATGCCGATATCCTCGATGGCAAGCAGAAGGGTTGGAAAGCCACCCCCGTCTGGCCATTAGAGTAGATATGGTAACGATGGTAATGATGCTAATGGAGGAATGGGTAGAAATTTTGTATAATGATATAAACCAACGTTTGTAATAGTATGTTGGCAGCAATCCGCAAATTACCTTTTTGAGTGTGGCCTCCTCGTAATAGATTATAACTGCGTTCAGTTTCTGCCAGGCCACGGAGACCCTTGGTATCAAGCGAATTTTAATCACAGCCTTTGTTCGCTTAATCGACGCTTATCAAAATTAATTGGTATTTGGCAGTCGATAAATATATCACTGCTTCTCATGTCATGCCAAATTTGTACATTGTTTGGTCGAGTTTCTATGTGTGTGTGTGTGTGTGTCTATCTATATTTGAGGTACGACTATATAGCAGACTGAGTGGACTGAGGAAGCATATTATTTCATATAATCGAACTTACATCCTTTCCTTGTAGGTCATTGTTTTCGTGGCAATTTTTATTTATTTTTTTTCCTTTTGTCGGTGGTTTCTACTATCCGATGGAGCACTCAGACACAACTACTGGTTCATTGTATACTACCAAACAGACACCTCACTTTACTGTACTTAGTTTTCCCGTCTTTCGAAGATGAGAAGGAGCAACCTTCAGTAATAAAGAGCTTAGATGTTCGGCACTCACCACCTCAACCCCAAAGATCTGCCACATGATGCGAGCAAAGGCAGGACAACTACAGAGGAAGAGTTCCCCTGTATCGTCGTCCTCTCCACAAGCAGGACAGATGGTGGTGTCGCTCAAGCCCAATACATTCAAGTGTTTGGCAAAAACTTGGTGGCCCGTAAGGACAGGAAAGACCGGCCGCTGTCGTTTGATCTGTCTACACCAACCGCAGTCCCACCACCGACACTCATGTTCACGAGAAACCCAAGTATCAATGGATGACCCAACCACAGATGCGGGCAGGTCCTGAGAGTGCTTCTTCAGAGCCTAGCCTAGGAAGCGATCTCATTTCCCTGGATACCAGTATGACCAGGGTTTCACTGTGTTTAGCCTTCCGACCAAGTTCAGGGACAGCTTGAGTTCGATCACTAACTTGGACGAGGTAAGAGGGTTAAGCAACGAATTTAGAGCAGCTTGGCTATCACTGTATGTCACAATTCATCGCATAGCCAAAGGATAGCGAAAATCTCCGCTTGAAAAATAGAGGCATGCTTGCCTAACGAGTATTGGAGTATATTTCCACGAAGACACCAGCACCGGACTCTTGACTAGTTTTGGAGCCATGCGTGAAAAAATCGCAGCTCCGAGGCGGCCAATTGATATCGTCCAGACGGCTGATAATACGATTTGGGAATTTGGTGTACAAAAGATCGATTGTTGCTCGAGCTGTATGCCATGGCGCGCCATCCTAAAAATCCAAATCCATGTCATCAATTTCAGTAAAAAACAAGTAAAAGTGTTATCATCGGCCTAGCCGATGCTTTGATACCCTCCACTGTATGTACTGTACAGGTACACGCATGGGTCTAATAGTGGTTTTGTATGGGAGGTACCAGAACTACTTGACCGACATAGCCCATTTTCAATACCAACCTGGCGACGCACGGTAAAAAGAAGTCGTCTCACAAAATTTCATTCGCCTAGGTCAATTCGTTTGGACGCTATCGTGCTTTCAACAAACAGACAGACGGACAGACAGACAGACAGACAGACAGACAGACAGCGTTACAAACGTAATGACAAAGTGAATATACCTTCCTGTGGAGGGTATAAACAGTCGGTTAAAACGACGGAAACGTTATTTCCAGCCTCATTTTCAAAGAAAATTAGTCCAATGGTGCGACCACTCCACAATCCGCACCAAACTGTCACTCTCTTTGGATGCACTGGCACCGTACGACGATGGAGACCATGAGTGTCGTTCACTAAGATACGAGTCTCGCGAACTTTTTGCACAAACTTGCGTACAGCAGGCGCTTAATTTTGCATAACCATGAGACCATGAGTGTCGTTCACTAAGATACGAGTCTCGCGAACTTTTTGCACAAACTTGCGTACAACAGGCGCTTAATTTTGCTTAATTTTAGCCAAAACATACTTTGAAAAAAAAACGCACTGTTTGGGCTACAAAGCACTCGCTTTGGCAATAAGTTTTCAATATTTCAAGCGCAAAGCGACTCATTTCGTTCCGCGGAGGTACGATACTGACTTTCTATCAAGATTTCGAGCGCGAAACAGCTGTCAGTGTCAAAATAACCTATGATTTAAAAAGAAACCACTAGATGACCCAGCAATTGCAAGGCTACAGTCGCGATTATTTTAAATCAGATCTGCGAAGGAGGGAGGGGGGCGCGCCGGCGCATGTTCGCGAGGAGCGCGACGTGCTGGACCGTGCCGCGAACGGACGCCGCCGGCGCGGCGCAAACCGGCACTCCCTCCCTCCCAAATCCCTCCTTCGCAGATCTGATTGTAGCCTTGCAATCAAGGTATATAGAATAAATGGTATGCTCTTCCGAGTTGAAATGTTCGTTCGTTCTGCGCATCTACGTCACGTGTATGGTGTAATTTGACGTTTTGCTTTGTTTACATTAGGTACTATGTAGGTACTATGCATGAATGTTAATCGCCAAATGTAGTTTTGGAATCTTGATAAATAAAATACTAAATCATAAAGAATAATTAGAAAGTTATGTGTACCAAGTGAATATGGTGGACATTGGGTATTTATTTATGTATTTATAAATTCCTGGACGGCGAGGTTATGATCATAACTAAAGGACGCATAACCCTTCACTTTACTGTAGCTATACTGTCTGATACAATAAAAAAAAATCATCATTCTTTGACAAAAAATAATAACGAACGCGTATTCATATTTAATTTATAGTTTTATTCCATTTTCTTTTTCTTGAATTTATATTTTCCAACATGTCTTTGTTTAATATACGGATTTTGAAAAACATTTTGCAGCGGAAAAACAGTTTTTTTATTTCACAGTTTAGTTCAATCTTTTCGGCCATAATAAGTAAAGTTTTTATGTAATTCGGGCCTACTTTCAATGACGTTGAATTATATTGGTAAAAAATATTATCAAGCTGCTTGAGAGTATCTATAAATTTTGCATTAGGTTTTCGCAATCCTCCCTCTGTCACTTGATCCGTCCATGTCAAAGATGCAGACAGTTGATTGTCGCAATACGTTTCAAGCAAGTTCGGAATCTTGGATTTAAGGCGGCAGAGAATGTAACCTGCTAGGTACTCTAAGGCGTCATACTCCAGCTCAGTCATATTCTTGTCAACTGCAGATTCTCCGATTTCAGCTACTTCGTCTACAAGGTTTGTGAGCAAATTCGATGTTATGATGGTTTCAGGATTTAACTCAGCTTCGGAGCAATTTAATGCATCTTCTTCTTCATCTTCAACATATTGACTTGGAATAATGCCATCACTCACATCCATTTGCAGTTGTTGACTTATATCACACTCAACATTTGCAGACTGTGAAACGATGCTTTCATTGCGTCCTAGTGTGTAACTTCGGAGACGATATTTAAATTGTAACGCTGTGGGGTGATCATAAAGTCCTCCCTTCGCCCGCATTACACCGAAGAAATTTTCCAAAGGATCTTGATTTAGGCGGTATGTCAGCAAATATTTGATCTAGTACTCTTGTTGTAGGTCCTTGAACATCATTCGCAGGGCGCTGATATTGGTGAGTATTCCTTGCTGAAATGGTATGAGTGATTTATGGTTTCCAATTCGCATTTTTCTTATAGTAGAATCTATTCGGTTCAAAATGTGCTCCTGAGTTTCAAGCTCTAAACCGAATGCTGCCTTTCTTGGACGCGAGTCAATCCTTGGACATCTTGTGTTGAAAACATCAAACCAATCGTTAACCTGTCAGAAATGAATAGGCGTTAAGATATGTCATAGAACAAATAATAGAAAATTACTACCTCTTTACATAAGACAGACAACTCACTCCAATATCTAGATTTAGCCAAACCTATGGTACCCAGTCTAGTTAATGCGCATGAATTTGTATGCGAAAAAAGCTGCGTTGCAAATTTGACCTTTTGCCTTTTTCCTGCTTTTACTGTGAGAGGAGTGTTTGTTAAACGACTTGATATTTTAAGATCGGAGAGAGACTGTTTTGCCAAAAGTTCTTCAAGCGGCTCCTTGGTTAAATGTTTCCCATCAAGAAATATTCCAGTGTCCAGGAAATGGTTCCGGAGCAATTTAATTAAATGCGGAGTGTCACTTAAGACATAAACTTTCTTTTTGTTATCACTGGGATGGGGAAAAAAGGGTTGGCTCTCACTTATACCCATTTTTCGCCAGAGTCCTCGGTTACCCCCTCCCAAATCGGAAACTATGGCGACCACATGATATTCCATTGAGTGAAACTTCTTAATTATGGTTTTAAACATAGCTTTTGTTAAAGCAGAATCATAGTTATAGTAAATTGGCTGTTTCCAATTTTCAAAAGGCCCTCTAGCCATTACAACTTGTACATAATTAGCGGGTGGTAAGAGAGTATCGCTTTTTTTATCGTATTCATATGTCTTTTGTATCTTCATTTCATCTGCCATGAGGACGCAGACTATTTGAAATGCAGAAAGGTTTGCATTTCGCAACAAAGCAAACACAGAGCTGAGAATACCAGGTTTAATTTCAACTTTTGATGCCCACTTTCTTAAAGTGACAACGGCTGGCAGAGGATATAAGCTTTCAGCCCGCTTGAATAAATTGCAATGGCTGAAGATATGTCGTTGACTTCCCATTTAATCCTTTTCCCATTTGTTTTCAACTTCCTTCGTTGCCCAGGCGTAAAAATGTCATCTATGCATTTGCTTTCCTGTCTAAGAAAACAAACTTCTTTCATTAGACTCTTTTTTGTTGAATTAACTCATCCATTTGTGTACTGTAAAAGTAATCTAACTTAATGCCAAATAAATTCTTCCAATTACTAATATTTTACCTCGTTAGTGTCTCTCCTAAATTCTCGGTGTTAGTAGATTTGTCTACTCTTGACACAACTACTTCCGCTGATGTTTCCTGTATATCCACAGTTGTTGAAAATCCTTGACGATTTTCAAGCCCTGTTTCTTCAACAATATTTCTGTAGGGGAAAAATGTTGTTAACGATTCTGGTTATTATTTGTAATAATTAATCTTACAAAATTTCCTCGACGGTTTTTTTTTACTTCTCGCTTATTTTTCCTCTCTTGGCGCTTACTGTCGCCATCGGCTACAGAAAAAGGCAAATTTTCAGTAGGAACAGCATCAGATTTTAGCTTTTTGCTGTTCTTGGGGGAGTACTGAAGCAGTTCATGCATTAAGTTTCTTAAATATTGGTCAGCGGTAAAGTGTTTGGAGCACATAAATGCATTTTTTGTATTGAATGTATCTTTTCTACCGCACTTAAAAACCCACACCTTCTGCAAACTTTTTTCCTTGGGAAATCGAAAGAATTTGGTTTGTTCACAGGTGTTTTCTATTCTATTTCTTTTTAGTTTTTTATCATTGCTACTATTGCAGCCAAATACAGCACAAATCACCATTGTATTTTATTTAAATTACCACCAAAATAATCACAAGAATTCACGTTCGCTTTTATATATTGCCGCCAATAAATCCACTAAGTGTCAAATCACGATACAGGTGATGTAATTTTATATGAGAGAGATGGAGATAGACATGCGCAGTATCATACCATTATATTCTATATACCTTGCAATTGTTTGTTTAAAAAAAAAAATAAAAAATAAATGGGTGGCGCAACAGGCGGGTGACACCCAAGGCCTAGCTTCTCGCAACCATTCGTTTTGTGTGAGTTTCTATTTTTGGGACGAATGGAAGGGACCTACAATTTTATGCCGAGTCCGAACGGCTGAATTGAGAAGCTTTT
The DNA here is from genome assembly GCA_949372485.1 of Cheilosia soror. NCBI lineage: Eukaryota > Metazoa > Arthropoda > Insecta > Diptera > Syrphidae > Cheilosia > Cheilosia soror. Next base: position 4,229,749 of record OX443565.1, on the reverse strand, counting down.
TCATGACAGTCATACTCTCGGATGTTTGTCAGACGTTCGCGAGAGGTGGCGCAGTAGAAAAAAACTTTAAGATGTAATTTCTGTTTTTCCGGGAATCGAACCTGGGATCCCTCGCACAGTAGTCCAGCACACTAACCACTGCGCTACTGCGCCCAATTGTTTGTTTATCTTCTTTAAATTCTTAAAAATCTATACACATATTAAACTTTTTTTACACTTTAAAATTTTGATGGCCAGTGAAATATTGGAAAAGGGGATAATCACTCCCATGGTATTTTTAAATAGGATGACTTTCCGGAACCAAACCATCTGTGAGGAAATGGAGCCCATAGATGACATTTTTGAGGAAAATTATGATGACAATAAGCTCTCTCTAGACGAATTTGAAAAAGATTCGCCAGTAGATGAAGAGCCTCAAAACCTATGCATCGTTTGTCAAGATTTGACGCCAAATATTCTATTTATCCATTCCCTAAATGTCTTTGTTGTAGAAGCGAGGTAAAAGAGTCGACACTTGTGTACACATAAAACTATATATATATGTACATATATTTAAAAGAGTACTTATTTACCCTATGTGTTTATAGGTTTGTTTGACGTGGACCCTAGGGCGCACTAGTGCGCACTGGGTTAGCCCTATCGCGTTCGATATAGCACTGAGTTCGCACTGACACTGAAAACCTGTGTTCGAGGTGAGCACTGGGGCGCCCCAGTTGAGCACTGAGCTGACCCTAGGTATTCACTCAGGGCAAGAGTTCAGTGCTGGATTTGGCTGTCAATCGTAGCTGTCATTTGTGTGAAAACAAATTTTTGTGAATTATTGGCTTGTGCAGCACTAATAAATGTTAAAAGAAATGTTTTTTTCAACATTACAATCATTAATTAAACAAATTTAATGTTATTGCTGGTGTTAAATCTATATATTAAAAAAAAATTGTTTAGTGACAGGTCTCAGGGTAAACATTTCGTGTTCGACATGAAACTGAATTTCTGGGATTTCCTTGCGTTTTTTGGCAGCCACGAAAATTCACTGACACTTCTCAGTGCGCACTTGGGCGCACTAGGGCTGGCCACGTCGAACAAACCTTATATAGAAGCCTTTTTCTTGTTCATAAATGTAATATTAACTTTCTGTAATATAATAAGAACATAAAAATACTCAAAAACTCGGTGAATTTTCCCTAATTTTGGGGGGTTATTTCGTTTTTCGTTTGGGGACTTATTTCATACCTTATTGGGGAATTATTTCATCTTCGATTTTGGGAATAATTTCACAATGAAATTATTCCCCAATTTTAGGGGGTTATTTCGTTTTCGTTTTGGGGGGTTATTTCCTGCAGCCGATGACCCACCCTGTTTATATGTGGGCAAACTAAAAACTAGCTGTTGTTCACACTACTTAACTTTTTTCCGAACTCAATGACAATGATAGATTTAAAATTTGGTTGTGGATTTGATTAAAAAAAAAATAATTTTCTCTCGATATAATATATAATGCGCTCGATTTCTGATGGTGAGGCGCTACAGTTGACTTCACCAACTTTGTGTAGCCTTCCGCTATATAAAGTGCTTCATTTTGCACTTCTGTCTTTTTTTGCTTCCGGAACTGTGTGCACAACCAATGGGGGTGGTTCGGCCATTGTAAAAAAAATTTAAAAGTTTTGCTTAACTCGTAATATTGACTACCATTGTGGTTGTTAATATCTGGTTTCTATTTTAGCTGTTCCTTGGAATGCGGCTTGTCCAAAATTGCAGGAGTTACAGATGCGGTGCAATCATGCGCTAGCCTAGCTATTCCGGGTAGTTGAGGCTAATGTTGCATCCTTTTCACTTCCGTGCACTACTTTTAGAAAGTCCACCACCAAATTAAAGCCAACAGCCAAACTTTCAGTCAAAAATCATAGTCAAGTTATAAAAACAAAAACAAAAACTTAATTGAAATTGTTTTATTTTGTGTATCATTCTTAATAACTCATTGTGCTTCCACCCTCGAAAATTGTATAAAAAAATATACCACAACCAACTTCGCTTATCTTAGGGGAAACCATTTTGTATTAATTATTCGTCGATTATAGCCACAAGTGGTTAAAGGTTTTAGCTGGAAAATTATTAAAATAAAATCGTAATTACAATATATTTTTTTAAAAGGACATTCCGTGAATACGTGAAGGGGAAGTGTTTAGCGATAACATTTTGCATTTTAATAGTCAAACATCAAAGAAAAACAAAAAGAATTTCAATAACTTGTGAAATAAATATTGTTTGTCAATTAAAAATACTAACCATATAGTATACTGTAAAAATTTCACAATAAATTCATGCCAATGGCTTATTGCGTTGTCTAATGTGTATTGAAATAGTAAGTACGTTTTAATTTGTTTCATTTCAAATGAAAGTCATCGTACAGTTTACTAAATGTACAGTACTCAAATATACGCGATAGAAATAATTTGCGACTTCCATTATTAAAAAAAACACAAAACACAAAATAATTTTAAAATGTTTACTGAAGTTAAAAATGAGTCACGATTTTATTTACTATTTAAACAAAAAATTATTAATTACGTGAAATAACAACAATAAAATTGCCTGGTCTCAGATTCAACCCCTGGAAAACTCAAATTCAACCCTTAATTTTTTTTCCACTGCGTCACCACTTGCGATTGCCCAACACACATCAATATGGATGCTCATACATGAGCAATATGGATGGACACATCGTCCAATGTGGGCACTACGCACTAATCAGTTCATTAATAATCCACCCATCACTCGAATCACACTCGTTATCGAATTCTAAAAATCCTTTTCACATTTTTAATGATGCACTTTGATTCTAGTTGTCGCCATACATGACAGTGACGGACAAACGGTAATTGGAAAATTGCAATTAAAAATAATCAGACAGACGCACACTATTGATTGGCTGATACAACTAAATTGATTGACGTTCTCGTCATTATGGCCTTAACAAAAGTGCAATTTTATTTTATTAATAACTTAGTTATTGCCAATTACTGTGTTCGATAATAATTGATTCCAAGTTTGATATCACTATGATAACCAGACTGTTCACATGAGTAGTCAGTAGTTAATATGACAATTTTTCTTCACAATGCACACAATCTTTATCTATCTGACCAAAATATCTGTCGGACAAACACATCTTCGAGGCAAACTGTTGAAATTGCATGCATATCTGAATATCTGTATGAATTTAAATCGCCAGCATTGTACCTGCTGGAGACACATTTCGAATATTTGTATCTATTCTAAAGATTTCTTAAAAATTCTTGAGAATTCTGGAGAAACATTTCGAATATTTGTACTTATTCGAAATGTTTGTCCAGCAGTACAATATAGTCGTTTCTTAAGATTTCTTAGGAATTCCTAAGAAATTCATTTATTTAGTCTAAATAGAAGAATAAAGAAGACATTTTCTTGACAATGTCGAATTCCACCTCTGACCAGCCCCATTTATAAGTCTGTCTAAGAATTTGAATAAACACTGAGCGTCAAAAGTGAGTGAACACCAATGCGGTTTTCATTTGTCTTTGGAGATTGAATAAATTAGTTTTTTAAATATATATAAAGTATTTTTTGCTGTCGACATAAAATATGTTAATTTTTGTTATTTTCAAACTTTTTACAGATGAAAGGAATACTCCTATGAAATCTTGTGTTGTATTTATCTGAGAAAGAGGACTCAGTTTTAGTTAATAATGTCCCTTATTTAATTGTAATTGCTTGGACGAATAGAGTCTTGTTAGACCTACGCATACTTTCAGTGCGAGGGTTTATTAGAAATAATAACTTCTGAGAAAAGAAAATCACTTGGAGACATCAGAAACATCATTAAAATTATAGGAAAATAAAAAAAATAAAACGTATGAGCATGGAGCATCCTGCATCACATCCACGCAAAGAGTAGTCCCCAGAAATCTATATAAAAAGGACGCATTCTTACACTGCTCATTCATTAAGATAACAACTGTCATTGATAGTCGTCGAGTGTTAAGTGTCAGTCAAGTGTTTTCCCGATTGTGCGCATTACGCATTCACAGTTCAATAGTAATAATAGAACGCAGTTTTTTTTAAATCTAAAATTTTAAATAGTGATTTTTCCTTTTGCGGTATGGCAATATTGTTATTTCAATTAGAAACAAAAATAAATTTGTGAATTTGTAACAAGCATCCGTGAATAAGTGATACTGTGATTTTGGGCACTCTTGAGATACATAATATACGTTAATCATAAAGTTAACCACGATAGGATTAAATGAGATCAAGCCAGTAGAGAAAAAACAGACCGCTCGCTCTAATTGAATTCTATATTGGTTTACTTTTAAGTCACACAAAGCTCTTCAACCCATTTGGGTAGAGGTAAGTCGACACATTTCAGGATTTAAGCAGTTATATCGATTTCACTTTTGTGTAGATAACTGCAATGAAAGATAGTTTTTTCTAGAATTTATTGAAATAAAAAATGTTGACAATATTTCTCTATAGCTACCATTTTTGCCCTTACAACTGAAAAAGGTTTTAAAATTCAACGTGCAATTGCTGTCACTCGCCATCGCTTTTACGCCAACCAACTAAGTAAAGGGTCATTCATTCTTCGGTTTCGAAAGTAAAGCTTAATAAAACAGACATATTTGATGAAAATTTTATTTCATTAAAAAGTTTGGACTTTGCCATTAAGTGTGAAAAACAATATCACTCGGGAAGATTCGCAGGATGTGATTCTTTTGAGGTAATTTTTAACCACTTTTTCCGCAAATTTCGGGCGGTATCTCGGCCATAACTTGACCAATGTTGCGCCTAGAGTTCGGGGATTATTTGACGGTCTTTTGCGTAGACCCATAGAAAACAAATTAAATGAGTTTTATGGCCAATTGAGGTCGCCAAAACGTGAAATTACGCGATCAGGAAACTTCTCAAGCAAGCCACACAGCACAACCATAATTGGTCTCGTTGTGTGGCTTGTTTCCCCGTCTTATTGGAACCCCGGTCGGCCAAAAAAAAAAATCGATTATAATTTGACCATATCGCTCCGACTGTAACCGTCTGCATATTGGCATTTTCGAAGAAATACGGACAAATGACACCTTTCGACCATAGAGCACACGAAACAGTGACTTTGTCTGGATGTATCGGCACCTCTTCGAACACTTGTGGGTTTTCTGATTCTAAGCCCCATATGCGGCAATTTTTTTTTTGTTTACATACGCGCCGAGTGAGACACATGAACTGAAGAAAATATTGCTCGAAAAATCGGTGTTTATTTTCTGTTGTTCTGTTCTGTTGCGGGCGCAGTGGTTAGTGTGCTGGGATTTCAGGTTCGATCCCCGGAGAAACACAAATTAAAGTTTTTTCTACTGCGCCAGCTCTCGCGACAAGCATCCGAGAGTATGACTGTCCTGAAAAAGCTTCTCAATTCAGCCGTTCGGACTCGGCATCAAATTGTAGGTCCCTTCTATTCGTCTCAAAAATAGAAAAAACGAATGGTTGCGAGAAGCTACGCCTAGGGTGTCTACCCGCTTGTTGCGCCACCCAGTTATTTATTTTTAATTGGAAAATTTAACGTATCAATGCGACAATATCACTACGGCAGATTATGGAGAATACCCAAGAAGTCCAAATCGATACTCACCATCTATTTATCGATTTTAAAGCCGCATATCACAGCATTTATGTAAAGAGCCATGTCTTGTCAGATTGTGGAGAACGCTCGCTGCTCCGTAAAGGTCGAAAACAATCTCACCGAGACCTTTGATGTCAAAAAAGGATTTAGATAAGATGATGCGCTGTCATTTTTTAACAACGGCAAGTCAACACCAGGGGCACAATTTTCCAAAAGCCTGCGATGACAACATCTTTATGGCAGACCGCAGCTAGCTGTCACTGGGTCGTTTGCAAGTATCAGTACTGAGGCGGCAAAAATGGGTTTAGTGGTGAATGAGGGCAAAACAAAATATATGCTGTCAACAAGAATTGGCACACAACATCGACGAATCGGACAGAATGTCACAATAGACAGATATCTATAGCTTTGCGGTGGTTCGGGACTTTATCTACCTCGGGTCGGCCCCGCTATTAACTCTGGAAATGACATCACAGCAGAAATCAAACGAAGAGTTACACTTGCCAACCTCGTAAAGATGGCGGATACTAACTCACCGCGACATGCCACATTACATACGTTTTTTGTCTGCTTACTCAATCCGCCTTTGGAATTCTCTTATCCGTTTTATAAAAGAAGTGGACGACTTATCGAGATTGAAGAACAACATTAAACTTTTCTTTTCCCAGTAATGTAAAGATACCTGCAACTTACAAAGCTTATGGACTTTTTCTAATTTTTTTTAATCGCTTAATCCTTTCTTTTTATTATTATTTTTTTTTAATTTATATAATGTAATATCAAGTGCTGACATTTTTGTTTAATGCACTTGAAATTAATTTTTTTTCTTATAATAAATCCTTGCTCTCATAATGTTAAATTTTAACAAATCTTAATGTGATTTTGTATTTCTTGAATAAATAAATAAAATGAAAAAATGATGATCATTTTGAATAATTTCAAGTCTTTTTTATAATTTTATATAATAGTGTTGAGTAAATATTAAAATAAAATAAATCACAAAAACACATGCATTTATTTTGACAGATGGTCATTTATTTGGCTGCAAGTTTTTGTTGAGTGAACATAATCTTTTTTTCTTCTTTCTTAGCTAACACTGTAATTTCAATTAAATTTATTCAAATTCCATGAGCAAAACAAAATAATTTAGTGAACCAGACTTCGAGTTCATACTGCAATCAGTAGGTTGACTTAGGCACTGGTAAATTTGTTTGCAATAATTCGCTAATAAAATTAAGAACACTTTTAACATTTTGTAAACAACGTTGGAAGCGAAGCCTTCATCTTTTGAAAGATTTATAAAAAGCAGTTGAGCGAGACAAAGTCGACGTTCTTGACATGGATGTTTCTACTAACGAAGTGAACGATACTATGGATTTGGTGAGAAATTAATACCCTCGGGGAATATAGACAATAATTTATTTATTTCTTAGCTGCAGGCTAGACCGGCTAGGGTATCAGTATTATCCGAATCTATTAATATTACCACCAAAGAGAAAATGAATCCTAAATCCACCGCTTTGCCTTCTTCAACAACCGGATTAGATATGGCATCGCCTTCCACATCAGCATTATCACGACTTTCATCATCAAATTGCATAAAATTTCCATCTCCAACTCCAAAACAAAATGTGATTGGAAATTTCGCAGATAAAATATCAAACCAAGAAAAGGATGAATTGGATACCGTAGTTGCTAAATTTTTTTACGGCTGCAATATATCGCTGAGTACCATTGAATCAAGCCACTTTCAAAAAATGATTAAAACCCTCAAGCCTTCCTATGGACAACTTATTCCTAGCAGAGAAATTTTATCAACAAAGCTTATTGACGAAATCTACCATTCATGCTTAAGTGAATCACGGTCTTTCAAGTCTTGCGATTCGGTCCTGCTAATTGATGGATGGAAAAATTCATCCAACAGAAACTCAAAAATAATCGTTAGCATGATCCAGAACGCCAATGGACATCGAGCATTTGTTAACGCTTGGAATCTTAGTGGTGAATCTGAAACAGCAAATGTGCTCAGCAATATTGCGCAAGAGTCTATTGATTTGGCAACGGAACTTTACGCAACTAAAATATACGCAATTGTGTCGGCCAATGTAAGCAATTTTATTGAAACGGGTCAGAATGTAAGACGTGTTTTATGGTACAGCAACTGCAGCTGTCACATCGGGAACCTTTTTGCTAAAGATATTATAAACCAAGAACTATTCGAAAATGTTAACCTCATCCAAAGAGAGTTTAAAAATACAGACTCTGAGAATGCCATTATCAGAAAAGGAGGCAAAAGGATAAAATTATCTTGCGGCACACGTTGCTCATCTTACTGTGACTGTTTTGATAATTTTTTGCACAACTTGCAGCACATGAAGGAGATAATAACGAACGGGCAACCAAAAAGAGTTAATGGCAACGTATGCAGACTCGTTTTTGATGACGAATTCATTGAAAACGTTAAAGAGGAAAAAGAGATGTTGGATCCTGTAAGTGAGTTAATAAATTTCTGCCAAAATCCTTCCGCAACTTTGGCAGAATCTGCTAAAAAATGGCTAACATTTTCAGTAGCCGAAAAATTTAAATCAAAAATACAAAAACACTTTGACCATCGGCAAAATATGGCCTTAAATGAGCTTGCGTTGACTGCATATTACTTGCATCCGTTTTTTGATAATTCGCTGCTTACAAACTTGCAGTCAAATAGAGTCATCTACTTTCTTTTAAATAACTTAAATGAGGAGGGTGTCGAGGATTGGCATCATTTTAAGCAGAAAAGCGGTCTGTTTGAATTGCTTTACGAAAAGGGAATTAAGAAACCAGAAGTATTTTGGAGCACCGCAGGAATGCAACATGAAAACCTTTCCAAGTTGGCCTTAAAATTGCTAAACATGCCAGCGTCATCCGCGCAGATCGAAAGAGTTTTCTCAAATTGGGCGCAAATTCAAAATCCTCTTCGGAATAGGCTAACCTTCGAGAGGTCGAATAAATTAATACACATTTATTTTACTTTGAACAGCAAATCTCGTGATTCGTGTTATTTAGAGATTGAGGATGACGAGGGAGCGGAAGAAAGAGTTGTTCAAATTGTTAACTAGCAGCCGAAGAGAATTGATCGCTATAATGGGTAGTATGGTGCTTGAACTCACATGTGAGATCGATTGTGCAAACCGGAATTCGGACTCAGTTTCATATGCAAAAAAAATAGTCTCAACACCTTTAGCTCAATGGATTAGAGTAGAGATCGATCTCAAAGCTCTCTATCGTATCTCTCTTAAATATACTAAAGAGAGTCACGTTAGTTACTACGCTTATAACTCAAGAACGCCTGCACCGATTTCGATGATTCGCACCAATTCGGACTGTGGCCCATTTCACCAACTTGTAAATTTGAATTTACATGTATTTTTTAACAATTTTGTTAAAAAACGAGACAAATTCTGTTTCACCACAAATACCTACTTTTAGAGCAAATTTGTAATTTTTCTACACATTTTGTGGAAAAATTCTTGTAAATACAAATATGTAAGTTGCTGAAATAGACCACTCGTCTCCGGCCAAACAAGAAGATTACCCAAGAAAATTCCCAAAAAAAAGAAGACAGTTAATTGTCCCATACATTTTGCATGGAGCGATCTTACGACGCCATCTTTATGATAGATGACGTTTATGTTTACGTTACGTTGTGACAATTTTCTTTTTGAAAGTTGATGTTTATATAATAGACAGGATATGTAGATTCACATGTATTTACATCTCTTCTCTATATATCTGTGGCGATAAGTTAAAGTAGCTTATGTCAATTTTTGCCATCTTTCAGTACGAGCAAAAACAAAATTTGCACTTGGTTTTGAAAGTGTATTTAATTTTTTTCAGAAAAAGTACTGCTGCTATGTAAATGAAATTCATTTTCAGAATATTGTAATGAAAATGTATTATTGTTTTTTGTTTAAACCTATAGCAGATTGGCTAATAGCATAATTTGTAACTTAAGCTTTTTAACTGTTTTAAGTCAATTGAACTTAAGATGATTTAACAAATTGGAGTTCTATATTTTTAAGGGCTTATGTCAATTTAAGCCACACTGCCATGCACTTGAATAGGGGCAATATGTCTCAAATGTTTAATTTTATTTTTTTCTTAATCGTTCGTTGCTATTGTCTTGTGCTTTGCTGTTTTCTGACCTAGAGAATATTGGCGAACTTTAGAGATAAGAGAGAGACCTTAAAAATTTACCGTTAAAATTTGTTTTCAATTTTGCTTTGAATATGGTGAGAAAGTGGTACTTTTTTGCATGCACTTGTGATTTCTTCATTCTAAGTAAAAAGTCACGTGCGGAAGCTTGTACTTTGTCGGCATTTAGGTATACGTCTAAAATATATTAAAAAGAAAATGGGCCGCGGTAAGGCTCATACATCGGAAGAAAAAGGCAAAATAATTGCTTATAAGGAATGTAGGCTCTCCTACAGGAAAATTGCCGAAAAAAATTGGAAAAAAGCAAGAGTGTAGTGCAATTTTCTCAAGAATACAACAAATTATGGAAACAATAGGAAAGGGCGCATCAAAAAAGCACTTTAACGTACTGCCGAGCGACGAATAGTTCGAGAAGCTTTAAATTCACACTGTTCTGCTTCAAAAATCCGTGAAAATTTAGGATTAAAAGCGAATGTACGAAGAGTTATACGCAAGGCTAAACACCTAAAAAGGTTAAAAATAAAGAAAAAACGACCTCTTAACGACCAACGTAAGAATTGTCGTGAAGTGTTTGGTCGTAATCACATGAGTTGTTTACCGTGGTTTTTTCAGACGAAAAGCGGTTGAATTTAGATGGACCTTACGGTTTCAACTTCTACTTTCATGATATTCGAAAGGAAGAACACTTCATGTCCCGCCACCGTTGCCGTGAGAAAGGTGTTATGGTATGGGGCGCCATCTCCTATTACGGAGCATGCCAACTGCAATTTGTATCTTCCAAAATGAATGCCAATCATTACAAAAGCGTTTCCTGATATTAAAAACATTTTTCGACCATTACCATGGACTTTTCAGCACGATAATGCCCCAATCCACACAGCTCGAGTGGTAAAAACCTGGATTCAGAATCAAAGCGTGACATTAATGGAGTGGCCCCCTTATTCTCCAGATCCCAATATAATTGAGAATGTATGGGGATGGCTGACAAGAAAAGTATATAAGTCTGGGAGACAATTTCAAGACATGCAGTCACTAACGCATGCTATCAACACAGCCTGGAGCGAGTGCGAGATATCCTTAAATTATTTAAAGTCTCTATATGATTCCCTTACTGACATAATTTATGAGGTTATTTCGAATAATTAAGGTGATGATAAAAATAATTAAAACTAACGTTTTTGAAGTTTTACCTGTTTATACCAATTTTTAGTTGTTGTCCCTATTCAAGTGCTGCATAAAAAGTACTCATTTTTCGAAGAGCTCGAGCAAAAAAAATGTAGAACAAAAACCCGCTGATTTATCAAAATTTTCTTTTTCTGGCTTAATACACAATAAAATACAGAATAATAAAAATATATTTATCTATTGATTTCGCTTATTTTTTTTACTTAAATAGTTGTAAATTCATTGAAGAATCTCTGCCCCTATTCAAACGCATGGCAGTGTATTATAAAAAACCCAAATCACTTTCAACTGTTACTTAAGCTTTTCATTTAAAAAAAGTGTTTGCTGAATAATAAATAAAACAAAAGAGCTATCATCGGCCTGGCCAATGCTATGATACCCACCACAGCATAAACAAGTCATACAAAATGCGAGCCATGTGAAATAGTACGTACACACATTGGTCTAGTTTTGGTTTTGTATGTGAGGGTCAGAACTACTTCACCGATATAGCCCATTTTCAATAGTTACCTGAAGACGATAAAAAGAACTCCTCTCACAAAATTTGACCTATTTCACCCATTTTGCCTGATTTGATTACGCTATCGTGTACATGACAGACAGTCATGGCTAACTCGATTGAGAATTTGATTCTGATTCAGAATATACTTATACTACCATATGGCTTATGGGGTCTCCGGTGACTCCCTCTTGACAAAGTGAATAAATATCCAAAATATCCAAATACTTACATGATGCACACAAAGGTTTTAAGTTTCAAAATTTAGTTTCTGTAACTAAATAAGTCCATGTTTTTGTTCATGAGAAGTCCTAAATGTTAAAAAGGCGAGTGCTTTTTTCTGTAAATAAAAGGCTAGGTAAATTTTTTTTAAATACTTTTACTTTTAGACAACTATTACTTTTAAATTTCATCTTCAGCTTCATCATCCGTCGAGTCAGGATGAGTATTTGCAATTTCATCTGATGTCAGATTGGAATAAAAGTCATGGTATGACTAGGCAGTAAGTCTAGAAGATCTTTTTTCTTTTCCTTGCTGATGGTATTGGGCCCAGAGTAACTGTATGGAATTTCATTAATATTTAATATCAACAACATTTAACTCTCGCTTCTTAATGTTCAAACATTTAAACGTTTCATTATAGTCTAGGCTTGTTTTGAACTGAACAATTCCAAAGTCTTTTATGAAGCGTAACCATTTTACATCTTGCCACATGAATCTGGTTTTGTCGTTAGCAATTTTACGTCAAATAAACTTTTCTTTTGATATTTTGGCGAAGTCTAGGAAGTCCCTCCGGATAATTTTTTGAACAATGAATGGTTTTTTTCCAACTGATCTGACCAGCTGGTATCAATCCCTTGGATGATGGATTTTAACTGTCGATGTTTTCTTCTTCCTTTCAACATCAACATCGCACTCCATGTGAGTGTGACCAGGCACTAAAACTTATAGTCAATAACTTCAATGCTCGAGTTATTGCTAAGCACTTAACATTTTTGTCTTGCACAACAATCGCTGTAGAAGGTCAGATGTTTTATGCTATGAGGAATTGTTTTAAGGTTGATTTTTTAACACAGTCATAAACTGATATGTTGTATGTCCAAAGTTGTCTCTTATAAAACGACTCAAATGTCCTAAGGAATGGTATGGGAAGACACTGATGCAAGTCAAATGAGAATACTTTGATTGATTCATCATCATGCCCTTGTTCTTGCTTTTATATGCCATGTCAGCAACCCTGTGGTGTTCTTCTTGATCTTTTTTTTAAAAGAAAGTGCTTCTTCTCCTACTCACAACGTTTTTTAACCGCAAAGCGACCCTTTTCATTTCGCGGAGGTATGATGCTGACTTTCTGTCAAGATTTCGAGCCGAAAAAAGCTGTCAGTGTCAAAATAACCAATGATTTAAAATGAAACTACTAGATGGCCCACCCTGTACATGCATATAAGCAAGAGATGATAGTGGCTCAGTTTGCTACAGAATGATCTGTGTTGAGATGTTTTTGAACTGTTTTTGAATTGTTTTTGTACTGTTTTTGAACTTTTGATACTTTTTCTTTAGTACTTTCATAGCTAGGCTTCTTGCGTGATATTTAAATATAAAAGAGGAAACTAACTGATTGTGAAGCAAGAGCTGGGAACTAATTCAAAAAAATCTCCGACGCTTCATTGACGCCTCAACCTACAAAAAGTTTGCACCAAAACGTAAAGTGTCAAGAATAAAACAACAACTATCAAACATGAGCATTCTAAATACAACCGACGAACAGCTACGTCAATTGTTTGCAAATTTGCCACAAAACGCAACGGCTATTGCAATGGAAGCCTCAGATAACTTTGCCAACTGCGCAGCACGCTTTAATGGGTCGCGTTCGAAGTCAGAAGTGGATGAGTTCATATCCAGCGCCACAATCTACAAAGATGGCACGAATATGAGTGACAAAAACGCTCTTTTAGGCTTACCTCTACTGTTAGAAGATATGGCAGCAACTTGGTGGCAAAGTGTAAGTTCTCAGGCCACCAATTGGAAAGACGCAATGAAAATGCTAAGAAATTCGTTCGCCCCCCGAAGGCCAGCATATCAAGTCTACAGTGATATTTTTAAAAACCATCAATGCGTTATCACGCCAACTGATATTTTCATTGGCGAAAAACGTGCTCTCTTTTCCGAACTGAATGAGGGTTCGCATGATGAAGCACAACAAATTGACCTAATTTTTGGATTGCTGAATAGAAGAATCCAAAGCCATGTAGATAGGGAGCACGTCAAAACATTCGAAGAGCTTCTAAGGCTTGCACGTAGGGTCGAAACAAATATGGAAGAAAAGCGCGATGACCTAGTTTTCCAAAAGACAGAACAGAAACCCAAAAAAATAATCAATTGTAGTTATTGCACGAGTTTTGGTCACACTATTTCCGAATGTAGGCAGAGGGAAAGAGACTCAAGACCGTCTGAAAGCAGCAAATGCGCACTAACTTGTTATGGTTGTGGCAAGCCAGGCTTTGTGCGAAGCCAATGTCCCAACTGCAGTCAAAGCAGGGAGCCGTCCCCGTCAGACATCAGCTTTTGTTCAGTCGGTACCATTCCCAAGAAAGTCCTTTCTCCACTTCGACAACGGCCAACTGTTAGAATAACAATTGCGGGACAGAAGGTAGAGGCATTTATAGACACTGGAGCCAGAAGGAGTGTAGCCAGTCATCAGTTGTACAATCGACTTCTCGAATTGAGCTATCACTTCACCGCATACCAGGCACAAACCGTATTGGCAGACGGAACCAAATGCCTACAAGATGTTCTGGCAACAAAGGCTAGAATCAAACTAGAAGGAAGATTCATTTCAACAAAACTTATACTAGAATCTACTAAAAACAGAACAATTTTAGGAATCGACTTCATCGAAGATGCAAATATGGTAATGAACATACCGCAACGTTCGTGGTACTTTGCAGATATTCCAACTATAAAATACGATTTCTGCCAAACAGAAACAAAGTACCCCTTTAGTGCAGCACCCCATTTGCAATCTCCTGATACTACCAACTACCAAGTGGTTACTACGCCACCTGAACTTAAAAATTATAGCCTGCCAATACCTATCAGTCCAATTGGAAGCACGCCCCCACACGAATTTTTATACCTTTGGTCACCAAAACAAAAAGATTATTCTGCAGAGGCAATCAATAGAATTTTCGAAGATTGTATTCCCCAGCCTTCAACGCTGTCTCATGTCGAGCTAGTTCTATCCGATCGAGAGTCTACCTTTTTCGAGTCTTTTAGCTCCAGCCCTAGAAGTGACGAAACGAACATAAATGAAGACACCTCTGCTGGAACATAAAGAGTTGTTTGAATTAGCAGGTAAGCCAGCACAACATATCAAGCTCCAGAGCTTCCGAGCTATACCAGAGCAAGGGAAGAAAGTCTATACTAGAACCATTTGTAATAGTTACCAAGAAAGATGGTGGAACTCGAGGCAATATAGACTTTAGCGCAGGAGAACGACCTGTAGAATAAGCAAGCCGACTCATATATTCAGCTGAGAGGAACTACAGAATGACAGAAGTCGTTCGGCCGATAGGTAAGTTGCAAAGCTACATAGAAGTAATGAAATAAGTTTTGTAACAGATCCTGGCTCTCAAATCTCCTACCGAAGATGGTGTCTACAATGATACGATCTAAAAATTCAATTTACACCGGAAAAAAACGAATGTTGTCCCGTCCATCAGTTGCTGAAGCCATTGAAGACATGAAGACAGGCAAATCAAAGATCCCGACCTTAAGAAGATAATTAATGAGAGAGAGAGAGAGGAAATTTCATTCGTACTTCCCAATGATGATGTCCACCGGAGCACATTACGGCTCTGAACGCACTTTTCAACGAATTTTGTCCCATCAAACATTACGAAGAGGCGTTGCAAACAGTGTCAGCGTTAGAGGATTCCTAATTTGAAACTAGCTGGTCTACTTCAATAGAAAATCAGCGAAGACCTCCTTCAAATGAAGACCTAAAAGGGGCCCTTATTGCTGAAGACGTCAGCAATTGCATGCGGTAAGACACTAATCAATGAAAATTTTCTTCAGATTTGGACTTCCAAGTTCAAGCTTGTTAAGCGCCAACGGGACACAGTTTGTCAGTGCCGTTATGCAATATATAACCCACTGTCCAGGAATCGCACAAAGTTGTATCCCCGCATCCAATCTAATCGAGGAGAACAGAA
This sequence comes from Cheilosia soror, assembly GCA_949372485.1. Classification (NCBI taxonomy): domain Eukaryota; kingdom Metazoa; phylum Arthropoda; class Insecta; order Diptera; family Syrphidae; genus Cheilosia; species Cheilosia soror. The sequence goes on along the minus strand of OX443565.1, from coordinate 4,214,013 downwards.
GAATCGCGACCGTAATAGCCAAATTTCGAATGGCCCGAAAAGCTACCATTCAATGAACACCGTTCGATGTCAAAACACGGGCTACACTGCTGCGTTGATGGCGGCTAACGAGATCTCCGAGGTATCGTCTTCATTTCTCAAGAATGCTCGTGAAGTATATGAAAAAGTACAGGATCAACATCAAACGAGACGTTCTGATCCCTGATGTTTTAGAATAAGAGTTTATCACAAAATATAATATATTAACATATAACATATACACAAACAGTAGTTTTTAAATCAAATATTGCAATAATTGCTACCATTCTTTAACAGAAATTGCGAAAGTATTCTAAAAAATATCCCATACTTGTACTTTTTGAAGAAAACTTAAATAAAATTTGTTTAATATAAAGAATGTCAAAAAATGCACGCAAGATTTGAACTATTGCCAATTCAGGGTTACTAAAAAATACAGAAGAACAATGCGTTTTATTTGTTGAGCAATACTTTAAAAAAATAATTCAATGCTTGACAACTACAGTTCGTGAATTTTATCTTCAGCGAGATTTAAATGTTTAAACTTCAAAATTGCCCAATTAGGGGTTAAGTAAATCCACGAGTGATTGTTGATAAGCAAATGTCACTGTGTCACTGTATACTTACTTACTTTTGGTGGCGCTTACAGCCCGGGGTGGACCACGTTCTCAACCAACAAGCCCCTCCAACCAGCTCGGTCCCATGCTAGCTGCTTCGACTTCCCCAATTGTGCGCGTCACTTGAGGTGGGATCTTTCTCTGCTGCTCAGGGGTGGTCGCGAAGACTCGTCGGGCTAGTATTTTTAGCTTTTTAACAATGTCAGCTTCGCCGGATAGACCGTATAGTTCCTCATTGAATCTTTTTCTCCACACTCTATCGTCATAAACTGGACCGAATATCACTCGAAGAATCTTTCTCTGAAAGCATCCCAGAAGGTTTTCATCCGCTTTTGACAGGGTCCCGGTTAATGCTTCTGCACCATACAGCAGGACCGGGATGATTAAGGTCTTGTACAATATCTCCTTGGTTCTATGAGAGAGGGCTTTACTTTTTAGATGCCTTCTTAGCCCGAAGAAACAGCGATTGGCAAGAGTGATTTTTCGCTTGATCTCTGCGCCGAAGTTATTTTCCGAAGTTGTATCTGTCCATATCGTGACGTTTTATCCGAGTAGTTGATTTTGAGGGTTCTTCCTCGTTGACAGCCAGACCCATCTTCGCCGCTTGCAAATGCTCCATTGACAGCTCGCTGCGATCTCGCAATAATGTCAATATCATCAGCATAGGCAATTAATTGAACGGACTTTTAAAAAATGTTACCGGTGTTGGTTTGTGAGTTTTGTACACACGCGACATTCGGGAGACTTCTGCCTCGTTAGTTGGTGGAGTTCAGAGTGAGATTCCATTCGTCGGGCATGCTTTAATCCAAGCAAATTTTACAGATGAGTTGGTGCATGCTCTTTACCAAGCCATCTCCCGCTGGTTTGAAAAGCTCGGCCTGGAGGCCCTCCGCTCCAGCAGCTCTATTGGACTTAAGTTTGGATATCGCTATCCTCACTTCGTGTAGGTCGGGTGGACGGGAATTTTGGTTATCATCATCCAAGCTGAACAGATCATTCTGTCTGACAGCGGTTCGTTGACTGTCTCCGCCGTTTAACAGTTTGTAGAAGTGTTCTTTCCAAATCCTCAGAACCGACGGTAAATCTACTACTGTATTCCCATGATCATCTCTGCAGGCTTCTGTTTGCGCCTTGTAACCTTAGGTGGATCGTTTTAACATTTGGTAAACTTTCGAACATTGCTTCTGCAGTAGCGTCCCTCAAATTGATTCGACTGCTCGCTTCTCGTGCTCATTCTTTTCCTTCTGAGAAGTCGGTGTTCCTCCCTTCTTTTTCGCCCGTGGAGCTCGCGGGCAGCTCTCTCTGTGTCACTGTATGGTGTGCATTTTTGGCTGGAGACAACCGGTTTGGTTAACGAATAGCCAAACGCCGAACGTCAAAAGAACGACCAAGAGTATTGGAACGGTCCGTGAAAGTGTACAGAAAGACTGAAGGCAATTAATTTCTCGGCCAGCACAAGATCCGTACAATATCCAGCTGACCCATGGCCTTCAAGCTAAAGCCCAGAGATAAGGCCGTTTCGGCCCCAATTTCAGCCGAAAATCATTTTTAGAGACGAGCCTTATTTTTGGATGAATGGCTAACAAGCAAAACTGCCGCATATCGACAGACGCCAAACCAATCGTCGTTCCAGAAACCTACGATCAGATTATCGTGAACATGTACGAGGGAGCAAAGACGAGAGGGAGATGTCCTGCCGGAGTCACCGAGAAATTTCCAATTAAAGTCGGTGTACATCAGGGAAGCGTCTTAAGTGGTTTGGTTTATCTGCTTGAAGGAAAAGTGACGGACTCAAAAGTGCATTAGTTATTTTTTTCTGACGATGGAGCCATCATAGCTGATGATCAAACTTCCCTGTAACGAGCACTTGATGTGTGGGTGGATGTTTTGAAGGCGAATGGGTACCGCATTTTCCAGAAAAAGACCGAGTGCCTGTGTTGCCCATTCACCGATCCCCTCGGACCTATTTCAGACATTTGATTGAATGGAAATCTGCTTCCCAAGTGCGAAAAGTTAAAGTATCTGGGTTCTATGATCAATAGTGAAGCAACCTGTGATGACGATATCAATCATCGCTTAAGGGTAGGGTGGATGAAGTGGCGGCCATCTTCTGTGACAGAAAAATGCTCCCTAAGCGAAAAGGAAGGCTCTACACCTCAGTTGTACGTCCGGCGCTTACATACGGTTCACAATGTTGGACAGCATACAAAAAGTATGACGGAAAATTAACTGCAACTCAGATGAAGATGCTTCGCATGACAGTATGAGTAACAAAGCTCGATAGCATAAGAAGTTCAAAAATCGGAGGAAGCCTACATGTCAAAGAGCCCATCTATAAGAAAGTTAAGCACGACCGGCTCAATTGGTCAATCAACGTTCCAAAGTAAGAGCGAAAAAAGAAGAAGAAGATTCGACATGGCGGATCACAACTTGCTACTCGATAAATCGTTTGAGGCATTAGTATGAATTTTTTCGACCATATCTTACAAGAAAAGCAGCAAGTTATCAATGTTAATGGTGGTTTAAGTATTTCTCTTACAATTCAGAATGGTGCTCCCCAGGGCTCTGCTATGGGTCCACTTTAAATTTTCTATTCTTTCTATATTGCCTCTCTCTTCAGTCAGAAATTTTACGGATTATATAAGTACTGCGTTCGGTTATGCTTATGACACATCAAAGAGTAACACTCTTCAATTGTATTCTCAAAATTGAGGAAGATTTAAAAAGCATTTGTATTTCACAAACAGATTCTAAGCGAGTAAATCAAACGAGGTGGCAGCTTGCGAAAATTGACTGTTCCTTGAGAACTGCTACTTTATAATAAAATAAAAATTAATATCCAAACGAAAGATGCAATGATGAAAGTACAAATTTCGTGAGATCCAGTTTGATTTCATTTGAAATTGCGGCAAACAGCCTGATAAATAAATTTTAATTTTAATTATAAATAAAATGCCTTAAAATACAAATACCAACAATTAACGATTACTTTCTTTATTTTGTATCTTTTCAGACTTCAACGAAAAAGCCTCAATCAGTATGATTTGATTTTATTGGCATTGCCTAAAGAAATCACAAAACTATGTTAAAATAATTTAGCCAAACATTTTTGTTTGTTTTTTTTTATTTAACTTAAAATTCATGCATTCTATACGAAAAGGAGTAACTCTCAACCATGGAATTAAAGTAAAATTATTAACTTGCTGATCTTTAATTCCTCTCAAAAATGACAAACTTCCATCATTTTTGACATGAAGCTATATAAAAAAATATTATCAACGTATCCAACGGTTGATAGAGTGGGTCACTTAAGAGTGACTCGTCACTCACATACATGTGTATAATATTTATCCAATCAGTACAAAACAAATTTAATCAACAATAAATAATCGAATATTTTAAGTATATAACAAAATATTAAATCAAAAAATAAAAAGTAAATTAAATTAAAAAAATTAAGTAAATTATATAGATAACATATAAAAATAATTATTATAAACTCAACCGCAGTTCGCCTTATTAGTGATTTAAATTTTAAAGACTATTCGTTCCAGTTATTTGCAAAAAAAAAAAAAAATAAAAAATATTTAAATCAAAGTGACCTAAAATAATTCATACACGCACACTGAGAGCAATATTAGCAAACCTTAATATATACTTAATATTTTAACACAATAATAAAAATAAATTTAATTATTTAAATAACACAAAACTAAGAAACAAACTAAGCATGATCGATCCAAGCTCAAGTGAGGAGGAAGGTGATGATGATCCAGGAGTAACAACCACGAAAAGTAGCCGCTCCGGTCATGGTGGGGGCGGTCCATCGCATAAAGGAGGAGGCACTGGTCACCATGGCCCAGCCGTGGTTACAACAAGTGCCGATTCAAATGGTGCAATGCAAAATGGTGACTTTGCATCACATAGAGCGCCTTCGCACGGCGCCGGAAGTGCCTTGGAGTCAGGTGGCTCGAGCTCGGTAAGCTCATCCGGAATGAGTGTCGCGCAATATCCTGCACATTCTGGTAAGGAGTTTGGAGCCCACTTACATGCCGGAAGTGAAACATCTGGTAGTTTGGAAGTGCCCAGTGGTGCTATTCCAAGGTATGTTTGAAATTGGAAATTAACAATTTTTTTTCTCTAATATTTTTAACTTCTTTTCCTAATAGCTTGAAATTGCACTAGTTTTTGGCTTAGTTTAGATTGTTATTGCTAGTTATGGTATTTTGATTAAATTTGAAATTTGTTCGAAAAATTATTTCAGACAGTAGAGGCTAGTGAAGATGGCGGTCTTCATTTTTGGTATTTTTTGTAAATAATGCTTGGGTAAATTTGCCGACGGAACTCCTTAAAATTTACCGAGTTTCGATTTGATTTTAATAGGACTGTCGGTATCGGTGAATTTGCCAACTGAAATCCTTAAAATTTACCGAGTTTCAATTCGATTTTAAAAGCACGGTCGGCATCGGTGAATCTGCCGACGCAACTCCTTAAAAGTTACCGAATTTCGATTCGATTTTAAAAGGACGGTCGGCATCAGTGAATTTGCCGACTGAACTCCTTAAAATTTACCCAGATTCGATTCAATTTTAAGACCACTTTCGGCATCGGTGAATCTGCCGACGGAACTCCTTAAAATTTACCGAGTTTACGTGATACTTTCTCGCAGTATTTCTTTGTTGGGGTGTGTTGGATATCCGCATTCTTACCTTAGCTGCGACAAGGTAATGATCCGAGTCAATATTGGCCCCTCGGAAGGTTCGGATATCCAGAATACTGGAGAATCGCAACGTGATCGATTTGGCTGACAGTTTGCTGATTCGGATACAGCCACGTCCCCTTATGGATATTGAAATGTGGAAACCTGGTGCTTGCTATACCTATATTTCGCCCCGCAGCAAAGTCAATTAGCCTAAGTCCGTTGCCAGACGTGTTGTCATGCAGGCTGTGTTTGCTAACTGTTCCACCAAAGATGTTCTCCCTGCCTGTTTTAGCGTTAAAGTTGCCTAATACGATTTTAACGTCGTAGAAACTGTCTTTGGTTGCGTCGTCCTTTTCTTCAGTGGGGGTCATGAGCGCATATCAGGCTGATATTTGAGAATTTTGCCTTGATGCGGATTTTCAATAGTCGTTCTTTAACGTGCGGATAGCTCAAGACTTTTTGCCTATGTCTGCCGCGTATGACAAATCCACATCCAAATAAACGCTGTCGCTGCTCTCTATAGCAATCGCCGTGGTATATATCACAGTTTTTGATCCGCTTTTTTTCCTGGCCTATCCGATCCTAGGCTTGTTGCTGTTTCATAACATGTATTTTTTTTTCCGTAGTAAGGAAGTTACCCCGACGCACAACACCCAAACCTGGCGGACCAGTTCCATATCATACCCCTAGGACGAGGGGCACCAGTAATCCACTTCGGGATTTGAGCGCTGCCTTTGGCCCATTAAGGGTGCATCCGCCACCAACTATTTTCCAATACTCTGGTGTAGGATCTCTATACACCTGAGATCCGAATATGTCGAAGCAGCTCTTACAGGGATGTCACTAGATAGTTCAGCCTGACTGGAACTGCAGGCGCCACCGTTGATTCCATCTAGGGAGTTCGTCCCCTACCGCCTGGAAACAAGAGAAAGTGCTTTAGTGAAGAGTCACTTCTCCCCCCCCCCCCCCCCTCTCTCTCGTCCGCTGCCACCAGACACTACCTTTATTGCGCATAAATTCGTTACCCACTGTCCAAAGGTGGTCTGAGGATTTTGATTTGCCCTCTTAGAGAGCTACTGATTCGTTGCAATCATTTTGATTTAAGAGTCTGTTGGCGGTAACAAGCCAAAGTTGCTGGGAAAGGACTCCTCCTTGCGGCATTCCCGCATACCTGAGTCGATGACCATGCGGTTGAGACTGTCCTGTCAACTTATGACAGCTCTATGGAAAGATTGTAATTTCCTAATTGAGCACATTTTCACATTATTCAAAGTAGGATTGTAGCAATTTTACAGCCATTTACATAAATCTATTGCTCCTTGAATTGAGTAGAGTTTAAATATCTTAGCCAAATATAATATACCCACAGTTTTATTTTATACTAGTAAATTAATATTTATAGAATAAAATTTAAAAAACTGTTTTTCCTTAAAAGCTTTACTTAAAGTTATTTTGTATTTTTATCTTTTATCTTTTCATATATTGCAAAAAAAAAATTAATGCATTTGCTTGCCAAATTTCGTTGCGCCTCGCATATATATTTAATACAATATATAAATATAATCCATAAACAAATTGTCATACTTAATCATCATCACACAATTTGAAAATTGAAATGCGAACCATAACCATCGATTCATTCAATTGGAAAATACTATAATCCGTTTAAAAATTATGTATATATACAGTAGTATGAGTAGTATGACACACTCATCATTCAAATCGATAAATAATTGCAAACCGAACCATAGAAATAGCTTTAATAATAGAACATTGTCGCCATCTAGTGGATTATCGCAAGAAACTCTTAACCAAAGCGTTGGCTCATCGAGAGCGAATTCATTACCTCGACCGATTTCTCCATCGCCCTCTGTTGCAAGCGAAAAGAACGAAGGCGATGTACAGGTAAGCAGCTTATGTCTGTCTGCAGCTTTTTCTTAACGAAACATTTGAACTTTATAGGAAAAACACGAACGCGAAGAGGAGGAACGAAAGCGACGAATACAACTTTACGTTTTTGTATCTCGCTGTATATCGTATCCGTTCAATGCTAAACAGCCGACGGATATGACGAAAAGACAAGCAAAAATCGCCAAGCACCAGCTCGAAGCAATTAGTACGCGATTTCAGGTGATTTCCCTTAAACGTCAAAAATGTATCTTTTATCTTATTACATGCGCATTCCTTTGTATTTTTTTTTCTTTTTTTTTCGAAATAGGCTTTCCTAAAGGGGGAAACACAAATAATGGCCGACGAGGCATTTCAAAATGCAGTACAAAGCTATCACGACGTCTTCTTGAAATCGGAACGAGTCCAAAAAATGGTGCAATCGGGTGCATGCTCGCAGCACGACTTTCGGGAGGTGTTTCGAAATAATATCGAAAAACGCGTAAGGTAGGTGTCAAAATGAATAACCTAGTGACGAAGAAGTACCTACTCACTTTTTCCTAAATGTTCAGATCTCTGCCGGAAATCGATGGACTAAGCAAAGAAACCGTTCTCACATCTTGGATGGCCAAATTCGATATTATCTTGAAAGGAACTGGTAATTTGAATGACATTAAATGGATATCGATAAAGTATGCATTTTTTTCCTATATTTTCCTTGCAGGTGAAGAGGATACCAAACGACCATCGAGAATGCAACAGTCGCTCAACAGTGAATTGATTCTATCCAAGGAACAGCTGTACGATATGTTTCAACAGATATTGAGTGTTAAGAAGTTCGAACACCAGATACTCTTTAATGCGTTAATGGTAAGCATATTTTTAAGATTCACTTGTTGCTAGAGTATAAACAAATTTCATAAATATGCGATAAGCTCCAGACGACTATTGTTTGCCTCCTTTTTAGTTCATTAAAATTCAAGATTAGAGATCTTTCTCGGTTGCTGGCTGTCAAACGAATGCACAGGGCACAGATTTCTATTGCAAAAAATGATAGGAAGTAGGATAGAAATTCGTAGCAGCTTGCGGCTAAAATGAATTTAATTTTACTAGATGTATTAGATGAATTGTGTTATTATAGAGTAAGTTCAGCACAAACCAGTAAGAATAGACCGTCGATTCCTCCCACATAAAGGACTTTGCCTACAAGCTGCCGGCGCACAGTGGGGAAAATGCGGAAATAAATGCTAAAAATGGAATTCGTAATATTGATTTTTTTAATTTTTCTTTAAAGATATATATCTGTTCTATGTTTTACCAAAATTTGAGAAATTTATGTTAGAGAATTTTCGAGATACATCGCACCAAAGTTGCCCTTTCTTTTAGTTTTAGATATCATGTATTTTCTTGCAATAACTCTTTGACAAGAAAAGTATCATTTTTAGAACCGTTTGCTTAAACTTAATTTCTTTAATGAATAATATCTATCTTCGGCTTCCAAAAGAGAAAAATAAAATAAAAAAAAAAAAACAAAAATATAAGGGTTAGTGCCCTAAAATTAATACCTTACCGTTCTTTCCCTTGAGCTACAGCTTTAGCCCCACTAAGTAAGTGGTTACATTTATTAGAAAGCTACAGTATTCAGCTAACTGTTTTTAAAAGAATTGGAGCTCCTTTGATCCTACTTTGAACGTAGTGTATAAATTAGTCTCGCTGGTTTAGACTAAAAAAACACGGTGTTGACTTTGGTAATGTTTAAAAAGTATGAATTTCTTTTCTAATAATAATTGGAAAGAACTCAACCAGGACTTTATTTTAAGAGGAAATATAGGGCAAATTCAAGGATAGAGCGAATCAAGCGAAGATAAGTTTAAATCTTACGTGGCACCAACTTATCTCAAAAAAAGATGTGGATATTAGAACTAAAGTTGAATTGTTTAATGCAGTTGCCAGGGCGATTCTGGGATACGGAGCACAAATGTGGGGACACCAGCAGTTCGATGAGTTGGAGAAGGTACAGCGATTCTTTTACAAAAAAATCATAGGCCTCCCTCAAACAACTCCAAATTATATGCTAACGTTAGAGTGCCAAATGCAGCCGCTCTTTATATTTACAATGCAATGTCACATGAAATACATAAGAAAAATTTTAAACGAGTATGAAGAGGACAGGCTGCCAAAGATATTAGCAAAAAAGGTAATAGAGAAAAACATTTACTGGCACAGAAGCTGGATGGAATTTAACAATCTTGAAGGAAGGCAGTTGGGCGATATCCTTAGAGATAATATATCATTCACACAGGCAATGAAAGCAGTCTGTGAAGAAATTTTTGAAAAAGACAGGGAAAATGCTCGGCAAAGAGCAATGGCATCTACATCGCACGGACTCTACAATAACCTTAATTATGATTTCGGAAGAAGATACATGACGGAACAACCAATACTTTCAGATATAAGATGGATTTTTAAAGCAAGGGGTGGACTGGTTCTTTTAAATGCTACCTTTACGATAGCCGGACGAAATAAACACTGCACAATGTGCAATTTAAGAGAGGATGAAACTTTTGTACATTTCCTAGCTATATGTCCAATCTTAAGGGAATTACGACTGCAATGCTTCGGAGCAAGGTCACTGGACTTTGAAAGAATGTTGAACATTTTGAATGGCGATGGGGGATGGAGACCTTTGTTAAAATACATACCTTTAGCAGTGAAGTACCGATCGGAATTAATTAGAGAATATAACGAATAAAAAAAAAAGAAAAAAAAGAAAAAAAAAAAACAACACTAGCGTAGGTCTATAATAAAATAAGAATTTTAATCGCAGCAGACGACTATAAGTCATAGCTGATCTTTACACATTGTTTAAAGTAATTATTAAAATAGAAATATAGTACATAGGTATATATCTTTGCGTTAAAATATGTATAATATTCAAAATATTCTGCGTTTTAATCCTTATACTGTATAATTTAATGAAAAACTTGAAATAAACAATATTACTACTACTACTACTACTACTATAGGGCAAAATAAAATTAATCCGTTGAGGGACGGCTGAGATATTCAATTTTTAGGTCAACCTCATTTTTCCTACCTCAATATTTTCCAAGTTTCTCAACTTATTTTTCCTGGAAATTTGGAGTAAGAATAAGAATACATTGTTTTCTGGTGTTATTAAAACAATTTTTAGTACTTAACAAAATGTATACCTAAATATTTTTTTTAATGGGATGATCTCAGAAATTTTGTATGGAAAGAAGGAAAAAGTGGCCATTTTTAGAAATTTTCAAAAAATCATAAAAAATGTTCGCAGTCACTATTAGAATTGTTTGAAGAAACCTTTTGCATCAAAACATTTTTTTTAAGACAGTGGAACAAAGTAAAAAAAGTAGTATTTCACAAAAATTCTAAATTTTCAATGGGTACTTAATGGGTTAAGGAAAGCTTTTTATCATTCAAACGGAATTTAAATGACCTTTCCATTGATGTCAAAATTTACATGAAATAAGTTCAAATTATGAGCAGAATTAACTTTAGTTTTGTCAAAATACTTATGCCGACCAGTATATTTATTATTTATTTATTTTATATTTTTGATATAAGCTTGTATTATTATGTATGTATTTAACTATTTCGCTTAAAAATAAACAAATGAAAAAAAAAATTGTTTGTTACAAGACAATAAACCCTATATTTCCGAAAAAATGCAATGACTTATCTTTCGTTAATTTTTTTAACCAAATTTTGTCTAAATATGTGTTTGCCCCATCCAAATAGGTGTGCATTGCTCAAAGTTTATTAGTTCAGATTTTATAGATTTTTTTTCCGCTCTCCTATACAAAGTGCCCCACTGTGCGGCGGGACCAGGATTTTTCATGTATTGGTGCTGTACAAAATCAAAGGAGCGCCATTAACGCACGCATACTTGAAAAATCTTAGGCCCATGGTATAGCATGGAAAATCATTTCCGCCATTAATTTTGACATTTACACGTATTCACAGACGGAGTAATTTTTTCCGGGGAGAATCGGGTAGGTGCACGGCAAGTCTGCGGTCTAGCTCTTACTGGTTTGTGAAGTTCAGTTAAACAACTATAATATCTTACGGATTACACTTTTTTTCAAAAATTCCCAATTTACTATCTCGTTGGCCGAATGCTATCTTCCACTTTCTGTAAGAAAAAAATTGCTACAGCTTTTCGTTAAAAAAAACTGAGCTCAACGAATCTATAAAAAAAAAGTTTATTACCTAAAAGTCAGGGGCCGGATCACGTAAAATGAAAACGATCAAACGACATCGTTTCAACGATAGCAGTCTCTGTTTATTGCCACAGATATGATAGAGACAGCATGCGTGAAAACGATAACGTTCAATTGTTTTTATTTTACGTGATCTGACATCAGAGCTTTTCATCAAAAGCAATATCAACTCGCCGCGACGAGTCTATGAAAAAAAAAGTCAACTGTTCGTTAAAAAAAAAATCGTTGACTACCTGCCACAAAAAAAAAAAATATTCACCTGCCGGGCCCGGTTTTGTAAACAAGATATAGGAAAACAATTTATTAGTTGAAAGCAAAGCTCTCTGCATGAAGAGAAAAGGAAGAAATCCCGGTCTCGCTTAGCCATTTAAACGATCGCGGGTATAGCATGCTTAAGTGGACCCACCACCATCAAAAGTAGGCTTATCAAGGCGTTCTTAAACTAAATGCTGGGTTTCCAATTGTAAAATTGACAATTGACGTATTTTTATGTCAATTAAAAAATTGACAAGTGGAAAAGCAAAAAATAGCTTGCCAATGAATTGACAAACAGCGTTTGCCACAAGCAGAATAATAATTTGATTGACAAGTGGAAATAGCTGAATTGTCAAACAAAATGTCACTTTGTCTATAATTGGCAGTGAAAATTAATTCGCATCAAGTTCATAAGTTTGTCAATCAACTGACAAAGGATTTTTTTGCCAATAATTGGTATAAGTGGAAATGAACTGACGGCGGTTTCGTTCAATGACATAAACACGAGAGCTGTCAAACTTTGTCAATCAACCGACATGTGGAAACCTACCTTAAAAGAAGACAGAGAAACTTTGGCACGAGTACGATAACTCTATTTAAACACAATATTAAAGAATAGATTCCTGGCTTACAAAAATACCAAAATCCTTTATTGTAAGTGTTGCCATTATTTTTTAATATTTTTTTTTTCTAATTTGAAGTATTGTTATTTTTAAATTACCCCTCCCACCTAAACGAAGCGAGATAGACCCCTGCTTGTATTTAACCCCTCTACAAAATACCGTTATCAATGTTTGTTGTTGTTTTAGTTATCGTACTCTCCCCGAAACTTTTAAAAGACTACCACTTTAGAACAATATGGATAAAAAATATTATAAAAATATTTCTACTTACCAGTATAGCGTTATTATCTCCCGTTGATTTGTGCCAATGTTTTAGTGAAGTTTTTGTTATTTTAAAATTTGAATTAACCGATTTTTTTATCGCGAAATATTTTAAATGTTTAAACTTTTAACAAATTAACACTTTTTTTTGGATATCCTCCGCACGTTACAAAATCTTGAAAAGTGTTCTTAACTGAAAAACGTTGCAAAATCTTGAAAAGTGCTCTTAACTGAAAAACTGAATACCTAAATACCTAAAAGAATTTTAAGTAAAAAGAGTGTACAAATATATGTGCATTAGGGTTTAACCTTACAATTGATAATAGTGACATAGTAACTGTTGGAGTCTATCAAAATATCTCTAAATACGTAGTCTGAAAATAAATTTCGGCAATAGATAAGTCGAAAGAAAAAATCTGAATCTCTAAACAAAAATTGAATAAATAGAAAATGTCGAGACAACTCATGCTAGAAAATCTTTCGTGCATACCTTCCTTTTGACTACTGAATGATAGATCCGATATAAATAGCAACAGTATTGAAAAAAAAATATAACTGAAATAAAAATGGGTTTGAAATGTATTAAGTATTAAGCCCCGGTGCAGACATGCGTCATTTTAACGCGCGGTGCCGCAGCGTTACCACATTTGCGTCTTGCAGTACTCACCGCGCGTCATTCTTGCGGGAAAAAGGACTCGCCAGTTTCCTCGAAATCGCTTTCAGTACATTGTTTGTTATTGAGCAGTGCACACGTGCGTCATTTTGCCGCTAAGACTCAAAAGCAGTGACGCTGCGCCATCGCGCGTTAAAAAAACGCAAGTGTGCACCGGGGCTAAGTAAAGTTTCAGCGTGCGCTATTTAGTTATTGCATTTTTCTAGGATTTGATTCGAGTACATGCAGCATTAATTACTAGTGCAAACGTCTACAGAGTTACTATTTCTAGGATAAATATTCATAGATATGGAATACGCGATACTAATAATCATTTTTAGTGTCCACTGTCCAGGCTAACTTAATTGAAAGCTTAATAAGGAGATAGAGAAGGCAAGTGCTACGAAAAAAATTATATATATATATATTATCTGCATATGGGGCGTGCATAGCGATCGTCATCAATTGTAGAGCCGCACTGGCCGCTGAAAGTCAGATCTATTTTGATTTGAAAAAAATAAAAATAAAATAAAATAAAAAAATGTTGGTCGGGTCGATGTTAATAGATTGTGGCGGTCGTTGCGTTTTGGTGTCTGTCTAATCTGGGGGTTTACTGTGCAGTCACTGATGCCAAACCACTGTGGTAAGTTATACGATTTAAAATGAATATCAATCAGTGCAAAAATTGCGCCCATTTTACGACGGAGGTGGTGGCTCTTCAAAGTCGATCTCCAAAGTTTGATGGCCTAATTCGAAATAACTGGCCGAGGACATTTCCGCAGTCCGTGAAAGTGTCCTTGCTGTGCACCAAGAAGTCGGCTGTTTGATACACCAACTTGGCGAATTTTGCGCCGTGACTTGGGCCTGTACCCGTTCAAAATCCAACTGACCCAGGAGCTCAAAGTTAATGCTAATGACCATGACTATAGAAGACCCCAATTTTGGCCGAAAAATCATCTTTAGCGATCAGGCGCATACGTGTAACACTGCAGACGTCACGATGGATATTCTGCAAGAACGATTTGAGGGTATGGTTATCTCCAGCAGAGGCGACGTGAATTGGCCATCAAGATCGTGCGATTTAACCCCGCTAGACTATTTCTTTTGGGGTTGCATGACGTCACAGCTCTATGCGAATAAATCGCAATCGACCAACATAACCAATGTCATCCCTTAAATTCAGAGGGATTGGACCACTCGGATTCCTCCTACTGTAAGAAGCTGCGGCGGACATTTGGACATGGTGTTATATTCGATACAATAATGGCATACATAGGCCTTTCAGATAAAAAAATAAATTTTTGTTTTTACCTCGCACACAGCTTGTTTTCTTACATTCAAAATTCTACCAATCCTTATTGTTAAAGCCTTTAGTGAATTCCCTGTAAGCTTATTCATATATTTGTGCTTTTAGGAGGGCGTCACAAAATAATTTCAACCTCTCTAGGGAGTCGCAGTATGAAAAAGATTGGGAATCCCTGGCTTCAGTTTAAGATAATAATGTTCTGATTTGCCGGAATTTTCTACACCAATACGAAGAAAACATAAAAAGAACCATGAAAATCGGCCCAGCGGTTATCGAGATATAACCCCATGGGAGACGCCACGCCCCTTTGTCCAATTTTGACCAATCTTCACAAGAACACTTCATGGCCAATAGCTAAGACTATCTGTTAGTTTGAGATGAAAATTGGTGGCTTGCGAGATATACCATGTTTTTTTTATCCAAAGCGGGTGTTTCCTCACCGAAATCCTTAATGACGACCACAGGTCATCCACATACCTTACGTGACCAGACCATTCGCCGAGTTTTTTGTGGAATCGACACGGATCAATGGAATCAATGATTTTCATGGCAGAGGGCTGTAATCAAAGTCTCCTCGAATAGTTCAGCTAAAATGCAAAGCACAGCTTGACGTTTGTCAAGAGCTTTGCAGGCCTGATGGATACCATAGACCAAACCGTCGGCAGTGAACGACTTCTTCAACACCTCTTGGAGGGCTTTGCTGATATCCATGGCAGCTCAAATAACTGGAGATGCTGAGGGAACATCTTCATCAACGTCGGCCATTTTTAGTTACTTACGTCGTCTTATAACTTTTGATAACCGGAACGGGTTCGGTTTGAATTATAAAAAGCATTTTCTTCCGTGGACACTTGCAATTTGTATGTGACTATCGTGGTCTTGAAAAATTTCTTAAAAACCAGCAGTCCGTAAAATGTTCGATAACGAAATATGTCACAATAATAATAATAATAAATAAGTAATTCATCAATTGAGAACGGCTTGGCCGATTTGGCTCACATTTTCTTCAGTTGTTCGTAATTGCCAGGAGAAGGTTTTTACGAAAGAAAATTTTGGGAAAAACTTTCGCAAGTCGGGAAATTGAAAAATCGAAAATTGATTTTTTGTATGGAATTTTGTGTGCAATTGTTTCGGAATGGCTTTTGAAATGGAAAAATAGAAAATCCTTAGTGGAAAATTGAGAAAATTCGAAAATTTGAATTTATTTTTCGACGAAATCTTCGTCTTTGTGGCTTTGAGCTTGGCATGTCAAAAAGTTGAAATTGACCACAAACTGCTGAATTCTCGAGACAAATGCCGGCGCTTGTCAATGGCCAAATTCCCGTTGATGTTTTGACTGGATTGACATCGTTCTTGACAAATTTTGGCGAGTTCACAACGTCGAAGGAGGATCTCATTATCAAATTGCAAAAAATTATAAAAATCTCGATAAGTGAACGAGCAATATTAGCAGCGAAGATTAAGGATGTCGATAGCTTGAATTTCAATATTCAAAGTCAAATCGCTGAAGAACTGCATTCGTACAAATACGTTGACAGCGTGACCAACGAGGAAGGGTGCCGTGAATTAAGGTAGATGGAAATAATGTCGAATCGACTTTATTTCCATAAAGTATTGGAAGTAATGTCGAATTGCGTCAGTTTCCATGATCAGCTGAAGGTGGGATCGATCATAATCATGTTGCAAAATCTGAATCATCCGAAATTGTGCAACGGTACGCGGTTGTCCGTCAAGAAACTGATGAACAATGTGATTTAAGCGACGATCATCAAGGGCAAATTCAAAGGAGAGGAATTCCGATTTGTCCAACTGATCTTCCATTCCAATTCAACCGAATTCAGTTCCCCGTTCGATTGGCTTTTGCGATGACATTCAATAAACACCCAGACCCAAAGCCAATCGTTGGAAGTCTGTGGGAATAATCTCGAATTTCCCTGTTTTTCTCACGACCTGTTCGCGTGTTGTTGTTTTTGCGCCGGAAAACAAATCGAAAATAATTTTTTGTCATAATAAAATAAAATAAAATAAAAATAATAAAATAAAAAATAAAATAAAATAAAATAAAATAAAATAAAATAAAATAAAATAAAATAAAATAAAATAAAATAAAATAAAATAAAAGAAAAGAAAAGAAAAGAAAAGAAAAGAAAAGAAAAGAAAAGAAAAAAAAAGAAAAGAAAAGAAAAGAAAAGAAAAGAAAAGAAAAGAAAAGAAAAGAAAAGAAAAGAAAAGAAAAGAAAAGAAAAGAAAAGAAAAGAAAAGAAAAGAAAAGAAAAGAAAAGAAAAGAAAAGAAAAGAAAAGAAAAGAAAAGAAAAGAAAAGAAAAGAAAAGAAAAGAAAAGAAAAGAAAAGAAAAGAAAAGAAAAGAAAAGAAAAGAAAAGAAAAGAAAAGAAAAGAAAAGAAAAGAAAAGAAAAGAAAAGAAAAGAAAAGAAAAGAAAATAAAATAAAATAAAATAAAATAAAAGAAAATAAAAGAAAATAAAAGAAAATAAAAGAAAATATTTCACAGCTCAAATAAATGAACTAAGATTTTTTAAAAACAAACGTTGTTTTGCCTGCTCGTACATTTTCGTTGTCCTTTAATTGATCTGCAGCCGTTCTTTTAAAGCGATGCCTAAGGAGTGATTTTTTTATTTTTTGTTGTTATTGTTGAGTGTTTATTATTTGAAGTGTTGTGGCAGAGCCACCTACCGCGTCCAATTGTTAATCTAAACCATTCTTACACCCACTCAAACACATACAAACAATTTCATTAACATCGGTTCAGCCGTTTAGGATAAGTTCAGATACAACACACGTACAGAAGAAATTATTTGGATTATTTAAAAAGAAATACCTATACCTAAAAAGAGCTATCAACCTCAAGAGGATTTTTTAAATAGGGATACAATCATAGGAGGGGTCACCATATCGGACGCAGAAAATGTGAACATAACAATTCTCTTGGTGCATTTTTTCAGAAATTCATGAACACTGCTCTGAATGTCTGCCTTTCGTCTTGGAAAATCCCTTTCATGATTTTACGTAATCCAGTGAAGGATTTGCTGTTCTTCCTCAGTGGTCAGTACAGTTTCCGATCCAAAAGTTTTCTTTTGTACTTGCTGACCAGTTTGTTAAGTCTGTACGACGAACGTTAAATTTAGCCGCATTTTTTTGGCATTCTTCTTTTAACCGCGTCCAAAGCATCTTCAATCTTCATTGTATTTATCATTATTTTTAGCATCTTCAAATAAAAGCCTGAAATATCGGCGAGCAGTTAGAGATTTAAAACTAACTGTTAAAAGGTATGCAAATACATACATACAAAGAAAATATTGATGGTGTCCATATCTAATATCATCAAAAATGTCTGATTGCGCCAGTAATTGACAGTTGTGTCGATCACTAGATTTATTGAAAACTAGCTGACTCGTGCTCGTATATGTGTATGTATATTAGAGCTGTGTCAATCGTTCACATTGAATGATCGAATCGTTCAAGTATTGGTTGAAAAAATGATTCGGTCATTTCAATCAATCATTCAATCATTCAATGACAGATGAGAGTATTGTATTGCTCCATTCAATTTCAATACAATCAGAAAGCCAAATCATCATTCGTTAAATTTTTTTTGAAAGCTGCAAAACATGTTTATCTAAAGACAGAGACAATAACAAAAAGAGATGAAATGTTTGCTGTTTGTTGTTCCGCTCTTTCTGAAAGTGTCAAATCAACCACACCAGATGTACGACAAAAGTATTGCCTCTATGAATGATTGATGTGTTGTTTCGTTCTTTCTTATACTCGCTAACCGGGAAAAATTAACCATAGTAAGATGCGCAACAAAAGTATTGACTCTGTGAACGATTGATTATTGGATTGTGTTGTTTCGTTCTTTCTTTACTGGCTAACCGAGATAAATGAAATGAATGAACCAGTCAGAACAAAAGTATTGACTACATGAACGATTGACTTGGGGTTATGTGATTGCAATCACCAATACTTTATTGTGATCGGGTCAAAAAGACCGAATCAATCACGATTGACACAGCTCTAATGTATATATTTTCACTTAAAAGACGTGGCTATAAATAACGTGGCTATAGCCTATAGCAGTCTCACAGTCTTAAGGAACATTTAAAAAAAAGTTTCATCGAAATCTGTCCAATAGTTTTCGAGTTTTTAGCTGACAGCCAAAATTCCTACAGTTTTATTATATATATGTATATATATAGATAATAATCTGTACGTATGTGTTTCTTAAGGAAATCTCAAGTTTTCTGAAATTCCTAAAGGTTTCAAATAAACATCTTTTATCACAGGACCACAAAATATCAAGAGAATTCATTTCTTATGACATTTGAGTGTAAGTAAAAAGAGCTTCCGTAACATCGAGCCACAGGAAACCTTAGAAAAATTTAAAAAAACAGTGGCAGGTGATCATAACTGAGAAGTTGTCGGTCACTAGATACTTTACCCTAATTTAATATTTGACACAAATTTTGGTCAACAATCATAAGAACAGTTTTCGTAAAAAAAATATAACAAATAAATTAAAGAAAAAGCTACCTACATTAAGATAGACAGAACTGCACACACAATCCGCGGTACTAATAAATCATTTTTAGTCTCCAGGCTAACTTTTTTGAATTTACAATGGCGAACATTTCCAAATTATCCATTGTGACCATCAAAATATTTAAGTTTAAGACTAAAAATGATTATTAGGTGCGTTTTTTGGCTATTCTATATAGGGTTTGAAAAATAATTTCATACAAATTTAATTTAAATTAAATTAAATTTGTATGAAATTTAATTTAATTGTATACAATTATTTTTCTAAGTCTATATAGAATAGCAAAAAAAAAAACGCACCTATTGGTAAGACCCAAATCACTGTAAAAACGGACTTTAGCAATATCTCAAATTTTACACACGAACTTTTATAGAATAGTTGAGGTATTTAGAAATTTAAAGAAAAAAAATCACAATTCCGTTCTCGCTTTGACAGGTATATACCTTCTGCGCACGATTTTGACCAGGCCTCTGGTGGTGTTGATTGTTGACTTTAGATAATACAACAACTCGCTGTCGAATTGTTATATTTTTTAATATTATCATCTGATCAGATGCAATTGAATAAAATAAAAATTTATATTTTCACACGAGTGGCGATTTGATGTGACTTTGGATAGGACGTTCGTTCAAATTCAATGCGGTGTATCTAAAAATGATCACTCAAAAAAAAAATAAATAAAACTGTCGCCTAAAGCTTGAATTTTTGAAATATTTTGACACTGACATTGACATTATTTAAATTGTTTGTACGCTCAGTTTGATTTCAGGGAATTTTTTTTTTACTAACTGAAAATTTAAAAAAAATACCAGTGAAGAAAATCAATTTTTTTTTTAACAACTATTGGGACACGATGATGACCGACGATTTGTTTGCATAGACAAAACGCGAAACCTATCACATCACACAATAATTCACAAACACAACTGTTATAATATTGCAAACTCTGGAAATTTTAAATGACTATACCTTGCGGCAAAGAGTTATGGATAGCTACTGTTAATTATTGACTCGCGGAGAAGCATTTTATACTTTTAAAAATTTGCTCAAGCGTATAACACTAACGTTATTAATATATCCAGGAGTGTATGGGGGTGTAGAATTTTACAAGAAATGCAAATTTTCCCAATTTGTTTTCATGCTGTTGAGCAAGGATAGCTCTACCTTTAGCCAGATGTATGTTCCATGACATGTAATGGCTAAGGGAGGGGGGTGACAGGTGAGGCAAACACAAACAAGTAGTTCTCCGAAATTTCGTTCGATTACAGCTGATACACGGTGGTAGCCAGCGTGACCGTTGTGAGACTAAAGTTGCAATTTGGCACTTTTTTTACCACCTTCTCACAATGATACCTCTTTTCTAAAATTTAATGATTTTTGCCCGTTTTTAACAATTTGGAGCAACAAAAATATTAAATTTTCAAACTTTTAAGAAAATTTATTGCGCTGAAGTGGCTCAATTGCCACACACCGCACCAAAAACATAAATGTAAAAAATGTGTAGGTACGCCAAGTTCTTAGTTTAAGAGGTTAAATGTAAAAAAAATTGAATAAAGCGAAAATCTCAAATTTTGGACTTTTTCCAGGATCTAGCATTCTGCCAAATTTCACGATTCTAAGGGTGGCTGGAAGTGCTTCATAATTTTGATGATTGTCATCTAAGTGAGTGAGTGCGTGAGTGAGTGAGTGAGTCAGTCCAGTCAGTTACGGTTTTTGCGATTTTTGACGTCCTGTATATTGAAAACCACTAGAGATGAAATTTGGTGAGGTGGACCTTTTGAGCTTGGTAAACTTTTCAAGTTTGAAGTTTTTTGGGTTAATTGGTTCCGAAGTCAGAGGGAGGTCGAAAACAGCCCGAGTTTGTTCCTGTAAGAAGGAACGAGCAATCGGAGTCAGAGCGGTCGGAGAATGATTCAGAAGATTTTGGATTAGAACTTGCACCACTTAATGAATTGATTTGTTATGTTAATGAATTGATTTTACGTTTAATGTTTTTTTATGGTATGTTTTATTCAACTGAATTGTTATAGTTTTTAAAATAGAATATTACCAGTACAATATCTTGTTGGTTTGTTGTGTTTACTTTTGTTTTGAAGTTATTACTTTAAATGGCCCTTTTCTTTGCGACTTTTCAAAATTTATCAACGGTAACGCTGGTAGTAGATTGCGTTGACAGTTTTCATCCTTAGTATCTTTTTTTTTATTTTATTTGTACTGTCGCGCCAGTCGTCGCAAGTCGCGACGTGAGCAAGGACATGGAATTTGCGTAATTTTGTGAATTTTTAATCGAACCAAGTAGGGAGGGATGTCTTGGACGGGGGTAGACAATATTTTGCATAATAGTCTTCGCTGAACGACGTTTCCAAGTATTTCGGTGCTGCTACCAAACTGAGTGGTATGAGTTTATTTAAAGAGATGAATCTGAATGAATTTAAATGAATTTTATTAATTTAACCTGCGATATGACTACTCTGGGTACTTACTTTTGGGGATGATAGGAAAATTGGGGATGGAGTTAAGATATAGGGAATAATGATTTACAATGGTACTTTGCCATCATTAGAATAAACGGCGTTTGGTTAGAAATTTCCAATTCATATGGCATAGGCTGGGAAAAGGGACATCCACAGAGTGGCGCACATAAAACCGGTCGAGCTAGTTAAACGAGATTAGGTTCTGAGTATATCATATCGAGACGATTATCACGGGGGCATGGGTTGGTAGGTGGGTAAGTAGCCAAGTAGCACTGTGTGCCGTTTTGTTACCCCATATTCATTTGACCTGGTTGTTGTAAGTATGTCGAAGGGTGGTTTAGATCCAGCCTGTGCAATTCAAAAAGGTTACAAGTTCTTTGATGCTATTCTTCGAAATTTTGTCGAGGGATGTGAAGAAGGGTTTACCCAGAACTCGCTGTCTAGTCTTAGCTACAAGTTCTTTGATGCTATTCTTCGAAATTTTGTCGAGGGATGTGAAGAAGGGTTTACCCAGAACTCGGTGTCTAGTCTTAGCTAGTGCCGGACAAGCGCATAGGTGGTGGATAAGGGTTTCTTTTTCGGTTGCGTCGTTACAACTGCGGCAGTGTGTGGGATGCCTAATCTGGCTGCCAGTGGCCTGTGGTAATCGCTGTTATTCTGGCTATATCTTTGCGTGTTTTACTCAGGAGATGGGTTGTGTTTTCCCTGCTATAATTTGGCCACATCCTTTTGGGTATGATGCAATTTGTTAGCCTCCTCTACTTGAGATTGGCTATCGATAGGGACTATGAAATGTTTGCTTTTGACTGCTCCTATTGGAATGTGGATCGATTCTGCAAGTGAGCAGTTCATCAGCCTGATAAAACCCAGATCAGGGTAATCCTGAACTGATCAAGCGAGGCCAGCTTCTCTCGACATTCTAAGACTAATTTTGATATTATACTTGAATGCAGCTTGACTGTCAATGAATGTGTCTACCTTGATTGAAGTTTGGTAAACTTCTCTTTCAACACTTTCATAGGTGTCAGAAAATTTACCAAGCATAATTGTTTAACCAAATTCGTTGCCTTAGAATCGCTTTGACGTAAACCCCAAAATAGCTTTTATGGCAATTGGATAAGCGATTTATTAAAATGTTGCCTTAATGTTTTCTTATGAAGTTTATATAGAAATGGACAACTCATTTATGTACTTGTTTTACCCTGAACTGATAGAAAGTTTTAGGGATTTGTTCAGAATGGAATTGACATAAACGCCATCTGGCTAACAATGTTTTGCTCCTTCATATACGTACGGCAAAAAAGAGTAGCTTATAAGTCAACAAATTCTCACAAATGCAATAATTTAGTGACGTAAGTTGAGATATAAGTTTAAGTCTTGAAAAAAGATTTGAACTAGTCTCGAATAAGCTGATAATTTGCATTGTCCAAACTGTTTTCAGAAATGAAAAGAGCATCCTCAAAAACCTATTACTGCATACCTAACTTAACATGGCGTTTAAGTCAAACCAATTTTGGGGCGATGAATTGACACCCGGCCTAAAATTCAATTGTCGTATGAGTTGATGTCTAGAGAATGACAAGTTGATTGTCTTTCTTTCATTGAAATACACATTGACTACCGCTCTGGATAGCAATGACCAAAAATTTTCACGTCCGCAAGTGATTTTTTTCCCAATTTTTGACATGCCTCTCGACAGAATACAAATTTGGCGCCAGGCTCAAGGAAATAACGCCCAAAAATTTGTTTGCAAATTTTAGAATGAATAGGATAAATAGAGAAATCAAGCGTCTCATTGAGATTGTGTTCTACCTTAATGAAGAAGCGAGAGTTCTCTATCGTCATGCTGCCCAATCTGAGTTCGTTAGTGATTCCAAAACTACGTATGACTCTCTACAGAAATATATGTAACAATTTGAGCTTGAAAACATTTGTTCTTACAGTTATCATAAAAAGCCATCATTGTCACTATTTACAATTGCTTTTGACTGAAATCAGCTTATTTGAAATTAACGGCCATTTGAGTTGTAGAGCTTACCGAACAATACTGTATACTGGGACTATTTCACTCATAATACTGGGATAATCTAAAATCAAACAGAGCACAGTACAGCGCATGTTCCAAAAAGGGTATACGTAATTTAAAAAAAGTATATGAGAGAAAATACCAATCAAAGATCCTTAGCCTTTGTATTGCAATACAATCGAATATAATCGCATACTCAAACTACCGAGCACTTTATCTTCGAAATCTCAAAGTCCATGTGTGAGGTGATGTGATTAATTGGGAAAAAAGGATTAATGTCGAAAGGGTTATAAATTTCTTAGTTAGTTAGAAAAAATAACGATAGCCTGTCATGTTAAAAGGACCTTAATAAAAATCGTAGCCATAAAGTGCAGATAAAAGAAAAATTTTCCTCATTCCACTATCCGACTTTGTACTAAACTAAGAAAATCGTGGAAATTATGCATCATAAACTAGTAAGCTAGATCCAGTCCTAAAGGTGTATTCCCATACGAGCACATGCCCTTCTAAGCTGACATTATGTGTCTGAACCATTTACTCCCATCATCATCATTATGCATATATTATAAATTCCGATTAAAGAGACCGAGCGAATAGCTTACTGTTATACTTACAAAAAAAACGCCTAGGATAGATGGCGAGCGAATAATGTGTATATATTATATTCCTTTGATTATAATTTATACATAAAACGTCAACGTCTTGAGAATGAGTTCTCCCGCACGTGTGTGTGCCAAATTCCAAATTTACATATTCATATTCGACGTATTTCACCTCAAGCAAAAAAAATGTTACGTATACGCCAGAGTCAAGCAATTTATTTAGTTTCTTGTTTTAACGTTTGCTTTCAATAAATTGAGTAAACAAAATTAAGTTCTCGGCTCAATTAAATATTCCTATGAGATATTTTTTCGGTTATGCTTCGCTTCAGTTATTTGGTGGAAAGGGCCTTGTTACGGCCTTCAGCATTATATTCTAAAAAAAAGTCTCCCTCGGCGGTAGCTTTCCAGAGTATGCCTGGCTATAGATGCTCTGCTTGGTATACCTATCCTGATACCTTTATTATAGGCTCTAGGTGAGTAGGTAGAAGTGGCGGTTCATAACTTTGAACCCAATTAGCACTAGGATGAGCCGTTTTGTTACCACGCCTCGTGTGACCTACTTTGTGATTGTTGTTAAGGATGTGGTCGTGAGCAAACGGATAAGGTCATGTATCCCTTTACCCGAGATGTCGCTAAGGTCATCAACAAATGGTTGGTTTAGTTCGCGCAGCCTAGCTATGTCTGGCTTTTACTTGAGCTAGATATTTGCAGAGGAAATGAGAGAGAGAGTTTCTTTCTCGTTTGTATTTCCGCAACTGCGGCAATGAGGTTTGTATGGGTTACCTAGTTTTCCCGCATGGTCTCCAATTAGCCAATGACCCGTGGTTATTGCCGTCATTCTGGCGATGTCTAGGCGGGTTCTTTTTAGTAGGTTATTTGTTCTATTTTGATCGTAGGTAGGCGATATCTTCTTGATATGACGCACTTTGTCAATCCCGACCATTGGAGATTAGGTTTCCGCTCCTAGCGGAATGTGGACACTCGTTGAGAGCGAGGCGTGTGATGCTGAGCCATTTCCTGGCCAGATCAGGTAAGCGGACTGAAATTGATATTTGCGGAGATTCCGAGTAGACAAGGGCCCGCAACTCCACAGCTCATCTTAGATCCGTCGGTGTATATGACCGCGCCGAGGCCCTTCACTACTTCGTCCATCTTCCACTTAGCCCTTATTATGAAACCGACGTGGAAGCCTTTTGTGAAGTTTAATTTGAGTGTGATGTAGTACAGTTGGAGACGGGACCATGCCGTTTGGTAACGTATCCAGGATGTTACTATAGCCATACGTCCAGACTCCTTGAGTCTTATAGCACTGCATAATGCGGTATATTTTGTATGTAGGTCAAGAGGTAGAAGATGCAAGAGCACATTGAGGGCATCTGTTAGGGCCGACCTCATTGCCCCCGTGGTGCCTATACTGGCTGTGCTTAGCAGTCTTTTCATTTTCGTGAGGTTGTACGTATAGACTTTGCTCAACACAGACCACCATACTAGTGATCCACACGTGAGAATTGGACGCATTACGTTACGGCTGTGTACATCCATAAGGTAATTTTTGGTTGAAGTTCTCTTTCTCTTCTCTTTCTGCTACAGGCTACAGGCATAGAAAGCGACCGACACGACGCCTTCCTTAATCTGTGTTTAATGTTATGTTTCCAGTTAAGTTTTGGATCGAGCATGATACCTAGATACTTAGCGCTGGACGACAGTGTGAGTGGTTGATCATTTAGACGGGGTAGGGCAAAGTCGGGTATTTTGGTTTTGGTAGTGCATCAGTTCAGTTTTGCCCGGCCACAACTTGCAGCCCAAGTGCTTACCTTGTCTAGAGGAAACTTCCCTTACGCTAGTATCACCACGTCGTCCGCGTACACGACTACTTTTTTTTAATAATTTTATAATTTTATTTATAACCATTAGCGCAAGTGGGGTGAGATGACGCCACCCTGTGGTGTTCCTCTATGGGCGAATTTGGTTATGTGGCTGCTGCCTAATGTTGCCTGAATAGTTCTTGTTCTGAGCATACAGATTATCCATTGACTAATAAATTACTTTATGCCCAGCTCAATCAGAGATTCAAGAATAGCTTCAGTGTGTATTCTTTATAATGTAGGGATATTTCGATTGTCCGCACTATCTCCTGGAGAGCCGTTTCCGTGTATCCACCCTTGAGGTAGGCGCGCTGTGATTTGGAAAGCAAAGATTCTTCTAGAAAGCTTCGCATGTGGATGTCTAAGACACGCTCTAGGGTTTTAAGCTCTACTATCGAAGCAATCTATCCTGTTATATTCGGGCTTCAGGCAGTATCTGGGCGCAGTTTAAGGTTTAGTTCAATCTTTAGGGATGGCTTCAAAACTAGTCGGGTATGCATGCTTTTATTTTCAAGCCAAAATCAATTCTATCCTAATGACTGGCAAATATATTCTTAGGAATAGGTGGCGGTATCCGAGTAGCTGTATATCGATGTGACAATCAGATTGCCATTGCTCAACCCTGTAAATCGTTCCAAAATAGTTGGGCAATGCTCAGAGGATCTTTTCTTGGGGTTTCCTACGTCCTCCATTGATGATTGGGTTTCTTTTCAATACAATTGTGCACCACTTCCGAAATGTTTTTAAGAAATCAGCGACAATCTTGTAGACCTTAGACAACTTTTCAACATTCTTCCGGGACACTTGCCTAAGCTCCTTAGTGTGCAAAAGGCTTAAGAGCGATCCTTGGCAGATAAAAGATGCATTGCATTTTCTCTATCTCAACCTTTTCCCTGTTAATATATTTCTATATTGGACCATAATTTTAGACCTGATCTCACAATTTGTATAAGCGTGGAATAAATTTTTTTATTTTTCCTTCATTTTAGTTGGATTCAGCGGACGAACAAGCTGCAGCTATCCGCCGTGAACTAGATGGCCGGCTACAACGTGTCAGCGAAATGGAAAGAAATCGCAAACTTATGCCAAAATTCGTACTTAAAGAAATGGAATCACTATACATAGACGAACTGAAATCCTCAATAAACTTATTGATGGCAAATCTGGAATCATTACCAGTTTCAAAGGGTTCCATGGACTCCAAGTACGGACTGCAAAAGTTTAAGCGATACAATCACAGGTAAGTTCTTGCCGATTCCAATTTTTTTACTTTTCGGTAAATAAAGAAAAAATTTTAATTTTTTCTACAATTTTTTGTCTTTTCTCAATGACACACCTGTCAAAATATATTCTATACTATTTTATTTCTTTTGCAAAAAACAAAACAAAAAAAAAACATTAAAAAAATACTAAACAGTCAAAAAAGAAGCAATTTTCTCCTAAGGTATTAATAAATAAAAAAAAATTTACGGAAAATTTAGTTTAATGTGTAAGTTTTAGTTTTTCTTTTTTTCCATGAAATTTGAGTTGAAAATTTGTTTTATTCTTTTACTTCTGTATTTATTTATGTATTCTACTCTTTTGTTAGTTGGCTAGAAACCGTGGCTCTTTAGAAATCATTTTTGTGAGCAATTTTTTATTATTTTTTTTTCATTGCCATGGAAAGTGTTGTTTACCTAAAATTAGTGTACATATCCGTAGATGGAACTTTAATTGTAGTCACTACTGTTGGTCAGTTCAGATCTAAGTTTTAAACATTTCTTTGGAGTGATATAGAGAATCGATTCAGACTTTGTTTATTTTACGAACTTATAATACAACTGCAGAAGCTTAGAGATCAGGATGGCTCGAGGCCTTCAAAGGGCGATACAAGGTTGTTTTTAGAATTCTCAGCGGGGAAGGCACTGATGTTGATTTCAGGATTTCATAGGTTAGGTTAGAGTGGCAGGCCGCAATAAGTGCAGCCTCAATTAGGCAAGAGGAGGCTCATTGTGATACCACAGGATCTATTGATCTTACAACTACCGGTTGAATCAGCAGGGGCTGAGAATGAAGCGTTGGAGGCAACTTACGCTTGCACTAGCGAGTTCTCCGAGATGTAGTTTTCTACTAGCTGAAAGGGCTGGGCAAGTGCATAGGAGGTGGATAATTGTCTCTTCCTCTCCTCGTTCATGCAGCTTCTACAGAAATCATTGGATGTCTCCCAATAATGCAGTGTCCCGTGATGAAACCTGGCGGGAGGCATAGAGAGATTCTCCTTTTCCGGTGGAATTGACAAAGTTGTGACAAGGCGAGTTCGTCGGCCTTGCAATTCCCTGGTATTTCCCTGTGGTCCGGCACCCATATTAGGTGAACTTTAAATTGGTCCACCATCTCTCGTTTAGAGATAAGCGGCAATTGAGGGCGGTTTTGGACTTAAAGATGACCGAGTCCAGGGATTTAATCGCGGCTTGACTATCGGTAAAAATCACGATATCCTTTGCGGATATTACATTATACCGTAGCCACGACAGGGCCTCCTTGATCGTCATGATTTCGGCCTGAAATAACCTCCAGTGATTGGGAAGACGAAATGAGATTGTACAATTTAAATCTTGGGAGAAAACATCCCCCCTACTCTTGTTTCCGGTTTTGACCCATCTGTGTAAAAGCAGAAGGATTTCCACTCCCAGTCAGCCCTGGAGGGTATGCAGACTTAAAAATTCTTACTGAATTGAAACATTGGGAGGATGTAATCAGTATCTTTAGGGATGTATTCTATTTTATCTAGAATAAACGAGTGACCTGTTTGTCGAGTAGTCCATAGACGGATTGCTTTCATACGGATGGCTGCATTTGCTGCCACTTGTTTGCAATAAAGGATTTCATAAAACTTTCAAAGCTATTTGTGATCGTTATGACTCCAAATACATTTTCAACCCATCCAACTCTGTTGGTACTAATCAGCGTCTCCGCTACTTCTGCCGGCAGGCTCACTTTCGCTATTTGTGTCCCTTCGGTAGGCTTTTCGAAGGGACTTTATGGAACTGGTTTCAATAAAGTGTTCTTTGCTACCCTCTAACTGCTTTGTTAAGGTTTGGCGAATTTCGTCTCTGGTCATGGATTTGTCCAAATCTTTGATCACAGGTCAGAATTTTTACTTCCACTCCCGTACTTAGGGTATACGTATAGCCGAATGTTATGGGGATCCATTGCCTTTTCATGAAACTCACCAGTTTCTGTATTTCGTGATGCACGTTATTCTTGTTTATGTCTTTTATGAATTCAGCAAGCTCAGCTATATTTTCGTCAAGTGCCTTCAAAATATCACGGGTGTGCATTTCTGCTTTTGGAGTACTCCGTTCCTCTGCCATGGCCAAGGCATCATAGCGTGCTTCCTTAGAAGACAGTGCCCGGAGAGAATCCATATTGCCATTCGTAGCTTTGATCTGCTGAGCTTTAATAATTCTGCAGATATTTTTCGATCTAGCTTAGGCCACAGAGCCTTTAAGACCCTGTGGCCTACTATATCCGACCATCTTTGATCTGCAATATTTAGACTAAATAAAGCCCATTGTAATACCACAAGCAGAGTCGGTTATTTCCGCTAATATTGGAACCATTTCATAGAGTTTGCTTTCTACTCGAGGATAGCACCGGGCAGCTACATAGCAGGTGGAAGGGTGTTTCCTCCTCCTCCTCATCCATGCAACTGCGACAAATGTCTTTAGTCCAAGCCTTGCGGCATGTCTTCCTAGTACACAGTGCCCTGTTAGTACTCCGACAATAGTTCCGATATGCGTTCTAGACGTTTAACAGGATCTTTGTCCTTATTCGTGGCCAGGTCTGTTTTGGCGTGGTTACAGGTGTCGAGATTCCGCCATCTCTCGTTAGCCTGTTTCAGTGCTAGTGTGCGGAGATGTTGTTACCTCATCTTATTGCGACAATCCGGTATCACCTACGCATCTATTAAAAGTGAGTTTAATCATCCAGGAGACTGCTCAAAAGCGTCTATCTTTTGGGAATAACTTCCCGCAGTTTGAGTAAGGAATTTTGGGCTTTTGTCAGTTTTGCATATTCTACTTGCCTCAATTTCATTCTCACAATTTGGTTTTCAGCCGCCGCCGCTTTATCTTGCTATGTCTAGGTTGTCCTCCTTTGGAATAGCCGACGGGGACTGACGATCATGATATCCATAGCCACAAGAAGACAGCCACATAGAGACTAACGATACTTTCAGGGGTATTCCCCTCTTTGGGCGCTATTTCCTTGGGCGTTATTGCCCAACGCCTAACGTAACAACAGGTCTAGAGACTAACTGGTAACCTGCGCTCCAATAATTTTTAGCACTGGATAATGTTTCATAGTATGCAACAAGGTTTGGCGTAAATATATTCAAACGAGGTTGTATGAACGAGGAGCATAAGAATCTTTCACAAAAACGAACACTCCATTTAGAAGCTTTGAACTACAACGACATAAACGATTTAAAAATGACGGTCTCTACCAACGAGCATTCATATCCTTTTAACCCAAATTTCGATTAAATTAACGTTTCGAACCCTCAAAACCTGACTTAGTATAGAAAGCTTATGTTCTGTAACATTTTTGCAAATACAAATTCATCTGATTGATGCTTTCGTGTGCAGTTTGTGTGGTCACTCATGGTCATTATCGTACCATTCTTTCAGATCCCCCCTTATTGTTATTATTAATTACAAAATTACAATCATTTAGTCCAATAACAGTTCACAGATAATAATTTAGATGGCATTATCCAATTTAATGAGTTTTAGATAAAGATGCAATAAGTATGAATATAGAGATGAAGGTCATTAATGTACAGGTACGGGGTTTCAAAAGAATATTCAACCTTATACATAACATAATACTCATGTAGAACTGTTTATGGCTAGAACATTTAATCCTATACTCATTAACCTACCAAAATCTTTGCATTAGGTACATATTAAAAAATAAAAAATAAAAATTATGAGTGACATTTGATTGTTTGTTTTAAATTATCAAATGCAAATTTTCATATACACGTTTCATTAAAAATATTTTCCTTATTACAGCACGCCATCGTTTTTGTAAGTATTTATTCGATGTCTGTTAATATACACACTCCCTTATATGATTTTAATTTTAATTTATTTATTTTTTAAATTTGAACAATGTAAAGCAACCATTTGAAGTTCATTGATGTTTGACCAAATTCCCCAGTGTGCTGGTGGTCTCCAACTGGCTAAATTATATTCACCTTCTAGCGGATCAAACTTTAGAGTGATGCCACTTTTACTTGCCACTATGGTCCACTATGCCCACTAAGCAGCTGCTTAAACACATCTACAAGCTCTCTCGAAGAGCTTGCGTTCCGGCTTGGATTTTTTATAAAATCTCCGGATGTTATTACGAACGCACGACTCTTCGTTCTCGTTGAGCTGGGAATCTGCGTAAGCCCTCTTCTTTCTACGCAGGATCTTCTTTTCCTTCCTTCTCCTGGCTCTGTACTCTTCTCTCGCTGCCTTTGCATTGCGCTGCAGCGCTTTCTTTTGTGCATCTTCTGTCACGTTTATCTTGTACACGCATTCATCATCATATCATACCACGGGCTCTTTCTTTGGGGTGGCTGGTACCCTACAGTGGTTTCGGCTACCCCCTTGAAGATGTCGCGATACGGGCACCACTAATTGTTGGTGTCTGTGGTAGTTGAGTGCACAGAAGAGAGTTTCATACCCAGGCGCTCGCTCGCTATTGGCTCTGGCTACTCCAGGTGTGCTAAGGCGTCCAACGTCGTCTGAGCGGTTCGCAGTTTCTTCTCGTTGGACAGTCGAGCTCTGAATTTATCCGCGACAAGAAATCAGAGTCGACGTTTGCCCCTCGGAATGTGTGCACGTCGAGGATGTTGGATGCGTACCTCGCATCGATTAGCACATGGTCAATTTGGTTGGCGGTTCAACCGTCCGGAGAGCGCCAGGTTGCTGTGTGGATCTTTGGAAATATAGTGCTACTTATCACCGCAAAATCAATTAGTCGCTAGCCCTTGTCTGTTGTCGTTTCGTGGATTCTGTGCTTACCAACTACCCTCCTAAAAATGTTTTCCTTTCCGACATCAGCATTGAAATCCCCGAGTACAACTTTTATATCATAATGCGGACAGGCTCCGTGTCCGTAGGCTGTATCCAGGAGGTAATAAAACTCCTCCTTGATGGGATCTTTAGCCTCGTCGGTAGGGGCGTGTGCACATACTAGGCTTGTGTTTTGGAAAGTAGCTTTGACGCGGATCACAGAAAGGATATCAGTTATTGGCTTGAAGGCAATAACTTTTGTGCTAAGCCGATTTCCCACGAAAAATCCGCATCTTTTGTTGCAGCTGTAATAAATGTCGCAATTTTTTCTCTTCATCATACCTGATCCTATCCATCGCATCTGTGAGGACAGACTCAAGTGTTTAGTGCCTTCAAATGGTTGCTCTTGTCACATTTTTCCATCACATTTTCTTTTTTTAATTATAATTTATTTATAAATAAAAAAACCAAGCACACACATGATTTTAAAAAATAATTATTTATATACAAGTATTCATTTAAATAAAATAACAAATTTAGCAAAATGATTCTACGATCTCATGGGTCTTTGTCTAAACTCGAAGGCGACTCAGCCGATAGTGATACACAATTATCAAAATTAGATGTAGTGTTAACCTTCCAATTAGAAGTTATTGTGATGGAAGTTAAAGGACTCAAATCGTTAGCCCCCAATCGCATAGTATATTGTACGATGGAAGTCGAAAATGGTGAGAAGCTTCAGACCGATCAAGCCGAAGCCTCGAAACCTATGTAAGTAGCTTTACCATAAATCAATCGATGTTGTTAAAAAAATGTTTTTTCCCTTTCCTTAGGTGGGATACACAAGGTGATTTTACAACGACACATCCTCTGCCAGTAGTTAAAATTAAATTATATACCGAAAACCCGGGTATGTTAGCCTTAGAAGATAAAGAATTGGGAAAATTTATCATCAAACCTACGCCATTATCTTCGAAGGTAATGAAACGCAAAACTAATAGCCTAGAGCATTCTTTTAATTTTTAACAAATTTTTATTTTTTTTTTGTACATTTATTGGTAGTCACCTGAATGGCACCGAATGACCGTACCGAAAAATCTACCCGATCAAGATCTTCGAATAAAGATCGCGTGTCGAATGGAGAGGCCACTTAACATGAAACATTGCGGGTGAGTGTGTTAAAAATTTATGATATAAAAAGAGACCTTATATTTTGTTAAAAAATAAATAAAGAAATTTTTTTAAATATATATTAAAAGTATATAGTTCTGCGCCTTTTGCAAAGAACTGGAAAATTTTTCAAAATATATGCATTGGTAGATGGATGATGGCAATGCTTAATGAAAGAAGAGTAATACAGACCCGCATTGATGATGTAGAACTTTCGGCGTAAACAACTAGAGGGTGTCCACAAGGGCACGTCCTCTCGCCTCTCCTATGGTCCCTAGTCATTGACGATCTACATTAATCCCTGTCTAATGAAGGGGTCGATGCTATAGGATATGTCGACGACGACGTAGCAATCGTTGTCAGTGGTCAATTCGAAAGCACGAATTCAGAAATACAGCAAAATGCACTATCCATAGTCCAAAGAAGGTGTCACAAATAAAGACTTTCTGTAAATCCAAAAGAGACGACAATTGTCCCTTTTACCAAACGAAGGAATCTAGATCTTCTAACTCGCCCCAATATGTCTGGCGAAACCTTTGAATTTTCACGGGAAGCCAAATACCTGGGAATCATCCTGGACAGTAAACTATCATGGAACCCACAAATAAAAGGTATCGTAAACAGAGCCACCAGATCCCTTTAGATCTGCCGTCGAATCCGCGGTAACAATTGGGGCTTAAAACCCCGAATGATATATCGGCCTTATTCGATTGTGGTTACACCAGCGATAACCTTCGCTTCCATGGTCTGGTGGACAAAGACTAACAAAGTCACTTCAGTCTCAAAAAGCTAGATCGGGTCCAACGTATAGCTGGAAACTCCATGACGTTCTGTCTACGTTGTCATCCTAGGCCTATGAAATCCTATTTTCATGCTAACCTGGATAAAAATAACCTAAGAATCCTAACAGATTTAATTACTGGCTCTCTTTCGCCTTTGCCATTTTTTTGTCCAATCAGATTTATTACTTACTTACTGTCCTTTGCAATTTTTCTGTAACTTCCTGCACGTTTTTTCCGACAGCAGTATCGGCTGCAAATGTGGCAACAGTAGTTTCGTCATTTTGTGGTTGGTCACTCGTGTATATAAGGAAAAGTACAGGTCCTAACACACTACCTTGCGGTACTCGCGCCTTTATATATTTTAATGCAGAGTACTCATCTTCTTGCTTAATTATAAATAATCGGTGGATACTATATGACTCTAGTTTTTCTGAGTATTGTTTGGGAAGGTATGCTTGTAGGTTATGTTAGCTTTGTAGCCTGTGTTACGTCAAGGAAGATGGTAGATGATCTAAAGTTGAGTACCTATTTCTAAATCCAAATTGATGAGTTGGTATCAGTGTCTTTTCTTCAATAATCGGATTAAGCCATTTTAGAAAAAAAAAATTCGAAGAGCTTTGATAGAATTGGCAGCAATGAAATCGGACGATATGAGCTAACTTAATAACTTCCGCGACTTTTCACATGCGTGGAACATACCTTAGTCTTAACGTTGCTTTTATTATCTGTGCTATTTTTTTCATACATTTTTTAGGCAGTTTTATTTTTAGAATTTCACCCGTAATTAAATCAAATCCTGGAGCTTTTTTCGGGTTAATCATGTCTTTTATTTCAGTGGATATTTCTTTGGAGGTTACTGCTGGAATAAATCTCTCGTTTTTGTACCTTTTCATGTATATAAATTAAAGTCTTCATATGGCTGGAAGACGTTTTCAAGATGTTGCGCAAATAGGTCCGCCTTTTTTATCTGTGTTCGCCCAGTTTTCACTGCTGTTTTTAACTGGTGCAATGTCTTTTATTTTTTTGTAGCCTTCTACAGTGAGTATTCTGTCAGGATGGTAAGGTATCTTTCCACAGAAACATTTTTAATTTTTTTGATCGTTTTTCTTAGTTTATTGTTTATACTGTTAAGTCTTGTTTTATCACTTGGCGCTCTCGAAAATTGCCAGCGTTTACGAGCTCTCCTCTTTTCTGATATAATGTCGCATATTTCTTTGGGATATACGTTGCTTTTTATTTTACTAGTTGATTCAGGCGTTGCAACCCAAGCATACTTCTGTATATCTAGAGAGTGAAAATATGTAGTTCATTTTCTAGTTGCATCGATTGTTGTGGATTTTGTGGGTTCCGTTCCTTCATTATTATTTTATTACCAAGTGTAAGCAACACAGATGAGTGATCTGAGTCAAGGTCTGGCCCTTTCTGCACTCGGGTGGTATTACTGATTTGTTTTTCAAGGAAAGATATTCTTTCAAGAATTTTCTTATTATTATTTTCCGTGTCTTCCATTCTGTTGAGAATTCTTTGCATAACATCCTCCATGGAATTGCTGCAGGGCTTGCGGTCTCCGACTGTTTTGGCAACGTTGCTTGAAATCCTGGACCTGTTATGGGACTTAAGTTCCCATTTTTGCTTAAGGGTAGATTTTCTTTAGCTTTACCTATTTTTATTTTTATTTTTTTGGGCCCTCGATTTCGGTCCTAGTTAGTTAGTTAGTTAGTTAAAGTGGCTCTCTATGAGAGAAACACTTAGGCCGCTATTCGGCCCATTGTGCATACCACTGGGATTTGGGGAGCTGTTTCTTTACTGGCTACTCATGTAAACCATTTGCTGCCGGTTATGAAGCTAAAAATGTTAGCGGCGCTGGTGTTACCTAGATCACTGAGATCATTGAGAAAATAGTTCCCTAAGTAGGCCTTTCTTAGATTGGCCAGGGCAGGGCAGCTGCAAAGAAAGTGAGTGACGGACTCGTCCTCCTCTTCGTCTCTACAGCTTCTGCAGAAGTCATTATAAGGCAGACCGAGCCTTTGCGCGTGTCTACCTATTATGCAGTGCCCGGAAATCACGTTAACGACTTTCGAGATGGTGGATCTCTTAAGTCGAAGAAGCTCCTTGGATCGCGTTGCGTCCAGAGCTGGCCACGTGAGCTTGGCAGTGTCGCAGTATCCCAAATGTTTCCATCTGAGGCCTGCACGCATTACTGCGTCCGCATGAATTATTTGGAAAGTGGTGCATACACGTTGTGCAGGCTTATACTTTCCACGCCAGAGGAGCCTCGCCTTGCTAGTTCGTCTGCTGCACAGTTCCCTGGGATGTCACAGTGACCAGGAACCCAGCAGAGGGTGAGGTTGTATTGTTCAGCTATCTCGTTTAGAGATACGCGGCAATCTTCCACCGCCTTGGATCTTATTTCGCTGGACATTAGCGATTTCGGTCCTTAGTCTTTTTTGCTTTATTTTTCTCTGGCTTTAGGTGCGTTTTTTTGGACAGGCTTTCGCATTTACTTATCTTGCCCTGTTATCTTTGTCCTGTCGCAGCTCCTTTGCCACAATGCAGCCTCTATAGTTGGCGCATTTTAAAGAGTTAAAAAACGTTTTCCCACTCCTTAAAGTCCTGACTAGGAGGCAAGTCCTCTTTCTCTCCCTCCTCCTGGACATTTGATCTAGACTCTTTTTCTACTGGCCCACAGCAAATTCATCTTCTAGTGTATCTACAATACCCTCATCTACATCCTTATCGCTTTCGGTCGCTGTATCTCCAGTATACCTGTAGTAAAAGGTGTCTAGCGATTCCTTTTGATCTGGTCTTTCTGTTGTATATCCGCACATCCAACAAATGTAAGCTAAGTTCCCTTGGGTAGAAACTTTGACTATTCTCATGAAACCTATACAAACCTATCCCAAGAACATAACCAAAAAATAAATGTTGACTACTATTATTTTTTTTTTTTTCTAGTTATTTATTTGCAATTGGTAAAACCGTGTGGAAGAAATGGAAAAAGCGATATTTCGTTCTAGTACAAGTGTCACAATATACATTTGCGATGTGTAGTTATAAAGAGAAAAAGTCTGAACCATCAGAAATGATGCAACTCGATGGATATACAGTTGATTACATTGAAGGAGCCAGTGGTAAACACACACACAAACACACAACCATTTTGTGGAGCAAAATACATTTTTTATTTAATATATTAATAATTTTAAATAATTTTTTTTATGATTTTCAAAATTAGCAAACCTCATGTTCGGCATAGACTTAAACGGAGGCAAATACTTCTTCAATGCAGTTCGAGAAGGTGATAGCATAGCATACGCTTGCGACGATGAAAACGAATGCAGTCTTTGGGTTATGGCAATGTATCGTGCCACGGGTCAATCGCACAAGCCAACGCCACCTGTAACGCAAGACAAAAATTCTGCTATTTCAAAAATACAAGGAGGTACCTACAAAAACAAATCCATACAATCGATTAGTATACATGAATATATACATTTTATCGAAGTTTTAAATAGTTATCCTTTAAACTTGTCTATACATATATATGTGTGCATTCACATATATGTGCAGATGTATATGTGTGCGTGTATATTTTTAAATGCTTTGCATAAAACTAACACATTTTTTTTTATCATACATTTTTTAACCTTAATTTATTTATGTAGGCTAGAACAGGAGATCCTTTTGAAATTCGAAATTAATCAAACATAAACGGTGTCTAATTTCCGTCACTTTCAAAATTTATTCATTGAACCTTGTGACAAAAAATAAATAAATTCATGCGAAAGACCA
Source organism: Cheilosia soror (assembly GCA_949372485.1). NCBI lineage: Eukaryota > Metazoa > Arthropoda > Insecta > Diptera > Syrphidae > Cheilosia > Cheilosia soror. The sequence goes on along the minus strand of OX443565.1, from coordinate 4,176,112 downwards.
TTTACGGATATTCATCTTTCATTTGGTGCATATTTCTTAAAAATCGGGTTTGAAATAACGCAGGAATCGGTACGACAACAAAAAAATGTAACCTATTAAAATAACAGGGCTGTTTGCAAATTTTCGCACAAAAAAAAAATGCATGTTGCCTATTAAAGTCAAGAGCTCAATTGAGATTGCTCTTCTGCAAAACTGTCCCGAATTGATGAAAGAGATTTTCAGTTTTCTATTATCACATGCAACAGAACCCACAATAAAATAAAGCTCAATGCAACACTGTCCAGAGAGATAGTCGCATAAAATGCAAATGCATAATTCACTGATAACAGAATGACCAAGCTGTCTTAAAATTTACCCAGCCCGACCATTTTCTACAGAAAAACTCAGCATTGCTCCTTCCATCACTCGTGAATAAGACCCTGAGATACTTAAACTTCTCCACCTGTTTCAATGGGACTCCACTAACATGCAGAGTGCATTGAACAGGCGTTCTGGAGACGACCATCACTTCAGATCGGCTACAAACCGATCGAGTGCGCGTTGAAGTTCAGTCTGAGAGGACCCAAGGATGACCAAGTCATCAGCGAAGAGCAAATGACTTATCCTATTATCTCCCAATTCGAAGCGTCCTTCGCCAAGACTGCTCTGTAACATCAAGTCCATATAAGTAATGAAAAGGAGAGGAGACAAGACGCACCCCTGGCGAAGTCCAACACCCACCCGAACACAGCTTTTACAGTTTGTGTAATGAGATTGTATGGCTTTCAAGAGAGAACCGTCAACTCCATACTCCTGTAATATACTCCAGAGTTTACCTCGAGAGATTCGGTCATTTACTTACTTACATCAGCTTTCGATAATGGTCATATGCTTTCTCCAAGTCTACGGAACATTCGTAAACACTTAAACAGGGGTAGCATACTCCCAAGCCTTCTCAAGTACCATTCTGAGAGTGAATAACTGAACTGGTCGGTTGTGCTTCTGCCGGAACGAAAACCGCACTGCTCATCTTCTAATCGTGACTCGATCACATCTCTGCAAACACTTTTCCTGGGAGACTTAAAAGTGATATACCCCTGTAATTGGAGCAATCCCTTTTGCCAATCGCAGGGAGTTTCGTCGCATTCCCAGGCCACTTTAATGAGTCGAGAGAGCCATTTGACTCCCTCTTCACTTAAGGCCTTGATTATTTCTGGCCGGATTTCATCCACTCCGGCAGATTTGACAGCTTTTAGCGATTTGATCGCAAAAGTGACTTCCTCTACTTTGTGGGGCTATTTTCCGCCCTGCTTAAGGCGATGGAACTGTCATCCTCAATGCCCTGGATTGGATTGAGGAATTCATAAACAGTTCATTAGAAAGTAGTGTGCCATGTTTGGATTTGAGTCCTTCAATAATGTTCCACTTCCTTCCTCTAAGACGGCGGATAGTCTGTCAGAACACCTTGCTTGCAGATCTATGATCACGGTCAAATTTCTCGCCGAACTCCTTCCAAGATTGTTCTTTGGCTGCTTTAACATCTAATTTGCAAGTTCTTCGCGCCTCAGTGTACCAGTTTCGAGAAAGTGAGTCTCCCAAGTGAATCCACACTTTGAAAGCCTTCTTTTTCTCTCTGATAGCTTCTTTAGCTCTGGGCGTTTTAAACCAGGCAGTTCTTTTCTCACCATCAGCCGCCACACCAGGTTATAACACGAAAAGGGACACAGCAAATATTTTAGTAAATGTTTCACCGAAATCCGTTTAGTACTTTCCGAATTTAATCCGGACATACATCAGAGTAGTGCAATAACACATTACATTTAACCTCATACCACTACCTTCCATAGACAAATGTATCCATCAACAAAATCACAATGCCCTAAGCAGATAGCACCTTTAAAATTTAATTGTAAAAAGAAAAAAATAAATAAATTACTTTAATTTAATTGCTCTCTGCTTATGTGCTGTCATGTTGCTACGTATCTATTTTTCACAATACAAATACATTTCAAATTTCCCCTACACAATAGATGCTGACAAAGCGAGAAAACATGGCATGGAAGATTTTATAAGTGCCGATCCTTGTACTTTTGATCATGCGACGCTATTTAGAATTCTACAAAATCTTACGCTCGAATATCGACTAAACGATCCATATGCATCCTTGGTAATTATCTATTCAAATAATAAGTCATCTTTTATTTTTTTTTTTCTAAATTTTTTATCAAAATTTTGTGTAAATATATTTTTCTTTTTTGTACAAAATGTGACGCCTCTAATTGATTTAAGCTCACCGATGCAAGCTCAAGTCAATCAGAGACGACATAGTTAATTTTAATATTATAAAATTTTTATTTTTTTTTTTAAATTGAATTGAATTGAGAATAAAAAAAAAATATTAAAAATTCGTAACAAAACAAAAAATTCCTATTATAATACACATACATAGGGTTGGTTTAGTCCCGGACAAGTGTTCGTTTTGGATGAATACTGTGCACGGTACGGCGTAAGAGGGTGTTATCGTCATCTGTGCTATCTGTCCGATTTATTGGATCGTGCCGAAAAGCATTTTATGATTGATCCAACTTTAATACATTATTCTTTTGCATTTTGTGCCAGTCATGTCCATGGGAATAGGTAACGAAAAATTTTATTATCATCTCTTTGTCGATCCTATTTTGCTTAACGAAGAGAACGGTTAATGAGATTGTGATTTTTCTTTGGGTTGCCCAACCACACCACCACCATACAAACACAGACCAGATGGCGTTGGTAGCATAACACACGAAGAGAAGGAGAAATTTCAGGAGATCAAGGAACGGTTGCGTGTCCTTCTCGAATATCAAATAACGAATTTTCGATTTTGTTTTCCATTCGGCCGGCCCGAGGGTGCACTGAAGGCAACACTATCGCTGCTCGAGCGGGTACTTATGAAGGATATTGTGACACCGGTGCCGCCCGAAGAAGTTCGACAAATGATTAAGAAGAGTCTCGAAACGGCAGCGCTTGTAAATTATACCCGGCTATCATCGGAGGCGAAAATTGAAGGTTAGTAATGGCCGGAAAAATTATAAAAGGACATCAAAATATTTGCTTATTTCAGAGGATCTTCGTGGTGAAATGATAGTTCCGCCAGCTAAAAAGCTCGAAGACTTAATACACTTGGCAGAGCTGTGTGTCGATCTGTTGCAGCAAAACGAAGAGCACTATGCAGAGGTAGGCATAAAAGAATTACCAGTTTTGCTTGTTGTTCTCTATACTTTCTGATTTTCATCACTATATCTGTCTCAGAACGTAGAACTGAATGTATGACTATAAAAATAATATTTTCTAGTAATAAGCTTCTATTAATGAACTGAACATACTCGTATGTGGATATTTTCAATCTTGGTGTTTACAGATGAGAATAAAGGTTACTTCCAGATAAAGATGTTCGATTTCGGTTATAAATCATGGACCAATATAATTTTGTTCCTTCTGTTAGTTTGGCGTCGATTATAGCCGTTACAACGAGGTTAGATTCGTCGGTTTGTTGTGACAGCGAAAACAGTGACCGCTTCTAGCTACTCGACCAAGCGATGCTTGTGTTCAGACCCAACACCCCTCCAAACTTAGCTTGAAGTAGCGTTCCTTCTGCGAATTCTTTCTGAACGCCTCACAGCTGGTATTGGTTGCCCATGTTGATTCGGTGATATGGTTGTTTCCTCTGTGAAGCTGGGAAGCTGCTTTACCTTCTCGCTTTTCATCAAACGTCTCTGCGCTGTGGTCTTGCATTGTAGCGCGAAGTTGATCTAAGCGCTTCCGGCTAGAAATCATACAGGCCCACTGGAGTAGTTTTTCGCCCACACTGGTTCGTTGACATTAATGTCGAAATAAGTCATCGGTATCCTTTTAAGAAGTAATTCAGCTGGTGATTTACCAGTTGTTGCTGATGGGAAGTATAAGTAAGAACCTTTCCAGTCGAAGATGTAAGCTACACACCGGGTTGCGCTTTAGATACCCCTTCGTAGATCGAACCATCCTTTCAGCTTGGCCATTGCTGGCTGGATGGAAGGCGCTGTTAGCACATGAGATTTCAGGCTTCTTCTAAAAAATATGCCAAACTCATCTGAAATGAAGGCCCTTCCATTACCAGAGACAATAGAGTTTGGTAACCCATAAGTTTGCTATTGATTGCACACGCTGCACTTTTTGTTGACACAGGTTTTACCTCGACCCATTTGGAGTATAAGTCATCGAGTATATAAAAGGTTCCACGAAATCCACATGGAGGCGGGACCATAGCTTAGATGTCTCCTAACAGCTTTAGTCTTTTCTGGACGTGATTGTTGACATGTTATGCACCGTTTCGATTTCAGCGTCTTTTTTTGGCCGCCGTTCCTGGCGAGAGCTTGTTTTCAGAAGGTGTGCCCGCTCAGCATCTGGAATTATAATGCCCAGTTGTACAGTACAGAGTTCAGTGTAACTTAATTTTGAGTAGAGACGAACAGATAAGTGTCACTCATGCATATTTTGCGTTTAACAGACGATTCACAATACTCACTTCAAATGGTACAAAAACTTGGCAGCACTTAGAAAAATTGTTGTTTTGCAATACTTAATAATTTATTCGATTTTCCAAATGGTTTGTTAATGACAAAAAAACCCCTAACTTTAGCAAGAAAAATAATTATTTTGTTTTATTGAACTCGTAAAGCGAAAAAAAACCAAATGAACTTGTCAAATCGTTGACAGCTGAATAGCTTGCCATCTGTCTCGTGTGACACTTAAGTGTCCGATATTGGGTACTTAAGTTTTATAATCAAATATGACGCTATGAAACAGAAATCGAATCTTGAGTGGAATTTGAGGGTGAGGGGAGAATGGATACTTAAGTGGGCACTGTGCAACTGGGCATAAGACGAGAACCGAGGAGTAAGCAGTTCTTATTTACCGTGATCTCATTCTGGTGCTGGGCATGCATTTTTGATCTAACTGGCGATCTGGCCATCCCCTTAACGCCCAATGAGGAATTTGTTTGATGATTTTGTCCTTCGATGCCAACTAGACTGGACAGTGTCTATGGAATCCAGAATGTGTGCGTCGATTTCTTCGATTATGTTCAGATGGAAACTGTCTTTCGCCTCTTGTGAGATAATTGGTAACCGACTGAGTGCGTCAGCATTGCAGTTCTTCTCCCCCAGTCGATGTTGAATTCTGAAGTTGTATCCATTCAAGAAAACACTCCACCTGAGCATCACCGGAGTTGGCTTTTCTGAGTTAAACAACCCATTCAGCGGCTTATGATCCGTAATGATCGAAAACGGTCGTCCATACAGGAAACTGTGGAACTTGTTTACACCAGGGATAATTGCCAGAGCCTCTTTGTCAATTTGAGCGTAGTTCCTTTCTGTAGTAGACAAGGTACGCGAGTACCTGACGGATGAATCACCCGATGATCGATATCGTAGCCCAGAATCGAGGTGCACTTGTCTTTTAGGAGGCGCAAACCAGCAACGCTTAAAAGTCGAAAAATGTCCTTCAATGTTGAGATTAACTGTGATAAGTTTTGATCGATGACCAGAATGTCATCAAAATAAACGGTTACTCTGGGTCTCGGTACATCCCGCAGTACCGAGATTGGCAGCCGTCTTTACCTCGTACGCACCCTTGTTACACACAGCGTGAGTACCTTTCATGACTTCTCGTCCATAACTATTTCCTGATACGTCTGGGCTAAATCGGTGGTGCCTGCTGGCATGGACGTTAATATGTCCGTGATCGATGATATTTGAAAACAGTAAGGGGTTAGTGCCTTATTAGCAGTGCACCTGTAGTCCCCACAAATGCGGACATCAGACTTAGCAACTGGAACAATAGGTGTTAGCCAGTCTCTGTATTCGGTCGGTTTCAGAATCCCCAGTTGAACTTGTTTGGTGATCTCGGCCTCAATTGCTGGTTGTTGAGCGTAAGGAACCTTTCTGGCTGGCAGCTTGACCGGCCTGATAAACTGTCCGATTTGCAACTTCCAAACTTACGGTCGATCATGTCCCTCTTGTCCGTCAACGGGGACTATGAGCATTCTCCACTAGTATACCAGTCTCATGAACTTTTGAACAAACTTGCGATCAGCAGGCGCCGACCAAATTGGATGCGCTGTCGCAAAGTATGTCTCTAAGAAGACCTCTATGTCGGATACAGCGGCTAAATGAACCGCCTTGGACGAAAAGTACATAAACACCGCAATATAAATTTTGTAGGGAACCTTCCCACTTTGTTTGTAGTATGTTAGAATCGGTCCGCAAAAGTCTACCTCACAGTACAAAAATGGACGCGAGGAAGTAAGTCTTTCTGGAGGCAAATCTCCCATCACCTGCTCTAGTAGCTTTGGACGATATCTCACACAGTGAACACATTACCTAGCGATTTCCCTAGCGTTGACAATCCAAAACTTATTCCTAACTAATGAAACTAGAGCCTTTGGACCAGCGTGGTAGTTGGAAATATGTAAATCCCAAGCTAGGGATTTGGTGAAACTGCTATTTTTGGAAGGCAAAAGGTGGTGTTTGGGCCCCTACTCCAAAAGACCCACAAGACAAAAACCTCCATTTTTAGATTTGGTGTTATTAATTCTGTCGCCGCGACACCTAAAAATGGTGTTCAAAAGTGAAATGCGCAACCCTTGGGATCACTGTAGGATTTGGAGTAGGTGCAAAGTTGGGTATATGCAAAGTTTAGTTTGCTCGTGGGAGATTTTGGCATAGGGGATTTCGTCCCGGGAGATTTTGGAAAAAAAGAAGAAAAAAAAATGAGAGATTATGTCGAATAAGGGATTTTGGAAAAAGGGATAACGTAGGCATCCCCTTCTTGTTTTTGTCAGATTTCTTTTCACAAGAACATAAGCGAAATCATCCCTGGGCAAGGGCAAAACCGGGAGGGGTACAACCAATTAGTTGTCAGAACAAACCGAAATCGAACATTTTTAGTGCAGAAATCTATAGCCAAAGATAATATAACACCAAGATAGTGCACGTCTTACCAAAAGTCTCTTTAAGCCGTTTGGCTTCATTATTATATGTGGCAACTAAATTGTTGCTTTGCGCGAGGAATATGGAAAAGCTTCACCCAGATCGTTATGTCAGACAGTTTCTCTCTCCCTACGGATTTGTTGTAGAAAGAAAATGTTTTCCCATTTTCACACATCCACTTTTATTCCTTGATAATACTCAAACAGTCATCCTTCAGTGTGTCAGTGTCACAGTGTCAGTGAAAGCTTTTCATCTTCAATGCCTAATGTACTATCTTGTTGTTGATTATCTTTAGTATGTGTGCGTAATTTATATACAGCTCTGTGACCATCACCCTTATAGAACAAGCCTCCTTTTTTTTTACTTTACCTTCATTTTCTTTTCCCCCACTTTCATTTTCAGTTTAGGTTTTTATTATTTTTATCAATTTAACTATTTCGTGTTTAACCGTCTGTGTGAGCGAATCGCTATATATTTTAAATATTTCTACGTGTTTTCTTGCATTTGCTGTAACAAAATAATATATATATATATACATAATATGTACGTGTATAAAATAAAAAAAAAAGTGAAAAATTACCTTATAAATCTAAATTTGTCCATGAAATTTTTTAAATTTTTTATTTGGTGTTTTTTTTCTGTTTATTTTTTTTACGATAACGCAAAATTCTCTACTTGAAAGCAGCATGTAAACGTTGTAAAGTGTTTAAATTATAATTTTTTTTTTATTTTTAAATGTAGAGTAAATATCTATGTAAAATCTATTGGATGTTTTAAATATAAATATATTCTTAATTTTTATGTGGAACTATTATGTGGATGCTGTAAATGTTAAACAAAAAAAAAAAACATACATGTGTCTGTTTTCTGTTTCCAATAGGGATGCTTTTATGTTGCTTTTCAAATACGATTTGGTTTTCTTTTATTTCAATTAACCGAAGAGAAAAATGTATATTAATAAAAAATTTTTTTTTTACTTTGGAAAAAATAAAATAAAAATTGAAATTGAGGAAAGGCAGGAAAACCGAGCGATTCGTCGTCGCGCACACTTAGCAAAAAAAAAAAACAATAAGTTTGTATAATTTTTGGACATATTTTATTTTTTTTTTCATGCAAAACGAAAGGTCAGGTAGATAGTTGATAAATTGGATAAAAAAAAATTAAAAAAAACTAAATTTTGTTAATCAAACAAAACATCTCATTTGATTTTTTATTTTGTTTTATATATTTTCATTATTATTTTTTTTTTGTTTAGCACTCCCACCATATATAATTATGTTTAAACAGAATAACATCATTGCAAACACAAAAAAAAAAAAACATTTTTTCATGTAGAAGCCATTTTAATTTTCTCAAAACAAACAAGACAACAAAAAAAAAACAAAAAAATATTATTTTTGGGTAAATGATACATTTATAGTTACGGAAAAATGATACGGATCAAAAAGATGCAACTGGTGGCGTTACCGCTGATGGTGGTGCCGGTAACGATCCAGCAAATCCGAACGCCAATCAAGCAGCCGGAAATTCGTCATCAGGGGCAGCAGCTTCAGGATCTGGTAGTGGACAGGGAGCTGCACAGGCAGCTCAAACAACCGGTCAACCGCCACCATTTCGATACTGCATGCCAACTCATGCGGTTTATACTGCGCCAGTTCCAACGGCACGTACTAAAATAATATAGATTTTTTTGTATTAAGAAAACCGAGAATAATGAATAATAATAAGTTTTTTTTTTGACTTTTTTTTAAAGTTTCCTTAAATTATAATTTTATATATTTTGTTCTTGCTTTCTTTTATTTTATGTTTAGAGAAAAATTAGTTTTTCGTAGGAAGTGTTAATGCGCTTGATATAATTAGAGAGGCCTCTTTCAAAAGTATTCGCAAATATTTAATTTTTTTTTATTTAATTGTTCTATGCTATTTGTTTTTATTATATTGTTTAATTTTGTTTGCTTACAATATAATTAACTTTTAATCACTTCCACGGGAAGTGTTTATATAATTTGTTGGCTCTTGTTTTAATAAAAAAATTGTATGTATAATATTCTATGAGATGCATTCACAGAATTAGAAGGATGAAGCACCTGAGTGGAGTATCAACAACTGAAAAATGAAAAAAACAAATTCATCGATAAATTATTTGTTTCTGTGTTGAGTAGATTTTGTTATTTAGTATTATACTCACTTTTGTTGATGATGGTATTTTTAGGTATAATTAAATAATTCTTTTTATTAGTGTTACATTAGAGTGATGAGACGTGATCCTTACTTGGGGTTTATTTATTTTCTTAATGTGAACAGTTTGACATTATCTTGTTTTGTTAAAATGTCCATTAATTGTTAGTAAAAATGTTTACAGAGATATTTCGTTAATTGTTCGGAAAACATTTAAAATGACAGAACAGGACGAAATTTCCACATGCCTCTAGTGCTCTGGCAGCTAACCTTTCAATCGACAGAACTTAACTTAACTTAGGCATTTCAGCATCAATTGGCCTGGTAAATCTGACAACAACAACAACATTGAACTTTTATATACCTATACAATTTGACTAAAGGCTAGTTTACAAAATGGTTCTGAATAATTAATATTTTGTGTGCCAACGGTTTACATTGATTTTTCTTTTTTAAATAATTCGCTTTACATAAATTGTGACTATTGTCTCAGATTCATATCTTTCCGAGAGGTCTCCTGCTCTCTGTACTGCAGCGGTGTGTTGCGGACTCAACATCTTCACCAAAAGTTTTCCTAAAGAGTCCACTGTCCAGCATACACAGAGGTCTCAGGTAACTGAGTTGACGATCGCCTTTAGCACTTCTGACAGTATCCCGTCGAGTCCAGGGGCTCTTCTTTTTTGTAGGGTTTTCACTGCTGAATACCGCTGGTATTTCCACTCGTTGGGCCAATTTGGTGTCGGGGGGCCTAACGGGGTGGGTTGGAAAAAGTGTGTCCGCAATACCCTTCATCTTTTCTTCGTCGAGGACAGGTTTGCCCGTCTGACCTCGAAGCTTTCGCATTACAATCCTATAGCCTAGCCCCCAGGGGTCGTTGTTTATGTCTCGGCGGAGATCCTCCCACTTATGTGTTTTGCTCGAGTTGATGGCCTTCTTGAGCTGGGATCTTTTTGTTCTGAATTCCTATGGTGTAGGCCTGTCCGTCCGTCTCCATTCACCAATACACTGGGTCCTTGTTTCGATAGGCGCCGTTTTTTCGGCTTCACATGCGAGCCGTATCAGTTGCATCGTGGCTTCAGCTATTGTTTCCGCAGATCCCCCCACTTCGAGTACGGCCCCTTTTCCGTCTTCTATCACTGAAGTGAGAAGATCTTCATTTAGTCTATTCACGGGGTTCATGTTTGATTCCGATTTGGAGCTCGTTGGTTACCTTCTAGGTCAAAGACAGTGTATTGATGGTCGCTGCCCGTTTAGTCCTCGATGATTCTCCAGTTTTGAGTTCTCGTGAATGTGGCAAACGTTACGTGTCCGGGATGGTGCCTTCACAGCCAGGTCTCCTGAAAGTAGGCGTGTTTCCTACGTTTGCTAAGATGAGACCATGTCTCGCTGACATTTCAAGTATTTACCTTCCTTGTGAGTCCGTAGTTGACATTCCCCACTCCTTGGCCCCGGCGTTAAAATCCCCGGCGACTAAAATTTCGCCTCCGACGTCGCACATAATGTTCTCCAAGTTTTATAATTTTTGTCAGAACTCGTCGATCTTATCGTTTGGTCTGAGGTTTGTGCTGATTAATGTGAGTCCATCGCATTTCACCCATACAAAGCCTCCTTGTGTCCTTTGACTTTTTATGGCGAATTTACTTGCATCTGGGATCCATATAGCAGCAGTTCCTAAGGTGTCCGCGATCCAGTTTGGTTATGCTTTGATTTTATTCTGCACACTGACGCGACGGTAATCACATCAGCTTGAAGTTGTCTTTTGATTTTAACCAGCCGATTGTCAGCGGTTTTACTTCTCTGGAGGTTCTTTTTCGATTTTTCAAGTGCTTCTCTGAAGACTTGGCATTTGCCCAATCCCAGCATACAACATTTTGGAGGGTTTGAGCAGTCGTTTCTCTTCTGCTCCTTTTATCCACAATTATAACATAGACCTCGCCATTTCCTGTCTACGCCATTGCAGGTTTGCATTTGAAGCATCTTTTAACTTTCACCAGCCGTCGGATTCGACCTGAATCCACCCTTTTTTATCCGATGGGACTTAAGCAGTTCGTTGGCTGGTCTCACGTTTATTTGGACTATGGCCATCTTTTGGGAGCTTTTGTTCTTCTCGGTGATTGCTACTTGGAACTCGGTTGTGGGGTCGGAAAATTGAATCGTTATTGCTTTATGGACTTCCTCCGCCGTGGACAGCTAAGGATCTAAGTCCATGATCTCAAGCGTTATCCTCTGTTCCAGATTGCGGACCGTTGCCCTATTGCCTAGGACGGCGGATCGGTCTGTTTTATACTTCTTCTTTTGTCGCATTAGCTTCGGTTTTCTCCCCCTCTGATTTTCCATTTTCCTCTGGTGTAGCTTTAGCGTGCGTAGGTAGGTACTCGTTGTTGAGAGCTTGATTTTTGCGACCCACTGCATTTTGTTTTGCTTTTCACATACCAGCTTCATAATTTTAGTTAAATCTAGACATATTTGTATCTCTTGAGGGAAGGTGTCACTTGGGTTTCCTTACTACTCCTGAGCTGCTGGGGGTTTTACGACAAATTGTGTCGATCGTGTAGGGATTTCCGCTGCGGATAACGGAGTCCGCTTTAGTTACCCTAAGAAATCTCTCCTGGTTTCACTTGCAGCAGTTTGTTCCACGGAAGACGAGTGTGCCACTATTGGGGATTTCCACGCCTTTTTGATTTTTGTTGTCATTGCCCCTTAAAGAAGAAAACCTAGTGCTGTTTTTCTAACCTCAAAGGTATCGGCGAGACAGATTTTTCGAGATGTTCTCTATCGTCACAACTTGAAGAGTTTTGCAGTGATGCCTTCACCAGTCATGGCTAAATATGTCTCTATAAATGCTCTCATCTACGACCCCAAAATCGATAAACAGGTAGCAAAAATCGAGCTAGACTTCTTTGGTATTCTCCGGGATCTTCCGTAGTGTGAATATTTGGTCGGTTGTGGATTTACCGGACTTAAAACCACACTGGTAGGGACCAATCAGTTGAAATGATCTCAGAAGTTCACACAGCATAGCATACATGATCTTCTATGCTATGTTTAGGAGACTGATGCTTCAATATCGGCCGCAGTTTAGACGATCCCCTAGATCGGTTAATAGATGCTGATATTCCATTCGTCAAGCATACTTTCTTCTGACCAAATCTTAATGATGAATTGGTTTATCCTCTCCACCAATTCACACCTGCTGTCTTAAATAGTTCGGCTGACAGGCCGTCTGGCAAAGCAACCTTTTTGATCTTGATTGTAGATAGCCCTAGCCTTTCTTCATTATGGTCAGATTGAGTTCGTTCTGTCTCAACACCGAGACTGACTCTACTACAAACAAATTTTCTACACAGACACGTTCTTTCACCTTTTGGTAATTTTCCAAAATATTGATATATTTTTTTCTATCTACTTTTGAGCACTTTTTTTTCTACTGAAAAGCTCATGCTCTTCTGTCCAATTTTGCTCGTAGAGCTCACCGGTTAGTCACGTCCTTCAGTAATCGATAAGACAACGAATTCTTCTCATTTTGATCTGCTCTCCCATCTACTCTATTCTTCTGATTTATTTTATTTGGTTTAGTTTTAGAATTCAATTTAAAAATAAAAGCTCAAGGCAGGTTATTGTTTACTTAAAATATGTTATAGAATTCAATTAAGTATTCAGTTTTATTTCACAAGCACAAACAAGGCTGATGTATCTTAAAAATGGCCGCTACAAAATTCAGTAAAATTGTAATGCTTTTAGGGATGCATAGCTTTCCAGCAAAATAAAAGTAAAAAATATAACACATAGGGCCGATTTTTTATTTAATTAAATTTGCTTAAGATTTTGTTGCAATAAATTTTGAAAAAAAATCGCATAAAATAAAACTTTGCATGCCACCTAGAAATATTTCCCTCTTAATTTGGTCTGATGATTGTGACTGAATATATCACCAATGTAACCAGCATGATTTTCCATGAAAAAAATTGCATGCCTGCTTAATTTAATTTAATTTCCCTTTTACATTTCTTTATTATTATTATTATTTTTTTCTTATAACGTTTTAGCCTCTATACATAATAAATATAATACATCTTTTTTTGTTTTTTTGTTCTGCTAATACTATTCTATATAAATTTTCTTTTCCAATACTATTTTTAAAAATAATTATTAAATAAGAATAAATAGTAACTTTTCCTTTTAACAAAAAAAAAAAAAAAAAAAAAAAATTGGTACAAAGAATCTAAAATCAGCTTTTACAACAAAATTAAAACAACAGGCATTTGCATGGTTCAGTGATCTACTTGTTGAACATGCCGAGATCTTCTGGTCCCTCTTCGCCGTCGACATGGATCGTGTGTTATCTGAACAGCCGCAGGATTCATGGGACTCTTTCCCATTATTTCAAATACTTAACGATTACTTGCGAACGGATGGTAAGAATAAATTACAAAAAATAATGGCTGTGCAAGTGTCCAATGACTCGAAAAATTATGAAAAATTATCAAAATGGATCAAAATGAACAAAAAAAAAAAATATGCACTAGTAGGTAAAAAAAATTGGTTGTAAAATGTTCATTTTTCCAATGAACAAAACGATACAGGCCAGAGTTGATTACGAGCTAAAAAAAAATACATTTTTTGAGAATGATTTCGGTCAGGGTTTTGAAACAATTTAGATCACAGAATATGTTTAGATGTCCTTTTTGAAAGCTGTCAAGAACCCTGGAACAATGCCAGAAATTCGCACTGGACTCATTTGTGAATATTTATTTTGCTTTTAAAATGTTACATGATTGGCTTTTATACTCTTCAATAGGTTAAGTTGAAAAGTAAGTAGTTAAAATTGAATCCAATCGAATTGTCATCACGAATGTGGTCCATAGGTTTGTTTTTGGAAACTTGTCCTAGGATTTTTGAGAGCTTTCAGAAAACCTGCGGTTTAATGACCCAGTTATTAGAAATATATTTATGAAATGTAGAATTTGTTGCCTGGGAGCTGTCATTTTAGCCAAAGGAACTTCGTCATGTATGAAAGACAAAATTCGTTTTTTTTATCAAAATTTTGAATTATAACACGACACCTACATACAATTTAACATAATTCTACATAAGACTTGACATTTATTATAAAAATGTATCATTTCAGATCTTCTGTGTTTAAAATAATCTTTTTAGAGAACTGCAAACATTAACTTTGACAGTTGTTATTGTGTGTGTGTGTTTTTTTTTTATTATTTTTTCTAATAACCTACTTAGCACTATTTGAGGAAAGCTTAAAACAAAACGTGAACAGCGACACTCTTTATAAACGTATTTGACAAAAAGAAAGATAAACGGAAGTAAAGATATGACATCTGTTTCATATATGTCAATAATGACATTAATTCAAAGAGGGCGCCCGATGGTGAGTTTCTTAAGGTATCGTCACATCGGATAACATTTACAGTACATTTATTTTTATTCAATAATTTTTAATATATGTACATACAATTTGACTTAAGAAAAAATTAACAAAATGGCGGTATGTAATTATGAGTTAGCACAGAAAACCAAGTGTCAAAGTTTTATGAACTTTTAAATTAAATACATACACAGATGGCGCTACAGTCATGTGTGGCCCTGAACCTTAACCAACACGCCTCTCCAGTTAGCCCGGTATTTGGCTAACCGCATCCAGTTGCGTACTCCAAGTTGGTTTAGGTCCCCTTCCACTTGTGCGCGACACCTAAGGCGAGGTCTTTCTCTACTGCACAGTCCCTCGGGTGCGGATTCGAAGACTCTTTAGGCCAGGGCATTGGACGCTCAACATGTCCCAGCCATCTTAGACGACTGATGCGTACTTTTCTGACCAGATCGCTATCGCTGTACACCTCGTAGACTTAGCTGTTAAATCTACTCTTCCAAAGCCCGTCAACTCCGAACACAAATCGCGAACTCTCTTTTTCGGTATCAAGCAGTCGGTCGGAGTAGGAGTGCTTCAATCAAGCTTCTCTGCTCAGCACCAGTTTCTGTCATGTGGATTGGTCGTCAAAAAGAAATAAACGGGAGGCCAACTGATATGGTTACCCCCAGCTTTTTCCAACAGACAATCCATTCACGGACTTTTGGTCAATCAGCAAAACTGACTCGTTCTATAACAAACTTCTGCCACGCACCAGTCTCTCTTAGTGATGGCCGTGTGAAATGCAATAGGCAGGAGGCAGACCTCTTTTCTATCCTCCCTACTAACCCTTCCACTCGTGCTCTGCATTAGCATTATAAGGGAACAAAGACCCCTTGAGCACCAGTAAATTATAAAAAAAAAAAACCGAAGATAAGGTCGCAACCAGAAGATTTAAACATAATATAAGATTTTGACTTCCTCAGTCACCGCCAGGGACCTCCCTACCAGGTAAGACACCCGAATTTGCAAATAGCAACGGTATTCCCACTGTAACGCCCGGCACATAAAATCGTTCTGGCCACTTCCCCCCTTCTGGTGTGTCAGCCCTTTTTCGATTTGGACAGGACCGAAAAACACTCGAAGAATTTGCGTTCGAAACGGCTAAGAAGCTCTTCATCCGCCTTTGTTTAGATAAAGTCCCTAACTACATCAAGATTAAAGCTGTCTATTGTGACGTTCTGTCCGATTCGTCGATGTTGTGTGTCCTTCCTTTATGACAGCACATACTTTGTATTGCCCTCATTGACCGCCAAAACCATCTTCGCCGCCTCCGTCTCAATGCTCACGAAAGCGCCAGTGACATCACGCTGCGTTCTGCCGATTATGTCGATGTCGTTGGTTTGCGTAGGCGAGTAGATGGACGGAATTTTGAAAGTTAGGGCCTCTGGTGTTAGCGTTTTGCACTATTCTTTCAAGAACGATGTTGAAGAAGTCACATGACAGCGCATCGCCTTGTCTAAATCCTATTTTGACATCGAAGGTCTCGGTAAGTTCTTTACCGACCTTGAAGGAGCAGCGTGCATTCTCCTTTGTCATCCTGGACAAACGGACGAGTTAAGCAGTGATGACAAAACTAGACATTGCTCTCTATGTCTCGTCTCTACAAATGATGTCACAGGCGGCCTTAAAATCGATGAAAAGTGGGTATCGATTTGGACCTCCTGGGTTGTTTCCAATATCTGCCGCAGTTGGAATATTTGTGTTCATGGCCAGCAAAGTGGCCTGAAGCCACACTGATAGGGACCAATCAGGTTGTTGAATAAAGTCTTCAGACGTTCACACAAGACGGCAGTTAAGATCTTGTAGGCGATGTTAAGAAGACTAATACCTCTGTTGTTGACGCAGTTCAAGAGGGTCTCCTTTCTTGAGGATCGGGCAAACAATGCTGAGGTTCCATTCATCAGGCATACTCTCCTCCGACCATATTTTACAGAGGATTTGGTGCACGCTCCTAACCAAGTCATCGCATACCGCTTTGAATATTGAATAGTTCGGCGGTTAGGCCATCTGCTCCAGCAGCTTTGTTGGACTTAAGCTTAGATATGACTATCTTCACTTCGTCCAGGTCGGGTGGACGGAATTGTTGGTCTTCATCGTCCAGCTTGAGTGGTACATTCTACCTGACAGCGGGATTTCGTTCGTCATCGCCGTTAAACAGTCTGCAGAAGTAGTTCTTCCATATCCTCAGCATTGACTGCGATTCTACTATAATGTTCCCTTGTTCGTCCTTGCAGGCTTCGGTTCGGGCTCTGTAGCCTTGGCAGGTTCTTTTTACCCTTTGGTAAAACTTCGGAACCTCATTCCTGCTGTCGCATCTCTCCATTTTTTTTTTATTTTCAGTGAATTTTTTTACTTATGATACATAACACTATCTAATTGGATTAAACATCTTTCTATCTTCTATAAAAAAAAAGAAAACGACAAACATCTAGATATAATCATTTTAGGTTATAACACTACTCATACCTATCTACAGTCCTTTGATTATCTATCTCATATTTTCATGTCATTATCGCAGCCTCCCACGAACCATGTTTTATGTTAAATATTTATATTTTGCATGTGTGTTAAATATTCAAAAAATTAATTAAAATTTCGGCGTGAAAAAATATTCGAAACTACATACTGTTAATTTATTAAATACTTAATGATAAATCTGTAAAATTACCTTTTGTATGTGTTATGCAAAATATTGTAAAATAATTTTAGCTTTTAAAGGTAGGTACAAAGGCCGTTCATATATTCGTTCAATTAGTGTGAGTATTTAAGTTGATATCTAATTTTGAAAACAAATTAATACATCTTCCAAAAAATATAAACAAAAAAAAACAAAACTGTATACTGGGCCAATATCTGAGCTAAAACTTTCTGGAACGGCAACATGGTTTTATAGAATTTTGCGTCTAAATATGCGTTTAACATGACAAAACCACCGAAGCATGGACTGCTCCGCTCGGAGCTCGATATTGAGTTCCTCACGTATTTTGGTATTTCTAATGCGATCTCTACGGGTCACACCAGCAATACTACGGAGAAATCTCATTTCGGCATCTTATATCTTCGATCTTATTCTTTCGGTCATTACCCAGATCTCATGGCCATAGGTAAGAGCTGGAACAAACACCGAATTAAAGACTGACAGCTTAGCTTTGACACCAAGTATAGTCCTCCTGATAACAGAATGACCAAGCTGTCTCAAAATTGATCCAGCTTGACCAATCCTACAGGAAAACTCTGCATTGCTCCTTCCATCACTCGTGAATAAGACCCTGAGATACTTAAACTTCTTCACCTATTTCAGGGGGACTTCACTGACATGCAGAGTGCATTGAAGGGGCGTTCTGGAGACGACCATAATTTCAGATTTGTTTACGTTAATCTGGATCTCAGCTTCAACACAAACGGCAACAAACCGACCGAGTGTGCGTTAAAGGTCAGTCTGAGAGGACCATGTCAATCCAGTCCATACAAGTAATAAAAAAGGAGAGGAGACAAGACGCACCCCCTGGCGAAGTCCAACGCCCACGGTGAAAGATATTAAATACAGAATCTTCTTAGTTGTTCGTGATAGGGCTCTATTACTCAATTGCCCTTTTAGCCCAAAGAACCAACGGCTGGCAAGAGTTATTCTTCGTTCAATTTCTTCTGAGATGTTGTCAGAATTTATAGCAGAGCCGAGGTGGACAAAGTCCCTCACTACCTCAAAGTTTTAGCTGTCGATCGTGACGTTTTGACCGATTATACGATGTTCGTCAAAGTCTGCCACTCACTTTTTGTCCGGCGCATATCATCGTACTTCCTGGATGGGAGTTAAGTCTGCATTGTAGTAGTTGAGGTCCTTCGCTTACAGTTCCAATGCAAGTGGCCCAAATAATCCCCCTGCATATCTGTTATTCGTTGTCATTTTTCCGATTTGCTTTGTGGTCAACAATAATTCCATGATTTTTTTTAATCGACTACATCACCAAATTTGTCTTCATTCGATTTGTTCATAACAAAAAGCGAAACATGTTTACTCGCCAAATAAGCCGCTTGCCGTGAAGTGCCATCGCCTTTCTCAGCACCGCAGCTAAACCAGCCGTGTCAAAACACGCCAACTTTCGTAAGCTAGAAAGGCAAAACTTCGAACCACTCCACAAGTCATTTGGGAAAATTCTATAAAATTCCAGCTAAGGATAAAAAACAACCCTTCACACACGGCGGTCTACCGAAATTCTTTGAGAAACAAGTGAAAACCTTCGGCGAGTCTTGCCTGATGATTAGTGAACCGGCCGTAGAAGTCATCGGTTAAATAAAGTCGTTCGGGTCCAATTTGAAAATTCCCGCTGTGCACTATGTGCTCTACGGAGACGATGGAGTTGGCAAGAGTTTGAGTATGGCTCGTATGGTTTTCAGAATGAATTTTTATTACTCCATGTATCGTGGTGGCGATTTGGTTTAAACGACCCAAGAATACAGCCAATTCTACGTCTATCGAAGGATTCATCGATTTCCCATTTGATGCTGCAGGATGGTTGTTACATTTCAAACCCCAAAATGCAAAGTTACTTCCTACACTTGACCTCAAAACAACCAAAGATTATGTGTGCAGTAAACGAGCGACAACACCGGCTGGGTAAACACTGCTGGAACTCCTCGAACACGGCATCACTAGCTGCGCTGATTGGTGATCTAAAACAGCCTGCGACTGTAGGTAAATGCAAAATAATGATCGCAATTGACGGCTGCAATGCGTTGTTTCATCCGGTAACTAGGATTGTTGCTGATTACAAATTCTAAGATCAGGCCGAACAAGGTAACACTAACCCATCGTTCCTGGACATTGCCAACTATGACTGGTGTACCCCATTACACCATTGTGCCTGGTGTCCGTGGACAAATTGGCTACCTCAGAAGGCTTCAGGGAATCATGAATGCCGAAATATTTGCTCGACAAGGAGGGCTTCGAGCATGTGGATCCATGAAAAGGAATTCACCAGCTGCATCGACTATTACTTGGATCGAAGGTGGATTCAGAACAGTGATCAAGATCTGAAATATCTGAGTGCATCGAACCCGTATCGGCGTATGAATATCTGTACACCATTGTAGGGAAGCTGCTTATCTTGTAGTTGCTGTTGATTGTAGAAATAAAGTTCGCTCCTAGATGTTTATCCAAGGCTCTTGGTTCATTTGTTACCATATCAATTTTTATGTAGTTGAGCATCTAATCTCGAAGGATAGGGCTTGACCTTGCTTGACCTTAGTTTATGGTAAAACAAGTTGAAAGAACTTGGAAAAATAGAAATTGTCTCGCTGAACTATTTAACTAAAGGTTTCGTCAAAAAGAACGCGTTTTTAACGCCGCGGTGAGATTATATTACGCGGCGGTAAGATTGTTTTGACACGACGTTCTCAGCGCCGCGTTAGACGACTTCAAACATCAAACAGCTCGGATTACAAATTATTAATTTTATTTGCCGTGCTACGAAATTCCCGAAAAAGAAAAAAAAAATGTTCTCATTTAATTCCTTTGCAATTGTCTTCCATATCACTCTTTAAAAAAATGTTTTTATACATTTCATCAACCATATCGTAAAGACATGGCTAATTTCTTTCAAATACTATTAACATTTCCATTTGACACTATAAAAATTACTCTCGGAGCGGTGAGAAATAATCTGTAATTTTTCACAAGAGAGCGTTTCACTGCTGCGTTGCTCAACGCGCTCTGTTTGACAGGGTATATGTGTTGCAGTGTATTAGAACGCGACGATGAAACGCGGCGTTGACAACGCGCTCTGTGTGACGGAGCTTTAAAGCTTGAACGTCAAAAATAAGGGTTGCCAATCAAAACTTATTATATTTCAGTACAAAAAAAAAACCCAGTGACCAAAAAAACCTTAAAAGAAGCTTCTATATAAGACAGAGTAAAATTAACTCTAAATTTTAATTATTAAATATAAATATTATGAAAAATAAAAAAGTTGGTAAGCTTATTTTCAGTTTACCTTTGGTTTATTAGATCTAGACGAAAAAAAACACACACACACATACGAAAAGCGTCATCAAACCCAAAATAAAAAAGTTCTCTAAACAAAGACTTAACAATTTGTTAATGTATTTAAATTATGTTTGTTCTAAGTTTTAGATATTATTGATCCCTGCGATTCCATTCACTCGTCACTTATACACGCAGTACTTAGAATTTAAAATTTTGCATGCATTTTTATTTGTGCTCTATGCAAGGGATTTTTTTTATTTTTTATTTTTTTTTAATACAAGCTTTTCATCAAACGAAGCTATTGACATTATTGTTTGATATGTTTCAAGTGATTTTTATTTAAATCATAAACTGACATATTTAGTAATGTTAAGCAATTTGACAGTTCTCAGACTCACTTAGACACAATTACATTTATGATAATTTCAAAACTAGGTCCCATTAACATCGAGTCATTGAACACACACATACACACGCACGCAATACTAATCCACACTTTCGTAAATGAAAATATGTGCCGATATTAATTGTTTATTCACTACCCGCAGATAATTTAAAAAATGGCCGCTTCCATCAACATCTGAGGGATACATTTGCTCCATTAGTGGTACGTTATGTTGATTTAATGGAATCTTCTATTGCACAATCAATCCATAAAGGATTTGAAAAGGAAAGATGGGAGAGCAAAGGGTAAGTCAGAACCAAGTACTTTGACATGAAAGGACAATATTACAAATCAGAAAATAATATTCGCCTTACGATTGGTATTTTGATGTGTGAAACCATTGATTGCCGAAAGGAGTTTTCTAATATTTTTTTAACTTATCCAGATGCAAGTCTATTGAACTTTTATTTGTCTGCTTTTATAAAGAGTCGTGTCCTTTGGGAAATTATTTTTTTAGGGGATTTTCTATTCGAATATTTTTTCAATGCTATCAATGAAAATCGTTGTTCTGCTCAATGGTTTTGATTACCATTGGATGATGGTTGGAATTACATACCAAATTATTAAAAACGATATCGAGCCTTAAATTTAGTTCTATTTGCATTTTTCAGACAGGAACTTGTGGAGTTTACGAATTACTTCAACAACGCGCTTTGAGAAGTGTGCTGTGTGAACTAGTTCTATAGTTTGTTAATTAAATTTTTTTTCTCACTATTTCAGTTAAGTATATGGAAAGGGGAATTTTTTCATTGATAATCTCACAGTCCGGGATGGACCACAGCCTCAACCAACAAGCCCCTCCAGCCAGCTCGGTCCGTTGCTAGCTGCCTGCAGTTACGGCGTTACGCACAACCAAGTTGGTTGAGGTCGTTGAGGTGGAGTCTTCCTCTGCTGCCTTGTCCCTCAGGGGTGGATTCGAAGACTCGTCGGGCTGGTGCGTTGTTGTCCATACGCTCCACATAACCCCGCTATCTCAGTCGCTGTATTTTCAGTTAAGTTCGTCGTTGAATCTTCTCCTCCACACTCTGTCGATACAAACTGGAGCGAAAACCACTCGAAGAATCTTGCACTCAAAGGTTGCTCTCATCAGCTTTCGATAAGGTCCATGCTTCTGCACCATACTACAGGACCGGAATGACTAAGATCTTGTACAATATTTCCTTAGCTCTGCGAGAGAGGGCTTTACTTCTTAGAGGCCTTCTTAGCCCGAAGAAACAGTGATTGGTAAGAGTGATTTTTTGCCTGATCTCTGCGACCGATATCATTTTGCGAGGTGATAATGGAGCCCAGGTAGACACAGTTTTTAACTACTTTGAAGGTAGTTACGGACGTTTTGTCCGAGTCGCCGATGTTGAGAGTCCATTCTCGATGACCCATTTTCGCCGCCTCCGTTTCAATGCTTGCAAACGAGCCGTTGACAGCTCGCTGAGTTCTCCAAACTCCAAGTAATGTCAATATCATCTGAAAATTTTTACCTCCAAAGTTGGCTTGTGAGTTCCGTACAATTGCTTCAAGAATGATGTTAAAGAAGTTACATGATAGCGGGTTACCTTGTCTTCAACCTTTTTCGACATCAAAGGATTGTGGTGTTCTTTCCCACTTTGACGGAGCAGCGAAATTTCTCCATTGACATCCTGCACATTTGGACAAGTTTTCCAGGAATGCCCAAATTTAGCGTGTCTTTTTATAATACGCTATCATAGGCGATAAAGAGGTGGTGTGTATCGATATCGATCTGGAATTCCTACGTTTTTTCTAAGATCTGCCGGAGTGTGAAGATTTGGTCGATGGTTGACTTTCAGGGCCTAAAACCGCACTTCTATGGACCGATCAGGTTATCTGCGAAAGGTTTTAAGCGTTCACATAGTATAGCCGACACGATCTTATATGCAAAATTCAGGAGGCTTATTCCTCTGTAATTGGCGCAGTTAATAGTGTCTCCCTTCTTTTGGATGAGGCTCATCATCTAGACATCAAAATATTCGACAGTAAACTACATAAACTATGTAGTTGTCAGGTAGTAGTCATATTTGGGAAATCAATGAGCATGAGTCGGAAAAACACAAAAATTAAATATTATGCTTTTTTTGCACTGCGCCATCCCTCGCGAACGTCTGACAAACTTCCGAGGGCTTAACTGTTTCGGAAAAGATTCTCAATTCAGCCGTTTGGACTCGGCATAAAATTGTACATTCATCACAAAGAATAAAAACTCACACAAACGAATGCTTGAATATCTTTCTTTACAATTCTTAGATGATGGCGTTACTGGGCGGTGTTACAGCTGTTAATAGCTGCTAATCGTTTGTGAAAAGTTCTACGATCTTTCTGCGTCTATAGATGAGCCTAAGCTGAACCCTCCGGTTTTCAGATATTTTCTTCAACGTAGTTGTTGAAATTTAGTCCATAGTATTTAGAGACACTTCTAGATATTTGACTTTCTGGGTCGTTGTTAGTTTTGACCCAAAAAGGGTTTAGGGCTGAAATTAAAGATTTTTCGTCTTCCCTAATTTTAGACACTACTGGTCTACAACTTTAAGTACAGTCCTCATGATATCTGCACTGTCTACGAATTTGTCTCTTGCCATTATTGGCTATGGCATATCCCACCGAGTGAATGCCAGTCTCCAGACAGTTTAGGTAAAAGAACACCACTTTGTGGGTAACCTAAGCCTTCTTCTGACTTTTCCATCTATGTCATTATTGCGGTCAGTAAAATACTCCCCGGTATTGGGGTCTTCCGTTTGCAACTGAGCTTTTATTTTCTCCCAATATTGTCAATATTATCTGCAGGTATAGTTAGTCAGACTTTTTAAAAATTGTGCCTCTGATGTTGGTCTATGAGTTTCGCTAGAGTCAATTAGCGCTAAACCTTTTTTGGCACCAAAGGGTTCGATGGTGCTATTTCCGAATTTGGCGGACCAGCAAGATTTCTGCATCGTCATCCTGCACAGAAGGACGTGTTTCGCAAGAATGCATAAATTTTACATGGCTTTGTACACTTTGTTCCTACATATGCTATAGTATGGGCGGTATTAAAGTCGACAAAGTGGTGGTAGATCGGTCAGGAATTTCTGGGTTTTTTCTAAGATCTGTCGGGGGTCTATGAAGACTTGTAAAATTTGGCCTTAACCCGCACTGGACTGACCAGGTTACTACCGAAAGGTTATACTCGCTCTCGCAGTATAGCCGATAGCATCTTATGCAGGGCATTCAGACTTATTCCTCTGTAGTTGGTGCAGTTCAGTGAATGGGGCACACGATGTTGAGTTACCATTTATCGGGCTGGAATTTCTGGGTTTTTTCTAAGATCTGCCGGGGGTCTGTGAAGACTTGTAAAATTTGGCCTTAACCCGCACTGGACTGACCAGATTACTACCGAAAGGTTATTTTTTTTTTGTTAAAGGGGATTCCAACTCCTGGAGCACTCAGACGAATCTCGGTTCATTGTAATACCAAGCAGAAACCCCTTTTTTGGTGTAGTGGTGGAGAAACTCTAATATTAAGTGTTACCCTTTTTATGGTCGGTGGCAGAGTATTGCTGTCCCCCGCCCCAGGGGCTCGAACCAACGCCGCCGCTCGGGTCACAAGCAATGACTCTAACCACTACACCATGCGTTATTGGACTTGAGTGTGGATATCGGTATAGAAACTTCTTGGTGGTCTGGTCTACGGACATTCTGACAATCATCGTCCAGTTTAAATGGATCATACTGACCTATAAAAGATTTTAGACTGTCATTCCGCCATTCAGCAGTATTCTTTCCAAATCCTCAATACCGACTGTGAATCTACCACCAAATTTGGATGCTCATCTCATCAGGCTTCAGTTCGGGAGTTGCATCCTTGGAAAAATCGTTTTACCTTCTGGTAGAACTTTCAGACATTGCCTCTCCAGTAACATCCGTGAAAAGAGTCCACTTCTCGTGAAGTCGGGAAGTCAATCTTAGAGAATTCGATGCTAGTCCCTTCCCGACGTAAAGCTCGCTAGCAGCTCTCGCGATTTTGGGTTTAGGTTTGGTTCGTATGCAGGGCGTCGATCGGAAAATTGTCAATTTAGTTTACATTTATGTTTATGATTTGGAGACTGCCAGGTGGGTTAACCGGGTGCTCGAAATGATAAATGACATTTCGCCCCACAGCAAAGGCAATTAGCCTGAGGTGTTGCCGTTGAAGGTGTCCTTTCCGAGCCAATGATGTCCCTCTTTCCAATCCTGGCTTTAAAGTAGCCAAGAACAATCCTACTGTTGTACTTCGAGTACTAATCATTCGTCTTTTGGAGAAGACCGTCAAATGCTTCGCCTTGGATGCATCATAATTCTGTATGAGCACAGATCAGCAAGATGGTTATAAATTTGGCGCTGATGGGGATTGTGAGCAGCTGAGGGCGGGTTATATTCCAAGCTTAAAATTTCTTACCTAGGAATGTTTTCCTTTAATCGCGAATCTGCATCAAAATAAAACCTGACAATGCAGCAGTCGCCGTCGTAGAGCACGCAGGTCTTCACTTTTCTTGCTGTGACATATATCCAGGGTCCTAGTGTCCTACTAATTTAATGTTCGGGCATTCCACGTGATCGTTGTCCTTATTTGGTTCGCTATGGTCGTCATCATTTGGACTCTTCATATCGTCTTTGTAAAGTAGCACGTAACACAATTTACTCCGACACACAAGCCCAGGGCTGGAGTTTTTATACAGCCTGCGTAAATAAAGTCGATCCGTCACTCATCGCCCTAACTATCCGCAAGACCTCTCTGAATTTAGGCTTGTCTAAGGCACTAGGCTTGTGCACTCCACAGTGAGCCTTCCAAAGATTTTTGAATCGACACTACCTAGCCTATAAACGTCTGAAAAACTGCCCTCAAAAAGCTTTTCATACAATTTTAGGGCCCCAAAAAAAAAACTGTTACAAAAATTAATGGTTTTGAGATAAGCTAGGCCTATGTACAGTAACATCAATCGAAATTTCAAAATTAAACATAAATATTTCATTCTCGTTCGTAGTCCTTGAAACTATATCAAAAAAAACCGAGACTAAACGTATATACATAAATATATATAATATTTTTATTTGCATAAATTTCTGCTTACACTTTGGATTCTATCAACTACGCTCCATCGATTTTGCCTTAATTTAAAAAACTAAAATTAAAAATAAAATATTTCTTTTAAAATTAAAAATCATAAAGAAAAGAGGCATTGGCCCTTATCGGTAAAAAGGAAAAAGAGGTGCCGTTTTACATACCAAAGCTGCGCAATGTTACCGTCAGTGATGAGTCAACGAGGTTTTTTTAACAAACAAACAATTCTAATAATTGCATTTCTTATTTAGTATCAAAATCATAAATATATTTGAAATTTTTATGTAGCAAGTTTAGTAAGTTGGACACCCTTATGCTAGTTGAAAATTTAATTAATATCTATTCTATTCGTTACTGCTAGATATGCTCAGAATCCTGCTGCAGTTTTTTTGTTTTTTTTTTAATTTTATTTATGCGTGTTAAATATTCAGAATTTTTATTTTAATTTTTTTTAATTCATATTTTATCATTGAGAGCATAGTTAGGAATTTTTGGACAAAAAAAAAACATAAAAATAGTTTTCCTTTGCGCATTGTCAATTTTGAAATTTAAATAAAAATGATTCGAAAAATTTCACTATAGTAAAAAAAAAAATAAAAAATTGGATTTCAAGATAAATTTCATGTACAGAAAGTAGTCAGGAGTGCATTTCCATCAACATGAGAAAAAGGATTTTGTTTATTGCTTTGCTTTTCGAATTTATTTCAACATAAGGGTTTTTGGTAGGAACTGCACCATGGTCACCCGGAGTCTATGTCTAATACACCTTTGAAGTTTTTATCTGACTAATTTTTTTTGGAGGGGGGAAAGCTGAAACCAAAATTGAACACACCTTGCATTACATTATATTCTGCACTTCAGTTGGACTCAGCAACTAACTGTGAACGACTGTTTGTTTTGATTCGATTTTCTATATTCGTTTATGTTTTTTGTTTTTTCATTTTCTATGTTCTCAGATATTTAGGGTTACTTTACACGATCAAGTTGAGTAGCACGACGTTTGGGCTGTATTTTAAAATTAGCTATTAACTATCTGTTGACTTAGTTGAGAAAGTTTAAAAGTACATAAACAGCCGTCTAGCTTATAAAGTCAGAACGACTTGTTTCAGAGACTCATACGCTGTTATACCTGTTCCCAACGGCTTAATTATCATTTACATATATCTATAAACGTGATTATAAGCGTGATTCGTTAATACTACCATTTTTATTTTCGATACCTACAGCGACTTACTTACTTAGGTGGCGCTAAATTCCTGGGTGGACCTGAGCCTCAACCAACCTCCTCCAGTTGCGCACTCCAAGTTGGTTGAGGTCCCCTTCCGCGCCACCATGTTCGGGTTGAAATCGAAGACTCTTCGGGCCGGACCATTCATTCGCTCTACATGTCCTAGCCATCTTAATCGACTGATACGCACTTTTCTGATGAGGTCAATGTCGCTGTACAGCTCGTAGAGTTCGCTGTTAAATCTTCTCCTTCAAAGCCCAGCACCGAAAATTAAAGAATCGAAGAATTTTGCGTTCGAAGCGACCAAGGAGATCTTCATCCGCCTTTGATAGCGTCCATGATTCTGCGCCATAAAGCAGAAATGGGATGATGAGGGTCTAATATAGAGTCTCCTTGGTGTTTCTCGACAAGGGCTTGACTTACTAGCCTACTTAGGCCAAAGAAACAGCGGTTAGCAAGTGTTTGTTTTCTGAAGTGATGTCATTTTCAGAGCGGAGCCTGATAATAATAATAATAATTTAGTGCACTGCGAACTTGGGGTCTTTTGTGCCTCCTGCTTATACCTTGGAAAAGTTCATGCTTTTTACAGAGCCCCATCGCATTTTGAGGGTTTTTGCTCTGTCCTTAGCCTTGGCAAGAATATCAACTTTAGAGCACTTCATCCAGTGCAGTTTCTTTTATGAATCTGAGCGGAGCCTAGGTAGACAAAATCTCGAATAGTTGTCTATCGTGACGTTTTGTCCGATTCGTCGATGTTGTGTGTCCCTTCTTATTGACAGCATACATATTTTGTTTTTCCCTCATTCACCACTAAACCAAGTTTTGACGCTTATGTACTTACTTGCAAACTAAAGCAACTGGAAATCCACAAACTCCACCAACGGGTCAAGTATACAATATCGAGCCTTATACTCGTACAGACCAGATCCAGAAGGAGACGGTGCTTCAACACTTCCTCAGATCTAAATGGATGACCATCCAATCCATCCCAAGGACTCAATTCACTTTCTATGAGTCACAGCCATTTCAGGAAGCACATGGCAGGACCACATATCCTATGAGCTACCTATTTAGAGCAAAGAGGGACTTTAGCCCCGAGAAACTTCTCCTTCTCTACAAAGCACAGGTTAGATCAGTTCCCATATAGGTATGGAGTTCGGCCCCAAAACATTCACTTGACAGCATACAGAGACGAGCAGCTCGACTTATTGAAAACCCTTAACTCACAGCCGTTGGCGCACAGAAGACAAGACGCTGACCTTTGCTTGTTCTATGGATAGTTCCATGGTAGATGTTTCGAGGAACTCAAAGACATTATCCCTCGAAATGCGACAGGTAGCTAATGCTCATGACAACCGCGAGCACATTAATTTTCCAAGCTAATTTTGGAACTCGCTGGGGATATATTTCCAGAAGACTACAATTTGCAGCAATTTATTTGCAGAACTAACATAACGTTAGAGGTTTGCTTTTCCCAAAAATGGCAATCTCATAAAGAGCATAAGGATGTTGTAGAAGCCAATAAATCACGAATTCAAAAGGAGTTCAAAGACCGATTTGGCTGGATTTGGGGAACTCTAATGATGGCAATACTACAAGGCAATTTTTTGGCAACGTAGATGTGGCATCTAACATGTCGGGTGTCGATAAGCTCATTACCCATTAAAAAATTCCATGTGATCTTGGTAGCCATTTCAAGTGGGTATAAATATTGAAAAATTTTTAATATACACACTCGATACTGCCAAATATGTTCTCAATATTTATTCTTGGTATTACCTGCCCACTATAATTTTGGCTGTCCTGCTTCCAATAGGCCAACACTATCTGAAGAAGCGCAGAAACCCAGAAGCAAAGACTTTTAAAAATATCAAGAGAGTTATTCAAGAAAAAGCTCTCGAAACATCAAATCCTTTGATACCAGCTACAGACAACTTTCAAAGAAACAGCGGAAAACATTTCTAAAAGAAGTTTTTGAATCAATAATTTCAACAAATTTTGTTGGCCCTAAAACCTCAAGCGATAGCAAGGATCGCGAGGATGATAATTTATCAGAAAAATCTGGGTTTTGTGTTAAATACTCTCCAATAAAATTACCAATTTTTTGAATTATTTTTTTTTCTCTAAAAACATGAAAAATAAAATTTTTTTTTCCTATTAATATAATTTTTTTTTCATATTTTAAGTGTAAAAACACGCATTTTGCAATAAAATACCAGGCCTGTTCGCTATATCGAAATTGTTCACTATTTCGAGCGGGAGTTTTTAAATGTTTACCAAAGCTTAATATAATTTTTTTTCAACAATGAAATGGAATGAATTAAATTTTTGAAAAATAATTTGTCACCTCATTTGTGTCTTCTTGAAATTTAATTGCAAAGATTTTTCTTGTAAGCGTTTCATAACTAAAATATCCGAAAAAAAAACACAAATTAACGGTAAATTCTTCTGAAAAGTAGTTGACATGCAGGCGCATTGCAAACCTGGAACATTTTTCGTTCAATTTTGCGAAAAAAAAAGTCTGAGTTCACTATATCGAGATTTTCATAGTTCACTATTTAGAATAGTCTGTGTAAAATCTTGGTGGTTCACTATATTGGATAGTTCACTATACAGAGGTTCACTATATCGAGCGTCTACTGTAAAAGTATAAATGTATTTTTTTTTTTGTAAAAGTGTCTCAGTCTTGTACAAAAAATACATTTTGAACATGGCTAGCCCATCTGTCTTAATTGATTCCAGTTGTTGGTGTATTCTGCCCCACTGTAGCGACGGTAAAAGGATATCCTCTCATAAAATTTCATTCGCTTAGGTTGATTTATTTGGACGTTATTGTGTTTTCAACAGACAGACAGACAGACATGACTAAATCGATTCAGAATGTGATCCTGATTCAGAGTATATGTACATACTTTATGGGGTGTCCGGTGACTCCTACGTGGCGTGGAGGGTATAAAAATGACACACCGCCTTATTTTTCATAATCGAAAGACATGATGTCGCTTCAAAAATTTAAATAACTATCATTTCACCAATCCACATACGTAATAAAAAAACTCTGATAAATTTTTGACAATTTATTTGGTTATTTGGAAAGTCCCAATTTTCATGAACGTCGACTCCCCCCTTTTAAAACCATACGATGGTAAATTTTATTTAGTTGGTTTGTTAGGGGCATAATACACAAACATTTATTTATTATTTATTTTATTTTTAAAATTATTTGAATTATTTTATTACAATATGTTTCCATGTATACATATCCAAATTCAATTATGTATCGTCAGTTGTTCTACAGTTGTTGGTTGGTCTTAGACTTTTTTCTATATTTAAACATAATTCATTATTGATAAACAAAAAAATAAATAAAAAATTTCATTAAAAAAAAATTAGTAATGTTCATAAGAATAAAAAAAAACATTTATCGCTAGTCTCAATTATAGAGATTTTTTTCCAGCTTGCCATATACTAGTTAAACTTTGATAATTTTGTTGTTTTTCAGTAAAATAAAAAAAAATCACATATCCAGACAACATTTCAAACACTAGAACATTAGTGCATTTTTGAATTTGGTTGGTTTTTTTGTATTTTGATTTTACCAAAATCTAATCTGCTACGAATTTGTTTTTCATATGATCACAAATAAAATGTATCTTCTATCTAGAACCTCAGCAATTTATTAATTTATTTTTCTTTATGCTATTCCTGATTTATTTTTCTTTTTTTAAATAAAAAAAAATATCTACGTATAGCAATGGTTGTGCAACGTCGGAAGATCTTTTCTGGAAACTCGATGCCTTACAATCATTTATACGCGACTTACATTGGCCTGATGCGGAATTCCGGCAGCACTTGGAGCAGCGTCTTAAATTGATGGCATGTGATATGGTTGAGCAGTGTATACAGCGAACGGATGTTGCATTTCAATCGTGGCTAAAGAAGAACGTGGCCTTTATATCGACGGATTATATAATACCATCGGAGATGTGTGCAATGGTTAATGTGATATTAGATGCTAAAAACCAAAGCTTTAAACTGTGCACAATAGATGGTGTTGATTTGGTAGTTCTTACATAAATTATATACCTACACAATATCATAAATTAAAAATGAAATTATCTAATTCTAGTACAAATATCACTCGAAAATTGACGATCAAATCGACAAGGCTAATGTATCAATGACACAAGGCCTTATTGGTAAACTGATGTCAGTTTTAGATTCAACCCTATCGAAATTATCACGATACGATGAGGGTAGTTTGATTGGATCGATTTTAAGTTTCACGAATGTGTCGAGCTCGGGCAAGGATCTCGGACAGGGCTATGTGAACTTCTTTCGGAACAATATGGATCAAATACGCGGAAAGATCAGTGATGACTTATGGACCTTGAATTTCTTCGAACAATGGTACACGCAGCAGATTAATATGCTTTGTAATTGGTTGTCCGAGCGGCTAGATCATTCGTTACACTATGCTCAGTGTACATCCTTGTCGCATATAGTGAAGGTCAGCCTGTTTTTTTTTTTTTAAATAAATTCTAAGCAATAAGGATTTTTTGTTAATTTTTTTTTTAGAAAATCTATTCCGACTTTGAGCTGCAAGGTGTGATGGAGGATAAATTAAATTCCAAAGCCTATCAAACTGTTGCGCAACGAATGGCAACGGAGGAAGCGACGTGTGCTCTAACAATGCCCGAGGGTGCCGAAGGAGAAGAGTGAGTATATTTGTTATCAGTAATTGTGACTAAGCTATAGATAGATACACAGATATGTAGTCTTTCAATAAATTACTTACTTGGTTAGGAGGTTGAAATGAGGCCCGGTCCTTAGCTAACTGTCTCCAGTTGCGACTCCAAATTATTTGAGGTTTTCATTTACTTTAGGGCGCCAGTTAAGTTTTTAAATTTTGACCAAATTTTGACTAATCATTGACATACTATACATAGACTGCTAGCAGCCAATTTTTCTTTGAAGCAAACATAAGCATTCGCTCTTTTGGTTCACGGCGGAGAAAAACGAAAACACTCAAATATCATCGAGCAATTTTTGCGATTTGGTTTGAGTGTCTACTCTTGTTTCAGAATAATAAATAAAAATGGTGGCAAAAATGTATAGTAATTCATCAATTGAGAACGGCTGGATCGATTTGGCTGAAATTTTTTTCAGTTGTTCGTAATTGCCAGGAGAAAGTTTGTAGGAAAATTTTGAGAAAACCCTCCGGAAAAGTCGGGAAATTGGAAAAATCGAAAGTTTAGTTTTTGTATGGAATTTTGTGTGCTATTGTTCCGGAATGGCTTTTCGAATAAAAGAAAAAATAGAAAATTCTTGGAAAATTACGAAAAAACACGAAACATTTTAATTTTTTTTTACGAAATTTTACATTTTATCGCATAATTTGATGATTTTGGACGATGTAAATGTGGAAAATCCTTAAATCTTCGTCTTTTTGGCGGCATGTCAAGGCAGAGCCGTAACTAGGCTTTTACGCGCCCTCTGCGAGCTTCTATATTTCCCCCAACGAAAATTATACTGATTTTTCGGATATCTAACTGTTTGTTTAGTTTACTTATTGTTATAATTAAAAATATATTAATTTTAGGCAAACAAAACAAATATATTTGCCAAAATATGTACATACAGCTAAGTATAACAGACATAAAACACCAGTAAATGTATACAAAATAAGACTAGGTACTATTAACTTAAAGATTTAGCCCGCTCTCACATTAAAGCAACGATCAATAAGCAACAACTGCCAATAGGAAACCAGCAATATTATCGCTCACAGTTAATTTCCTTTGAATTGAGGTCTCACATCAAAGCAACTCAATATCGCATTTACGAAAAATTTTGCTGATTGCGGCAATAATTATCGCTAGCGATACACATCGCATATTGAAAAGCAACAAGCTTCCTACTTCCTAGTAGCAATATTTGTCATTATTCACACTTTTGCGCTTACTGCGTTCTACAATGTTCTGGAAAATATGTCGGACGATCCTGTTTTCAACACAAAATTCGTTGAAGTTGTAGGAAAATATTCCTGATAGTGATAGGTAGAAATTTCAGGCAATCTTTTTGCTTCGATGTGGGAATAGGTTAAAACAAAATTGCGTATTGCTTATTGATAGTTGCTAGTTGCTTAGTTGCTTAGTTTCTTACTGCTTGTTGCCTCAATCTGAGAGCCGCCTTACTCTACGTTTACGGGCTTTTCTCATAGCAAAGTCCTTAATGACATAATCATACGGCAGGAGTCGTGCTATGTCAGCTTCAGTCGACAACATTGCCAGGCCAGATAAACTTTCCTGACTCATTGTTGAGCGCAAGTATGCCTTTATCAGATTGAGTTTACTGAATAAACTTTCTCAAGAAGCTACAGTCACTGGCATCGTTCAAAAATGCTTATAACTACTAATACGCTTGGAAACATTTCCTTTTAGTCCAGTTGTACTATCCTCTTTAGGCTTGATTGACATTCGCATTTTTCAAGGTCGCTTCAATTTGATTCTTCAAAGTTTCTATTTCGGCCCAAAATGCTGTGTCATTTATGTCACATCAACATCTACTACTTAACAATCTCTGATTTGAGTTTAAGTTCAAAAGATTTTTTTATTTGATAGTAGGCGGAACGGGTTTTAATGTCTTGAATTTTGAATAAACGTGTGACAATTCGCACCAAGGGTGTTTTCCTTCGAGGCAAACATTTTTAGATCGAAATTTCGTTGTTTAAACTCTTTTCAAACTTGTTTTTCCCATATTTTGATGGATTATTTTGAATTCTAGGTACTCTTGCAAAAGTAAAATGAGACATTTTTTTTAATATAAATGCTCGCATATTATTCGTTCATTCATGTGAATATTCTATTCCAAATTCCCGTTGATGTTTTGCCTGGGTTGATATCGTTTCCCGAAAATTTTGGCGAGTTCACAACGTCACAGTGGAGTATTTGCATGAAAAACCTGGCCAAAATTATTTTTCGCTACGTATGTTACTTTTTCAACTTAAAATTAATATTTATTCAAAAAAATACAGTTTCTAATTGATTTGTATTAATTTTGGCATATATTCTTGAAAAAGGACCGCTTTTTTCTACATTTTTCTAAATTTTTTTTTATTGTTCAAAAACTAATCGCTAAATGGTTATCATTCTCGAGCCTCTGAAAGAAGCATTTCTTTTTTTTCGGATGCGTCTTTATAAGAGAAGTGATTAGAGGATCAGAGCTGAGCAACAATCGATTTAGGACGTCTTGGTTACAATCTCTCCTAGCATAATTAAAGGACCATTCACATGGGAGCGAACAAACGAATTGATGAAATTCGAATGAACCACTTTTTATGCATTTATAAACAGAAAATTCCACATTTTATTATTCCAAGATATCCTCCTCTTGGAATAAGGTTAAGTTCGAACGAATTTTTTATTCGCTACTTTGTGGAACGCGATTTAAAT
The DNA here is from genome assembly GCA_949372485.1 of Cheilosia soror. Lineage (NCBI taxonomy): Eukaryota > Metazoa > Arthropoda > Insecta > Diptera > Syrphidae > Cheilosia > Cheilosia soror. The sequence goes on along the minus strand of OX443565.1, from coordinate 4,141,331 downwards.
GATGTGGATTGTGAATAGACTGACAATTCGCGCCAGGGTGTTTTCGTTCGCGGCAAAAATTTTGGATTTCGAAATTTCGTTATTTAAACTGTTAATAAACTTGTTTTCTTAATAAATTTTGATGGAATAATTAATTATCCTAATCTTGGAGTAGTAAAATGTGCAATTTTCTGTTTATAAATGCATAAAAAGTGTTTTGTTCGGATTCGTTCGTTCGCTCCAATGCGAATGGTCCTTAGGACGATATAATCTGAAAGTTTTACATATTATGAATATTTTTGTTGAATGTAGTTTTATTTTATTTCGCTCACCTAAATTGTTTGTTCCTGGCTTCTGCTGCTTCTTCCGATAGCTTACCAATCGGCAGAAGGGCATTTTTTATAATTATAGACCCGTGCGTCAAGATCTTATACCCTATTCACACCAAGCCGAAAACCGAGTTTTCGTCGAAAAAGTTTAGAAAACTCGTAGATGCATTCACACCGAACACCAACTCGTTTTCGTTTGACGTTTCAATTAGCTGTGAAACTAGATATGAAATGTTTGTGGCAACTAGAATTTTATTTTAGTCACTAAACTTCGCTTGTATTGACATAATATACAAACAAAATTATTTAAGCTACTTGATAATCGTTAACTTATGGTTAAATGCATAAAATAATTAACATAAGCAACATTCAAAATCAAAACATCTGAAAATACCATTAGTTGTGGTTGTGGCAGGTAGTTTGCTCTTTATGGTTCAAGCAAAGATAACAAAAAAACTCTCACTCTCACTCAGTCTCTCACATCCTGTCAGCAGTTTTGCTGAGCTCGCTGAATGCTGCAAAAGGTGTGTCTGCTTCAATAACCCAACGATTGTACTCGTTTTCGTGGAAAACGACCTCAAACAACTCGTTTTGAAAACTTCAAAATGTATGGGAAAACTTCTGTTTTCGAGGAAGTTTTCGACTGATTTCGCAAAAACCCAATTTTTGGCTTGGTGTGAATAGGGTATTATGCATGGTCGGAGCATATGATGCCATGGATATAACTCGACATAAAGCCTGGCTGTATCCATTGCATAAACACCAAATTGCCACTTGAAATTGCTTCTAAAATGATTTCGAATCGAAAAATCAAGTTAAAATCAAACCCTGTGACTTCAGCGGCAATTTTTTAGGGTTATTAAAAAATCTTCGACTTGTATTCCCGTTATTTGTATTACCGAAACCTACTCGTGGTAGATCCACAATAAGAACAAGCTTGTTTCTAAATCCCCGTTGAATTTGAATTTTTCTTATTTTACATACTTCTTTCTCGTAGTAGTACTGATAAATCAAATTCCATGGAGTTTTCATTGATTTTGTTTGTCGCTGTAGTTAATTTGTTTAAGTCTTTTGACGTTTACCCGCAAACATAGCATTTCTGAGTTGATGTAGTTTCAGTTATTGCATTGTACATTTTTACATCGACTATGGTAAAAAGCAATGTGTGCTTCACTTTAATGGTCGAACTTATTGCAGTCTCATTAAGTGAATCAATTTTTGACTGGATAAAGTTAATGTCGCTTTTAGTTATGTCCGCGCTCATAATTGGAAGTGTGAAAGTCCCTTCAAGCCACTCTTCGTTTCTCTCTACAAACAAATCCTTTCTCCTGCTAACCATCTTTTCTTCAAATTGAAAACAATTTTAGATACATTTGATTTATAAGTTCGAAGGTTTTCTTTTGAACAAGACATATCTAGAAAAAATTGTTTTAAATAATTTAATTTTTGGTTCATATCGGCATCTCCACTTTCTTCCATAATATTAAATAAATATTTTTTTTAGTACAACTCTCGAACCAGATAATCCTAAAAAATACTATGTATTATAGAATTGAACTTAAAAATGCTTACTTTTACACAAAAACAAAAACAAAAAAACATTCACGTTACGAACACAATAAAAATGCATAAGTTGACCGCCTCCCAGACCCAACCCAACGTCGATAGCTTCAATTTTATTATTTAAAGTCAAATCGCTGGACAATGCACTACAAATCCGTTGAGAGCGTGACCGACGAGGATGAAGCGACCAACTATCCGACGGAATTTTTGAACTCCCTTTACAGCTAAAGGTGGGATTGAGCAACGATTGTCCGTCAAGAAACTGATTCAAGCGGCGATCATCCAGGGCAAATTCAAAGGAGAGGAAGTCCTTATCCCAGGAATTCTGATTATTCCAACTGATCTTCCCTTCCATTTTAAGCGGATTCAGCTCCCCTTTCGATTGGCTTTTGCGATGACAATCAATAAACACCCAGACCCAAGGCCAATCGTTGGAAGTCTGTGGGATTAATCTGTACGTTGCCCGTTCGCGTGTTGGCAAACCGTCTTCGTTGTTCGTTTTTGCGCCGGAATACAGATCGAAAAATCGATTGTTTATTACATCGCTCTCTACTAAAATCGATTTCATTGAAATAAATCACACTGAAATTTGAAATACATGTGTTTTATTATCACCCTGGAGTTTATCTGAAGGCGTTAAATTGGGACGAGACGAAGTTCGCCGGTTCCGCTAGTATTTTTATAAAAATAAACACAGAATGTTTTTTTTTGTAGTGAATGCCTGTAGTACGCCCAAAAATAATCATTAAAAATTACATTTTTATCAAAAGATCCTTAAAATTAAAAAAAAAAAAATTTTTTTTTCTTTTCTTATACCTCTGTATGAAAGTGTTTGGGCTGGGCCTGGGCGTTGGTGATCACTGATCAGTGAGTCGTGATTTCCATTTTTATATATTAGAAGATATTTCTCTTATAAATATGTTCGTCTTTTTTTTTAATGTCCTTGCTGTCCCATTTTCTGTGGTGTGCATTTGCGCCCGTATTTAAAAATTAAATGTGTCTGGTTACATGTACATGATGTACCAGTTTCTTTAGTGATTGGGTTGCAATGACAGTCTACAACAAAATGTACATAATAACTACACTGTAACGACATAGTGACTACTTAGTAACGACATAGTAACTACACAGTAACAACTATTAAGAAATCGGTCTGTAGCTCGTCAAAAAGATTAGTAATTTAATAAACATACACAACACAAACAAAAATATTTTCATACGCCTTAAAAAAAAAAACTAACTCTCTTTTTATTCGTCCTCATTTAGAACACTTGACGAAGTCGAGGGTGAAGAAGGCGAAGGAGGTTCCGGAAATTCTGGCGGAGGAAATGCGGCTGCACCAAAGCCAAAAATGCCAGCCGCAGCAGCTGCCTTACCACAAATCGGTGAAGATGGAAATGTCGTTTCAAATATTAGTAATGTCACTAATATGGTTGCAGGGCGAGTCGGAAATATCTTAGGAAAGGGTATTGGCGGCTTAAGTTCCAAACTGGGAGGCGGTGGATGGTTTTAACACCGACGACGAGACAAACGCATTTACATATATTATATGCATCTACACTTTTTCATACCCACATTCTTTTTTATATTCAATTTCTTCCGAAATCAAACAACACACGAAAAAAAAAATTTATATTCGATTCATATAACATGGTATAATATCTACCACACACACACACATATACAAAAAATTAGGCAACCTAGAACCCACCTTCCTTTATTTACTACGTATTACAATTTTGAGAAAAAAAAATTTTAATCCAATAATTCAAAAATTCTACCGCATATACGCAACTATAACTTTAAATAATTCAAATTATATACATAATTCCAAGATTGTTAATAATTTAGCGCTCCTGCTTCGAAATTTTCTAAAAGTTTACAAAAAATTTTAATTGAATTAACGTTGAATCAATAAAAAAAAAAACTCAAAACTCAAACCACCACATCCCACATGCAATCATTTTTGTCAAACACGTTTTCACCATCAAATTGAATGGATATCAGATCCAGAACACAGGAACACCAGGAATACACAACCAACTCAACATCTTTTCCCGCGCAAAGAATTGTTTAAACAAAATGATAATCGACACGTAAAGCATTTACCTACATCAAAAAATAAATAAAAATATTTTTAATACTGTTACATAAGAAAATATCCTCTCCATGAGGTTAGTTCAAATTTTATTTATCTAATTAATTTAAATACTTACACGTAGATTTGAATATTTTTAAAAATACTTTTTAATTCCAATATTCACATAGGCCTTGCTCTAGAAATTTTGTTTTCCCAATTTTCAACGTTAAGAGCACTGTACCGTTTTAGGGTTGTAAAGGGGTTACTTCAACAAATGACATTGGACCTTACATCCCTACGTTATGCCCTTTTTCAAGATCCCTTATTGGACATAATCTCTCATTTTTTTCTTTCTTCTCTTTTTCCAAAATCTCCCACAACCGAACTAAACTTTGCATATACCCAACTTCGCACCTACTCCAAATCCTACAGTGACTCCAAGCAGGGTTGTTGCAGGGGGGCGGGGGGCATGCCCACCATACGTATCTCACATTTTAACACTATTTTTAGGTGTTAAATGCCAAATCTAAAAAAATTGATTTTGTCCCGTGGGGATATTCTCTTCGGGTCTTTTGAAGTAAGGGATTTCGGCAAAGGGAATTTTGGAAAGGGTGTTTTCGAAAAGGGATTTTGGAAAAGGAGATATCATCACCAACCAATTTTATGCCATAATCTTTGACTCTAATTTTTGGCACTAATTCCTAATACCCAATACGGGTATGTGGAACATAGACACCTCATCACTTATGCCCGAGATACATGTGCAGAAATTCTGAACGCTTCACTGCAAGCAGTACTGCAGATGAAACAGATGCGCAGAATTCAATTTGCATCGGTTGTTGTCAATGCGGGGAAAAATACGAGAGTGCAACACAGGCTACAAATAACTACCGTCTTTCTTTTCCTCGCATGCATCAGTGGCTGAATTTAAAAATTCCATGCTGCCAAGTTTATTTAATTTATTTCACTGCGTGGATTTAGAAATAGAAACATGGTGCAGTGCTGCTGTGGGTGCAGAATTTACATTCATATCGCAACATAAGAACAGTGAATTCGGCACATGTTTTTTGTGGCATTCGCATTACTCAACGGGTCCCAAGAGATTTTAGATCCGCTTTCGAGAGGTCTTAACTTCTTGATGCTTTCTTCGCTCGATGAAACACCGATTGGGATAAGTTATTACTTGCTCGATATCTCAGTCGGTGTCATTTTGTGAGGTAATTGAAGAGCTTAGGTAGACAAAGACTATTTCGAAGTTATTTCTGTCTATTTTGACGTTTTTCCAGGGTCGCCAAAAGTTACATTCGCAATTAAAGCATATAAAGAGTGGGCCATCTACTGGTTTCTTTTTAAATCATACGATCTTGGCAGCCATGGGTTTTATAATTTGACGAATGGCGTCCTAAAAACATGACAACAAAATATTTTATAATAATGACCATAGTCGGCTGTCAGAATTCAATTGCAGCAACTAAAAGACCGCATTTGATAAGGGAAAATGAGCTTCCTTTCGTCTTCTCTTGGGGTCATTTTGTCCAAAAATTAGTTATGGGAGAAGAAGGTATTATAAATCCTTAAAACTGTACAGTGCTCCTGAATTACATAACAATAATTTGCTTTGTAGATAATATACGAGTAGTATTCAGTAACTTACAGTAGAGCTTAAACGATCTTTTAATTATATATATAGTAGTGTAAAATGACGCGGTTAATGACCACATGCCTTAAGTCGGATTAAGTGAAATGTTTACATGGATAATTCAGAGGACTTCTATTAGTCGAACTTTATCTAAACGGATCAGAGGATTGTAACTAATTGTCGTAAGAAATGCCTTTAAAATATTTTTATACAAATGGACAATGTTATGGTTCTAGGTGTCGTTCAAACAAAGTCAGACGGTAGTAGTTTTCTTTAATTTTTAGTTTAACCAATTTTGATAAGATTGGTTGTAAGAGTGGACCTAAAAAGGCATTGAAAAGCAATTCGTTCTTTTTTAACACTTTGCTAATCAACAGACATCGTACGTCGACTCACGTCCCGCGGCCGTTTAACGTCATACAACTCATCCATGGACAACTGAACTATAGGCCGAACTTATCTATCGGACATTTTGTTATCATATTCGTGGTTAGAGTTTAAGGGCTGTTTAAACTACGGTATGTTATTTTTATCCTTAAAAAAAACCTATCCCTTTGAAATAAATGATGTTGAATGAAATGTCCGTGGATGAGTTGTCCTTAAATTCAGTTGTCTCATCGAAGAGTTGTATGGGAATGCAAAATATACACATGAGCGTGAAAAAGTAGTCTTCGCAATAAAGTAATCAACTAGTGATCTGAGAATCACAGTCTTTATTCTTACACAATATAAAAGACGAAAAGGCGTCTGTCTGAATCTACATCCTTTCGACAACCAGTGAACAGATTTTGACGCGGTTTTCACTATTACGATCTGGCTGGATGAGAAGAAGCTTCAGTGATGAAGAGCTTCGATGTTCGGCAGCCCCAAACATCCGCCACCTAATGCGAGAAAAGGCAGGACAGCTACAGAGGAAGTGTTCCGCTGTATCGTCGTCCTCTTCACAAGCAGGACCGATGGTGGTGTCGCTCAAGCCCAATACATTTAAGTGTTTGGCAAAAGCTTGGTGGCCCGAAAGGACGCTCACAAGCAGTCTGCACAGTCGAATCTCCTGACAGACAAAAGAACAGTCACACCACCGACACTCGTGTTCACAAGGAACCCAAGTATCAATGGTTGACACAACCACAGATGAAGGCAGACCCAACGCAGTTTCAGGTCCTGAGAGAGCTTCTTCTGAACCCAGCCTGGAAGCTCATCAGCGATCTTATAGCTATTAAAAACAATTTTTTTTTCAATTTCTTTGTCTATCATGCAAACAATTTAAAAAGTTCTTCTTCCGGCTTAAGGTGGAAGTGTCATACCGATTAACTTCAAATGGCTTCCCTTAAATAATTTTATAACAAGGAAAAAAAATTCAAATTTTCTTAAAGGCATGTACCACGGATGATAACTGCAAATTGAACACATACTCGTACACCCATCTTGGAAAACTAAACCTTCCTATCTTTGACTAACAAAAACAAAAAAAATATAAATATATATATTTAACACCAATTGTTATTTGTTAATTATACTATTACTAATATATAAAATTTTCAATTGCTAAAATAAACATATCCCAAAATATAGTATACACAGTTTATATATATACACAATATATTGAAAAAAAATCTATATAGGAAATTCTGTTATTTTTTATTTTATTTGGTTCAACAAGTTATATTATTTTATCCAAAGTAATATATTTAATATTAAAAAAAAAAGTTTTACGGCTTTAAAAATTGTAGCGACATGTATATAACTAGAATTTTACACAATCAAAAAGAACAAAACTCAAACCAAAAAACCGCATAATGAACAAGGAGTCGAAATAACGCGTGTATAAATAATATTCTGTTACTAACATCCGAAATAAATTTAATTAACAGTAGGTATTCGGTATTCACTAAAGGACACGAATAAAAATGTAGACATATTCCGTGTGTGGTATTGATGATGATGGGGGAAATTGTGATCAAAGGAGTTTTTGATTTTTCATGCTAGAGGTGATGAAAAAGGAGAAATAAGTCCCCGGGACTTGGTTCTTTTTTGGGCTTAATTTCCATCTTGCTGTTTATTTTTAGGCGCTATTTCCTAATTTAGCGACCAATTTGATTTTAATAATAACATTAGGGGACAGACTAAACTTCTAGTAAACGTTCGTAAATGCTCCCAATGTTTCACATTGTTTTTTTTTCTTGTTATACTTTTGTAATACTGTAGTACTTTTGAATATCCCTGAGGAAGACAGAAACATCTGTCGAAACGTCGGATGGGAATACAAATGAACTAATTTTTTTCATTTCCACATATATGCTATTTCCTAATGTCGGAAGGTAATTTCCTCTTCTTATTTTTAAATCATAAGAAAGTGGACTTAGTTCCCGTCTAACATAGAAACTAAGTCCACTTCACGAAAAGGGTTCCATTTCCCACTAGGTGACTTATTTCCCTGCACTGTTGAAAAACTTGTCATAGATCCGTAAATACAAAAAAGCCAAAAAAAAATAATGTCTACACTCGGGCGATTCGGGCGATCATGACATCAAGTGTCAATCCCTTAAACGAGGCAGTAAACGCGACTTTAAAAAGCCGAAAAGAAAGAAGTCTAGAGTTGTCCACTCGGGTGATCTTAGTGACGGCCAGTTTAAGGAGCAGTCAACCCGGAAAAGTATATTCCAAAATGCCCAATGTCTCGCGAGCTGTTTAACTACATACATGTCCTCCAGTGCCAATTCAATAATTCGCAGCAAGAAAACCTCATTCACCGTGGTTCTGTATAGCTGTTTTTTAAAATTGTTCCCTGCCCATTTCATCCTAGAGGACGCCTGCCCGATGGTACGGATTCGATAGAACGTCGTAGAATCCTGGTTGGGGGCATGCGTAAAATATGACCAAACCAAACGCTCCGTCCGGAGAACAAGCTGCTCGACATTGAGTTCCTCACGTATTCTGGTAAGTCTAATGCCATCTCTATGGGTCACACAAGCAATAAAACGGTGAAGTCCCATTTCGGCAGCTTGTATCCGCGATCTTATTCTTTCGGTCATTACCCAAACCTCATGACCGTAGGTGAGAGTTGGAACAAACACCGAGTTAAAGACTGACAGCTTAGCTTTGACACCAAGTTCAGTCCTCCTAATAGCAGAATGACCAAGCTGTCTCAAAATTTACCCAGCCTGACCAATCCTACTAGAAAACTCATCATTGCTCCTTCAAGACCAAGGAGAGAAGACAGAGACCGACACTATCCATAGGCTAATAAATTCCTCTATGCCCAGCCCAGCTTAATCAGAGATTCAAGAATAGCTTCAGTGTGTACGTTATTTATAGCTCCCTCTATGTCTAAGAAGGAGGCTAGTGTGTATTATTTATAAATGTATAGGAATATTTCGATTGTCCGCACTACCTCGTGGAGAGCCGTTTTCGTGAATCTACCCTTGGGTAGGCGTGCTGTGATTTGGATAGCAGAGATTCTTCTAGAAAACTTCACATATGGCTCTAGTGTTTTAAGTACAAAGGATGTTAAACTATGGTCTGAAATCCAGCGTTTTTTCATTGCCACGTTTGTCTACCTCAGGTATAAACACCACTCTAGAGACGTGCTCCAAGAGAAGGGTACGTGGTTTAGTATTAAGCAGCTTCTGAATTTTGAGTTTTTTTTAGCATGACGCATACCGTCAGGGCCCGGAGACTTAAACGGGGAGAAGCTCGTTAATAGCCCAGGAAATCTTTTCCTCGGAAATTATTGAAGTGATATTGTTGTGAAGTGGAGTGTGGACTGTGGAGTGATATCGCTGCATCAAGGAAAATGGGTGTTTATTAGAAGTTCTAGGGCCTCCTTGCGGGATTCGCTCCATCCTACATCAAACTTTTTCAGAAAGGAAGGGCTGGAATGTTCCTCGGACAGAATTTTGCCTATCCTGGTAGAGTGCTTAAGATTTTCTATCGAATGACAGTAATCCCTCAAGGCTGTCTTTTTTGTGTTTTTATGGCTTTTTTATAAAGTCTTAAACAGTCCTTATAAGGCTGCCAGAAATTATGTTTGTTGCAGATGTTGAAAATCGCTCTGGTCATCTGTCTCAGATTTGAGAGATCTTCATTCCACCATGGGGGAAGTGTTTTTTTTTTTACTAGGTACGTTTAACTGGGCACGAGACCTTATAAGCTGCGTTCATTGAATTCCCATAATCCCCCAGTTCCTCAATAGCTACCGCGTTTATTTTGGGTGTGTTTCTGAGTTTTGTCCGAAGGATTTGGCCAAACTTGGTCCAGATTACTCGAGACTCACATCGTAGGGGATCTATCTGTGGTCTGAGAGTGACTTTAGATTAGAAACTCTTCAGTTTTCGACCCTCAAGTTACCATTGTTTGTTTTTAGTATTATATATAGGACCTCTTTCCACCACCTGTGTGTTCCCGTACTCGGAAACACAAAGGTGGGAGTTCCGTCTTCTTTATTACAGACAGACAGGTTAGTGGTTAAAATAAAATCAAAAAGTTACTCACCTCCTTCATTATCTTCCGAGCTACCCCCCACTGTATGCCTTGCATTGGCGTCGCAGCCCGTCAACATATTGTCCTTAACTGCTATTCCGGCTATGAGTTGCTCCAGTAACCACTCCTAAATCGTCTGAGCTAAGATTGGGGCATAAAAAAAAAACCTAAGATAAGGAATAAGGGTATAAGGGAATAAGGGTATCCGCTCGCTTGTAAATTTTCCAGTTCTAGATCATTGCTTGCACCAAATCTAAATCTATGTCCTTGATGGCATGGCTTTCCTTATTGACACTGACAGATACCTCAATAAAAACAGAGTAGCGTCTCCTGTTTGTCGCCGTAATACCTCTGGTTTTTTTTTATTAAATCAACACTTATCACAGAGTCCCATCATCATCGAATTGCACAATAAAAAGAAACATAAACATATTAAAATAACAGATAAAATGTATAACATATGAAAAAAAAAGAAAAGTGCTAACGTTCTATTCTTTAAAGAACAGAACAATATATTAACAAATCTTTAACATTATATATCTATATATATATATATATATATATTTATATTTATAGTAGAAAATGTAGGGAATTTTTCTATTGTATTAATTTTAACATGATATATAAAAAAAAACAATACATAACATAGATTTATAATAAGAAAAAAATATAACATCAAAAAAACTAGGAATAGAATTATTACTAATTTCTTAGTGTTATGTAGAAAGTTAAATATAATTTTGTATATTTTTTTTTTTGTTTTAATATTTTCACAAAAACATTTTGTTTTTAATTTGTAAATAAAGAAACAGATAAAGTAAAAAAGAAAAGGTGAAAGAAAACAACAACAATATTGCTTAGTTAAATGTAAGTATTATAATAAATAAATTAACAAACATTTACATACAAAAAATTATATATGTATAGCTAGTACCTAACCAATTAACAGCAAAAATACAAAAATTATTAAAAAAAATTATATATAGATTTATAAAGACACACATTTTTCAAAACGGATTTAATAAGATGGAGATACTTTTGCACGATCCTTTCCTCAACCTAAGTTGGAATATGGGACAAAACAAGCTTATCATTGTCATTCGTCGGACTGGCATGCAATTGATAGCTCTTAACTTTTGGCTCCATTGGGCTGGTTAAATCCGACACTTAAGGCCTTACCAAATACAGGCGCAACCTCAATTAACGAGTTTCTCTTTCGTCTCTCTACGGAGTACTCGGACACTCTTCGCATGACTTTTGATGGTTTTTTTTTTTTGGTTCTATATTTCAATTATCAACTGAAAAAAAGTGCCGGCATATTTATACAATAAGCCTGATTTTTTCTTCCGTGCATTTTTTGTAAAGTATTCAGATTTATTAAGCGACCTATGCTCGGCTACGAAAAGTTTTCTTTTATACTTCGCGTACTTACAAAAACAAAAAAAAAAAGCCCCTTTTTTGTATTGTTCACCAAGGAATCGCTGTTAAGGCTAGAAATTAATATTCGCCTCATCCGTATCCGACCCTAATAAAAAGTCAGTTTCGTATGGGCTGCTGGGTCTGCCAGATAGATCCAGGTCCGATTGTCCTAGCCTGTCCATATCCAAATCTGTCCCGCAGACTGTTTCTTTTACTAGCGGGAGATGAGAGGGCCCCACAGGATTGTCATGCCTTCACTGCTATTGTCGGTATATTCGGCCCTATCATGGTATCCGTTCCGAAAGAAAAATTCTCCGATTTTGTACGAATCGGAGAATTTTGATTCATGGTAATCGTTCCGATAAGCTGTTCGGAACATTTCTCCGACAATACGTAACGCACACCGGCAGTCTACGTTTCAGTGCGATGGGTTGCGTTTTTTGCACCTGGTTTTGACAGCCACACGTCAATTTTTCTCCGATTGTCTCCGACATCTGTTCATCGCGGAAATATTTTAGTGAATAAAATGCGTTGATGCATGATCGGAAAACGGAGACTTTGAACGCAAATTTAGTATCCGACTGGATTTGCGTTGCGGAGAAAAGTACTCTCCGAACGGATACCATGATAGGGCCGATTATTATTTACTGACCGTTGCAGTGTCAACAGAGGCAGGGGATGGCCCTGCATACTTGGCAGGAATGTAGTCCCCCGACTTTTCCTTCACGCCTGTATTGGTCGGTCTATTACTGACCTTTACACTCCCTCTTTCGCAGGGTCCTCTTAATCCTTCTTTTAAACTTTGAGGGGAATCGCAGCGAAGCCGTAACTGATCTGCCTTTCCATCACGATAATTGCAGATCTTTTGTCCCGTTTTGCAATTTTCCAGTTGGCACTCGAAAGATGAAGGTTGCTTGCCATGATTATTTTGAGTATAGTCGCGGGGTCGAAGGATTCGGCAGGTATCGAGGAGCGAGTTCTCGGTCTGCTAGGAATTTCTTTCCTGCTAAACCGCGGTTTTAAAAAGGTCCGTTGATCAGCATACATGCGAATCAGGGTCATGATGCCATCCGCCGTCGCGACAGGAGGGAGGAGGTCCTGGATGGTCTTCCAAGAACCGCAGGAAGTTGGTTGCCAGCTTGACTTTTACTTTTCTCCACTTATCAGGTGTGATGCTGCCATCAATTCGTACGTGTTCACACGAGTTAAATTCGTACAAAAACGCGCAAAATGTGCGGCTAGCCTTTAATATTTGAACTGAAAAACTTTGCACCAAGTATCTAGGTATATATGCAGCTGTCCCTTTTCGTCCTTATTATTTCAAATTGGATCATTATGTGATAAATTCCATATTGCAACTAAAATGAGATTTTTCCTCGGCCAATGCCATACGAGCTGCTTCCTCTCTCTTACTGTCACGTGTGATGTAGTCAATCTCTGACAAGTTGTCACAAAAAGTCAGTCATTCAATTACACAGAAATTAAGTCATTTGGTCGTGACATTTTAGTTCTATCAGTTGCCCCACGCGGCTTGAAATGATACATGACAGGCGATTACACAGATTGACAGTTTAAGGACAAAAGCTGACGTCATATTGGAGTCAGAATGCCACGAAATGACACGATTCGAACTGAAAATAAATTCACAGAGCTTGAGTACTTACTTTCTACAGTTCGTGGTGGACCTGGGCCTCAGTCAACAAGCGTCTCCAGTCAGCTGTCTCCAGTTTCGCCCTGAGTCACGATCTTCCTCTACTGCGCCGTCCCTAGAGTGTGGATTCGAACCATGAGTACCTACTCTCTTTGAAAATAAACATAGAGCGAGAAGAAAGCGCTTAGTTTTCCAGTACAATTGTCACTGGCGTGCTCTTTCGTCTCAAAATTAAGATAACGAAGCCTATGACCGCATATATCTGACATAAACGTCGCGCCCAAAGAAACAGGTAGTTTTTAAGTGAGTAAAAATGAGAATGAAAGTCATGGAGAAGCGTCGACATAAATCACTGATGCATCTTTTTGATGCTCCTTTTGCAAACCACGGATGCCAACTTCGGTCTCCAATAGGAACATTCAAAGTCTAGTGGTGTTGTGTCGACTTGAGAGTCGAGAACGTCACTTTTATTATGTCAGTGACACAGTCGAAATGCTAACTAAGTGCTCAGCCGATTCGACTACCCCTCCATAAACGCCAACTAAAAAAACTGTTCACGTGACCAGTCTCGAAACAGTGCCCGCGTTCCATTGACCGCTAGATGACTAGCGGCATGCCAAACTCCATATAAAAAAAACTGACATTTCCCAATATGTGCTAGAGTTCTAGCGCAAATGATGAAATGTCAGTTTATTTTATATGGAGTTTGGCATGCGCGCTAGTCATCTAGCGGTCAATGGAACGCGGCCAGTGTCAAGCCAGCTGTCAAACTTACTAATGCAGAGCGCTCTCAACGTCCACATCGATACATTTTAAGTGACAGTTGTCAAATGTCACTATTAAGCCCCCAGAAGTGGCACAAATAATTGACCATTCCAATCCCAATACATTCCATTCTGATAAAAGGGAAGAAGATTAAACGCTTCTCTTAGGTTTTCGGTATCTTAAGTATTTGTTAAAAAAAAAAATACATGAATGAACCCTTCCAAAGAGCGTAGATATGTTACATGCAATAATGCATGGACCTTCTAACAAATTACCTAGCATCTCGCCGCAAATATATAGCTTTATGTTTTCGAACCACAACGAACCATTTCGCCTGCACTTCTCAATAGGACCAATCACTGTTAGGATAACTTGTTATTGTTAATATTTACCCTATGATTTTGAATTCAAATTCGCTACGTTTTCATTAACATCGATTCGTTCTAATATTACTATATGTATCTACATCATATTTCGAGGCGAAAGTATCTTCCTTTTATGATATTGACAAAAATATCTAATAAGCATTATGTATATAATAAAATATCCAATAGCAAAAACATAAATATTAACAGAACAGAAACAATCAAGGTAAATATTAAACAAATGCGATGTTTTGCTTTATTACAGTTACAAGCGACAATTTATTATTAATTTAAAAAAGAACTTGATAATAACTACAATAATAGCAAATAGTATTTACATAAAATTAACAAAAAAAAAAAGTGAAAAATTCCATAAAATCTAAGCTTATATTAAATTATTGAAAGAAAAAAACTAGAAAAATGTTTAAAATAATTTAATTACCTATTATTAAATATTTAACAGAATAGTAAAATTATTTTCGAATTATTTAAATAAAAAAAAAATATTATTACAAAATTTAGCAATCGATTTAGCATAAATTGTGTTTAATAATTTAAAATATAAATATATATATATACAAATTAAACGATTATATAGTTTTAACTTAAAACAACAAATAACAATCGAATACACCTAAAATATCTTAACAACAAATTCGAACTAGAAAGTAAAGTAAAAAAACATTTTTGTAAAGAAAAACTAGTTTTGATCTTTAATTTTTCTTAAAAATGCATATACATATATATTATATATAAAGAATATATGTATAAAAAAACACAAAAACAAACTGGCTTCTAATGTTAACAAAAATTACATAAATTTAAATATATATTATTACTAAAACATCAAAAGACAAAAAAATTATAAAAAAAAAAAAAACAAACTCTTATTGAATTCAAATAATATTTATTCACTAACGAATTGTTCATGTTTACAATTGTTTCATTTTCTCCTAAGCAAAGAACAAGTATTTATTTAATTGCTTACTTCTAAATTAAAAAAAAAAACAAAAACAAATATTAATTAAAAAAAAATACAACATCTCAAAACTAGACACTTTTTTCTCTATAGTAACTTTACGAAAATCAACAAAATATATATTAAACAAAAATTATTTACAGAATAATAATATCTACCATTAATTTAAATACATTAAGTCATTATGTAATAATATAATAAAGGAGCGCAAAAAATCAAATAAAAACTAAAAAATATATATACAAGAAGAGTTTTCTTTTGTAAATTTTATTCAATTATAATTTATGACTTGTTAATGAGAGAACAGCATCTTTGCAAGAGGCTCAGGATTTCCAATCCTTCCGTATGATACTCTCGGTTCTGTTTCATTAAAGGGAGGCCATAGCGTCTTACAAGTATTTAAGGTGGCCCATCTTCGTTCATTATTACAACACAATGTAGCGCGGTCTCTACATTTTTCCCCTTTATGTGGGCGTGTTGTGGTGTACAGTTCTTTTAGTACCGGAATGATGGTGTTGGTAGTTCTCTGAAACATGAGAGGAATGATTCCATCGAGCTCTGAAGATTTGAAGGGGGAGAACGATCCATTCTATTCTGTCCTCTGTGACCAAATCTGCAGGGAGGCTCGTTTCCATCGTGCCGTTTGTATATATACTGGGGCGTGGCTGAGTGGTGCAGCCTGGAAAGTGCGTAGTCAGTAACAGCTTTAAAGAAATTCAGTTTCCTTCGGGGTCTTTGAGAGATCCCAGAATTAATTGTTCCCTGGTTAGGATTTTCCTCAGTCTCGCGGTTCCCGTAGTACCCGTTTGGTTTGCCGGTTTGCCTCCACCACCATGGAGGTGAAATTCTTGTTTTCAGTTTTGCCACTGGACAATGACTATTTTCTCGGCTTTCTGGTTGATGTCCGTCCGGCAGTTTAGTTTAGTTAACCTTCTTGTAAAAGAAATTTTCTTTTCTCGTTCTCTTTGCTAAAAAGGTCCCAGTCAGCAGTTCTAGGATTTCTGTGTGACTGCAAGAGAAGAGTGCTAATGTAGCCTTCTTGACTCTTTCTTGGATGTTAAGATTCCAACTAAGCTTCATATCCAGGATAAAACCCAAATATTTTGCTTTGTCAGAGAAAGTTAGGCTGATACCGTTGAGTGAGGGGAGTCGACTGTCTGAATTTTATATTTCCTGGTCAATTTTGTGGGGGTTTACACCTAAACCACACGGACTCGGTCAGTTAGCTAGCTTGTTTAAAGCATTTTGTAGGAGTTCTTTAAGAGTGTTTGTTTTGGATTGTCTTAGGAGCGACGAATGAGGAGTAGAATTTGGTTGAATTTATCAAACAATGACAAATAACCCAGCGATGACGAAAAGCGAATTAAATCCAAGAAAATCCTCCAATCTTACACCTGCGACAGCGACAAGACAAAGGCAGCGAGAATTTCACACAAAATTAACAAAATGATCTTTATTACGGTTTACCAAGAGATGTTGTCGTGTCGACGATCCAAAAGCAAAGAGAACGAGTAATGCTGGGTTTCCACTTGTCGATTTAAAATTGACAATTGACGTATTTTTTAAAATTGGCAAGTGGAAATAGCGAAAAATTGCTTGTCAATGAATTGACTAACAGCGTTTGTCAATGGCCGCGTTCCACTGACCGCTAGATGACTAGCGGCATGCCAAACTCTATATAAAAAAAACTGACATTTCAGCATTTGCGCTAGAGCTCTAGCACATTTTGTGAAATATCCTTTTCTGGGAAATTTTTCAATCTAGCGCAAAATGAACTGCTAGGTTGGAAAAAAATAACGAACTGTCAAAATAAAAGTGAAAGTGCAGAAGTCAAATATTTCCAATTTGGTGTAAAACGGGAATTCAAGCTTATATGTAATTAATATACATTGTATTGGTTTATTTAAATTATAGTGTATTAATAAATATGCGGCATGATGGCTCAAAATACATTTTTGACTCTCATGAAGATGAAATAGTACGAATTGAAATTGGTTTTAATGCCACTTTGCCGCTGCCGCTAGATCTCTAGCGCCAGCGTTCCTCCATCAGGGATATTTATGTGCTAGATGCTAGCGGTCAATGGAACGCGGCCAATAACTGACAAAGAAACCACTGGACAAGTGGAAATAGCTGAATTGTCAAACAAAATGTCACTTTGTCTATAATTGATAGAGAAAATTTAATTGGCATCGAGTTCATAAGTTGGTCAATCAACTGACAAACGATTTTGTGCCAATAATTGGCATAAGTGGAAATGAACTGACGTTGGTGTTGTTCAATGACATAAACGCGAGGGCTGTCAAACTTTGTCAATCAACCGACATGTGGAAACCCACCTTAACTATTGCATTAACATGACAAGTAGAAAAAATAGCGGGAGTCATAACATTAAAATAAGTAACAAACAAGTATAAATCAGAAGCTGAGAGAACAAATAATACATTTACGTTAGGTATATAATTACATAAATAATGTTTAGAAAATGGGCACATTTGAGAGTCAAAGAGAGCTGACCAATTAATAGCGTATGTCGCGTGTGTTTGGCAACTAAGAATCATTCCAAAACAGTGTTTAATTTACTTTAAAGATAATCTTCTGGCATTATAATTTAAATATGATTTCTGGCATATGACCGCCCCGGCTGGCTCGGACGTAGTTGAATCTGGTGGTCCAATTTCCGATAGATTTTTCTTCAATATTTGTGTCCGTATATCGGCAATATTGCGGCGAATGTTGTCCTCCAAGTGGTCAATCGTTTCGGGCTTATCGGCGTAGACTAGCGACTTCACATATCCCCATAAAAAATAGTCAAGCAACTTTAAAACTATGCGGTTACCAAACGTTTCCTTCAATAAATCAATTGTGGCACGAGCTGTGTGACATGTTGCTCCGTGTGGCCGTCTTGTTTAAGCCACAGTTCCTCAACATCATTGTTGTTCAATTGATGAACGAAAAAGTCAGTAATCATAGTTCTATAGCGGTCACCATTGACTGTAACGTCTGGCCAGCATTTAAAGAAGTACGGACCAATTATTCCACCAACCTATAAAGCACATCAAACAGTCAGTTTTGGTGGACGTAACGGTGTCTCAACTTGAGGATTATCATCACTCCAAATACGGCAGTTTTGTTTATTGACGTATCCATTCAACGAAAAGTGAGCTTCATCGCTAAACAAAATTCGCTTATGAAAATTGGGATCAACGGCAATCTTGTTTTGGGCCCATTCACCGAATCTCTAAGCCTTGCTAGGTGATACTGTGGCTTCAATTCTTGTAAGCACTTTGATTTTGTAAGCACGCAAACCAAGATCTTTCTGCAGAATCTTCCATAAAGTGGATGGAAATAGACTGCTTCGGGTTTTCCTCAACGCTACGCTCTACAGCAGCAATGACTTCTTCCGTACGCACTGTGTACGACGTCTCTGTGGATGCGTATTATCATTTAGAGTAAACGTGGTGCGAATACGTTCCGTATATAATCGAATTAATTGCTCTGATGCACGATTATGTTGACCGTCAAATGGACGTAGTGCGCTATACGTATTTCCGTATTTCGAACAGAACCATGATTTTCAAAATAAATTTGCACAATTTGGAAGCGTTGTTCAGGCGTCAAATGCCAAATAAATCACTAGACATCTGACAAAATGGCCGCCAGTTAAAATAGTGTTGCATAAAGTTCTGCACGTCTAAAAAAACACCCTTTCGATCTTCTAATTTTGTGGTCCTTTGTTGTCTCAACGGCATACATAAGAAAAACCCAAGTTTCGATTGTGTATATAAAATATAGTTTTGTATTGAAAAAAGGCCTTACAACTATTGTTATAATATAAACATCATACAACTTACAGTTTGTATAAAAAACACTTCAATAACAAAATTACACACACACTCTCAAAATATATCAACGCCGTAGCACGGGACATGCCAACATTTTGTACACTTTTCCCGCACATACGTCGCGTCGTCTTCTCTTCATTTCAAATACCTATATATGGACTTTTCGTTTACAATTCGCGTGTTAATACATATTGGTCCCTTATTGTCATCTCTTGCCATAACCTTCATCAGCTCCAAGTTAGAATGATAAGCATTTCTCAGTCTCCCATAATCGTCCAAGTTAAATAAGTTTTTAATCGAAAATTAGTACGAGTCTATTAGGAAGCATTTGTTGTGAAAAAATTCACAGTCACCAGGATCATGCAGGTGCACGACCATACGAGTACAAAAATAAGCCACCCAGAGCTGCGGAATGGGCTGCGGTACTCGTTGATTACACCGCGACCCAGCAAATCAGAGCAAGTGCGTCGCGCAAAGTAAACCAGCGATACGGGTATCACGTACTGAATGCCAGTTCCAGCATAGCTGCCAGTAAAACCGACCAAACTTGTGACACTCTCGGTAAAATACGTGACCACAAATGGCGGAGCAATGGCTAGAATTGGAAAGAGCAGACGTCTCAGTAGAAAGTTGTACGACTCAAAGCGGGACATGTCCAAAAATAACGTCTGCAAATTGTTACGCAGTGTTATGGCTATTATTGGGAAACTAGCTGAAAGCGTGAATACGGGAAACAAAGCCAGGAAGTACTCAACTATCTTCAGAGCCATGGAACCATCTGGACTTGGTATAAAATTCAGCGTGTAGAGATCTTCCAAGTGAGCAAATGCGAAAGCTCCAGTTAGAGCTAGAACTATGTAAAACGAGCATATGAGTAAATAGTCGTAGGACAGGAGAGATCTAATGTTGCGTTTATCACTGATTGGCACGATGAGGCTCGGCAACGAGTGGTGGCACATGAATGAGTAGACGCATGCGCCGAATAAAGACGGAAGGCCAAGGATATTGGCAGCTGGTGGACTGCCTTGCGGTCCGTCTGTAAGTAGGCTTTTGATGGCCAATCCGATCATCGTTATGAATGCTGCAAATAGAAGGAAACATTTTTTTTTTTAAGTTTAAAATTGTTTATTGTTTACTTACCCAGCCAACGGAACATTACTGTGAACATTTGGATGTATTTTGTTTTTTGTACGCTGTACAAAGCAAATGGACCCAAAGTCATGATAAATGCAACCAAGAATAGCCGATAGACATCCAGGCGTGACATTGTGTGCGTATCCCAGCATAGGGAGTCTTCTGTGATGTTCATATAACTGCTGGAGTTTGTCGCATTGTGTTGGCTGTTTAAAGAAAGAACGAGAAAATAAACACAAGTCAAATATAACGGATTCACTAAAATCTACACCACAACTGGGTCTAGAAATGTTGCTGCACCTACAACTCATCGATATCAGTGATTTCCGCCCCATTTCTCTACTTCCCTGCTCAGGCAAAATCTTGGAGAAGATTGTTGCAAAACGACTTCTCTGGTTCTTGGAGCAGTAAAATCGTATACACATGAACCAAGTAGCCTTTAGACACGGACGTTGTTCGCTAGACGCCCTCTTGAACATTGATCAATACGTCGCGTCGCCTCGAACAACCACAACAGGGATTTCGCAAACTCCACAGCACCACATCAACCTTAAATGAAGTCGCCTGTCAAATCAGCAATGGGTTAAATCAACCAAGACCTTGTCACATGACCATAGTAGTAGAGATCTATCCAAAGCCTTCGACACTGTGAGCAATGCCATTCTGCTCCAGGACATCCTTGAGACAATACTATACAGCACTCCGTCAAGCGTTGGCTTGCAAATTACCTCAGCGGCAGGCAGACTTACGTGGAATTCCGAGACTGCAACTCAAAACACAGGAAACCCAAACAAGGTGTGCCCCAAGGCGGAGTATTATCCCCACTTCTCTTCAACCTAGTCTAGGCATAAACATACATAGTCTCATTATGTACCTCTGTTCATTCATCAACGCATACTTGGGTACAGTAGAACTTTTCTTCAACGACCGAAACCTTAACCCATCAACAGAAAAATTCACTGTAACATTATTCACATCGTGGACAAAATAAGCAAGACTCGAACTGGAACATGCGAACCATAAGAGGATGCCACATCATGGCCACCGAAGATCATCTAAAAAGCGAAACAATGTTGCTCTCACAACAATTCCTACTGGCCTGTTACCGACCGGAACATCCCAACCACAACTTCATCTCGAATCCCAAGCCACTTCCAGGAAATAGACCACCTCGCACAACAACCCAACCTCAATACTGAACAATACGCAGCAGGAATAAAACTCATCCACCAGACGTCAGGAACCAACACGATCGCTAACTACAAAGCAAACGTTGTGCTCGGCGGCAGACCACCGCCCATTGCTACCGAAGAGAAATCAATCCCACGTCCAACCAGAACAACACTAGCCCAACTCCGCTCGGATTTGTGCCACAATCTAAATAGCCACATGTCCCATCTAGCGATAACTACCTGATCCCAAATTTAAAGAAGGACTTTGATAATTAAAAATCAGTACAGGTACCCAGCCTTCAACCAAATAGTTAATCCCTAGGCTTTATTAGCGCGCAAATGGTATACAAAGTGTTTCGATGACTGATTTGATTTGTCGTCAGTTAAAAAAAAACCATCGTGTGTTTACACTTGCTTAGACGACCTTCAAATCAGTGTGGATGCAGTTGATTCCCTGCGTGATGTAAAATCGAAAAATTTCGTTCATCTAATGTGTGGCACTAATAAAATATTAAATAAAATTTCAACTCGCTTACCATACGACATCTCTTAAGCTCTTGGCTACAGCCGCCGAGTAGATACTCAAGTCGCCATACAAATATATCGCAATGCATAAATAAAACAGTATACGTCCAAAGTCGTTGAAAAACAGTCCAGCCATTTCTCCCAGCTCGACCTTCTTCTCCAGCATATAGTACTGCGATCTTTGCGATGATAGTGGAATCTGTTCGATACCACTATCTGTAGTACGTTGACTATTGCGTGGCAATAGCGATTCAGTTGGATCACTATCTGGTTCATCATCGGTGGTCGCCTGCAATAACAAAAATGTATAGAACTCATTGAACTGCCACTTTAGCACACAATTAGGTAGGTACCTGATCCCTTTTCAGGTATTGCAGACGTTGCCACTGAATGACGGCATTCGCACAGGACATAGTTTCGATCACAAATGTCACAGTCATGTAGCTGATGCCAGCTAAAATGATAATAACTCCAATGCTAAGCAGCCAACCGGCCCTTGCAAATACTGCAGGCAGAGTCAGGGCTCCAGTGCCAACAATTAAATTGAAAACGAATATAAAACCAATCTGTTAAAAAAGCCAAACAAAAAAGAGATAACGAAATTCCATTAGTAATTGATTGCAGTTTGGAATTAGAAATCAGTGAAACTTACCCATGTTGGATATTCATCTGCAGTCCTCACTCGATATGGCATTTCGTTCTATTGTTTGTTTTTATTTGCACACTTAATAATCCCACACAAAAACAATTCGGATGCGTTTTTCTGCTACTTTACGAAATAAGAAATTTTCCCTTTTGTCATTATCCACAAGCCATGCAATAATTAATGCTACTGCTGCTGCTGCCCCATAAGTGATAGTGTTTTTAATAAACACAAAATATCAGTTTCATAGAAAAGTGTTATCTTAAAAATAGAGTTTTTTTCTAAAATAGAAAACAAAAGAACTGCATTTATCACAAGTGCGTTGTGTTGTTTGATTTATTTGGCAGTGACGGTGACAGCGATAATGTCAGTGGATGTGTTCAAACACATCGATTCTTTATGGTGGCAACAGATGTGCGACTAAAATGACCTGGCGGCAATATTTCGCATTAGTAGGATACTGTTGCACTTTTTAATAGAAAAAATTGCCCATAAAATCGAACTAATATTTCTATTCAACGATATAAATTAAAAAAAAAATATTCCAAGAAGATTGAAGGGAATTCTGCTTATGTATTGCATTTTGTTCTAATTATAAAAGTGAATGGCCGCGTTCCTTTGACCGCTAGTCATCTAGCACATAATATCCCTGATGGAGGAACGCTGGCGCTAGAGATCTAGCGGCAGCGGCAAAGTGACATTACAACCAATTTGAATTCGTATTATTTCATCTTCATAAGAGTCAAAAATGTATTTTGGGTCATCGTGCCGCATATTTATTAATACACTATAATTTAAATAAACAAATACAATGTATATTAATTACATAGAAGCTTCATTTCACATTTTACACCAAATTGGAAATATTTGACTTCTGCACTTTCACTTTTGTTTTGACAGTTCGTTATTTTTTTCAATCTAGCAGTTCATTTTGTGCTAGATTGAAAAATTTCCCAGAAAAGGATATTTCACAAAATGTGCTAGAGCTCTAGCGCAAATGCTGAAATGTCAGTTTTTTTTATATGGAGTTTGGCATGCCGCTAGTCATCTAGCGGTCAATGGAACGCGGCCAATGACAGGCTGTAGAAGAAACAGATTTGTAGAATTCCATTTGATTTGGTTATGGGCAAAATATGAGAATGAGATAACAAGTAAATGCAGCAAGTGACAAAGAACAGAAACAGAATTAGGAACAGGCAATTTTTTCAGCAACAGAATTTAGCGACAGAAAAATGGCTGTTTGACGACAGAACGTAAACAAGTCTATATTGATTGGTTCTGTTGCTGCCATCGACAGAAATGACAATTTATCGTGGGAGGGAGGTTTGTTCTTTGCACAGAATAGACGGCAGCCATGTTTTTCTGGTTTTCAGTTTTGTGTAGCTGAGCGAGTAACGTAAACAGAATCAGAATTTACTACAGAACGAAAAAGGGTTTCCTTCTATTTCAGTTTCTGTTCCTGTCTCTGTTCCTTGTCGCTTGGTGCCTTAATTCCCGTCTTTGTCTACTCACATGCATCAGGCGAAGAATTCCAAAATTCGATGCTGTCAAGTCCATTGAAAATATA
This sequence comes from Cheilosia soror, assembly GCA_949372485.1. NCBI lineage: Eukaryota > Metazoa > Arthropoda > Insecta > Diptera > Syrphidae > Cheilosia > Cheilosia soror. The sequence continues at coordinate 4,117,197 of OX443565.1, read as the reverse complement.
TCAAATTGCTGTGCAGTGGACTTAAGAATAAAGACATATTGCAATGCTACGGCGAATCTACTGCGTAGAAAAGTAGATTCTGCCAAATACGAATGACCAAATAGGAAATAGTGTAATGGGGCAATGAGTTCGAATGTCACAATAATGCCTCTAATGCTCATATTTAATTTTTTTCTTTAATTTAGTAATGTCAGGCATTTCTTCTTAAAGTGGGTTTGGTTTATTTTTTCATCTTTTGCATTCAGTATGTGTGTGTCCGAGGGGCGGAACGACAAATCATGCATTCTACATTTATAAACTTGAGCAACAAAAAAATAATCGGCAAAAACTAGCTTGGAACAAAATGTTTTAGTGAATTTGGATTTTCATTGGCTATAATTTATTTATTTATTTATTTATTTATTTATTTATTTATTTATTTATTTATTTATATGTTTTCAAACTTGCAAATGTATACAAGTCGGCAATTTCAAAAGGTTTCACCTTTCTGAAATTCTTATTTATATAATGGGTTTATCTTTATGTACCTTCTCCTAGTTTCGATTTTAAAAATAGCGGTCGGCATCGGTGAATTTGCCGACTGAAATCCTTAAAATTTTGCGAGTTTCGATTCGAGAGAGAGATTCGCACATACTTTCACCAATACCAAAACAAGTGATTCTTGTCAAACTTTGAGGTTAGTTATTGTTAGGGGAGACTGGGGCACATTTGAACGTGAGACACATTTGCACATTGCTAATAAAACAACATTTTAAAAATATTTCAAAGTACTTTATAGTGAGCTTTTCTTTTTGTGTAAAATATATTTTTAAGGCACAACTGCATTTGAAAACGTATAAAGGTACGTTTTTTGACAAATATGGAAAATATAAATATTTGCGCACATTTTTCTGTCGCTTGACTTATTGGGGCAGGTTTAAAGAAAACAGCCGGGGCACATTTGAATAAGGGGTCTGTAAGTGGCATTGAACTAAAAGCTAAGCTACCACCACCAATTAACGGTCCGGGAACATCGAGGACAGCTGCGGTGATAATTTTTGTCTTAATTTTTTCAAAATTTCTGTTGGGTTAATAAAATAACTCATTTTTGTTTTTATAAAGTTTCTTCAGTCTGTAAAATATTTCAGTAATTTCAAAATTTCAGTTTGCTTTTGCTAAGTCGTTTTTGTTTTCTTTATTAAAAAAATAAAGTTAATTTATTTTATTAAAAAAATACAAACCATGTAGTAACGTATTAGCTGCTAAAACCAATTACAAATACTGCCGTTTTGTTTAATGAGACCTCAAAACAAAACGTGTTCAAATGTGCCCCAGTCTCCCCTACCTATTGTGGAATAAATTTGAAAATTGAAAATGGATATTAATGTAGACGAATGGATCGTCGTATGGGGTTGTTTTCATGGGGAAGGACGAAGTTCTAGTTCAAAACAAAACAAGTAAGTAGTTATTGTACAAGTACAAGTAAAAAACTAACAATTAACAATTCAATTTTATAAACACAAATTGGAATGTAAAAACAGCTGACTGCCAAATCACACACCAACACAAATGCAAAAAAAATTGATCTCATTTCATGTTCCATTGGGCAGGAAAAATCTGAGATCTGAGAGCAAAACGGTAAAAGCCCAATGGAAATCGACATAAAATTAATAACAAACAGAGCTACATTTGACATTTATGTCATAGGTGAGTAAAAGAAAAAAAATCGTTTTTTTTTTTTGTACCTACCCCTAATAGCGACTTCTTGCCAATGCAAGCGTTAAAACGTTCATACATGAGATCTGAGAGCAAAACGGTAAAAGCCCAATGGAAATCGACATAAAATTAATAACAAACAGAGCTACATTTGACATTTATGTCATAGGTGAGTAAAAGAAAAAAAATCGTTTTTTTTTTTTTAGTTTTGAGGACAAAATGATGCGGTAATAATATTTTTAGATTACTGCCACTCACTTTTTGTTTTTACTTTTAATTTCGAAAGTAGAAATTGTTTAATTTTTTATGATTTGTTACAATTCGATTGGACAGCTTATGCCAACATCTGGTGAAATGTCAAATTAATCTCTTCTTTTTTGGTGGAAACACTTCAGGATTAATTTTAAATCTCTTGCACTTAATCTCGGGATTAGCGTTCGGTGGAAACATAGCATTTTCGCTAGTTTGTGGAACGCGGTTTAACTTTCCACTTTCAAATCCAAAATGATTTGACTTGTTTTTTTTTTTGTCCCTGTCCGTCGCATTGAACATTTTAATATTTTCAGCATTAAAAACATACATTTTCTTGGAAAAGCGTTTAAAATTTTTTTTTCTTAATTTTAGATGTTTTATCGAATGAATTCTATGTTTTTCAAAGGTTATGAAAAGTCCGTTTTCTTTATGAACTTTTTATTAAACTTAACAGAGTAGCAGATCACTCTTGTGGTCAATAGAAGAAAACAAACATTTTATATAAAAAAATTGATTTTGTTGAGTGCTGATATGTCAAAAATTTAAATGTGTCGGACAATGAAAAACAAGTATATTTGTTTTGGAGAGATTTAGTAAAGTTTAATTGAGTAATAATTGGTTTTAAATTTTTGACACACCTTTTATCGTCTATGACTATAATCATTGACATACTATACATGGACTGCTAGCAGACAATTTTTCGTTGAAGTAAACATAAGCATTAGCTCTTTTGGTTCACGGCGCGGAGAGAATCGAAAACACTCATAAATGTTATCGAGCAATTCGGGCGATTTTGTTTGAGCGCCATCTGTTATAGAACGTTCGAAATAATTTGAATACGTCGTTATTTTTGCACCGTTGCAATGTTTCTGCAAATGGATGGCACTGTGCTCTATGTAAAAAAAAAAGCGATGGCAGCCAGAGGTTGAAATCTCTTTCCTACTTTCGCCGCACTGAACCAAAAGGGCTAGGGCTTATGTTTGCTTAATTTTTCCTCGCAGGTTTGTATGAAACTGACATTTTACTAGCAGTCCCTAGACAGATCTGAAAAATTAGCTGGCGGGACATTTTTGCATTTGAAGTGAAAAAAAAACGTTTTTATTTTAGTTTACATTTTATTTGTTGTAATAAGTAATTTTTGGTTCAAGTAAAAGACTTTTAATTCATATTTGTACATGCCACTTGAATAAAAACAGTGTACACTCTCTTTACAGTTACTCATATCTTCAAAGCAGAATGATAAAATAATGGTTTGAACGCGTTTCTAGTTTTTTCCAATTTATTTTAGCATTTACTCAATACACGGTGTGCTTAGTAATGCGGAAAGGTGACATATTAAAAAAAGCATAAAATTTGCAGTCACTATTAAAATTGTTCGGAGAAACTTTTTGCATCAAAACATTTTTTTTTGATACCGTCAAAAAAGTAGACTTTTACAAAAATTCTAAATTTTGAATGAGTACTTAATAGGTTAAGGAAAGTTTTGTATCATTTAAACGGAATTTAAATGACCTTTCCATTGATGCCAAAATTTACATGAAGTAAGTTTCAAATTATGAGCAGAATTAACTTTAGTTTTGTCAAAATACTTATGCCGGCCACTGTATGTACTAATAATATAGGGCGACAAGATGAAAGGCGTGACATTTTACGGGACAAATTTTCAATGCGGGACATTTTGCGGGCAAATTTTCATTGCGGGACACTTGCGGCACAAAAGGCTCATAGCGGGACAGTCCCGCACTGAGCGGGACGTCTGGCATCCCTAAGTCCATGTATAGTATGTCAATGAAAATAATGCTGCTGTTAAAATGCGACTTAGTATGTACTGTACATGTACACGCATGGGTCTGATACTAGTTTTCTATGGGAGGTACCAGAACTGCTTTACCGTCATATTTCATTTTCAATACCAACCTGACGACGGGAAAAAGAAGTCCTTTCACAAAATTGTATTCGCCTAAATCGATTCATTTGGACGCTATCGTGTTTTCAACAGACAGACATCAGACCGACATGACTAAATCGATTCGATCGAATGTGATCTTGATTCACAATATATATGTATACTTTATGGGGTCTCCGCTGACTCCTTCTTGGCGTTACAAATGTAATGGCGAAGTGAAAAATGCTGATCTTATGGTCATTTGACAGATAATGTGATTATTTGCATGTGGGCATTTACATATATGCATTATTGGCATGCAGTCTAATCCAATCGTATCTAATATAAAAACTGTTTGAAGGGTACTTACCAGTGCAGATATACTGTTAAATTATTAACAATAAAAAATGCAAACCTTATTTCGTATATTTTGTTTTTATTATGTCCTTTTTATACAAATGGTTTGGTTTTTTTTATTAATTTTTTTTTTATTATTTATTTATTTATTCATAGCTAGCTCAGCTATAGTTTTGTATTTTATTATATTTATTTTCGTTTGTGTTTCGAAAAAAGCGGATTTACTTTGAAATACTCGTATGTTTTTTTTTAAATGTACATCATTACCTTGACAACTAAAAAACAAAAAAAAATGCATAATGCATATAAAACAGTTCTTTATGTCCTTTTTTTGTGTTGACTTTACCCTTATTTATTTATTTTATGTGGATAACATTATCAAAATCAAAATATTTAAATTATTTGCGCGTTTGTTTTCTTCATTTTTACTGACAGTATCTATAATTATTATTTTTATAAGCATTTAATTATTATTTGTTTTACTTTGTAAACTCCTAGAAAACTACATGTAAACAAATAAAAGGCACACTATTATACTCTACGATTTTTTTATTTAAATTTAGCAATAAGTTTATCATGGATTTGTTGTTCATTTACACAAATATTTATGCTTAATCTTATTGCTAAAAATTACTTCTGTTTTTTTTTATAAATATTTTTCAATTTCTGACCAAAGAAATGAAAAGCAAAACATTTTTAACAATAAGAGAAAGCATTTTTGTGCTTTTAAAATTATTTAAAGCGATTCTAAAATATGAATTTTAATAAATTAACACAATATATAGTTTTATGTTGATTCAATCAATTTAAATGTGGTGTGTGCTTTAGATTTCGTTAAAAAATTAAATTGTAGACTTTTTATTTTTTCTATTTGTTATTTTTTTCATCTCACAGCCAATGTTTAGAGAACATAAATTTATGTTTTTATGCCAATCTGACTAAGCACTTACAATATTGAGAAATGAGAGCTACAATTCGTTTATATTGCATATTTGTTAGCGCAAAAATTAATGGATCTCTTGATGAATTGTACATGATTTTTGCATATATGTCATTCTGTCATCATATTGACAGTTTTAAGAGATAAATGTAGCTAGAACGAAGTGGCTATAATCAAGAGAACGAAATGTTTTACAATAACGTGGGATTAGTTGGGTAGTAAAGCAGAGGTCTCTGTTTTTCCAGATCGACTAGACAGGGTGGGCCATCTAGTGGTTTCTTTTTAAATCGTAGGTTATTTTGACACTGACAGCAGTTTTCCACTCGAAATCCTGACAGAAAGTCAGTATTATACCTCCGCGAAACGAAATGAGTCGCTTTACGCTTGAACAACGTTGGGAAATATTATAAACTTGTTTCCAAAGTCAGTGCTGTGCTGTGTAGACCAAACTCAAATAGTGCGTTTTTTGAAAAGAAGTTTTAGCCGAAATGAAGCAGCTACCGAAGCGGCGCATTTTCATCTCGGTGGCTACGTTAGCAAACAAAATTGCCGCATCTGGGGGCTCGAAAAACCCGCCCGTTATTCTCCAGAAGCCAATGCAGGGGCACAGCGATTCATAGTTTGGTGCAGTTTGTGGAGTGGTGGTATCATTGGACCTTCATCGGATGGCAGTGACCGCCTTTCTAGTTACTGACGACAATAATTCACTAAGTTTAGTTTCAAAAGAAGGTTTGAGCGTCTTGCAAGTTGTGGATTGGAAGAAAAAAAAAACAAATCGCTACCCCATCCAAGAGTATAGGAGTAAATTATGATGGCATGACAGTGCCACATCAAATGTCAACAAAATATCTTCACTGCTCAAAACGCCTAAAAGGTACTAATCAACTGACGTCAAACGTCAATAAAATATTTTCGCTAGCCACTGCTCAAAAGGAGTAGTGAAAAATAAAGTCACTGCCCCCCCCCCCTCACCCTGCCTACGACAGCAGCATATCATGGTTAAGTTGTTGACCTTCAACTTCATTCAGTTTCATTTTAATTGTGTATTTTGCCCTGTGAAGACGTACTACGTAGATAATTTTTTAAGTTCCCACAAATATCAAACCAAAACTCAGGAAAAAATCTAGATTCGCAAAAATGCTCTCGAATATGAAAAAGATTGTTTTTTTATAAACGAACGAAAAAATTGATCTCGGACAAGAAAAAGTGTTTTTTTTTTTTTTTTTTTGGCGAATCGAAATCCGCATGAGTTACGCACTTGGTGCTTGTCCGGAGTTTACGCGAAAGTTCAAGCGCTATTTTATCGATAAAACGCATGCGCCTAAGAAGACTAACCCATTGTTAACCAACAACCAAATAAAGGACATAATAGTTTCTCCTTCATAACATTTTAAATGAGAGTTTTGAAGACCTCAAAAGCAACAGCGAGATCGCGAGTAGTCACTTTCTTATTAACTTGTAAACTTTTTCTTTTAATTATACAAATATGCATAGCATTTAATAAGAATTGTTTATTGTTAAAATTTTGGACACCTTTCTGTGTCCACTGTCCACTAAAACAAGACGGCACAAAAGCAGTGAACGTGGTGGAAACTGACGTAAGCGAGTTGGGGGTTAAGTTGGTTTTGGTAAATGGATTTAGGGCAAGAATCCATACTGGAAGCCAGGTGACGTTGATGGATTCGACGGAGTATTTTAAGATATGAGCTCAAACGTTAAAAGCTGATGATCAAGTTTTTCGGGGTCTGTTACAAGAGAATCCAAAGCCTTTTGGATACTTCGACGCAACTGTTCAGATAGACCAATTGTTCTATCGCACAAAGATTTATGTGGTGTCCTCAAGATACCTGCAGCATTTTCTTTTGATTGGCAAAGACATTTTACGAGGCACACGCATTTCTCTGGAAAAAGACGGTGTACGGATTGAACAGATAGATTCGCAATTAAGAAACTGTTAAACCAGGTTAGTAATGAAAAAGTAGAAATATTTGTTGGCAATCTTTTATACAGGGACAAAGTGCAGATATTGGTAAACAACTGAAAACAAAGACGACAAACATGCAAATGAAGATCATTTATTGATCCGATGCACGTGCCGATTGCTCAACGTCCAAGACGGCTAGCTCCGCTAGAAAAGGACATTGTACAAAGTAGAGGAGTGGCATGCGATGGAACTAATAAAACTGAGTTTTCATCGCAAGTTGTGCTCACAAATAAGAAGTATGGGACAAAAAGATTGTGCATAGACTATCGGTCACTCAAGACAATCATCGTTCATGCATGACCCGTTTCCAAATGCTATTGTGGAAGAGCAGTTTGATCAGCTGAGTTCGGCCAAAGTTTTTTTATGACTTTCTGAGTTCTATATTTATTGTATTATTTACAAAAAAAATATTTTCGTAGTTAGACAATTAAAAAGCTCGAATGAAATATAAATTGTGATTCATTTTATATTTGACAATTAATCAATTATTGGTTCTGTCTGTTTCTACAACAGATCCCCGATTGACATTTTCAGGTTTGCCATAACTTTAGTTAATGGAAAATGCCAAAGAATTCAGCCACAAACCAAAAAGATTACATGACAGATGACAAACGCTAGCTTAAGCTGTTTTTTTTTGCGTAAAATTTTTAGATTTTTTTCGGCTGTAAACTGACTGTAAATTTTTAGATCTATTATAAATTTTGCATCTAAATTCAAAGTAATAGATATCAAGGCAATATACACTGTTTGTTATCTCTCTCTCTCTCTTTTTTTTGACAGAAAGTATTTATTTTTTTTTTTAGCTCGATGACCATTCGAATTTTCCTTTTTTTATTTTTTATTGCCAAGGTATTAAGAATAAAAAAAAAAATTAAAAACTTTAACAAAACAAATAGGATTGATAACAATTCTTAAATATTATTAAATAAATAAATAAATTAAAATTTCTTATATACAGAATTTGGACCGAAAATTCTATATAATAGATAATTTTTTCTCAGTTGATATAAAACTGTATTTTTTGTGTTTAACTTACATACTAAGGCACATACCTTAACTTAAGATAATATATATATATTTTTTTGCTTTTATGTTTGCTGCAGCGAGAAACAATTTTGATGTACATACGACTTAGTCAGTGTAACAGCCAAACGTATTTATTTTCTTATCTTAATAATATAGTTGTTTTGCTGTAATTTTTTTTATTTTATTTAATAGTATTTTCGTAGGATACAAGTTAATATACATAATATATATGTATATATATCAGTAGCTAAACTTTTACTTAGTATTTAATTATTATCCTAGTTGCTGCTAGTTACTTTTAATTTGTTTTGTAAATTATATGTACAAACGTATTAAATTGGTATGTACTTAGATGTCATTGTGTAAAAGTGAAAAATAGAGAAATTAAATAATTTTAAATTATTGTCCTAAATTTTTTTAAAATTTTTTTCTCTGTATTTTGTATGCAAATACAAGAGTATGTACATGTTTCAGTTAGGAGAAGAATTTTAATGTTTTTCTTTTGCATATTTCTGCACAAAATTTTACAAATGCTAAGTTAAACAATTTTAAAATTTATAGATAGTTATCTTTTTTTTATTTTCTTAAGAGAAGAAAGGTGATATCGAAGAGTAGTTTCATATACATTTTTTATCGCCAGCAGAAAATGTTTTCAAAAGTAGAAGGAGGCTTAAAAAAATCAGGCTCCTTTCAAATCATGAAGCGAATGACCATTGAAAGGTAGTGATGTGATTAGAACACAAGCATTTTCAACCTAGTCTGTCACTATTAACTCGTAGTGAACTGAAACTTTATAAATTCAAAGAAGAAGCCCAAGTTATTTTTGATATAGTCAAGAACTATCGAGGCATATCCCTGCTTAATGTCGCATACAAAATCCTATCCAAAGTGCTGTGTGAACGTCTTAAACTGTTCTGCAACACACTAATCGGCATGTACCAGTATGGCTTCCGGCCCGATAGATCGACTATAGACCAAATTTCCACACTGATGTAAGTCCTGGAAAATACCAACGAATTTCAAATCGAAACTCAAAAACCTATTTATCGACTTCAGAGCCATAGCCACATAGAGCTCCTGACAATGTAGGTATGCTATGTCAGAAGCTCTATATGGCTGAATTCGGAATCCCGGAAAAACTGATTCAGCTGTGTCGCGTGACGCTGGAAAACATGCGCTGCAACGTGCAGTTTGGAAGCAGCTCCTCCGATCTATTTCAAACTTGCTCTGGATTTTGGCAAGGAGACGCGCTATCATGCGACTTCTTCAACCTCGCACTGGAGCATCAGATAGTGCGCAGGGCAGGTGTCAACACGGAAGGCACTATCGTCAATAGGTCCGTCAAGCTGCTGGGCTATGCAGACGATATTGACATCATCGGTCGCTCCCAACGTGCCGTGATAGAAGCGTTCACGGCGATTGAAGAAGAGGCGAAATCCGTTGGCCTTGAAGTAAATAACAACAAGACCAACAAACAAAAAAGTATCTGTCCACCGTCTAGGACAAAACGTCACTATTGATAGCAAAAATTTCGAGGTAGTTAAGGAGTTCACCTATCCTATTGAAGATCCAGCGAAGAATTACCCTAGGAAACCGTTGCAACTTCGGTTTGGCAAAACAACTGGGTTCAAAACTCCTAACTCGAAGGACGAAATGTGTGTTCTACAAAACCCTCATCCTACCATTTCTGATTTATGGCGCCGAGTGCTGTTCGATAAGCAAGAAGGGAGAGCTGATACTTGGCTCTTTTGAAAGAAAAATACTTTGACAGATTTTTAGTCCTGTGTGCGAGGAGGGCGAATGGAGGAGAACATACAACAGCGAACTCTTTGAACTGTACCAAGATGTGTATGTAGTCAATAATTCTCCAGCTAAGAGGATCTTCAAATCCCAGACCAAACCTCCGTTTTAAAGACCAAGCCATTGCGGATGCCAGAGCGCTTGGTCTCGACAACTGGAAGCAGCGTGCCAGGGATCGTAGAGGATGGAAGTCTGCAGTGACTTTTCACGGGTCGGGAGTCGGGAGCCCGCTAAGTAAGTAATAAATCAAAATTAAAAAAAAACTCTATATAAAATTTTGCAATTTAAAATTAAATTTAAGGTTCGGTATGTTTCTAGGCCTGCCAGACGTCCCGATTTTGGCGGGACAATCCCGATATTTGAACCCTGTCCCGATTTCTGTCCCGATTTACAAAATGTCCCGATTTTGTCCCGATTTTCTTACTTTTATTCTACATCGTTTGAAAACGATCGAAAATAACAAATAAATCAATATTAACATGTGTTACAAACCTTAACGACTATAGGAAATTGCAATTGTTGCTGTGAATGCATTCATCCATATAGAAATATGAAACAATAAGCTGTCAACAGAACCCATATATAAATATGTATATGTACTTTTAAATTCAAACAAACTGTGGCGGCAGTATTATTGTATGTGGCGGCTGGTATTTTCGATTAAGGAGTATTGCTTTAAAGTACGTTGACCAAATGAACATTACCTGTAGCATTTTTATCCAAAGCTTCGCTTTCGTAGCAGAAGTACCTAATGCGCTTTGCTAAGTGCTCGATAGGATAAAAGAAAATGTTCTCCATACAAACTAAACCCCCATTGGGCCCAAACAAAATTTCCAAAATTGGTGAAATTGGTTTTCGATTTTTCTTCTTTTACTAACCGACTTTGATCGAATGAAATATACGCGCATCAAAGCGGAGGAGCGGCGACTGACGCGACGTGGCATTTTTCAGGTGGCGTTATGCCAGTTTGGTGCCTTCAAACGAGTTTAATTTTCGAGTGGCAAGCGGGTGATGACGACGTGGTTTTTGGCATTGCAACTGAGTAGAATTTTAGAAGAAACTAAAAAAAATGCGAAATGACCAAGCATAGCATTCAACATAAGATGGCATTTTAAGAACTGGTGAATCGGTGGCGCCATACGTTGTTTGTTTTATATATGAGAAGATGTCCTTAATAATTTTTATTGTTATATTGTATTTATCAGATATGACTTCTTCTGGTTAACCAGTCACCCTCAAAAGATTGGTTTGCTACAAAAACATATAGAAAATGTACCCGTGGCTAAGAAGGTTACTTTTATTAAAATGAATTGCAAATATAGTTGTAAAGATGTTTGCATAGGTTTTTTAAGGAAGATCTCATTGGTCAAATAATTATTTATAAAATAGGTTCAAACGATAAATATATTATGCAATATGGTTATGTACCCGGTACCTATCGGTTAGACTGAATATTGAAAGTCCCTGAATTATTATTATTAATTTGTTATTTTTAACGTATGTTTATGTATAGGTAGCGTTAAAAAACCTTTAGCTTTCCATAAGACGTGTATAAAAATCTATGCTTTTTTTAATGTCCCGATTTGTCCCGATTTTTGAACCTTGGTGTCCCGATTTTAATACAATTTCATCTGGCAGCCCTATATGTTTCTCTTTTCAATATCACTCTAACTTCACTTAAGTGTATGTTTCACTTAACCTACGTATGACACTTGTAGGTTTGTAATTTTCTAAATTCCTTTTCTCCTTTATAAAACATTTAACGCGTAAAATTAATATAATGTACAATAATAATGTTTTTATATTGCTATGTTTTATAAATACAATAGTTTTTGGTTTCCTTGTCTTGTTTTCAAATTTTACTTCAGTAATCTATATACAGGGTATGCATTTGCATTAAAAAAAAATTATTATATAATTTACGTCTTAGGTAAAATTTTGAGGTTTTGTAAGCTATCACTCTGACAGTTCCTGACATTTTCATTTGTTAAAAAAAAATACATTTTTCGTAACGAAATGTGGCTCATAATTTTGTACACTGTTCAGAATGAATTGACATTGAAGCTTCAGCAAGCAGAATATTGAAAGTGACCGCAATCAATAATGCTAACGCAGCTGGAGGGGAGATGTACTGATACCCTGTCATACACTGAAAATTGTACTCTAATGCACTAAACTTCGAAAACAGTTTTCCAAAGCCATTGTCAGTCGAGTGGTTTTTGAAATACTGTTTTATGAGGGTTAAAATTGCATTTGCTACCTCAAGGCGTGGTGGCAACGCCGACTTAAGCTAAAACAATCATTTTCACAAAAAGACCCACGGAAGAGGTTGACCAAACCATCAACCATTAGTCGCCTTCTTTTTCAGCTGCCGAACATGTGTTGTTATAGCTTTCAAAACCCTAAATTTTAACAAATCCGGTTATTTTCTTATAAAACCGTAGTTTTTTTTTGTCACTTTTTAAAAGTGTTTTGATGTTGCTCCTTTTTAGTACGGATCATATTTTTTTAACCGCGTCGTTTTTCGTTTTGTGTAATCTTAGAATTTGCTGTGGCGAGATCAGTATTTTTTGTTTATAATTTTTTCCTATTTAAAAAATACACAGCAACCAAAAATCGTCTATTCATAGGTATATGTTTTACTAAATTACAGTTGCTGCCTATATAATATATATATATATGACTATTTTATAAATTAACTAATAATTGTTCGTTGTATTTACGAGTTCAGTTAAATTATTTAATTCGTTATTTTGTTAAGACTATTCCTAAAAAATATTTTTTTGTTTGTTTCTTAAATGGTTCATGTGTATAGTTTTTGTATATATATATTTTTATATATTGTAATTTGTTTAATTAAGCCTACTATTGTCTGTTTTCTAAATTTATAGTTAGTTATTTAGTTTATTGTAATAAAATAATATATATATATTTTTTTATTTTTATTTTTATATTTGTTTTTTGTTTCTTCATTCGCCTTGTATTTTAAGTTGACAAATGTTTTGGTTCCGTTCATTTAGTCCATTTTAGTTGGGTTTCTTGACCATAACCCGATATTGTTGTTGTTTCGAATTAAAAATTTTGTTTTTTTTTTATGTCTTTGAGTAGTCTTGGATTAAATTAAATTTAATAAGCGTATTCCCTCTAATACATCGCCATTTGTAATCATGTCACATAGTCCCGATTGGGATACTCCTCATTGTAACGCGATGCTGATGCATGCTCTTTAGTTTGGAAAGAGAACAAAGTAATTCTTATAATAATAAAATGTCCTGCATTATTCTAAACTAATAAATATGAGCAATATTTGTATATTTTGCAAACGGGTAAAAGGATTGAAAAATACATGTAATCTAGCAAGGTTTCTTATGAGTTATTAGACAGTGATATCGAACTCTAATGAAACGAAATAGCGACAGGTTCAAGTGGAACGATTGTTGGTTCATTTGACAGTAATTTCAATGAAATTAAATGAAATGCGACACCGACAAGTTGAAGTGAAACTTTCTCAGGTATCTGAATTTTGAACTCCTATGAAACGAAAAAGCAACAGGTCACATTGAAACCCTTCGTAAATCATGGGGTATCTAGTAATTCGGGAATGCGATGAAATTAACAAGCGACATGTTGAAGTAATACATCTAAAGGGGCTTATTAGGCAGTGATACCGAACTCCAATGAAACGAAATAGCGACAGGTTCAAGTGGAACGATTGTTGGCTCATTTGACAGTAATTTCAATCGCGGTGAAATGAAAGGCGACAACCGACAAGTTGAAGTGAAACTTTCCACAGTTTAAAAAAATAAATAAATAGGTGGTGCAACAGGCGGGTAGACACCATAGGTTGAGTTTCTATTTTTGGGACGAATGGAAGGGACCTACAATTTTATGCCGGGTCCGAACGGCTGAATTGAGAAGCTTTTTCAGGGCAGTCATACTCTCGGATGTTTGTCAGACGTTCGCGAGAGGTGCGGCGCAGAAGAAAAACCCTGTAGGTAGATGTAATTTGTTTTTTTTTTCGGGGGATCGAACATGGGATCCCTCGCACAGTAGTCCAGCACACTAACCACTGCGCTACTGCGACCACCTTTCCATAGTTTGTTGGGTATTAATTCTGAACTCCTATGAAACGAAACAGGAACTTGTTCAACTTGAACGTTTTCTTGGCGAATGGTCCAAGTCACACTTCACTCGTGACTCTTTAAGCAATAATTCCGAACTCCGATGAAATGGAAAAGTGACAGGAAAGTGCATTTAGTAACGCGCGTGCTGAGGTAGCTCGGGGTAGAATGAGACATGCGAGAGGAACAAAAAGCCGACCAAGGGGAAGCTAGAGGTATCGCACGAGGTAGGACATCTTTCCTTCATGCTGCTTTAAGTGGACCCACCATAACTCTAGATCTTTCGTCACGGACTCTAAGGGCGCTATCATATGTTGTTTTTCCCTGACAGCTGTTATGAGTATAAAAAAAATTTACAGGAACTCAGTATAATATTTCGGAAAAGGTCCAATTTATTTAGAAATTGAAGTCAAATGGCCAACTCCTTCGTTATCGTTTGTTTGGATTTTAGAGCAGCTCGAAACTGACAAAAAAGTTCCTCAAAAAACCGTATTTTCAGATGAGGCGGGGCTTCATCGCGGTCGTATTTAGGGTTCCGAAAATCCTCCCGTCGTCATAGAGAAACCAATGCATCCATAGCGGTCTCAAAAAACAGATCTATAGCTTTGGCACTTTAAATAAATATGCAAATCTGCTCATAATTCGACTTAACTAATTGATTCGCTTGATATAATGACAGCAGCTGTCATATGTAGTCTTAATATCGAAAATAATGGAGCAAACAACTTACCCTCCTCCATTAAAATCACAGAACTCGTTTCGGGATTATTGCTTGAAACCGAATGCGTTATCATGCTAAAGTCTTCCTCCATAAGAAAGGGTGCATTCCATCGGGTGCGCGGTGTTGTTCTTGGTGACGAATACAAGCTCAAATTTGTCGGACTTATAACGCCTGACATCGTCGATATCGAACTTGTATAGCCCAAGAGCTGTAAAAAAAAACACTGTAGCAAATAGGTTCCATTCCAAATGTCTGGTTAAGATGAACTTACCGGAGTTGGTTGCGAATGAAAGTTGTTGAACGGCACATACTCACGGCCATTCGGTGGATAGGGATTACTTGAGATACGTGCCAGATGCTTTCGAGTCACATCCAAGTGACTCAATGGCGGAGACCCGGAACCCATTTCAGTCGTCTGTCCAATGTTACAACCGTTGCTGCCGCTATTCGCACTGGAATTTGCAGCAGATCCACTGCCAGAATTTGAGCCTGCACCATTTGCACTGGAACCAGATGTTGACGCCGATGAATTTCTGGGACCACCACCACCACCACCCGCACCGCCGCCACCGCCGTTTGAGGAACCACCACTGGGTATACTCGGATCTTGATCTTGATGGTGATGGGATGGTGATGACATCGCTGATGCTGATCCCGCTGGTGGTGTGATCGAAGACGGCGGACTGCCAACCATAGTCAGATCACCAGTTGAGCGGATAATAGCGACTGGTCTCGCCATAGGCGGTAAAGGCGGCGGCGGCAGCATTGTACTATATTGGGCATATTGAGCCTTCGGACTTCGTCCGACGTGTTGCACTTGAAATTGAGTTGCAGCAGCAGCAGCCGCCGCCGATGCAGATGCCGCTGCAGCCGCGGCTGCTGCTGAACTCGAATTATGGGGATTATTGTCGGTTTCCTGACAGACAAAAGTCACAAAGTCAGAGAGTGTATCGTGACCATTTCCAACCTCGGTCGAGTACTTGGCCGCGACCACATGTGGATGTGTTGAATGGTGCGGGTGTTGCGGATGGTGCGAATGATGTTGATGACCTTGTGCGGATTGCTGTTGTGCCTGTTGCTCCTGTTGCGTTTGGCTGCCGTCACTAGATGCCTGCGAGTCGGATGGCCCGGACGGACTACTGTGCTGATAATACACCGCGCTGGGACTTACCGCATGTGGCACCAATCCGCTAGCGTTGTGCTGAATTAGTACTGCAAATTAAAAAAAGACAGTTCAAATAACCGCGAAGGTTCTCAAGAGATGCGAGAAGTAATTATACCTTCGTTGGATCTTGATTGAGACATGGTGAGCAGTCTAGAGGTAGAGTAACCAGTCGGTGTGTACCTTTGCAGAGAAATACCATCACTAGATGAGTTGCCAGCCAGTGATTGATCACTATGGCGGAGGATGACTGAGAAACTACTGCCAGTGCCGTCTGGTGGCGAGGAACATGGATCGTTTTTGCATGACGTTTGGGCACGCAGTAAAGGAGAACTTGATAAATGCATTCCACGGGGATCCACAAAGTCAACTAGAGACCATACAAAATATATAGTTTCAAGCTTGCTAAATGCTACCTGTTACCACTTACTGCTATATCCGCTAGCTACAACCATTGAGGGACCAATCGAACGGTCTGTCACCGCAGACACAATGCCACCAGGTGGCGCTGACAATGGGTACGTATTGCAATCGTATATACTGCTGGCATTCTCCATTTTGATGGTATTCGTGTTCGTCTGAATGAGGTCGTTGGTTTCGTCCAGAATAGAGGCTGTTCGGAATGAGGAGGTGTGGGAGGTATGGCGAGAATACAAAAGAAGAAAATAGAAGAAAAACCGAAATAGAGAAACAATGTTATGGCATGGAGTTTTAGTGCATGCAATTAGATGTGGACTGGTATTAGAGTTATTACTGTTAGGTTATTTGCCTAGCGATACCTTTCGAAAGCTTCCAAAGTTCCTTGGAAGAGAACACACCTGTGGCCAGTATGATATCATTGCATATAACTCCATTGTAGGGATTATGAGTGTAGCCTGAAATGAGATAAGTTTTAAATTGGTTTACAATTGGGACATGTGCATTGTGCATCTAAACTGCAAAGTGAAGTAAATCGTGTGCTTCATTTTTACCATCACATAAACTGAGACCTACTACACATAGAATAATGTGACACCCATTGATGGAATGTCAAACGATTCAAATTTTAATTTTACCCCCCTATAATAGCCGATCATCGATTACTGTCAGTCCATGCTAAAGTGCTGTCAAAAAACGGCTGTGTTATGATTCGAAAGCATGGGGTAAGAGCAGCTAAGGCCAATCACACCACAGACAAAAACTATATACAGATCAGTAAGTCCATATAAAAGGAACACAAATGGGCGCGTTCGTAGATATCCATTTCAATAATATCGAGGCTGATTTAATGTAAACGCAGTTTACGCAGAACACACTCATTTTAAGCAAGCGTCGGATTAAGTCCAAGATCTCTTTTTCTTTATATTCGGTGCTGGAAGTCTGAGAGATATGGAAGGTCCGTTTAAGCAACCTATCCTCGTGACCCTTTCAATAGATAAGCCTGGCATTGAAAATGATGAAATGAATATACAACAGCTCTTCGGTCGCCAAAAACTGGTCCAGAGAGGACAAAATTAACAGTAACAAGTAGCATCGTTTAAGAGACTCTATAGCTGTCGCATTCCCATTAAAATGTGTAAGTAGAAAGACTTATCCAATAATGGCGATCAAAGAGGTCTTATATTGGCTCAAGAAAAACGCCATATACGCCAAGGATATCTGCATATTTTCGGACAGCCAAGCAGCCATCAAATCCTTGGATTCGATCTCTATAACTTCTCTAACAGTAGTAGCTCTCGACCGCCGATCGTCTCTTACGGAAATGGCCGAACAGTTCAACATTCACCTAATTTGGATGCCGGAGTATAGAGACATTCAAGGGATATCTAAGGCCGATGAAATCGCCAGAATAGGAACAACTCAACCCATTCTGCTGAATAAAGTCACCCTAGGGATACCAATCGCTACTTGCAAACGAAAATTGAAGCTGAATACTGTCGAGAGAACAAATTGTAGGTGGACAAGTGGCAACATCTGTCTAGCGACAAAACAAATTTGGCCTAAGATGGATTTGATTTACCTGATGGGTAAACATGCCGTAAGGCTAGGCCATATACGCCATTAGTTGTTGACCAAGGAGCAACTGGAAAGAAACTGATCAGCGATGCTAATTGGCAAATAGTTCGCTTTGAGTCATACCCTGTGTAATCAAATGGGACGACCGATGCACACGACACTACTGGTTGAAAACTCATTTGCGATACACAAAAAAAGAACAGTTTGCAACCAGCCGACTGTTGATTTGCATGTCGGGTTGCCTATTGATTTCAGTTTCTAGTTTGTCGAAGATGAGCGAACAATAGACCAACCTGTTGCTGGTGGGGGAGGCTGAAAAACATAGCGACACTGAACGAACTATAGATTTTGATTGTTGATTCAAGTCACCGCTGAGTCCGTAACTGGTTTGTAATCCGAGTTGCCAACTGATTTAGTTTTTTTTTCATTTGCTCCGTGTGCTGATTAAAATTCCAGACATTTTCAGATTATGTAAAATCAAAAGAATGGACAAAAATGAAAGAAAGACTCGCGAGAATTCGCAAACTTTTTCAGCAACAACAAAATACATTATGGTTGTCAACCTCTCAGTGGTATTCAGTAATAATCGGTGGCCAAGTGCTCATCGATCAGTGTTGTTTCACTTTCTGGGAAAACAATTAACAGCCTTCCGAAAAAGGAATGCATACGGAGTATCAACTTTCGGAATTCAACTGATCAAACAAATCACTTAAGGAATCTTATGATAAATGACAAGATTTAAGAACAAAAATTTAAATATTTATATATAACATTCACTCACCCTTCTGTTTACGTTCATCGTCTCCTTTTTTATTATTATTATTGTTATTATTGTTGTTATTATTATGATTGTTATTATTATTATTGTATATTAGCGGTGGACTTAGAGTATCGTGTGTATTTATAAAATTCGCTAAATACAAGTCCAATTCTCGCACAGAAACATTTATATGATACGGATTGACACACAATCCCGGATGTGTGCATTCTGGATTTTTTTCTAAACGCTCGCCATCAGTACTTTCGAGCGGTATCGCCTTAAATAATATCACCATAACCAAATCTAGTCGCCAGACTTTATCGGCTTGTCGTAAACAATCGATTCGTCGCATTTTACCCTTTTGATCGGGATTCGAAAGGACACAAATCGATTGACGTTTCCCCGTTATGCTTTGTACAAAATCTTCGCGGCACTCTTGGGTGATATCTTTGCGTAGTTTGCCTAACAGACGCGATGCCCATTTTTGCTTCACTTCCGCTTTTTCGTTCTGAAAATAAAAAGCAAAAAAATAAAATGAACATTTTAGTGTGGTTAATAAATAATCTACGATATTTGAAATACATAACAGATATAGCCCCATATAACGACATGGCATACGGCTAAACTTGAAGCTACATACATGAATCACGAGCACAATGACAGTACTAGAGCTTCTTTCTCCAAACTTAAAACATTTTCAATCACGGAACCTCTAAAACCTAATTAATAGTACCAACAGCTTAATACACGGAATAGCTTCAGTCCTTATGGAAAGATCCATGTACAAAGTATCAAAAAATGACAAATCAATCAAATCACCTTATGATTCGGCTTTTTAAAAACATATTCAGAAAAATATGGTCAGTTATTCGCATTGCAAAAGTTGAGCTGCATATACAAAATGAAAACATAGTTCGCACTTATAGTCATCCGTGGCTTCGATATTACGTAAAACGTCCCAAAAATCGACGTTTTAAAATGTCGCTCTTAAAATCCTAAAACGCAATAAACGCTCCAAAAAAATTCACCGAAAAACACTTAAAAAGCCTTCCAAAACAAGTTGCAAAAAACCGTCCGAGATTAACTCTAACAAAAAAATATTTAAAAAAACTCAAAAAAAAATCCAAGAAAATAAAGATAGAAAAAAACCGTCACAGAGATTGGTCGAAAAACACCCCGGCGAGCATCCAAAATAATGCCACAAGAAAAGAACTGAACGCTCCAAGGAAAAGCCGCAAGAACTGTTCAAAGAATAGCCAAAAACTGCCTCAAATAACGTTCCAAAAATGCGCTCAAAACCTACGTTAAAATATTTGGAAAACGCTCTAAAAAACACCACAAAAAAATATAACTACTTTGGATGCATGTAACTAGAGAAAAGGCCAGTGAAAAATGTGTATACTCCAAAAGTATGTACGTGGAACTTCAATAAGTCGAACTCTAAAAATGAAAGAACATTCGAGTTATAGAAACTTCGAGTTATGGAGTCCCGAAGTTGAAAATTTGAAAACGCTGAGTTCTCAATTAAACTTCGAGTAATAGAGAAATTCGGCTTTGTCTGTATCTTTGGCCGCGTTCCATTGACCGCTAGATGACTAGCGGCATGCCAAACTACATATAAAAAAAAACTGACATTTCAGCATTTGCACTAGAGCTCTAGCACATTTTGTGAAATATTCTTTTCTGGGAAATTTTTCCATCTAGCACAAAATGAACTGCTAGATTGAAAAAAATAACGAACTGTCAAAACAAAAGTGAAAGTGCAGAAGTCAAATATTTCCAATTTGGTGTAAAATGGGAATTTAAACTTCTATGTAGTTAACATACATTGTATTTGTTTATTTAAATTATAATGTACTAATAAATATGCGGTATGATGGCCTAAAATACATTTTTGACTCTCATGAAGATGAAATAATACGAATTGAAATTGGTTTTAATGTCACTTTGCCGCTGCCGCTAGATCTCTAGCGCCAGCGTTCCTCCATCAGGGATATTATGTGCTAGATGACTAGCGGTCAAAGGAACGCGGCCTTTGTATCGTTGTCGATTTCCGTAAAGCTTGTAAATTGATTGCGTACAAGCTTACGACAATCAGAAATTATTGTGTAATATGAGCGTCCAGCGATCACAATCCGGATCAAGGCCAAATTTGAGAGCATCAGGCTGATCTGTCCCCACATATGAAATGCATGACGCAGCCAAGTAAACATTCCACGATCTTCGCGAGAAGACATATGATAGAGCCCGAAGTACGATGTCAATATTGTACAGTCAGAAATTAGGACTTTTTTGGGGGCGAAACGGCTTCATCATCAGCAAACGATTTCCACGCCTTAATATACACAAATGGACTTGTCGGTCTCCAGATAAGAAACGTTCAAGCAAATTGATTAGTTTGGAATAAACGGCCGACATACCTCCCTTGGCATCACTTTCAACATGCCCTCTGAAGTGTTGCCACCGATGGCACTGGGCACTGGGTTACACGACGACCACAACGACCTCAACGAAATCTCTAGTAGAAGCGAAAATTAAACAACGAACTTTACTGGTGGGCCAAATACAAGTTTCTTTTTAAAAATGTAATAATATGAACAAACTTAAATTTGTTTCATGTATTATGGCTTTATTAGTAAGAGCAAATAATCCCATTAATTACAGAACAAAACGTCGTGGAAGTGGTATCCTCGGCTGGCTTCTCAGTAGCGCCTTCTGTCACTCCATTTTTCCAAGACCTTGTTAATGGTTTCGGACTGTAGCTCAGCGATTCCTTGGATGATATTTGAATTATGTACTTGAATCGTTTTTTGATTGTTGGCATAACATCGGTCCTTCACGGTTCCTAAAAAAAAATGTCCAAAGGGGTAAAATCGCAGCTCCGA
This sequence comes from Cheilosia soror, assembly GCA_949372485.1. NCBI lineage: Eukaryota > Metazoa > Arthropoda > Insecta > Diptera > Syrphidae > Cheilosia > Cheilosia soror. The sequence continues at coordinate 4,095,614 of OX443565.1, read as the reverse complement.
AGCGGCCAATTGACATCGCCGACAGCTGATAACATGATTTGGGAATTTGGTGCGCTAAAGATGGATTGTGGCATGGCGCACCATCCTGCATGAACCAGAGGTCGTCCAAATTCATGTCTTCAATTGCAGTAAAAAAAAAGTCGGTTAACGTGGCTCTGTACGCCTACCGTTGACCAAAACGTTGTTTCCAGCCTCATTTTCGAAGAAAAATGGTCCAATGATTTCACCACTCCACAATCCGCACCAAACTGTCACTCACAGCCGATGCATTGGCTTCTCGATAATAACGTGCGTGTTTTCCAGATACGGCAATTTTGTTCGTTAAGGTAGCCGTCGAGATGAAAATGCGCCTCGTCGGTGGGTGCTTCAGTGCGGCCAAAACTTCTTTTCAAAAAACGCACTATTTGGGCTACATATCACTCACTTTGGAAATAAATTTTAAATATTTCCCAACGTTGTTCAAGCGTAAGGCGACTTCGTACCGCGGAGGTATGATACTGACTTTCTGTCAAGATTTTGAGCGGAAAACAGCTGTCAGTGTCAAAATAACCTATGATTTAAAAAGAAACCACTAGATGCCCCACCATGTACATATATACTGCGACATTGGCCTGGTAAAAAAAAACTTTAAATGATTAAGGTGGCTATGTCATGTAAAGCTCTCTAGCCCATCAAGTCTTCTTAGTCAATGTCCTCAATGCTACTATATACTTCAATCGCTATATACTTCAATTCATATGTCTTACTTACAGACTGTCAGTGTCAATTAAAATTTCTTTCAATATACTGTATTTACCTGTAATTCGTCTTTGCAATGCCTCTCCTCCTCAAGTGACATACGCTTTTCGTGTTTCTTGTAGTATTTCCTCTTCGCCGCTTGTAAATTGAACCATGAGTACGAAAAGGATTTAACGAATGGCAGGAGGGCCTCAATGAACGGATGAAATTCATCCTGCATCAATTCAAATTCACGAAACGGAATCAAATTTGAAATAAAAAAAAAACAGTAATCAGATAAAAACAATTTTTTTTTTATTAAACAGAAATATATTAAAACTGAATTGCAAAATTAAATAAATTTAAGGGCGCCAGGAATTAGATAAAAAAAAACAAACAAATAAAGCATAAAAAATAATTATTTAATTTTTTCTCTTAATGCAATTATTATTTTAGTGTAAATAAACAAACGAAACAAAAACATAAAGCAACTTTAAGTGACAATAGTTAGTAATAATGATAAAAAGCAAAGAATCAAAAAAAAAAAAAAAACAGAAAAATGTTTTCTCAAATTACACTAACACTGAAAAAAGAAAAAAAAAGTTGGTAGTAAAAAAATACATAGAACAATACACAGAGAAAGACATTTAGGTGGTTAAATTTTGACAGACAAAAATATTGAATTTGAAAAAAAAACAGAAAAACATTGACATAATGTATGTTAACAAAAAACAATGCATATCGAAATAATATCACAAAACTGATGCGTATTCGTAGATTTACATTTAATGTGACAGCGTTATTTACCAGTCGCTTTTGTATTACAGAATTTTACTTTCATTGCAGCAAAAACTTAAATTCCAAAATTATGTGGGCAAAAGCGTACGTAGACTTATGTCAAAATATTGGTAGGTACTAGAAGAACCTTCTTATTGTTCGTTAGTTGATCTATAACTCGTTTTTTCCATTAACGAGGTTAACGAGGTATGGGTATGGAGATAATAGAAGAATACAGTAGTCAAATACATAAAGTAAGTAGTAGTTTTTAGAAAGTAGTAGCAGACTTTCACGTTTTCAGCGCTATACTTGGTGGTTGAAATCGCATCGTCACCTCCACTCGGTGCTCGGTTCACCGAAAGGAGAACTAACGACGAGCGTTGGAGTTACCTTCTCAGGAACTAGAAGCAGAGAAAACATTCGCTCTGAAGATCCAACCCAAAACAATGTGCGGCACAGGCCCCACAAGCCGCTCAGGAAAGGGAAACAAAATTGTGATGAAAAAACAAAATATGCCTCGCATGAACAAATCAAAAATGTTGACAACGAAACGTATCAAGGCCAAAAGATCCCGAGAATCGAGCGGTAGAATCAATTGAGGGACGCCAATGCAAATTTTAAGAAAACCCATATTTCCATGGACTTGAAAGCCGCTTATGACAGCATCATGGGGATGTGCTATACAGACCTAAGAAGTCTCATGTAGAGACTGAGGGTTTGGTTCACCCCAGAATTCTGGTATCTTCAACATGAAGTTCAACTTAAGCCTTCACTTGGAGTGTCAGTAGGTCAACAAGCCGATTGGGGCTTTTAAAATATTTTGCAAATGAATTTTGTGACGCCTATTTCACTAGAATTCAAAAGTCTTTTAAACGTTCCATGTGTTTATGCTTTTTATTCAATTTTTGTGTCCATTTTCTCCAATAACTCAGAACTCTTGGGTCATGACATTCAACAAACATGCACGTGGAAGCGCTATAGGAGGCTCCCTGATGAGCTTTCTTTATGCCTTTCACCATCCCATGCCCATCACCAGTTGCAAAACCTCGCTACCTCCAAATTTAAGCGGTTAAATGAAAACATTACAAGAAACAATTCGATGAATATCGTCCCTCTAAATCTCTCTCGAAAAAACCTTTGCAAGTTGGTTGTCATTGTCGATCGAAAGACAGTTCAGTAGGATAAAGACCAGCTCAGTGTGCAATTTGCAGATGCCAGATGTGCAAGTAGCATTATCTTTGTCAAACTAGCCGCCCGTACTTTCCTGGAATAGCTCTTTTAAGTTTCACAGAGTCGAGCAAACTGATGCTGTCAAGGAGATGCTTGAAGTCAAATCTAAAGATGTTGGTGTTAATGGTATCCGCCCTTCATTTGTCAAAAATTATACTTCCGGCTATGGCTCATGTTCTATTACTTTCTTTGTATTAACCAGCACTGAAAAAGCACTAAACCCCTACTAATATGATCGTAAGACCACCATATCGTCCCACCAATTCATTTGCCGGTGCTCCCAAAAAAGTAATAGACATAGACGCCCGCAAGCAAAAAAAAGCGTCGCTGTGGTCAGTTTTTTTTTCAGTTCTTCTATGGCTGTACGTCCAAATTGACGCGCGCAAAAAAAAAAACAACTGGTACAGCACTGACCTAATGTTGCATTTTTGCAGCCTACCAGTGGCATGACTGATCCAAGGTTTTATGAACTGACAGACGCTGCTTTCTTGACTACCGAAAATGTAGTAGTTGGACTAGTTTCCGCTGTCACATTAATATTATATTCAAAGAGTGTGTGTGGAATAAAATAAAATATAATTTAATAAACACTTAGCAACATAATAAAAAAGATAACAAAATAAATAAAATTTAGTTAAACAACAACTATTTATATGAAAAATGCATTGAACTCAGTTTCAGTTTATTTGAAAAAAAAAACAACAATTATTTTTAACAATGCATTTTTCATTTGTAGTAAATAAAATTAATAAAAATGTTGTGAAATATAGCAAAATATGCTCCAAACACCGAAATTTGCACATTAATAATTAATTATTGGTTTATTTAAACATACACATATATATAATATTTATATATTCATTTAAACCAATTATATATTTTTTTTACTAAATTGCATTGCTTTAATGTCAACACAGACAGGTATACATTTATCTAACATACAGAAACACACACCAAGAATTTATTTAAAAAAAAAAATGTTTTCCTTAATTTTTGCATTAGTCACGCTGCGTTTTTAAGTTTGAGTCTAATTAAAAATTTAATTTAATTTATGTGATTATGAAAAAAGAGAAAAACAAAATTATATAGATAATTATTGTGTTAAATAAAGTGTGTAAACGCCCCAATGTGTTAAATGCTTAATACCTTGTATTTTTCAACTAGCTTTTTATTTTTTTTATTAGATAGATACATAAATTATAAATCATTTAATTTATTTTTTAACTTATTGAGCCAATTAGGGTTTGTTATTATATTTGGGTTATAGAATTTTTTTTATTATGTCAAACTTTTCTATTGGTCGGCCAAAAATAGGCTTTTTAGTTGGGCAAAAATGTTAATATGAGCTGCAATATTGATTCAAATCTTCTGTCAGCCTTTCAATATGCTGAAAGGAAAATTTGTTAAAATGGCCCTTCACTCATGTATTGATGAGTCTCTAAATTTCTAAAGAAATAGATGAAATTTGGTAGCACTTATGGGCATTTAGGAGGTTTATCAATTTCGAAGGCAAAGGTTCGCGAGAGGTGGCGCAATGGAAAAAACCTTAAGATGTAATTTGTGTTTTTCTGTCCACCGTAGGTACTCTTCTCATCACTGATGAGGTTGAGAGCGGCTTGAGTTGGAGTGACTAATGTCAGTGAAGTCGATGTGAAACGTCTTTGACTAGGGCCTTCCATTAGTAGATTGGTGAGCGATTTGTTTTTGGATACCGCTCATTGTCTATAATGAGCGTAGAGGGTATTTTTCCAACCTAGAAAGTTTAAAGACGGGCGACGGGCTTCATAATAAATTAGGGAGAATCGTTGCTGTAGCACTTGTCCCAGGACAATACTCCATTAGTCAGTCAAATGCAATTATTTTCTTATAAGCAGTAGAAAAAAGACGGAAACAATCAAAATAAAAGTGGGTTGCCACACAATAACCTCAAAGACCCACATAAAATGCCTCGGAGTCATACTAGATATAAGGCTATATTATAAAATGCTCCTTAAGGGCGTAAGTCGCAATGCAGCCAAATTCAGCGCTGCTCTCTCAAGAATCATGCCCAATAGTGGAGGCCCTAGACATAGACACAGTCGATGGCCACTATTGGCGGGAGTAGTAGCGTCCATAATTCTCTGCGCCTCAGCAATCTGGACGAGCGCCATGAAGACAGGAAAAGTAGAATAAATGCATTGAGAATGTGCTGCGAATACCGTACCACTTCCAGCGACTGACGCAGCCTGTGTTATAGCAAAAATACTACCAATATACATTTTGGCGGAAAAGCAACAGGCGCCAGTACGAACTAAAACACTCAGAAGAACAGCAAATCTGCCCAAACCGGCGAAAGCCGATGTCACTAAGGTTGTGTAGGATATAAGAGTGGCAAGAACGCTGGAATGCATCCGATACAGGCAGATGGACGCATGAACTTATACCACAAATTCAGCTATGGATAGAGAGACAGCATGGGGAAATAGGGTTCCACCTAACACAGTTTCTGACAGGTCATAGAAAATCACACACTATTACTGGGTACGGGCCCGGTTTCGTCTTTTAAAGAGTATCCCAGCGAAAAAAAATCACATCAATCAGGCACCCTGTAACCTTTAAAATGCTCAGCTGTTTTCCTGACTTCATGCTTTCGTTCTTCGAATTTAAATTACTTTGGCTAAAAGCCAAACAAATTGATGAAACGCGAACAAATTGTCAAATTTATTCGCAATCCCCATCATTTAATTCGCGTTCCACAAACTAGCGAATAAACCATTCGTTCGAACCTAACCACAAACATTGCGTATAGAAACTGATGAAAACTGATGATAGAAAAGTGTTCATGTGAACGAAATGTCAAAACTTGCGAATATTCGTTCGTTTGTAGGTAGTTGATCGCTTTCATGTGAATGGTCCTTTAAACGTATCTCTCTAGTCAAAATCTTGCAAGGTGTACTTAAAACTTACAAAGTGTGAAGGCAAGAAAGATATCGAATCATCTGGAGCAACGCATTAATTGGCCTTTTGTACTTAATAAAGATATGATTATCTGAATTTTATCAAGAAAAAAAAAAGGTTTAGTCGCCCTAAGGCAGTCCTTAGGAAACCAACCAACCAAACAACCATCGAAAAAAGATAAAATTTCTTGATTTTGTTTACTTTTTTATTAAAAGCTGTTAGGTAGCAAGTAGCACTAAGTGCCGTTTTGTTACCACAACTCATTTGACCTGGTTGTTAAAGTTTATCGAAGTGGAGAGTTTAGATCCAGCCTGTGAAATTAAAAAAGGTTATAAGTTCTTTGATGCTATTCTTCGAAACTTCCTCGAGGGATGTGGAAAAGGGTTTACCCAGAGTTCGCGTCTAGTCTTAGCTAGTGCCGGACAAGCGCATAGGTAGTGGATGAGGGTTTCTTTTTCGGTTGCGTCGTTACAATTGCGAGGGTGTGTGGGATGCCTAATCTGGCTGCCAGTTGCCTGTGGTAATCGCTGTTATTCTGCCTATATCTTTACGTGTTTTACTTAGGAGGTGGGTTGTTTTTTCCCTTCTATAATTTGGCCACATCCTTCTGGGATATGATGCAATTTTTTAGCCTATTTGAGGTTGGCTTTCGAAAGGGATTCTTCGGAAATTTTTGCTTTGACTGCTCCTATTAGAATGTGGACCGATTCCGCCAGTGAGCAGTGGAGGATTGAACCTTGCTATGGCCTGGACCCAGGTCAGGCTAATCCTGAAATGATCAAGCGAGGGCAGGTCCTCTCGACATTGTAGTACTAATTTTGAGGTTATATTGACTGAGGCGATAGCCCTGATCGCAGCTTGATTGTCAATGAATATGTCTACCTTTTGCCTCGGAACTATGTCCATGTGTAGTTTGATTAGGAGACAGGCTTCACGGATAGCAAGTATTTCCGTCTGAAACACTCTGGCTGTGTCCGGGAGCCTGAATGATTTTGAGATGCTCAGAGACTCCGAAAATACACCCGCACCTACTCCACTGTCCATTTCGAGTCCCTGTTCAACCGTCCTTCCTGCCAGTCTAGTCTTGAGGGGAATTCTACCTCAAATTGTTTTTTAAAAAGTACTTTATTCTACAGTAAGCAGAATGTTGTTATGACCGTAGGGTCTCGCATACCAACACCCCGACTCTATGAGTCTGATCGCGCTATGTATTGTGCTGTTTGTGATATCAAGGGGTAAGGGTAATAAGTGCAGAAGGACAGTGAGGGCGTCTGAAATAGTTGACCGCAGAGCGCCTGTGGTGCCTATACATGACGTTCTTTGGACTCTGTTGAGCTTGGTTATGTTGTAGGCTTTTCTAAGAGCCGGCCACCAAACTACTGAACCCGTAAGTAAGGATTGGGCGTACTACGGCTGTGTACATCCGTCAGTTTTGGTTGCAGGCCCCATCTTTTGCCAAACATTCTGCTGCAGGCATAGAAAGCTATGCACGCTGTCTTTACCCGCTGCTCGATGTTGAGTTTCCAGTTGAGCTTGGGATCCAGGATCACTATCTAGCACTGGAGGATAATGAGAGTGGTTGGCCGTTTAGGCGAGGAAGTGTAAAGCCGGGTATTTTGGTCTTGGTGGTGAAAAGCATAATTTCGGAGACCGCACAATCTTGCCCAGGTGCTAACCTTCGACAGAGCGTTCTCCATAATTTCGCTTATTACGAAGAGAAACTTTCCTGACACCAGTATCACCTTATCGTCCGCGTATGCGACTACCTTGACTCTGTCTCTATCTAAACTATCGAGTATTTTGTTCATTCCTTTGAGCCATAGCAGTGGTGAAACAACACCTCCTTGGGGTGTCCCTCTGCTGGCGTATTTGGTTTTGGGTGCTATTAAAAGTTGACGGACGTAAAACATCCTTTTTTTTGTTATATAATATTATTTATGTATTTATTTGTGTAATGCAAAAATTTTGAAATTTAACAAAAAAAAATTGGATTGTTCCTTCTTTTATTGTTTGTCGCCTTACGAATAAATCAAGAGTGACAATCAATGTTTGTGTGATGGAATGCAATGGTTACTAAAATATTATTAGTATTATAATTTTAATTTTTTATTTTTTTAAATCAAAATATGCCTGTTTTTAAAGTTTTATATATTTAAATATTTGCAAAAATTAAATAAAATCGTCAACATTATTTTTTTTGTTTTTTTTTTTATCTTGCGTATATATTACATAAGTTACAAAATAAAATAAAATGTATTTTCTATATGGCTAAATAAAGTATTTACAGCATATTGATTGTCCCGAAGATCATGATAGAATGGTAAACAAAAGATCACAAGTCTGGAGTGAGGAAGGAAAAAGTAGAAAGTTTCGACGTCGTATCGTTTGGAACATAAGCACGGCGGTACTCTGTGACTAGGGACCTAAACGTCCGAAAGCTGGTCTCAGAGACTAGGATTGGATGTACAGTCAAGGGAAGCAGAAAATGCGAGGTAGCCATCTTCTTACTATCGTCTGTTATGGTCAATAACAATGCTGATCAACCGATTTTATTGCAAGACCTTCAAGTACTTCAAGTCAATTACAAATAGTACAGTTCTGTCAGGAGGAATCCGCAAAAAATTAACTCGATACGATTTAGAGAAGAGCTCGACAAGTTTGCCAAAACTCATGAGCAAACTTGTCGAGCGCATCTCTAAATCGTATTCGCGGATTCCTCCTGATAAAACTCAAAACAAGACGGAAGGAAGGTCGGATATTCTTTAAAAGTTGGGGATCTTAGGTAAGACCAGAACTGCCTTTGGAACAGAAACCCTTGCAAGTCATTCACCCCTATTCCCGTTGGCGTTTGTCGTAAACGACTCGTATTTCACTTCGTTTTTTAGCCCGTGTTTCTAACTTTTTTGAGACAAATGAATTGAAATGATGTCAAACACATAGATAAGGACATACAATTGTTAGCAAAAGTTGAAAAAAAAATCTGAACATCGTTTTACAACGACACGAAAAATGAGTCGTATACGACAAACGCCAACGGGAATAGGGGTGATTACTTCCATCCGCGCCGCAGGTTAAGCATAATCTAAGCTGAAAAATTTTACATAGCTTGTATACTGCATCGGGCGCAGTGACAGGTGTCGTTTTCAAATCTGATGTCGCATCCTTTAATGGCTTCAAATCACTTTTCTACTGATCGAGTATAGCCAGCTTTGCTACAATAGAAAGATCATTTTCATAGCGTGTCTACCGCTGGTATCTGTGCATTGTCGGTTGGTTCGAGTGGCTTTTAGACAAAAAATTAGAAGAGATGATAACTCCCTCCTTAAAAGTTTCAGACTTATAAGTCGATCTGCCTTTTGCTTGGAGAAACTGATCAAGATTCACGTGCGTGCACTGAGAATGGACTCTCTAAGATCCGAATGCGGTCTAAAATCTAGTCCTTAGAGTTGAATGAGTGCTTTTTAGGCGACAGGATTTCGCTTTGTGACTGCATGTGGGACTCAGCTAGACAATATTGATAATGTGGATCGGGCAATGCTTACGAATAGAAACAAATTGTGAAATAAGACAAGATATACGAGCAGCTCTCACATCCCCGGTGTGGGTTACTGACACCGGAGGAATCCGGCTCTTTTCGTCCAAGGGATCCAACAAAGGGCCTGGCCCTCCAGGTTGGGGTTTGTACGCCGGGGTTTACTGCCCGACTGCGGAAAACTTACACAGTTCCGAAACAAATACAAGCCTCGGATACGGACGATTTTACTGTTGACGATCATGTGGATTTGCACAAGGAATATAAGGCCCTTAACAGACCGCATGCAGCCGAACAGTTAGCGGGGGACTTGAACTGCTAAACCTTTTTTTTATATTAATTGTTCAATCTGACGTTTATCTATGATCAATGGGACATATCGTATATACTATTTTATTGTTATTTATAAAAAAAAATTTGCATAATATATTTACACTAAAATACAATTTTGATGCGGTATTTATAAATAGCTTGGGTAGCAATTCATTTTGCCATATTTTGTTTGTTGATTTTTTTTGTAATTGTTTTTTTTTTTTTTTTTTAATTATTAATTTTATACTACTAGTTAGTTATTTAAACAAACTTAAAAAAAATTGCAAATTTCTGTTTTGTTAAAGCGCGCTCTTATTGCTTTTATAGGATGCGTGCAAGGACGCCTAAAATACTACACAAATAACATAAAATTAAAAAGCCATGTCAAACTAAAAACAATAAAAAATAAAAACATGCTACTCTTGCAGTAAAAAAAAACATTCTGAGCATAAAAAAAAACGATGCATAGGTAGGTGCCTGGAAACAAAAGAAAATAGGTAGACCCTAGCCCTTGATTCTAAAAATCGTTCTTTTTAAGTGTAAACCTTTCTTGTAAAGCGCCATCTATGGTTGGTGGCGTTAATTGGTTGGGAGGAGCAGTACTCGGTGAACACACCCAATGACTAAAAAAGATTGACTCTCTGAATTTTGCTAGATTTTCAAGTGAAGAAGGCAAAGTTGGATAAGAACTAAGGGTGGTCCCTTGCCGGTAAGGCAATTCCATATAAAGCGACTACAAACCGTATGCCGGATGACCAAGAAACGGGCCATTAGGTTAGATTTAGAGCGGCAGTTTGCAATATATACAATTTTCATATAGACGCAATTGAGGCCCATTGTGATTGCCACATCTAACAAAACCATTCGGATCTGTTGATGAATCTTTTTAAATCTGATAGAGGTATCGTTGCTAGATCTTCCAAGCCGCCGAAGAATCGTGCTCCCATACAAGAGTAGCGGCGTTCCTGGCTGGGGCTGGGCAGTGAAACAGGAGACTATTTCGTCTTCATCTCTGCAACTTCTGAAGAGGGCCAAAAGACCTACCGTATCAGGGATCGTATAGCAACTCTATTGCTTGGGATAAAACAATTAAAATAGTTGACTTTGTTCCCCCTTTTTTTTTTACTTAAGAGCCTCTTCAGTTAGTCCGGGTTTTTAGGCAACTGCCTTCTCTTACTTAAGGTTCGTTGAGGAGATTGGTTGAGATTCGTTGCAAAGCCTTGATGTACATTTGACTCCTATGATCAGTACCAAGGGAAACACATCAAAAGCAGTTCTTCAGCATGGGAAAACAACTTTATCCCAACAAGTCTAGACCTAGACGAATGGCAACACAGTTGGGATCATTTTGACAAGGAACGAAGCAATAGGGAGCTGAATTTATAAGGCCTTACCTGAACAATTTTGCTGACGATGACAATCCCTATTGCCCATGGCCTATAACTAAGACATATTGAAGACATGGGGTGTATGGCGACGTTGTCGACAGAAAACATAACCAGGCTGATTAGAAGCAGAATGAAAAGCAGATCCAATACGAGCATGCACATATAAATGCGCCGAACGCGTAATGCTGCTCGTTCACTTATTGCCCAATGCATCAATTTTGAATTCAACGCATTCAACTGTAATGATGCCCTCAATTTTATCCAACCAACTCGTGGACATCGTTGCTCACCGCGTTGCTAAAGAAATGTGCGGGTAGTGACCGAGCTCTTGTTGCTCATTGAACATGCTTGTGCAACGTTGCTCAACTTCTTAAATTATTTGTAGACTCGAGTTGTGTTGGATGCGAGAAGCTGTTAGCTATAGCAAGTGCGTTTAACGCGTTGCTCAACAAGTGATGCTGGGTGAAATTTACGAGGGTATCGACACGTTCATCAATTCTTTGAGCAACTACAATGAAAACGCTGTTGTCCAACTTGAGAAAATTTTTTTTTAGCCAAAATCAGACATGTTGATCAACTAGGTGTACGGGGCCATTCAACAGTTGAGTGAGTTGGTCAACTAGGTGTACGAGGTCGTTCAACAGCCGAGTAAGTTGGTCAACTAGGGCTGTACGGGGTCCTTCAACAGTTGAGTCAGTTGATCAACTAGGTGTATGAGATCATTCAACAATTGAAGGAGTTGATCAACTAGGTGTACGAGGCCCGCAACGCGTTAAACACAGAAATTCTCAATTTTGATTGGAATTTCTTTGCTCAACATGAACAACGTGAGTTTGTGCACTAGTGTACGAGCTTAAAAATTTGTTTCTTCAACTGAAGAGTTGAATAAAATTGGTTGATAAGTGGACGAGCAACATAAGCCTAAAGCCATAAAAAAAATTCGCCATGAGCGATTTTGTGAGTTGACAAGCTCCTTAAAATCGGTATGATGACCCATAGAAGTGCTAGAACCCAGATAACTAAAGAAATTTATGGCCTGAGGTTCTCTTGCTTTACGCTATTAATTTTCACATAGACAGATACTTGAGAAACTGCTTCATCCCGTTGCCTAAAGAATGGACCGCCCTCTTCAATCCATTGAGGGCAAATCTGTCCAGTTTGGTTTGTTACCTTACATCTTTCAAGGATAAGTGTTGCCACCATAAAACTCTACTCAGCATCTACAAGTGGTTAGTTTTTTTTAGGTAGCTAAAGCTGCTATCATGCAATTGTCTAGATATAATTTTTTTGGCGGATTCACAACAAGCAAAAGCACAAATTAAATAATTAACATGCAGTGCATAAAATTTAAGCAAAAATTATTATTTTTTTGTTAGTGAATTACAGTCATTAATACGAGGAAGATGTTAGAGATGGATGTCGAATCTATTCAAATAAAAAAAATACTAAACTATAAATTATATAGAAAAAACAGGAATTGAAAAAAAAATCGAAAATGAAAACTTTCACATCAAAACATCGATTGGCATCAAGATTTAATTAGCTTGGTTTCTTTTTTTTTTTTTTTTTAGTAGAAGGCGTGCAATCATATATATAATACATATTATTGAAAAACACATAGATAGATATATGTACATGTGGAAATACAATATAAAAATTCAATTAGTTCTAATTCCTTACAAAAAATAAAAAAATTAAATTAAATATAATAATGTTAAATTAAATTAAAAAAAAAATTAAAAGAGGATTTGGATGTTAAGAAAATGAAAAAAGGAAAAGTAAAATAAATAAAATGTGAAGGGAAATGCAAAGTATCAGTGCTTTGGACTTTAGGGTACCTATAAAAAAAAGTGACTGAAGATCTTTGTTCACAGAGGCGTTTTGTAATTTAAATTGACGCGTATATCTCAACCTATCGGGCCTCTCGACAGTTAACATCATGTATCGAAGATCAATGGTATTGATGCGAAAGATCATCAAAGGCTCCGCAGCTAGGTGTTAGGTTTTAGCGAACCAATCCCACGAAGCCATTGGTTTGACAAAGAGTGCCAGCAGCACAAAAAAAAACTAGCAGAAAAGTTCGAAAGCGGCTCTATGAACAAGAGATGATTAAGGTTAGGTTAGGTTAGGTTGAATAGGGTATGACTTCATCACAGTGGACTAGGCACGATATTGGGCCCATAGCCATCCCTGGGGGAACCTTAACCTAAACCAATTCACCCAGACAATTAATTTCCCTACAAAAACTAAAAATTGTTTCAATTTTGATAGTGGGGCCAACCTTCTTCAAATTGTCGAAGAAGTACCTTCCAAGGTGTTTCCTCCTGTACCGAGCTTGACATTCACAGAGGTAGATGAGTAATATCCGTTTCTGTGTCCATATGTCCGTTTCTGTTAAACCTAGTCTAATGGCGTGCTTCCTTAGAGACAGTGTTATCCCTATTGTCATTTGTAGCTTTGATCTGCTGAGCTTTAATAATTTTCCAGATTTCCAGAAAGATTCTATGTGCCGGGCATTACCTTTGGAATTCTATTGCTACTTGCGAATTTGGGTGTTCTACCTCGTTGAGAGGTTTTTGGTGGTGACTGAGACCGTCAAATCTTATATAAGTTTACATCTCCTGGTTGCGGTTTAGTCTTCGGGTCGAGGTGGAGGGCGACCGTAACAGTCTGCCTCCCGCCTATTGCCTCTGACACGGCCATCACTAAGGAGGGGGATTTACCTAAAGTCCCTTGTGTATTGTGTATTGGAAAATGCTGAGAGCAACCGTAACAGTCTGCCTCCCGTTTATTTCCTACTGACGATCAGCCCGCATGACAGAGACTGGTGCTGAACAGAAAAGCTTTATTGAAGCACTCCAACCTATACTGCTTGGTACCGAAAGGATAGGTCGCAATTTGTCTGTAGCAGTCCAACCTCCGTATGTTGCCTCTGACGGGGTCCTCGAATTGTCGAGATGAGGTTGATTGATGTAGTCAGCTGCTCCAGTTGGCCGTTAGTCTTCAGAAACAGACAAATGTTAACCTAAACAGTGTAACCCGACGCCTGTAGCTTCCGACAGTTCGCTTTCAGAATTGTGGCTGGTACGGAACGGAGACGAATCTGCTCTACTGTCTGACGTCGCCAAAAAAACGGAGGGTATCCGAATCAGTATACCCATATGTTTATTGCCATTAACATACTAATGTTGTGAGAGAGAGTGACTGGTGTCGAGCAGAAGCGGGTGATCGTAGCAATGCAAATGCAACCCTATTGCTTTACACCGAAGGGGGTGACGATTGGTGTCTATTCAATTGGTAAAATTTGCGTGTTGAGTATTTCAGTGAAGCCAGTTCGACCTTGTAACGAACTTGCTGATGCAGAAAATATCGGTACGGGACAGGTCACTCAGGTACTCAAAGCAATAAGCCCATAAGGTGGCCATACGAAAGGTGGTAAGAGCTGGACAGGAGCAGAGAAGGTGAACGGTGGCTCCCTGCTCCTCCTCATTCATGCAGCTCCTACAGAAATCGTTATATTTCAATTCTGCGGGCATGCCTGCCTATCAGACAGTGTTGCGTTAATATTCTCACGACACGGAGCTAATTTTGTTCCTATTAATGCAAAGGAGTTTTCCAGTTCGTCTGTGGATGTTATGCAGGTGCTAATACCGATCCATCTATTGTTAGGGATTTTGAATGCTTTTTCGAGGAGCAGGTTTTTTACTGATTCCAATGGAGCGTGAGAGCAGTAACAACCCATCACAGGGTAACTGAACATCTATCCGCAATCTCGTTAAGAGGTTTCCGGCATAGTTTTACCAACTTTGATCTTGTTGTTGGTGTATTCAAGGCTTTTATGGCTGCCTGACTGTCTACATAAAATGTGAGAGCTTTTCCATCTATCTGATACAAGGCGAGTCGGCACGTGCGTCGGCGAGGTTGAGTGCAGATGATTGAAATCAGCGAACTTCCTTATTGGCTTGTTAAGGGACACTCTCATTTTGATAAGCATCTTAAGTGAGACCACTGCCATTGGACAATTGTTAATAATAATGAAGAGGGTTTAGTACACTGCGACCTTGTGGTGTATTGTGCCCAATTGTTATTGCTCCACCATGTGACAGGTCTTTTCCTCTAGAAAATCATTCTTCTGACGATTAGTTGATTATGAGGGTGATGATATACTTATATCTATGAAATGCATCTAAATGGATACTGGAAGGAGCTGTCAACAAAAAAATCCCATTTCGCTGGATTATAGAAATCACCGTCGCATTGTATTTAAAATCGCTGCTCAGTGAACTTTGTCTTCTGCCCCAGCGAAAGCAATACAAATTGCCCAACACAATGACAGTAAATTTGCCTCCATCCTAGAACAACCCAGTATCCAGTATATCTACAGCATAAAATGGCACCAGCTTCAGGTGAATGAACGAGAACGATTGAAATACTAACGACGGGAAAAGTTCCCGTTCCCATTTTGGGTTTGGTTGGTTATCCCCAAGGATATAAAGACATTTATTACTGCATGTGCTTTTTAATTAACATTAGATACCTGCTGCAAGCAAACCCATCCAACTGTTATAAATCAATAACTCTGATTTGTATGGTTCACTCACAGTTTGTCGTTTCCATCTAGCAACGATGAAAGGATGTATGTATGTATGTCCTTTTTCGCATCTCCAACAAATCGTAGTTAATGTTAGTAAAATAGAAAAATTGCAAAAAGTGTTTTAGCACTAATGAGTACAGGGTACTGTATCTATAGAGTGGCATATGTCTGTGCAATTGGAAAGGACAAGGAAGGATAGAAAAAATAATAATACATAGAAATAGAAATAGAAATACATCGAGAAAGGAAAAGAATATTCATTTCGTTAATAAGTACATACACTGACATAATAAAAAAAATATATTTTTGTATGGAACAAAAATGTAAATAATTTTTTTTTAATAAATTTGGGGACGTACACACACAAAATGTTTATACAACGCATTCTCGCTCGAGAGGTTTTATATATGTATATATATTTTTTTTGTTTTAGTCTTTCGTTGGGTTAGAATTTTTTTGGTAAATTTTTGGCGATTTTTTTTATTTTTTGGTCGCGTTTGAAAAACACAATTTTGGTTAAAGAAAAAGTTTTTTTTTTTTCTGATCGCTTTTGGTTATGTTAATGACATATGTTAATTACATATGATATGGATTTCGGCTGGTTGGTAGCAGTAGAGTAGCACAAGCACCTGTCCTGAGGATGATGTCTGTAGATACGATGAAACGTCCGTCTCGATCATACAGCTTCTCAGTGTATCAGGTATGAACATGCCTTTTTGCACAACACCCTGTGCAAGAAAGTTTTCTCTATTTTTTTTTTTTGTTTTGCTGCGAAGGTATTTCTTTTAAGGATCTCTTTTTATCTATGTGTGCGTATGGTAGGTTTTTTATATTTATTTTAATTTATTTTGGCTGCAATCTCTGTCAATGGTTCCGTTGATCCTTTTGAAATCTGCGATGTGATGTGAAAAATGAAAACTAGATAACGTGGTGTGAGAAAAGAAATCCTTGTTTTCTCAGTTTGTACGAGCGTGTGTGAGAGAGAAAGAGAGAGTAGCTTCTACATAAACACTAGGAATTTGATAAATTACTGTCGAGCCAACAAATTGAAATCCTGTTGTAAGGAGGAGGATTTACGTTTAAATATTTAGCTATCGTATGTGGAGTCTGTGGAAGAGGACTTACCTTTGTAGTGGTGAATCGTGGAATATAGCGGAACAGGAACTTATTCTCCGAACTGAAGTTCTACTGTTTGCGGCAATTTGGAATAATTGAACTAACTGAAAAAGAATTTCCATAGTTTTTGTATTCGTTTTCTTTGTTGGAGTAGTTGCTGTGGGCTTAGCTCTCCGTCAGGTAGGGGCAACCTAAAAAAAATGTAATGCAAATTGAGTAAATTTTAAAACTAAGTGTAGACAAAATGAAAATAGTTCACAGGTTAAGTAAGACACAGGCGCTGATTGGCATCAACCTGGCGGTGCCCAGCTGTTGTAACTTTTCATACATATCAATTGCGCTTATTTTACCTCCTTGTACTGGTCTCGTCCAACCGGGCTTCGCTTGCTAAACATATAAGCGCGAACACGAAGAAAATAGCAACACGTTCCAACATTGACTCGGACCACTACCTTGTTGAAGCCAAGGTACGCCTTCGGATATCCCGAACACCGCCAAGACAAGTAAATACTGCGAGGAAGTTTGACGTCGGACGGCGGCTAAAATCGCAAGAGATCACCAGATCCTCCTCCGATCGAGTCTTTTTCAATCTCTTAGATGTTCTATGCAGCCAGCATTGAAGACCAGTGGCAACATTGCCAAAAAACAATCAGAGACGCCGCCTCTTATGTGCTTTGTTTCACTCGACCACCACAACGAAACCCCTGGTTTGACGACGAGTGCCGGAAGCACATGTAGCGAAAGAAGAGGCATACAAAGTGGCGCTCTAAAGAAGGACCAGAGCTGCTCGTGAGCTCTATGAGCACGAGAAGCGCGCAGTCAAGGAAATGGTGATATGTTACAGCGGGAATGAGGTTCGGAAGTTTTACTAAAGGATAAAAAGAACCTGCCAAGGCTACAGAGGCCAAATCAAAGCCAGCATGGACGAACATGGGAGCATCATAGTAGAATCGCAGTCGATGCTGAGGATATGGAAGAACTACTTCTGACGAACTAAATCCCGCTGTCAGGCAGAATGAACTATTCAACCTGGACGATGAAGACCAACAATCCCGTCCACCCGACCTGGACGAAGTGAAGATAGCCATATCTAAGCTTAAGTCCAACAAATCCGCTAGAGCCGATGGCCTAACCGATGAGCTATTCAATATTCAAAGCGAAAGGCGATGACTTGGTTAGGGGCATACTGCATACACCAACTCTTCTGCAAGATATGGTCGGAGGAAAGTATGGCCGATGAATGGAACCTCAGCATTGTTTGCCCGATCCTTAAGAAAGGGGGCCCTCTGAACTGCGCCAACTACAGAGGCTACAAAATCTTATCTGCCGTATTGTGTGGCAGTCTGAAGCCTTTCGACAACAACCTGATTAGTCGATTAGTGTGGCTTCAGGCCAGGAATGTCCACCATCGATCAAATGTTCACACTGCGGTAGATCTTAGAAAAAACCCAGGAAGTCCAAACCGATACCCACTACCTTTTCATCGATTTTAAGGCCGCCTGCGACAGAACATATAGACACGAGCTATACAGAGCAATGTCTAGTTTTGGCACCCCTGCCAAACTCGTCCGTTTGTGCAGGATTACAATGGAGAATGCACGCTGCTTCATCAAGGTCGGTAAAGAACTCACCGAGACCTTCGATGTCAAAAAAGGTTTTAGACAAGGCGATGCGCTGTCATGTGACTTCTTTAACATCGTTCTTGAAAGAATAGTGCAAAAGTCAAACGCTAACACCAGAGGGACTATCTTTCTATCCGTCCATCTACTCGCATACGCCGACAACATCGACATAATCGGGAGAACGCAGCGTGATGTCACTGCCGTGTTCGTGAGCATTGAGACGGAGACGGCGAAGAGGGTGGTCAATAATGGCAAGAGAAAGTAAATGATATCACTTAACACTAACGTGTTGGACATAATGTCACTATAGACAGATATAACTTTGAGGTGGTTATGAACTTTGCCTACCTAGGCTCCGCTATGAACCCAGGCAATGACACCAGCGCTAGCGCTGAGATTAAACAAAGAATAACTCTTGCCCATCGCTGTTTCTTTGGGCTAAGAAAGCAACTGAGTACTAAAGCCCTCTGTGAAGGGATCACATCAGCGATCATTTCCATTCATATAAGTCTAATACATAAATATTCTCATTCTGAGCTTCGATAATTAAAATCCGCCTGACACGCTTCGAGCGTAATTGCACTAATAGGTAATGCCCATAAGACAAATATATGGTTTACTTATGTGTATACCCAATACCCAGGGTTTCCTCGTTACATATGACAATGCCTAGTGACACAGTCACAACGATACAATCTAATACCGCATATATGTATGTATCTCATAAATGCATTTGGCTCGCAACTAAGTAGTGCCGAGTTCATAACCGTAAGCATAAACAACATACTACATTTTATTTCGGTGCGTATCAATTAATGCATTTGCCTCGCCACTAAATATTAACGAGCGTCACCCAAAAATATTGTAAAGGGTTCAGATAATACTGCGCATGCTCAAGTGCATAAGAGTCTTAAGTGGATATCACTAATGGTGATATGCTGATATACATATGGTGTTGGGTGATTAGGCTTTAATTATCGAAGGCTAGAATTTGTGTCGATGAAGAACCACATTGAAAGACTAATTTTGTAATTGAATAACAATATTTTTGTATAAATAGCCAAGAAATATCTGAAATAAATGTTCTCCTTTCTGAACCAGCAACCCAACAAGACTATTTCATTTTAAAGAGCAACTCGCTTGGAATAAATACTTTTGCTTGAGTAGCTTAACCGATAGTTCCTTTTAAAAGAGGAACTTGCTTGGACTGAACTATCTGGAATAAACTTCCCGCTCTATGAACTTACCATTCTCGCGCATAGACGCAAGCGACAGCATAATACCTAGCGTTTTGGGAAGACCCAGTCAGTATATTTTCTCAAGTATTTACCAAAAATATTACACCTCTCTCGAACAACTAAATTGACTCTTTATAAGACCTTAATTATCCAAGTCTTTTTCTATGGTGCAGAGGCATGGAGGTCACCCTTGGTTGTTTTGAAAAGAAAATTCTTCTTTGGTGAGTGGAGGAGGTGATACAATGATGAACTGTGCGGCCTGTATATCGATATCCACCTAGCCAGAAGAGTGAAGGTCCAACGACTGGGTGGCTGCGTCATGTAGAGCGAATGGACGTGAATGTTCAGGCCCGGAAAATCTTCGAATCCACACCCGACGGACGGCGGAGTAGAGGAAGACCACTTCTCAGGTGGCGCACGCAAGTGGAAGGGGACCTCGACCAACGTGCGAAACTGGAGACGTGCTTGGCTGAAGACATTTGTTGGTTGAGGCCCAGGTCCACCCCGAACTGTAGCGCCATCCTAAGTAAGTAAGTAAATCATTCGAAGGAAATATTCCGCGGTTATGTTCATTTGGGACATTTTAGATCAGATCATATTGATTGTCCTCCTATTTTATCCTTAATTGGATGCCAATCCATTGGTAGCGCTGGCATTTGACACCTGTCAAACTGTCATTCGATTTCAGCCAACTGACATTTAACTTTCGATTTGGACAGATTCGTTTTTCTCAGTTTAAATTGCATGGAGTTTTATGTCAATTTTTATTTCAGCAAAAATGTGTGGTCGAGAGCCAAAATTTAAGTTCAATTGTTTTTGCGAAATTTATATCAAACAAATACAATTAAATAGGAAGCTTTATTTGTTCTTCTTATGAAAACAACAATTAAATTGTAAATACCTAATCGCAGGTCGCAATCAAAATGGACATTTCGTCTGGCAGATTAAATTAAATTCTTCCTTCAAGAGTACGTATAAAGCCATCTTTACTCAAGTTAAAATCAAACCACAATCAAAGACAATCTGACAGCTAATTTCGAAAATAAAATTCAATGAAATCATTCGATAATGAACTTTTTTTTAGATGTGAGAAGTTCATTCGAAAAAGTTATGAACTCGATGAATATCAACTCGATTCGATCGAATCTTATAATTTGACTGATTGTGTCTTAGGTGAGTTGTCGTTCCGAGTTTAAAAACGTCAATACTGTGGTGAAGAAATTGCAATTTTAATAGGGACACTATAAAATAATTTTTTTTTAGGGAAACAAGTTCATCATAGACCTTGCCTCTGATAACCATGACGAATGAATGGGACCTACAACTTTATACCAAGTCCAAATTGGGAACCTTTTTCAACAATCTCTTATAATGTCAGATGTTTGTTCAGACGTTCACAACAGATGGCGCAGTAAACATCATTTTTAAATGCAATTTTCTTTTTTTTTCGGGTATCAAACCACTGCACCCACAATCGAAATATATTTCTAAAATATTTTTATCACTGTTATAAGCTAATACCATAAAAAAATATTCATAAAACTTACCATCCTCTAGTCTGTCAGAGAACACATGAATTAAAATATTTTTTCGGAAAACCATTTTGTTAACAAAAATAGTAAGAACCAAAGTAGATGTGCAGTTTTTGTACGAACTTCAATAAAATTATTTTTTTGTTACCGTATTTCACTTCACTTTTCTTATATTACCGCCAAATTTTCTATTTACATTTTAGCTATGTCACAATTCTGTAAAAAAAATCAAATATCAACATCGAATGTGCTCTTACAAATACAGAGATGTTGGTCATTTTTATTGCATTGCAAAGTTTTAAAAGCACCGCCATTCATAAAAGTACTATAAATAAACTGAAAATAAAATAAATGGATCGCGAGTACAATATGTGAACGGGCAACTCATGTGCGGTTACTTTATTTGTTTCTATTAAAAAAGAGGAAATATTTGAACGCGGTATCTCAATGTATGGATGGTGTCTCCGGTGCGCCATCAGTCGGTCGGCCGAATCGATTCAATAATGTCTGAGATTAGGGATAAGGTGTTGCATCCACTGTCCCTTAATCTGTTTGTTATGGTAGTGCAATTGCATAGAGATTGACAAAATATTATTTATAGCAACAAAAAGGAAGACAGATCCATTTGGGGTCCTTTAATCGGATGTTAGGGTGATCGGCCCGTCATTGGAAGTGGAACTGCCGCATACACATCAATTGTGCTCTGACTCGTCAATGCTATGTCGGAATCGACTGGCGGAAAGAGTCTCAGGAGGATGACGTTCAGCAGATGAACTGACTAGATTGTCAATTACTCTGACATATTATTTGGAACTGAGGTCAGTGATGACTTTTCAGGACTGAAAGGGAGATTGTCGCAAATGAGTGAGTTGAATGAGTGGATGTGGATTTGACGCCTCAAACTTAGGCAAGACGTCTTGACTCAACGACACGTTAGTGAACGTCTTATGACAATCCGAATCAAGGGAAAATTCAACAAAGGAAAACGTGATGCTTTATCAAAGGTTGTTCATAAGAGCTCCCTTAACAGGCCTATGAGACATACTCGGAAAATGAAGAGCATCTTCGATAGTACAATCGGAAAGCTTAGCCTTCATGATAAATTGGCTTTAACATAGCGACGGCAAGCACATGAAGCAAAGCAACTCGCTTCCAGAATGACAATAGTGGCTCGTAAGCTCTATGAGCAAAGAGGAGGTAAAAATATCGGAAATAACTACTGCCAGGAGCAATCCTTGGAAGTTTTACAAAAAAGTAAAAAGAAGATATTAAAGCAACCGGACCCGAAGACCTATACAGATGAGCAAGGAAACCTTGTACTAAAGTTACAGTCGTGCTAAGATTATGGAAAGACCACTATCCTGCTGTCAGTAAAAACAAACCATACAAACTGGTCTTCCGTCGAAAAGATAAAAATGAATTAAAGATAGCATCATTTATACCAAAGCCCAACATGGGTGCTGGATCAGGAGGCCTGTGAGCGAAGCTATTTAATGTAGGAGGGGAACACATAAGCTCATCTGCAGGATTAGACCGAAAGAAAGTATGCCTGAAAAAAGAAAGAGGCCCGCTAAACAGTGGTAACTATAGAGGCATCAGTCTCCTTAGCATCACATACAAGATTCTATCTGCGAGCTGATTGGGTAATCTTCAGATCGAGACATTCCAAGAATTTCATATCGATACCCAAATTCTGTTCATCGATTTCAAAGTCGCCCATGACAGCATCTATAGAGACGACCCATTTATAGACACTGCATCCCAGTTAAACTTGTCAGGTTGTGTAGAAGGACGATGAATTGTTAGCTACACTAAGGTCTCAAAAACAATCTCAACGAGACTCCTGATGTTAAAGAAGGATTTGGACCAACACACAAAGCCACCATTTTTTACAAGTCCGTCTAATTTGGTAGAACACAGCCAGCTGTAACTAGGTACGTTTGCTAGTAAGTCTAGAAGAGGAAGCGGGTAAAATGAGTTTTAGCAGTGTTGACGACGACAAAACCTAGTACATTCATTTTTAGATTAATTTCTTTACCTAAAATAAAAATAAATAGGTGGCGCAACAGGCGAGTGACACCCAAGGCCTAGCTTCTCGCAACCATTCGTTTTGTGTGAGTTTCTATTTTTGGGACGAATGGAAGGGACCTACAATTTTATGCCGAGTCCGAACGCCTGAATTGAGAAGCTTTTTCATGACAGTCATACTCTCGGATGTTTGTCAGACGTTCGCGAGAGGTGGCGCAGTAGAAAAAACTTTAATTTCTTTACCTTTTATGCACCATTTGGGTCCAACGAATTTTGTGTTGACAAGAAGTGACCCCGAAATATCGGCGAATCGGACAGGACGTCACCTACAGCTGCTATAGCAATAGCTTTAAGGTAGTAAGCGAATTTGTCCACCTCGGTTCTGCTGTAAATTCTGATAATACCTCAGTAGAAGATATTGCCTTAAGCGGCACCCACAAGTACAAGGGGACCTCATTCGGCATAGAGTGCATATCTTAAGCTTAGGCTTACTGGCGCTTCACTAAAATTCGCATCGAAGGTAAGTACGACTCTGTCATTTGAACAGCTAAAATACACTTACAGTGATCCCCAGATAAGCAACCCCCACTTAATTGCGTTCCTCGGATAAATGCCTTGAAAACTGTACATTTACCCCGACGCAACAGTCTGCGGATTATTGTATCAGCAATTTAAGGAATTTAATGCAATTTGTCCTTAGATCCCATTGATCTGGGGCCTATAACACAATACAACAAGTGCTTGTTAAACAAGTGCAATTCAACAACTATTAAAAGTAATAACAAGTTTTAGAACATTTCAACAAGTGGGAAATTTGATAATTCTACCATTTCTGTAACTGGAAAGGGAAACAACAAGTGCTAAAAGAAAAGAGAATGAACTAACCGACGACGACGTTGACCGACTTGTTAGAATTAAACAAGCAAACGTTAGGAAGAAAATAGTAATAGTCCCACATTGGTTTGGGACAGGATTTTATTACCATGTTATAGGTGACGTTCACGGTGATAGTAAAATGATTCCAACTTACCTACAATTTAACTTGTAGGCAAAATTTTTAAGCTTAATAAGCTATAACTTCTATATTGTTCTTTATAAGGCTTATTTCGAGATGTCTGCCATTTTTTAAGATATATTTTCAGTAATAGCTTCTTTAAGGCATTTGAGAAACATTTTCACAAGCTGCACAGAGAGATGAGATATTTTTATTTAACAAAGCTAATATAAGACCTGCTGAAGTCATTTAATCGAAGTCTGAAAAATAAGAGCTTGTAGAAAGTCAGTTTAAAGTTAATGATAATGATGACCAAGCTGTTTGTTCGCTGAATTGGCTTCACAGCGTTTGGAAGAGGACCCCAATTTTGGACGAAAAATGACCTTTAGCAACGAGGCGCATTTTTAGATGAATGTGGGTACGTTAAAAAGAAAAATTGCGACGACATTTCAGCGTCGTATTGAAAAATACTTTAGTGAATCTTCAAAAAGATCAGCTTATATTCACACATCTCTGCTTTTAAAAGGTGGTCGCAAAATATATCAACCTCTCTAGGGAGTCGCAGTATGAAAAAGATTGCGAACCCCTGCTATAGATAATAGATTTTGACGCTAAGTCCATTTGTAATAAAATAACTGGATAATTACAGCTCATTAATAAAATCATTCCCTTCCGCAGGTTGGTCATAAACATTTAGTCGAAGTGATACTTGTTCAGGAAACTTCTACCAACTATTGGCGTATTTTTTTGGGAAGTGAGTATGAGCATGTAAAAATAAAAGTAAGCTAGCTATAGATTCTCAAAAAAATACGCCTTATAGCTTCGACGTAGGTTCAAAAGCCGCACCAGTGGGGGACAGCAATACCGACTGACTTGTTGAACTAATTCAAAAAATCGAGGGAAATTTTTGGTTTTAACAATTGTTACGGTTTTTATTGTATTACATTATTAATCTAAAACATAATTCTACAAGTTCCTGTTGACTTGTTGTTCTGTGTTATAGGCCCCTGGTAGAAGATTGCAGCACAACACAAAGCGACAAGTGAATTTGGACAACTTGTAAAAAATTGTGTAACACAAAACGACAAGTTCGACAATCGTCGCGATGAAAGATGACAAGTGTGAAATTATACAGTACACGGCAAATGTCAAGAAACACTTATAGAACTGTGGTTAAATGAGGACAGCGACAGGTGATTTGAATATTGTCAAAATCTGACAAGTGCATTTTTAATGAAATATCCTAATGTCAAACATTTATTTTGTGTAATTAACGTATTAATTCTAATGTTAATTATTTAGTTAGTACTTATGTACAATTGTGTGTTTCTTATCATTTTGCCAAAATACGTCCAATTCATATTTCGCGGAACTACGTTTAGGCTTTTTGGCAGGTTGTGTATTTCTTTCCATTTTGCACATTTATTTTCTTTTTTTATGGCATCACTAAAAGGGTATATTTTCTTCTCTTATTTTAATTAAAATGGCATTTTTTATATTTTGCCACCTTAAATTGTTAACTACTTGACGAAGAATGCCAACAAGCCAAGGAAATTTAATTATTTTGACAAGTGCAACGTTTTACGTTCTGTTACAGAATTAATTTGTACTTGTCGGACAAGAATAGATAGACAAGTGAATTTAGACTTGTCGACTTGTCATGTTGTGTTATTAGGCCCCAGGTAGCCTCCTGTTAAGCATAACAATCTAGTAGGTACTTTCTATATCAACAACCTCTTTTGCTAAATCGAAGAACCAACACGATAGTCTAGATCTTCTTAGACCTTGTCAATTTCGAGAGGGGAATATGAAATCGAAGCAATGAGTATTGTTGAGTATGAATTAAAACCAAATCCTTTAAACCAACAAGTCGAATTGTGCCGAAGTTGTTTACAAAAATCCTTATTATTCCCGTCCGCAGTAGGTACTTCAACATTAGTCATAATGTTTACGCATTGGACCCAATCAAACGATAATTAACACCAATGTGCTCATGGACACGGGCTTTACATCACTTTACATAAGATCACAACAAACGGAAGGAGTTGCAAAGGAAGGGGTTCCTGCGGAATATTTTAAACCTCATCAGTTTGAACTGCCTTGGGCGCAGATAATTCTACCACCCCTCTGTTTAGTAAATACAATACCGCAACGAAACGCATCCCTATTGCACAAAAACCACCCACCCACTATTTATCAGATGGACTACGGAAATGACGTCGGTCTATCTGAACTAAAATCAAAGTCAGCTGGGCGAGGAAAAACGCTGCTGCATTGATTTTCATTGAAAATGTAAAATTAAATCCATCATCAGCGTGTTGGTATAAGCTGTAGGCCACATTGTATACGATAGACATGAACACATCACGTAACGTGGGTTATGCGATGATTTTTCTAAACAAAAAAACACACACTTCTACTGAAAAGTATAGAAAAAAATATCGGTTTGCCTTCAAGTCTGTACTGTACCACCATTTTGTTTATTTATGTAATTATTTCATCCTGATTTTTTATTTTATTTGTTGTCCATCCTTTCACAAAACACCCCTTCGCCTACTGCAGACGATTGTAACAAAACTATCTGTTTTTTTAACAAATATTTCTTTCAAAATGTGCAAGGATGCAACGAAAAGAAAAAAAACTCCTTAGACACACCGGAGACGTCATGTCATTCGCAGGATATTATACCACCATGTAGACGAAGACGACGACACACTTAAGGAACTTTATTTCTATTATTAGTTTTTAAACTTTAAATTATATTCCTAAAAGCACAATCGAAATGTTGAAAATTTTTCAGTTTATTTATTTATTTTTTAAAAAAGACTAGACACGGACAATAACCGACCGACAACAACTACACGACCACGACAAGACGGATAACGACATCTACGACGACAACGACACCGTGTGGATATTTTTTTTTTTTTTTTTCGAATTCGTTTCGTTTCGTACGAGTATTTTGAAAAATTAAAAGAAAATGTGTTTTGTTCCCGATTTGGTGTTCCACTGATACCAAAAATAAATTTTAATTTTTTTTTATTGATGTACTGAAAAACGTATTTTCGAAAAAAATAAAAAATACCAAAAGTATCTTTTTTTTATGAATTTTGTTACTTGTCAGGATAATTACTATTTATGTGTAGAAATTATAACAATAATGTATTTATTTATATATAAAGAGAGAAGAACACAGTAGCAGTGTAGAACAGTAGAGGGAAAACAAGGACCGTAATGAAAAACAATAGTCAAGAAACTAAAATTCTGTGTGTGAATATTTTCGAGACTGCTGCTGAGCTGATTGAGTGGTGTTGTGGTAGAAAAAAAATAAAACAACAACAACAACGGGTAAAAAAAAAAAGAAAATTTAGTCTTGGCTGTTTTCTTTTTTGGTATTTTCCCTGCTCCCGCATTTTAGAAATAGAAGAGCAGATAGGAAAATGGGGATTCAAAGAGATGTCGCTTTACAACAGACAACCGAGAACCGACCAACGAGAACGAGACATTTTGAAGCACGCATTTTGTACGAAAATAGAATAGCAAAAGAGAAATAATGCTGAGAGTGAATTGAAAGAGAAACTTCGCGATGGTGGGTGGAAAATTATAAATATCTACATGCTACATCTACCAATCTACCATGGGCAGGGCAGTGCCGGCTTTAGGGGTGGACGACTTGGGGGCGCTGAAGCGTACGCACGCCAGCATAACTTTAAGTGAATTTGAATACCTATCTCTAGCGATATAAAAACTAAATTCAGCGTATTAAATTTTATGAACTTATATTGAAGGAGTGAGTATGAGTACCTACTCAGCATTTATCTACCACGGCCTGTTATTGTGTTGCTTGTATTGTCGTACTAAGCGACCATAGAGCCCATTTAGGCCCGAAACACACATGCGATTTCAATCGCGCGATTGTTTAGTTGTAAAAAATTAAACACACACATTTCAATGTGAACGCGCGCACATCATTTCGGATTTTATGTGCGCGCATTCATATTGAAATGTGTGTGCTTCATTTTTTGCGACTAAAAAGACGCGCGATTGAAATCGCATGTGTGTTTCGAGCCTTAGTCTAGTTTAAAAATTTTGTGATCAGAAAAGTCCCTGTAGAGTGATGAGCTTAGAAAAACGGGCAACACATCCGGAGCGCTTGAGATGTTTTATTTGGGGGAAGTCCCAATAATTATTTTTCTTAAGTGTGCTTTTTCAAACCAGTAGCGCGTTTAAGACGCATTAAACGTAGCCCAGGTGAAGAGGCTGTTGATGAACCAATAACTGATCAAAAAAAAATTTCGAAGTGGAATTTCTTGTTTAACGTAAAAGAAATCAAAATAAAGAATAAAGGTGCTAGTACACGATATGTAGCGCGCCTCATATATATGTGGCTCTGACGTAATTTTGACGTCACCGTATGGAGGCAAAGTCTACATACCGTGTACTAACCATCTTTGTGCCACTCACATAAGGTACTCATACGTATGAGGCACGATATGATGCACTCGTGACTCGTGTGTGGCTTTTCGGTATTCGGTGTACTACCCTAGCACACACGATTTGTGTCAGTGCGCTACATAATGTCGAGTGGTTACCTGCACGGTTCGTGTGTATTTTTGAATGCAATTTCAGCATTTCAGTCTGTGTCAGTGTGTTTTGTACGAGCAGCACGGTATTTAGTTTTTTGTGGGTCATAAAAGTAGCGAACGCGATGCGATACACCCAAAGCAATAAAACAGAAAAATAGAACAAAAAGAACCTACAGTTCTAGTGCAAGACTGCACACAGCCAACCGATATGTGCGCGCTGTGCTACATTCCGTGTACTAGCACAATTTTATGTAGCCACTGCGCTACATAAGAAACACGAAATGTGTGCTATATGTGTAGACTATCCGGTGACGTCAGAGCCACATATATATATGAGGCGCGCTACATATCGTGTACTACCACCTTAACTCATGCGACATTGTTCTGAGCTGCAAGAAAAGTTAATGATCAACTTTAAATCTGATATTGACGGAGATTTGTTGTGCAATGAAATTTTAGGTCTTCAACACTATCTCGAAGACAATCAGGCAACACCTACGGATACATCACGCTTATTCTGAGATTCGATAGAATCGAGTGGGTATCCAATCTTAACACGTTCCTGAGGGCAGCGAGATGGTTGGACAAAGTCGAGTAACCACGGGAAGGATGAAATAAAGCCAGTACAACACGGCTAACCCCTTCGAAGGGTATCACAATGGGTCCACAAGGACCTAAGTGGGGTGAAGAGGAGGCTACTCAGCTTCACCAACCCCTTAACCTAACCTAACCATTCCCCGAATTCAAAACTTCACTCGAATGAACTTCTCGCATTGTAAGTTTCGGGGAAAAATGTTACTTCCTGATTAAATCTATATGTTTTATGTACATTTTGTGATAAATCTTTCGATTTATGCAAAAATATGAGAACTTATAAGAGCTTGCGACCACAAATTTTTGCTCGAACTTTGACATTTATCTCGATAAAACCGAAACTGAGAATGTGAGAGAAATAAAAAAAAAATGCACATCTCTATCGAAATCAAAAATTTCAATGTCAGTTGGCTGAAATCGAATCACTTTCGATTCGATTCGATTTGAATTTTAGAAATAGAGTGACTAAATTTTATCAAAAAGAAGAGTTATATGATCCCAACACGTGGATATCGCTCCGTAGTCTGTTAACAATACCAGCTGCAAGTGGCGAATGCATATTTTCTAAACCAAAGTTGATAAAACGGACAATTCCCCAAACAAGATTACCTAGTTTGTTTTTCCAGTGAGGCCATTAAAAATAAATAAATAAAACCTAGAAGCTAGACAGTCTTTTACTGTCGTTAGGTTGGTTTTGAAAATTGGCTATGTCGGTCAAGTAGTTCTGGTGCCTCCCATACAAAACCAATATTAGATCCATGAGAGTACATTATACTAACTCACACGGAAAACATTTTGCATGGCTTGTATGTAGTGGAGGGTATCAAATGATAAAACTTTTAGGTACTTGTTTTAAATTTTAATGAAATATAAAAGAGCGCCAAGTGCACGACTCGCCCGGGGCGCTTAGATCGTTAAGGCCGGCTCTGACCATGGGATAGATACATTAGAAGAAAAGTGCGCAATTTGGCGGTAATAATTATTTACAGTGGCGGCCAATTAAAATCTTTTTTTTTTCATAATTTCATTGCTAAACTGCTAAATGGCCGTTTGTCATATAGGTAGGGGGGTTTTTATTTACTACAAATTTTAAATAAATGAATTTAGCATGTGCGGTAAAAGGAGTGTTGTGGCGACTCATATACAAGCCAACCAGCTCTAGTTCTTCAAGTAACACTAGTTCCCTTCTAGTGAAAACGTTGTGTTACAATAGGCTTCGCAGTGGTAGCCGTCCTTTCCTCACGGGGTTTGGATGGTCCAGGTTGCTGCCCTTCTGGTTTTTCAGTTGATTCGTGTCCGGTTTCTAATGAATCGTTGTCTTCACCATGGAAAATGTAAACGGGTTTCAAACGATCGATAGATATCTTCCGCGAGGTTTTCCATTGACTCGACCAACGAAGAACTTATCCTTTCGTCCTATCACTGCAAATGGTCCTCGGTATGGTGGATGGTCGGATGGTGATATTTAAATCCTTGTGGACGAATACAGGATCGTCGGTCTTAGCTTTTCCATTTTCTGTTTCAAGTTCTTAAGAAAATCGGAATCGTTTACGTCTTCACGTGACTCTATAAAAATCTCGCCTGGTAGTCGTTCGTAACGCTGTTCATAAACTAACTCCGACGCGGAAGCCTTTATATCGGGTTTAAATGCTGTTCGTATCCCCAACAGCACAAAAGTGGGAGAACCTCGCTCGAGTTAAGTGTCTCATGGGCCATCAACGCCGCTTTGAGAGTTCTATGCATTCGTTCTACTATCCCATTCGCCTGTGGGTGATAAGGCGTGTCGTCTTAAGGTGTACTGTCCTCAACAGTTTAGTCAGTTGGAAAACTGCAGACTCGAATTGTCGAATTCTGGGCTATTGATTCGGCTGTGATATCGCACATAGGTATAACCTCCGGCCAACGCGTAAAACTATCGATTATTGTGAGACAGTATCGGAAACCGTTCGATGGCTGTAAGAGTCCGCAAACGTCAACATCGATTTCAGAGAATCTCTCATCAGGTAGCTCGTACGTACCTAGCGGTACGTATGTTGCACATTCAGTCCTTCCTGAGACCAGCTTCGTGGTAGAGCGAACTCCAGGATGTGACAAACCGTGTAAATTATACATCACAAACCTTCTGCAGCCTTTCGGAATGTATGATCGGATTATTCCGTTCGAAATGTCGCAATAAATCAGTTTGTCCGAATTAGGGATTTTAGAATGGGCTAGGCGTAATGATGTTTGCGAAGAGTGGTCGTTCAGCATCCGTTGTAACTCCACGTCAGAGTGTTGCTCGCTAGCTATGTGCTCGTAGTCGACATTTTTCGATTCGGCCCTTATCTCGTTGACTCGCGACAAGAAGTCCGCAACCTTGTTCTCTTCGCCTGGAATATGTCGAATATCGTTGGTAAATTGTCCAATTAAATCCAAATGCCGCATTTGGCGGGGCGAGGCTTTGTTAATGTCTTGTTTGAATTCGCGTCCTTCTAACATATACTTAAAGTATTTTACACCGTGGTACATCGCCAAGAGCTCGCGATCGTATGTGCTGTACTTCATTTGTGTCGCGGTCAACCTCTTTGAGTAGAAACCTAATGGTATGGTGTACCTGTCTATCGTTTGATTGAGAATAGCTCTTATTGCCGTATACTGTCTACCTCCAATGACAGTACTGCATTTTTAGCGCGATGAGCGAGCAAAGAAGCTTGCGCTAAATCGAGTTTGCATTGTTCGAAAGCGTTGGAAGCTTCTTCGGTCCATAGCAATTTCGCCTGGTCATTCTTTTTGTTTCCTTGTAGCATAGCCTGTAACATTAGTTGATTTTTCACCGCGCCTGTTACAGAACGTCTATATTACTTACGTCTACTTACTTATTTTATATGTAAATTTTGGCATCAATGGGAAGTTCGTTTAAATTCCGTTTGAATGATACAGTAGCGCAGTGGTTAGTTCCCTCTTACATCTTAAGATTTTTTTCTACCGCGCCACCTCTCGTGAACGTCTGACAAACATCCGAGAGTATGACTGTCATGAAAAAGCATCTCAATTCAGCCGTTCTGACTCAGCATAAAATTGTAAGTCCCTTCCATTCGTCCCAAAAATAGAAACTCACACAAAACGAATGGTTGCGAGAAGCTAGGCCTTGGGTGTCACCCGCCTGTTGCGCCACCTATTTATTATACCCTACACAGGAAGGTATATTCACTTTGCCATTACGTTTGTAACGCCAAGAAGGATTCACCGGAGACCCTATAAAGTATATATATATTCTGAATCAGAATCACATTCTGAATCGATTTAGCCATGTCCGTCTGTCTGTCTGTCTGGTGAAAGCACGATAGAGTCCAAACGAATCGACTTAGGTGAATGAAATTTTATGAGACGACTTCTTTTTACCGTCGCCAGGATGGTTTTGAAAATGGACTATGTCGGTCAAGTAGTTCTGGTACCTCCCATACAAAACCACTATTAGCCCCACGTCTCTCTCTGTCTGTTGAAATCACGATACCGTCCGAACGAATCGACTTAGGCAACTGAAATTTTATGAGATGTCTTATATTTATGTTCTTCAAGTTTGTATTAAAAATGGTCCATGTCGGTCAAGTAGTTCTGTTACCTCCCATACAAAGCCAATATTTGACCCATATATCTATGTCTGTTGAAAGCATGATAGCGTCCAAACGAATCCACTTAGGTGAATGAAATTTTGAGAGAGGACTTTTTTTAACCGTCGTCAGGTTGGTACCTATTGAAAATTGTCTATGTTGGTAAAGTAGTTCTGCTACCTACCATACAAAACTAATATTAGACACATATTTACTCGCATGGCAAACATTTTGCATGACTTATATGCAGTGGAGGGTATCAAAGTATCGGCCAGGCCGATGATAACACTTTTACTTGTTTTTTATTTTTTTTAAGTTCAAATTATGAGTAAAATTAACCTTAGTTTTTTCAAAATACTTATGCCCACTACAGTACGTTTAAAAAAAAACAATTGAGGAACTATCTTGTGTACTTAACCCACCTCGAAGAAAGATTTTGACATCTTTTCAGAAAACCATAGAGCCAATCGTCAGAAGATTCTTTTCACTTCTCCGAATGAGATAATCTATAAACGAACAACGTTTGCTGCATTATTTGCCATTGGAATAATAGAAACCTTATGGTTACGATTGATATACTGATATCTGAGTCTCATACAATTAAAAAGAAACCACTTAGTTGTACCCACCACTGTTCGAATACCATAAAGTCCACCACCTGCGATATGAAGTTCTCTTTTAACTTGAAATTTTCTCTCTCTTAGTCCACCTAACCCCCGAGATGCATTGGCCAAAACGTTACTGCTATGCCATGCATATTGATTTGGGAAATTCAGTGCAAAATAAAAAAAATCTTTGTGATAGAAAAAAAAAATTTGCCTAACCTAAATGCAAGACTTTTCAAATACGACCAACAAAAAGTCAATTGAGAGTGCTACTGCACAACGATGGTATTTATTCGTTACTTGTCTTGAATTCGAAATTAATTTCATGATGTCGTCGGATTGGTTGTTAGGCTTGGTTTCGAAGAGATGCATTTTAAAAGTGCATTTAATTTCACACAAAAATGCATAACGTTATTAGAGAAAGCGTTTTGTGAAACTAAGACAAGGTTGCAATAGGTTTAAGTAGTGTATCACAAGATATTTTAACTTCTACTGAGGCGTTTTAAGGTACTTAAGGAATATTTTTGAATTCACATACCGTGGCTAGGGGTTACATTTTTAATTGAGTTATTTTACTCAACATCTGTGGGCAATTTGATAATTTTCTTCGGTTTTGGAAAACGATAAAAATAAATAAATTGTTGAAAGCACACAACCACATAATTAAGGCTGGTCTAAAAAGAAGCTTCTGAATGCATCCTGTGTTTTATGGAGACGAAGACTCTTCGGGCCGGAGCGCCAGTGTCCATTTGTTAGATGGCTGATACGAAATTGATTGACGATGTCGATGTCGCAGTATAGGTCGTAGAGTTCGCTGTTAAATCTCCTCCTCCAAAGCCCGTCAACGCAAACGGGACCGAAAATCACTCGAAGAATTTTGCATTCGAAGCGATCAAGAGATCTTCAGCCGCCTTCGATAACGTCCATGATTCTGCGCCATAAAGCAAGACTGGGATGATGAGGGTCTTATAGAGAGTCTCCTTGGTGTTTTTCAACAAGGCCTTACTAATCAATTGCCTTTTTAGGCATAACTAACAGTGGTTGGCAAGTGTAATTCTTCGTTTGATTTCTTCTGTGGTGTCACTATCAGAGTTTATAGCGGAGCCGAGGTAGAAGTCCCCAACCACCTCAAAGTTAAA
Organism: Cheilosia soror; assembly: GCA_949372485.1. NCBI lineage: Eukaryota > Metazoa > Arthropoda > Insecta > Diptera > Syrphidae > Cheilosia > Cheilosia soror. The sequence goes on along the minus strand of OX443565.1, from coordinate 4,061,083 downwards.
GCTGTCTATCATGACTTTCTGTCCGATTAGTCGATGTTGTGTGTCTCTTCTTGTTGACAGCATGTATACTTTACTTTGCCCTCATTCACCATTAAATCCATTTTTGCCGCCTCAGTACTGGTACTTGAAAACGCACCACTGACAGCTCGAGGCATTCTGCCAATTCTGTCAATGTCGTCACTCGTCAGCTTATGCAAGTAGTTGCACAGACTTTTGGAAAATGGTGCCCCTGGTGTTGGTTTGCGAGTTTCATCAAGAATGATGTTGAAAAAGTCACATGACAGCCCATAAACTTTTGACATTAAAGGTCTCGGTGAGAATGTTTCCGACCTTTCTGGAGCAGCGAGCTGTACAATCTGTACGCAATGGACACCAACGCTCGGGCCCGAAGAGTCTTAGATTACAACCCGGAGAGACAACGTATGAGAGGAAGGCCTCGCTTTAGGTGGCGCGCAGCGCACAAGTAAAAGGCGACCTTAACCAACTTGGAGTGCGCAACTGGAGGTGGTTAGCCAAGCCAAAGATCGTGCCAACTAGAAATCCGTGTTGGTTGAGGCCCAGGTCCACCCCGGAATGTAGCGCCACCTAAGTAAGTAAGTCTTGAAAAATGTCTTAAAAACCAGAAATCAGTAAGATGTTTGATAACGAAATAATCGGCGTCAAAAGTGAGTGAACACTAATGATTTTTTTCATTTGTTTTCGAAGTTTGAAAACTTTTTTAGAACCTATATAAAGTATTTTATTTTGTAAAAATTAAATACGTTTTGTTATTGTTGTTTCGTTGTCAAACTTTTTACACATTGTTTCATTTTAAGAACTTTTTCAAGACCCTAAAGAAAATGGAAAAGCGCGTTGGTGTTTACTTACTTTTGACGATAACTGTATTCACGAGTTAACGCATTTAGCGATTTTAACCAAACTTTCACACATCTTTGGTATTAGTCAATATATGGTTTCTGTGAAGTTTTGTCAAAATTGGCCGAAGGGGCGTGACACCTCCCATACAAAAAACATCTTCTATGGGATGAAACTCGATGACGTTATAACTCGATAACCGCTGCGCCGTTTTTCATGATTATGTTTTTGGTTTTTTCGTATTGCTGTATTTCAGGCAGAAAAAATTCCAGAGAATGTATTTATTAGAACATTATTATCTAAGTAATACAATTTCTGTGCAGGTACAGCTAGTACTTTATAGATATTTAAAATAAAAAGTTTCCAAACTCAAAATGAAATTATCCGCACTTTTGACGCTCACAGTGTAATGTAACACGTTTGCTTATTTAATCATCATCTTCCAATGACAAGACAACTTTCCATTTTTATAGGTACTTTGTCCACTACCACTAGTCATGCATTGGCATCCCCGTTTTGCATGATACTCTTGTGGGTACACAGCTTTTCTCCTGATTTCTAATTACAAAAAAAATATGTATTAAAAATTCTCTGAAACTGCATCCTCCCCTAAGGCTATCTTGCACTTGTCACCGCGCACAAATCAGCCAACTAATGTACGGAAAAAAATTCACATCCTTTAATGTGACATGGAAATTTAGGTAGGTAACTTGAGGCTGTGTTTGTTCTCTGAGCTTTGGTAACTATGATTTGCGCACAATCTGCATCTGCACTGTCTTGCTCTTGATTCTCCAATGTATACAGTGTTAGCGCAGCCCAGAACACCTACACGCGCGTTTGATTCTGCCTACCAGTAATTTTTGCTCCCATAGACTGCCAGTGCAATAAGGGTGCTATTTTCTCCATTCGTGTGCGGGTGATACAGGTCGTTTTCGATACCACTAGTGAAATCACTTTCGATAGTGAGTGTCTTCGCCGTTAAGTATCTCGTAATTTTGCACAAAAATCTATAAAATGAATTCATTAACGCAATAGTGTAAATATAATTTTGTGTCATTACCTGAAGCGTCAACGAGTGGATGTGGCCAAATTAAGTACATCTATCAGTTGGTTAGTGCATTTGTGTCTTTATATAAAAAAAAATAAATGAAAATATTTACAACATTTCCTGGTTTGACAAAAGGACGTTTTGCCCTGTCATTCGGGTGAGTGAAAGAAATTGATACATAATCAAATTAGTGATGGTTTTTTTTTTATCCTTTCTCAAAATGGCCAAAGTGGTATATTTTCGATAAGAGAGTTACGAAATTGAATTTGTGAAATATCACGAACGCCATGCACACTAATCGAAGCGTATTGGTAGGCGGCCTCAATTTCAATTGCACCTACCGCCCCTAGAATGGCCTTCTATGGGAATTGGTAATTCCATCGCTAAGCTGTAGTCTTACAGTTGCAACAGTCGTCAGTTTGTTTGTTTATATTCATGGTTTTTGTTGAAAAGGCGACCCACCACCACCCACTGGAGCGATAGGCCGATGTAATAGAAAAGTGAAGGTTGCCAGTGGAACAAGCATTTTTCTCTTGTGATTTTTTTTTATTTTCGTTCACAGTCCTATTCATGACAGTGTGTGTGGATATTCCGTGAGTATATATGGCTTTTCATTGGGGTTATTGTGGCGCGAAATATGGTGATGTGCGCTTGTTTGTGTGCGGGAATCGCTTTTGAAAGGAACCAAACTATGCAGCATCGCTGCATAGTGTAGTGGCCCAGGACTGTCCACTTTACGACAAGGTAAGCAGATTAGAGGATGCGATGAGAAACATTGACTTAAATAGGTATATATATAAGAGCCCTGTTCGAATCGATTGGGTAAAGGACAAACAGCAAATTTAATGGAATCTGTAACTGGCTATTAGAACTATCAGATAAGTCGAGGTTTTTTTCTTGTTGATGACTGAATGACGCGACGGGGTCCATGGATTCCGAGCAGACAATTGCCCGGGACTGTATCTAAATATTACTTTAAGCTCATATAGACATTTTTCCTAAGGACATAAGTGCGAGAAATAGCAGAACCTTTTAAGGAATATTTTATAAATACGTCCTTTCAGCACCTTTTATTCAGCAATCACCAGTAACTAAACACTTTGAGCCTTACCAATAATCATTTTTAGTCTTCATCTTAAATATATTGACGGTCACAATGGATAATTTTATATGGAAATTTTCGAGATTGTGACTTCGTAAAAGTAAACCTGGACACTAAAAATGATTATTAGTACCGCCGTTTATTAATTTCAATTTAGTTATCGATGACAGATATTGGATAGGAGTTTACTAAGCCCAAAATTAAACAAATATCCGGAGATCCCGTTTGTTTGACCTTACCATTCCCACAATTGTCAATTTTATAGGGTGCAAGCAGCAAGGATTTTACGACAGGGATAGACGTGAACCATTTGTCACAAGTTATGTTGCGGTTTGGGCCATGAACTGGTCGTGATAGCTACTTCAAGTAGTATTCAAAACCATTTAAATTTGTTGCTCTTCCCAATGTATGGCATGGCATAGCATTCAGCATAACACGTTCCACTATCGCACATCATTGGGATTTTTATTCCATACTTACTCGGTTTGATAGGTGTATGTACATTCGGAATGGGCATCTACCTCGGAATCCAAGTAATTTTTCATCAATTGTGACATTGCTTAATTTTTTTTGGATTGGATATAAACAAATCGGATACCTTTCGAACAGGAAGAAATGGATCTTGCTGACGATAAGCAGGGCGTAGAGTCGTTTCATCCATTCTTAGACACCCCTGATAATAAAATAAAATAAATCTCTACTCATTACTGCCACATATCTTGTGCCGCCAAATAAACTATCAAACAATTCCATGGTTGATAACTGGTTATCTTTCATTGCAGCACTTAGAGTAAGTAATCCAATAAAGGCTTTGATTTCAGTAGAATTCGTATCTCTAAATTGATATCTCCACATTTGTACACCGAACGAGCTCTTCAATAATATCATCCGTAATAAATAATAAAACATAAAAGTGGTTCCAAAATATTTCGACACATTCGAGTAGGACCCCTATTAGAGCGAATAATATTGATGGCAGATGTTCTTCCATGATTTTGACCTTTAGAAGTAGCCCAAACGTGTCTATTCTTACCTCTGATTACTCTTTGAGTCGGAATAATTATGCGGTAGTTATGTCCGGCCCGAGTTTTCAGATGTTGAGGTGTCATTCTATTACTTTATCTCACTTTCAGTCAGTTTCACTTATAATGATCCTCAATTAATTATTCCATCAAAATTTATTAAGAAAACAAGTTTATTAACAGTTTAAATAACGAAATTTCGAAATCCAAATTTTTTGCCGCGAACGAAAACACCCTGGCGCGAATTGTCAGTCTATTCACAATCCACATCATTTAAATCGCGTTCCACAAAGTAGCGAATAAAAAATTCGTTCGGACTTAACCTTATTCCAAGAGGAGGAAAATGTGGAATTTTCTGTTTATAAATGCATAAAAAGTGGTTTATTCGCATTTGCTCAATACGTTCGTTCGCTCCCATGTGAATGGTCCTTAAGGCCGCGTTTCTATTTGCAAGTAAAAAACTCGCGGAAGTCTTGCAGAAGTTTCTTGCAGTAGCGTTTACATTGTCACATGAATTCTTGCAATTTCTTCTGCAATAAATATATGGCAAGAAATTCGCGCATCACATTGTCGCAATTTATTGCAGAGGTGTTTACACAGGAGAGCCATTGATGTCGCAAGAAATTTGGTGATTTACTGAAATTTGTGAAATCATAGCGATAAGACATCAACGTTTACCAGATGCAAATACCATTTTATTGTTTAAAAAGAAAAAAAGATGAACTTGGAAGACAGTAAGGTGGTGCCCTCTGGTGGTCCTATAATTTATTAAATGAACTAAATGTATAAGACGCTCAACAATAGTTCAATTTCACTCGTATGACGCAGTTGATTTAGAAGTTTTGTTATTAAAAGTGGGTCCTATTATAAAAAAGTAAGATACTCGATTCCATGATTCAATATCACCGAAGGAAAGACTCCTGTTGACGCTGCGATTCTTATGTGGTATTTCATTGGGACAAAAAATCAATCTGTTTTTGATCCGGATCAATTTTTGCAGATCTCGATATTTTTCGAGATTTACACATGCTCTCACTAATACCAATATGTATATCTTAAATTTGAATCTGTTCTCAAAACGAAATTACTAAAACTCTCTGGAAAATCAATTATTCAGAACAAAAACCTAAATAATGGACATTTACTTCTTTTGGAGCTATTGCTATCATCTACTCGCAAGAAGTTACGCAAGAACTGTCGCGATCGAACTTGCATCGCTGTTTCCACTTGCAAGTTACTGTCGGACAGACTGTCAGATATTTCTTGCAGAAGTTTTCTTGCAAATGGAAACGCTGCCCTATAGACGCCATGTTATTAAAACGTTTCTAAAACCTATGCATGAGTAAATTATAAGTTAAAAGTGAAAAAAAAAAAATATCACAAAAAAATGCGTAAAAGTTCCACATAAGATTAAGATAATCACGCGCCTCTCGAGCGCAACGCATTGCTTTAACTAAAAAACTGTGGTAGGTACTTGCCGAACCGGAACGACCGCCCCTCGCTGTTGATCGAAGACTGAGTTGGCATATTTCCGCTAAAACCACTGCTGCCAACTCTAACTTCTGAGGTATCTGCGCTGAAATTACATGAAAAACCTACAAAAAGGCGCTATATTTCGTAAACTTGCGCTAGATATTTGTTTTGCTAAATATGGATAGATCGATTTTTATTTCGTCATGAAATTACAAAGGCCATCCGATTTCTGAAGGGAAGTCACTTAAACGCGTAAAAGGCTCATAAGGGCCCTACACACGTTTAATGGTACTTGACAAGTATCATTGACGATTTTATGTCATCAAGTAACACTGATGATAAATCGCCTACACACATATCAATGAATATTGACAATGTTTTCGCCTGAATTATGTTCAGTAGCTTCAGATGTGTCAATGAGGATGGATAAAGGATAATAATTTGTATCTGCTTACATCCTATTCGTTTTGTAACTACTGGCAGAGCTTTAGAATCGTTGTTCTATTCTTCCACAGGCCTGTCGTGCAATTATCGATCATTTGTGAAAATTAGACATCTTTTCACCAAAATTACCATTTAAAAAATTACAACATTGACAAGTAACATTGAAGAAAACCAAATCAGTTTCGGTTTTCATCAATGTATCCATGTTACTTGACAAGAACATTGAAGAGCATACAAACGATAAATGTTACTTGAATGATGGGTCATTGAAGTAACATTGACAAGTAACATTGAACGTGTGTAGGGCCATATAAACTGCGTAAACTGCAGAAATTTACCACCTCGTAAGTCCACTGTCAGATTTTGTATGGACAATAGTTTACGCAGACCTCATAATTTTCCACGACGATTTAGGCTCGGAAATCAACCGCGGAAAGCTACGCAAATCACAAATGTCAAACTTTGACAGACAGTCGTATGAGTTGTTTATTTGATTCACAGTCGATTTATGCGATTTACGCAATGACATTTGCGAGCTGCATAAATTTATCAGGTTTTGTGAATACTGGGTTTGCCATTCGTCCGGGTTTTTCCGGACATGTACTCTTTTTCGCCTATGCGGGGAACGTCCGGGATAGTTTTTCTAGATTGTTCAGGTTTTTCATTTCTCATCGTTAAGAGAAATTTTGGTAGTGTTTTTGAATCGTAAATTCTGCAACATAATTACTGTAATACATACACACTTTGGTAATCGACAAAAGAAAGGTTAGAAAACACTGAATTGTGAAATCGATGTAAAAATATAAAATAGAATACCAGTCACTTTTATACCATTCAAAAAGGAGATGGCTTTCTCTTCACCCGACAGTGGAACGACTTTTGCTTATTTTCGAAACCCTAAAATAATATTTCGTAGACGTCAAAAAACCAACGAAAATATAAAAATTAACCTCGGGTCCCAAGTCAAATATCCAAAATCCCAGAAATTGATATTGTTTATCTCTTCCGCCTTTCCCTTAATTGAAAGTTGGAAAAATGTCGAGTATCCGACTGAGGAAATATCTCTATTTTTATTATTTGAGTTTAGTGAACTTTTTATTCAATACTTTTATGTGTCAGAAAATCAGCCGACAATAATTATTTAGCGCAATTGACACGCGGCCTCAACAATGAAAAATCACCCTACCACAATGAAATCGGGAAAGTTAAGTTTTTGTAAGTATAGTACCTACGTGCATTCCTAGTTTTTTACTCTTTTTTTCAGATACTATTTTGTCCGGGAAAGTTTTATGATTGATTAATAACTACTTTCTTCAAATTATTTCTGGCAACCCCAGAATACCCTTAACTTTTCTTGTACAAAATAGTGAAGAGTATATATTTTTCCACATACATTTATGTTATGGTAATGTATGTACATATTTTATTAAACAAAAAATATGTATAGACACATTCAAGTATTATTAAAAAATTGGAAAATCATATTTATAGCCATAACAAAATACCTACGAATTTCTGGTATATTTCATTATGCGCTAAATTTCGCGCTGTGCGCTAAATATATTTTTTACGCGTTGTCAGACCCGAAATTCCGCCAGATCTGACGCGTTTTCCGCTAAGTTGGCAACAGTGGCTAAAACCTATATTAGCCGCACGGCTCTTAGAGCGACCAAATAAAATTCAAATTCACCCAAAACAAAGTAAGCCGATGCCGTTTCAAATTCAAACTCGCCTACTGCAACACAATTTGTTCTAGACAATTATGCATGTTATGTTTTTGACATGCTCGGGTTATTGGATTGCATCAGTGTAGTTTTGTATTTTACGTGGAAAGTTTCGTTGTACCTACCAAGCCTCTTGAAAAAAGTGAATACCTGACTATTATGGAACATTTACTTGCGACGGAAAAGTTTTATTTTGTCGAGTCTGCGATAAAAATATTTCGTACACAACAAAATTTCAAATAAATTTCCATCGGCAAACAATATTCCCCTTTACAAACTTACGAATCCTACCTCAAAAGCTTTTCTGCGAAAATGTTGCTTGGATCAAAATATACCAGACGAATAGACATTGCGCAAAAACTACATACGAACAATATACTTACGTGTTTTAGAAAAAATACGCAATCAACTCAAAGATAGCATTATTTGGATTTCAGATGACGAAACTACTGACAGTTGTGGCCGTTACATTGCGAATGTAGTTGTCGGTGCCTTAAAACTAAAGTCCTCTGCTTCCTATTTGGCGTTTATATTCCTCTTAGACGCTGCTCCATATGATCAAGGCCACCAAAACCCTCAAAATATTCCATCATAATTTAACCCAAGTGGCGTGCTTTGCGCACGGACTACATCGACTCACTGAAGAAATAAGATTCACGTTCGGGAATGTAAATAAACTAATTTCATCAACAAAGAAAGTGTTTCTTAACGCGTCTGCACGAGCCTATAAAGAAAAGCTAGTACATGTGGCTTAACCTCCTAAACCAGTGGTAACTCAATGGGGAACGTGCGGATTGAATTTTTCACTGTATGCACTCATTTTAAAAAGTACCTGGAATAGGGCAAATCGTTAATAAATAGAAAGGCCGCCAACTGCTTTATCCGTTACGCTAGCTTACATCCTTTCCTTGGTACTTCATTCAAAGAATCAATCCATTTTTTTTATTACAGGTTATTACGCAAATAGACCAAACAAAGCAACAATGTTCATTAGAATTTTATAAGACATAAGACCGTAAAAAAAAAAACTTTACAAAAGCTACAAGTAAAAAATCCTTATATAATGGTTGCGCATACGACAACTATTAAGGAAAATGCAACCAACTACATCATTAGTGATCTCCAAAAATGCAGCCCCCAGAGATTCAGGCGGCTAATCGAAGAACAACATACCTCAGATAATTACCATTCCAGCTTTGAAGTTTGCCGCTGCCATCAACAAATAACAAAAGCTCCACCTCCTGCCATCGTTAACAATAACAATAAATACGAATACCTACAATCCCTATGGTACTCGTTGTATACAAAGACTCCTAAGCCAACGCCATCTGAAAGAATGATGTGTATTGCAACGAACCCTTTATTGCGGCACCTACGACGAAACTGTTGCAGCAATATTTATTTAATACAGAAGCTCCTAATGTCATTGGTTTTTGCCACATTTATTTTAGGTGTTACCTCATTACCACCTGTTATACGAATTGGTAAGTTTTTTTCTTTTCACCCAAAGCAAAACCCACAAGGTTTTTTTTTTTTAATTTAGGTGCAATTTTCACTGAGGATCAAAAGGACAGTAGTACTGAATTAGCATTTAAATATGCCGTCTATAGGATAAATAAGGATAAGACAATTTTACCAAACACACAATTAGTTTACGATATAGAATATGTTCCTCGCGATGATTCATTTAGAACATCGAAAAAAGGTAGTAGACTTTAAATCTATGAGTTATAGCCAAAATTTGACAGTTACTTTTCTCTCAACAGTATGTCGTCAATTAGAGACTGGGGTCCAGGCGATATTTGGGCCCTCAGATCCACTTTTGGGCGGTCATATTCAGTCTATATGTGAAGCGCTAGATATACCACACGTGGAGGCTCGCATCGATTTGGACCAAACTGTTAAAGAATTTTCCATAAATTTATACCCATCGCAGACGCATATGAATATTGCCTATAGAGATTTGATGGCATACTTGAATTGGACTAAAGTTGCAATAATATACGAAGAGGACAATGGTTAGTATAAGAACACCAAATAGTAGTTAACCACAAAGCTTGAGTTTTGTTTTTTCTTCCCTTCGAAGGCCTTTTTAAGCAACAAGAACTAATGAGGACAACAGCAACGTCAAGAGCTGAAATGTACATTCGACAAGCCACTCCGGAAACATATCGTCAAGTTTTAAAGGAAATTCGCCAAAAGGAGATCTACAAACTCATTGTGGACACAAATCCAAGTAATATAAATGCATTCTTTCGAGGGGTGAGTTCTATTCAATCGTCATACATTTTTTTTGTCTGTAATTTAATTTCGATCGTATTTCTGCACAGATTCTTCAGCTGCAAATGAATGACTACAGATATCATTATATGTTTACCACTTTTGTAAGTATTTAATGAAAAAACAAACACAAACTTTGCCCATTCTAGAGCTAGATGAAACTAGATAGATCTATAAAATTTCTACACAAAAATGCAAAAATGTTGAATAAAATATCTAACACACAAAATTAGTGAATAGTATAATGTTGATGTCATCTATGAACGTGTTAGAAAAGCACAATCTAAAAATCTAGTACATCCAGTACGATATTTCATACTCATTCATAGATGACGAACCCCAACCAAATTTAACTTCACAAGGCAACTAAAGGGTGGGCCAAATACAAGTTTCTTTTTAAAAATGCAATAAAATGAACAAACGTAAATTGTTTCCAGGTATTATGGCTTTATTAGTAAGAGAAAATATTCCCAATAATTAGGGAATACAAGGTCGTTCAAGTGGCTGCCTCGACTCTCTTCTCAGTAGCGCATTCTATCACTCCAATTTTCCAAGGACTTGTTGATGTTTTCGGTCTGTAGCTCACGGATTGCTTGGATGATACGGGCCTTAAGTGCTTAAATCGTTTCCGGATTGTTGGCATAACATCGTTCCTTCACGGTTCCCCACAAAAAAATCCAAAGGGGTCAAATCGCAGCTCTGAGGCGGCCAATTGACATCGCCAAGAGGGCTGATAACACGATTTGGGAATTTGGTGCGCAAAAGATCGATTGCGGCTGGGCTGTGTGGCATGGCGCGCCATCCTGCATGAACCAGAGGTCGTCCAAGATCTTGCCTTCAATTTCTCAAAAAAAAAATTTTGGTTAACATGGCTCTGTGACGCCCACTGTTAACCGAAACGTTGTTCCCAGCCTCATTTTCGAAGAAAAATGATGATGCCACCAATAAGTCTCACACTCTCGGCTACAGCAGCCAGATTCATATCTGTGCGTACCGTACGACGAAGGGGACCATGAGTGTTGTCAACTAGGGACTATCATACCAGTCTTTTTGCACAAACTTGCATACAGCATGCGCGGTGGGTGCTTCATTTCGGCCAAAACTTTTTTTCAAAAAAAAAAACGCACTGTTTGGGCTACACAGCACCCACTTTGGAAATAAGTTTTCAACATTTCCGAAGCGTAAAGCGGCTAATTTCGTTCCGTGGAGGTGACTGTCAAGATTTCGAGCGGGAAACAGCTGTCAGTGTCAAAATAACCTTTGATTAAAAAAAACCCACCCGTAATCTTCCGGCATATCTGCTTCTTTTTTTAAGCGATTACTTCGTCCGAAATTTTAATTCTAAATAAAAAGGTGAAGAAGGGATGCTCACCTTAGATCGCAAGTATTTAAAAAAAAAAACTTACCCATTAAGCCAACCAACCAACCAACATGCACTACTCCCTCACTTTTTATCCCTTCCTCAAGTCTGTCGCCTGTTCGTTCCTTTTACATATTTTATTCTTCCTAAGATGCCTGGGCTACCGTCGGCCGTTCTCTGTCGCTTTTCGTTGCATCAGGGTTACTACCTAACGACCTGTTGCTTTGTTGTTTCATTAGAGTTCGTATAGTTACTTACCAACGATCTGTCGCCTTTTCGTTTCATCCGATTTGAACAAAATTTTAAACAAGTACAAAAGCCATTCATCAAGTACGAATTTTATTTTCAGGATATTGAGACATTCGACTTGGAAGACTTTAAGTATAATAGTGTTAACATAACTGCCTTTCGATTGGTAGATGTGGAGAGTAAACGCTACGTCAAAATTATGGAACAAATGAAAAAGTTCCAGCACAGTGGTCGTACTATTCTCGATGGAAATCCTTCGATACAGGTACGTTTCTATATATCTAAGTATTAGGGAAAATTCTTCATGATTTTTTTATTGAAGACTCAACCAGCTCTGATGTTTGATTCGGTTTACGCATTTGCTGCTGGCCTAATGGAATTGGACCGAAGTCATGCCTTGACATTGACGAATTTATCCTGTGATTCCGAAGAGCCCTGGAGCGATGGACTGTCTCTATACAATTATATAAATTCCGTAAGTGAAGAAACTGTTTAAATCTTGTCACGAGCTTTCGTAGGTTTCAACATACGGTGGTATTTAAAAATAAATTATACTTGACTTGAGACTTCTTTCTTTTACAGGCCAGCATCAGTGGACTGACGGGTAATGTCGAATTCAGTGAGGGACGGCGCAATAATTTCAAAATAGATCTGCTAAAACTTAAGCAAGAACGGATTCAAAAAGTCGGATTCTGGAATCCCGAAGAGGGTGTCAACGTAACCGATCCATCTGCCTTTTATGACATAAATTCTACAAACATCACACTCGTTGTAATGACGCGAAAGGTTGGTTAGTTAAAAAAGGAAGTAGTCCTTTCAAAGATGTTTTATTAAACTTGACCACACTCTGAGCAGGAAAAACCCTACGTGATGGTGAAGGAAGATGCAAATTTGACCGGAAATGCTCGCTACGAGGGCTTCTGCATTGACTTGCTAAAGGCAATAGCTGGACAGGTAGGTTTTCACTACAAGATCGAACTAGTACCTGACGCTATGTATGGAGTTTTCAATCCGGAAACAAACACCTGGAATGGAATTGTCCGTGAGCTGATGGAGAGGGTAGGCTGCAATAAGAAATTGTGTGTTCGTGTTTCATTAATTTATTTTTACAGCGTGCTGATCTCGCAGTTGCTTCTATGACCATTAACTATGCACGTGAGAGTGTCATCGATTTCACAAAACCCTTTATGAATTTAGGCATTGGCATATTGTTTAAGGTAAGTAACCTTATGGATGTTGTGGACTTTTGTTTGAAGCTTTTATTAGATTTGAATTTGCCTTAGAATCACTCATCACTTTTAGTTTTACATCCATACAATTCACATGCTTAGTGCAATCCTGCGATAACGATTGGTTTTATACAGAGTGGCGCAAATAAAACTGGCCCTGCTACACTTTCATAGACAAGCTGTATTATGCGAGGCTACTAAACTTGTTTAACCGGTTTGGGACGGTTTTATATATGTGCGCCGCCGCTGTGCTTTTGATTTTTCTTTTTAAATATTATGAAAGTATAAAGTTGACGGGAAAGCTGGATACTCGTTTATGTATACCTCAGGATCGAGACCCCAAAAAACTTCTTAGAAATAAAAAAAACAAATGCCCAGCCTTCCCAATCCTAGGATCGCCTCGGAAACAAAACTTGACACAAAAGTAAAGTCTCTCAAAAGGCTTCTGTATAGACAAAGTCAGCTGCAGACTCACTAGAGATTTTACTGACCCTACTCACCAAGTCAGCCCCAAAGATCCGCCACTTGATGCGAGCAAAAGCAGGACAGGGTTACGCTGTATTGTCGTCCTCTCCATAAGCAAGACAGATGGTGGTGTCGCTCAAGTCCAATACATTTAAGTGTTTGGCAAAAGCTTGGTGTCCCGAAAGAACGCCCACAAGCCGTCTGCAGTCGATTCTCCTGAGATCCAGAAGGAAAGACGCGGACCGGACGCAGTCGTTTGGTCTGTCTACACCCAGCACAGTCACGCCTTCGACACTCGTGTTACCGAGAAACCCAAGTATCAATGGATGACCTAACCACGGATGCTGGCAGACCCAACACAGGTTCAGGTCCTAAGAGAGCTTTTTCTGAACCCAGCCTGGCAATCTCATCAGTGATCTTATTTCCCTGGACACCAGAGTGACCTGGGAAACAAACAAGTTTGACCGTGTTTAACCGAACAAGTTCAGAGAAAGCTTGAGTTCGAGCATTAACTTGGACGAGGTAAGAAATTTAAGCAGTGCTTTTAGTGCAGCTTGCCTATGCCTATCACTCCAAACGCATTTGCTTCTAGCCTTCCATCTGTTTGTCACAATATAGCGCATATCCATGAGGATGGCCAAGATCTCCGCTTGGAAGACAGGCGCAAGGGGTAGTGTAGTCTAATGTCCTCAGACCCCTGTTCGGTTTTAGAGCCATCCGTGAACACGTGATGACATTCTTTCCCTGGCTCAGAGTCAGTTCGGAGTCAGTTAACATTTCTCTATGAGACCCGGGTCCCCAGAGTTGGTGGCGGATAAACCCCTAATGATGGGTTGTTGGGTTAACGGCAGACTTCTTATCCCGAAAAGGGTTTCTGGCTCCATAGTTTTTGCTGATACTATATGCAACGGAAGCATTTCTGTTCCCATTTCACCTCTTTTATTTTATTGGTTGAAGAACTCTGATGGTGAGATCAGCCGGGGCTCTAACATCCGCCTTCCGGGTCTAGGCCACACCATGGCCGCTCCCCCACTACGTTTTTTGACAATTGATTTAATGACGGAGCCGATTACAAGCACTTCTATTCACTTAACATTCATTTAACATTCACTTAACATTCTCCTAACATTCACTTAACATTTCTTTTAATTTTTCTTTGCTCGCTTTGGTTATCGGTTCACTTAAATATTTTGAATAACTTTTTGAATGTTGCTTTTGTATTTGATCTTTTCGTTTTGCCGTCCTCTCCCGTAGGTGCCAACCAGCCAGCCAACACGTCTGTTCTCCTTTATGAACCCTTTGGCTGTGGAAATTTGGCTGTATGTGCTAGCGGCTTATCTCTTAGTATCGTTTACATTGTTCGTGATGGCACGCTTTTCTCCATATGAATGGAATAATCCGCATCCATGCTTAAAGGAATCCGATATTGTCGAGAACCAATTTTCCGTATCCAATAGTTTTTGGTTCATAACCGGTACATTCCTACGGCAAGGATCTGGACTTAATCCAAAGGTAAACTGTAGTAAAATATCCCATTAAACAAGTGCTCGTACGTGACAAAGGAACGTTAACATTGGCCAGCAACCACACACGCATTAGTTGTCCGGTTCACTTTTCTTCGTCGCGTACACTGTACTCACGTAATACTTTTAAGCGCGCTCTATCCCAGCTCTATTGTGTGTGGTCAAAGTATTTTTGAAAACATTGCAAAAATGTCCACTTATTGTGTCCCCGCTTGACAGAAATCGGAACGAGTTCAAAATCGGTTCTTCTCCTTCATGAACCCCCTCGCTGTTGAGATCTGGTGCTACATAGCCATCGGCTATGTGCTGGTATCACTGACTATATGGATTGTAGCACGATTCTCACCATTTGAGTGGCAGCCAGCAAAGCCTCCCTGCTCTATGGCCTGCGAGCATATGCTCAGTCGAATACGACAGGCAGCTAGAGAGCGCCAAAAGACAGAACAACAGACGCGTTCCTTTCCGTCGGCATTCAATACGTTGCAAAGTTCTGTAATTCCGCTTGTCAGCTCTTCACAAGGTGCTGTGTCAAGTGACCCTACAACTCCCAGAAAGATTAAGCGCGACGAGGTCCAGCAAGAAAATCCGAAGGATCGCGATGATGATCGCACAGTCGGGGAGTGCAGTGACACCGAGAGCAAAACGATATTTGTGGAGAACTACGAAAATGACGACATCATCGAAGATCCACAATATGAAGATGAAGATGAACATGAGCTGCATGATCACAGTCACGATGAAGGGATGGCGCATGCAAATCACGAGCACCGCTACCAGCAAGCCAATGGAGACCATAGTGGCGATGAAATCTGGGAACTGTGTGATCACGAGCATACAGACGAAACAGAACTGATTAGCATTCGAAATGAATTTACGCTCAAGAACAGCTTTTGGTTTGCAATCGGAACACTTATGCAGCAGGGATCTGACTTGTATCCAAGGGTACGACACGGAAACTGAGAGAAAACTATTTATTTCCCCATAGATGTCGCACAGCAATTTATAAGGTGTTGAGTAAATTTTTATGTTTTTCATCAACAGGCAACTTCGACAAGGATTGTTGGTGGTATTTGGTGGTTCTTTACGTTAATTATTATTTCCTCGTACACAGCGAACTTGGCGGCGTTCTTGACCGTTGAACGTATGATAACGCCGATCGAGAGTGCAGCCGATCTAGCCGAACAAACTGACATTTCCTATGGCACACTGGAAGGCGGATCGACGATGACATTTTTTAGGGTAAGTTGCGGCCAATTGTTGGCTTGGCATTTTTATTATAGTCTAGCTTAATGTAAGATACTTAGTAAATCGTTCAGCACGACCAAAAAGCCCGCAACACATATAACACAAACACAAACACTTGGTCAACTAACATAATCTCATCGTTCAGCACTTTGCTTAATAGTGTTGCCAGAAGCAAGGTTACCGGAAAGTAGGTTTGGTTAGGTTTCCCGTTTGCGTTCATAGTTTTAACAGTGAACTCTAAGAGCTGTATATCTAAAGGGTGGGCCAAATAAAAGTTTCTTATTAAAAATGCAATGAAATGAACAAACTTAATTTGTTTCCATGTATTATGGCTTTGTTAGTAAGAGCAAATATTCCCATTAATTATGAAATACAACGTCGTTCAAGTGGCTGACTCCGCTGGCTTCGCAAGAGCGCATTCTCTCACTCCAATTTTCCAATACCTTGTTGATGGTTTCGGACTGTAGCTCACGGATTGCTTGGATGATATTGGCCGTAAGTGCCTGAGTCGTTTTCGGTTTGTTGCCATAACATGGGTCCTTCAAGGTTCCCCACAAAAAAACGTCCAAAGGGGTCAAATCGCAGCTCCAAGGCGGCCAATTGACATCGCCAAGACGGCTGAGAACACGATTTGCGAATTTGGTGCGCAAAAGATCAATTGTGGCATGGCAGAATGTCATCAGGGCCCCGGCGGTTTGTACTGTGCGAATGACATTAAAGATTTCCTAATAAAACTGGGAACTGCCTTATCCTTTGCAATGATTTAGAGAAGCCTTGATGCTTCACTGGAAAGCACAGAAGAGCTTTCGGGATTTCCTTTTAGATCGCCTGATCAAGAATTTGAACTCTCTCTTGCTTACTATATATTCGTCCCATGTGATATCACCACTTACGACTTTAGCCCTGTTGTAGAATTTTCTATTTCTATTTTCTTCTGGATCTTAACTCCTTGCTCCACCAAACTGAGGTTTCTTTGCAGTTTTTCTGAGTGGACACACCTTTTCATAAGCCCTCTTCAATGTTCTACATAGGCTGTTAACAGCCTGGTCTACAGCCATACCTGTGGGATCGGCAAGGCGAAGCGGCCCCTCCCCCAGATGTTGCCCTACAAATACTTTATACTTTCGCCAATCAGCTCTCCTGGGGTTCCTGTAGGTGATGTTAGCCTTGTTTTGAAAGCTTATGTGAAAGCGAATCCACTTGTGGTCCAATAAAAATAAAATAAAAACAAAATAAAATCAATAAAATCAAAAAATCACCTCTAGCGTTTGTATCAGTGCTTCCCCACTTAGAATGATGCGCATTTGCATTGCAGCCGACGACAAAAAGCTAATCGTCCCTGGCCATCAGGTGCCTCATCTTGTCTGATAGGGCTTCCGCAGATTCATACGGTATATATAGGCCGATGCTAGGCAAACCGGTTTTTTTCCCTCTCGTTCACAGGAAACAGCTGTGTGGTCTCCATCACTGAAATTATTCAAAAGAAAAGTCCTTATATTGTTCTTTAGTAGAATACAAGTCCCAATTTTACCTTCGTTAGCCTTGAAATAAGGCGTGTAATCCGTGATGTTGAGCCCTTGGATACGGTTTTTACTGGTTATGAATGACTGAAACGTCGTACTTGATTATATACTCAACAAAGCATGCCGCCGTCGCAGTTCTACTTTGACGCAGGTTGCATCACTTTTGCATCAATTCCATTATTACTGGGTTCTTCAACCTCCGCTCCCTCGGTCATTACCTTGATCATGACCTTCCCCATGCAGTGCCTCACTATGCCCTTTGCCTTTTCGAGGACTGAGAGCGATTCCTTATTAAGTCTCAGCAAGAAGTGCTAGCACCTTCCACGTGTTGGCCTGCAACTCTCTGTTCTGCATATGTAGAAGGCCGAGTAGTTTTTTTCCGGATAGATGTAGGGAAGCGGAGCCCAGACCCAAGCTTACTTAGCCAACTCCACCACCGCCACACACTTGAGTTGAGCCCAAAGGGATAGTTAGTATCTAAAGTAATGTTTAACACTTCCTTTCTGTTTCTAGTAATAAGTTCAATGTCAAACTTTGAGGTTAGTAAAAAGTAGATCAGCTCTTTGTTTGATACCGCTGCTGCCCCAAAAGGCGTCGCATCGGTGCCGTTGAGTTGACTGGCTTAAAGAACATCTCAATTCCAATTGACTTTACTCCCTACTATCTACCCAATTAACTTTATACCTCTCATTTTATTGTAGGACTCGAAAATAGGTATTTATCAAAAAATGTGGCGCTATATGGAAAACCGAAAACCATCTGTGTTCGTAAAGACCTACGAGGAAGGTATCAAACGGGTTCTTGATGGAAACTATGCCTTCCTAATGGAATCAACGATGTTGGACTATGCCGTGCAAAGGGACTGTAATCTTACGCAAATCGGTGGACTTCTCGATTCAAAAGGATACGGAATCGCAACACCGAAAGGCTCCCAATGGCGAGACATTATCTCCCTAGCCATACTCGAACTGCAGGAGAAAGGAATTATACAAATTTTATACGACAAATGGTGGAAAAATACAGGCGATGTCTGCAATAGAGATGATAAAAGCAAGGAGTCTAAAGCGAACGCCTTAGGAGTTGAAAATATTGGTAACTTTTAGCCGATACACATTTTAAGTATTTTTTTCTAATTCGTTTTTTTTCTAATAGGTGGCGTTTTTGTCGTTCTACTTTGTGGGCTGGCTCTGGCCGTTGTTGTGGCAATATTAGAATTTTGCTGGAACTCGAAAAAGAATGCCCAAACCGAACGACAATCGTTATGCTCTGAAATGGCGGAAGAATTGCGTTTTGCGATGCATTGTCATGCGTCAAAACAAAGGCCAGCTGTGAAAAGAAATTGTACCAAGTGTGCACCGGGTACCACATATGTGCCCGGTAGTATTGGGATGTCTCACATAAACGGTGTGCACTATAATTTTTTTAACTGAATGTAAAAATTAACGGGAATTATTATAAGTAAGAAGAAACCAAATAGGGACTAATGAAAAAATTATAAATTAAAAAAATAAAAAATAAAAGCAAAAGTTAGACATGTTGCCATGCGGCTATTTGTAGCACGATTTGTGAATGAGAGGGTGATAAAATAAACTAAAGAAAGACGTATATGGGAAGAAAAGGGAACGAGTTTCATTTGCATGAACGACACATTACTCTATTGTACTGATTCCATCACAATTGAGAAGTAAAGTGTGGCATTCCTATTGGATCAAAGGTGGAATGGCTTTGAACCAGCTTTTAAAGTAGGGCTCGCAATATAACTAACAAAAGCACTAAGGAGAAGACTGGAGTCGGTATAAATCAAGGGCTATGAAACATCTTATGGATATGGTACTTTTTGCTGCCAATTTCTCAGCTCAGATAGTACGAAGGCAGTTGATAACCCAGGCAATATAATGGGCATGGGCTACAAAAAAGTATGTCTAGGCAGTCAGATGCCCAAAAGGCCTCTATCTTTATGGTAGAGCAAGGACATTTCTACAACAGGGCTAAAGGCGTAGGGCATGAATATATCTATAGAGAGCAAGTACTTTATTATACACTCTAAAAGGAAATCATGGAATCGGCGAATCGATCGCAGATACAAGTGAATCTTCTGGACTACGTAAAAAAAACCAAAGACGCCCTCAGCCCACAGTTTTATTAAAAAAAAACTGGAACTGCAGAAAGCAAGGGTGGATTCGCGACCTCCGTGAACGAGTAACTCCTTTTCGTAAAATTCATTCATTCATTTTCAATGTCCCGCTTATCCATTAGGGGATCGCGGGTGTAGGTTGGTCAAGTGGACAGTCTCTCGATCCTCCGCCATCGATTCCAAATCATCAAGGGCAATCCCCATACAGGTATAGGAGAGATTATGGATTTGATCTAACCATCTCATACTTGGTCTACCTAGAGGACGCCTGCCTGATGGTACGGATTCCATAGCACGTCGTGGAATCCTGGTCGGTGACATGCGTTACATGCGTATGCGCTCTCAAATCTACGAAGCATGCGTAAACACGTGTAGCATAGTTCCATGCTTTCTCAAGTACCATTCTGAAAGTAAATAACTGGACGGTTGTGCTTCTGCCGTGAAAAGAGCCGCACTGCTCATCTCCTAATCGTGACAGCTCTGCAACGCGTTTCCAGCACCTTGGCCAAGACTTTCCCGATGAGACTTAAAAGTGATATACCCCTGTAATTGGAGCAATTTCTTTTATCCCCTTTCTTGAAAAGGGGCGCAATCACCCCTACCTGCCAATAGCTGGGAGTTTCGCCGCATTCCCAGGCCACTTTAATGATACGAGAGAGCCATTTGATTCCCTCTTCACCTAAGGCCTTGAGCATTCTGGTTTACGTTTTGGCAGGATAGGTATTTGATCGTTGAGATACAATTTGCACAACACCAGGTGGTGATCAGTTGACAGTTCAATATCTGCAATGCCATATAAGGATAATTCAGCTGACTGAAGAAGACATTCGCAAAGACTGCTGGTGACTAAACAGTTCTTTAGGAAACAACCCACTTTCCCAATTTAATTAAGCACAGCAAGATCAGAATTACACACTTCTTCTTAACCAGCTTTAAATTACACCAAGTTTAGTTAAAACAAAATTAGCCTTTTATTTTCTCGTCACCCAATAAGTTTGACAGCTCTTTTCTTGCGTTGCAAGCTCTTTACGATGACAGGGTTCAGCTGAAAACGCTAAAAGTTTTTTTCTTCATTTTTAAACTGCTTAGCTCCCAGCCGACAAACCCAACCTACTCGTAAGTCGTAACTTATACTTCATGACGCTCAAAATGCACTGACGTAACCAAAGGCAGCTAAAAAGAAGCCCTCAAAGCTAATTTAAGGGCATACTGTCCTTCGGCCATATTATAGTTTATAGTCTCATAAAGTCATAAATAACACACGTCTTTATAATTATAAAATCTATTTCGTTTATTAGTCGAAAATAAATCAAACAAAATAAAAAAAGAAAGAAAAAAAGCAAAAAAAGAAAAAAGTACTTGAGTATCGACGGAAAGATTTCTCCATTTGAAAACTAAATTTTCACAATAATAAGATACAAACACATTTACATAATGAATATCGTAAAACTACCGTCAGTTATTTATACACATAAAACATTATAACATATTTTCATTTAAATGTCTGCTGATATTACAACAACAAAAAAAATTACAGCAATTAGTTTCTTAAATTTGTTTGCCAATTTTAATATTTTTATTGATACATTTTTTTTTTTAATCATTTAAGGTTGATTTATTCCTTTTTGGGTTCATCCTTAATTTCTGGATATTCTAGTTTTACACCAGGCTCACACTTGAAACTTGGACAACAGTATGGGAATGAAGCTGTCTTGTTGGTTTTCTCAGTATCCAATTTGCACTTGTCATTAGCCAGTGGAAGTGGTCCGCAATCTTCAACCAATTCCAGTAACCTAAAATTAAACAAAATTGATGAGTAAAGTTGGCACCACAATGTGGAAATAAATTCAAAATATGTTTTAGCGCATACTTGGCTGGGTTTTGTTCATCGAGAACGCAGGTGGAACGTCCACAGAATGGTGTCAAGTCCCAGCTCTTGCCAGGTTCAACTGTAGCGCATCGGGTTGAAGCGAAGCACATTCCGGGGAAATCTGTAAAAATACACAAAAAGATGGATATTGTTATTCATATAGCAAAATTGATATAAAACGGTAATAGGATTAAGACTTGGGTTATAAAAAACAAACTTCATGTAGGGGTGCGTCGGAGAGGAGAGGAAAAATGTTAAATGGAAAATCATATCTGAAAGTCTAAGAAGACGTATCAAATGTGTTATATAAATTACGGCATTTGATTGTGTAATTTGAAATGTAAGGGTTAATTATATGGTGCGCCATCTATGCCCCAGTAAGAAATCGTATCCCTATCGACCGGTTCTAGTACAATTCTATGTTCGTCCGCCATTAGGCGATTTTCTTTCTTAGTACAGAGCTGAGCTTGAACATTTTGAGCGTGCTCAGATCGCCCAGATCTAAGCTTATAGAGCGCGCTCTGAACACTCTCTGAACGAAAAAAGAAACACAAATTCTGAGCTCTGATGTGTCTAAAAAAGAAACATGAACTTTTTTTTGACAGTTCAGGCTATTGCATGAACTATTGATGCAATCTTGATTTCGCAACATGGTCCAGAAAAAAAGTTTGCGCCAACGTTTGGTTATGAAAATTGCACAGTTCGTTTTTCATTTGTCAGAATTTATAAAGCGAATCGAATGTCAGTTGTCTGAAATCGAATGTGTAGTATCTTGAAATACTATATAAATTGTCAGAATTTTAGCGTATACTCACACTGTATAAAATGTCAGATTTAATAAAATAAAACTCACTTTATACGAGATTTCAGAACCAGACAGATGTCATTTATTCAGGATACTACAGAATGACTTGTGATTCGATTCGAATCTCAGAATTAAGGTGATTAAAATCATTTATTTAGTGCAATGCTCATGGAAGTAATCTTCGATAAAAAAGATTCCCTTTGTCCAAACATGTTGAATAGAAAACCGATAAAGAGCTGTCAATTTTCTGTCAGTGCAAAAGCGCTTTTGGCAAGGCATGGGGCTTAGTTCGTAAAAGAGTCCGCTGGATCTATACGGCGATGGTAAGACCACTTCTCTCATGTGCATCGGTTGTATGGTGGAACAGGCTTTCGCGGAAACGTGTTACTGCCTCTTTTGCCAGACTTCAAAGAACGGTTTGTCTTGGCTGCACCGGGGCCTTCCCCAGCACTCCGGGCTCTGCTCTAGATGCTATGATGAACCTCCCCCCCTTGATATTTTTATCATGGACTGTACGCTAAAAACCATCCCTCGCTTAAGGAGAGGTGGCTTTTGATACCAAGCGCACTGGAATTTTGAAGAACTTGTGCGAGAATTATCCTTTGACCACCGTCTTCTGGATATGCCGTCTGACGCAATGACACCAGAATTCCAACTGCGACAAAACTAATACTAATCCTCAGGCAAAGGAATGGCTTTGGACAGAATCTGAGCCAGGGAAAGAATGCCATCCTGTATCCACGGATGGCTCCAAAACCGGGCAGGAGTCTGGTTCTGGAATCTTCGAGGAAAGCAAGGACATTAGACTGCACTACGCCTTAGGTAACCATGCGTAAGTCTTCCAAGCGGAGATTTTAGCCATCCTTATGGCTACGCGCTATATTGTGACAAACAGGTGGAGGGCTAGAAGCTTATGCGTTTGCAGTGATAGTCAAGCTGCACTTAAATCGCTGCTTAACCATCTTACCTCGTCCAAGTTAGTGCTCTAACTCAAGCTTTCTCTGAACTTGGTCGGTATTTCTTCATGACAGATGTCACAGTGTATAAAGATTCTTCTTTCTTTAATGGAAATATGTCCTCTCAGTATTTACACAACACCACTTCGCAGTTTCCTGCTTAGTAATTGGTAGCCTTCTACTATCAAAGAAAAATCCCGAATTCTACTTTTGTCTGATTTCCCGTATCGTAACCCTCTTCGAAAAAAAAAACTTCTGCAACAAATAAGGAATGCATCATCAGATGGATTATGCAAGAGTAAAATGCATGAACCATTAAAACTGGGTAGGGGTGATGGGATTTATGGCACGTACGACATGCCCCACGTACATGCGCACCTTAACTCAAGCCCACACCCAACCTATCTATAACAGTATCACTCGCATTGCATCATTGTCGGTATATAACTTTGTTGCTTGTATAGCAGGCCTGCACTCATCTGGAGCGTAAAAAAAATATGTAACTAAAAACCAAATCCGCGACAATCTGTACTTTCACCAGAATCGCATTCATGTTGCAAGAAAAAAACTTAAACCAGTCTTTTCAGGCGAATAGCCATGTTGGGATATTTCGGCATTTATGAGAATGTCCCGATGCTCACCTCTCAACCAATCGATATACTATATTGGCGAAGAGGCCCGTTTAGTCTCCAAATTTGTACCGACATCAATTCAATGAATTACACTTTCTCAAGCCAGCAGTTTCCCAATTCGAGATTTCAAGTATTTCAACCTCTGATGGCTTGTTCAACGACCAGTTTGACCAACAGCCAAATAAACAATTTAAAAACAAAACGCGATATGAAACGATTGCGTTTTCTAATTGCAACTTTGCAATTACTTGTACTTGCACTGGTGCAAGTATTAGTGTGTGCGCAGTGGACCATGATATGACCCAGATTTTCCGCAGCAGTTTTTACTTTTTAACAAGCCAAATGCGTTTACTGTGCATAGGCATACATGGGAACGAGAGGAGATTTGCATGAATTACGTTTGTGTTAAATTAGCCTTCGATTTAGATCGCTTAACCCTAATTTTGAGGTTTACTCTGCGGTTTGGTTAATTGAAAGCTTTCAAATTGGTATGTCAATTATTATGATTGGCGATTTTAAGATCTTTGTCTAAGAAGTATACATCACATTTAAGAGGCATGTAACATGCTGACATCAATATGATGTCAGATTATATCCTAAAGTTGTCAATCTGTGTGATCAAATGTCATACGGGGTGTCAAGCATCATGTTACGCAGAGTGAGACGATTGACATGACTTGAATGTCACGACTAAATTAGTGATTTGATTTACAGACTTGTCAATACTGTTTTGCAGGTTATAGGCACCTTTTCAACCAAAACTTTGACAATCGTAACAAAGTATCACTTGGTGTAATGAACTTCACCGCATGACAAAGCGATCATGTCATGGATAAGACGCTTATGACTGCACGACTGGCACTGGGTGATCTGGACCCTGTTTCATAAAAATTCATAGTTGGGACAGGTGACAATTGGACATTTGTCAAATTTCTGTTTCATAAATATTAAATTAGACAATTTTGTAGTATTGTCTGAAAATAGCTGACAATTGTCAAGTTTTGGTTTCATAAAAAATTGTCAGCAATTTTTCGTGAATTGTCATTAATTCTCTGACAAATTTGTACTGACAATTTTTTTATGGGACAAATAAAATTTGACAATTGACAATTTTGTCAAAATACCTATAATTATGAAAAAAAAAATACGACAAATTTGTCAAAATATGACAATGACAAAAAAGTCTTGACAAGTTTTTCGTTTTATTTAACTGACAATTACGTCACCTGTCAATATTTTATGAAATGAAAAACCGAAGATCCTCTCTATGACATTCAACCAATACCACAACCATCTTTCTCATGTCACTAATAAAAAGATATAAAATCCTTTTCAAAAGTTATTGCACGACAGATAATTGTTAAATCGCCTCTTCCAATTTTTTAAAACGTATCTAAGGCTCGAGGTGAGGGTCATTCAGATTACTCGTTTTGTCCCTAAATAAAATGTACTTCGGTCTAATATTCATTCGTTCACTAAAATCACTCTCACATAATGACAACCAGTGTGCAAATGCGGTGTCATTGACTCAATAAACAATTACCCACTTGGCGTCCAAATTATCAACAATTATAGAGACTTTGCTTTAAATTAACAATTACTAAGAATTTTCTTTTTCTTCTGCAGTTTTAATTAGCAAAGCAAGTTCTATATTAAATTGCATATGACTGCTTTAGTATTATTGCTCATGCTTGGTATTCCGTTTTATCGTACGTATCTAAACTTCCTTCCATTAGTTAAGATCTTTACGTATTTATTTTTGGTATTTTTGCCCTTTGCAGAACTCGTGAAGATTGCTGTTACTTGCAACTATTTGTTTGTTCCTCCTGACTACATAATTTACCCAGCCTGACAAATCCCAGCATTGCTCCTTCCATCGTTCTCGAATAGAACTAATAGATACTTCGACTTTTACACCACTTATAATGGACCTCGAGCTGTTGTTCAGTTTGAGAGGGTCGAAAGAGGATCAAGGTCTCCCAATTCGACACGTAATTTGTTAAGGTTGCGCTGTAGCATCCAGTCCATTATATGTTATGAAAATGAAAGGAGACAAAACGCACCCCTGACGCAGTAGTGTGACAATAGTTTACCAATTGCCGAGTGTTTCGTTGATGACATTCGCTTTAATGACACAAGAGAACCATTTAATTCGCTCTTCACTTTAGCGCCATTAGAATTTCTGCTCAGACTTGGGCAACTCCCACAGATTAGCGAGCTTTCAGCGATTTGATCGCAGAAGTCACTTCCGAATTTACACTCTGAAGGCCTTCTTTTACTCTCTGACAGTTTCTTGAATTCCGGACGTTTTTATTTCAACTACGCAGTTCCATTCTCATCATCCTGCAGAAGCAATGCCTACTGTTGAAAACAGTTATCACTCATCATCTACATTCAATCAAAAATTTTGTAATTCATTAAAAAATCCAAATACCTGCAGCGGAAGTCCCCTCCCATAGCTCATTTCGTTTTGTGAATCTATACGCGCTCTTCAATTTAAAATTGGGTATAAATAAAAATAAGTTGCATTGTGTTTGTAATTAATGTTCTCTGTAATGCATGAACCGATTTTGATTCTAGAAATTTTCCATGAAAGGTGACATTAATACCATAGTTTATAAGTGTAAACGGTCTTTGTAGGTGTATTGGTTCATGAGTTATAGGGGCGTGGCACGTCCCATACAAAAAAAAACATTAAAAATCTTTTATCTCGAAAACCACCGAATCGATTTAGTTGAAATTTTCGGACAAGCTTAGGTATTGGCCTATACGTTGCCCTGTGAAGATTGGTCAAAATTGGACAAAGGGGCGTGGCACCTCCCATACAAAAAAAAACACAATAAAAATCGTATATCTCGAAAACCACCAAATCGATTGAGTTATTTTTATATCTCACTACAAGTTTGCAGAGGTTTCGCTAGTGTTTTTGTATGCTTAAAGGTGCTAAGTTTCCATCAGCTCATATAGCCAATAATTAGAGTTTTTTTTCTGTTTAAAATGACAGCATAAATAAACACAGTTTCTTGAGAAAAAATCCAATTAATCATTATGCCCCACGCTGATTTAAAAGCTGGTGGAATTTTGTACATTCCAGACAGATGCGAGGAACTGTTATAGTACTGCTAGTAATTGCTCCTATTTGCCAACAACAGTCTTTGAATTTAATAACAAACAATTACTTTCATTGCACGCAATCGCATTAAATAACCAGCTCAACAGTCAACAACTGAATTCCACCACTTGTTCAAGTACTCCCCTAGTTACTTCTCAGAAAAAAAAAAAAAAACTAGTATCCCTGTTCAATAAAAATAGAAAACAAGAAATAATTGTAATCTTAATTAATTTATTCACACAAGTAATAGATATAAATTGTTTAAGAGATATCACCAAACAGATTCATATAAATCTACACTAAATGTGGGACGTATCTCTGACAAGTAGAAATCACAAAACCTGACATTTTGAATTGCAAATCGATACACAAGTTTTTCAACGGCCAAAAAGGAGAAATCTACCTACTTAAACGAATTTATTTGATGCATATATCAGATTGACAAAGAGATAGTTAGAACACCACGAAAGTCGATGAATTTCTTCTTTCATGGCAAAGTTTATAATCTACCTTTAAACGAGGTATAGCGTGGTAGTGGTACTCGTACCTTATATGATTAATTTTATTCAAATGCCAGTCAACCGCATCGTGTTAATATTCAGCGTAGGTTAGGCTAGATACGTTCACTCCACAATAAAAAAAAAAAGAAATAAGACATGAGGGGATTTTTTGGTTCGGGTTTTTCTGCGCGATTTTATCTAGTGCTAGAGGTTGTTTTTTTTTTACTATTTAATTTATTTGTTAGCCTCCACTAGCCTGCGGCCTTGATGTTTCGTAAATATTTATTTTTTTTTTCTAGTTAATTAACACATCTTTGAATAAAGGTGTGTCATTGAAATTGGTATGAATATAACGTAGTTCTGTCAGTTTTCTGTTTCAAAAATTTTAAAGTAAATGGTGCTAAATAAAGATATTGAATGTTTGTTTATTTTTTTTATTATTATTGAGTACTTTTTTTTGGAAATGATAATAGACATGTTTTCAGTGTTCTCCTTTATGTAAGCCGCCTTTGTCCGTTCCTAGAAATTGTAGTGCACATCATCTTTACAACTTTAACTCGAGAAATAGCGTTTGTTGTGTTCTTTTGTATGGAAGCTGCCGAGCCTCAATGCACAGCAATGTTTCAGATGTTTTTAGAATGCTTGCCCAATATGTTGATTTTACTTCATTTACGAAAACTTTTCTCAACACTTTTTTGTTGTGAATATTCAGCATAAAAAGTCCTTTTTCAGGCCCCGGACTGTGTCTTTGCCAAATTAGGGATCCCTACGTTATTCCAAAATCGGTATTTTCCAAAATCCCTTATTGGACATGATCTCTCATTTTAATTTTTCCGTTCTTTCCAAAATCTCGCGGGACGAAATCCCCTATGCTTACATTTCTCACAAGCAATTTAAATCTTGCGTATACCAAACCTACTCCAAATCCTACAGTGACCCCAAGAAGGGGGGTTGCATGTGTATCTCACTTTTTAACACCAAATCTAAGAATGGCGGATTTTTTCCCGTGGTAATTTTTTTAGGGTCTTTTGGAGTAAGGGATTTCACCACAGATGATTTTAGAAAATTGATTTTAGAAAATTGATTTTGGAAAAGGGGATTTCATCACTAACCCGCCAAATTACCATTAGAATTGGTTCAGAGGTTTTGGTCATTTAAAGGTAAAAAACAGGCAGACAGATAGAATTGCGTTTCTATTATTGAAAAGTGAAAATGAAATGAAAATGAAATTTTCAAACTTTGAGTAAATATTTACACAGCAAATAAATAAAATTTGGACATTAATGCGGTCAATTAATTTTTTTTTAAATATCTACAGATCACTGACTTTAAATCAAACAGTATTAAAATTGCATCTGTTAAAGAATAATCGAATAATTGAATAGATTTTTTTTTAAGTAGAGGCCCAAGATGACTATCTTGTGGAACTTTAGAAGTGAAAGACTAATTAAATTTACCAGTCAAATGATAATGAGAATGGTGACGAAATTTAGACCCAGGTGATCGAAAGAGAGAGTTCTGGGGGCGTATGCGTAACAAAAAGATAAAAATCACTTTTTTACAATGACCCCCTACATTAAATTTTTATGGAAAAATTATTGTTTTAAATGAGTTATTTGGAATCGAAATATATATATAAATTTCGGAAGACATTCGATTTAGACCACCATTGTCGGGTCTCTTTTCGTCTCTCTACCACTATAAACCTTACCTCAGGGAGACTCGCTGGACTTCTCCAGAGTTCTTCCCTGGGTTCGATTCCTTGTGTTAACGCTAGCAAGTGTTTATGTGAGACCTGTTTCATCCAAATGGCTCTCGACCCAATGTTTTCCCAAGATCCTCATTCTTCTGCCAGCAAAAGCTGGGCATTGACACAGTATACAGATTCCTATAGGCATAGCTTACAAGTGGGTTGGTGATGAAATCTCCCTTTTCGAAATTCCCTTTCGAAAATCCCCTGTTCCGAAATCCCTTACCTTAAAAGACCCTAAGAGAAAATCGCAACGGGCCAAAATCCCCCAAGACTTGGTGCTATTAATTCTGTCGCCGCGACACCTAAAAATGGTGCAAAAAAGTGAGATACTGCAAACTCCCTGTTTCTGGTCACTGTAGTAGTTGGAGTAATTGCAAGGTTGGGTATATGCAAAGTTTAGTTTGCTTGTGGGAGATTTTGGCATGGGCGATTTCGTCCCGGGAGACGAAAGCAAAGAATGAGAGATTATATCCAATAAGGGATTTTGGAAAAGGGGATAACGTAGGGATCCCGAATACGACCAAAGGCTTTTGAAAAATCAGTATACACTCAATCTACTTGAAGACATTTTTCAATATGTTCAAGACAGTCAGCCCTATCGGGGTATCCGATCGAAATGGAATTTTATCCGCAACGCATACTCCATCGGAAACTCAAATCTCAATTGATTTGACATGTTGTTGTTTGGTGCTACATCGGGGTTTTCCTATTACGTTGCTAAAATGTTTTTTTTTGTTTTCTTTATTCTTTTCATTTATCAATACTTCACTGCAAATCGTAAACAAATTCCGCAACCAATTCCTGTCGGAGCATATCGAAAGAAAATTCGTATGAAGCTGTCAAAAATATCAGTAAAAACTCACTGAAACGCAAAACGCCAGAGTGCGTTGCATATTTGTCGGAAAGAAGTTCCTAAAAATTCCGAAGTATACTTCGAAGCACAACTCCTCCGATTCGTATGAAATCGGAGTATTTTCCGTTCCGACGGATACCTCGATAGGGCTGAGTAATTGGTAAAAAATAACGAAGTTTGTAGCGGTTGATCTATTACTTACAAACCCGTGCTAAAATTCCGAAATAAAGTTGCGAATAACTGAGTACAACCTTTTTTTATCAGCTGCCTCGAATACTTAAGGAAACAGTTGCAGCTTTGTTATAGGTCTATAATTCTCGATACATCTCTTTGAAAATTGGAGTTTTGAGTATAATATTTCCAACAGTCGATAAACTCGCCACAAGTTAAAGATGTATCTATATATCAGGCACGAAGTGTCCATATATTAAAGCAGCGCTTCCGTAAGAATTTCAAAAAAGCGATATCTTCTTGAATAAAGGACTTTTAATTTTAAGTTTAAAGTTAAGTGCTTCCGCTTTCCAAAAAGTCACGCTTCGTGCCTGCTATAAAGATATAAAAATGGTGTGAAAAATTCAGATTTGCCTAGTCTCAGATTTGGCACAATTTTTTTTTCAGTTGTTCGTAATTGCCAGGAGAAGGTTTTTACGAAAGAACATTTTTGTGCAATTGTTCCGCAATGGCTTTTCAAATAGAAAAATAAAAAAAATTGTAGAGGAAAGTCCGAAAATTTAGGAAAAATGCAAAAAAATGTAATTTTATGACTTTATGGAAAATTCGTTGTGAAGCTTGGAAAATTTCGGATAATTGCAAAATTCATTGTGATAAAAGACAACTTGCGTGTATTTTGGGTGGAAAAGTTAACGAAATAAATAATAGATGGCACTATGCTGCGATCAATGCCACAACCCGATAGATGGCGTTATACGTTGACTTAGGCTGTGCGCAATTTGACAGGTGTCCTGTTCGCATTCTATTGAGCAAATTTGCTATTTACTATCTGTGTTTGATTATCACTCTGGAGTTTATCTGAAGGCGTTAAATTAGGGCGAGACGAAGTTCGCTGGGTCCGCTAGTTAAATGTAATCCTTAGTGGATCAACTAGGCTATATTTGGAATTTTTAAATAACAATGGTGGATGCTACGCTCACACTCGAGTCGAGTCTAGTAATGACAATATTCAGAGAGGATTTCATCATTTGTCAAGGAAATAAAACCTAGGCAGTTTAATTAAAAAAATTAATTCAGAAACTGAATTAAAACAAATTTCGTTTACATTACTAAGGATTTCCTAAAGATTTTTAGTATTTAGAAACGACCTGAAACGATCATAGTTCCTGTAGTTTCAATGGTTGTAACATAGTTCTTGTAGACGAACTTCTTTAAGAAATCGTATTCTTTTTTTCAAACGCAAAAATTCATGACGCAGTGATAGATCGTTTTTGCACATCTTATACGTATAGTTCTTCAATTTAGATAAACTCCTATTAAACGATGCAGGTTTATTAGATCTTTTTACATGTTTAGTTGGTACAAATTGCGCGTTCTAGTACTTTTTTTTTTAATTTCAAAAACGCATTATTTAAATTACGGGAATCTGGCTTCAAGCTCTTCACTGACAAAACTAAATGAAATTCGCAACACTATGGGAAACGAATTTAGTTGACGGAAATTACCAGCTGACATAGTGTCTACTACTTAAAGTTGTTTTCACTTTACCACGAATGTAAAATATAGTCCTTTTGGTAAAACTTTATGTATTTTTTAAAATGACGGAACCGTTAAAAATCTAAAGTTTGAAAGTTCTAAAATCACTTACCTCTAAGAACATCGGCTGGGATCAAACGTTTGTACACTTTAATCTCTTCATTATCGGCCTTCTTCTCGTCCTCGGAACGGACAACGACGGCGACAAATAGGATTGCAACGCAAGCAAAAGCAATGTAGGATTTCATTTTGAATTTTTTATTTTTTTTTTTTTTATAGGTAAACTGTTATCACAACGAGAATTGTTATCACAGAGATCGTTTACTGGGTTTGAGTCCTGATTAAACAAAATTTAAGAGTGAACTGATGTTGTTTTTTTTTTTAATCCTTGGTAATGCGAAAAGTCTCCTTTAATACGCGATTACTAAAAACAAATTTGAATTCAGGTGGAAAAAAAATTATTTTTTTTTTTGGAACAGAAAAATAAATAAAAACCACAACAACAACGACGACGACGGCGACGACGAAACGACAACGACGATCTGAAGCTAGTGAAAGTGAGTACTGAATTGAGTTGAAATATACCCACTCCGCCGGTATTTATACACCGAGAGAAAGGGAACAAGATTGCTATTGTTGCTCTGGCATGGTATGATGTGTGGTGTTGTTTAACGATGCTTGCCTGAACAATAACACCATACAAAAAAACAAACAACATCAACCGCGATATTACTAATAGTTATGGGTAGTCGTTAAAGAGGGAAAAATCCAACGAGAGGTATCAAAAAAAATAAAAAAAAATTAATTCCTATGCAGAGCAGAGCTACAAAATTCTACAAAAAAAAAACTATGCATGCAGTTATATAGATGGGCTATACGTATGTGTTAATTCTTCTTAAACAAAAAATAAGTACAAACTGAAAATATGGACTTTTTTTTAAGGTAACCTAAGGTGTGCCATGTAAGGCAGTGCCTACCCAATATTACGAATATCTGTATCTGTATCTTTGGCGAGAGAGTGAAAATGTCTTGTAATTGCATATAGCCGAAAAGTTGTGTAGACGAGATGTGGATGGGTCCATGAGTCAACGGCTCTATGGTTTTTCAGTTCAAAATGAGTTTAAATGTTAAAATTAAAATATAGATAAAGATACCATCGAGCGTAATGCAAGGTTGAAGGTGGTTCTTGGTGGTATCTGCGTTTTTTTGTTAGGCGTACTTTTTTATTTGTTAACAAATCACTTGCGTGGAGTTCTTTTCAAGCGTGAATAATGAGCCATAAATCGTTTCCAAATGGTACCAGTTGGTGGTTTTCTTTTGATGTGGTTGGCAGTTTGCATCCGTTTTAGGGAAGATAAAGTTGGAGTTTCATCTTATTTGGTTTTTGTTTGATTTCGTAAGCTCGGGATGAACTGGAGGAAAGACTGGGGTCGAAACGAAAGCAACAAGTTAACTTTTGACACCGAAGTGTGGTTAAAATGAAATTTGAATCATCAAACTGAAACTGAAACCTAGAGTCTCAGGCGAACTATCCCATTTTACAATAGGTCTATCGATTAATAGGGATTGTAAATTAGTTTAACACACGGATACAGAACCTTATTTCATAAGGCTGGTTTCCTCAATGATTTAACCAAAATTGGGGCAAAGTCGGAACACTAGATTGGTACGATCAACAAGTAGACAAGTCTCCCCGAATGGTAATTTCAATCGGTTACTCATGCAATTTCGTCCACTTAGTCAGTGTGAATAATAAGTGACGAATGAAAATCTCTTATGTTAGATAAAAGTATGACGAACGGGGACGTTTCGTTACAGCCTCTGGGTTAAAATCGAAGAATCTATTGGCCGGACTATTTGTTTTCAGCGCATGTCCCAGGCATCTTAGATGACTGAAGCGCAAATTTTTGATTGGGTTGAAAGCCCGTAATCACAATCGGGACTAACAAATAAATAAATAATTAGCGCAGCATGTCAGTATAGGTACAATAGGCCAAGCTTCTCACTAGCTTTATTTATTTATTTTTTAGGATGCATTTTTTTGCGCCGAGTTCGAATGGCTGAATTGAGAAGCTTTTCCAAGACAGTTATACTCCAACGGGACCAAACAAAGAATGTTTCTCTCGAAGTGACCGAGGTAGTTATGATCATGACCAAGATAACACAAATTTTCAGTTTTTCGGAATAGGCCTGTACTATCTATTTATTTGATGTCTCAGCCTAAGAAAAAAAACAGCGATTGGCATGTTCTGAAAAACTTCGAAATCTCAACCGAAAACACTGATTACATCACCCCATCTCTAAATTTTGACAAGACCTTTCTCGTCACTATCCCCTGCGGAGGAATCTGGATCGAGGACACTTGCCCAGAAGATTAATCGGTTCACTTCTACATTGATGGCTCAAAAATCAAAGACGGAGTTGGTAGGGGCGTTTTCACCGAAAGTTTTAGTCTTACGCTCTTTTCCGTCTACCAAATTATTTTAGCCTGTTCAAGGCGGAATTAATGACTATAAAAGAAGTCTTATCTTAGCTCAAGAAAAACGTGATAACCGCTAAAGATATCTACATATTTTCGGACAGCCAAGCAGCCGTCAAATCCTTGGATTCGATCTCTATAATAACTTCTCTACTAGTAGTAGCTCTCGACTGCCGATCGTCTCTTACGGATATGGCCGAACAGTTCATTATTTACCTAATTAGGGTGCCGGGGAACCCATCCTGCCATATAAAGGTTCCTTTGGGATACCAATCGCTATTTGCAAACACAGACTGAAGCTGGATGCTATCGAGAGTGCAAATCTTAGGTGGACAAGGGGCACCACTGGATTTGAAATGCCTTAAGAAATTCATTTCTCTCAACATATTAAGTTTTATGACAGCGCATCACCTTGAAAATGATTTTTAATACAGTTCATACATCGATCGTTTAT
Source organism: Cheilosia soror (assembly GCA_949372485.1). Taxonomy (NCBI): domain Eukaryota; kingdom Metazoa; phylum Arthropoda; class Insecta; order Diptera; family Syrphidae; genus Cheilosia; species Cheilosia soror. Next base: position 4,026,286 of record OX443565.1, on the reverse strand, counting down.
ACAGTACGGTAGGCCCTTAATAGTTGCCAGAGTTTATAGGTCTTGTTGACGGCAGAAACGATGCAGAGATTCTAAAGGGTGGACCATCTAATGGTTTCTTTTTAAATCATAGGTTATTTTGGACACTGCAGCTGTTTCCCGCTCGAAATGTTGACAGAGAGTCAGTATCATAGCTCCGCGGAAATGAGTCGCTTATATACGCTACGTTAACAAACATAATTGGCACATCTGGAGCTCGGAAAACCCGCATGTTATTGTCGAGAAGCCAATGCATCTACAGAGAGTGACTGTTTGGTGCGGATTGTTAAGTGGTGGCGTCATTGGACCATTTTTCTTCGAAAGTGAGGCTGGGAACGACGCGACGTTTCGGTCAATGGTGGGCGTTACAGAGCTATGTTAACGAACTTTTTTTTACTGATATTGAGGACATGGATTTGGACAGCCTCTGGTTCATGCAGGATTGCGCGCCATAGCACATATCCCATGACGCAATCGATCTTTTGCGCACCAAATTCCCTAATCGTTTTATCAGCCGTCTTGGCGATGTCAATTGACTGCCTCGGAGCAGCGATTTGACCCCTTTGGACTTTTTAAGAACTTTTCAGATCCAGAATTAAAATATTTTTTTATGTATCCGAGTTCATTTTTAACATTCTCTGTTGATGACGTGCTTTTTTTTTACAACATCCCGCAGAGTAGAACATTTCAAAAAATCAAGCTGCAATTTTAAACATGTTTGCTATCTGGTACCTATGAACAGGGTTGTCAGGTTTTAAATACCAGAATCGCCAAACGTAAAATATAAAACGCCAAAAAATCGCCAAATTTCAAAATTTTCCACTCTCCAAATTCCAAAAAAAAAAACTTAATGCAAATTCCCCAAGCTCCTGAAACTCTGGATGTCCTATTGTGATTTTGTACACCTTGTTCCAAAACTTCAAAACGTCTTCTTTGGGTACACTTTCTAGATATGTAGATAAAATTCATTTGACCAATTGACAGAAATAAATTTTTCCCACTGATCCTCAGTAAGTTATAAGCTTTTGGGTGGAACCAAGCTTACAAACAGACTTTTAAAACAGGGTCGCAGTTGGCTTAAGCAAACGCCTGGGGCCAGATCGCGTAAAATAAAAACGATCGAACGACATCGCTTTCACTAAAGCTGTCTCTATCATATCTGTGACAATAGACAGAGACTGCTAGTATCGAAACGACGTCGTTCGATCGTTTTCATTGTACGTGATCTGGGCCCTGGCTAAAAATATCCCAAAGAAACAAACGCTGTGTTCGCATTTCTCTTAGTAAAACAAGAATCAAATCGTTTATTTGCTCCTTAACTTCATTCACATGCCCTGTGCTGTGCTACCACTGTTTTCGCGATTTCTTTAAAATCCGACCCTAAATCAATATCAATATCAAAAGTTGTCTTCATTCTTTCATTATAATTTTAATATTTCGTCACAGTCATCACAGATGTAAGGTTTGAGTGAAAATTATAAAAAAAAGGAAAAATATGAGGATTTTGGTTAAAAAAAAATTTAAATCGCCAAAGGCTAAAAATATCGCCTTTTTTGAGGTGCGTCGCCAAACCGATTTTCGTGTCGCCAAATGAAATTTCAAATCGTCTGTTTGGCGATAAATCGTCACATCTGACAACCCTGCCTATGAAAGCCACAAAGACTCAAGGTTCATATAATAGCCAAACGTTCATACCTGCTGCAGTATGTCTGCCGTTCCGCACTGGGGCTCTTGGTCTATTATATCCTGTCAGATATCTAAACGATTAACCTTAAAAATTCAGTTCATTTTTAGACAATCTTTTGTATTAGCTCGAGAGTATTTTTGTGAAGCTGCTATTTAAGAAAGCATTGCAAACACTATTTCTCGACACTCATAAGAGCTAAAGTTATCAAATCAGACTGGCAGAAAAAAAAACTTTGCGAAATGTGGGCGGGATTATAAAACTGGGAGTGGACCCTACTAAAAAAATACGCATAAGTTTTTATAAGGCGCAGCAATGCACACGACTAAGTAACGTGCAACAAAGTTGATTTTTGAGTGATGTCATTTGAAAATCCCAACATCTGAGAGTAATTTAAAAGAGTTTCAAAAACAACTAAATGTCAAATTCCAATAAATTTCCCCACTACAAAATTTTTAATAAGACAGGCAAAATGTTGGATAGGGGTTTCAAAGTGAGTTAAAAATAAATAAACAGCTCGAGCAACAATTGCACACAGAACACTGAGCCATATTGAAGTGGGGTACTAACAGAATTATGTATCACAAATTTGTCTACAAACACCATTTTTTCTGCACCTTATTCTTCTCTTAGTTCAATGGCAACTAAGGAAGTAATTGTCAACTAAACAATTGGCACACTTAGACTTTTGGAAGACCAGGCCAAAACAGGATGCCTGAGCGATAAGTACGACACGATTGGGTTGTTTTGAGCTACTACAACTACGAAAGTGGGAAGTCGTAAATATGTACGTTCTAGTAGATACCCAGTACCCACCACATTAACAGTGATAAAGATTAAGGTGAGGAAATCAAACAAGGCCTAAACAGATATCCCTCACGGACAACTAATGTCGTTTTCGGTTGGTCGTCCAGAACCGTCCGGAAGCACTCCGAACTCTTCTGAAATCGTTCGATTGGCACTCAGACTCAACTGACAGTTCTTCTACTGAAAAGAGGAGAAATTTGCTTCTGGATTTGAATTCAGAATCGCGGAGAGTTCTTCCGGACGGTTCTGGACGACCAACCGAAAACGACATAAGGTTCATAAAATCATCACTATCTGTCAATTCACCAATCACTTTAATGTGACAGTAGCTATACTGTACCTTGCCTTGACATAATCGTAGGCATTATTTTGACGTGGTTCATTTAACGACCCGTCGAAGGACGCATTATATTCAATGAGTCACCATCACCACTGTCGACACTGATATACAATGCATACGAAAAAAAAGTATCAGCTGCGCATTGCAGATTAAAATAGCGAAATTAAAGCTAATTAGCGCAATTAAAAAATGTATCTGTTTGTATAGCTACTATAGCTTCTTTGTTGTGAATTTCTCGGAACAAACGGTTCAAGATTAATTCGCTAAATAATTAATATTTTTGTCTTGCCTAAGTATTATAATTTCGGTGATATTTTTATTGATGTGGCATGCCATTTATTTTTCAAGGAAAACACAGCCATTCGTTTGTGTGAGTTTTTGTTTTTGGGTCGAATGGAAGGGACCTACAACTTTATGCCGAGTCCGAACGGCTGAATTGAAAAGCTTTTACATGCTATTATTTAGACTCTCCGATATTTGTCAGAAGTTCGGTAGATATGACTTAGTGGAAAAAACCTTAAATTCGTGGATCTAACCTGGTGCCCCTTACACAGTAGTCCAGCACGGTAACCACTGAGCCACTGCCCCCACATATAGTAAGAGTAACTATTACATTGTAAATATGAATGAATATTTTAAATTTAATTAGGGTCAATGGTTTCGTTGTCTAATTTGTCTTCAGTTCGACCAATTCTTTGTTCAAAAGTTATACCCTTAGAAGGATAATGCTCGTGGCTACCCCTAATAAGCTAAACGTTTGTTCAGAACCTTCGTTTTCAGGTGCTTCCTTATCACATTCGATATATTCGATAGTACAGACTACACACTGCTCTGACCCGTTACCATCAAGGACTTGCCACCCCGAGCAACTACTTTCAATTTTTGTTAACAAACTGAGACAATTGCGAAATTACCTTTGTATTTCAATGTGACATTTATTTGTCTTTCCCTTTGTTACAAAATTCCTGTTTAAATTTAAATTTATTAATTGAAATTATTTATTAAATTTCTATGCATACATTTTACTTTTTTTTTAACAAATTCAATTAACGTCTACTAATAACCTCAAATTTTAAACCAGAAGTAAATCGTGTTCAAACCACTGACAATTGTGTGATGTTTATTCTGCCAAGTACGTGGCTGTCGAGGCACGGTTGTTAACACTCCCCTCCCGGTATGGCCACTGGGATGGTATGGCACTGACTTCAAGGACTGCCAATCGTACAGCAGGTCGTTCGTACACTCCGGCGGAGCTTGATAGATAGCATTTCGTACCTGACCATCTTTAGAGCGTTTTGTATTGCAAATACCCTCCCATTAGGCCAACAGTTTCGTGGGTTGTTTGGATCCACGATAATGACGATATTGCCAACCTCAATTGGCTTAGCAGGCCGAACTTCGCCCGACGAGTTATATTTGGAAGGTATTCCCTTCCCTTACCCAACGCATACAGAAACTGTCGGCATATTGCTGACTTGTCAACCAGTTTTTTCTTAACACCATTCGGAGCCTCTTCATCTTCGTCGCTGATAGAAAGATATGTTAACGGGCGCGAGTTAACGATGTTTTCGATTTCGGTTAATGCACCCCGCAAAATCTCGTCGGAAGGATATCTTGTCGGTAGCATCTGCGACAGGGTTGTTTTGACGGATCTCCAGTGGTGTCCCCCTTTCTGCTATAAAATTACGAAGCGCCAAGATACACGAGTCTGTGGACAAAGAGTGTGCCAACTCAATATGAACTGCGCGAGTAGTGAGGCAAGTAGTTAAAACTCCCCATCGATTTTCGGTTCTGCGTAGAATGATCGTCCCACGAACGAAAATGACTAAAGGCGGGAGTTGAGCTGGCGAATTTTGTTTAGTCCAGTCTCATGGTTGTGGTGTTTGTATCGCTGGTGATACTCCATAATAATCAACTTACTGATGTGACTTTTCCCAGGAAGAAAAATTGAGTGCTTTAGGTCGTTACTGATGGCATTTTTTGATAATTCGATCCTTGCTCTGGCACGTACTAATTGGATTTCATCTAGGTAGGTACACATTCTCTAAATTGGGCTTAATTTACTCACCGATTTATTTTTTGATAAACAGCCAACTTCATCTCGGTACGCACAAAACTGCGATCCTTTTAGTAGTCATTTTTCTCCTTGCTGCAACTCCATCTGGGTGAACGGTCCATCTATAATCGCCGCTTGGTAGTCCTTGGGTTATAGGATCGTATACACATCCTTCTTCAGTTTGATTTTTGCTTGCCATTTCCTGACGATGCAACTTTCTCCAGCTAGAAAATCGTTCCACACTGAACAAGCTTTTGTTGCACTCGATATGCTGATATACAGGGTCCGTAATTCCTCTCGGGTAATATTCGACGGTCGCCTTTCTTCGGGCCATGTTTCTGTAGGCAAAACACAAAGAGGCTGGCTCTTTGAATCACACCGTCCGGAAGAGCAGAAATTTTGGCTTTTACACCATTTAGTGGCTTCGTCGGCTGCATAATATTTTGATGGAACCCAGCCCCACTCCGCTACATCCAAGTGTTCTAGGACCTCGAAAGGCTTGTATTTTCGATGGTCCGAGTGCAGCTAGGTAGTAATGCTTTCAGTTTGCCTTTCTTCCTCCAAAGCTTCGTTTACCTCATCAACATCCATGATCCATCCACAGATCTTCTTCTGTTTTGGACATGTTATGCAAAATGCAGCATCCTAATATAAATTTGGACATTCTTTCTATAGTGAAAAAATCTAAACGCGAGAGCTGCCTTAATCTTTGCTTTAGCAAACCGAAACCGTTTTCAATTTTAGTCCTCGTTTGGCAATGGCTTTTGTTATATTTTTTTGCTGATTACTCAAATCACCATAAATCTCGGTATGGGGTAGGCAAATACTCTCTTAGCGGATGAGCAGCATCATTGCATACCGCATATTGCACTCACATTTGGAGCTCGTTCCTCAAACATTCACTTAATATATTTTTTACAGCATCCAGAGGTCGACCTATAAATAATAGTTTCTACACTAACATCACTTCTAAGCCCCTGGCGCACAGAAGACCAATCGGCGACCTATATCTATTTAGTAGGTACTACTACCATGGCAGGTGTTCAGAAAAGCTGCACGAAATTGTTCCTCAAAATTCGACAATACAGATAATGATTGCGTAATTCGGACACTTAAGTGTCTTATACTCTTTCAAACCAACAATAATTTAAGTGCAGATCTAACACCGATCTGCAAGCATCTCGGAGCACTCTAGAAGCGTTATAAGTTCGCATAAAAAAATTAAGGCAATCCCATACTATAAAGCGTCGGCTGAGTTCTATCTTGTCCAATAAACCATTTTTGGCGAAATTGAGTTAGGTATGCAGTCTTACTAATTTGGGGACACTCTTTCGTTTGGTGAAATCCGTTTTGTTCTATTTCCTTCAGTTTTCAAGTTTTAGAGATCTAGTGTGTTCAATAAGCACTAAACTAAGAAGACTTTTTGTTCAATAGTACTATTAGTTACATTGTTTTCATAGTTTCGTTTTCTTTATTTCTATCTTGTTCAATATAATTTTTTTTTTTTTTTTTGTTCAATTTCATACATTATGTGAACTAACTTTTACTCATCCCATACATCATTGTCCAATATCCAAAACGACTTAATGGTACATTTTGATTTTTATTTTTATTCGCAGATACTTTAAGTACAAAAATATAATATTCATTATATATGAAATATTCTGAGCTTTCATAAAAAAATTGCTTTAGGACAAAAATCAGGGTTAATGAATAAAAACTTTGAACCTGAACTTTAAAAATCGATTTCCCAACAACTTAAAAAATGGACATTGGACAAGATAGAACTCAGCCGACGAAAGTGGTAATGTAATTTTTGGCTAATTAGAGCCGGTTTACTGTCAGAGAAAATATTTTTATTAAGAAGTAAGTTGGCGCTTCAGGTTCATCCATGAAGGCCACAAACGGAAGCAACAACTACAACAAACGTAATAATATTATTTGGGTACATTTTTCTTGCTCAGAGGCCAAAGAAAAAGTAATGAATTCAATTCCTCATTATTTGTTCCGGGTACTAAAGACAATATTTTTATTAGTCATAGTTTTACTAGTTCCACTAGAGCCTTATTTATGGAAGCAAAAAAATTAAAGTAGAAAAAAAATACAAATATTTATGGTTTCAAAACTCGCAAATTTTAATGAGAAAAGTTGAGCGGGGTAGGGTTGTTGCTATAAGATCGTTTCTTGATTTTGCTGCATTGAAAGACTAATTGTCTTTTGCTTTTTGAACACATTCCTGTATGATTGAATTTAATACTAATAATAATCTTTTAACAACCATCCTACCATTAATAAAATAGTAAACATCAACGATAAAAATTGGTATTGTAGTTCGACTGAAGGGGACTCTTTTTTTGTTGTTCATCAAAACATACGTAGTCTGCGGCAAAACTTTGATTTATTCATTCATTCATTTTCAATGGTCCGCTTGTCCATTAAGTGGGTCGCGGGTGTAGGTTGCTCAAGTGGACCCTCCATAGCTCTCGATCCTCCGCCATCGACTCTAAATCATCAAGGGCAATCCCCATACGGTTATAGGAGAGATTATGGACTTGATCTAACCATCTCATCCTTGGTCTACCTAGAGGACGCCTACCCGATGGTACGGATTCCATAGCACGTCGTGGAATCCTGGTCGGGGACATGCGTTTAACATGTATCCGCGATCTTATTCTTTCGGTCATTACCAAACCTCATGACCATAGGTAAGAGTTGGAACAAACACCGAATTAAAGACTGACAACTTAGCTTTGACACCAAGTTCAGTCCTCCTAATAACAGAATGACCAAGCTGTCTCAAAATTGACCCAGCCTGACCAATCCTACAGGAAAACTCGGCATTGCTCCTTCCATCACTCGTGAATAAGACTCCGAGATACTTAAACTTCTCCACCTGTTTCAATGGGACTCCACTAACATGCAGAGTGCATTGAACAGGCGTTCTGGAGACGACCATCACTTCAGATTTGTTCACGTTTACCTTCATCTCAGCTTCAACACAAACGGCTACAAACCAATCGAGTGCGCGCTGAAGTTCAGTCTGAGAGGACCCAAGGATGACCAAGTCATCAGCGAAGAGCAAATGACTTATCCTCAGATCTCCCAATTCGAAACGTTCCTCGCCAAGACTGCGCTGTAACATCCAGTCCATATAAGTAATGAAAAGGAGAGGAGACAAGACGCACCCCTGACGAAGTCCAACGCCCACGGTGAAAGGTATTGATTTAACGCCGTTTACCCGAACACAGCTTTTACAGTTTGTGTAAAGAGATTGAATGGCTCTCAAGAGAGAACCATCAATTCCATACTCCTGTAATACACTCCAGAGTTTCCCTCGAGGGACTCGGTCATATGCTTTCTCCAAATCTACGAAGCAAGCGTAAACAGGTGTAGCATACTCCCAAGCCTTCTCAAGTACCATTCTGAGAGTGAATAACTGGTCGGTTGTGCTTTTGCCGGGACGAAAGCCGCACTGCTCATCTCCTAATCGTGCCTCGACCACAGCTCTGCAACGCGTTTCCAGCACCTTGGCAAAGACTTTTCCGGGGAGACTTAAAAGTGATATACCCCTGTAATTGGAGCAATCCCTTTTATCCCCTTTCTTGAAAAGGGGCACAATCACCCCAATCTGCCAATCGCTGGGAGTTTCGCCGCATTCCCAGGCCACTTTAATGACACGACCGAGCCATTTAACTCCCTCTTCACCTAAGGCCTTTAGCATTTCTGGCCGGATTTCATCCACTCCTGCAGATTTGCCAGCTTTTAACGATTTGATCGCAAAAGTGACTTCCGCCCTGCTTAAGGCGATAGATGTGTCATCCTCGATGCCCTGGATTGGATTGAGCAATTCGGAAAAGTGCTCGCTCCATCTGCGCAAGATGTCCTCCTCATTAGAAAGAAGTGTACCATCTTTGGATTTGACTCCTTCGATAATGTTCCACTTCCTTCCTCTAAGACGGCGGATGGTCTGCCAGAACACCTTGCTTGCAGATCTGTGATCGCGGTCCAATTTTTCGCCGAACTCCTTCCAAGAATGTTCTTTGGCTGCTTTAACAGCCAATTTGCAAGTTCTTCGCGCCTCAATGTACCGGTTTCGAGAAGGAGAGTCCCCCAAGTGAATCCACACCTTGAAAGCCTTCTTCTTCTCTCTGATAGCTTCTTGAACTCCGGGCGTTTTAAACCACGCAGTTCTTTTCTCACCACCAGCCGCCACACCGAGCCGCTTCACTCCGCAAACATGTCCTGCAGAGGCAATAACTTTGATTTATAAGTTTGTAATTTGGAAGCGCTAGTGTTCTTGATTGTGAGAAGGATAGGCTACACGGTTTTAATGTACAAGTGTTTTTGAATGAATTCTCAATGTTCTTAAATGGTGAAAAATCCGCAAACCTTGTATTGTTGGGTGATTTTAACATCGACATTTTGACTTCGAATACTACATCAGACTCTTATCTTACCACAATGGCTGAGCACGGTCTTTATTGTTTTCTAAATGAAATAACGAGGCCCATGTCTAGTACTTGCCTTGACCACGTATTCGGTCGTTTCATGAAACTGTCCGTTAATCAATGTGCCAGCGTAAACTTTGATCTCCGCAATACTGATCATTGTATGACTGGTATTTTGTTTAATAGTTTGATATAACTAAAGATAATTTTCAAATTATTAAATATTGAGCTACGCTCTGAAACTTGGGAAGAAATATTTGCAGAAGGCAATGCCTCTAAAGCTTACGATCTGTTTTTATCGTTTCTTCAAAATTATATAAACAATTTCACGTATAATATTATCCGTAAGAAATCTTGAGGTGAGGCTAAAACCATGGATAAGCTTTTCGATTTTGAAGAAGATTAAACTTAAAATAAATTATGGAAAAAATGCTTTAAGCATCCACTTAATATTGCACTTAAAACCCGCTTTCAACTTATTAGCAAACAAGTGAGGTGATGCTAAAACCATGGATAAGCTTTTCGATTTTGAAGAAGATTAAACTTAAAATAAATTATGGAAAAAATGCTTTAAGCATCCACTTAATATTGCACTTAAAACCCGCTTTCAACTTATTAGCAAACAAGTTAATAAAGATATTTAGGGGTATCGCGAATAAATTCCGATAGAGTTTTTTCCCTTGTCAGCAATGTAAATCAAATTGCTGAATGGGAAATATTCCGGGGGAAATATTATTCGCGATAGGGGTGATTAAGTTGTCTCGGGATAGATATTATTTCTCTAAAGTCCAAAGTGCTCTTGGCAACCCAAGAAAGGAATGGAAAACGGTAAATAGTATTATTGGTGGCAGCCCTTCTAATTCCTCCAATTCGATAGTATTGTGTAATAATGGTGCTACTATTGATTATCCTACAGCAACAGCTAATATTTTTAATGTGTTCTTTTCTACTGTGGGACAGAGGTCTCTTCCTAATGAGTCTGCTACACACTGTAACCATTGCTTCAGTTCTCATTTAGTCGGCGATACTACTAGAAATAGTAGCTTCTTTTTTATAGAAATCACAGGTTTAGAGCTATACAAGATAATCAATGCATTAAGCAACTCTAGTTCTTGTGGAAATGATGGTATTTCAAATTATACTCTTAAAAATATTGCCCTTAATATAGTGGACATTCTTGCTTATATTTTTAATTTAAGTATTTGTTCAGGAACTTTTCCTGAAAAACTAAAATATTCCAATGTTATACCTCTGTATAAAAAGGGAAGCAAAAGTGATAAAAATAATTATAGGCCTATCTCTTTATTGTCATCAATTTCAAAAGTTTTTGAAAAGGCTGTTAAGAGTAGACTACTGGACTATTTTGCAAAAATAAATTTTCTTGACCCTTCTCAGTTTGGATTTAGAGAAATTCTTTCTACAGAAGATGCCCTCTTAGAGTTTTGCTCAATTATATATAAATCAATTGATAATAAGAAATGTTGCGCTGGTCTCTTCGTAGATATCATCAAAGCGTTTGACATGGTTAACCACAATGTACTCCTTCACAAGTTATATTGTGCAGGATTTCGTGGATTTATGTATGATTGGTTTGAGTCATATTTGAAGGACAGAATTCAAACAGTTAAAATAGGTAACTTTGTGAGTAGCTCGAAAATAATTAACTTAGGTGTACCGCAGGGTTCTGTTCTTGGTCCAATACTGTTCTTAGTGTATATTAATTCCCTATTTAGTCAACCGTTTGTTGGAAAAGTAACAGCCTCTGCTGATGATCTAGGCATTGCTTATTAGTCAGATAACCATTTAAGCTTAGAGGCCGATATAAATCAGGATGTCAACATTCTGAAAGTATGGTTTTCTACGCACAAGTTCATTGTTAGTAACAAAACTAAAGCTCAAGTATGCAAGTGTCCCCTGACTATGAAATACATTTTCATGAGCAAAATTGTACTAGATCTGTCATGTCTAATTGCGTTTGTGTATCTACAAGGACATTGCTGAATGACCAAATATCATATGGGATAAATTGTTTCAAAATTGAACAAGTCAATCAGTTTAAATACTTGGGTGTTACTTTTATGAGCTGGTCTGAACATATTTCTAATTTGAAGAATTACTTTCGTTCTACTGTCCGAAGCTTTTATCGTCTGAAAAAATACTGTAGTCATAGTACTTTAAAAACAGTTTATTTTGTATTATTTCAATCAAAATTGCAGTATGGAATAAGTTGCTGGGGAGGTGCCTATCAAACGAAACTGCAGCCATTGGTTGTTTTACAAAAGTGCAGGATGGTTTGTGGAGCACATCGCTTGGCTCGTTCTATGATTTTATTCAGAACATTGAAAATTCTACCGCTTAAACATTTGTATTACTTCAAAGTTTTAAAATTTTTTTTTATAAGAGGTGGCTATATGCAGAGTCCAATTTCTAACACCCGTGCTTTGCGTAGTAATTCAAGTAACTTTGTCGTTTTGCCTACTTTTCGCACCGCTTTGTTCAAAAACTTCTACTGTGTTGTATCCCGTAAACTGTTTAATAGCCTTCCTTCGAATATTCGTGTAATTAGATCTCTGCCGTAATCATCTACATCTAAAGTCAAAACTTGGCTTCTTGGATTCGATCATGAAGAAATCAAAGTTTTGTTGCGCTATGTTCTTTGATTTATTTAATTTCTCTTCAGTTTTTAATTATCCTCTCTCTCTCTTTACGTATTTTTTATTATTATTTTTTTTTTTTTCTTTTAATTGATTGTTAATTTTATATTATGTACTATTCACCCCATTATATACTGTTCACCCCACTTCTAAATGATATTTTTCAAGATGTGACATTATCACTATTTCCATTTTCAAATAAAAATGTCACTACCTATATTTTTTAAATAAACTTTGTTAGAATAAGTATTTATACAACAATTATTGTTAAATTAAGAAATAATGAAAATAAATAAATGAAAATAAAGCGACCTACTTTTTTTGCCGAATTGGAACGACTGAATTGAGCAATCTTGGGCTGCTTTTTCAGGGCAATTAAACTCTCGGATGTTTGTCAACACGTTTTGGTCATTTTAAACGCATATCCCCAACCAGGATCCCACGACGTGCTATGGAATCCTTACCATCAGGCAGGCGTCCTCTAGGTAGACTTATAATGAGATGGTTAGATCAAGTCCATAATCTCTCATATACCCGTTTGGGTATTGCCATTTATGAATTATAATCGATGACAGAGAATCGAGAGCTATGGTCCACTTGAACAATCTACACCCGCGACCCACTTAATGGACAAGCGGACCATTGAAAATGAATGAATGAATGAAATGTATGTCAAAATATTCGCGTCCGCGTGAGGCAAAAACCTTGAGAGGTAATTTGGGGATTAAGCCTAAGACCCCTCGCTCAGTAGTTCAGCACGCTAATCACAGAGTCATTGCGACAACAAAGCATCAACGCTAACATATTGCTCAAGTTGCTTCGCCTAATGTCAGACACTCATTCGCAATGTCTAACCGAACAAAAGGCCTGCCGAAAATTTAGGGGGTGATAAAAATGCCCACAAAATTTATTGAGAAATATTATGTACTTTCTGTACATCTGGTAAAAAAGAAGTGCTAATTATTTGAGTCTCAAAATGACTTCATAATTCACAAAATTTGTAAGCCACTATGACCTATGTACAAATAAGTCTAATAGCGTTTTGGCCACATGCCCAGATATTTACCTTCGCTTTCTCCATTCGAAAAAAAAAATCCATTCTGAACCGTGTTTACATATACATTATGAAGATCAAAGCAATTCAAGTTGTGACTTAAAGCAAGTTAACCTTTTCGAAACAGCAGCGACTCATTAGCCAACTTAACAACTATTAGTTGGCAGTTCCATTTAGTGATAATCATCCTTTCCGGCCTTGAATACCAGCACACACTCCAACCAAAACGGTCTCCTTTCACTTTCACAAGCTCCAGTGCATAAATGCGCCACAAGTCAGATCAGAATATTCAAGTCTTTGTCGGGCACGGGGCAGGGGGCCTGCCCTCTGCCTGCACCATGTAGCCGGAAGAGAATTTAAATCGTACACTCAGTCATCAAACGTCAACAAACCGGTAGACCATTGTTTTTTTAAAAAAAAAAGGTATTCAAAAATTCTGTCCATGTCACTGCAGTGTTGTTGTTAGGCGTTTCAGAATAAAATAAGCAAATAACGGTTTGCAAGCTTCAATTATGTATTCATAACAAAACGAGAAAACGAAGAAGAAAACCAACTTCACGCCGATTACAGGGTGATGACCTAGTTCGGTTTGGTTTTCTTGGCGGCCGGCTTTTTGATGGTAATTCGCGGGTAATTTTCCGCTTAAATGTTGTTAGGTAGTTATTATGCGATCACTTACGCTTTTTTAATGATCCACTTTTACCTGTCAGCCATATATACGAATAAAGATACGTATATGCATATGTGTTAAGTAATTGCTGCTCATGACGAATACAGTAAATACAGTGACTTTCGACGACGATATCACGTCGCAGCCGATGTTAAATCGCGAAACAGTGGTTCCAGGTGACGTTTTTTCGATACAAAAATGGTCGCTAGAGGTGCATACGTCATATTTTAATAATTTTCTCTGTTACTGAAGTGATGGCATTAAATAATTTTACAAGAATTCTGTCGAGTCTTAAAAATTAAGACAAACAGAGACACTAATAGAGGTACTTCGGGTATTGTGGTATACATCTTTCAAATTTGAACATAACGGCGAAAGTATGCAACCGAATGCATCCGTTATAGTGCTTTGTAAGAGTGCAAACTAACATTGGTATTCCAATCATTACTAAAAAAGTTACTTATTTACTTAGGCGGCTCTACAGTTCGGGGTGAACCGAGGCCTCACCTAAAAAGCCGCTCCAGATAGCCCGGTCCTTTGCTAACTACTTCCAGTTGCGCACTCCCAGTCGCTTAAGGTCGCCTTCGACTTGCGCGCTCCACATAAAACTAGGTCTTCCTCTACTGCGTTGTCCCTCCGGGTTAGACTCGAAGACTCTACGGGCGGGAGCATTTGTTCCCATCCATTCTAAATGTCCTAGCCACCTTAAACGACTTATTCGCTTTTTTTTGACCAGATCGATGTCGCTGTACATCTTGTGTAGTTCGTCGTTGAATCTCCTTCTCCAACGCAAACGCGACCGAACATTTTACGAAGAATCTTTCTCTCGAAGCGACCGAGGATATCTTCATCCGCTTTAGATAGAGTCCAAGCTTCAGCGCCATAAAGCTGGACTGGAATGATCAAGGTCTTATACAGAATCTCCTTAGTTTTTCGAGATAGGGCTCTACTAAACAGCTCTAAACAGCAGTTAGCAAGAGTTATTCTTCGTTTAATGTGTTCTGTTGTTGTCAGAATTTATAGCAGAACCGAGGTATAGACAAAGTCCCTTGCTACCTCACAGTTGAACCACTGAGTAGAAAAAGGTACACATTCCACAAATATGAGAAATTAAATAAACAGTACCAAAGTTTTCATACTATTTGTGTAGCGCACCGACTGAGTCAAAAAAAGAAAATTTTCCCATATAATAAGCGCATAAAATAAATCGAACAAAATTTCGGTTACTGACATTTTTTCGATTCAAATTTTATCGGCTGTGGACTTTCCTGGCCTAAAACTGCACTGATAGGGGCTAATCAGTTTTTTTTACAAAGGGTTTAAGGCATTCACACAATATAGCAGACTGGATCTTGTATGCGATGTTAAGGAGACTGATACCTCTGTAGTTGCGGCAGTTGAAGGGTGGACCGGGCAAACTATGATGAGATTCCATTCATCAGGCATGCATTTATCTGACCAGTTCATCTTCAGCTGCTCTAAAAAGCTCGGCAGGTAGACCATCAGGCCCTGCAGCTTTGTTGTTCTTTAGCTTGGATACTGCTACCCGCTAACAGCGGGATTCTGATCTTCGTCGCCATTATAGAGTCTGCAAAAGTAATTTTTCCACATTCTCAGCACAGACTGGTGATTCTACTACAAGGTTTCCTCTTTATCTCCACAGGGGTCTGTATGGGATTTTCTACCCGGGTACGTTCTTTTTACCTTTTGGTAAAACTTCCGTACATTGATCCTGAAGTAGCATCTCTCAATTTCTTCGATCATACCCTTCTCTCTGTCTTTTTCTTTCTGAGGATCTGATGTTCCTCCCATCTCTTTTGCTCGTAGAGCTCGAGAGCAGCTCTAGTCCTCTTATGTTTATGTTACGTATTCAACTAATACCGACTCAAAGACCATTCGGGCCAGATTTACCGCATTTTCCATCACTCTTGTTAGAATTTGCCGCGTAAGATCCTCGCATTCTTAACGGATATTGTCTTTGAGGGCTTCAAGAGTCTGAAACTTGTTAAGATAGATCCGCGAAATTAAAAGTACCCCACAAAAAGAGATCGAAATAAGGTTCGTCGCTCATGATAAAAATGTGTCTGCTTCGTAGTCGAGATTCAATTCCTAACAGCTGATGCACTGTCCGTTTTTTGTAAGGGAACATCGTACAGTCTTTCATCAAAATTCTTTGTAAGGACCGCTGTTTGATATGCCCAATTGAGTGGCACGTCGCGTCGTCTGGTCGATACTACGTCGTCCTCTGCGAGATATTCAGCCACAGCTACGGGCCGGTCATACCTAGAGGCATCTTGTGTTGTCCCATACTCTTCTAGGCGACCTAGACGTCGCGTCGTAGTGTTTACGAAGTTGGTGTTGAACGACCGGGAAATCGGCGCCAAGATTCACTCTACGTTCGACGAAATACTCGCAAAAAATCGAAACAATTTGTCCAAATTCTTTAAGAATACAACGATTCATGTCTTGTTGTCGATACGTTTGCCGCCATTTGCAAAAATGTATGACTTTTGCATCAACTTGTACATAGTATAATAATAATAGATATTAGGACATTATTGACAGACACCGGACGGTATCGTTAATTTTGTAACAGATTTGAGATTTAAAAATGTTACCAAGAAACTGTCTAACTAAATTATATATTTTCGCAGGTCTTTTGCTTTTTGTGCCACTGTAGGCCGCCGCAATCAGTCAATCTGCTCTGCAAGTGTGGCTTTAGTTTTTTTGTTTTTTTTTTTCAGAGTATCCATATCATATGCCGTGTTGAGTCATCATTCGAGAAACCACTTTAAAGGTGGCATTATGCCAGCAATCGGCCAACAGCAGCGATACGTATTCGAGAGGTCTAAAGCTAAACAAGGTCTCTATGCGTAAGAGAGTTGACTTATGTATTGTTTGTTGTTTGTGTTTTTTTTTTTTGTTTTAGTTTTTTTTTTTTTTGTTATTTTTGGTTATTGCCAGTTGTCACATAAAGTGGATTCTCTTCCTGCCCGAGGCGAGTTTTGTAATATACTGGCTCAAGGTTTATTTAAACCTACTTTATGGCTTTCCACTGGACAAGTATTCTCGATTTAGTCGGTCACAGAATTCAGATGGCCAGTCTATATGCATTCAGTGGATGACCAGTGACCACGTATGAGGAACATTATAAATTTAAATGACTGCGCATGATTTTTATGCATTAAATCGAATTAATTAAAAAAACCATTGAAATGTCTTTAGATCTGATAATGTCTTGTTTTTATTTAAATTATGCAAATGCACAGTGATTATGGAGGGCGGGACTACAATCAATTGTTTAGCCTTGTGGCGCTGATTATATGAGTCTTTAAGTAACTGTTACAGAACCTATGTTGGCCATATGAGGGTATGTCAAATATGCGAGAGATGAACAAGAGGAATTTTTAACATCTAATGAGAACAGAATGTCGAAGGCCTTGGACTCGTGCCCGTATGTGTCTTTTGGTATAAAAAAATTGAAAATCCATAACCGCACGCCGGCCGCTGGTAGGAGAACTTATATGAGAAGAGTGATATGGACAGATATGGTACCCCTGACTTGAAGTCACCCTCACAGCGGATGAACTGCGGGCTGTGGTTGGTGAGTTGATTGCAGACAAAGAGTGCAATAGCCTCCGTGAATTAACCTTAGCAAATGAATGGAGGCGACACCGACAACGACGGGAAGATAGGTTAAGGCAATCATTTTGCATCTACAGATGGAGGTTTTGGCTCCTGGAAAAGTCCGCAATTAGATAAGTTTGGGTCGGAATCCCGGCTATAGTACTCAAGAGCTGTGCACCAGAACTTGCACCAGTAACTATGTAAGCTGTTTAGCATGTCGTACCCCAGAAGACGTTTCCTTCTTGCTGGAAGACCGCTCGCATTCAATCTATTCCAAAGAAAGGGAGGAAATGTCTGCCACAAAACTATCGTCCAATAGCGTTACTTTCAATGCTCTCAAATTAATGAAAAAGGCAACAAATGTCGAGCGACAGGCAATAGGGATTTCGGAGCCGTCGTTCCACTGGAGACCTGTTAAGCTACTAACGCACTTGTGGACGCAAGCGATTGAACAACACGACGAATCCAGAGCCGTAGCCGTAACATAGAGCCCTATTAGGCAAGTAAGCGTCTTATGGATCACCACAACAACTCTGCGGATGGATACAAAATTTTCTTATGATAAGATCGATCCAAGTTGTTGTAGATGGTGTATCATCTTATTCGTTTGCTATAAATGCAGGAGTGCCCCAAGGATCTATTCTTTCCCAACTCTATTTCTTCTCCACATCAATATCTACAGCTTTGCTGATGACAGCACTCTTATATCCTCTATCACGAACAGTGGGCCTGTGAATGCGGCTACATCACACAGTCAGAGATGTGAACAAATTAGTTCTCTAAACGCTGATCTGGACAAAATCTTGAAGTGGGGAAAACACAACTTGGTTGTATTTAATGCAAACAAGACACAACTCACAACATTTTCCAGGAAAAATGCATCAACAGTTCCTCAGATCCAAATGGATGACCATCCAATCCATCCCAAGGACTCAATTCACTTTCTATGAGTCACAGCCATTTCAGGAAGCACATGGGAGAACCACATATCCTATATCGCAAGATCGGCGTCCGCTAAGTTGAGCTACCTATTTAGAGCAAAGAGGTACTTTAGCCCCAAGCAACTTCTCCTTCTCTACAAAGCACAGGTTAGACCAGGCCTGGAATATTGCTCTCATATATGGAGCTCGGTCCCAAAAACATTCACTTGCCAGCATACAGAGACGAGCAGTTCGACTTACTAGAGACCCTACACTCACATCGAACCTACAACCGTTAGTGCACAGAAGACAAGTCGCTGACCTTTGGTTGTTCTATAGGTACTTCCATGGTAGATGTTCCGAAATGCGACTTTTAAGCGCCCCATAAGCCAGGCAGCTGATGCTCATGACCATACAGTACACTTGACAACCGCGAGGACATGAACTTTCCAAAACTACTTCTGTTAGAGGACAAGCAAACTTTGGAACTAGCTTCCTGGGGATATATTTCCAGAAGACTACAATTTGCAGCAATTTAAGTGCAGAACAAGCATACATCTGCGAGCATCTCGGGGCGCTGGCTGTTGAAGCTTTTTAGGTTCGCCTTTCCCAGGAGTATTATTATTAAAAAATAAACAGCTAAATCTGATTTGTAGCATTTTAGGGTCTGAGGGTTCAAAGCATGAACAGTCGCGCAGATCCGAATGTCAGTAAGCCCATTTTTTTTGTCCGAAGCTCTTGGTTGCCTAGTAACCATATATTTTTTCCGAGGTTGGGTAGTTAAGCTCAATGACAACCTTGTTTGGGTAGCATGCCGGATGTTCCAGTAGTCAGTAACCTACTACTGTGAGAACTGTGGTTTGACCATAAAGCAGATATAGTTACGCAAGCAACAAGGAGATTCGATGAGATTATGAGCCAATGTTCTGCGAGTGGGAATGGCTTTGTTACATCAAATCCATCACCTTCAAAATTGTCAGTCAGTGACACAATAAAAACTTAATAAATTCAA
The DNA here is from genome assembly GCA_949372485.1 of Cheilosia soror. NCBI lineage: Eukaryota > Metazoa > Arthropoda > Insecta > Diptera > Syrphidae > Cheilosia > Cheilosia soror. The sequence continues at coordinate 4,006,996 of OX443565.1, read as the reverse complement.
CCTGTCAACAGTGTCATGCGCGCGTGCACACACAATTCCATTGTTCTAACCGAAACCGAAACTGTTTAGTTTTGGTTAAGCAAAGCATGGCCAACTCAATAACCAAGTAATTATTTCCGCTTGGGATTTACTAATTAACAGCTAAGCCCAGTTGTATCTTGTTACATTAAGCCATCTGCATCTTGCAGAACTCCACTGTCTGTGTATAGTATCGCACGATGTAGGTATATGTGTCACGTCTAAGCCAAAGACGTCAGCAAACACTAAGCCTCATTTTATGCCATTTATTAAATTCAAATTCAGTCACGAGAGTTGGTTGTGGTTTCTGGTGTTGTTCTGCAACACTCCGACTCGCTTCTACTTCTGTCTGCGGTCGGTGGTGGTGGTTTGGGGGTGGTGGTGGTGGTAAAACAAAAGGTCGACCTTCAAATATTGTCCGGCGAATATAATTAAATGAAGGCTGGGACAATCCGACCGCAGTCGACTGTGACAAATGGAACGCTCTCTTGCGTTCTTTTTTGTTTATCTGATTTGTGATTGTTTAATCACGTTATGAATGTAAAATCACTATTGACGCCATACATGTGTATATGTGTATGGCAGCAGCACACAAGACCTGCATTAAAACGAGGATTGATTTATTAAGGAGCCGGACAGAGTGATGTCGTGTCTGAATGGAAATGGCTATACTCGAGCTGAATTAATGCGAATTGCGAAGAAAAAAATACGAAGAAACTAAAAAGCAGCAATATTCAAAATTTTGGTCTTTTCGTCTGACTCACATTCACATCACATCAGTAAGAGAGGCTTGCTCATCCTTACAGAGTATGTAAAGCTGTAAACACAAGGATTTATAAATGAATATACCCTTTCGCCGCATTTAAAAACTGGTATACCTAGATTACCGATAAATTTAAAAAAAAACCACGTTGTCTTGGAAACTGATTTATTATCCCTAAAGAATGGCGAACATTTTTTATATTGGACAAGCCACTCGCGAAAATTAACATTTGAAGACTATTGAAGAGATCACGCTAAAACTTCTACCCAGCGGGACGACAGAACCAATTCAACCCTCACCTTGCCTTAGGCAGCCCACAAAAGGGACCTGAACGACGCCTTTCTTAAAACAAGTACACTATGCTGTGCGGAGCATCGTTCAATGCAGGTACAAAACACATTCAAAAGCTTCACGGGCTTTAAGGCTCAGCACTCAAATTAAGTGTGGGGATTTTTTCGAACCTTCGAATTTCAGCGACCGGCGTTATTTCCAAACTGCAAATTAATTAAATGCCGACTTTCAGTGTCGGCCATTATTTCCGAATTGAAAATTAATTTAATGCAGAATTTCAATGTCTGGCATTATTTCCAAACTGAAAATTAATTAATGCCGAATTTCAATGTCCGGCATTATTTCCAAACTGAAAATTAAATTAATGCCGAATTTCACTGTCCGGCATTATTTCCAAACTGCAAATCAATTTAAAGCCAAATATCACTCTCCAGCATTATTTCCAAACTGAAAATTAATTAATGCCGAATTTCAATTTCCGTCATTATTTCCAAACTGAAAATTAAATTAATGCCGAATTTCACTTTCCGGCATTATTTCCAAACTGCAAATCAATTTAAAGCCAAATATCACTCTCCAGCATTATTTCCAAACTGAAAATTAATTAATGCCGAATTTCAATGTCCGGCATTCTTTCCAAACTGAAAATTAAATTAATGCCGAATTTCGCTGTCCGGCATTATTTTCAAACTGAAAATCAATTTAAAGCAGAATTTAACTTTCCGGCATTAAATCCAAACTCAAAATTAATTAAATGCCGACTTTCAGTGTCGGCCATTATTTCCAAATTGAAAATTAATTTAATGCCGAATATCAATGTCTGGCATTATTTCAAAACTAAAAATTAATTAATGCCGAATTTCAATGTCCGTCATTATTTCCAAACTGAAAATTAAATTAATGCCGAATTTCACTTTCCGGTGTTATTTCCAAACTGCAAATTAATTTAATGCCGAATTTCACTGTCCGGCATTATTTCCAAACTGCAAATCAATTAAATGCCGACTTTCAGTGTTCGGCATTATTTCCAAACTGCAAATAAATTTAAAGCCGAATATCACTGTCCGGCATTATTTCCAAACTGCAAATCAATTTAAAGCCAAATATCACTGTCCGGCATTATTTCCAAACTGAAAATTAATTTATGCCGAATTTCACTGTTCGGCATTACTTCCAAACTAAAAATTAATTTAATGCCGGCTTTCAGTATCCGGCATTATTTCCAAACTGAAAATCAATTTAAAGCCGAATTTCACTGTCCGGCATTATTTCCAAACTGCAAATTAATTTAATGCCGAGTTTCACTTTCCGGCATTATTTCCAAACTGCAAATCAATTAAATGCCGACTTTCAGTGTTCGGCATTATTTCCAAACTGCAAATCAATTTAAAGCCGAATATCACTGTCCGGTATTATTTCCAAACTGCAAATTAATTTAATGCCGAATTTCACTTTCCGGCATTATTTCCAAACTGCAAATCAATTTAAAGCCAAATATCACTGTCCGGCATTATTTCCAAACCGAAAATTAAATTAATGCCGAATTTCACTGTCCGGCATTATTTCCAAACTGAAAATTAATTTAATGCCGATTTTCACTTTCCGGCATTATTTCCAAACTGCAAATCAATTAAATGCCGACTTTCAGTGTTCGGCATTATTTCCAAACTGCAAATCAATTTAAAGCCGAATATCACTGTCCGGTATTATTTCCAAACTGCAAATTAATTTAATGCCGAATTTCACTTTCCGGCATTATTTCCAAACTGCAAATCAATTTAAAGCCAAATATCACTGTCCGGCATTATTTCCAAACCGAAAATTAAATTAATGCCGAATTTCACTGTCCGGCATTATTTCCAAACTGCAAATTAATTTAATGCCGAATTTCACTTTCCGGCATTATTTCCAAACTGCAAATCAATTTAAAGCCGAATATCACTGTCCGGCATTATTTCCAAACTGCAAATCAATTTAAAGCCAAATATCACTGTCCGGCATTATTTCCAAACTGCAAATTAATTTATGCCGAATTTCACTGTCCGGCATTATTTCCAAACTACAAATTAATTTAATGCCGAATTTCACTGTCCGGCATTATTTCCAAACTGCAAATCAATTAAATGCCGACTTTCAGTGTTCGGCATTATTTCCAAACTGCAAATCAATTTAAAGCCGAATATCACTGTCCGGTATTATTTCCAAACTGCAAATTAATTTAATGCCGAATTTCACTTTCCGGCATTATTTCCAAACTGCAAATCAATTTAAAGCCAAATATCACTGTCCGGCATTATTTCCAAACCGAAAATTAAATTAATGCCGAATTTCACTGTCCGGCATTATTTCCAAACTGCAAATTAATTTAATGCCGAATTTCACTGTCCGGCATTATTTCCAAACTGCAAATCAATTTAAAGCCAAATATCACTGTCCGGCATTATTTCCAAACTGCAAATTAATTTAATGCCGACTTTCAGTGTCCGACATTATTTCCAAACTGAAGCCGAATTTCACTGTCCGGCATTATTTCCAAACTGAAAATTAAATTAATGCCGAATTTCACTGTCCGGCATTATTTCCAAACTGAAAATTAAATTAATGCCGAATTTCACTGTCCGGCATTATTTCCAAACTGCAAATTAATTTAATGCCGAATTTCACTGTCCGGCATTATTTCCAAACTGCAATTTAATTTAAAGCCGAATTTCACTGTCCGGCATTATGTGGTCCTGCCATGTAATTCCTGAATTGACTGTGACTACTAAAAATTAAATAGGTGGCGGAACAAGCGGGTAGACACTAGACACCCTAGGCCTAGCCTTCTCAACCTGGGACCCATCGCGCAGTAGTCCAGCACACTAACCACTGCGCTACTGCGCCCACCGTCACTCCTAGAAGGTGCATTGACTCCTTGAAATGGATTGGATGGTCATCCATTTGGACCTGAGGAACTGTTGGTGCAATTTTCCTAGAAAATGTTGTAAGATGTGTCTTGTTTCCAAGTTGTCTTTCCCCACTTCAAGATTTTGTCCAGATCATCATTTAGAGAACCAATTTTTTTCACATCTCTGACTGTGTGTTGTAACCGCATTCACAGGCCACAGTTCGAGATGGAGCATATAGGAGTCGCTCTAAGCAAATCGCTGATGTGGAGCAGAAATGGAGTTGGAGAAAGAATAGATCCTTGGGGCACTCCTGCATTTATATCAAACGAATTAGATGATACACCATCTACCACACCTTGGATCGAATTTTGCATCCTTCCGCAGAGTTGTTGTGGTAATCCATAAGACGCTAACTTCCCTAATAGGGCTCTATGCCAGACTCGATCAAATGTCCAAGGCTACTGCTCTGGATTCGCCATGATGTTCAATTGCTTGCGTCCATAAGTGCGTTACGTAGCTTAACAGGTCTCCAATGGAACGACGGCTCCGAAATCCGTATTGCCTGTCGTTTATTAATCGGTGGCCTTCTAGATGTTTCATTATTTCGATATTTATTGTCTTTTCTAATACTTTTGAGAGTACTTTTGAGTAGCGCTATTGGACGATAGTTTTATGGCAGACATGCCATTATATTCTTATCAGAACCTCTGACTCGGGACCGGCCAGAAATAAATAAATAAATCTCGTATTGTCCCATCATCTAAACAACTCGGACAACTCGAAAATGTGCACCGAAATTCACTCTGACGAATTATTCCGCAAAAAAATTGGAAACCATTACTCCACCTTTTTTATAGGAATATATCGTTAAATGTCTTGTTGAAGTGCATTTTGTACCAGTTTACTGCACGAATTTCAAATAGAATTGACATTTGCAACCATTTTCAAAAATTATGACTTTAGCACCAATTTGTATACCTGGAAGGAATTGTGCGAAACTCACAGGCAAACACACAATACGCGATAATTCAAAAGCCTGTTCTATAACTTGCATCCGCCAATAATCTGTATTGGCTATTGACGAGACCGTCTAGTGAACTGATCCGCCGGCCGTTCGTCCTCTTTCTGAGGGGCTCATGGTTAAGAATAACTTTGGAGATTCGATTGGGCTGTCTTTCTGACAGAGCATTATTTTTTTCGTGTTCAACAGTCACTTAGCAAGTCCCTCCCAGATCGACAAGACCAGTGGTCGTTACCACAAAGAGGTAAAATATGCACAATTGATATGTATGAGACTGTTGCAATAGCTGGGCACCGCCAAATTTATGCCCATCAACGCCTACCCTATTCACATACACCCAACAACACAAAGATCTAGAATGTGCAAGTCGTCGGTTGAATAAGTTTCATAAAAGTGCAAGATCATTAAAAAAGATCCTATGACCACCTCCCGCCCATATAATCGAATATGCGTATGCGTAGCGTATGCGAACCTTACAATATACAACAAGGCTAACATACGCTTACGTGACCGGTAATGGCTAGGTGGTTATGTTTGTTGACACATTTTCGTTTTTTACTTTAGCTTCATAAAACCTTAGCACTTGCCAAGAACTAAGATTGTGTCGAGAGAATGAGGAGAGCAGTCATTCGTGTAGTTAGCCCAACGCTAATTTAATGGTTCACACCTCTTTCCTTTGACGGATTGTGGGATTTTTATCTTTTCCTAACCACTAAGTGGATTCGTTTGAACTGTTTGTCTTCATGACTTATTCATATTCACGTTTTTAAACAATTAAAAGCATTTAGCAAAAAAATGCTTTCACGCAACAACAGCCTGACAGTGTTTGAGAATAAATAAAGGACTGAGTCACTATTTCGTATAGGTCAGTGTACAGAGATAATTAGCTTGTTGTAATCTGGCAACAACTAAAGATATTGAAAAATAACGCCCGTAGGTATGTTTCCTTTTTATTTAATTTATCCATCAATCAAATAACTTAATAAACCATCAAGGTTAAAACGGGATAATAATAAAAATTAAATTGCATTTCAAGAAAACAAGCTGACTGCGCGCGGTGCCTTTATTAAGCGTGTCAACGTTTTATGTGACCAAAAGTTAAGTCCTAAAATCATTGACATTATTGTATATGGACTCATAGTAGACAACTGCGTGTTGGTTGCAACATTAGCGCTAGCACATTTGGTTCCGAATGGAATAAATTGGAAACTTTCACTCATTCACAATTTGAATTTCAACCGTTTTACTTGATAAATTCACTCACGCCCAATAGGTGTCTCCAGTGTCTCTTAACATTCTATAGAGAAATGCAAAATGGTTGTCATATTGGCCGCGTTCCATTGACCGCTAGTCATCTAGCACATAATATCCCTGATGAAGGAACGCTGCGCTAGAGATCTAGCGGCAGCGGCAAAGTGACATTAAAACCAATTTGAATTCGTATTATTTCATCTTCATGAGAGTCAAATATGTATTTTGTGACATCATGCCGCATATTTATTAATACATTATAATTTAAATAAACAAATACAATGTATATTAATTACATAGAAGCTTGAATTCCCATTTCACACCAAATTGGAAATATTTGACTTCTGCACTTTCACTTTTGTTTTGACAGTTCGTTTTTTTTTTTCAATCTAGCAGTTCATTTTGTGCTAGATTGAAAAATTTCCCAGAAAAGGATATTTCACAAAATGTGCTAGAGCTCTAGCGCATATGCTGAAATGTCAGTTTTTTTTATATGGAAATTGGCATACCGCTAGTCATCTAGCGGTCAATGGAACGCGGCCATTGTTTCACTTATTGATGTATATGTGTATTCGTATATACATAGGCTTTGCTGAATTAAGCTCACTACCAAGTACTTGCTGATCTCTCTCCTCTTTATGAGTTAGTTGTTGTTCACAAATCGCCGAATAAAGAACCTATTATAAATAACTCTTGGTCGTTCATAATATAAATACAACACTTATTGCTGACTGACATTTCACTGGTACTGCATTATAGAGTATGGCAATGACATACAATGAACCGAGGCTAGGAAAAACTTCTGGTCATTTGTAAAAAATATCAAGAATTCGGCCTCACCTTCAATCTCTCAATCCCTTACTTTTGTAGTAAAAATGGAAAGGACTGTCAAAATGGCAGTAGTGGGGATGAATTCTCACACAAGGGGGAAAAACCGTACGAAAACGTAAGGGAACGCTTTTGTAGAAACTATGAAAAATTAAAGTTGCATTTTGTTTTTCCACAAAATATGTTAAAGAGTTTGTACTGACTAAACTAATAGCATTCGAGAAGAGAAAAAATGTATAGGGTGGGCCAAATACAAGTTTCTTTTTAAAAATGAAATAAAAAGAACAAAATTAATTTTTTTCCATGTATTATGGCTTTATTAGTAAGAAGCAAACATTCCCATTAATTATGGAACACAACGCGTCGTTCAAGTGGCTGTCTCGGCTGGCTTCGCAGTAGCGCAATCTGTCGCTCCAATTTTTCAAGACATGTTTTCGGGCTGTAGTTCACAGATTGCTCGGATGATATTGGCATTAAGTGCTTGAATCGATTTCGAATTATTGGCGTCCCCCGCAAAAAAAGACCTCATCATCATAATCATTCAGAAAGTGAAGAACTTGTTTACTTTCACCCATTTCTTCCATGAACGCACCTGCGATTTACCTCTGTGCTTATCTTTTCCATCGCCTTGCTTACTGCAGTTTTTACCCAAACTCCCTTCGCGATAGCTGGATTTGTTTTTATAAATGAAACCTCCTTCACCCTGTATTCGAATTCATAATTGTTTTTTAATGTAAATACATTATTTTTCTTCAAATCACTTATATTTTGTACGCACAACATTTTTTCACTTCCAAGAGAAAGCATCGATCAGCGATTTGTAAAGAATCGGCTACAAGCGACTGTCAAATCGACAAATATCAATCGCAATCGGCAATCACAAATTCAGCGTTGTGCTGAAGTACCCAATTGGGTAATTTGGCTCAAGTATTTCAAATTTGGCTCAATACTCCGAGCCAAAGAGAAATGGCCCACATTTGTCTTAAAGCTTAAAAAATTATATTGAAAATTGAAAATTGAATTCCGTCAAAAAACAATGGCTGGTTAAAACATTTCCATAGGGAAACATTTCCACGGGCACAGAGGTAGACTTCTTAACCATAACTTATGTGATTTTCCATTGCATTGGGCACATCCGATTTTTATTTCAGATCTCAAATTTTTTGTGGCAAATGGAACATGCTAGCAGATTGATCTGATTTTGTAAATGTATAAGTGCGCTTTTTAACAGTACCTACATCAGCTGTGCAAATTGTTTTCGTTTGCCGATGGAAGCATACGAACTTAATATAGACATCTACAGACGACAAGAAAGACGAATAAGATGATAGCAATTGCTCCAAAATTAAGTCCATGTCCATTATTTACGTTTTTGCTCTGAATAATTTCTTTTCCAGAGGCTTTTCGTAATTTTGTTTTGAAAACAAATGCTGAATGACGTAAAACAGCTGTGCAAAATATATTGGTATGAGTGAGAAAATGTGTAAATCTGGAAAAATATCGAGATCTGTAAAAAGTGATCCGGATCAAAAACAAGTTAAAGTGTTATCATCGGTTTGGCCGATGCTTTGATACCCTCCACTGAATAAAAGTCATGCAAAATGTTTGCCATGCGAGTTATGATGTACTGTACAGTGTATACATTCATGTGTCTAATATTGGTTTTGTATGGAAGGTAACAGAAGTATCAGAACTACTTAACCGATATAGACAATTTTTAATACAAACCTGACGACGGTAAAAATAAGTCGTCTCACAAAATTTAATTAGCCTAGGTCGATTCGTTCAGACGCTGTCGTGTTTTCAACAGACAGACAGGCGGAATGACAGACAGACGAACATGGCTAAATCGATTCAGAATGTGACCCTGATTCAGAATATATATACTTTATAGGGTCTCCGGTGACTCCTTCTTGTCGTTACAAATGTAATGACAAAGTAAATATACCTTCCTGTGGAGGGTATAAAAAGATTGATTTGTTTGCCCAATGGAACATGAAAAGTGATCTAGATCAAAAAAAGATTGATTTTTTGTCCCAATGGAAAACCACATTAGAAGTAACGGAACTTTTAAATGACAATGTAATCAGGAGATTAAGGCGGGTAAACAATTTTTTGAATTGCTTAAAATTAATCATAACTAATTTGCCGATTAGTCGAACGACTAGGTGTAATGCAATTCGTAATGACGAAAGTCAGTCACATGGAGATTTTTTTTAGATCGGTTTAAAGTCCCTCAGCAGAAGTATCTATCTCATAATATCTCTGCAATGTCTTTCGATGATTTTTCCTTCCAGCAAACCTCCAAACAAAAAAATAATATATTTTTAAAGAAATCACAACAAATTAAGAACCTCCTCCCCCCTAAAGTGGCTCAAACTTGTGTGAAATGGCTCGGAGAATAGCTCAACTCCAAAATTTATCCGGAACAACGCTTATTTCACAATACATACTAAAATTTATAATAGACGATCGTCAGTTGTCGCTCAACGATCAATTATCAACACTATAGGTGCGACCGAAAATAGGCTGAATGGTAAACTTATGGGCATCCCTAACGTCACGACTATTGCGATTGACTTATTGAAGGAGCGGACTACAGCTGGCGATTTCGTTTGAACACTGTTTGTTACAAAAAAAAAAACAACAATAGAACAGTGAGAGACACGATACATTTCTGCAATTTTGAAACAAATATGGTGTCGGCCCGGTTTAGTTCAAGGGAGGACCCTTTTCTTGCCAGCTCATCAGGTTTTTAATTTCCAGACACACCTCTGTGCCCGGGAACCCAGCCTAATCATACGTAGTGCTGCGCGCCAAAAAGTCGCAGCTCTTCGCGACAGCGACTTGCAAGCTTTGATTTTAACTCAACGGCAGAGATCGCCTTTATTGCCGCTTGACTCTTAATGAAAAAGGTAATCGGCTCTAGCGAGGTATCTGTCGGAACGGAGAATTCTCCGCAAATTACATTCGAGGTATCCGATCCGCCTTCGGAAAGAATGATTAAAATGCGACGACGCATTGATTTGACATGATGTTGTTTCGTGGTACATCGGGGTTTTCCTATTTAGTGCTAGCTTTTTCGTTTATTTTTGCCCTGGAAATACAAATTTAAGCAACAAATACAACCAATTACTTTGCTAAAATGTTTTCTTTTTTACTCTATTGCTTTCATTTATCAACACTTCACTGCAAATCGTAAACAAATTCCGCAACCAATTCCTGTCGGAGAATATCGGAAGAAAATTCGTATGAAGCTGTCAAAAATATCAGTAAAAACTCACTTGATCGCACTGAAACGCCAGTGTGCCTTGCATATTTGTCGGAAAAAAATTCGCGTGAAATCGGAGAATTTTCCGTTCCGGCGGATACCTTGCTAGGGCCGAATATCTGCATTAGGTATTGCCATCATTGCAAGCTGTTATCATTGCCAGTACCTCAGCCTGGAGTATGCTGCTGTAATCAGGAAGCCTAATTGAACTGGATAGTCCGAGACGTTCCGAGTAGAAACCCGCGTCAAGGCCAATCTCCATCTTTAAGCCATCCGTGTATGCTTGATCAAATGGATGTTGGTTGATCTTCATACCATTCGTCCCTGCTAGGAAAACATGTGGTAAATGGTCTTGCCAAATCTAGCCCGGGAGTAGTGTAGTTAAGGTTGCCAGACGGCCGGGACTCGCCGGGATTGTCCAGATATTTTAGGCGGTGTCCAGAGTCCCGGCTAAAAATGAGTTGTCCAGTCAAAAGTCCCGGCAAAACTTTTTTTTTAAATTCCACCATTTATTGAAAAATGTGTATTATGTATGTAATATGTATTTATTTCCAATTTTATCAAATTAAAAAATAAAAAATGTGCACGAATGGGTCGCACGTAACTTTCTCGTTTATTGCAAATCTCGCAGAATTTCAACAACACTTTATTACTTTAAAATTTCACTCCGAACTAATACTTGAAGGAGGCAAGTAGGCGATGAACTTATATTGCCACTGAAGTTGATATACCGTGTGTGAATCATAAAACGGCTATATTCGAGTTTTCTGAGAAAAACTAAGTACGTGATCATGTTTAGAATGCTTATGTTGTCTTAAATATGTATTTGGATCAAAATCCTTTAAGTTGAACACTACTATCAGTAAATGACATTAAACACGCTTGTAATTTATTGTATATAATGTTGTACTTAAAGGCAGAAGCTCAGGCGCTCATAGGTTTGACTAAAAATACTTCAATTAAAGGTCGAAATTGGAGGGTTTTATTTTCGCCTTTCACTGTTGTATTTTTAGACTCTAGGAGCGACTGAACTTCGATATTTGAAAAACATAATATGCAAATGTCAATATGTAGCTGAAGAAAAATGTCATTGAAAACTTAGTTTGTTTTTGTTAATAAAACAAATTATATCCCTTTTTTTATTAATAAACAAAAATAAAATAGTCCTTTGAAATGTCCAGACGAGTCCCGGAATTTCAACATAATGTCCAGATATGTACCTACTGATTTCGAACTGGCAACCCTAAGTGTAGTTCGTGTATACATTATTGCCCGCGTATTTGTTCAGAATTTGGGTGTGCCCCGCCAGGCTGTTTCCAGTTTTTGGTCTGGCTTAACCGAAGGGCGCTGTTTGCAGCAGATTCCTGTACAAAGAGGTCTAGGGATTATAAATGGAGGATAGACTCTAGCCCTCGTGGTCTTTGAATTTATGTTATGGTTTTAAGATTGTTAGGGTAAAAGTTTGAGGAAACCTATACATTTCGCAGCCTTTTTGACGACTTTTTGAGTATAGTTGTCATGAGCACACATACCGAGAATAACAAGTCTCTTAGTTTCTGTCATGCAAGTGCCATTCAAGGATATTGGCTGAAGGTTTTCATTTCGACAGCAGGTTAATGTTAAAAATCTAGGGCGTTCCCCTATAAAATTGTGGAACTCCGGTAAGAGGTATAACTTACAAAAAGAAAACCAAATGCAAAGTTTGTTTTTATATATGTATTTAACATTTAAGGACAATTTACACAAAATGACTTTTATTTATTTTTTATTTTTTACTTCTTTTGCTTTTCTGCTATTTTCTTCTGTTGTTGACATACTTGTTTTGTTTTCAGCTTCGTTTGTATCTCTTTCCTGCTAAAGCTTAAATTTATGTGCTTAATTAAATATGCTTCATTTTGTTCCTATTATTTATCTTGACTTATATATTTTTGTTGATAAATTGGTGTTTTATTTTTCAAAGACTTGTGGAAATATTTTTTATTTTTTTTTCCCAATTACACACCGTCCTGAGAGTTATGTGGTGTTTACTGTTCATAGATATTGCATCTTGTTCTGTTTGTCATATGAGAGACTAGACATAATTAAAATACCGAATAGTTAAGAATTTAAATAGTTCATTGTTTTTTTTTTTTTTTTTTGTTTTGATTAATAATATAATAAATAAATAAGAGTAAGAGGAAGTGGACTTAATAAATTTGTTATCTTTAAGACTGCAGGCCTTTAAATCATCTTTAAACTATTCGGCTACTCCCTTATATGACTTGATTGTGGTGTTTAGTGTTTGTATAGGCCGTCTAACTATATAATAAATGCCATTTGCTTTAGTAGGATGGTAATAAGTATTAAGTAAGTAAATATTAGGATAAGTTAATTTCTTTTTTTTATACGTATAACAGTTATAAGCAAGCACACTTGATACAGTTTGTTTTACTTAATTCGATAGTTAGCAACGTGTCATTTTTTGTTTTTCATTACAAACATGTACGTATATAAATTGTTTCTGATCTATAAAAAAAAAGTGTAAACAATTAAAAAAAAAAAAAACCAAGAACAAACATAGTATAGCTAACTCTGCGAATGTATATAAAAAAAAAGTTTAATTCAAGTTACAAGTTGTATGATTTCAAAAATAAAAATATAAAGCAGTTTTGAGAATTTGTTGTATAATAGTTAGGACACAATTAAAAAAAAATACAGTTCTTTTGTATTAGTAGTTTTGTTTGTTTGTTGTTTTTTTTTTTTTTTTTTTGTTGAAAAGAGATACCAAATGACTTAAGAACTAGGAAATGCATTTACAAACAATGTCTTAAATAATAAACCAATAAAAAGTTCAATTAAAAATTAAATAATAAAGTAATAGTAAATTACAATTCATATACATAATTCATTTTATAGAGAATGGTGCTCTTGTTGTTTGAAAAAAGATTATCTATTTTTTTTTCTACATATGCACATACAGGCTTTCTTTAAATTATATAAACGTATAATGGTTCTTAATTTGTATGATTATTAGTTTTTTTCTTTATGACCCTATCTACTCAATAGCTTTATCCATAAATTCGATAAAACGTTTTGCATATTGGTCTGGATCACACGTGGAGATTCCATCGACATTACTGCCGTATTTGACAGTCTTTGCTGCTTTAGCCGCCTTTAGTTTGGTAAGGAGAAGATACAAAAGAATATTCTGAAGAAAAAAAATTCCATCTTCTGTTTGAAATTTAAATTAATTACCTGCTTCTTCACTCCATATTGAGTCAGGACGTCAATGATTGCAATGAAATAGACCTCCCGTCGTTCTGAAAGTATTTTAATAGACACTGAGACTTTTTTTTATGTAGACGTTTAACCTGGGGGTTTATTCCAAAATGCGCGGCGGATCGCTTTTCATGGCGGATTGGCGATTCGATCCATTCAAAAGGGATAGCTATTTAGCTGGCGGATTTATTGCGGATAAAAAATTAACTCAATTCTCGTGACGGGAAAAAGCTGTCAAACTTTTGTTTTAAGCAAAAACGAAAACGCTCGAAATTAAAGTATCAGCCGCTCATTTGGGAATAACCGCCCTGAATTATGTGTTGGAAATGTAATTCTTGCAATCAATTGTAAGCCAAAGGATGCAGACACCGAACTACTACCTTAAAATCTTCAAAATTGTAGTTTTCTCGAAGAATTCAAGGTCCAGGTCGCGGACTAGCGCCGTTTGCATGCATAATGTTCAAAGCAACGAAGACACTCGGATATGACGGGATTATCTATATACTCCAATAAACATTGGCTTGCAAATTACCAATACGGCAGACGAACGTGGAGTTTCAGAATTCCAGCTTCTGCAAGCTGTTAAATGGCGAAGACAGAACGAACCATTCAATCTGCATCCGTCCACAATGAAGTGAGGATAGCAATATCGAAACTTAAGCTCAACAAAGCTACTGGACCAGACAGTCTGCCAGCCGAGCTATTTAAGGCAGCGGGATACAGCTTGCTGAAGAGCATACACGATACACAAACTCATCTCTACACCAACTCATCTCTAAGATTTGGTCGAAAGAAAGTATGCTTGCGGAATGGAACTTAAGCATCGATTGTCCAGTCCACAAGAAAAGAGACCCTCTAAACTGCGCCAAATAAAAAGCCACAACATCCTATCTGCTGAATGCGTGACCCCTTGAAATCTCACTAAAACTTTTGATGGCAAAAAAAAGATAAAACATACTTGAAAAATTCAGAAGCTTGGAGGAGGAAATTCATCGATGTACTGTGCGAGCTGTGCTGGTTTAAGGGTAGTGATGCGATTACATGAGAACACAAGCGTTCTCACTCCAGCCTCTCATTATCAACTCCTACTCTCTCCTCCACGTTTGCGTGAAAGAAGAAATTCGGCGTTGGACGCCTTAGCACACCTGGAGTAGCCAGAGTGTACAGGGAGCGCCTGACTATGAAACTCTCTACTCTACCACAAACGCCAACAATCACTGGTTTCAGTATCGCGACATCATAAAGGTGGTAGTCGAAACCACCGTAGGGTACCAGCCATCCCAGAAAAAGAGCCCGTGGTATGATGATGGATGCGTGTACAGGAAAATGGTGACCAGAAGATCCACACAAAAAAGCGTTGCAGCGCAAAACAAGAGCAGCGAGGCAGCGGAATCCCGGCAAAACTGATTCAGCTGTGTCGCGTGACGCTGGAAAACACGCGCTGCAAACGTGCAGTTTTGAAGTAGCTCCTTCGAACTATCTCAAACATGCACCCGATTTCGGCAAGGAGACACGCTATCATGCGACTTCTTCAATCTCGTACTGGAGCATCAGGTGTCTACACTGAAGGGACTATCTTCAACAGGTCCATCCAGCTGCTGTAATGCGGACGATATTGGCATCCTCGATCGCTGGCAGCATGCCGTGATAGAAGCTTTCACGGCGATTGAAGAAAAGGCCAAATCCGTTGGCCTTGAAGTAAATGAGGACAAGACTAAGTACATGCTATCAACAAACAAACAAGCATCTGTCCACCGCCTACGACAAAACGTCACTATTGATAGCAACAATTTCGAGGTAGTTTAGGAGTTCACCTACCTCAGAGTAAACCTTAACGCCACGCTATGAGCTGTTCCAAGATGTGGATGTAGTCCAAAAAGCCAAAACACGTCGACTACATTGGCTCGGCCACATCGAGCAAATGAACAATAATGCTCCAGCTACGAGGATCTTTGAATACCAGTCCCCATCCCCAGGTTCGAGAAGACAAAGGAGACCGAACCCCTGTTTCAAAGACCAAGCCATCGCGGATACCAGAGCGCTTGGTTTCGACAACTGGAAGCAGCGTGCCCGGGATTGTAGAGGATGGTAGGCTGCAGTGTCTCAGGCAGAGACTCTTTACGGGTCGGGAGCCCGATAAGTAAGTAACTGTGTTAGCTGTGCAGCAAAAGAAAGGCAAAAGGGAGAAATTTATCGAAAAATTGCGCATCAGTCTTCAAAGATGGGTAAGACATGTAAGAATGGACACTAAGGCTTCGGCCCTAAGATATTTAAAGTTGCCCACAGCGACAGCGCAGTAAAGCCAGACTTCACCTTAGGTGGCACGCACAATTGGAGTGCGCAACTGATGGCAGTTGGCCAAAGATCGAGCTAGCTAGCTGGAAGTAAGTATGAACTATAATACAGCAACAGATAGGGCAATTCTGTTTAGGAAAATATTCAAATCCACTCAAGATAATCAGCTCGCTGTTGGATAAACTTTTGAACTTACCTTCTATACTTGGAATGGCATATATATCAATTTCATAGACAACTTCATTATATTGGGCACCACCCCTTGGCGAATCGGGTGGAGTATTGTAGGTCCACCTGAAATCCAACCGACTTTGTAAAAACTTGCATATTTGCAATAAAAAAAGACATCACCTTTCACCACTATCACATTCTTCACTTTCGCTATCACTGCGTCCACCGGCATCACGTGAGTTCTCACCCTGAAGAGCTTCTTCTTCTGCTCGTACCAAGTCATGTATACCAACTAGCAGAGAATAGTCCATGATGTGTAGTTTTGTAAGTAGCTAAAAAAAAATACTTGTATTAGAATCACTCTCACGTTGACCACTGACCATCGAAACTCACATTAACATCATTATTAAGGGTTTCCAATAGTTTCCTTTTGGCATCCTCTCCAATTTCGAGTTTCATTTTCTGTTTAATGAAATCGTTATCTTTGTAAGTTGGCAGCTGTTTTTCCAATTCCTTTTCAGAAGCCTCTCGATCAACTGTGCTGCCTTTCAAATCGAATTTTCTACAAAAAAAAAAACACAAAATCGATGCAATATCCGATGTGACAATGGGTGTGTGTGTGTATCACATGCTGACACAATAAAAGGAGACATCACATACGTATAGGAATGCTTTAAAATAAATGGTGTCGCAATGCGGCGACTTTCTTTACCAACGTGACGCACGTCACGAGGAGAAATGATTAGATTACAAATAGATTCAGCCTGGTACATCATACCACACTAAACATACTTAAAAGGTACTTTGTTGGCAGGCAGAGAACAGCTTACAAAGACAAACCCAAAGAGACAATCGGAGCAGCAATACTTTACTAATGAAAGGACATCTGAGACTGTGACAAACAGAAGAAAATACTTCCTGGACTACTTGATGCAAATATGCAAAATATGGCCCGTCAGCCATTTCTAGCATTGGTTATTTTGATTTGAGCTCATAACTTGTGTGCGGTACAAAGGATACGTTCAGCAGCTGGAGGCGACGATAAAATGCAAGTTCGAGACAAAGAAATAAGCTAAAAAAAATCTGTCTATCTATCTATTCAGCGCATCCAATTAGTTACATCACTGATAGGTTTTGGGAAAACAAAAAATCGTGCGCAATGCTAGTGCGAAAACTGTGATTTATAGGTGTTTGTGAAAACTGTCAAAAAAGTTCAGCTTCTTAGTGCATAAGACACCGTTATGTTCTATTTCGTCAGCATTTTTTAGAGTAGAAAAAGTAACCTCAATTTTGACGAATTTCGGATGTAAAAAGGAAAATAGGTGATTTTGACAGTTCGAAAATAGGTGCAGTAGAGAGTTTTCTTAAAACAGAACGCAGAAACATGTACTGATCAAAAGCGCGCCTAGTTTATTAGAAAATTTAGGCCATCTTTGACCACGTGCCATAATTAGAAAACCAACATGGTGCAGACGAACAATTCGAAGAAACCATGGACAGGTACAAAGCCGACGTTACAGCCAGCCAGGAAGTGAGATGGGCTGGGGAATCCCCAAGAAAAGTGAAGAACTGTATCAACTACGAAAATCAGAAAGTATTTGGATTAGAGAAAGGCACTTCACCGGTACTAAGAGCAGAGGATCAGTGCCATCAAAAGCGGGGATGAATATGACCGATAATGAGCACAATTAAACCTCTAGTTTGGCTGGTACATGCAGCCAATTATTCGAAGTTGCAGACCTAATTCAGATCTGCCACTGCCTGAATATCTCTTCAAACGCTGACATGAAACCATCCCAAACTGTTTACAACGCGTCACACGTGTTTTTCCATTGTCCACGTTGCGAAACCTAGATTATTGGCTTTCGAGACCAATGAACTTTCGATAACACCGTCAATTGCATGTAGCAAGGCAAAAATTGGACCATGCGCATTAGGGTATGTATGACAAAAAATTTGTTTTTTTTTTTTTTTTAATATTTCGTCAAAAAGTTACGTATTGACGAGAAGTTTCCGAATGTGTAATATTTTTGTATTATGGCATAGCTTTTGGACCTCTACCGACGATTAAAAAACAGGGAAAGTTCAGTAAGGTACTCACCCCTATCGTGGAATCCGCCGGGGGGAATTATTCACGGAAAATAATATTTTGGTATCGTCACATCCGCAAAGTGATCAGTTCCCCGAGTGGGTACTGTGAGTAAGTTTCACTGTATCGTTAAAAACGTTCAAATCGAATTTTTCCCGAACAGGGAACTTTTCACTTTGCGGATGCGACGATACCACAATAATTCCCCCGGCGGATTCCACGATAGGGGTGACTAACATTTGCTCATTTTACAATCTATTCGAATTATTATTTTATACAAACATAAAAATGATTTGTTATTTCATAAAAATAGTAAAAAATGTAAAAGGAAAGGGACTTGATGGAATCGGCCCTCGCAACGCTGGTCAAATGGGTTAGCAAATGCGGCCTGGATATAAACCCGGGTAAAACAGAGCTAGTGCTATTCACAAAGAAGCACCGAATTCCTCAAATCGATCCACCGAAACTAAAGGGAATCCGCCTCAGCTTCTCTGACAGCGCCAAATACTTAGGTGTGGTTCTGGATAGGAAACTGAGCTGGAAACTAAACCTGCAGGAACGCGTTAAGAAGGCCGCTACTGCACTTTACTCCTGCAAAAGGATCCTGGGCCTCAGATGGGGCATCAGCCCAAAAATAATGCACTGGCTGTATACAGCAGTAGTCAGACCGATACTCATGTACGGAATCATCGTCTGGTGGCCAGCACTAGATAAAATAAGCTACCTCTCTCTACTAAATAGAATCCAAAGAGTGGCATGTGTCTGTGTGACCAGTGCCCTACGGACAACACCAACCGCGGCACTGGAAACCATGCTGCACATTCTGCCCTTGGACATACACGGTAAGGAGATGGCGGCAAAATCGGCATTGCGTCTGAGAGAATCACTGCAGTGGAGAAGCAGTGACATAGGGCATGCCAATATTCTAAAAACTAATAATGTTAAAAGGGAAGTCACAGACTACGTAACCACGGTCCTAGACTTCAATATTAAATACAAGACCAGTATTCCCGACCGACAGCAATGGGAAGAGAATACGGTTATAGACAAAAATACGCTAGAAGTATACACAGATGGGTCGAAGACAGAGGACGGAGTAGGAGCCGGGATTTTCTCGGTTTCATTCTCCCTAAACCAGTCTTTCAGACTACCAAATAACTGTAGTGTCTTCCAAGCAGAAGTTATGGCTATTCGCGAAGCCGCTGAACTGCTGAAGGTGAGATCGATATCGAACTCGGATATCGTCATCTATACCGACAGTCAAGCAGCTATTAAAGCACTCGAATCACCAATATTAAGATCCAAATTGGTCAGGCACTGCCGCAAATCTTTAAATGAGATCGCGGATAGGTGCACGTTAACGCTGTGCTGGGTCCCTGGCCATAGAGATATACCAGGTAACTGTAAAGCAGACGAACTAGCAAGGAACGGCACGAAAATGGAACTCTCTACTGGTAAAGGAGAACCCCATGTGCCAATTGAAACGGTAAGATACAACATCTCCACACTAGCACTGCAACAGGCTAATGAGAGATGGCGGGAACTTGACACCTGCAACCATGCAAAACAGACCTGGCCACGAATAAATCGGCGCAGGACAAAGGTCCTGTTAAACGTCAGTAGAACACATATCGGAACTCTTGTCGGAGTACTAACAGGCCACTGTATACTAGGAAGACATGCCGCAAGGCTCGGAGTTATCGCTAATGACTTCTGTCGCAGTTGCATGGATGAGGAGGAGGAGGAAACTCCGTTCCACCTACTATGTGACTGCCCGGCGCTATCCTCGATTAGAAAGCAGACTCTAGGAGAGTACTTCTTCGGGGAGCTTGCTGATATTGCCGAAACGGATATCAACAAAATACGGAAATTTCCCCAAAATTCGAAATGGTTCCAAGAGTAACGGAAATAACTGACTCTGCATGTGGTATCACAATGGACCTTACTTGGTCTAAGTGAATTACTCCGTATTAACGGATAATTGCCACCTAACCTAACCTAACCTAAAAGGAAGTTATTAAGGCTTCAGCACAAAAAAAATGTACGTTAAAAATTGGCTTTTGTAATTAATTGATGGCTTACTAGACCCTACATAAAGTCGTATTGTTCTAAGACATTCTGTTTGTAGTTGTGACCCATCTTGAATGTGCCATTTTTCCAGGCTGTCGTTTGGCTATTTCTGGAGGAAAGTAACCTGATTTGTATGCCTTACACGTTTCATAGAGGAGAAAACTGAGCAATATTGGCACTTTCACAATCAATCAAAGCCTTGCCGAGCGGACCAGAATATTCACGATGGCCCGACGTTGATCCGTCTAAGGTCATGAAAGGTTGTCTTAGGGACAATTCATTTGCATGCAGCAGGCATATTGTCCACTGTAATAGACGGCCTAATTCCGACCTCCTTTCCAGCCAGTGTTAGTTACATCCAACACATAAAGAACGTTTTGCAAATCAAAGTCCTTACTTTTGAAAAAATCTATCATTGAATTCCATATTTCCTTGTACCACATTTCGGAGTAATATGAATTAAGTAGATAGACTCTGGCTCTGCAAGAAATTTTACATGTATTTCTAGAACCTCCTTGCGAGAATGCCGCCCGTCGTTTTGTTCTAAAACAAGGATTTTGTCTTTCCGTCGACTTTGACAAAGCTCGGTGTATTTTATTTTTGTCGATTACAAGACTTTTGTTTACGATTCCAACATCCTGCAGAACCGCAGGACGACTGCTGCGCCAGATCGTACTGATAGCCCATATCGATCACAAATTCTTGCTACTGTTGGTAGAAAGAGCAAGTTGTGCTTATCTGAAGACGTGAAAGGATCTGATTATGATGTTAAAGGTTCTGATGAACAAAGTAGTGACCCTATTGTTTCGGCTGTCTTCATTTCAAACGTTTCAATTGACTCTACTCTGTCGACTGGCCCTACTCTCTCGACTAAACTTCGGGGAAGATTATTCAATGCACTACTTTCTTTTCGATCTGGTCGCTTTTGAATTTTTAGAATTTTTCGGGCTTATCAACAAAACCGATCACCATTTTCCTGTCAATTCTTTGATCTGCTAAAAAATGCCTTTCATTGACAGGAATCACATTTACAGGAGGCAAGCCCTCAAGTGCTAACAAAAAACTTTTCATTTAATATAATACGCTAACTTTACAAATTTTAGTACATATTACAGTAGACGGTCGATATAGTGAACCTCTGTATAGTGAACTATCCAATATAGTGAACCACCAAGATTTTACACAGACTATTCTAAATAGTGAACTATGAAAATCTCGATATAGTAAACTCAGACTTTTTTTCGCAAAAATGTTCCAGTTTTGCAATGCACCTGAATATCAACTATTTTTCAGAACAATTTAACGTTTAAAAAAAGTGTGTGCGTTTTTCTGATATTTTAGTTATGAAAAATCTGTGCAATTAAATTTAAAGAAGACACAAATGAAGGTAACAAATTATTTTTCAAAAATTTAATATTATCGAAAAAATATATATTTATATCTTTGGTAAACATTTAAAAACTCCCGCTCGAAATAGCAAATATCTTTGATATAGTGAACAGGCCTGGTTTTTATTAGTTCACTATATCGAGCGTCTACTGTATTAAAAAAGGATTGAAAAGAAAATAAAATTAAAGAACAATTTTTTTTCGAAATTTCAACTTCCAGTAGAAGCCCAAAAGTACCCTTGAATAATTTTTTTTGTACGGGACACCCTAATGCGCATGCTGGACGTTTAGAGCGCCATTGCAAGTGGCCTATCTAAAGTAAAGTTAATAACTAAGAACCATTCCAAATTTAATTATTATTTACTATAAAATCAAAATAAACTTACTTGTGTATGGTCAAATGTGAGCTGAATACATTGCGCATTACAACAAAATAATATTGCACACTCTCAACAGTTATCCGATACATACCCAAGTATTGTGGCAATAGTGTTTTCCCATGCCTTTCAACCACATACTACAAAAAAAATAAAAAATCGATAATAACAAAAGTGATTGGATTGGAGGAAGAATAATTTTCTTACTGGATGATAATGTTTAAGGAACGCGTGCATTCTTTCGATTTCCTCTGAAGTCAGACTCTTAATGATGAAAAATTTATCGTAACTTTGATAAAATTGTGCACCCGATTTGCCAGAGGAATCAATTTGAATTGGCTGCGAGCGTGTCAATGACTCACGATAGTCAACATCATCGACATTGAAACGTTCACGTAAATTTCGGAAGACTAGAGGGCAATATTCCTTAACCTTAAAATGTGATGGCATGTTTTCTCTGGAAAAAGATGAAATACAAAAAAAGAGTCAGGGACATTGAATGAAGGCCCCAGAGGCCAGTACCACGAAACAACAAGTATTGTGCAATGGGAGCATTTTAGCATATTCCTCAGATTAATTGCTTGTTGTTTCGTGGTACTGGCTTCTGGTGGTCATTTAAAAAATAATTATGTCCTACTGACAGAGTTATCATTTTAATTTTAATAACACTTGGTCCTTCCTTGGCTACAAGGTTGGTTGGCTACATTTTTGTGGATTCTACTTACTTGTTAAACAAATGATTGTCAACTTTGATTTTGGAATACGCCCGAAAATCATCTGGCAACAGCATAACTGGTATATTTACATGGCTAAGTTCATTGATCTTTGGGTAAAGAGAAAATTCATGTTATTTATATACTGCAACGTGTATTAATAAAAAAAAAACTTACTGTGTGGTTGATTCCCCACATAAAAACGCTTAGGATAGGTTCATTGGCTCTAAAGAGCTTCACTTTCTGATGCTTCACGCGGAAGTGTTTCTTTTTCAAGATTCTTGGTTGTGCACTTGAAATCTTTTTTTCCATTGTAGGAGATTGTCTGAATTATTTTCAAAAACTGCAATGAAATTAAAACATTTTATATTAAAATATTGATTAAATTAATTATTTAGAATTAGATTATTATTCTATGTATTTATCTCAGTAGTAAGATAAAATATTTAAGCTTCTCTTCTCCTATTCATTACTTATATGGACTGGCAGTCTTGGCGAAAAACGTTTCGAATTGGGAGATAAGAGGTCAGTCATTTGTTCTTCGCTGATGACTTGGCGCTCTTAAACTGAACTTCAACGCGCACTCGATCGGTTTGTAGCCGGTTGTGTTGAAGTCTCCATAACGCCTGTTCAATGCAATACGTTTAAGTGTTTCGGGATCTTATTCACGAGTGATGAAAGGAGCAAAGCTGAGATGCAGGATTGGTCAGGCTGGGTACATTTTAAGGCAGCTTGGTCATTCTGTTCCTAGAGGATTGTTGTCAAAGCTAAGTTGTCAGTATGTAGCTTGGTGGGTGTTTATTGAAAGACTGAACGAATAATATCCCGGATATTTAAAATTACTTCAATTTATTGCCAAAATTATATTGAGGTGTCAGAAATCTTGAGCAGGACCAACTAAACTAATGGTTATAAATGACATTTTTGGAAACACTTAAGTTGCACTTCAATTATAAGTAATGGGAATGGAGCAAGAAAGGTTACCAAAGGTAATAATTTCCCACATAATCTCAACAAGAGGAAGACTTGTCCAAGAATGGCAAAAATTATCACAAAACTGTGGGCTTAACATGCAATCTAGACCAGACCAGACCGTTGTAAGGCATGAGCAGAGGGAACTTCCCCCGCTGATTATATCAGTCGTATATATGCCCTACGAAGAAGAAGGACCGCCAGCCGCAATCACCAACGCCCTAGTCCACGTGGGACTTGAAGGAAATTGCTGCAACGCTCCCAGTCACACAGAAATCCTAGAAAAGCTGACTGGGACCTTTTGAACAGAGATATCGAGAAGTGGGAAAACTTTTGACAAGAATGTAATCTAAATTGTCCAACGGACATCGACCGAAAAGCCGAGAAAATAGTTACTGTTTTATATAGTTACTGGCATTCGTTAGAGCTTGTCCAGTGGCAAAACTGAATACAAACATTTTCACCTCCATGGTAGAATAAGAAACCTATAAATAAGAAATAAGGGAACAAGTGTGGAGACCGCGCTACATTGTGTTGTCGGCACAATAGAGAAAACATTAAACGATAAAGAGTATACTCTAGGCGTTGAAGGAGCGTTTAACAATGTTAATCAGTATCAGCCGTACGTAGAACGCTAAGCAAGCTCAACATTGGCCGCGTTCCATTGACCGCTAGCATCTAGCACATAAATATCCCCGATGGAGGAATAGAGATCTAGCGGCAGCGGCAAAGTGACATTAAAACCAATTTCAATTCGTATTATTTCATTTTCGTGAGAGTCAAAAATGTATTTTGGGCCATCATGCCGCATATTTATTCATACACTGTAATTTAAATAAACAATGTATATTAATTACATAGAAGCTTGAATTTCCATTTTACACCAAATTGGAAATATTTGACTTTTGCACTTTCACTTTTGTTTTGACAGTTCGTTATTTTTTTCAATCTAGCAGGTCATTTTGTGCTAGATTGAAAAATTTCCCCGAAAAGGATATTTCATAAAATGTGCTAGAGCTCTAGCGCAAATGCTGAAATGTCAGTTTTTTTCATATGGAGTTTGGCATGCCGCTAGTCATCTAGCGGTCAGTGGAACGCGGCCATTGACAGTACTATTGTCAACTGGATAATCAGCCAACACATTATAGCCAAACCTGGGGGCTCTAGGCTAGAAGCTTATGCCTCCAGAGGAACCTCTCAGGGCGGGGTAATCTCCCCACCGTTGTGGGTCATTGTTCTAAATGAAGCGCTCACGAAGCTTTAGAACAATGGCATCACAAAAACGGCTGGAACAAATTTAAAGCGCCCTAAAAACCC
The DNA here is from genome assembly GCA_949372485.1 of Cheilosia soror. Lineage (NCBI taxonomy): Eukaryota > Metazoa > Arthropoda > Insecta > Diptera > Syrphidae > Cheilosia > Cheilosia soror. Next base: position 3,982,015 of record OX443565.1, on the reverse strand, counting down.
TTGACACCGGGACCAGGAACTGCGGTCTAACAGTCAATTCCCAGAAAACTAAACTGGTACTTTTCACAAATAAAAGGAAAATACTACAGTTGGCTACACCTTCTGTTGGCGGAATACCCTTCAGAATATCTGATAGCGCAAAGTGCCTGGGACTTCTACTAGACAAAAAACTAAACTGGAAATTGAACACCAATGAAGGAATCAAAAAATCCAAAATAGCCTTTTATTCCTGCAGCAGAATCTTTGGGAAAACCTGGGAAGCATCTCCCAAAATTAAGCTCTGGATGTACACGACACATCCGCACCATGAATGAGTATTTTCTGTATACACTAGAAGGTATGTAGCAGCGTTCCCAAAAAGAAAATAAGTTTATGAACAGTTTAAATAACAAATTTTCGAATTCCAAACTTTTTGACGCGAACGAAAACACCTTTGGCGCGAATTGTCCAAGTTTATTCGCAAACCACATCATTTAGTTCGAGTTCCACAAACTAGCGAACGAAATTAACCTCAAATTAGACAATGCGGGTAGAAACTAATGGCTGAAATTCGCGAACTGCCACGACCTAGAAAAGTGTTCATGTGAACGGGCTGTCAGCACTTGCGAATATTCGTTCGTTCGTAGGAAGTGATCGCTCTCATGTATATGGTCCTTAAATGCTTCTTCGTTTTTTGTTTCGGTTTGGCGTTGGCTTGACGGTGTGAATGTGAAAAAAAAAAAACGTTTTCTCTGGACACGCTAAGGGCACGCTCCTCTGAAAAAATTGGCACACTTTTTTTTATTTTCGGCGGCAACGCTGGATGTAGTACAATAGATACAATTCTTCAAAAGTTTTATAAGCGTTTTATAATGTTCAGGTCTATTGCAGTTTATTAAGTAAGCAAGAAAAGGCGGCCATTAGAAAAATTCCCTCGCAGTGTTACCATATCGTTCGTGGTACCACAGTCTGAGGTTTTCGTTTTTGTTTTCGTTGTTTTTTGCGACTGTTTGTTTACAATACAAAACAAAATAAATTATTTACAAATTAAATGCTAAATAAATATAGCATCAGAGAAAGGTGCATGCCACTGCTGTTAAAAACAAGTTTCTTCAACTGCACTGCTCCTTAAAAATTTTGGAAAGAGGAAAAGAAACGAAAGGAATTACATAAAGAAGATATTCGCTTTCACATGATTTTTTTGGTTTTTTTTTTTTTAAAGCTAAAGCGTAATTGAGGAAAATAATTTCTGATAAAAGTGTCATTGGAAGCATAATTCGATCGATATCTGAGAACCTTGAAAAATAATTCCAATCCCTTCGATTAACAGAAAAACAAATGTACCTACACCGCTAATTCGTTTAATAAAAATGTGAAATCGAGAGATACGATAACGATTTTTTTTCAGGTTCATTCCGATAAAATACGAGGATGAACGCAGTATACGAAAGCTGGGGGTTGGAGCTATGAGCTACTTCAAAATTTGTTTCGCAAAGCGAGATTATCAAGGTAGATAAAATAGTCGCGCATGGGGAGTGAGTTTTGCAGGTGATAGCTTGTGTAGTAACCTGTTTTAGTGGCGGGTTGCTTAAGAGATTCGCTATCCTGATAATCAAATCTAAATGAAGCCATAAAGATCTTACGAAGAGGTATGGTAAGCCGTCTGTTTCCAATTTTAAAAAATATCGTACAAGCTTCTCCACTTGGTCGTGCTGTTTGAAGCTTGAAGCTATTATTGGGCTATTACTATTACATTTCTTATTGAGAAGATTGTAGCTATGCTGTAGCTAGAATGTTTAAACCAGCTGACCATGTGGTGCACCTTAAAATAACTTAATCCCAAACATGGACATGTTCTGTTCCATGCCTGACATTATGGTTAGGGAATAGAGGTAGAAATACTGGACCGTACAAAATGGGCGAATGGTGTTCCGACACTGGCGCCAAAAAGTATGATTTGATACACCGACGGATCGAAAACGGAATCTGGAGTTGGTGCTGGTGTGTTTGAACCCAACACCAAAGTCTCGATACCTATGGGAATGTGTTCCAGAGGTTTTCAAGCAGAAGTCTATGCCATTAAAAAGAATCGGCGCACAAATTAGCTAGGGCTTGATATGAATCCGCGTTCTATGTACCAAAACCAGAGTCAATTGGGCTACTGTTTTAGGTCTAATTAATGGTTGGGAACAATAACTTCGTCTAAGCCACTGGGAAAATATCCCGGGTTTAAGACAATCCAATTATTATTAATTAACTAATCCTCAAAACTGGCTAGGCTTTCTCACAGGTCATTGCGGCTTGAGATGTCATTTTAACAAAATGTATTTAAGTCCGGTGACAGAATGCAGGATGAAGAATCCTCCGAGGACATTCTCTGTGATTGGCTGGCACTTCATTGGTTCTGAAATACGTTTACCAGCAGAGCAAAGGAGCTCTGCCACTAAGGATATATTGGCCTTCACTAGGGAGGTCCTACGTCCCTTAGACTAACTTCATCGTTCTTCGATCCAATAGAACTTTTTAAATCACAGTGCCAGACAATCCCCAGATGTGAGATCCATAGAACATAAAACACATGTGGATGTCGGCGTCGCGTCGCCTCATGGAGTATGCTTGGCCGATAGAGGACAGAGTTTAGCAATTTAGCAGATTGAAGCTCCATTTTTTAATCACACTCGTCAACTAACTTACTTACTTAAGGTAGTGCTACAGTCCGAGGTGGACCTGGGCCTCAACCAGCAAGCGTTTCCATCTCAGTCGTTGGACCTTCACTCTACTGGCTAGGTCGATGTCGCTGTCCAGCCCGTATACAGTTCGTCGTTGTATCTCCTCCTCCTCCATTCACCGTCTCTGCAGACGGGACCAAAAATTACTCGATGAATTTTCGTCTCAAAACAACGAAGAGTAATCACATCCGCTTTTGATAGAGTCCATGCCTCTGCACCATAGAGAAGGACTGGGATAATTATAGGGTCTTATTTTTTCGAACTTTTTTAATGAAATACAATCTCCCGCGCCTTCAGGTATCCTCTGTCAAACCATCTGTTAGAGTAGCGGATATGGCTATTATAGCATTGAGATTTTCAAGGCTAATAGCACTTGTGAAGGTTTAATTTGTAAGCACTGACTTGATGATCTTTCATTTTGGCACAAGCTTGCATTTGGATGCAAAGGTCTTAAAATAGAAAATTTTAATTTTAAACACATTTCTATTTGCATATGTTTGGAAAATAGCTGATTGCCCACATTCTACATTGCAGATATATAGCACAAGCTACGAGGAACCCCTGTAGCTATAGCACTAAAAAAAACCTTAAAGATAAGAGGGAAACCATTTAATGTTTTTCTTTTCGGAAGTAAAATATAAGTGCTTGCTTCGATGAGTTCTTCGGAGACTGATGCTAGGCGGCCAACATATACACACACACAGTATAGATAACGAGCAAAAGAAGTGACGAAACAGAAACGATATCACAGAAACTTGTCCACGATGAGTGGATACCAATGTAAACACACGAACGTCCGGTCACTCTTTCGAAGTCTTTACGCATGATAACAGACACATGTCTACACATATTCGTCCATCTATAGTCTTGGTCTTTTGTTTATTAAGCAAAAACTATAAAATTAAGAGGACAACGACTTATGCCGGATTAAGTAGAACACTTAACTAACTAAGTAGAACACTTGTTACCCCGCTGTCAAGAAATACACATCTACACTGACGGGTCAAAAATGGAAGTAGGCACAGGTGCCGGAGTATTCTGCGAGTCCCTAGGTATAAGTGATTCGTACAAACTCCCAGATGAATGCAGTGTCTTCCAAGCTGAAATAGTCGACAAGGCAGCAAGTACCGTATCTACAAAGAATCTCAACCCTTCCAAGATTACAATCTTTTTTAGACAGTCAGGCGGCCATTAAAGCACTAGACAGCGCAACTATCAAAGCAAAGACTGTCAAAGAGCCCTAAACAAAATAGGCGAGGAACACATGGTCACGCTCTGCTGGGTTCCCGGACATAGTGACATTGATGGAAATGAAAAAGCAGACGAGCTAGCAAGAACTGGGTCGGAGCTTGATGCAGTAAACATCATTGCATCAATAGACATCCTAATTAGTGTAGCAAAAAGAAATATTGACCAAAAATCAAGGGAAAAAATTAACACCACCTGGTCTAACAGACACGACTGTGTTATATCCCGTAGCCTTTGGCCAAGAATTGTCGAAAAAAGAACAAGATGTTTTTTGAAAATGAATAAACGAGATATTCGAATCTTAACAGGTGTACTGACAGGCCACTGTACCACTGGTACCATGGCCACAAGACTGGGCATTAACTCACCAGACTACTGCAGGAGCTGTCAAGACATAGAAGAAACGGAGACCATCAAGCACCTGCTCTGCGAATGCCCAAACCTCCAAACCAGTCGACTCCGATACATGGGAGACAGACTTTTCGGAGACCTAGAGGACATAGTGCAGGTACCACTGACGAATACAATCAGGTTTGTTAAAAGTACGGGATGGTTCACTTAGTAGTCTAACCCCGCCAAGGAACAACTCCAAGAAACCAGGTAAAGTGTTTATACATGTTTTTTGTGTTGTCCAATAAAATGAAAATTTTTAATCCACGACCAAAAACCAAGGGATCACAATGGACCAAAAGGCCCCCGTGGTAGCACAGCACTCTTAAAGCTGTGCACTTCCCTCATACCTAACCTAACCTACCCCGCTGTCACATATATCAACATATTCGGCAGGTTCCGAATTGTTAAGGGAGCCTCCAGAGCACGATCTTTTAGATCGAACATCCAGAAGGCCTTGTCCCATTCCGGTGACACAATCAGATACCTACCGCGAGACCTGTTCAAGTGTGCTAGGTTGGGCGGTGAAAAAATCCAGCCGAGATGATAATCCCAATCTCGACTGAAAGCATTTATGTACGCTGCCGCCTGATCTTTGCAGTCTACCGATACATAATTCTCGAGAACGGCAGTTTTTTTTGATGCAAAGAGATCTATCTCTGGCCATCCCCATCTCTTGAAAACTTCCGCAGTCGCTTGGGGCAGTACATGCCATTCTGGTATGGATCGACCTCCTGACAACCTGGCGGCTACTCCGTTGTATCTTCCCGGAAGATAAAACGCGGATAATGTTATATTGAGGTGATCGACAAGATAAAGTAGTTGAGTAGGCTCATAGATCTAGTTCCCCTCTCCTTGCGTAAGTAAGCAACCAACGCAACGTTCGATTGTCTCACTGAAGAAGGATGTGCGTATGTTTCAAATAAGGTATAAATACAAATGCAAGGCACTTTGTGCGGCAAGGATGCTAAGAGACTTTTGCAAAAATCATTGAAAGGTATATGGAATCAGAACTCTTCACCCCTTATTTTACACGAAGGTAGATTGGCGAATTCAGAATCGGGCTATGACCAGCGTCACTCGATTATTTTAAAGTCTAATCACCTGTCAGTCGACTGCTTCTGCACATGATGAGAATTTTCACGGGGGCTCTCAATCGTGTATAAGTTGCCAACAGTCAAACTATGTTTGGTTGTCAAAAAACGGCGGTAAATTCAAATCTTGCGTGATTTTCGGCACACCCTTTATACAAATATATTTAGAACGAATTTGGATTTCCAAATAATCGTGAAAAACAACAATAATTATGTCCAAACTTCCACTGCGCACATACACTCAAGAAAGACGCCTTAAAGTTTTGAGTCATACCAAATACCTATACCATCTAGGGAAGGGGTTCCCTAACTGTGCGTCGTGACGGTCCCAGGGCGTCGTGGCGCCATCCTTAAGGCTTCGCAAGTTTTATTTTTTCACTGCTGTAAGGCGCCGAACAAAAGGAAAAGCATTACGTTTCTCTTTACGAATACCAAGAGCAAAGTCGAAGCGCGTTTGTGTTTTTCCCGCATTCCAGTCAGACTTGTTTTGGCACTCATATATTTGCTTGACACTCAAAACTAAATAAGGGTTTTTAAATTGGTACGGGTCGTTGCCAGCCAAGTTCGTCGGGAGCATTGTCAAGGTCCATGAGAGTGTACAGGAGAACCCGAGGCAATCAATTCCTCGCCGGGCATAAGAAATCGGCCCCAACTTGGCGAATTTTGCATCGGAACTTGGGCTTACGCTCAAATTTAATGAACATAGACCGCCGCGCCTTTGATTCGATATACTGGCTTCTAAGCGTTTCGATTAAGGTCCTCAATTTTGGCCGAAAAATCATCTTTAGCGACGAGGCGGATTTTTAGATGAACAAGCAAAATTCCCATAAATATAGGACGACGATATTTCAACGTCAACGTCTCCGTATTGAAAAACCCTTTTAGTGAATCTTCAGTAACTGCTAGGTTCCACATTTCACTTTCACTCGAAATGAAATTGGAAATGAATTTTTGTGTTCTACATTTCACTGTATTCGATTTCAAAATTGTCGGTGAAATTGTGATTTCGAAAAAATTTCGGAGTTTCCGAATCCCTCGAAATGCAGAACACTGAAAACGATTTCACTCGATATGCAATTTTTGCGTCGCAAAAATATTTCAACCTCTCTAGGGAGTCGCAGTATGAAAAAGATTGCGAACCCCTGATCTAGGGTATATTTCTGAATACACCGACGTTAATCATAAGAAAAAAAAAAACACTATCAAAAGAAATGCACCATTCTAGGTATTTTCAGTTTGTATACTCGTACCTACCCTCGTCAAATAAACCACCACACTTGGCAATGGAAAGCAATATTTATTTTTTTGCAAAATATTTAAAAATAAATATAAATTAAAGATCTCACTCGTTATGACTCGACGCTGAAGTGTTGTTATTTATATTTTGCGATGCGGCTTTCGTTTTGTCGACAATCACCCACGGCCCGGTCGCGAAATGAGGTAAAATGAAAATAAAATATTGGCACACTTACTGTTGTGTTTATCTTTAAATAGCCTAATCAACGAAATTGTAGGCAACGTGATAACGAAATATAACTCATCAATATTCGAAGAAAAAACAAAATAAACAAAACAAAGTACGAGCAAAAAATGTAAATATGCGAAACGTAGTGTAGAGAAGAAACTGCGCCTCGCGGAGTGCAGGGAAGGTAACAACTATTTCCAAGAGTATGACTTGTTACCTGGTGTTGATAAGACGCGGTTCACAACATTTTAATAGAAACAAGGCAATCAAATCGATAGCGACAAAGGGTAACCACCCATTAACAAGATATCTTTGGCTTTTCTTGTTTTTTAAGGCTTTATTTACGAGATTTGGTTAGAAACCCCATCGTCCTTGGTTTCAGTTTGTTTTTCTTCGAAATGTTGGTGCTGAGCATTTTTGAGTCCCTATCATCTTTAATCTCAATAGTATTGACTGCTAAAGCTGTGACGTTCTTATCGGTAAGTAGGGTTGGGTTGGGTTAGATTATCTGCTAATCTGGCATAGTCGAGCACACTTACACCAAAATTGTGTGTACATTGTGAAGCTACCACAATGACACAAATTTTGACATGCTGACGTCAATATGATAACTCTTTCCAACCGCTGTTTCTCTGGGCTAAGGAGGCAATTGAGTACTAAAGCACTATCCCGAACAACTAAGGAAATTCTGGTATAAGACCTTGCTCATTCTAGTTTTGCTTTATGGCGCTGAAGCTTGGACTCTATCTAAAGCGGATGAAAATATCCTCGGTCGCCTTGAGAGAAAAATTCTTCGTAAAATGTTCGGTCCCGTACCGGGGCCTCTATGTTCGGTCCCAGACACAAGTTAAAGAGTTCACCCTTGCCACCGAGTTCAACGAGTTCTTTTGAGTTCAGGGCTGAGCAAGGCTTTAAGCGAAGCTTGACTGTCGCTATAGTCACAGATACTTCGACCCCGCCACATGTTCTTAACAATATATTCGGCAGCCATTAGGATAGCATATCTCCGCTTGAAAACGCTTTTTTATAGCTAGGCCAACTTCTTCCATACTATGGCCCTTATTGTGATTGTCGATCAGCGATCGTCACGACAATAATTGTCGATTGCGTCGATTGATTTTAGCTATTCGTACGCTCAACATTTTTTCACTTTCAAGAGAAAGCATCGATCAGACATTTGTACTACAAGCGACTGTCAAATCGACAAATATCGATCGCAATCGACACCCACAGTTCTCGATCGATCGACAGTTGTCGATCAACGATTAACTATAGACACTCACAATAGGGGCCATAAATATAGTTTTTCATTGACTGGACGTATGGGTTCTCTTCTTGCCCTATCACTATCTCTACATGATGCCCATTAAGCAGCTGCTGAAAATGCTGCTTAAACAGATCTAATATTCCATGCGCTTCGGTGACTAGGTTTCCTTCGCTGTCTAGAAGAGCATGCGTTCCGTTTTTGTAGCCAGCAGCCAGTTACTTGGCTTTTTTATAAAACCTCCGGATGCAATTACGACCGCGCGACTCTTCGATCTTCTTGAGCTGGGAAGCTGCATAAGCCCTGGATCTTCTTTTCCTGCCTTCTACTGGCTCAAGACTATTCTCCCGCTGCGCTTGTTTTGCGCTGCAGCGCTTTCTTGTGCAATTTAATGCTTCAAAAACAAAATGCTGTCTGCTGTCTTTAAAGCGAAACACGAAGTCGCCAAAGAATGCAGCGAAATGTCTAGGTTTTCTCAAACGATGCACGAAATATGTTAACCCTTCTGATCTGGCTAGGATACAGGGTGTTAAGCGGTATAATCCTTGAAGGGGAGATTCCTGAGGATCCGCCAAACAAAAATTGCAATGCCAGGCGGGGTCTAATCTCCCATTTTAGCCCATCAACGCTATAACTTCTAAACTATTATATGTACAAAAATTGTCTTGTACATTTTGAAAAGACAATTTAATGTTTTAAGCACTTTGGATACTTTTATGCAGCAAAGTCAAGTCTGGATGGACAAGACCAGTACCCGTTGGCTGCCATGGGCTTGTAAAATAAGCTCAATATTGTTGTTTATCAGGCGGTTATGACTACTGAGCACCGCCAATATTATTTTTATTTATTTTGTGTTTCAACATCCTGTACGAACAGGTGTACTTGAATTTTATTGTGAGAAAAATCACCTGACAAATTGTACTCGTATATCTTTATCAAAAAAGTTTAATCTACATATTTCTTGGTAATTGTGTGTGTCAGAGTGACGATCGCGTCGCTTTGTTTTGAAGTGATAACACACTGACGTAATTTTATTTTTTTTATATTAATTTGTAAATGTCATCATTAGTAATGTCTGTTTTTTATTTTTTTTTTATTTTTTTTTTGGAAAATCAACTTCATACAAATCTAAATCCTATCGTGTCAATTATGTAATAGCAGGTGGTGCGTTTTTTTCGATATAGCCCTGGAGATTAATTTAAGAAATCCGTTGGATGAGTGCTGTCATGATATTCGCAGCGGCTCCCTTTGTGCAGCAGTTTTGATCCATTATTTTTGGCAGGCGGTTTAATGGTACGAGTTTTAAAAATTTGTCAAGATTGCTGCCAAATTGCTATCGAAGTTGTTTGTAGTTGGACATTGATGTCCTGAATAATTCCCACGTCACGTACCTTTCGCGATGGGAATTTCATTTTCGTAATGCATCATGGTTGCCACTCGACTGGAAAGTCAGGGAATGTCAGGAATTTTAATTTAGGAATTTTAAAAGTAGTAAGGGAAAATTTTTTTCACTTATTTTTAATTTGCCAACATTTTGTTTAAAAAATACCAGTGTTTTTCAGTAATTTAAAATGTTAGTAAATTGTGTGTCTGTGTACAAATAAAAGTGTTTTTCGGAACATTATACTTTCGATGGCATTACAATTCAACTTGACTAATCTTCTTTGCTGTTGAAATGTGATGTGAAGGTCTTCACCAATTGTTCGTCCGAACAATCCCGCTATTATCGAAATGAAAGGCCGAAAGCGAGAAATTAGATTTTAGCTTTCATTTATTTCGAAAGTGATAAATGCTAATTCAAGTTCTAATCGAAAAGTACTTTCAAAATATTTGAACCTTAGAACGTATCTAACTCTGAAGAAGGCCCTAAACTCTGGAAACACTTATTGGGTTCATTTGGCTCGTTAAATCGATCGTCGTAGTAGAGTCACAGTCGGTGCTGAGGACATGGAAAAACCATTTCTGCAGACTGCTAAACGGCGAAGACGACACAAATTCCGCTGTCAGGCAGAATGAACCATTCAACCTGGGCGATGAAAGCCAAGACTTCCGTCCACCTGACCAAAATGAGGTAAGGATAGCAATATCCAAGCTGAAGTCCAACAAAGCTGCAGGACCGGACGGTTTATCGGCCGAGCTTTTTAAGGCAGCAGGGGATGACTTGGTTGAGAGAATACACCAACTCGTTTCTAAAATTTGGTCAGAGGAAAGTATGCCTGATGAATGGAGCCTCAGCATTGTTTGCCCGATCCATAAGAAAGGAGACCCCCTAAACTGCGCCAACTATAGAGGCATCAGTCTCCTTAACATCGCTTACAAAATTTTGTCTGCTGTACTGTGTGAACGCCTGAAACCATTTGTCAACGAACTGATTGGACCCTATCAGTGCGGTTTTAGGCCCGGTAAGTCCACAACCGACCAAATATTCACACTACGGCAGATCCTGGAGAAAACCCAAGAAGTCCAAATCGATACTCATCACCTATTTATCGATTTTAAAGCCGCATATGACAGCATTTATAGAGACGAGCTATACAGAGCCATGTCTAGTTTTGGCATCCCTGCCAAACTTGTCAGGTTGTGCAGAATGACGATGGAGAACGCTCGCTGCTCCGTAAAGGTCGGAAACAATCTCACCGAGACCTTTGATGTCAAAAAAGGTTTTAGACAAGGTGATGCGCTGTCATGTGACTTTTTCAACATCATTCTTGAGAAAATTGTGCGAAACTCGCAAGCCAACACCAGGGGCACAATTTTCCAAAAGTCTGTGCAACTACTTGCATACGCTGACGACATCGACATCATTGGCAGAACACAGCGAGCTGTCACTGGTGCGTTTGCAAGTATCAGTACAGAGGCGGCAAAAATGGGTTTAGTGGTGAATGAGGGCAAAACGAAATATATGCTGTCAACAAGAAGGGACACACAATATCGACGAATCGGACAGAACGTCACGATAGACAGCTATAACTTTGAGGTAGTTCGGGACTTTGTCTACCTCGGCTCCGCTATTAATTCTGAAAATGACATCACATCAGAAATCAAGCGAAGAATTACACTTGCCAACCGCTGTTACTTTGGCCTAAGAAGGCAATTGATTAGTAAGGCCTTGTCGAGAAACACCAAGGAGACTCTATATAAGACCCTCATCATCCCAGTCCTGCTTTATGGCGCAGAATCATGGACGTTGTCAAAAGCGGATGAAGATCTCCTTGGGCGATTTTCGGTCCCGTTTGCGTTGACGGGCTTTGGAGGAGGAGATTTAACAGCGAACTCTACGAGCTGTACAGCGACATCGACTTGGTCAGAAAAGTACGTATCAGTCGACTAAGATGGCTAGGACATGTAGAGCGAATGGACACCAACGCTCCGGCCCGAAGAGTCTTCGATTCCAACCCGGAGGGACAACGCAGTAGAGGAAGACCTCGCCTTAGGTGGCGCGCACAAGTGGAAGGGGACCTCAACCAACTTGGAGTACGCAACTGGAGGCAGTTAGCCAAAGATCGTGCTAACTGGAGAGGCGTGTTGGTTGAGGCCCAGGTCCACCCCGGACTGTAGCGCCATCTAAGTAAGTAAGTAACTAAGTAAATCGATCGTCGAATCGATCGGAAAAAATAAAAAAAAAATAACAAATACTGCGCACAGATTGGTTTTTTAACTTTCAAGATTTGAATTCTCTTCATATACATATGGTATGTCGCAAAAGCAAAACTTTCTTATAAATTTAATATCACAAAGCGTTATTCAAACTGAAATTCTGCAAATTAGTTCATATTTGAAGTTGCAATCATGTGGTTGGAAACATTTCAACTAAATTTCAGCTAGTGGATTAGTCCTTGACCAGAATTGTCGGTGACCCCTTTGTCTGCGTCAAAGTCAATAAAAACCCATTCAACGACTTCGACATCATGTGGGCGCAGTATTTCAGTAGTTGGTACGCTGAGCAAGGGTCGTAGGTTCAACCCTCGAAAAAAAAAAAACAATTTAAATAAACAAATATTTACATAGATAGTCGGTGCAACACGTCCATCTTCCATAGACACCCTGGGCCTAGCTTCTCACAAACGTTCGTTTGTGTGAGTAAACTTATTTTATTTTTGTATTTTTTGCTGCACTTAATTTTTCAAACGTCTTACAAACACCCGAAAGAACAACTGTTCTGAGTAAGCTTCTTAATTTAGCTTACGAATTTGGCATAAAATAGTACTTTCCTTCTATTCTTCCCAAATGTGGCACATTCTCTATTTGAGTAGCTAATTCTCCTATCTCTAATAATAGGCACTGCTCTGGCCATACAAAGTCGCTATATTGTTATCCTACAAGGTTTTTTGAAGGCTGAACAAAAAAAATAGCCCATCTGTGAAAGAGATGGGCTTCAAAATAATCCCTATAAAATTAGTCCACCTTTCAACAAACGGTGGACTGGTCGTTTGGCCCCAACACTTGGCCAACCAGATCTCCTGATCTAACACCCCTGGGCAGCGATGCCACTTTGCTGCAATAGCAGTAGATCTACTGCACTTTTCGCAAAAAATAAATCTGCTGCCACTAAATCCAATCTACTGCACTTTTTTGTTTGATAAACCTTCTCTTGGACAGCCGCTGTACAAAAACCATGCATAAAAATAACCGCTGTAAAAAGCGTCTGCTGAACGAAGCCAACTTATTGTGAACTTCTCTTTTGACATAAGAAATGAGTTGGCTGCTTTTATTTATGACACAAATCCCTGTCTCTGTCTCTGTCTATGTTTCTGTTATGTTTTCGTTTTCTGCTAAACTTATTTGAATTCGTGTATCGCGTGTATCGTGTATAAAATGGATAAATATTTATTGAAAACCGAAAAAAAGAAGTAAAATTGTTCTGACAAACATCTGTTCAAAGTGTTAAAATAGTTTTTTTTTTTAGAGAACCACCAAAAAGAACAATTCAAGAAAATGATAACCAAACTCAGTCCGCCGTAGAATCACTTGCTGGCTCTAGCCAAATGCAAACATCGTGAGTGTTTTGTTTTAGTTTAGTTTTCTCGTTTTTAATTTCTTTGTTTTTTATTTTCTAAATAAAAGAAAAGAAAACCCTAATTCGATTCAAGAAAATGAATGTACAAGTCCACCAGAACCAAAAAAATACAAACAAAAATACAAGCAAGTATGGGAGCGAGAGTATTCTTGGCTGAAGTGTGTCGACGGGCAAAGCTTTTGCAAAATTTGCTTTAAAATGCTTGACAATAACAAAACAAATTTGGAAAGGCATAGTGCTTCAAAATTTCATTCGGAGAAATCAAAAAATACAAGCCTTATTCCAGATTTGTTTCTTCAGGTTTCCTCAAGAAACAATAATAATTCAAATTCAAAACTTAAAGCAGAGATTACTTGTGTTATGTACTGTGTTAGTCATAATTTGCCGTTTTCCTTAATGGATAGTGTTCCTAATTTTTTGCAAGCAGTATGTCCAGATTCTTCCATCGCGAAAGGTATAAAGTGTGGGCGTACCAAAGCTAGTTCGATGGTTAATTTTGTTATTGGGCCTTTTGCCCAAGAACAAATAAGTAACGATTTGAGAACGCGAAAGTTTTCTATTATAATAGACGAAACAACAGATGTTTCAACTAGAAAATGTTTAGTTATAGTTACGCGCTGTTTTGATGAACAGAAAAAGAAGATCCGCGACAGTTTTTTTGGTCTTATAGAACTTTCGTCGTCAGATTCGAATGAAATTTTTTCAAACCTGCAAATTTTTTTTGAAAACAGAAATATTCCAATGTCAAACATAATTGGAATGGCAACAGATAATGCATCTGTAATGAGCGGCAACATAAATGGGGTTAAGGCAAAAATGCAAAATGTAAATAAGAATTTGTTTTATCTTGGATGTACGTGCCACTCATTGCATTTATGTGCTTCAGCAGCTACTAAAAAACTACCTAACTTTATTGAAAAGAGAATTAAAGATATTTACAATCATTTTTCGCATAGCCCTAAGAGATGTGAAGCTTTTAAAGAATTTCAAGAATATTTTAACATAAATAACCATAAGATCTTAAACATTTCATACACTAGGTGGCTCTCGGTTGAGAGTGTTGTTAACCGTCTCCTAGAGCAATGGAACCCATTACAACATTATTTCACTCTTTTAAGTTTTGAAAATTTAGATTCTGTAAACGAAGTCACTACTTTTTTAACTAATCCTTTAAATAAACTGTACATTCTCTTCCTTACTTATGTTTTAAATTTAATAAATAAAAAAAATAAAATATTCCAATCAGAGTACACTCAAATACATCTTCTTGAACAACACATTTTCACACTTTACATGGATCTTCTTAAGAATTTTATAAATCTTGATGCTGTTAATGTTAACATTGACTTAAACGATTTTTCCCTTCATCAATCTCTTTCAAATATGTATTTCGGAATAGAGTTTCAAGAATATATAAATGAAAACAATTTCGATGAATTAGAAACTGATAAAATAAAAAAGGATGTTTTAAATTTTTATGTAGAAATTTGTAAGCAAATAAAAAAACGTTTTGATTTTAATGACACAAAACTTAAACTGCTGAAATACATAGATGCTAAATTAGTGGTCGATGGTGCTATGCCATCAATATTGCCTATTTTAGATTCCTTTCCCTTTACCGATTGCAATAAAGAAAATTTGAATAGTCAGTGGAGGTCTTTACCAGGATATTTTATGTAAATACTATGATGCTTTAGACTGTTCAATTTTTTGGTTTAATTTACTCGATACTAAAAATGCTCTGGGGGAAAAAATATATGTCGAACTTTGCGAGTATATGTTGATTTTGTGTTCACTTCCTCATAGTAGTGCTGCTGCAGAGCGAAAGTTTTCGATTGTAAGCCAAGTAAAAAATAAACTACGTAACAAACTTAACGTAAATACTCTTGAAAATGTAATTTTTTGTAAGGAAATGAATAATGTCAGCAACGGTTGCTGGACACCCTCAGACTCTCCTGGGCTTTTAGAGTATTTTCAAAATTTTAATTTTATTGATGGAAAGTTTATAAAAAACCATTAAAATGATTAATTAAAGACTTTTAAGATTAAGTTTTTTTACCTACTTGTTCAAAAATACATTTGTTAATATAGTTTTAAAGAATTCTTCTTTGTTTTTTGTTTAATAAAAAATCTACTGCGAAAAGATCCAATCTACTGCTTTTTTTTTAATGATCTACTGCGCTCTTCTTTTTTTGAAGTGGCAACGCTGCCCCTGGGTTGATATGAAAGAAAAAGTTTAGTTTAGAGAAATATCGAGTCTCTTTTTGACCAGTTTTTAATGACAAAAAATTTCTTCTACTGCAACTTCTGTTAATCGTACGTAAAAAAGTTGCTTAAAATAGTTTTTTAGGAAATTTCTCTAGGATAAAAGTCAAAAGTAAAAATTTTGAGAAAAAAAAATAGAAGTATGTTTGAGTTTAAGAAGCCATAACTTTTTTGTATCTACACAGATGTATCCGAAGTACTTACTGACTTGTATGCGCAACTAAATTCTCTTTTCAAAATGTACGAAATGTTTGTACCTATAGATAATAGCATTGAGTTTGTATACATAGAGGAACCACGAGAGCTTGGAACAACCTCAGTAGATGGCACCACTTACACTACATCGAGATCGAAAATGTGTGTGGAACATGGTGGAACCCATTGACAACAACACAAAAGGACGAAAGCATACAAAAAACATGTGCATAATGAATATTCAATATCTCTATGTTATGTAATGCACCATTAACCTTGTGCGGCGTGTGAAGGGTTTTCTCAAAGTAAAAAAAAGGAATTATATTTGCATATGTGTTTATTTGTCGATGTTTGGTGGTTCTTATTTGATTACAAGTGCTGTGGGTTAAGCATTCAGGAAATGCAAAATTATGTAATTTGGCAAAATATGGAAAGAAAAATATACAGCTAGGTTCCAGAAATCGAGTGAAATCGAAATTGCAAATCGAGCGAATTCGTTTTAAGTGTTCTGCATTTCGAGCGATTCGGAAACTTCGAAATTTTTTCGAAATCACAATTTCACTTTGAATCAATTCCGAAAATTTTGAAATCGTAATCGAATACAATGAAATGTAGTACACAAAAATTCATTTCCGATTTCATTTCGAGTGAAAGTGAAATGTGGAACCTGGCAGATAAGGTCTTTTCAGGGGCCTGTTTCTCCGCTACTACATCAGCTACAATGTAGCAAATTGACAGTTGTACTACATCAATTCTGTTTTACAGAGTCGTTGTAGTATCTGTTGTACTACATCAGTGTAGGCACGGAGAATCGACTGGAAGTATTGGAAGAATGTATGATTCTGTTTCACAGCTTTTTATACTACATTGCTGTAGTACAACAAACGATAAATTTTTACTACATTCATACAGCAAAATATTTTGATGTAGCAAAGGTACAAAAGTGTTGGAATAAAGATTATGAGTTGATATAAGCGAAATATACAAAAGTAAGTTATTTAATTTGTTTTAACAAAGCAAATTATTGATTTTGTATGTTTATTTTTATATTTTTTAGACAATGAATAATGTCTGGGCGCAGTAGCGCAGTGGTTAGTGTGTTGGATTACTCTGCGAGGGAATCCCAGGTTCGATCCCCGGAAAAACACAAATTACATCTAAAGGTTTTTTCTACTGCGCCACCTCTCGCGAACGTCTGACAAATATTCAAGAGTGTAACCGTCTTGAGAAAGCTTCTCAATTCAGCCGTTCGGACTCTGCATAATATTGTCATTTGACCCAAAAATAAAACTCACACAAACGAAAGGTTATGAGAAGCTAGGCCAACTATTGATTATTGTAATGGTTGCAATTTATTGGGTGTGAAATAAATGCACCTATGTAAGCGTTCAACCAAAAATTCAATACAAAAAATATTTGGCATTTTAAAAACATCTCAACCTCATATTTTAATATGGATCGTCCATATTATTAAAATTTATTCTTTCAACGAATATTTAGGTCTTCTTTGCACACGTATAAATTTAACTCAAAATCGTTGTCAAAAATATTAAAATCAAAATCCTCCAAGGATAGTATAATCCTTTATGTATAAAAAATGTCAAATCAACTACATCAACAAAAATGTAACTGATGTAGTGTAGAATCGATGTTGTATGATGTAGTTGATGTAGTTGATGTAGTAGCGGAGAAACAGGCCCCTGGTCTCCAAAGAAAAATGTGGAAAGTGATGATAAAAAATAGAAAACAAAATAAATGAAATGTTCAGCAATAAAACAGACCGCGAAAATCCTTATTTTATCTCACTTAGTAGATACATAAAAAAATTGTTAGTGGCAAAAATAAAACTTTATTTTGTTACCCTCTATTTCAGCAATTCTATTGCTATTGCCTGAATTGGAATATAATTCGTCAGAAGATATAATACATATATGGCTTTATGGTTAGGTTAGGTTAGGTTGAATAGGGTGTGAGTTCATCACATAGGACCAGGCACCATATTGGACCCATCGCCATCCCTGGGGAACCTTGACGGTCAAATAACCTAAACCACTTCGCCCAAGCAATTAATTTCCCTACAGAACCTGAAAATTGTTTCAGTTTTGTTTGCGAGGCCAACCTCCTCCAAATTGTCGACGAAGTACCTACCGAGGAATTTCCTCCTATACCGAGCAATAGCTTGACATTCACAGAGTAGATGATTTATGTCCTCTGTGACATGCAAGTCTTCGCAATACCTGCATATGTCCGTATCTGTTAGACCTAATCTCATAGCGTGTCTCCTTAAAAGACAGTGCCCGGAGAGTATCCCTATTACCATTCGTAGCCTTGATCTACTGAGCCTTAGTAATTCTACAGATTTTTTCCGATCTAGCTTAGGCCACAGAGCCTTAGAGACCCTGTGCCCTACTATATTCAACCATCTCTGATCTGCCCTGTTTTTAATATTCTCGAGAATAATTCTCTTGGCCACGGCTATTGGTGGTCTAATGCCCCCAATTTTTTCATTAGGTGGAAGCTCTGCTCCGGTTTTGGCCAGAACATCAGCCCTTTCGTTACCCTCAATATCACAGTGTTCGGGTACCCAACACAATCTGACTTGGTTCTGCGCGCATAATGCTCTGAGCATTGTGCGGCAGCTCCTGACTAGGTCAGATTTGATGATAAAGGACTCTAGCGCTTTTAGCGCAGCCTGACTATCAATGTAGATAGCGATATTCTTGTTGGATATTGATCCCATATCAAGTAGATCCGCGGCTTTGAGCACGGCCAGAACCTCTGCCTGGAACACACTGCATTATCCGGAAGTCTTAATGACACTTTAGGTCTATATCCCTGGAGTATATATGGCTTTATAGATCATGGCAATTTTTGTCGGAAAAATGTCGTCGCTACACATGCACTTCTTATTATGTTGAGGTTACATTGCAATTCGAAACAACCTACATATAGGCATTTTTATAGGAAACGTAAATGGAGGGCTCTTAAGCAATATTATTAAGGACTGCAAAGCTAAGGTAACATCTTTATGCTTTGAAGTTAATGCAGTAAGCACCGACCAAGGAAGCAACAACAGAAGTGCGTACAGAATTTTAGGAGGGACAATTAAACAGCGTTATTTTAATCTGGGAAACAAAGTTTCTTACTCCATGATGTAGGTACCACACTTTATTAAGAGCGCAAGAGACAGATCTTTAGATGCTGACATTCTGACTCCGGATCGAGTTTCTTGGAAAATACTCCAAAGATTATTTAATTCTGCACTGTAAAACTTTTGTACAAGTTTACAAAAGAACAAATGCTCAGAAGCTTTATGTAAAATCGGTAACACAAATATTTGGTTGCATGGCAGCAATGGCAATTTTCGTGGTTGTTGCCAATAACTTCTTTACAGAAGCTGAAAAAAATGTGGCAATCAGCACAGCAACTTTCAACTTCTCATACATAATGGCATACCTACGTGTATGTGCCTCTTTAAATTAAAAAAGAATAATTTTGTTAATACACATTACACACTGCTTGTTTTATTTCATTTCAATATCGACGCATCATGATTGAAAAACCCTTTACATACCTATCTAAATCGAATTATGTAATCATTTATCTTCGATCGCGTGCCTCAGAAAATATTTTTCCAGTGACATATCCTTATCCAAACTGGTTTTTTACGGTAAGTCTAGCGCCAGCCGGCTCTGCTGCTCGTGCTCACAAACAAACTATATCTATATACATGTAATTTGTGCTCATGTTTATGATATGATATGCAGGGCTGACTTCGAAGATTTTGAAAAAGTCGCAGAAAGAAGGGGATTTGCAAACGAAAAGGGGCAATACTAATCTGCCCACAAAAAGCACAAAAAAGAACGCAAGACGAGTAAATTCACTGAAGTCAACATGGCTTGCGAATATTCTCATCTCATTCTATCATTGAACATTGAAGTTATGGCTAAATTGTTAATGCATAAACTTATGAGTTATGACGATAGGACATAGCTGATAGAAAAAGGACGCATTCAGATCCCAATTAATTGTCAAGAACTATCAACGAAATACAGAAAAGGGGCAACTATGGATAATTTTGGAAAAGTGGTCTCATTGGGGATAAAAAGAAAAAAGGGGAAAAATGCAACTTTAGTCGCATAAAGTCAGCCCTGATGATATGAACAGCAGAGTGGAAGTGTGGTTGCGTTAAGTCACATTCCAAATTATCCACAATCCAGAATCCACATGGTTGGATATGAAAAAAGGCATATCCTTAGGGTTAAGTAGCACAGCTTCAGGGGCAAATAGAGACGCTATCTGGCGAGGAGTTCACCAACTATTTTCATTTCGTTGAGGTGGTTCCTCTATGTATATAAACTCAATGATAATAGTTTAAAAGTTATAGCCTTTTAAGTGGTAACAACTCCAAATTACAGGTCACCTACTTTGATGGGCTATAACGGGAAATAGAGTGAGAATAGACCCCCCTGCCATATAATTTCTTTTTCGTCGAAACTTTAGGAATCTCCTCTTAAAGGATTATACCGCTTAATTGAAACACCCTGTATAGATTCTAATATCCGTTTTCTTATAAAAAAGATATAACCTATCTGACAAATTTTTTATTTTTATTTTCGATAAATGTATAAATTTGGGTCAGGGAAAACTTTAATATTGGTCAGGGAAAATCAGGGAAATTTATTTTGAAAAATAGTGGCAACTCTGTAAGGGAACGTTATGTTCCCAAAACTGATCAAGTCTCTGTGTTTAAAAATAGTTTTTTGCCAGACGATGACTTGGTTGTCGCAAGATTTTAAAAATTTATTAGACGTGTAAAATAGACAAGTTTCTCATTTCCGAGTAGGAATGAATGGAACACAAATGAAAAGTAAATCAATATCCACCTACCCCCGCCTACCGGATGAAGGAACTGCAGAACCGGTGCCAATTTTGACAATACCACGAAACGATATTACCATCTTTACTGGCAGCCAAGTGGCTATAAAAGCAGTCTCGGTTACTGAGCTATAATGCAAGCTCGCAGCATGCCACTGATCTCTGTGGGCACTAAGATGACTGATGAGTTAGCCAGCAATGGGTCTGCATTGGATCACGATCGAGCCTATCAAGATCTATAACCTCAGAGAGCAAGTGCAGAACAAGGTTCACATAAAACCCAACAACGGGTCGAAGAAATTAACAAGCCGCAAAATATCACAGATAATTCAGCGAGAATATAACAGAAGTCGGTACAACTTTTGCAATTTGACAGACATTAAGTTAGTAGAGACTGAAGTTGTTCTCTTCACGAGACAGAGGATTTTAACCGGTCTGACTCAGCCAATGCTAAGAGGCGTCACTGTCTAGATCTCCGATGAAGCAAAATATCGGGAAGTGACCCTGGATAAGAAACTTCTTTGGGCAAAGCATGTCAAGTTGAATACATACAAGGCGCTCTCAGTTTGCTGGCAGTGTAAGAGTAAGAGTGCTTTCGGTAAGTCGTGGGATTTATCTCCCAAAAAGGTCCCTTTGATCTATATGGCTATGATAAGGCCTTTTCTAGCCTATGCGCCGGTTGTTTGGTGTGACTGCTTTCTGCACAAAATTCCATAGAACGGTTTGTCTTGGCTGTACGGGTGCTTTCCCGAGTACGACGGAACAGCAAACGTGCACCTTTGCTCTAGATGCTCTGCTTGATCTACCTCCCCTTGATATCTATGTCATGGGTTTTTGGTATAATCCACACTGGAGTTTCGACGACCTTACGCGACACTTATCCAACGACCTTAGTTCCATGGATATGCCATCTGATGCAATGATATTGGAACTTCGGCTATTGTGCACATTTAGAGTCGACTTTCCTTGCGTTCAGGACTGGCTTCAACCATAGTCTGAGCCTGGTTTGGGATGTAGTCGTATTTTCACGGATGGCTGCAAAACTAGTCAAGGGTCCGGTGCTAGTGTCATGCTTTCTCTATTGGCATTATACCATTTGGTTTCTTTTTACAGTATTTCTGTGGCCATTCTTAACTTTGCTTGTTTCAGCGGCCGTTGGAATATCGGATAAATCTAAGCTATTGCTTTGCTTGTCTCTGAAGTGTGGGTCATCTAGTGGTTTCTTTTTAAATCATAGGTTGTTTTGACATTGACAGCTGTTTCCTGCTCGAAATCTTGACAGAAAGTCAGTATCATACCTCAGCGGAACCAAATAAGTCGCTTTACGCGTGAACATCGTTGGGAAATATTGAAATGTTATTTCCAAAATGAGTGCTGTGTAGCCCAAGCGAAGCACCCACCGCGCATGCTGTACGCAAGTTTGTGCAAAACGTTCGTCAGACTGGTATGCTAGTGGACAACACTCATGGTCTATATGACATTTTTGTGCGGATTGTGGAGTGGTGGCATCATTGGACAACGTTTCGGTCAACGGTGGGCGGTACAGAGCTATGTTAACCGACTTTTTTTTGTTGAAATTGAAGACATGGATTTGGACGACCTCTGGTTCATGCAGGATGGGGCGCCATGCCACAATCGCTCTTTTGCGCACCAAATTCCCAAATCGTGTTATAAGCTATCTTGGCGATGTCAATTGGCAGTCTCGGAGCTGCGATTTGACCCCTTTGGACTTTCTTTTTTGTGGGGAACCGTGAAGGACCGATGTTATGCCAACAATCAGAAACAACTCGAGCACTTAAGGCCAATATCATCCAAGCAATCTGTGAAATACAGCCCGAAACCATCAACAAGGTCTAGGAAAATTGGAGTGACCAGAATGTGCAGTCATTACCTGAACGACGTTGTATTCAATAATTAATGCGAATGTTTGCTCTTACTAATAAAGCCTTAATATATGGAAACAATTCAATTTTGTTAATTTTATTGCATTTTTAAAAAGAAACTTGTATTTGGCAATGGACGACATAGTTTAGTCTAGTTTAAAAAAAAAAAAAAAAAAACAAGTTTCATTGAAATCTGTCCAGAAGTTTTCACGCTAAATATATAGCGAGAGAAATGACTGTTACATCAAAGGAATGCAGATGATTAGAGGACAACGTATGTACACTAACCTACCAGCAAACATTGAAAATTGGAAAAACCTCCAATTGACGGGGCAGCTCAACTCAACTCAACTCCAGCTCAACTCTGCTCAGGTTGGTGTCATTAAAAATTAAAAAAAAAAATCAAATCAAATAAATAAAAATCAATGCCCTGACTTTAGCATTTGCTCACACCAGTTCAACAGCACCGTCAAACCATACAATTTAATCCTAGAAATGCTGTAGACTCACCCAAAGTCGGATTGAGAATATCAGGCCCCAGCACTTCCCTCACTGCTCAACCAACACACAAGAAGTCCTGTGTACTGCAAGCAGTTTGTAGGCAGATGCAACTTCTTCTCAGCTGGATGCATATTAGACTTTGATTATTAGATTAATAAATGTTAGTGCACTTTGCTTGCGTACAGAGTGCACCCTTACTTTTAGATCATAATGAACTATAATTCGATTTTAAATTTACTACATGCACCCAATTAATTGCCAACGCAGTGTTTGACTCTTTCAGGTATACCCTTCTATCATAGACACGACATACCCTCTGGTAAATTGCCTCTTTGTTTTCCCAGAAAAGGCAAACAGTTATTGAAAGCGATGGACACGAATAATCTATAATGTAGACGGCCTTGTCGGTCGGTGAATGCTGTAGGCTCCGTAAAGTTGTCATAATACAATCGAGATAAAGAATTCTGGAGGAAAACGCTCCTTCAGCCGAAGGAAGGAACAAAACTACCGTCCAACTGCTTTCCTACCTATTCTACCAAAGGTAATGGAACATCGATTAATAAACGACAGGCAATATTGCCTTTAAAGGCTTAAATCTACCGGAGACTTGTTGAGCTATATATCGAAAAACATGCCAAATCCAGAGCCGTACCAATCTTAACAAACTAAAGGGTGTTTTTTTTAGAGGTATAGAACTTAAAGTTGGCAACGCTATTTTAACTGGCGACCATTTTGTAAGCTGTCAAGTGATTTATTTTTAGTTTGGTTTGGCATTTCAACATGAATCGACTGACGCCTGAACGACGCAAATTTATTTTGAAAATCATGGTTCTGTTCGAATCGAAATACGTATCGCGCACTACGTCCATTTTACGGTCAACATAATCGTCCATCCGAGCAATTGATTACTGACTTTTTCGGTTATCAATTGAACAACCATGATGCGCAAGAGCTGTGGTTTCAACAAGACGGCCGCGCAACATGTCATACAGCTCGTGACACAATCGATTTATTGAAACGTTTGGTAACCGCATTGTTTCAAAGTTGCGGACGGTGCACCCGTGAATTGGCCTCCCAGATCGTGCGATTTAACGCCGCTTGACTATTTTCTGTGAGGATATGTGAAGTCGCTAAAGCCCGAAACGATTGACCATTTGGAGGACAACATTCGCCACGTTATGCCAATATACGGCCACAAATGTAGGAACAAGTCATAAAAAATTTGACCTCCATATCTAACTACGTCCGAGCCAGCCGTGGCGGAAGTTATATTTAAATTATAATCCCAGAGGATTATCTTTCGAATAAAGTAAATTTCAACTAAATCAAATATGTAAAAGCAAAAAAGAACATAAAGGGAAATAAAAAAGCCCACGAATTGGTCATCTGCAGAGGAAGTCCATCCCCAATCCCCTTTTAGGATACGCGAGGATAAAGATCTTCTTGCACTTTACTTCAAAGGTACAGACCAAGTGGACAAGTCTAATGAAGTCCAGGAAGACTTGAGCAACTTACAAAAGAACTAGAGCATTTCAGAACGCGTACAATGGGCCAATAGACACTTGAACCCAGCCAAGCAAGATCATCAACGTATATTTAAGTCCACAAGTGAGTTTTGTTTTTAGTTCTTTTACTTTTCCTCTTTTTATTTACAGTTGTGGGCTCAAAGTTGTGCTTATTTCGTTTTAATCAAATCCCAATTTTTAAGGATTTTCAGAACGACACGAGAACAAAACTTCTTTGGTTGGCTTAAAGTGGCCGCCAGTTGAGAAACGCCAACACTCTTAGACGGATATTGAAGGAAAATTGTCTTTACCTATTCGTTGAACTATTTTGAGCTTTTTATAAAGCGTAAGAGGCTTTCGATGGATATGTTTGTTATATGACTTAAGTGGTTGTAATCGAAGGCTTCAAGTGAAGCTTCCTTCTATGGGTGATAGCTGTTCAGGAACAAAGAAGGTGAGGAATTGGTTTCTCCTCCTCCTCTTCATCAATGCAATTTCTGCAAGTCGTTTGCGGAAAGGCAGTAACACGCTCGATCATAACTTACTGGTACACCATTAGTCCATCATCAGTCCACCATAAAGACGATCCAAATCGTCGAGGCTTCATATCAATCGCAAACATTTTTCTTTTAGTAATAGCTAAAAATGTCCAATTTAGTCTCAACACCTTCCAAACACTCTACGCCAGGAACAAAACCAAATTATGGTTCACCCGAAGAAGAACTGGCCAGAAAAGGTTCAGTAATCGCTTTCGCAGGACCGAAATCTTTTTGCGTTACATGCTAAATCGGCTATAAAAATGTGACAACACACGAAGTAGAGATTCTAGCACACCAAACCAATTTTGTGACCCTTTTTGGCACAATAAATCTTCTAGGCAGGAACAGTATAGATCCATATCACGCAGGGTTATTCTAGAGCTGTCTTTGGTACGTAAGAGTCGTGAACTCGGATGGAAAAATGTACCTCACTCGCAAGTAATTGGGTTGCTTCTAAAAACGTTTCTTAACATGCAAAATGAGGTGAGAATAGAGTAACTACTAGACGCCGGAGTTTTGCCCCAACGTTGGTTAGGTAATGCAAGTGGAAGGGAAATAACTGACCACTGACGAACCCTTATAAAAGTCAACTTCAATGAAATCAGTATACATGCAGACTTAATGAGGTTGCAACTTGTTTTTTTTTTTTTTTTTGCTTTCAAATTGAGTAAACATAAAACAGAGAGCATTTGTGAGAATGAAAATAACCGGCATGCCATCCACCCCGTCCACCCTTGTTACTTGCACCTGAAGGGCTAAGTGCAGTGCAGTGCAGACCACACCTTTTATGACGAGCACAAAAGTCGAATTGTTGCATAAGTCAAGCAACGGTTCGAATTAATTAGTTTCAGTCGCCAGCAGTATGCGAAAGAATTGAAAATTCCTCTACGACTTGCCATTTAACACATCTTGAGTGGCATTTTTATCATATTATCTCAGTTTTATTAAAGTACATATTCATATTTGATGCAATTTCCCCCACTGATGCGTGTTGATTTCACACGTCGCGCCGTCTTGTTTCAGACTTCATATATACAGACGGCTGATTCACACCAGATACCGTTCTAATTATATTTGGTCGCCTATTTTGTTGTTTACTGCTAGATTATGTACAGAGGTAAATGACAAATAAATGTAAATACATACAAGTTTTGTGTATGAACAAAATTGTTTGCTGTTGTTGTTGTTTCCTGTCATCCCTTTCCCTATGAATTTGGGTATACACTATCGACTACCGTACCGAGTACAAGAGCACCCGAAAGCCGAGACACCGTGCTAAATTTACATTTTACTTACCTTTTTGTACCCGCTCTAGATGCTGCAGATCTGGAGAGGTTAACCAAAATGCACTCTCAAAATTGGCACTTGTTCTTTGCCTCCCTGACCGATATAAGCAAAAAGATAGTTGTGGAATTGAATTTCTTGCGTGGCCGTAAATTTGTTCTTCACTTTTTTTTTCTCCAACCACAAGTTTAAGTATTTTATTTATTCGAATTTCTGTCTAATTTTGATGAGAAAAACACATTCGATGCTTAGTTATCATATTGATCGATCGAATCAGTGTCTTTTTTTATTGTACACACTGGCAACGTCGCGTAAACCGCACAGATAATTTATTACTACGTTTAGCACACAAAACAACAATACACAATGTAGCACAATAATAAATTATGATAAATCATCCTTCATTGGCAAATATTTATCTCTCGATTTTGGGAACAATTACTTTGCAGATTGTGATTTTCTCGTTTTTCCACAACATAAGCCAATAAATAGAAAAAAGAAGAAAAGAAAAAACAATTTTGAAGGCGTTGATTGTTAAGTTTGTTGCTTTTGCCTTTATTAATACTTTGAATGGAATTAGTTAATTGAATTTGAAAGATTCTTTCATTTTCTTATTATTTACAGGATGTTTTTAAACAAGTTTTGATAATCGAACGCGATGTCTTTTAATATTTTTGCTGTACGAGCGAGCGAGCGAGCGAAATGTTCTATGTTAAGGGCGAATGACATGCGAATGCGAGAAATGTGTGTGAAAGGTGAAATGTGACGTTCTGAATTCTCAAAAGGCTTTCTTTTTCTCTCGATTACTGTGATATTAATAAATTAACAACAAATTGCGCAAAACCCAACAACACAATATACGAATAAAAAATTTACAAAATGTCAATGGGTGAAGTTAGCTGTGGTTGATAGTTATGGATGAAAAAGAGCCTAGTGATTAAGCGTGAAACACAATACATAGTGATGGTAGCGTTCGCAGGTACTTCATTTTTAACTAAGACACTTTTCATTACGATATCTGGCAAATATATTAGAAAATTATTTATTTCGCTATTAGAAATTATACTAGATAGATATCAAAGAAAAATAAACAAATATTTCCTTATGAAATTAAACTTGTAATTGTTTTATTTTAAGCAAATGAAATCTTTATTTTCTTTCAAAGTCTTGCCGTTGTTCGCGCTCGTAACTTTCCAGAACGAATCCCTTGCTGTCCAACAAAATGTCATCCAATTGGTTACTTACATTCAGACAAATCGAAGGGATCCTTCTCAAATTGTTCAGTAGATGGCGTTGCAATTGGGTTAAACTTATGTCGTTTCCCATTGGGCAAGAAAAAACACATTCAGATTGAAATCATATTTGCGAATCTCGATTCGCGAGCGAGATTCACACATACTTTCACCAACACACAACAAGAGACATTTTTAAACACAAATGGCAATAAAAAAAATAGCTGACTGTCAAATAACACACCAACACAAATGCAAAAACAAGTGATCTCATTCCATGTTCCATTGGGACAGGAAAAATCTAACATCTGATAGCAAAACGGGAAAAGCCCAACGGAAATCGACATTATTTCCTCCGAAAATATTACTATTTTGATTTTAAAAATGTATTTCTATTTGATGATAAAATAAATGCAACCTGAAACAATTTCGAAGAAATATGATACTTTTACGTAAATGGAAATTTTGTTAAATCTGTCGCGATCGCACAAAGTCTATACACGTTCTAATCAAAAATGACAGGAAAAGAGAAAACCAGGAAAATAACGAGTATACGCGTACTCTTGGGTACATTTTCCGCTCTCTAAGAGAATTACGATTAAATTTCCCAATATGACGGAAGGGTATTCGATTAAACGCGTAAAAGACTTATAAACTGCGTAAACTGCAGAAATTTACACCCTCGTAAATGAAATGTCAGATTTTGTATGGAGTATAGTTTACGCAGACCTCATAATTTTCCGCGACGATTTAGGGTCGGAAATCAACCGCGGAAAGTTACGCAAGTCACAAATGTCAATGTTCCAGATTTACAGCCGATTTACGCAATAACATTTCCGAGTGGTGTTCATTTAAACCACCGCAGAAATTTATACGTTTACGAGCTGCATAAATTTATCAGATTAAGTGAATACCCTTAGAATGTTAGTGCCTTGTTCGGAAAAGTACGCGAATAGACCTACTACTATGCTATTTTGGCGCCATCTAAGCGTTGTCAATAGGAAAACTAAAATCATTTTCTTAAGCTATGTTAGATTACATTTTTGACAGATCATCTATAAAAGGCATAGCGCCCGGAGGGGTGAACGGGCTGAATTTGTTAACGAATGGTTGTTCATCCTCATTCATTCATTTTCAATATCCCGCTTATCCATTTAATGGGTCGCGGGTGTAGGTTGCTCAAGTGTACGGATGGTACGGATTTCATAGCACGTCGTGGAATCCTGGTCGGGGACATACGCTTAATATGACAAAAATGGAATGGTTGTTAAACAAACTAATCTTTTACGTCAGGTTTTAAAACATTAATTGACATGTTTTCAGATGATTGCAGAAATGTCGCTTGCCGGAAAATGTTTTTACTCTATTATCGATTTTTCGTTCATTACACTGACTGCAGCATTAACTCGATAGCAATAGTTTGTTTCTTATTCTTGCCATTTGCAAGAGTTTAAGAAACTGTGTAGCTCAAATTGCATACTTTTAGGATCACTTGCACAGTTTGAGAACTTTATTTATTGATAGCCCCTGAATGAACGTTTTTATACCTCTTGCTTTTAGGTTCTATTACTGCGTTTACATGAGCGTTTCAATCCGGATTCATTCGAATTGAATCCCATGTACACACTCAGCGAATTGAAATTGAATTCAATTAATCCGTTCCGTATCGGATCACTGCTTTTTGCTTTTTGTATTGGATTGAAAATTATGATGTAAACACAAATTAAAAGATCGAGTTTATCATATGCGAGAGTTGGTGTCCCTTTATTTCGTTCTCTCTTCATATGCTTTTGATATTTGTATGTTGATATTTGAACAGAAAAGTTTGTATACGATGATCGTTGAAAAATTGCTTGTCAATGAATTGACTAACAGCGTTTGTCAATAACTGACAAAGAAACCACTGGACAAGTGGAAAAAGCTGAGTTGTCAAACAAAATGTCACTTTGTAATAATTGGCAATGAAAATTAATTGGCATCGAGTTCATAAATTGGTCAATCAACTGACAAACGATTTTTTGCCAATAATTGGCATAAGTGTTATGTTATTAACTCTGTCGCCGGGGACACCTAAAAATGGTGTTAAAAAGTGAGATACGCGAGATATTCCTCTGCTTGTTGAGTAGGTGCAAAGTTGGGTATATGCAAAGTTTAGTTTGCTTGTGGGAGATTTTGAGAGAAGAAAAAAAAATTAAAGATTATGTCCAATAGGGGATTTGGGAAAAGGGGATAACGTAGGTATTCCGCAACCTGGCATGCAAATCAACAGACGACCGGTTACAAATTGTGAATCACAAATGAGTTTTCAACCAGTAGCGTCGTGTGCATCGTCTCATTTGACTACACAGGTTATGACTCGAAGCAAATTACAGCCGGCGGCATAATTATTTTGACAAATATTTTTATTATTAAACTTTTATTGATAACGCAAGAATATATTGAAATATTTTTTTTGTAATGTTCAATGATACTTAAAACTAAAAAATAAAAACAATAACAATTTTTAGTAAGAACCAAAAAAATATAAATTAATTTAAAATGTTGGCTCGGCACAATTATTTTGACAAATCAAAATAGTGAAGAAAAAACATTGCATAGTTTCACTCAAACTTAATAAAATGAATTATTAATTAGTAAAACGTGAAGCCACCTTTTTAATTGATAACCTTTTTAAGCCGTCTTGGAACTGATTCCACGCCACCAAGGATTCAAGGAATCGTGCTGGTATATTATTCCGTATGGATGTAACCTCAGAAATCTTTTCCTCTCGGGTTTTATGCAGGGTATCAAGTCGTTGGTGATTTACATAGGACCACATATTC
Source organism: Cheilosia soror (assembly GCA_949372485.1). Classification (NCBI taxonomy): domain Eukaryota; kingdom Metazoa; phylum Arthropoda; class Insecta; order Diptera; family Syrphidae; genus Cheilosia; species Cheilosia soror. Next base: position 3,951,725 of record OX443565.1, on the reverse strand, counting down.
TCAATGATATTTAGATCTGGACTTTGAGGTGGCCAGTCCAATGTATTTGCTCCAAGTTCAGTAAGATAATCTTTGATTACCTTTCTCTTTTGAATTGAATTGAAATGAGATCTCGTCAGTCCAAAGAACTCTTTTCCAGAAGTCGATTGGCTTGTTTACATATTCATTTGCAAAAGCAAGGCGTTTGACTTTATTCTTGTTTGATATGTATGGGATATCTCTTGCTACGTAGGTTTTAAAATAGTCGTCTTGCAAGCGACGCCGAACTGTCCGTTCACTAATTGAAGTCTGATGTGACATATTCCACTCTTTTGCCGGAGCTTGTGGCTTTAAACGGACATTTGCTTTAAATTTGCGCAAGAGGAGTCTGTCTTCGCCATCCGTAGTTTTGCGTTTTGCCCCTGAGCGAGGCAAATTCCTAACATCATTTGTTTTTTTAAACTTATTTATTTGATAATAAATTGTCTGCCGAGACAAATTAAATTCGGTTGAGATCTCTTTCACACTTACGCCTTCGTTAAATTTTGTAACAATTGAGGCTCTTTTAAATGCGGACAGTTCGCCCGTCTTACCCATTATAATACAATACACATTTTTTTTTTTAATATTTACTGAGAACGTGAAAATGAATTCAAACTTTTTATTTCACTATACGCTTCAGAAGTGCAGAGAAAACTAAAATTATGTGCACGTCAAAATAATTATGCCGTAGCAATATTCGGTGCCTGTTCGATTTCTTATCAGCAGAAAGAGAATGCATAAGCAATAAACAAAATATTTCGCGTATACATGTTGTTGTTGTTGTGAACTTCAAATGAGCGGTAAATGTTTTGACGTTATTCTTTGTATTACAATAAATACAACCGACACAGCCAAGAGCTAGTTTTGCCAAAATAATTATGCCGCCGACTGTAGTTGCCAACTCGTATCGCTGCTCAGTTTTTTCCAGTTGCCCCATGTGCATTGGGCCTTATGCATTTGCCGGAATCTCCTCACCAGGATTGTCATATTGTCGTTCATTTTAGTGCACACGGTCTTGCAGCGATCCCAGAACTCGACTATTCCTTTTGGTTTCCTTTTCAATCTGCCCTCTACCTCTATACCTACGCCTACTCGTCTACTGTTCGCCTCCTTGATTCGAGATCGACCAAAACCTTCGAGTCTCTAATCTGCGTTCAGGCGATCGAGTTGTCCTCTGGATGCTTATTACCAAATGCGCGGCGGATCGCTTTTCATGGCGGATTTGTATTTTTGTATTTTCAAAAGCGATAGCTATTTTTTTTTTTTATAATTCACACGCGCTAAAGAGTTTATGACTACTCTTATGGTGTAGTGTGATTTACACAGCGCGGGCGTTGAGATGACGGATTGCTGGCGGATTTATTGCGGACAAAAAATAAACAAAATTCTTGTGGCGGGAAAAAGCTGTCAAACTTCTGGGAAAATTGTAAGTCTAATTGTAAAAATCTGGAAAGCACAGTTTGCATTTGAGAATAAGCAAAAGCAAAGACGGTCAAAATCGAAGTATCGCTTTCAATACGATGTGCCGCGCATTTGGGAATAAGACCCCAGGGGGAGCTTTTCATGGCGGATTGGTATTTTTATATTTCCGCCATGAAAAGCGATCCGCCGCGCATTTGAGAATAAGCCCCCTGATTTCGCTACCTTTGGGTATGTCTACATTTCCGTGCACAACAGTGACTAAAGCCTCAAGCACATCCGACACATTTATACACGAAAAAAAGAATGCAATGCTATTTTTATATTTAAGTATTTTATTCTCATTAATAAACTTATAAAAATTTATATATTTTTTCTACCTTAAATTGTCAAACAGTCGGATTTCATTTATTATTATTAATATTCATTTTTTGTTTTTCTTGTTTTCATATTTTATAAAATGTGTCTACATATATGTATACATACATGTATATAGTTCTTTTATACACATATTCAAAGAGGTTTATATACGAATATGTACGTATAAATATCTATAATAGATGCTATTTGCACATATCCATATATACGTTTATTTCTCGTGTGTGATACATATACATAGATTTCTTAAATTCCGCTTTATATGTATATATTAGTATGTAAGTGTGGTTTGTTAACGCTTAAGTACATTTTGTTGTATTTGCTGAAATTTAATGTATATATGCATATATATATATATATAGATTTAGATATATGTATATGGACATATATACATATGTATGGTATACACATAATATATTTGTATGTTGAGTAAAACGGAATTTCATTAAAAATATGCGGAACCGAACGATGAAAAATCATATAAAATATCAATATATGTAAACGTACATTATATACCATCCCTTATTAATATTTTTTTACTTTTTTCTATTAAAGACTTTTCGAAATATATATTGCTTAGGTTTCTTATATTAAAGTGTTTTTTTTTTTTAAATATATATGTATATATTAATTTTTATTTATGTATGCGTATATATTTTTTTTATATTTTTCTTTTTCGATTTTTTTTAATATAAATATATTTTCCATGTAATCTTCGACGCAATATTTTTTTTTATTTTGTTTCTCCGATATTATTAAAAATATATAAATGTAATATAAATTAAGCACTTCCCCAAAAAATAAAAAAATAAAAAAAGGTTTATTTTAAGTAAACAATATAATATCTTTCTTATACGTAACATACTCGAACTCTTGTGTTTATTTATGACATAACCTTTATTTTTCTTTTGTTCTTTTTTTGGGTAATTATATTATTTATTGTTTAAACATTATTAGTATGAGATCATAGAAAATGTTGTATTTTTATGTTTGAAATATATATATATATGTATATATATTTGTGTTTAACATTTTGTCGTACATATACATACTCTTTTAAGTATGTAAAGATATTTTTTATGTATGTATGCATACATACATTTTGGTTTGCGAATTTGTTTTCATTGTTTTTTAATTAAAAGTTTCAAATATTCTTTCATATAGGTATATATATTAATTTGGTAGTAGAAAATATTTAAGATATGTATTTAAATATATGCATATATATTTATACATATATAATGTATATATATATATATTTTGAATATAAATAAAAATATATTTCGTATATAATTGTTTCTTATGGCTTAACGAAAAAAATATATTTATATATATATATAATCTACGCATGTATAGTATATTAATATATATATATATATTAACTGTTTCTTCTTTAATTTTGTAATAAATTGTTTTTTTTTTTTTTTTACAAATTGGGTTTTGTGTGTTTTTTTTTATTTTTTAAATGAAGAAACGCAACCACTAATTTTATTTAATATACTTTTCATGTTTTCTATTTATAAGAATAATTTATGCATTTCATGTTTAAAATATATTGTTGTGCGTTATTTATGATTTTTGTTTAATCTTTTTTTCGTTTGACTACTGGTTGTGTTGCCAGTTACGAATAAATATGATTGAGGAAATTTGTAAATTTTACGTAAGCAACTACATATATGTGTTCTACGGTACCTTGTTGCAGATGTTTGGTATTGAATATGTTCCACTTTGAACCGTTTGGAACGATAACTTCATCGGATATCCTAACCCCATTGACATAATATGCATGAACTGCTAGCAGCCAATTTTTCGTTGAAGCAAAAATAAGCACTAGCTCTTTTGGTTGACGGCGGAGAGAAACGAACACTCAAATCCAAATGTCATCGAGAAATTTGTGGCATTTTGTTTAAGTACACTCAGCACTCTGTCGTTATTTTGCGCAGTTGCAAAGTTTCTACAATGGATGGCACTGTGTTCTATGTAAAAATTATCAATGGCGCGCAGAGGTTTCGTACTTTCGCCGCACTGAACCAAAGGGGGTAGGGCTTATGTTTGCTTCATTTTTCTTCACAATTTTGTATGGAACTGACATTTCACTTGCAGTCCATGTATAGTATGTCGATGCCTTAACCCATAAATTCAGTAATGAAAGTGAACAATTTCGAGATAGAGTCTGCTACGCAGCAGTATAAAATTAGCTATTATCACCTACACAAACACAAATGACATCTTAAGTTTTTTTTTTACTGCACCAAATCTCGCGAACGTCTGTCAAACATCCGAGAGTATGACTGTCATGAAAAAGCTTCTCAATTCAGCCGTTCGGACTCGGCATAAAATTGTAGGCGCCTTCCATTCGTCCCAAAAAAATAGAAATTCACACAAAACGAACGGTTGCAAGAGGTTAGGCCTAGGGTGTCTACCCGCCTGTTGCGCCTTATTTTTTATTATCACCTACATTCAACTTAAGGTTAAAAACATAATTGTTAATTAGGCCCTAAAGTCGAGATTATTTTTTTTTGATTATTTCAAAAGAAATCCTTGTGTCAATTGCGCTAAATAATTTATCTTCGGAAAGGGCTAAAAAAAGAAGAGTTAACCAAACTAAAAGCAGAGATTTCTCTGATTTCACGACTATCATCAGCTACTAGGTTCCACATTTCACTTTCACTAGAACTGAAATCGAAGTCGATCTGAAATGATTTTTTTTTTGTTCTACAACTCACTGTATTCCATTTGGATATTATAATTTTCGGAATTGAGACGAAGTGAAATTGTTTTGTTCTACAAATCTATTTTGACGATTTCCAAGTGATTTTAAATCATCTTGGTCATTCGATGTTAAATAGTGGAAACGAAAAAAAGCGATCAAAAATGTAAGTACAAAATTTAATTTAAAACAAATTTGATAAGCTTATTTCACAAAAAATATATAATTTAAAACAGGGGTAAACATAAAAATACTGCACAGGAGGAAATGATTATTCATTTTATGAAGCAGCATAAAGATCTCGCAAGACGTCATCGAGCATTTATAACTTAGGCCCCGTTTATAGCTATCACTAAAATGCCACCGAAAAAATATTTGTTTGGCTTTTTTGAAGCACTTAGACTTAATCGTTGAACTCAATCTTGGTCTTTGAGGATAACTCCAACCGCAGGACTTGAGGCTATCCTCAACCTGCTTCCGATGGACATATATATACAACTATCAGCCACAATTAGTGCAATGACAATCAGCCAATTAATAAAATGGAAATTGAACGAAACGGGTCACTCGATGAACCTACAAAAATATTTTGGGCGTGTACTTGTCCCGGAGTACATCAAGCCTTACCTAGAGTTAACCCTTCTCTAGCGCCTATCCCAGCAGGGAAGAATGGAGAGACGGACACACACCAACCATAGCCGTATTTACAGACGGATCTTAAATGGACACTGAGGTAGGGTCAGGTGCCTTCTCTGAATCGCTGGGTATATCAAAATCGATACGCCTCCCCGACCATAGCAGCGTCTTCCAAACAGAGGTCCTGGCAGTGAAAATAGAAGCCTGTGAGTCTGTGGCAAGGCGTAAGGGCAACCTTCTTTATCGACATTCAGGCAGCAATAAAAGCCGTAACTGCACCAGAAATAAAATCGAAGCTTGTAAAGTACTGTCGCGAAGAACTCAAGGCTCTTGGTACACAGGTCAAGGTATAGCTCTGCTGGGTTCCGGGATATGAAGGCATTCCAGGCAATGAGAAAGCAGACGAATTAGCAAGACAAGGTTCGACAGCTGTTCAGAACATCCCGCCTTGCACACTCAAGCTTGAAACAGGTAGAAAAGCCACAAAAGAAGCGAAAGCAACCTCAAACACTTGTAATACCACAAGAATGCTATGGCCTATCCTTCAACGGAATCGAAGAGATCCCTGTCCACCCTCGTAGATATCATAACGGGGCACAACAAACGGGCTTAACGGAAGAAAAACTTTGCAGAGGCTGCGGTGATGAGGGAGCTCTTGTCAGTGCCCGGTCTCCAACACACCAGGCCTAAATTCGTAGGGAGTCTAGTCTAGACTAGCTTTCCAGCACATCAATAGACGAGATAATGAACTTTGTCAAATCAACAAGATGGTTTGTATGTAACAGCACAGAAAGTAATTTGAATACAGGGTTATAATGGGTAAAGGACAACCTTTTTCCCCCTACGGGCATTACAATGGGTCAGTATTGACCTGAGTGTGGCACGAAAAAATGCCCGCCAAAAACGTTCATTGAACGTTTGTGAAAATGCCAGCCTCATTAGATGTCCAATTCTTTTGAGAGTTTTAGAGCCTACATAAAATTTCCGAACTGGAATATTCGTCTGTTAATAGGTTCACCAATTTTCAAAACAAAAGTAAGTTGTTAAGAACGAGACTAAACCCCTACCCAATTGTAGATTCACCTCTCAAGAGACGGTTTCTTTTTTCATAGTGCTGTGGTTTTCTGCTGTCAAATGGCACCATAGAAACGTTGAGAATTTTCTTTAGAACCAAATAGTGTTAATAAGAAAATGAAAAACTATATTCGATGTTGTTTTCATTAAGTGAGAAAGAGAGACTGTGAAGTAAGATACATTTTTCGTTTGTCTATTTTTTTTTGGTTTCTTTTCTTTTTTTGAGTAGATAAATATATGCATATAACTATTTGGTTTCTCAATAATTTCATATCTATTTTAATGTATTATTTTTTTCTGGTTTTATATTTTTAATTTATTTTTTTGAGCAAAATTATTTATAATTAAATTTTTTATTTTGTAACTTTTTCTGGTTTTTGTTTTTTTTTCTTTACGATGTAGACATCGTCGAGTAGAAAAATACACACTTTTCATAAATATATATTCATATATAGAGCTATATAAATTTATTTCGCTTTTATTTTTTATTAATTTTTTTATTGTATTTCTCCATTACTATTTATTTGCTTAAAAAAAATATTTTAGAAAAGGAAAAAATTTAAAAAATAAATACAACAGGAGAATAACAAATATAGTTATATGTAAAAATCAAAAACCAAAATAAATAAAATTTATTTAATGTACTACATTTTTAATGAAGACGAAAAATTATGCGCGGAAGACATGTTTTCGTATAAGTATTAATATGGAGACTTTTTTTTATTAATGTTTACAACCTTCGAAGCATTTCATATATGATTCACTCTATGGAAAAATTATTGAATTGTTTTTGTTTTATAATCTATATATAAAATGTAAATACGGATAACAATTGAGGAATAAAAAAAAAAAGAATTAAAGAACGTAAATTAGAGAAAATATCAGCGAACAAAAGTATTGGTTTTTTGATGAAATGGTATTGAAAAAAATTTTTGAAATTCTATGAGAGAGTGGCCTTTATGAATTAAGTGGTCAGTCATATATCAGCTATATTGTCACTAATATCAACACTCAAGTTGCGAGTAGGTGCTGGATGTAACACATTGGCTTCTATCAACAACGTTTCAGGTTTTACATGATCGACAGTAATTTTTTTGTTTTTTCGAAGTTGGCAACAGCGAAAGAACAAATTTCGCTCATAAAACAAGCTATAGAGAAAGTAGACACGGAGTTTCCCATCCCCAAGTTAAGAACAGAGCCCGACAACTTGTCAAGATGTGCCTTCTTTCCCATTGGGTCTAAAAGCGTCTACACCCAAGGGCTCAATAACCCCACAGGACATTTTACAAAAGGCGAATAAGGCGGGCAGGAAAATGTCAATTTTTGAATCCAAACACATGCACTTGAAAAGGAGAAATGGTCTAGAATAAATTAATCACATGACCAATTTTTCAAATGCTGCAGCCGACCAATCTTGTCAAGAAAATCCTGCCCGAGTACTTAGTCGACACTTCGATCTGCATTAAGACAAAGCCTTCACTAAGTCTGTCAACGGCCATAGGTTTATTTACATCGATGCTGAGTAATTGTCACTACAGCAAACAATGTGTGCACACCTCAATATTCATCTACTAAGGTGACATGGCTGTCACCTTCAAACACTAGGGCCAGGGGACTAATTATGCACTTGGCCGCTAAGCGCATTTTGTATCGATTTCGCGTTTTAGTACTATTCAGTTCGCCAGCGAAAACTATCGCACTTCGCTCTATTATATTCGCGCAACTATGCAAATGCTAACGCCATTTTTTCGACGTGAAATGCGATAGATGTTGATGGAAAATTAAGTTGTCAGCGGTGCATTTGCATGGTGATCAAACAAATAAACGGAAGGGAAAAATAGTGCGATTTTCTTGGAAAGTTGACATTCAAAGCAATCGTTTTGATTGCGAACTGAATGAACGCAAATTATGCGATTCCCGGCGAAGTGCATAGCTAGCCCTCAGTATTCTAGTTTCTAGATATATTAAACTTCCGAGGTGCAACATCAACGCGGATTACTATATTCTTTTTGCCAAAGTGCGAATAAGGATTTCCCAAAAGCTAAAACAAACAAGCAGAGCAGCAAGAATCAGAAATCGCAAGAGACCGCCAAAATTTTGGTTTACGCGTTTCTCGAAATCTCGTATTAAACGCGCCGAAAAGCAATGGGAACGCTGCAAGCATGCCACATGAGACGCCATAAGTGATGTGCTGTGTTTCGTTCGAGCACTATCAAGAAACTCCATGGTTTGATGAATGCCGGAAAGCAAATGCAACTTAACAAAAGCCGCACATACGGCGGCAGCCCAAAGAATGTCGAAAGCGGATGGCGAGCTTTATGCGCACGATCGAAGGCATTAAGAGATCATACTCCAGGAATAATTAACCCAAATTTTACCAGAGGGTAAAAAGAACGAGCAATTCAGGCCGTTGTTGTGATTGTCGATTGCGTCGATTAATTTTAGCTGTTCGTACGCACAAAATTTGTTCACTTCCAAGAGAAATCGTCGACCAGACATTTGTAATCGATTACAAGCGACTGTCAAATCGACAATCACAGTTGTCGATCAACGATCAGCTTTGGACAATCACAATATGGGCCAAAGTCAAAGAGCAATTCAGTCGTCTAAGACGTCTAAAACATTCAGCCCAGATGCCCAGGGGGTACAACGCCGTAAAGGAAAACTTTGCCTTAAGTGGCGCGCGCAAGTAGATAGCGACCTCAACTGACATGAAGCTCTACTCTCTACTTCGTTCCGAAAGTCAATTATATTCGAAAGTGCTTTTCGTTCCGCTTTTGAATTCGTACTCTGTAATACTTTCGATTTTCCGTATGCCTTTGACATTTGGAGATTTCAGTCCGCTTTCGAAATATTCGGTTTCGGAAAATTTTGCTTTCGGAACGAAATACGGAGTAGGGCACCTGAAGTGCGCAGCTGGGGACAGTTAGCTAAGAACCGGGCTAACTGGAGTGGCTTGTTAGTTGACGCCTCGGTTCACTCCGTAGAGCCACCTATGTAATTTAGCACATAGGAAGAGTGAAGACCATACAGAAACATGTAGAGATGGAGAGGAAAACCTCACAGTAGAGTCACGTTCAGTGCGTTTACAATTGTCACTTACAGCTAGGTTCCAGAAATCGAGTGAATTCGTTTTCAGTGTTCTGCATTTCGAGCGATTCGGAAACTCCTAATTTTGTTCGAAATCACAATTTCACTTTGTCTCAATTCAGAAAATTTTGAAATCGAAATCGAATAAAGTGAAATGTAGAACACAAAAGTTCATTTCCGATTTCATTTCGAGTGAAAGTGAAATGTGGAACATAGCAGTTAAAGTATGTGTGAATCTCGCTCTTGAACCGAGATTCGCAGAAATGAACTGAATCTTAAAACAACTGTTTTTCCACCTAATGGAAAACGAATTTGACAGACAGCTGATTTCTAGAGCAAAAAAACTGGTCTGAATATGAAAAATAAAGGTTTTTCTTGCCCAATTAAAATCGGCATTATTGACATGTGCCAGACATTCAAAAATGTTCTAGTTATGGCACAGCTACTAGTCCTCCTATTGTAGAACACAACTCAAATTATTTGAGTTGAGTTGTCTTCAATTTAACTCAACTTTCACACAACCCAAACTAACAAACAACTTATAGACAATCACCGCCATCTTTGTTGTGTTTTAAAGACAACTTTTCAATCAAGGACAATTTTAAATGACATAAAACCAAGAGACAACTCAACTGTAGTTGTAGTTTCCTTACACAATAGTGGCATAAATGTTCTCATCGATCGAGTAGTAGAAATGTCCAAACTTTTAGAAGTAATCTTGCCCACTAGTAGGTTAGGTACCTCGCGACTGAATTGCAAGTGTTTATTTTCTACAACTCTATGCTCCTATATGTTTCAACGCTATTCACAAACTGACGATGCTGGGTGAGTAATGCTAGGTTTCCACTTGTCGATTTGAAATTGACAACTGTCAATTAGAAAATTGGCAAGTGAAAATAACGAAAATGAATTGAAAAACAGCGTTTGCCAATAACTGACAAAGAATTTGAATGACACTTCTTTCACTTTCTTCTATGTTCCTCATTTCACTTTCGATCGAAATGAAATCGGAAATGAATTTTTCTGCTCTACATTTCACTGTATTTAAACATTTTTGGAATTGAGACAAAGTAAAATTGTGATTTCGAAAAAATTTCCGAGTTTCCGAATCGCTCGAAATGCAAAACACTGAAAACGAATTCACCTCGATTTGCAATTTCGATTTGATTCGATTTCTGGAACATAGATGCTTGTTTATAATTGACGGTGAAAATAAACTGGCATCAAGTACGCATTTTGATATGCCAATCTTTGCATGAATGTTTCTTTTTTTTTTCCCCTTTGCAAAATAAATTCAAAGTCAGTTCTATTCATTTCATACGCATTTTGCGTATTTTGCAAATTTTCGGCTATCTTCGTCTTTTGCCTACAGCTTCAACTCAGATTCGACACAAAAAACGAAAGCGATTCATTTCTTTTTTTAAAAGTGTTCATTTGATTTTATATGTCAAAAAAGAAGTTATTTGTTTACATAAAACATTATGTATTTGCTCACGCGTCGCCGCAGTTCACAATTGACAAAGAGACGACAATTCCAAATTGGCAGCGCAAGTGGAAAAAGCTTTCAGTGAATTGACACACATATTTGTTAAAATTTCATTGTCAATGAACTGACAAGCGTAATTAACATAAGTGGAAATGAACTGACGGTGGTGTCGTTCAATGACATAAACGAGAGCTGTCAATCAACCGACATGTGGAAACCCACCTTAAGTATTAAAAAGTTTATTAGTGAGTTCGAACTAACACGCATAGAACACGCTCAAAATAATAAGCAAAAATTAAACAACAAAATTCGAAAAACAAACGAAAAGAACGAAAAAACTAATCAAACTATTCAAAATTAAATTATAAATTATTTATCTTTTGATTTTTGTGGTATTTAAGCTATCCTCTTCTTGTGTACTTTTCCATTATTTTTTTTAGACATTCGATTATTAAGTTAAGTTATAATTAACTATTAAGGTTAAGATAAAAATGTATATTGTTAGTTTTGTTTTTAAATATTTTTAGATTCACCTTTTGTCGTAGTAGAAAATAAGTTTCTTTTTTTTCCGAAATGTATTAAAATAAATATAAAATTGTTAGTTTTTCTTTTTACGAATTTATATCTACATATATAATCATTTGTCTCATTCTCTCATTCTAATAGCATATATAATATTTTGACTTCAAGATTAGTTTTTTGACTTTTGTTTTCTTGAGTTATTTATTATCTATATATAATGTGTATATATATATATTCTGTTATTAAAAGACGAATTTTAGTAGATTTTACACGCATATCACTAAGACTTTTTTTTCCTTAGAAATATTATTACATTTATTTTAAATTATTAAAACAGGAAGTAGTGTTCACCGTTTTCAAAAAGAAAAATAAAATAAAATAAAACTCAAAATTATAAAAAAAAAACTTAACATTCATCTTATAGGGCAGTGTTTCGGCTGAAAAATATACATATTTTAATTATTTGTTGTATTTCAAAATAAGTTTTTTTTTTTTTTATTTAATTATATATTTTCTTTTTTTTTTCTTTTTTTAGATATGCGTTAATTGTATTATTATTATTTTTTTCGATATAGTTACATTAGAAAAAAGATATTGTTAATTTATATAATATATATATATATTTTTTTGGGTATAACTAGAGACCTTTTGTTTTGTTCTACTATAGCTGCAGCACATTTAGTTTTAAAGAAAAGAAAAATATTTTGAATAATACGTTTCATCATTAGAGTTATGTATAAAATTTCGTTATTATTGTGTTTTTTTTTATTTAATTCATACAGAACTATGTTTTTTTCTATAAGTTTATTTAAATATATTTATACACTTATACGTGTATGATTTTTTATAATTTCTTTATTCCAGAATAATTGTATTAAATATATATATATCCATATAAATATTTCTTTAAATTTATTTATTTCTTATTATTCCTAATATTATTTATTAATTTTGTTTGTTACATTGCATTAATACACAACTTACGCACAAAAGATCAGTCGATTTAATGGTTTGTTTTGTTTGTTTCCTTTATTTATTTATACGCGAATATGCATATATTATTTTTTTATTTTCGAAACAAATATTATACACATAAGTAATGAAATCAAAACATAAACAAATATTCAAAGAAATAGTAGTTACTGAAATTTAGTTTTATTTTTTTTAGAACGGGTAAACTTAATAGAACAACACTAGGTGGTATATTTTGAATTTTTTTTTTATATATTTATTCCATATTTTTGTATTTCTGTGTCTTTTATTTTGATTTTTATTCAAAATTACAAAAAGTTGTTTATAATAGTAACTCAAAAACCAAACATAAAAAAAATATAACAAAACTAGTTCTGGAACACTCTGTGGATTTTTCTTTCTCATATATCTTTTTTTTTTTTGTATATAAATGCACATGTGTTTTAGTTAATATATCAATTAACACTCATTTATAAAATTATAAAAAAAAACATAAATGGTTGGAACAAAATTAATGATTTGTGTATGATTGAACTGTTATAATTTTTGTGTATATACCTACTATATCATATATATTGAGAATAGTTACGTTTAAGTTACTAAAATAAAATTCGTTGTTGTTTTATTTTTTGTATGTATTAAAAATGTTTGTTGTATTTATTTTTTATGTTTTTTTGGTTATCTTTATACTGAATATGTTGTTAAAGTGAATAATGCTTAGAGCAATAAAATCTGATACGTTTGAACTATAATGGAAACATAGATCAAATATTTGAATAGCATAAGGTAAAATATATGTATAACAGGCACCATCTGTGACTGCCTAATAATAGGAGGACAAAGAAATAGAAAAGTGTGAAGGATACCCGGGGTCGAAAATGAATTAAGTATTTTTTTCAAGGACAATTTTCTTTAAATATCCCGCATTTATATCGACGATCATTACCTTCGGGATCTATATTGTAATTTGGTAGCGGATAGAGAAACCACCAATAAATTCAAAATAAAATTTCGAGAAGTTCGCGTTATCCGAGAGCGAGCAATTTGTTTTCATCTCGTATATAAAATGCATTGACTTATTTGATGCGATCCCTAATGTTGGACACGATCACGACGACGACGACTTGGTTTCTCGATATTTGAATAAAAACTACAAGTCCATTGAAACTGTTCTCACTATAGCCACATTTGACAAGTCAAAGCGATAAACTGACTGAAATTGACCATGAGAACTAAAATATATCCCGAAACAGATCCCTAGGACTGGCTACCTACAACCAGCCGTTTGTTTGGGTTTTTACCAGTCTGCTAAAGATTGCCTAGAAGATACATACTGTTTGTGAACTGATTGTGTCAGTTTGTTCTAAAACCAACCTACGACAGATATTCATAATAATTCGTTCATCGATTCTAATGGTCACATAAAATAGGTATATTCGCGTACTTTTCCGAGCAAGGCGGTAAAAATCTGTCAAATTCGAAAATATTAGCGCAATTTTCTTAGAGAGCGGAAAATGTACCCAAAAGTCCGTGTATTGACTTCGAGCTACTTCGAGCCATTTTCAGCTAAACACCAATTTGAACAAAATAAAACTTTTTCAAACTGGGTGCAGGGAAATAAGTCCCCGGGAACTAAGACCACTGAGGGACATTATGCCATGTTCTAACCGAACAAAACCGCAAGGTTTCGTAACATATTTTCAAACCTCCATTTTTGAAATGTCGAAACCTCAGGGTTTCAGCGAAACCTATTTGAAACCCCTCTGAGCTCATCCGTCCGTGAGAGGTTATCAAATTTTCGGTTGGTCGTCCAGAACCGTCCGGAAGAACTCTCCGCGACTCTGAATTCAAATCCAAAAGCAAATTTCCCTTCTTTTCAGTAGAAGAACTCTGAGTGCCAATCGAACGCTTTCAGAAGCGTTCAGAACCGGGCGGTTCTGGACGACCAACTGAAAACAACATTAGTTTATTTTTAGATCATTTGTGGATGTCAAAATATTAAGCGCCAAAACAAAAGTGACAATCTGACAATACAAATGAAAAGAAGAAAAGGATTTACATTTTTAATCTGCGTCAAAAAAGGGTAAATAATATTTTCAAGAGAAATATTTATAAATTTGTTAAATGTAATTTGTTTTTATTTAAGAAATTTTGGACGCAAGCGGAGGAAGAGGCTTTTGTGAAACTTTTTGTTTGTTGGCAAAGAGGATCAAGTCCCACGCACGCCGACGAGCTAAGGAGGGAACAAGCATATCAGCACAGACCCGAAGGCAACCAAAATTTAGCCTCAAAATGGCATATGTTCTATGCCACTTGAGGAACAGAACACTAGGAAGATACTAAAAGAAATATCTGTTGTCTCACTCTACAAACTTGACAGGTTTTTGAGGACATCACGACGCGTCGGGTAGGAGAATTTATTCACCACCGAGCAGAAAGTAAGTGACTGGGAAATCTCAGTATAGGAACTGGGACTAAACCCCCATGCGGTATCTCAATGGGTCAACAAAGACCTAAGTGTGCAGACATCGAGTTTGTGTATACCTTAGGTCAATGAGCACGCCAGGGTTTTTAATTAAAATAATACAGAGCTACTTTGAGAAAAGGTTTCGACACAGACGACCGACGGTGTAAAGAGATACCACATAATTGGCCGAGTTCCACAAGAATCGGTATTAGGCCCTGTACTCTGGAACAATAATGTATAATAGGATTCTAAGACTAGAAATGAGGCAAAAATCATAGGCTTTGCCCAGGGATCCCTACGTAATCCCCTTTTTCCAAAATCCCTTATTGGACATAATCTCTCTATTTTTTCTTATCTTTTTTTGAAAATCTCCCGGGATGAAATCCCCTATGCCAAAATCTCCCACAAGCAAACTAAACTTTGCATATACCCAACCTTGCACCTACTCCAAATCCTACAGTGGCCCCATGCAGGGGGGTTGCCACCTTATCACACTTTTTAACACCATTTTTAGGTATCGCGGCGACAGAATTAATAACACCAAATCTAATAAAAATGGGGGATTTTCTCTTAGGGCCTTTGCCGATGATATGGCAATTGTGGTGGCGGCGAAACACCTAGAAGAAATAGAAGACATTGGAAATCAATGTATTCGAGGTGAGGCGGTGGATACCAACAGTGTTGGTCTAGAACTCGCTGAACATAAAACGGAAGCAGTACTGCTAAGCAGTCGCAGAAAAAGAGAGACAATTACCATTAGGTCAGGCGTCACAATATACAATATCAAAACCGGCAATCAGATACCTAGATGTGATGATCGATGCGAGGCTCACTTATAAAGAACACATTGAAAGCACCTGGCACAAAGTTGCTCGGGTGAGTGGTGCTTTGTCCAAAATAATGACGAATATTGGAGGGCCAAAGGTGGTATGTGCACTCAGAGTATGCTGTGCTTATCGGACGGTGTCAGAAGATGCTATATGTGTCTTCGCGGCAATGCGACCAGTCTATACCTTAGCCACCGAATTAAAAGGGACATACGATGCCAAAATTCGGGATCCCCGAACCTCAATCAGAGATATTAGGCGGGAGGAAAGACAAGGAAGCATTGGAACTTGACAGGAGAAATGGAACCAATCTGCAAAAGGAAGATGGACGCATCGGGCAGAAAAGTACACCCCTATCGTGGAATCCGCCGGCCGGGGGGAATTATTCACGGAAAACAATATTTTGGTATCGTCGAATCCGCAATGTGAACAGTTCCCAGTTCGGGAAAAATTCGATTTGAACGTTTTTAAGGATACAGTAAAACTTATTCACAGAAACCACTCGGGGAACTGTTCACTTTGCGGATGCGACGATACCAAAATATTCTTTTCCGTGAATAATTCCCCCCGGCGGATTCCACGATAGGGGCGGCAGACTTCTACCTTAGCCAACTTCTGACCGGACACGGATGCTTCTGAGCGCATCTAAACAAATTTGGGCTCACCCCCCTGCCTTAACTGTGGAGATGCACCTTGGAAGGTAGGTACTTCTTGGACAATTTATATGCATTTTGCCTCACTAACAAAATTGAAACAATCTTTAGGTTTTGAAGGTAAATTAATTGCTTGGGCGAATTCGTGTAGGTTTTTGACCGTTAAGGTTCACCAGGGATAGCGATGGGCCCAATATGTGCCTAGTCCACCATGATGAACTTACACCCTATTCAACTGACCTTCATACATTATGATTGTATTAGATATAAAGCTAAGAAATGAATAAATAAAGTTGTTCACGGCAAAAGATTCGTGCGGAATTATTCCAGCCTCATACTAGTAGAATGGACCTAACTGATAAATATGGAATTTATTGGACCCCAGGACTCTACATTAGGTAAGGTTGGGCGTTGGCGACTATTAAGTCGCGATGTTTTTTTTTTAATTGAAGGAAGCTGAAGAGTTTGAAAGTTTTAAAATGTTGGGGATTTCTTTTATAGAAAACAAAAAACAAAAAAATAGTTATTGACCTCCTATAAGTTAACTTTTTTTTTCTTATAATTAAATTATTATTATTTTTTTTTATATAACAAATTAAATATTCACACGGACACACAAACACATAATTGCAAAATATTTGAATATGTATGTATGTATATAAAGCAGTTTTTGACGATGAAACCACACATAAATAAGTTTTTCTATACATACACCATTAATATGCAAAGTCTGCGTCTTTTTTTTTTAAAAGAAAATTAACAAATACATACACACACATTGATATATGTCCAACAACTATGCACATATATTAATTATTATTATTAAACTATTTGTGGTTTTGAGTTTCATTATCATATAAATTTTTGCAAAACATTTTTTTTATTTTTTAAGTATTTTATTATCGCCTTTTCTTTACTAACGTTTTTGGTTTATGTTTAATTTTTAGTTCGCTATAATAATATCTAAAAATCTAGATTGAATTACAAATAATTTTATGTATAATAATAAAAACGTATCTTGAAGTAATTTTTTTTTTATTTTGTTTTGCTTTTTTTTATTTATTTTTGTAATCAGTGCTTATTTAAATTGGTTTTCGCTTTATAATCTTCATTAAATTTATGTTTGTTTCGATACATGCTTTTATTTTGATTTAGTTATTTATTTACTTTTTTTTGTAGTGAGAAATATAAAAAAATATATTAAATATACATGGATTCACTTATTTTCTTTTGCACCTTATTGTTTATCTTATTAATTTAAATCATTTTTTTGTGTCGCCCGCTCTATGAATTGAATAGTATTTTTGTTTTTTATGGCTGTTTGTTGTTTTTTTTTTGTCAGGTTTAATTTTTCCCTTTTTTTATTAAGACGCTCAGCATCGCCGAAATTGTAACCCCTTGTTGTGAAATAAAGAACAACGGAAAATACAAATTTTTTTTTAAAAGACTAAAACTATTCGTGCTCCAAGTAGAGCAGTCAAATTCAGTCTGTATTTGAGTAAAGAAGGTGTTACGCTTCCAGCGAAGATAGTTGCGTTGTTTTTTTTTTTTTCATATTTGATTTTTTAAGAGAATAAATAAAAATAAATTTGAGATTTAATTCTTTGTATATGTACATATATATTTTTATATATATATATATATATTTGTGTATAAATATTTTATTTTATATTTGTGTTAATTGTGAACATTTTCCCATAGTTTGACTCGTTTGGATACCTCTTATATTATATATAATATATATAAAATTAAAATGTATAGCTAACTCTAAGAGACTAGTAATATTGGTGGATTATCAAAAGTTTGTTTTGTTGTTAATTGTCCATCGACTGCGGATTAAGAATATGAAGCATAAATAATGTTGAACATTTTTAAGTGAATGTTCTATTCAAGGCTTTTTAAATCAGGCATATGAGAATATGAGTCTGGAGCAAATACAAACTATAGTTATTTTTTTTTTTAGATGTGACGTAACGAATCCAATTATCCAAATTTTTAAATTGTCCTTGAGTCCATACAAATTCGTGTCAATGTGACTTGTTGAACTCGATCATTTTCAGACACAAAGTACACACTTTTTGAGTCGAAATTTTAGAACTTTTAATTTATTTGTATCATTGGGAATTATAAATCGCATACTTACCTTGTTGTCCTAAAGGGATTTTCCGTTCAACATTTTGACGGTTACTCTACACCTACTCAGTCTATGGAAATTTTCTTTTCTGAACTATCAATGCCGGCGAGTTACTCTTTTATTGATCTCCGTCATAACCATTTGGGCTGTCTCTGTCTAGTGTCTAATTTTCTCCAATGAATATAATATGAAATAATCAAAACTACGGAAGCTCTGATAGCACTATCGGCCCTATCATGGTATCCGTTCGGAGAGTACTTTTCTCCGCAACGCAAATCCAGTCGGATACTAAATTTGCGTTCAAAGTATCCGTTTTCCGATCATGCATCAACGCATTTTGTTCACTAAAAACTTTCCGCGATGAACAGATGTCGGAGACAATCGGAGAAAAATTGACGTGTGGCTGTCAAAACCAGGTGCAAAAAACGCAACCCATCGCACTGAAACGTAGACTGCCGGTGTGCGTTACGTATTGCCGGAGAAATGTTCCGAACAGCTTATCGGAACGATTACCATGAAGCAAAATTCTCCGATTCGTACAAAATCGGAGAATTTTTCTTTCGGAACGGATACCATGATAGGGCGGTATGAATTCTCTTCATTAAAAGACAGCTGCGTTCCTGGACATTGAAGGAGCCTTCAATAATGTTAAAACGTGTGCAGTGAAATGCGGATCAATCTCTCACTAATGTGATTGTAAATTTACTTATCGAAAGAAACATCAATGCGAAACTAGGTGACACTGTCCTTAGAATAACTGCTTCGATATGCACTCCACAAGGAAGGGTCATCTCCCCCTTACTTGGGGTTCTTGTCATTAATGAGATACTAGTAAAATGCTACAATATGGGGGTCACGGTAACATAGCATATGCAGACGACGTTGTCTTGCTTGCAATAGGAAAGTTTCTACCGACCATAAGCGACCTGCTAGGAAGCTCAAGAAGAACACTCAGTACGTGGACAAGAGAATGTGGCCTTGGGGTTATTCCCCAGAAAACTGAGCTTAATCTGTTTACAAACAAAAGAATTATACCACAATTCGAGCCATTAACTGGACACAGTGACAAAGCAGGCAACGAGAGGGCTGACGAACTAACAAGAGAGGGATCTTCAATGGACCATTATAGGGACTACAGTCTATCAAGCCCCCACTCTGCAATCTGAGAGAACGAGTCGAAACATACGACGAAACTAAATCTCAAAGATGACGATATGAATATGATATGTAGAGGCTGCGGAGACGAAGAGGTCCATGAGGACACACCTCACTTCTTCTGTAACTTGAGAAATAGAACAATTGGAAGTTAGACTTCCAAGAACTTTCTGATGTCTCACTTTCCGATCTTTACAGGTTCTTGAGGATATCAGGATGGCTGGACGGCATCCGAGAAATACAATATGGATTCAGGGATTGGATCTGGCATTTTTGGAGAGTCGCCTTAAGCGAGCTTTTCAGTCAGCCTAGGCAAATACTCGTCCATATTCCAGGCTGAAGTTGTTGGCATCAACCACTGAATAAATTTAAGTTCTAATACACGTGGTGAAACCATATTTATCTTCTCAGACAGTCAAGTAGGTGCTATTAAAGCTCTATACTCATCTGTTATAAAGCCGAAGCTGGTCATAGAAACTTACATGGCCATCCACGAACTAGAAAAGAAAAACCTAGTCATCCTACACTGGATTCCAGCCCACAGGTGGTTTACTGGAAATGAAACGGCTAGACTCACTGGCCAAAGTCGGCGCGACAACGCCACTCGTCCGACCTGAACCCTTCTGCGGTGTCAGTAACGGATGCTTCAGGGAATACATTAGGAGCTTAGCTTCAAACGAATCTAATGAACTCTGGCTTTAAACACCTGGGCAGAACTGCACCAAACAGCTCTTCCCAAAAATTCTCCCCCAGAAAATCATGCTTTCTTACTAATCTGGACAAAAACAACCTAAGAATCCTGACAGCTATTATTACTGGCCATGGTCTAATGAAAAAACATCTTCATCGAATTGGAATCTCGCCGGACCCCACATGTAGACTGTGCCTGGGAGAGCGATGAATCCTCTCTTCATATTCTCATGGAATGTCCGTCTCAGAAAGAAGAAATCGTTACTACAGCAAGACTTGCTAACTTACCCCCAGAGAAGATTCTTATCTTAATGACTGTCTCCGGAGTCTAGGACCTCACCAGGGAAGGGCACAATAGGCTCCTTTAGAGAGGCCGCAGTACCAGGTCCGGTAAAGGATCTCCTGACCTAGCATCTAGTCTAATCTAGTCACAATCAAAAAAATGGTCTGCGTGAGGTGATTAAAGTGACGATCTAATTTTTGAGATATTTTCTTAACAACTTGATTGCTTTCAAAACCTTACGCAGACCAATTTTTTGGATGGTGACTATCAGTTATCTGCAGGCTGATTCAAAGCAAGCACTCCGAGTTAGTATTAGTCTCTTTGATTTGTTTCTTCCGCTGGAAAAAGTTGACACAAATAAGACCTAACCCAAATGGTAACTACGATAAAATCCAGCACTGAACACTCATCCTGACCAAATACCTAGGGTCAGCTCAGTGGCTGAATTTGAAAACCGCATTTTCCATCAAACGCGATAAAGGAGCTAGTGCGCCGTAGATCCCACGTCCAAACAGACCCGTTATCTGCCCTCTTTTGATTTGTAATCACATTATTCCAGAAGCTTTCCAAAACCAACTCAGTTTGAGGATTAAACCTATTTTTTAGTTTGAACGAAAACAAAAATAAGAATCTATTTCACTATTACTCATAGGAAGAACTGATATTACTTGGCATTTAGTTTCTAAAGATGCAATCCAAAATGCCCTGGGTACTTGCCCCATTTGAAATAAATAAACTTTGTCGATGTTTCTATTCTAAAACTGTTTCAAGTGTATGTTTATTTATAATTTATGTATTATTATCTTAAAAATGTTCGATCTAGCCTAAGACGATTTTTCGAGTTGAAACACTGTATTTTAAATATTATTACCATTATTACGTATTCCTACTACTAATTATATAAATTCATATTGAATGTTAGACTGCATTTCGCGAAGGGCTTACGACTTAAGAAATGATTAAGAGCTCAGATATCAGTAAATCAGTAAATAAAACAAAAAAAAAAACATAAATACTTATATACGTATTTGTAAGAAGTTAAAATAAGACCAGTAGATAATAGCTGAACACATTTGAGGGGTAAAAGTGAATAGATACCAGTCAGAATCGACGTTTATTAGTTTTGTCAGAGTCCTTCCCAATAAAAATGATTACTAAATTCACATAGTCCGCATCCGTTTATAGAGTGCATGTAGAAAGTGTTGCTAACGCATGATCGTCCTCGATTGTAAAAGTGGATGCAATGCAAACTGAGTAACATGTAAATGTTTCGATAATTACTGTCTTTAATATAATTTTAATTTAGTGGTTTATTAATCAAAGCAGCAACGCGGGCTTTTAATGTTTTGCCGAAGCCCACATGGCAACTACTCCTAGGGATGTCAGTTGAGACCAACGATCACATGTGGAGCGACTGCATGGCCAACACGAGAATGACACTCAATAAAGTGCAAGGACTGGCACACATATGTATTACAAGGGCCTCGTGAATTAACCCAACCACTGGAAATGGCTCCCTTACACCTTGTGGTTAAGGATTGTGAAAGTAGAACGATTCTAGAATGACTACAGAAGGAAAAGGAAGATCAAAGTCCTTCTGTTAAAGAAAAACAACCACCCTGGACACTATTATAAGACTTTTAAACGCACTTTGTTACAACGCTGGAATCAACAATCTGGCAACTGATCAAGCACACACATATAAATCAAGAACCAATGAGGCAACTGAAGCGCGAGTATTCAGATCTAGAACCAAATATTCGGAATCAAGGGATAATGCACCAGCATATTACAGGCTGAAATCTATATTATAGACTAGCTTTTGCCTGCGGCTGCTCGCGCAGTCCTCAGGATTTGGTACACAGAGATTCCTTTACAGTCAGTTAGTTCGCTCTTTTATATTTGTCGGAGTGTGCTTGAAGCTTTAGTCACAGAAATGCAGACATACCCAAAGGTAGTTATGTCTAAGCGAAATCAAAGAACTAGGTCGCCTGATCGCAGATTAGATACTCGAAGGGTTTGGGTCGATCTCGAATCGAGTAGGCGTAGGTAGATCTGAGATGAGATTAAAAAAGAAAAAAGAAAGGTCGAGTTCTGGGATCGGTGCCGTGTGCACTAAAAGGGATGACAATAATACTCCTGGTGAGGAGATTCTGACATATTTATATATCGATTTCAACACAGATCATACTATAGCAGATTGAGTCCCTATTTATGGGACAAAACATATTTCTTTGCTGGCAAATACAGCCATATGAGGAGTACCATCTTTAGAATAGGAGGAACTCTTACGCCTTTATTAGATATAGGCTGAGTTCCAAAATGCAGTACTTCTGGATTACTGCTTAATCAAGCGTTCAAAAACGCAAACGGGTTACTATGATGCAATGCATACTTTTCTAAAACGCATTGTGAACGCATCGACTGCGCAAACAAAAGCAGAGCATCATGAATTATTATGATGCAAATGACATTTGACATTTAATTTTAAACCGCCAATTCAAATGGATTCATCGCTGGAGTCGTAGTAATATAATATATTTTGTAATAATTTGCCAATTTTACTTTGATTTGCAGTAATAAAAAGTGGACGACTGAGTCCATTAAATTATTATTGGCGAGTACCCGAATTGAATTTGAACCCGATTTTTGAAGCAAAAGAAGGAAGAAAAAGGTGCTGTGGAGAGTCGTGGAGGAAATCAAAAATATTAATTAATTTGTGTTTGAGACATTTTAAAATAGTTCGCATCAAAGTCCTTCCAAAACGTCAACCATTGCAAAGCATAACAAATGCAAAGCAGCGCAAAAGCATTTAACCTTGCATCAGAAAAGCAGTTTGCATTCACAATGCGCATTTTTTCACATTTCGGAATTCAGCCATATTCCAAACCTCCCAGATCTTCCTACACTGTGAAACATATGCAACCAGAAAGATCGTAGGGATGTGTATCACTTTTTAGCAGAATTATGCTTAAATATCTTTGGAGTAGGTACGCTGAAGTACGACGAACGGTTCGTGAGTTAAATTTTAAAAAGGCCCCCTTAAAAGGGATCATCGCCAATAACTCCGGCCCCAAGCAAAATTTCCAAAATCAGAAAAATTAATTTTCTTTATTTCTTCTAATAGAGTACACAAAGCGAGTTTAAAGTCAATCTGATGAACAATAAGAATTTTCTATACAAAGGGAATTCTGTGATAGTTCTTTCGGGGTTCGTAACAAAGTTCCGCGTACGACGAATTCTGTGATAGACAGCATTATTATGTATATTTTTGAGTTGTATATGCCTCTTTGTTTACGAATTAACATTTTTTCGTAAATCCACTTTTTGTTATCAACGTCATCTACTACTCAACATGCACATTTTAAGTCGTTATTTGCGATGCTGACATCTATTTTTAAGTGTAAAAATGCACAAATGCAACCTTACCATTTTTTTGTTTAAGAAATTTGGCAGATCTGCACATTTCCCGTGCATATCAGCTGAGGGGTTATTCCCAAATGCGCGGCGGATCGTATTGAAAGCGATACTTCGATTTTTCAAATGCGAACTGTGCTTTCCCGATTTTTCCAATTAGACTTATAATTTTTCATTTATTTTCCCAAAAGTTTGGCAGCTTTTTCACGTCACAAGAACTTAGTTTATTTTTTATCCGCAATAAATCCGCCGCCTAATGCCCCTATTGTGGAAGACAGCTACAGCCAAACCAGGGTTGATTTTCTCCATTCGATAATACGATTACAACTAGTTGTCTATCAAACGACAACCATCAGCCCATGAGTGGATAACTAATAAATTGGTTGTCTTTTCAGTTGTTTTTCTGTATTATATAAGACAACTGAGTTGTGTTGAAGTTGACCTGAATGTCAAAATTAGACAGTTGTATTGCATTTGTTGAACCAGAAAAGTCTGCATTTTTAATGAAAAATGGACAAAAAAAAAATGCAAGTTTTGGAACTAGAATTTAACGATAGAATAATAGAATGTGTGTTTTAAATGTTTAAAAGTCACCAAACAATTTTGATCGGCTCATTGGGATTCTCCACGAACAACATGGTCTGCCTAGGGGTAGGTAGGTAGACAGTTTGCTTCGAATAAAAATATATTGATGAGGAATGGAAAAATATTGAATTGGAGCTCATTAGCATTGAGCCACCTTCAAGGACAGCAACAGAATTGCAAAGCGTTCGTTAATAATGTGAAATAAGAATGTTCCTATAGATACAAATTTCAAAATTCAAGTCATTACCACCCAATGCGACTCTGGTAACTTCTTTCTGCTAAGAGCACTGGCAAGCTTAAGAATAGGTAGAATTGCCGAAAAACGATTAGGTTGTTTCAAATATTCATTTATTTCGAACAGAATATACATGAATGTTTCCTTATAAGCCTGAAATAACTGAAAACCTGAAACCGAAAGAAAAACTTCAGATTTAGTATATTTACTTTGTATTTAGGAGTTCTAATGGAGCAGAGTGATCGCGAATACTTTTTCTCATTCATAAAACATTGACCACTCTCATCCTACTCCTCCAAATCCGCAAAAAACAAATCAACATTACTTTCCATTGTTTTTTTTTATTGCAAATAGTTTACTTCGTTCAATTTGAATTTCACAAATAATAAACTCACAAAATTGACCTTAAACCCCAGGGGTCGAATCGCGTCCTCCGTGAACGAGTAACTCGTTTTCGTAAAATGTGTATTTGGCATTATCGCATACGTGAACGTATATCCGTAAACGTAATTTGGCATCACCACTTGGCTGAACGGATGCCTGAACGTATACGTTCAATCGAAATGTCATTCGATAGGTTTTTAGTGTTCGTAATTTGTGTTGTGCGAAAAATATTAAAGAAAAATGTAAAAAAAATTGTTAATTGAAGCAACTGGATTGGAAGCATCTGTAAAGGGACTTTCAAATGTTAAAACTTTTGGTAGTCCACAGTTACCCGACTCGGAACCTAATAATAATAATTTAACAACACCAAGAAGTACTGGTACATCAGCCAGTACATCGAAGGCAGCCACAAA
The DNA here is from genome assembly GCA_949372485.1 of Cheilosia soror. Taxonomy (NCBI): domain Eukaryota; kingdom Metazoa; phylum Arthropoda; class Insecta; order Diptera; family Syrphidae; genus Cheilosia; species Cheilosia soror. The sequence goes on along the minus strand of OX443565.1, from coordinate 3,926,174 downwards.
ATCGAGAATCACAGATGGTTTTCAATTGAACTCACGCTTTGCTTTGTAAGGAAAGCGGATTGCTGTTATCCCTTAGCTGTTTGCGAACAATTTTTTCATTATTGTCATTTTAGTCCGAAGAACTTAAGTAAAATAACAACGTCGGCTCCATTGAAGCTTTTAAAATTATCTTTTGAAAATATGAAAACTTTGCTTTTGCGGATTTTTTTCTTTTAAATGACATTTATTTGACGTTGAAACTATTACTATTTTAAGTTTAATCTATTACAACTACTACGTCCGTTCAAATAATTACGTTCCGTGAGCATTCGTGTGACACAATCTCAATACGTTCGTTCGTATGACGAGTCACGTAATTCTTGTTCGTACGATTGCCGATCCGTTCACGGAGGACGCGATTCGACCCCTGATTTCAAGTTTGAATATGCGCCCAAAAGATGGCAATATATTTTCTAAAGTCAACTAAAACGAGTTGTTTTCCATAATATGAAAAAATTGTTTGGTTGTCTCAAAGTTGATCCATAATAGGCACATTAAGTAAAATAACAACGTCGGGTCCATTGAAGACTCAAAAATTCTATTTCTAATATATAAAATCTTTTATTTTGCGGAATTTTTTCTTCTGAATGACATTTATTTGACGTTTAAACTATTACCACTTTAGTTTTAATCTAATACAACTACTACGTCAAATCAGAAAATTACGTTCCGTAAGCATTCGTGTCTACGATTGCCGATCCATTCACGGAGAACGCGATTCGACCATAAAAATCTCCCTACGATTTCGAAGTTTGCTCTGTTTTCACTTCTGTTTCGATATACAACATACACTCCCATGCACATGAATAGGGACAAGATTTTTTAATCATTTCATGTTGTGTTGCTCTTTCTCATTCATAAATATCGGTATTTACTTTATGCTTTTATTTAGTACACAGTATTAGGCAACTTTTAGGAGCGAAACTAAATTTTCACAATTTTACCAGTTTTATGTTATTTTGACTTTTCTTTGACCATGCATTTTTATATTTATTTCGAGTATATTTTAATCGTTTTTCAATCAAATGGTGTAAGGAAAAGTTGTAACTGCAGAAGAGAAAGGCAAAATACTTGGCTAAAAGGAGTGTAATCTCACCTATAGCGATATTGCCAAAAACAATTGGAATAACCAAGTCAGTGGTTAGCAGTTTTCTTAAAAATAAGTGCAACTATGGAAACAACATAAAAGGGAGGATCAAAGCAGCTATTACATCTACCAAAAATAGACGGATTGTTGGAGAAGCATCAGATTCTCACTGTTCCACCAAATCGGGATCAAATTCGGATCAAATTTGGGAATCATTGCTAGAGTTGACACGCTAAGACGAGTAATTCGGAGAGCTGGATATCAAAAAAGATATCTCTCTATGGGAGTGTACTTCGGTCTTGGAAAAATGCCTATCCTCTTCTAGAGATTACGTTGGACTATGGACTGATATCTGACACTTTTACCCCTAAACGTTCATATTGCTCGAAACTGTTGTTCCTTCGCTGTAGCCTAACTTTTTATTTCTATCATTTTCAAATAACCTGACTCTTCAATCTTCATCCTCTGCATAGTAGGAAGACCTTAAGTCCTTACATATTTTGCAAGATTTTTGTCCTTTAACTTAAAATTTTCTTTAACGATTCATAGATTATTAGCGTTTTAGGATTATTTTAAATATATAATATATATTTCCGTAATGGATTTTCTCATTACAAGTCAATTATCGTAACGAATTTTTTTTTCCATATAAATCTGTGTTTCCATTTATTTATTTATTATTTTTTTTCTTTTGTTCATATTCACTTAAATTGTATTTATATAAATATATATATATATATGTATTGAGATAAACATATAGTTACGTTATCTTCATATTTAAGTCTTTCGGGTATAAGATATATATTTATATACTTTTTTTTCTCATATATCTTACTTATAATTAAACGATTTTATTTTCATTTTTTGTTTTGCAATTTGTTTTATTAATTAAAAACTATTTATCGTAATTCAGTCAAATAAACAATGTACTATGCCGTTCTTACAAAATAATAGAGAATACAAAATAATACATCTTTAGCGCAAAAAAAAAAAACATATATTTGTGTACTATAGTACTGTACTGAATGTATAGTTAAAAAATAAAAATTATATATGTCTTTTCAGTAATAATTTTTTTTCGTTTGAAATATTCGCAAACAAAATAAATAACTTACAAAAAAATAAACTTAATAATAATGTGTCTTCAGTGAGTACAAAGAAATAAAATTAAATAAATTATTTTCAGTTAAAATATAAGAAAATAAAAATATATATTCTTTCCTACTGGTACGTGATATATGCTTTTTTTTTTCTTTTAATAAATTAAGCGTACATTTCTTTTAATATAATAAATGCTTTGACTTTTTTCTTTAATTATTACGAAGGAAACAAACAAATTGTTGCTCAAAAATTGTATATAAAAGTTTGTTTTACATTATTATATATATATATATATATATATATATATTGTTGTTTTTTTTTTTTGTTGGGAATCTCACAAAGGATTCCCAAAATTAAGGCGTAAACGTGCTACGTTACGACTTTTTTTTTTTATTATTGCAATCCTAACAGTTATGGACTCAAAAATTGTCTTTTTTTTATTACAATAGATATTTTTTTATTAAAAATAGTATTAAACTATAAATGTAATGCTCAAAAATATAGCACATTTGCTGACTGTTTCTTTTGATGTTTTGGGATAAGATTTGAGTATTTTTTTTTCTATATATAAATGTTTGTTTGTTTTGCATATACAAGTATCTTTTGTGTTTGAAAAATTAATATTTAAATAAGTACGTCGATATGGGTGTATGTGTTCGTAACAGTAATATATTCCAATGCATTTATTTTTTTTTCTTTATAAGTTATATATAAATTTTGTAGTAATTTGTTAAAAAGTATTTTTTTTTATAATTTTCCAATAAAAAAGAAATAAGATCTTTGAAAGTCTTTCTATTTTCGCCTAGAAGTTATTATTAAAATGTATATTATATAAAATGGTTGTGTGTCAATTGTGGAAATAAATTTTGGGGGGGTTCAAAGTAGATTTCATAATTTTTAGACAAGAAATAGGGTCAAGGGTGACAAGAAAAAAAAAAAAACACGTTAGCTAGGAATTTCAACAAAAAATAGTAAATAGTTCCAAATAGTTTTATATTTTTTGATGCAAATATTCTTCGTCACTTGGGGCTGTTTGCTGATACTCCACATGGACATTTAAAATTCACGTTTGTCCGCTGCTTTTGCAAGGCATAAACTGTCACAAAAAGCGAACTAAGGGCCGTTTGCCGATTGGACATATAAAGATTGAAGATACACGCCAAGTCTTATGTGACAGTATTTATGACTTACAAAAAGTAGCCCATCAAAGTAGTCGTATCTCAACAATAGGTCCCTTAGTATGACACACATTAATGAGCTGCTGGATGTTAAAAATTTCAATGAACATCAACTGTGTTTATGTTTTTACATAGACAATAAAAAAAATACAAGACAAAAATCATATACCTTTTTCAAAATTCATGTGAAAAAGAATAAAAAATAAAATATAGACTTCATAGTGTTCCCAAATGCCATGCACGAATTTATATTTAAATGAAAAGTCGAAGGCCCTTGCCATGTTAGCTCTTATCGTTAAAAAAAATTTTTGATTTTTATAAAACGCCCCACTGTAACTATAAATTATATAAATAAACACAATATATATATTTTCTATTCAAAAGTCCTGACACACAACCACAAAATTGCTTCAGCCATAATGCTGTACTTAAAATTTAATTAAAATTTAATAAATGTACTAAAATAGTTTTTTTCTTTTGTCTTAATCGCTTCGAAGTTAAAACATATTTTGTTATAGAAAAAAAAACATAACATTATTACAAAATCAAATAATTTATAAATTTTATAAAAAAGTTAACAAAAAAAAATATTTGTAATTTGTTTCACAAATTATTATATTATTCATAAAAACAAGTCTTCTAAAAAAAAAATATTCAATTACATATATTATAATCTCCGTCGTGTCTTGTTCTACCGATTTCTTCATTTCTCTTATATTTTACTAAACTCTTATTTCTCTTATAACTTCATACATATTTGTTTGCCCAAAAAAAAATTATAATATTAGATAAATAAATTAATAATTAAGTTCAACAATTAAAAACAGTATTTCTTTATGAATAATTTGTTAAGCCTTTTTTTTATAGAGATTCAATTTTTAAAGATACATACATGGATTTTGTTCATTGGAAAAAAATGAAATAAAATAATGGAAAAAAAAATATATATATATATAAAAATGTAGGTATATATTAATAAATGACTTATTTGTGTTGTTCTAACCTCTTTAGGGCAGAATCCGCATAGCATGGTAAACCGTTTGACTGCATACGGGACAGCAGCCGTCCACTGATGTACAGATGTGATTAGCGCACTCCATGCAGAACATATTGTGACCGCATGGGACTAAGGCAGCAGTTACTTCCTTATCGCCACAGACCAAGCACTCGCGACGCATATTGTTCAATTGCTGCGAAGCAGTTGAAATGAGCCCAACTCGATTACCATTACCTACCACATTGGCAGCAGTTGTTGATGAGATCAAATGATTGATGTTGTTACTGCCAGTTGAACCACCGGCACCACCGAGTAGCGAATCAGTTGGGCTTACCGATTGCGATGGCGAGCAGCCAATTGCACCAGTGACTGATGGCAAGGTCCAGATATTTGGTGATTCGCCTAGACCTTCGTCGACATCGACAGACTCACCAAGATTCTTCCAAATATTCATCAGTTCGGGACGTGAATTCGTAGCACTTTTCGACGATGTGGACGATGAACTCGACGAGCACGATCGACTGCCGCCAGTTGATGTTCCACTGCCGCCATTGACATCCCCAACCATGCCGTTGACAACGACACCATTGTTCACCATGCCGCTGTTGTTGGTCATGATACCTCCACCAAGACCTACGTTCATAACTAAATTCGATGCGTTAACGACGCCGTTGCCTGCTTGATGGAGTTGATGGGAATGCTGTTGTTGTTGTTGCTGCTGCTGGAGATGATGATTGTTATTGCCATTGTAAGCAGCCAAATTTGTTGCATTCGAATGCATTTGTTGATTTGCTACAACCATATTACAACCAGAACCATCATCGGGCGAGACTTGAGCGTCAACATAATCAAAAGTCGAGCAGATGCCATTCTTATAGATGGATGCCAGGAATTCAGGACTTAGTTCATCACCGTTAAATATCTGACTTAGTGAGTTAATTGTTTGCACCGATGGGGAGAGATTACCAGTGCGTAGAGCAATGTGAGCTTCAATTTGTTTGCGAGCAGCTTGCACATTATCAGGCAGCCCGGTCACTTCAAAGATTGGCTCTTTTTCACGTGATGGAGTTACGATATAAGTGTGCGTCTCTTGTTGAATATGCTTGATGGTCGCACCCTTGGGTCCAACAACCAAACCAACAACTCGGTATGGAACGCGTACTTGTATAGTTACTTGGCCAGGAATTGAAGGTGGGCCAGGTGGGACTTTGCCTAAATTACCGGCAAGAACTGGCTTACGGCTAGCACGAATTAGGCTAAAGTGTTCCGCGGCAGATAATATCTCTCGCTTTGCCTTGGCAACATCCTCTTTACGGCCGGTCACAACAAAGACGGGTTCTTCGCCTCGAACTGGAGTTTTAATATAAGTGTTGGTTTTGGCACGTAGCGCTTTGATTTTGCAGCCTGAAATGAAAACATTGATGCAAATTAAATGTGACATGAAATTTTGAATTTTTTTTTTTAATTTTAATAATTAAATGCAAATTTGTAGTTTGTAGCAATGACCAGTCGTTGGAACTGTCTGATATAAAACAATTTGACTCCGGAGTAGTTTGGAGTAGGCAAAACGAATTCAAGGTTTAGCTAAAAAATTAAATTGTAAATTTAAATTGTACTTCATGATATCTGTCAAAATTTAGGCCGCGCATTAATTGTTCGGCACATTTTTCCATGCTAAATTTTGACAGATCGTGTATTTTTTTTACTGTGTTTTTGTGTGTGGAAAAAGTAAATAAGATTTCGTTTTGTTTTTTTTGGAGAATGCCTTAAAAGTGAAACATTTTTGAAAGAAAAGCCCTTGGAGCAAACCAGGAAAAAAAAATAAAGCGCAACAAAAATAAAACACATTTTAGCGTCGATGATTTTTGGAGAAAGTTATTTTCAAATAACAGCTGTTTTTTGTGACACTTATCGTCCAGGTTCTCCATGTCAAAAATTATGCGATCCCTCGACACTCGAACGTGGTGCGAGTAAACTTGAGAGACAAAATATTTTGTTTACTCGAGAGCCACGAAATTGGTATTCAAATAAGCCCGCAGACATGGAAAATCAACTCGAACATGGTTCGGGTACCAAGTTTACTCGCACATTGATCAAGTGTCGACTGCCCGCCTTAGCTTGGATTTTAGCAAGCAAATTTTTGGAGAAAAAAATTGGAAAGCAGCTGAAGTTTAGTTTCGCTCGAACTGCGTACTTAGCTTAATTTTTGGCAAATTCTTGAAATTGACTTGAAAACAATATTTTTACTGGAATTGTATGTTCAACAAGACGTGCTACACAGTTGATGCCAAAATTGACATTCTACACGAGCGACATGTACTGGCCATTGAGATCGTGCGATTTGAAATTTTCTAGCACAATTCACACGCATAATCACAGATCACTGGTCAAAAGCATGCTCCGCAAATGGAATTTAGAAACCAACGACCAACAACAAAAGCTGCTAAGACAAGCAAGAAACAGAGACGATCCAACAATTTGTATGCCAGAAATGACGACGATGACGGAACTGGACAAAGCAGAAACGGATCAAATTCCAACCAAATGGTTTAAGGAATCAAAAAGATGATGATATTGTGCGTCCACTCGATTATTTTTGGGTTTGTTTACAAGTACGAGGGGAATCACAATGGACCTTAAGGGGAAGGAAGGTGAGAAGGATGCTAGAGCACTAAACACCCTTCTCTAACTTATGCATGTCGTAATATTTTTTTGGAATTTCATTTTTTCCAGCAGAACATCTGTCATCGGAAAAAAACGATTCCCTAAAACGCATGCTTCAGGCTGTCATAAAGGTTAGAAGAGAACCTTCAAAAGACACTGGGCACCTTAGTTGGTCCATCTCCTTTCAATCGTTTGGTCGATAGCCCCTATCTCTTCTATGCTGTTAAGGTAGCATCACAGAAATTTGTTTCACGTGCGTGTTATGTCATGAGACATTCGCAGAGTAGTACAGTGACGCCTATGTGTCATAGTTAGGTTAGGTTAGGACAGCCACCTGTCCTGAAGAGGACAGACTTAGGCCACTATTATTTGGTCCGTTGTGATACCACACAAAAAAGGGGGGTGGTCAGAAAGATTCTATGTGCCGGGCATTACCTTGGAAATTCTATTGCTACTTGCGAATTTGGGTGTTGCACCTGGTTGAGAGGTTTGATGACTGAGGTAGTTAAATCTATATGAATTTACACCTCCTGGTTGAGGCTTAGTCTTCGGGTCAGGGTGGAGTTTGACCGTAACAGTCTTCCCCGTGTCTATTGCCTTTAACAGACCATCACTAAGGAGGGAGACTGGTGCGTGGCAGAAGTGGGTGATTGAAACCAGTCCGCTTTGTTGCTTGACCCAAAAAAGTCGATGGATGGATTGTCTGTTGGAAAAAGGATGGCGGTAACCGTAACAGTCTGCCTCCCGTTTATTTCCTTCTGACGATCAGTTCACATGACAGAGACTGGTGCTGAACAGAAAAGCTTGATTGAAGCACTCCAACCTACTGCTTGGTACCGAAAGGAGAGGTCGCAATTTGTCTGTAGCAGTCTGTTGCCTTTGACGGGATCCCCGAATTGTCGAGATGAGGTTGATTGATGCGTAGTCAGCTCTTCCCGTTGACGGTTAGTCTTCAGAAACAGACAAGGGATGACCGAATCAGTCTAACCGCCTATCCCCCCTTTCAGACACGAGTCTGAAAGCTCGGCGTGTGGAGGTAAAATTGACCGCCGTAATCAGCTCTTCCCGTTGGCGCTTAGTCTTCAGAAACAGACAAGGGGTGACCGAAACTGTCTAACCCACACCTGTAGCTTCGGACCGTTCGCTTTCAAGAAGTGTGGCTGGTACGGAACGGGGACTGCTCTGCTGTTCGACGTCGGTAAGGTTGTCAATTTGTCTTCGGAAAAAAGACGCACGGTAACCGTAACAGTATACCCCCGTCTATTGCCTTTGACAGTTAGTATGTTGTGAGAGAGAGACTGGGTGTCGAGCAGAAGCGGGTGATCGTAGCAATTAATTTGCGTGTTGAATATTTCAGTGGAGCCAGTTCGACTTTGTAACGAGCTTGCTGATGCAGCAAATATCGGTACGGGACAGGTCGCTCAGGTTTTCAAAGAAATAAGCCCCTAATGTAGCCATACGCAAGGTGGCAAGAGCTGGACAGGAGCAGAGGAGGTGAACGGTGGTTTCCTCTTCCTCCCCGTCCATGCAGGTCTTACAGCTCCTATGTATCTTACTACTACAGAACTTACACAAATCCGTACCTGAAAGTCCTAGGTGCTTATTCCAAAATGCGTGGCGGATCGCTTTTCATGGCGGATTTGTATTTTTGTATTTTCCAAAGGGATATGATCCACTCAAAAGCGATAGCTATTTAGGTGACGGATTGCTGGCGGATTTATTGCGGATAAAAAATAAACTAAATTCTTGTGACGGGAGAAAGCTGTCAAACTTTTGGGAAAATAAATGGAAAATTGAAAGTCTAATTGGAAAAAACTGGAAGTCGCATTTGAGAAGACGATCGACACGACATCGAAGTATCGATCCGCCGCGCATTTGGGAATAACCCCCCTAGTCTTTTGGCCAGACAAGATTCTTATTATTCTATTCTCAGATTTGTCCTGCTTTCCAGGTTGTCGTTTAGCTTTTTGTAATCTGTTTGTAAAGCCGGAATTGGACAAATTGCTCCATAATCTCATCAACCACTGATGGTCGATGGTTAGATATTTCATTCTTTTAAACTCATTTGTAAATCGGTTTAACGACAGCCTCTTTAAGTTTTATCGATACTACTGAAGTGAAAAAACTAAGCTCAGTTATTATAGGAACAAAGATTTCTGTATCTCGGGGGAAATTAAAAGTTCTATGCATATCCCTATCAACTTGTCAAGGACATGTCGTTTCCACTGACATGGACAACATTTTTACTAGCCTTTTAATATTTCTCCTTAATCCATATTAGGGCACATTTTATGTAAAGTTTATCCGGCTAAAGGCAGTGCTCCCCAACCACAATTAAATACGTCTCAACAGGGGGTGACATAAATAAACGAATGAGAAGACAAATAGTACTCTCCAGACTGGGGTATTGTTGAGAACATTCTTCAGTATAACGAACAGGGAAACCCTCCACCATCATGTCGTCCATTAACCATGTCTAATTATAATCCTTCTGTTTGTTTTACACAAAAAAAAAAAACAACTCCAATCGAAGACGAAAAACTAATTAAAGCAAACTCTAAATAAGGTGCCAGGTCATATGAATTCGCACAACAGATTCGCCTTAGTGATGATGATGACGATGAGTATGTATTTTCATGAAACGACAACCGCCAGCTAAGTAGCAACGAAAAAGGTACAACAAGGACAAAACAAAAAAAAATAAATAACTGCGCAGAATATATAAATAACTACATACGTATAGGTATACGCATAAAGATGGTATATTGAAATCATGGGCACTACCACAGCATTTATGCGCGCGATATAATTTTATCTTTACTTTAAAAAAATCTAAATATTTGTAATGTGTGTTAGAAAACACGACCGTCCGGTCCCCCGAATCCGACCTGCGATTTATTATTAAGTTGTATACTGTGCGTTGTTCTCCTCTAGGAGGAGAACTAAATAAATTCGTTGGTCTGGGTTCAATTAGATTGTTGGGGATGTTGAACCACAGTCTAGTGAGTCCAGGGACCCAATGTAGCAACACAAAAGAATACCACGACTGTTTTTTTTTTCCTCCTAAACAAATGTGAAAACTCATATGTCGATTAAGAAAGCTCTGGAAGATTTGACAGTTTATCATGAAATGGTTGGAAAATGCCGAACTATAGGATCATCAACAGTTATTGGGGCTAGGTTCTGTAAGGATAATGGGCCTCCGCACACGAGATGATTTCTGCTGGCAGAAAACCGATTTTACCATACTTCGAGCGCATACGGGATGATTTACCCCGGCAGAACAAATTGTATACATGAACCCCTTTTCATTAAGGTAGTATTATTTTCACAATTGAAATATTTTAAAAGTTGTGCATGGATTAGTTTTATGCCTTGTTCAATAGCTCAAACTCGGCAGAACATTTTCTTCCATTTCTTTTCGCCCACTTCAGTTCCCTCGCCTACAAAACCGGTTTTATGCCGGCTCGTGTGCGGAGGCCTATTGACAACAAGATGCACAAGATCCACTGCTAGGATAGGAATCCTAAGAAAATTCAAAATTGTTCAAATTCAGTGAACTAATGAAATATATCCTGCTCTTCCTGTTGGCAAAAAGAACGGTTCAGGAGTTAATATTCAGAAAACTGAACCCGTTCGGCTACGAAATCACTTAATTAGATCTCTCATCTGAGGTGAAATTTCTGGGCGTTATTCTAGACTGGAAGTTATCTTGCACAAGAAATGTCAAGGAAATGATATAGCAAGGATTCAGTGCTCTCTATGACTGTAAGAGGGCTTTTGGGAGACGATGGGGATTGCCAGCCAGTCCATGCACAAAACAATTATCAGACATATCATCTGCTAGGGGTCCTTAGCATTTTGGTGGACACCAATTAATACAAATAGCTGATGACGATAGGGGTTATATCACCAGAAGTTATTACCTTCTTTATCGTCAACTAGGGAGCTATAAAAGGAGTAACTGCCTTGCAACCGAATTCAAAGAGCTTTTCCATTCGCGAACTATTTGTGGAATGGAGTACAGAGTTGAACAAGGCTTTTAGCAAAGTCTGACTGTCGTTACAGACGCAGATACTCCGACCCCGTCACCTATTCTTAACAATGTAGTCGGCCAATCATTATTATGCGATTTCTTTCTACTGCGCCACCTCTCGCGAACGTTTGGCAAACATCCGAGAGTTCAGACTCGGCTTAAAATTGTAGGTCCTTTCCATTTGTCCCAAAATAGAAACTCACACAAACGAATGACAGCGTGAAGCTACCTGTTGCACTACCTATTTATTTATTTATTTATTTAATTAGATCTCCGCTTAAAAAGCATAGAAGCATGTCTAACGATTTAGTAAAGTCGGGGGTTGTCGGTCTAAACAGCACCAGACCTTCAACAAGTTTTGAATCCATCCGTGTAGACTCGATTGCTCAGATTCTCGCTGAAGCCAGTTCTTACTGCAATGAAGGTCGACTCCAAAATTTGCACTGCCGACATTTTTGTTGGATAGTAAACCTAATGAGAAAGTTCGTTGCTGCATCATGACCTTATCAAGACATTTGATGTCAAAAGGGAGATTTAGACACGCTGTCATGCGACGTCTTTAACATCATGTTTGAACTTTGGAGGCAGAGATTTAATAAAGAACTATGAGCCGTACAGCGACATAGACCAACATTCTTCTAAAACGACTAATACCTGTAGAGCGTGTGGACGTAGACTCTCCGGTCTAACAAGGGAGATGGAAAAATACCCTTTTAGGTGGCGTACACAAGTAGATGGGAGTGCGCAACTGAACTGAGTTAGCTAAAGGCCGTGCTAACTGGAAAGCCTGTTAGTACATACATTTACGGAGGTTGCTACTTAAAGGTTCCGTCAAACAGATGCGTTTCATCGCCGCGTAGTACTATACATAACATATCCCCTGTCACACAGAGCGCGTTCTCAACGCCGCATTGAACTCACAGATTATTTTTCTGACGCGGAGCGGTGGGACTCATTTTTGTAGTGTCAAATGGAAAGATTAATCGAATGTGTAACCCATGTCTTTAAAATAATAATAGTTGGCGTAACAGGCGTGTAGACAACCTACTCCTTGTTTTGCTCCACAGAGGTATATCACTTTTATCTCGGAAAAGTGTTTGTCAAGGTGCTGGAAACACGTTGCAGAGCTGTGATCGAGTCACGATTAGATGAGCAGTGCGGTTTTCGTTCTGGTAGATGCACAACCGACCAGTTATTCACTCTCAGAATGCAGAAGGCTAGGGAGTATATGCTACACCTGTTTACGCATGCTTCGTAGGTTTGGAGAAAGCATACGACCGAATTTCTCGCGGTAAACTCTGGAGTGTATTACAGGAGTATGGAGTTAACGTTTCTCTCTTGAGAGCCATTCAATCTCTCTACACAAAATGTAAAAGCTGTGTTCGGGTAAGCGGCGTTAAATCAATACCTTACACCGTGGGCTTTGGACTTCTTGTCTCATCTCCTTTTCATTACTTATATGGACTGGATGTTACAGCGCAGTCTTGGCGAAGAACTTTTTGAATTGGGAGATCTTAGGATAAGTGATGAGAAGTTTAAGTATCTCGGGGTCTTATTCACGAGTGATGGAAGGAGCAATGCCGAGTTTTCCTGTAGGATTGGTCAGGCTGGGTAAATTTTGAGACAGCTTGGTCATTCTGTTATTAGGACTAAACTTGGTGTCAAAGGTAAGTTGTCAGTCTTTAATTCGGTGTTTGTTCCAACTCTTACCTAAGGTCATGAGGTTTGGGCAATGACCGAAAGAATAAGATCGCGAATACAAGATGCAGAAATGAGATTAATCCGTTGTATTGCAGAGATCGCATTAGATATACCAGAATACGTGAGGAATTCAATGTCGAGCAGCTACTTCTCCGGACGGAGCGTTTGGTTTGGTCATGTTAAATGCATGTTTCCAACTAGGATCCTACCACGTGCTATGGAATCCTTACCATCAGGCAGGCGTCCTCTAGGTAGACCTAGGATTAGATCAAGTCCACAAACTCTCCTCTACCCGTATGGGGATTGCCCATGATGATTTAGAGTGGATGGCAGAAATTCGAGAGCTATGGAGGGTCCACTTGAGCAACCTACACCCGCGACCGACCCACAACCCATTACTGCCCACCGTATGATTTAACATACGTTAAACTGCGTTGCAAAGTTTAACTTGTATTTTAACGGTGTCCCTTAGTAGACGGTAAAATTCAAATTTATTCAAAGGAAAAATGTTCAAAGAAAATAGTTTACTTCCGTATTACCTGTCATTTCTATTCAGTCATTCGTAACGACCAATGCAGTTGATGTAAAAAAATTAAAAGAAAACAAGTAAAAGTGTTATCATCGGCCTGGCCGATACTTTGATACCCTCCACTGCATAAAAGTCATGCAAAATGTTTGCCATTCGAGTTAGTATGTGTCTACTATTAGTTTTGTATGGTAGGTAGCAGAACTACTTTACCGACATAGACAATTTTCAATACCAACCTGACGACGCGACGGTTAAAAAAAGTCCTCTCACAAAATCTCATTCACCTAAGTCGATTCCTCTTTGGATGCTATCGTGCTTTCAACAGACAGAGATATATGGCTCAAATATTGGCTTTGTATGGGAGGTAACAGAACTACATGACCGACATAGCCCATTTTCTATACCAACCTGACGACGGTAAAAATAAGCCCTCACATCAAATTTCAATCGCCTAGGTCAATTCGTTTGGACGCTATCGTGCTTTCAACAGACAGACAGACAGACAGACAGACAGACAGACGGACATGGCTAAATCGATTCAGAATTTTATCCTGATTCAGAATATATATACTTTATAGGGTCTCCGGTGAATCCTTCTTGGCGTTACAAACGTAATGGCAAAGTGAATATACCTTCCTGCGGAAGGTATAAAAATGAAGAGATTGTGAGTAAACTGTGTGAACTTTTGTTCTAATCTTTTTCTAAACTCTTTTTAACTTCTACAAATCAATTGATAAATTATCAGTACACGTTAATAATTTGTTTTGCTATTCTTATGTGTTTTGTAAATTATATCAGTTATGAAATATTGATGTATGAAATTTCATACGTTGGGCAGTAGTAAGTGATAGAAACATTATTTTTCAGTTTCAATCCTGAAGTTGATGGAGAGGCGATTTTAAATATTTTAAATGAATTGGATGAAGAGGATACTGCTGGATTGCATATAAAGGAGGCAGATGAATTGGAATTAATTCTTACTGGTGCAGTTGATGGAGCAGATAGTGATACCGATGACGCTGGAAGTAATGAATAGTTAGATAGCCGGCAACTGTAGAGATTTAGGAAAAGGTATTTTGCGACAACATATTGAGGTAAGAGCAGTTAAGAATATATCGGATAAGGTTCAAGAAATAACGACGTTGGAGATTGTGGAAGATACGGACGATATTCCGACTTGCTCTCATACGACGAATACAATTCCTAAGCCACCAAAACGTGCTAAAGTATCGACAACAAAAAAAACAGATCATGGGCAACTAAAGACCTTGACAGCACATTGAAGTTTTCAGTGGAAGCAGAAACTGAACCTGAGTGCACTCATGAATGGCGAGAAAAAAAAATATGCCCCTATTGACGTCTTCCGTTTAATATTCGATGATGAAATTTTAGACAAGATCTGTAAGGAGACTAACTTATATGCCATGCAAAAGCGACAAGAATCAAAGATGTCTCCCGAAGAAATTTTGAAATATTTTCCGATATTACTTTTGTCTGGCTACAGCTCCAACACGCATAGACGAATGTATTGGGAGACGAGAGAAGATACTCACAACTCACTTGTTTCTTCTGCTTTGTCGAGGAATAGATTCGAACTTATTCACCGTTATTTTCATTTAAATGATAACAATCAGCTTGACCTCCAAGATAAATTGTATAAAGTTCGCCCTTTTATTGACCACCTAAACAAAAAATTTCAAGAACTTGCTAATACCTTTAGGAGCTAAGTTTTCACTTGATGAAGCAATGGAACCGTATTATGGGCACCATTATGCAAAACAGTTTATTAGAGGGAAATCCATACGTTATGGTTTTAAGTTCTGGAGCCTCAACAATTCAACAGGGTATCTTTTAAAATTTGAGCCATACACCGGAGCTGCAGAGGTGAAAACAAGAAGCAAGCCGCTTGGATCAACCATAACAGAAAAACTCTGCGTAAACTTTCTTCCTCTACATAGTACTGTCTATATCGACAACTACTTTAGTTCATTGCCACTCCTCGAATCGCTTAAAAGCGAAAAAATAAACTGCCTGGGTACAATTAGGAGTGATCGAGTGGAAAAGGCTCCACTAAAAGACTTAAAAAAAGAACCAAGGGGTTCACACCATGTGCTACAAGATAACGATAACCATATTACCCTGGTCCGATGGCATGATAATAGCCAAGTAACTATTGCCACTAATATTGAGAATGAGGCCGTTCTTGGTCAAGCGTCATGTCGTCGATGGGACAGGGTCGAAAGAAAGTACAAAATGATACCTCAACCAACTGTTGTACAAGAATATAACAGGTATATGGGAGGTGTTGATCTCTTTGACAGATTGAGAGGGAATCACAGAATACGAATAAGGAGCAAAAAATGGTATTGGCCTCTCATTCGATTTGGACTTAACGGAGCGGTGGTAAACGCATGGCTTCTTTACCGATCGATAGATAAAGATATGCCATTGCTTGAGTTCACCAGGCGTATTACATTGTCAGTGCTCACTGTCACTCAATTTGATCTTCCTAAAAGGGTTCGTCCGAAAACTTCCTCGCAGGTAAAATGACCAATTATATATTATGTACTTATGTTTTTACTGAAAGTAATCATAACAATTTAGATATTAGATGAAGTGAGATACGACGGAATAAACCATTTGGTGGATGAGGGTAAAACGCAACTCCGATGTGAACAGTGTGGCAAATGTGCAAAATTTATATGTACAAAATGTAATATTGGACTACACCCGAAGAAAATTGTTTCGCTCTTTTCCATCTGCGTCGTTAACTTTCGCAACCTTTGGCCTAATATTTCTTAAACTATATTTGATTTGTCAAGATATCTATAGATTTTATAATAATAAAACTCAAAGCAAACCTAAACAAAATCTTGACTTGTTAGTTCCCAGCGTTAACTTAACAAAAACACATATGCTCATATTATTTTTTCAAATTATCCTGTTTTACTTAAAAAGAACGATGAGGAGGTGCCAAAACATAAATTTTAACGAAAAATTACAAAAAATAATTTCTTGGACAAGCGAACAAATGAATAAATGAATGAATGGTTGTTAAGTATTTTTTTGCTGTCAAAATGAAATAGGCTTTGTTATTGTTATTTTGTTATCCAAACTTTTTATACATTGTTGTTTTTTTAAAACTGTCAAAACTCAAAAGAACATCGGTGTTCACTTTCTTGTGATGCTTACTGTATGTATGGAATCTGATCTTCCTGTCAGACAAAACAAATATTACCTACAAAAATTCAATATCAAATTCCATTTAGGTACCTAGGTTAGGTTATGTTAGGTTGAAGTGGCTGCCGGCAAAAGGCCGACACACTTAGACCAATTAGGTCCCTTGTGATACCACAAGAATCTATTAAAAATTTCGTCCTACTCGTTGAACCAGTTTGAGCTTCTGATGAAGCAAAGGAGACTACGAATGTCTATGTTTGTTAGATCGTTTAGATCGTTGTAGTAGGAGGCTCCCAAATGGAGATTCCGTTTACGGGAGAGTGCCGGACAGGTGCAGAGGAAATGCTGAATGGTTTCCTCCTCCTCTTCGTCCAAGCAGCTTCTAGGTACCTATATCCATATAAAAATAAAAACACGCTTTACATTCAATATCTAATAATAATTTGAATTACTGCATTGTTTGTATGGACCAATTAATATTTTTTCTCCATTCCAAAGCAAAGAGCAACCTAGAAAGTTTCTACAGAAAAATAAACAAGAAAAAAATAAAATCAAACAATTCATCTTTCTATAGCTACTCATCTCATACTGATTCCTCGTAAGCCATGTGGGGTTAATACTTGCTTGCATATTAATATCATGCGCATAAATCTTTAGAACAAATTCCCAGAAACTGTTTTTCCCAATAAAATAAGGATAGGTATGCATAGATCGAAAACAGACGTTAATTTCTATATAAGCATGTATTTCTATGAACTCCACCTGGCACAAAGCCTACCCGAAAAGTGGGGGTGAGAATTCACCGCCAACAACGACGAATATTCTAAAATTTTCTGTATACTCTGTACACCATGTGTGGTTGGCATGGCAAGTTAGTTTTCTATCCCTTGTCGCTGGAATCAAATAACCGGCAAAAAGAGAGGCTAATAACCTCTTTGGATCGAAAACTTCCAGACGCATGGCGGTGCGAGCTTAACCGAACCCTTCTGTCTCTACACTCTACCACTAGAGGAAAATCGGAAAAACACTTGGTATATAAATCTTCCCTTAACTTATTGTGTGTACGTAGTACAGATGTAGCGGTATTCCCGCGCGCGCTATAGTACGCATTCACAAGGCAAAGAAAGAGACAGACGACACACATACATAAACACTCTTGAAACCGGAGTATGCGATAAATAGCTACATGAGGGTGCAACATCCCTTACGATTACGACGCCGACGACGATATATACTCGTACAATAAGCGGAAATGCACGCAAAACCAACATTTTACATTCAACTCTAACCGGTACTTTTGATATACAGTTATGTATGTTTTTTTTTTTTTTTTTTTGAAAATTGATTACACTGTTTCTCTGTTTATACCTATAGCCGCCTTTATGTTGTCACACAGAGACACACAGGGCGTGTTACCCTCTGTCAATGTTTCGAGAGAAAGACGACATCATCGAAAAGCTCACTCCACGTCTACTGGGGTCACTGGCCGGGGGTGGGTACGATGTAAATAGTGTGAGCCCTATCAAATTTGCGCAGCTGTCGGAATTGATTTTCGAGAACAAGGAACTGGCGCATTCGGATATACAGAGACACAACTTCCAAAAATTATTGGGGATATTCCCGGTCGAGTCGAAAAGTTAGCCGCAGTGGCAGACAAAGATGATGAATATGCCTGCCCCCTGTATCTCTTATAGGTGTGTATGCGTTTGTAGTCAAACGAGTAGACAGAATAGGAGTTTTGTGTCCAATTAGTTTGGATTAGAAGTATACAGAAGAGCGTCAACTTTTATCCCGCCATTATTATCATTCCTCAAAAAAACTTTTAATTGCAATCAAGTTCGAATTTCAATTGTTTTAACTAAAATCTGAAATTCGAGAGAAAGTTTCGTTAGATTTTCGGGCCCGTCTATGTTGACGGTTTATGGAGGAGAAGACTCATCTACAAATTATATGAACAGTTTTGGTCTGGAGGTATTTGTTCGACCAGCAATTATTGAGAAGGCAATTGATTTATTATTGAATCCTTTTTAAACCATTTGATATTTAGATTCATTTCAATAATTTTCGCAGAATGATAGATGTTTGACAGAAAACAGCTGACTTCGAAAATGAGAATTAGGCCAAGGCCACGCGCTCGGCGGCGAAAATCTGAGCGGCAATCATGTGGCCATTTATCAAGCAGCAATTCTTGAGCCATTAGTTGTGAAAATGACGTTGTCGGGTGCTGCTCGCCGCATCTTTTACAAGAAAGTCATTTCAACATTTACAGAATTAAGTTTAAGAAAAAGATTTGGTGTTCATCCAATAAACCGAAAAAGATCAGTTTATGGCGAATTCCACCATTTGTATAACAATCTTCGACAACATGAAGACCGATTCAGGCAATATCTGCGTATGTCAATACAATCATTTGAAGCTTATTGAACTTCTGAATTTAAAGTTCCAGAATTGAAAGCTGAGCGACGCCGCTCTGCCATTCGGATTTTGTGAAGCACATTTTTCATATTTCGTAGCGTACCATTCATTCATTCATTTTCTACGAATGGATTCCGTGATAGTTAGTAAGTTAGTTAGTTAACAGTGGCTCTCGGTAAGAGAAACACTTAGGCCGTTTGTCAGAGCCCATTGTGCATCTGTGATAGGGCTGAATATACTTTTTCAACGTAGGTTGTTAAGCGCTGTATTGTACCGGGGGCTTATTCCCAAATGCGCGGCGGATCGCTTTTCATGGCGGATTGGTATTTTTATATTTCCAAAAGCGATTCGATCCATTCAAAGCGATAGCTATTGTGAGGATGGCTGGCAATAAATCCGCCAGCAATCCGTCACCTGAATAGCTATCGCTTTTGACAGGAAATACAAAAATACCAATCCGCCATGAAAAGCGATTCGCCGCTCATTTAACGTGATTGTTGTCGGATTCGGTAAATGTTGAGTTAAAAGCAAAGTTAAGAACGTTGTTCAGCTTATCTTAATCAAGCTTCATTTCCAGTATTCGACGTGTTTGAATAGTTCAGCAGAGAGAATGGAGTTCAGGTTATCTCAATTGGTCTTATACCCTATTCACACCAAGCCGAAAACTGGGTTTTCGCGAAAACAGTCGAAAACTTCCTCGAAAACATACGTTTTCCCATACATATTGCAGTTTTCAAAACGAGTTGTTTGAGGTCGTTTTCCATGAAAACGCCACGAAAACGAGTACAATCGTTGGGTTGTTGAAGCAGACACACCTTTTGCAACATTCAGCGAGCTCAGCAAAACTGCTGACAGGATGTGAGAGACTGAGTGAGAGTGAGAGTTTTTTTTTGTTATCTTTGCATTGCATCATAAAGAGCAAACTAGGTACCTGCCACTGCCACAACTAAATGGTATTTTCAGATGTTTTGATTTTTAATGTTGCTTATGTTAATTATTTTATGCATTTAACCATAAGTTAACGATTATCAAGGAACTTTATTTAATTTTCTTTGTATATTATGTCAATACGAGCGAAGTTTAGTAACTAAAATAAAAGTCTAGTCGCCACAAACATGTCATAGCTAGTTTCACAGCTAATTGAAACGTCAAACGAAAACGAGTTGTTCGGTGTGAATGCATCTACGAGTTTTCTAAACTTTTTTGACGAAAACTCGGTTTTCGGCTTGGTGTAAATAGGGTATTACGGCCACAATTGCAGAAGAAGAGCTGCGAAGCGTATAAATCCGTCAGTAAAATTAAAATTTAATTAGTTTTTTTTTTGAACGCGAATTAAATGATGTGGACTGCGAATAAACTTTGACAATTCGCGCCAAGGGTGTTTTCGTTCGCGGCAAAAAGTTCGTAATTCGAAATTTTGTTACCCAAACTTGTTTTCTTAATACATTTGATTGGATAATTAATTATCCTACTCTTGGAATAAGTGTGGAATTTTTTGTTCTTAAATGCATCAAAAGTGGTTTGTCCGTTTCATAAATTCGTTCGTTCGCTCTCATGTGAATGGTCTTTGGCTATCTTGTTGTGCGCGCGCATAATTTTATTCATTAGAAGTCGGTCACTTGAAAACTTAAGTTTGTGCTGGAGCCAATGTTTCTTCTTCTTTTAAATTGTAATTAGTTTTAGTCTCTATTTAAATAAAATATAAAAAACTTAAATTATGTGGTTTACTCGACGAAACAAATGTAACTACCAACAACCTATATTGGTTATAAACTTATGTTTACGAGTTGTATTTAAAAGCATAAAAGCAAAACAACATTGTAAAACACAGATTGCTTACATACTTTTCTATCTCGTTCCAGAACATTTATTTGGGTCATTTAACAGCATACAGGGGACGCGCAATTCGACTAACATCAAATTTACAGCCGCTGACTTACAGAGGACTAATTGCTGACCTATGGCGCATAGCCGCATATAGTTACATACTACAATGGCAGACGTTCCGTGATATATGTACAAGCACATGTTAGTAAACACAGTCAAAGGTCTGTTCCTTTACTTTTGTAGTAAAAATGGAAAAGACTGTTAAAATGACAATAGTGGAGATGAATTCTCTCTCAAAGAGAGAAACTTACGAAAACGTTAGGGAACGCTTCTTCTTCTGGACGGTTCTAGACTACCAACAGAAAACGACATTAAATTGTTTGTCGCTGGGAAAATGATTGTCAATTCAAAAACAAGACTAAAAAAAAATGCTCTTTATATGGTTTTTACTTTTCGACTAGTTTTTCAAGTAGCTAGGGTCATAGATAATGACAGAACCTGTGAAATGCTGCAGATAACAGTTAAATCAAAATAACTTCGTGTATATTTTCGAATTAATTAATTGCAAATTATTTTAAAGATTCCAAGTTCGGACTGCGGCGACGGATTCTATGGGACTGTTCGCTACTGCCTAACCTAGCTTTTGTCGACATTTTATCGTAAATTTGGAAAAAATGATAAAATTAAACGTAAGAAAGAAAATAAATCAGAAATTTTGGTTTTCAGCTTTAGTTGTGAAGACTTTTGTACATTCTTTTAGAAAATACAAGTTTTCGAATAAGGAGGAGAAATAATAAAAAAAAATGTTTAAAAAGGAGAAAGGTGTCAAAATTCCACAAATTCTCATCGGAATGATTACACCCGATAGCGCATTTTTGACAATAAATAAAAATAATATAAACATTGAAATGAAAATATGTATAAATGGCCGCGTTCCATTGACCGTTAGTCATCTAGCACATAATATCCCTGATGGAGGAACGCTGGCGCTAGAGATCTAGCGGCAGCGGCAAAGTGACATTAGAACCAATTTAAATTCCTCATGCCCTCATGCCGCATATTTATTAATACACTGTAATTTAAATAAACAACTACAATGTATATTAATTACATAAAAGTTTGAAAAGACTTCTGCACTTTCACTTTTGTTTTGACAGTTCGTTATTTTTTTTTAATCTAGCAGTTCATTTTGCGCTAGATTGAAAAATTTCCTACAAAAGGATATTTCACAATATGCGCTAGAGCTCTAGCGCAAATGCTGAAATGTCAGTTTTTTTATATGGAGTTTGGCATGCCTCTAGTCATCTAGCGGTCAATGGAACGCGGCCAATGAAAATGAAAATAAAAATTTGACGTGTCGACTCACATGTTGTTACACGACTGATCACTTTATTGTCTTTAAAAACAAAGCATCCTTCACAAACTTGACTGTAACTAACTGTTTGTGTATAACTGTCGATCTGGGTGTAAACCATATTTCCTAAAAATCAGTAATAAGATGGTAACGAAGACTTTCAAATGAGGATCAGACAAGAACTACTCGTTTGTAACGTGTTTTAAAGAAAAACCTTACCTTGTCGTCCAACGATCTCGGCAACATGCTCTGAACTCGGTACTGGAACACACTCAGTCATGTTTTGTGATTTTTTAGAACGATCTTCTAATGGCATAATGTTGTTAGCATATTGATTAAGGGTTGTTGCCGCTGGTAGACCGCTTCCTGTGTGTAAGACTCCTGATGGATTTGCCAAGCCACAAATTTCGAATTGACTATGAAGTTGTTGTGGCTGAATTTGTGGCTGGAGCTGTTGCTGCTGTTGTTGTTGTTGTTGTTGTTGTTGTTGTTGTTGCAGATGGTGTGTAAGATGTGCGTTGTGGTTCTGCTGTTGCTGCTGATGGTGTTGCTGTTGTTGACGCTGCGCATGTCCATGACCGTTATTAACTGCAGCAACGACAGCCGCAGCCTGCATTGCATCCGATAATCCAACCATTGACAACTCTAATGCTAGCTGAAGTGTTCGCGGATCTTCAATTAACGTTGTATTGCTACCTCGGCTACCACCACTACCGCCACCGGCGCCACTAAGATTGCTCACGCCGGACAGTGATGAAATCCCACTACTGTTCGATGGGCAGCTACCTAAGCCAACGTGGTTTGTGGAAGACGCTGGTGAACCGGACAGCGATGGGGTTCCCATTGAACTATTCGGATTTGATTGGGGTGATGACGCAATCGATGATCCTCCCGACAGATTTGATGACGATGATGATGCTGACGAGGATACTGATGAAGATTGAGAGTTCCCATTTATAATCGACTGTGGTGAACTAACAACTGATTGATGTTGTTGCTGCTGCTGCTGTTGTTGTTGTTGGTGTTGTTGTTGGTGGTGGTGATGGTGTTGCTGTTGCTGATGATGTTGTCGAAGTTCTGCAGCAGCAACGGCAACTGCTGCTGATACGGCGGAAGCTGATTGTGATGTTGGCGGTGAATTAACGCTGACATTTGTAGAGAATGATGTTGCTCCTGTACATGAACCACCGACACCTACCGCCGAACGTTCCAAGTCAGAATAAAGTGTTGTCATTGTTAGTGTTTCTTTTTTTTTTACCTTTTTGTATTATAAAATATTTGTTTCACTCTTATTCTAAGAAAATATATATATTCTGTTCTCTTTGATTTTTTTTATTTAACAGCGAGGATTGTTTTGATTTTTTATTAATAATAAATTTATTTTGTTGTTTTTCGTTTGCAAGTTGGTTTCTCTGTATTAGATTGAGTTTTATTGTTTAAATGTTATTAATTTCTGTTCTGAAAAGAAAGAAACAAACAAACAAATTGGTTGGTTTTTAAAGGATTTAAAAAAAATAAAAACTAAGTAAATGTGTACTGCTGCAATATGGGAAGAAATCGGTCGTACAGCGGCTCTGTTGTGCAGCAAAATATAAGCACCTCAAATACCTCGAGAGAGCAATGGATTGAATTATTTATTTAAATTACGTTTCGAAACAAAAAAAAACTGCGATCTAGAAGCAACTGAATCCAAAAGTATATACCCTGCTGTCCTTGAACTGGTGTACCAACCCCTTTGTAGATCGACGAAATCTTTGAGCAACTTATTGCTCTCGTTTCAACTAAACGAAATAGAGGAACGTTTCAGATTTACGCAAAAACCGACTCGAAAACTGGACTGTTTCGGTCACCCTCTATCTTTTTCCGAAGACAAACTGTCATCCTTTCGACGTAGTGCAGACTACTCAGCGGAACTTTATAAATTCGGTGGTGATGTTTCGGTAGGGAGCATGCACCGAATAATCAACCAAGTATGGGTGGAAGAAAACATGCCCGATGACTGGACTATCAGCTCCATATGCCCCATCTACAAAAAAGGCGATCCTATGTCTTGCAAGAACTATCGAGGCATATCCCTGCTTAATGTCGCATACAAGATCTTAAACCTTTCTGAAACACACTAATCGGCACGTACCAGTGTGGCTTCCTGCCCGGCAGATCGACTATAGACCAAATTTTCACACTGAGGCAAACGCTAATACAAACGGGAACCCCTTTTTGGTACCAGTCGTACCAGCAGTAGGGGGGATTGCTTCAATCAAGCTTTTCTGCTCGCACCAATATCTCTCTTGTGGACGGGTTTGTCAAGGGAAACTAACTGGAGCAGACTGCTACTGTACCCTACGCCCGCCTCCTTCTATGTGGTATCACTGTGGACCTATGAATATAGTCTAAGTGCGTCCTTTTAGGAAATCCACCTAACCAACCCATTTATCTCAAAACTACTAAAATGGAGATGCGATAAAGCTATCTACTAATTTTTTTACATGCTGTCGTCAATATGACGTCAGAACAGTTGTCTACACACAACTTTAGCACACAAACTGATGTCATTTTGACATCAGTACTATGTTAAGAATTGACAAGATTTTCACATGTGTAACAGTAGCACAAGAACATGTCCATCTGAAGTTTCCTCAAAGCCAAAAAGTGTGACGATTTATTATTATTATTATTATTTATTAAACAGTAAAAATAAATTACAATTTAACTTAGTAATTTTACAGCACTAGCTACATAGGCCTTCGGCTATGTGACGATTTTTTTTTTACGTTTTGAACCCTTTGCAGTTTGTTAGGAACAAAAAATATGAATCAGCCATTAAACAGCATCATTCGTATGTTAACAAGTATGTATTCTCAGAGGAACTCAGCATACATAGTTCAATTAGGCTCCCTGATTACTGTAAAGTTTTCCAAGCTGAGGTACTGGCGGTCGCGGAAGTGCCAAGCATGGTATCAATAATGGCTACCATATTTTTATTGACAGCCAGGCGGCTATCAAGGCCATCTCTACTAATGAGATAAAATCCAAACTAGTTCGCCGCTATAATACGAATCTCTGCTGGGTTCCTGGACACAGTGACATAATCGGCAACGAAAGGGGTGACGAACTGGCAAGAAAATGTTCTGCAATGGACCTAGACCAGGCACTTCACTCGATCAAACCACCAATCTGTAGTCTCAGAAAGCGAGTGAAATACAAGATCCGAATGAAAGCCAATATCAGGTGGAAAACAATAACCACCTGTGACATATCACATAAGATGTGTACGACAATGTAGGACCAACAAACGTTTGCGATATGAGAGAATATCACTGTCTAAGTTGGTTGGCGCCCTCACCGGTCACAACCTTCTAGAAAGCCATGCAATGAAACTAAATCTTAAGAATGACGACATTTGTAGAGGCTGCGGTGATGAAGAAGTGGTTAGTGTGGTGGTCTACTGTGCGAGGGGGATCCCAGGTTCGATCCCAGGAAAAACACAAATTACATCTTTAAGTTTTTTCTACTGCGCCACCTCTCGCGAACGTCTGAGAAACAACCGAGAGTATGACTATCATGAAAAAGCTTCTCAATTCAGCCGTTCAGACTCAGCATAAAATTGTAGGTCCCTTCCATTAGTCTGGCGGGCGAATTTGCTCTAACTAAACCCT
Organism: Cheilosia soror; assembly: GCA_949372485.1. NCBI lineage: Eukaryota > Metazoa > Arthropoda > Insecta > Diptera > Syrphidae > Cheilosia > Cheilosia soror. The sequence continues at coordinate 3,900,410 of OX443565.1, read as the reverse complement.
ATCGCAAGCCTTATATTTAACTCAGGTATCAAAGGCGCTAACATCCATAGTTAAGCAGCTATAAAAGGACTTAGCTCACACACTATTGACTCCAATTCAGTACTACACTGCTTCACTTAGTTTCAGGAACAAAACCAGATTATAGTGGGTCACCGGACATAAGGGGATTGAAGGTAACGAGAAGGCTGATGAACTAGCCAGAAAAGGCTCGGAAACCCCTTTCATTGGACCTGAACCTTTCTGTGCAATCCCCAAATCAGCTATAAATCTGGCTATAAAAAGCTGGGAACAAAATGAATGTATTTCACATTGGGAAAACATCCCAGGCCTAAGACAGGCCAAAAGAGCTATTCAGCCCTTCAAAGCAGATGACAATAAGATACAAAATCTTCGTAGGCATGTTATCAAAAACTTAGTCGACTACCTAACGGGTCACCACGGTCTGCGATATCACCTAAATAAAATGCATTTGGTCGACTCACCAGAGTGCAGACTATGTCTAGAAGAAGACGAAACAGCCGAACACATATTACGTGAATGCCCGGCCCTTTACGGTATAAGAAGGAAATAATTTTTCAGTGAAATAATGAGTACCAAAGAACTAAGGAAATCCTCTGCTGAATGTATTATCAGCTACATTAGGAAAGTAGAAGCGCTACTAACCTGGGGGCTTATTCCCAAATGCGCGGCGGATCGCTTTTAATGGCGGATTGGTATTTTTGTATTTCCAAAAGCTGTCAAAAGCGATAGCTATTCAGGTGACGGATTGCTGGCGGATTTATTGCCAGCAGTCCTCACAATAGCTATCGCTTTTGATTGGATCGAATCGCTTTTGGATATATAAAAATACCAATCCGCCATGAAAAGCGATCCGCCGCGCATTTGGGAATAAGCCCCCTGAACAGAAATCCGACGCCAAGCGCAATAGACCTTTTAGGTCGAAGTGCATCTTAATGCTCCGGCAAGTCAGAATTAAAACAAAAAAAAACCCTATGGAAACTTTGTAATGCTTCTCAGTCTCTGTCGCCTTTGAAACTGAACTGTGTAAGAATGGGGCTATAAAGTGGTACACATCCTTACGATCTTTTTGGTTGAATAATGTTGCAGGGTAACTTGGTCTAAAGATGTTGCTCATCATATCGGTGTTTTTGCCAGCTAAGAAATATGTTCTGTGTTGAGATGCCAGCGCTTTACTAACAAATCTATATATATAAAAATCATGGTCAATTGTGTTTGTCGATAATGTTCTCTGTAATGCGTGAACCGATTTTGATTCTGGAAATTTCCCATGAAAGGTAACGTTGATACCATGGTTTATAAGTTCATACGGTCTTTGTAGGTTAATTGGTTCATGAGTTATAGGGGCTTGGCAGCTCCCATAAAAAAATGCATTCAAAATCTTATTCCTCGAAAACCACTGAATAGATTGAATTCAAATTTACATACAATCTTAGGTATCGGCCCAGGAGTATTCCTGTGAAGATTGGTCAACATTGGACAAAGGGGCGTGGCACCGCCCATACAAAAAAAAAAATTAGAAATCTTATTTTCGAAAACCACCAAATTGATTGAGTTCAAATTTACGTACAATCTTAGGTATTAGGCCAGGAGTATTCCTGTAAAGATTGGTCAAAATTGGACCTAGGGGCGTGGCACTGCCTATAAAAAAACAACATTCAAAATGTAATATTTCGGAAACCACCGAATAGATTGTGTTCCTGTGAAGATTGGTCAAAAATAGATAAAGGGGTGAGGAGGCGTTTATTCTTCGACAGTCATGGGAGCTACAGTTTCGCAAATTTTTAACATTGATGCGCATTATCCTGATAGACAAGAATATTATGTAGGCAATACGAATCCTAAAAAACCAAGTGTTGTGAATACAGCAGGGCATTACAATAGAAACTGTTTACCATTGATTTAAATGAATTTGAAATTGATTTTTATATTTTCATATTTTGTACTACGAAGTGTGCAGGGGGTTCGCTATTAGGTTCGCTTGGGGAACTATTTTCTCCAATAGGGCGGTAAACACATTTTTCAGAGATACTAACTTCTCCTTAGGTACTTTTTTAGGTAGGTTACCTGCGCGACATATAAACATAACATAACCTAACTGACTGAAGGAATCTCTGTGTTCCTGGGGACTGCGGGAACAAAGCCGCAGACAAAAGCTAGTCATTAAATAAAAATATAATTTTCTCCTTGAAATCCACACGACAACAACAATCATTAATTAAACAAATTTAATGTTATTGCTGGTGTTAAATCTGTTTTTTTCAAAAGTTTTTCAGTGACAATTCTCAGGGTAAAATTTCGTGTTCGACATTAAACTGAATTTCTGGGGGTTCTTTGGGTTTATTGGCAGCCACTAAAATTCGCTGACAGTTCTTAGTGCGCACTAGGGCGTACTGGGGCTGGCCACGTCGAACAAACCTACTAATCAACATTCGCCTAAAATGCCAATGTGACACCAACGACTTCACAAATTCAGACTTGAGATTTGAGAAACGAATGAGGAGGGCTGTGGTCGAGGAACATTCTTCCATGCAACACACAACGATCAAGTAATAATGGTGTCGAATGTCGGTTCAGTCTTGACATTTGTAAAGCAAACAGGATAACTAATGGAGTAAACATTAAATATTATAAAAAGTTTAGTTGAGGCCACTTAAATGTTTTTATAATGTTTTTACAAACAGGATAACTATAATTTGTGCGAATAAATTAACGATATACCTACTCTTCAAAAGAACACGAAATAATCGTACCGATGTTTTTGTTGAACAACTGTTCAGTGATTTTGGCGTAATTTGCAATTCGGGCAACTTTTCCAAGCAGCCTGCCCTTCAATGACGCATTTATTCACCGAACTCTTAAAAGACTGCATTAAAAAACGGACCAAGCTCTGGAAGGTCTTGCACCTTTTGTTCGACCGAAAATATTCGGCTTTCTACATGGATAGTACAAAGCATCGACATCGACCAGAAAACGCAACTGGCCATGTCACACATATCTCTCGAACGCTTTTTGTTAAGACTTGAAGATTTTTTTTCACAAAGTGCAGTCAATCAGCTGACGGATGTTGATTGTGAAATCTCTGCAAAGAAGTGTACGATTTTGCATAATAAAATAATCACAGGGCGGCGAGGCCCATTTCTATCGATGTGAATATGTGAAGAAAACCAAATTGGGGCACCGAAAAAGCACGAGTAATGCACGAAGTTATTAAATTCACTGTGTCATTGAACCATTTTTTTAACGGCGAGGATCAAATCAATGGCGATAAAGAGCCATGCCATGAGTAATGAATTTTTCATTCCTCAATTGAATGATTTGGAGCTGGAAGATACATGTCCAGAAAGAGCAACGGGCAATACTGCTGTGACGCTTCACATTTGCCTGATATTGGGTTTCGGCGATTTACACTTTTTATTCGTTTCGAGATTTAATCGGCCCTATCTTGGTATCCGGTCCGAAAGAAAAATTCTCCGATTTTGTACGATTCATTTCATTCATTCATTTTCAATGGTCCGCTTGTCCATTAAGTGGGTCGCGGGTGTAGGTTGCTCAAGTGATTTTGTACGAATCGGAGAATTTCGCTTCAAGCTGTTCGGAACATTTCTCCGACGAAACGTAACGCATACCGGCCGTCTACGTTTCATTCCGATGGGTTGCGTTTTTTGCACCTGGTTTTGACAGCCACACGTCAATTTCTCTCCGATGGTCTCCGACATCTGTTCATCGCGGAAAGATTTTAGTGAACAAAATGCGTTAATGCACGTTCGGAAAACGGATACTATGAACGTAAATTCCGTATCCGACTTAATTTGCGTTGCGGAGAAAAGTACTCTCCGAACGGATACCATGATAGGGCCGATTATTCATCAATACAATGTCCTACGGACACCAAATTCCGCATTGCATCAAAAAACTAACTTCAAATCCTGGTTTAACAAAGAATGCAAGCGCGTTACCGCAGCGAAAAACAAGGCTTTCCGTGAATGGCGGTCAAACCCTTCGGAGCAAAAAAGATCTGAATTTAAATTCTTCGGCGAAGACAACTTACAACGAAAGAGTCACTAACAAAGTAATTGGATGTCCTAATGCGCATCCTTGTCCATGGCAAAAGCAATCAGTAATAACTTTAGTTGCTCTTCCTTTCCACCACTAGTAAAAGAAGACGGCACGCTAGCAATAGCACCTAAAGAAAAGACAGATCTTTTCGGTAGCATGTTTTCAGAGAATTCCACCCTAGATTCTGCACAACTAGAGCCACCAAATACCCCGTGGTTGCAAACATCGATGGCAGAAGTGAACTTTATGAACTAGATTGCAATAAGGCAACTGGACCCGACGGAATCCCGGCTATAGCTCAAGAGCTGTGCACCAGAACTTGCACCTGTACTATGTAAGCTGTTTGGCATGTTGTACTCCCAGAAAACGTTTCCTTCTTGCTGGAACACCACTCGCATTCAACCTATTCCAAAGAAAAGAAAGAAATGTCTGCCACAAAACTATCGTATAATAGCGTTGTTTTCAATGCTCTCAAAAGTAATGGAAGAGGCAACAAATGTCGAAGCAATTAAATATCTAGAAGGCCACCGAAAGGATCTCGGAGCCGTCGTTCGACTGTTAAGCTACGTAACGCACTTATGGACGCAGGCAATTGAGCAATTCGAGCAGTTCGACTTATTGGAGACCATACACTCAAATCGAATCTACAACCGTTGGTGAACAGAAGACAAGTCGCTGACCTTTCATTGTTCTATAGGTACTTCCATGGTAGATGTTCCGTGGAACTCGAAAGACATTATCGCTCGAAAAGCGACTTTTGGGCGCCCCACAAGACAGGCAGATAATGCTCATCATGACCATACAGTACAATTGACAACCGCGAGGACATCAATTTTGTAAAACTCCTTCAGGACAAGCAAACTATGGAACTCGCTTCCTGGGGATATATTTCCAGAAGACTACAATTTGCAGCAATTTAAGTGCAGAACTAACATACACCTGCAAGCATCCCGGGGCGCTGATGAAGCGTTATGAGTTCGCCTTTCCCCAGAGACTTATTTAAAAAAAAATATACATATATCCATCAATACAATGTCCTACATGTTTTTATCCGAATACGTACACCAACAAATGTTGCATTCCCACCAGAAATTAAGGATTCAATTTCAGGTAAACCTCCATTGAAACTAAGAACTGACATTTTTTGTTGCAACTATATTTCTGCTTAAATCCTTGCAAGCGGCAAAAACCAAAAAATGAACTGCTCCAATATTTTACGTGCTTAAAAAAAATCAATTATTTTTCAACATCCAGAAAAACACCACAAAATGTTTGGAAGACATTATACAGTCTGAAAAAAGCCCTCCAAGGGTTGGTAACACAATGAGCTATTGTTGTAATTTAGGAATTTATTTATTTTTCTGCAAATTCACTTCGATTGTTTGTAGAAAAATTCGAGATCAATTACATTTTAAGGTAACTCCCAATGATACCGTGCCGGCTAGTAGAAGTAAACAAATTGAACCGCTCATTGCCTACGCCTAGAACTTACATTTGTACAAAAAAAAAAAACATCACACACCATAACACGGCAAAATTTCTAATCACAAAGTTCACTATCCTTTATGTTTCCGCTGCTTTCACAAACACAAATACAATATTGTACTACACGTCTACGGTCATTCACTTTGATCTCGGCGCAAAAGCCTTGCTTCTATTGGATTCTTAATTACTACCAATTGCACAATGTTTTGATTATGATAGAGTCCTTTGGATTTCAATTTCCAAATGAATACAATACCGATGTAGTAGAATTAATAAAAAAAAAGCTTTTACTACGCACCATAAATAAATTACTACAAAAAGCACAATCAGACGACCAACGACGGTTTACCGGTTAGTACACATTTATAAATATGTATTTTACAAGATGAGAAAGATAACCGAACCAAAAAACCAACCTCTCGCACTACTACAGTATACATTTGTGTGCACGCCCAAGCAACAATAAACGCCCAAAGCAAATAAAAAAAATTCGACCAGCGTCCTTCGCCGACGAAAGTTAAAATCAACTGACGACATATCCTGAATCCTGATTTCCTGGGGCTGTGCGAAAGCAACCAACTGGCAATACAATCAACACACTAAACACACACACGCAAAGGTAACGGTAGCCGCATTTAAAAGCATCCAGCAGACAAAGAAGGGCAAAACAAAAAGGGGGGTTGTTTCACTTCATACACAGTTATCTATGACGAGAGTCAAGCAAGGATAAGGAACCAAGAGAACCCATACACTCAAACGCAACCACACATCGCAAAAGGAAGGACGCAGTCACACAGTCAAAACGAGAACTCTAGAAATTGAAACTGTGCTTGTGCGATCCACACCAACTGTCGCAAAAAAAAAAAATACATGAAAAAAACTTTCAACAAAAGAAGCAAGAGAAGCTGCTGCTGCTGTTCAGGCGAAGGAGATGTGAAAATCAATTATTTCCCTCAATAAGCGGCACAACAACACAATGCTCCTTCAGCCTTGTGTTGCAATAAACACGAGCCAAAGGTGGTATAGTCACACATACCAAAAGAAATCTTCATCGGTAGTTGGTTGGTACTCGGTCGTCCTAGCATTCTCTAACTCTATAAGGAATGCACATGTATGCATAAGAACAGCTATGGGTTGCATACGGATAGGATTGAAAATGAGATGTCCTTTTTGTCTCCTTTTCTTTGGCAACGACGTCTACCTGAACTCAATTAGGGATGTGAACAAACTCAAATTGCGCTTCAGGAATGCGTACGGTAAATGCTACACACACACACACCGACACTCGCCTCTGACTGTTCATTGAATTCGATCAAAAACATCAGGAAAAGGAGAGAACAAAAAAATTTAGACACTGATCGTGAGGAAATTATGGCCAGATGGCATATTTTTTTACGTGCTTGTGTTTGTTATTATTTTGTGATGGAGAAAGTGCTGCAGAGACACTCAGACACAGCGAAAGAAAGGCAAAGGATCAGATGTTTCATTATTCTTTTCAGAATTCCTACTTTAGGAAAATTTGTTTTGCTGTTTTCTTTTTTTTGTAATATTTAAAAAGGCAGATGTTTTGTGGCGGTTTACGGAACGACAGACGGCTGCTCGTAGAGTGGTGAATGACGAAAACTAAAATCAGGCTGACATGATTATAAAAAAGGGACCTGAATATAGATCAAAGATCACCCTTACCCAGCTAATAAGAAAAAAAGGAGACATGCATGCAGAAGGTTTTATGTCTGATGGAATTATTCAAGCGTTCATTGACATTTTGTTTTTATATGAGGAAAATTGTTCAGAAACAGAAAAAAAAATAGATACAGGTGAGCGGGAGCAGGACTAAAGGCCCCGACCCATAGAATCCGTCACATCCGTTGCGGCAATGTTTTCGACTGACAGGTTGATAGAATACACAGTAGCTTATGGAACGTGACCCATAAGCAACGAACGTGCCGGATGCGACGGATAAAGTAGGTTTACTTTCTACTTTTCTGTCCGTCGAACCGTTGACAGTTGGCAGAGCGTGAGAGTAAGCATTTTCATTGGTGGAAATATAAGATAATGAGAGAAACTGTCTCTCATATATCATCCGCTGTCAACATATGCGACGTATTCTATGGGACTGTTCGTTCCGTCGAATACGCCAATCCGTCGACGCAACGGATGCGACGGATTCTATGGGTCGGGGCCTTTACACAGTCATTTTTAATTAAGACAAGCAACCTTATGTCATGCAGGGATCGCAATTACCTACCTACAACAATATTTTCAAAATCGACGATGATAAGGTAGGTACGCTGAAGGGGTATAATTTAAGCAAAAAGTAATTTTGATAGAAAACTAAATTTTTTTATTAGAAAGCTTACATTTTTTTGATTCGTAGAGTACCTACCTATACAGATTGGGGTTATGTGTGGAATAGCAACCTCGGATAAATCTTTTCTTTTCTATGACCGTTTCACATAAATGTGGTTGAATTAAATTCACCTATCGCGAATAATATTTCCTCGGGAATGTTTCCCATTCAGCAATTTGATTTACATTGCTGACAAGGGAAAAAATTTCATCGGAATTTATTCGCGATAGGTAGGTACCTACCCCTAATTAATACACCTCCCAATTTCCTCTTTCAAGGTGTTGGTGGTCGAGGTCTTGTTCGCATAGACCTTTGACTTCAAAAAAACTCGAGCATTTTCGAAGAAGAATGGTCCGATAATGTCTCCTGCCCAAAATCCACAGGAAACAGTCACGCGTTGTGGATGCATTTTGTTTTTTTAACAATTACCTACTCGCGGGTTCTCGTTCTGAACCCCAAATGCGACCATTTTGACGATTAACGAAGCCATCAAGATGAAAATGATTTTTTTTTTGTTTTTTCGAAAATTGTGGACTGTAGAGCTGACAAACCTTCATTATTTTTAAAATATTGCTCAACAATGAAAATGCGTTGTTCTTTCGTATAGCGTTCAATTTTTACTAACTCCGAACTATCAGCTGTCACATTGTTATCTTATTTTTCCGTTGGCATCACTGTACTCAAATTAAAATTTTGCATGGATTATGAGACACCCTTTACACACCTTTAGTTTAGCAGGGGTTGAATGGAGATACGACCAACTAACATTATCTCAAAATTAACTTCCTTTATGCACAGAGCTCCAATGCCTTTCATATTGCCTATGTAAATCGGCGTTCCGAAACAATTAGGTAGCTAGAAAATGGTCATTTAAGAATTAGGAGCTAATATGTAGTAGGTACCTGATACAAGAAGCAACCAAAACAAACCTTCTCAACTTTCTTCTGAAAGAAACAAGTAAAGCAGAGGTAGGGTTCCCATAAATAATTTAAAGTATGAAGTTATCGAGCATGGAAATTCCGGACTTTCCCGGACAAAATAGGATCTAAAAAAGAAGAGTGCCTACAACACTAGGACCAAAATGCCGTACCTACAACTTCGGTAGCTACTTCATGCTTTAAGGCCAAGTGTCATTTGCGCTGAGTAATTATTCTCATACTATACATACATGGACTACTAGTGAAATGTCAGTTCCATACAGAAAAATTAAGCAAACATAAGCACTAACCCTTTTGGTTCAGTGCGGCGAAAGCATGAAACCTCTGCGCGCCATTGCTATGTATTTACATAAAACATAGTGCCATCCATTGTAGAAATATTGCAACTGCAGAAAATAACGACTTATTAAAATTATTTCGAACTTTCTATAACAAGATGGCACACTTAGAATTAAGGTGCCAGTACACGATATGTAGCACGCCTCATATATATGTGGCTCTGACGTCAACAGAGAGTGCACAAAAAGAGCTTGTACACGGCATGTACCCATTGGAACCTACATATATATGAGGCGTGCTACATATCGTGTACTAGCACCTTTAGAACTAAAACAAAATCACACGAATTTCTCGATGACATTTGAGTGTTTTCGCTTCTCTCCACCGCGGAGCAAGAGTACAGTACTATTCACATGAGAGCGAGCGAACGAATTACTAAAATGCGAACAAACCATTTTTGATGCATTTATGAACAGAAAATTTCACATTTTACTATTTCAAGTCGGAGGATAATTAATTGTTCCATCAAAATATACTAAGAAACCAAGTTTAAAAATAGTCTTAATAACGAAATTTCGAAATCCAAATTTTTTGCCGCGAACGAAAACACCCTGGCGCGAATTGTCAGTCTATTCACAATCCACATCATTTAAATCGCGTTCCACAAAGTAGCGAATAAAAAATTCGATCGAACTTAACCTTATTCCAAGAGGAGGATATCTTGGAATAATAAAACGTGGAATTTTCTGTTTTTAAATGCATAAAAAGTGGTTTATTCGCATTTCATCAATTCGTTCGTTCGCTCGCAAAACGTAATTTTGGACGGGTTCGAGCCCCGGCGATGGACAGCAACAGCAATACTCTGCCACCGACCATAAGAGAAACGAATAATATCAGAGTTTCTCCAACACTACATCAAAACAAGTAAAAGTGTTATCATCGGCCTGGCCGATGCTTTGATACCCTCTACTGTATAGGTACACGCGTGTGTCTAATATTGGTTTTGTATGGGAGGTACCAGAACTACTTGACCGACATGGACCATTTTTAATACAAACCTGAAGGCTATAAATATAAGACCTCTCAAATTTCAGTTGCCTAAGTCGATTCGTTCGAACGCTATCGTGGTTTCAACCGACAGAAAGAGACGTGGGTCTAATAGTGGTTTTGTATGGGAGGTACCAGAACTACTTGACCGACATAGCCCATTTTCAATACCAACCTGACGACGGTAAAAAGAAGTCGTCTCACAAAATTTCATTCGCCTATGTCGATTCGTTTGGACGCTATCGTGTTTTCAACAGACAGACGGACAGGCAGACAGACGGACATGGCTAAATCGATTCAGAATGTGATCCTGATTCAGAATATATATACTTTATAGGGTCTCCGGTGAATCCTTCTTGGCGTTACAAATGTAATGACAAAGTGAATATACCTTCCTGTGGAGGGTATAAAAATGGGTTTCTGCTTGGTAGTACAATGGACCGAGATTCATCTGAGTGCTCCAGCATTTGGAATCCCCTTTTTCATAAAAAAAAAAATTCAGAGTCCCTGGAAATGCAGGTATGTAGATGCAAAAGTCTGCTCCCAAAAACCACGTTGGAAACCAAATATTTAGAAGCTTCTGCGAACATTTCTTTTTTGTCCGAGAATTTTTGCTTTCTAACTGGAGCACTCAGGCATAGCTGCTGGTTCAATATATATAAAAAATATATAAGTACAGTAAAAGCCCTTTAATTCGGAAAATGATATAAAACACGTATAGGTAGGAAATAGATCTCAAATATGTAGAAGTCGGAACAAATCATCAAAATGTCTATTAAGGGAGTCCCAATTTTTTTTAGAAGTCGGGAAAAACCATAAAAAATTATATTGGCGGAATCCCGGTAATCCACATTTAGATGTTGCTTGGGAAAACACCAGTACAGTTTAAGTTGGTAAATCGTAGTCCTTAATCCTCGCATGGACAGTATCTACCCGTGTAGATATTTGGATTTTCTTATTGAAATATCTCGAAAAATATGGAACCTACCTTGAATCCCTTTCGACTCAGTGACCAAATTATTGATCTGCATATGCAAATATGTTGTAAAATTTACTTTTTTTGCTATTCGTTCGTAGTTTTTTTTTTTTTAATTTAGAAATTGAATCACAATGCCATGATATCAGAAACCTAGTATAGAATTCCTCACAGTATATTATGGGTTACGATACTGCAAAATTAATCTAGGCAACTCAGCGGAGAGCAGGCTATGTATTGAAGATGACGAAACAACATTATATGCGAATGTGGAACTAGAAGGAAGATCTTCTCCAGAGTCCAATTGGACCACGAGGAGATGAAAAAAGCTTATACATCAGTATCTATATATATAAAAATTAAGCCCTAAAATGTTTGTCGTCGATTCACGTCTTAACGCATTTACCGTTTTTAACCACACTTTCACACATCTTTGGTATTGGTCCCCATACGATTTCTGTGAAGTTTGGTCAAAATTGGACAGAGAGGCGTGGCACCGCCCATACAAAAAAAAACATTCATAATCGTATATCCCGAAAACCACCTAATCGATTGAGCTCAAACTTACAGAAGATCTTAGTTATTGTACCTGGAGTGATCCTGCGAAGTTTGGTTAAAATTGGACAAAGGGACGTGGCACTTCACATACAAAAAAAAATATTCAAAATCTTATACCTCCTATACAAAGAACATCTTCTATGGGGTGAATCTCGATGAGTTATATCTCGATAACCGCTGGGCCGATTTTCATTATTCTTTTTTTGTCTTCTTGACTACGGCCGGGGCACGGATTCTGGAGGCCCCAACATTCATACCCGAACCCACATGCGACTCATGCAGCTCTATGTCCGATTCACTCGGCAGACTGAGCATGAGACAAGCTGTGGCTCACTGCACTGCTACTGACAGTCAGACTCGGGATACCTTCATGGTTGAACGAGCTCCTCATGAGGCGGTCCTTGAGCTGCGCCTGTCTAAGGGACAGCGGAAGAGGAAAAGAAAGAATCTGATGGACCTGCGGCGCAAAGATGCTTTATCTGCTAAAGGCCCTAGCACTTCTTTCAGCTCTTCGGCGGTGCCTTTGAAAAAAAACAGGTCGGTGGAGGTCTCAACAACTGAAACTAACCAACCACTTGGATCGGGCACTGCCTCCTCTTCTGCTAACCCGAAAAGCAAGATGAAGCGACCCGAGCTCGAAAAGAGAATAAACTCCACTAAGTCTGTGAGTCTGTTCGTGCACGGTCTCCAAATGAAGCCGGTGCTACTACCAGCAGTGGAAGTAGTACTGGCGGACGGAAACCGGACGTCGCGATCTCACCTAGAGGCGAGAGCTCCCCAGGCTCTCCAAGCGATGGAGCTGCCCGTGCACTGGTAATGAATGATGCAGGTGCTGAAATCAATTCAGGTTTCAGTACCAGCGGACAGAACTTTGTCGTCGTGGATGGCTCTGACGGTCAGAGAAATTGTTTTGAACGCAGAACAGCTGAGGTGCGAGATAAGAGGCCGTCTTATAAGGATGCCGCTGTCTCCTCTTTGGCAGTTCGTACACCAGAGTTTACATCCATTTTGTTTACTCAGATCAATCTACAGCACTGCAAGGCTGCTACCGCTCTTCTAAGTAGGAGATTTGCTGTCAGTAGGACAAAAAAACCGCATAACATCCATCCAGGAACCATGGGTGTGGAAAAATCGCATCTGCGGCCTTGGTGAATTGAGCGATTCTCACCACGTTCTTTACGATAAACTGTCCGAGAGACCTAGGACATGTCTTGTTGTATCGAAATCCCTCACGGCAGTTAAAATCGAACGGTTTTGTGGCCAAGATTTGGTTGCTGCAAATATCACTTACCATGCAAACGGCAATTGGGAAACCTTTGTCGTTGCATCGGCTTACTTTCCCTATGACTCTCTAACTCCTCCACCATAAAAGCCAGTTGTTGAGCTCATAGAGTACTGCGAGTCTAAAAAGATTGGTCTTATCCTATGTTGCGACGCTTACGCTAATGCCCAAAACACTGTTTGGGGCAGCAGCAAATGTAATATACGTGGAGATCGTCTTCTGGACTTCATCCTCTCGTCTAAAATCACCATCAACAATGTGGGTTGTCGACCTACTTTTGTTACAGCCAGAAGACAGCAAGTAATTGATATTACTCTGTCCAACAGGCATTCCAAGTCTATCAATAATTGGAGGGTATCGCCAGATAGCACTCTGTCAGATCACCGATACATCGAATTTCAAATCTACTGTGAAGTTTCGCCTTCGCAAGAGAGGAGAAATCCGAGAAAAACGAACTGGGCACGGTTTAGGGAGGAACTTGGCAACTCTGTTAAAGTTCCACTTAAATTAAGATCAATACAAAGGGTAGAGAGGTCTGCTCAGTAGCTGAACAGCGCCCTTATCCGTTGTTTTGAACAAGCGTGTCCGGTTACAAAAAACTCCTGTTGAAAACCGGTACCTTGGTGGAACACCCAACTACAGTGTATTCGTAGAGAAACCAGGAAGCTTCTAAATCGGTCTTTAAAAACCAACTTGGAGGAAGACTGGAATCTCTATCGATCGAAACAAAATGAATTTAAGAGACTAATTCGAAAATCGAAAAATGACTCTTATAGGAAATTTTGTGAGGAGGTCGAATCACTAAGTGCGACCAGTAGGCTTGTTAAAGCCCTCAAAAGGGACGGACCAAGTAAACTGGAATCGCTCCAAAAATCTGATGGCACCTGCACTGAGACAAAGGCGGAGACTTTTAGTCTTCTGCTGGGGACTCACTTCCCGGGAAATCAGGTCACTACGCGTTCTTCAGTGGTACCGGCTACGAAACTGACGAACTCCACGCGGCGTAGCTGGTATATTGCGTCCAGAGTGGTGACGGATGACGCTATCAAATATGCAATTGCATCGTTTGACATTTTTAAGTCACCTGGTCCGGATGGAATTTATCCGGCTACGCTTAAACAAGGTTTTAGTCAGCTGATGCCGACGTTGAAAAGAATTTTCACCGCAAGCTTGACCTTGGCCTACATGCCATCTCCTTGGCGTATGATTAAAGTCGTGTTCATACCAAAAATCGGTAAAACCGACTACACTCTTGTCAAAAGTTTCAGACCCATAAGTCTGTCTTCCTTCCTGCTGAAAAGCTTGGAGAGACTGGTTGAGCTGCACATGCGCAATGTTGCTCTTCGATTGCATCCTCTTTCTGAGATGCAACATGCTTATCATCGCGGAAAATCCTGTGAGACTGCGCTTCAGAACCTCGTTGGTAGGATCGAAAGTGCTCTTGATCGGAAGGAGTACGCGTTGGGTATTTTCGTCGATATTGAGGGTGCTTTTGATAATGCGACCTTTGATAACATGTGCAATGCAGCCAGACATCACGGTATAGATGAAACATTGGTGTTGTGGATTAAAGCTATGCTAATGCACAGGACGTTGATTGCCGAGGCTGATTGTGGCAAATGCGTCATGACAGGGGTAAACAGGGGCTGCCCTCAAGGTGGTGTTTTGTCTCCCCTTTTATGGTGCATGGTAGTAGACTCTCTGCTGAAGACTCTCAATCTTCCTGGAACCTATACACAAGCCTACGCGGACGATGTCGCCGTTCTGTCTGTCGGTTCAGACCTTGGGACTGTCTGCTCTCTGGCGCAGAGATCCTTGGGTTTGATCGATGATTGGTGCACAATGAATGGGCTTTCAGTGAATCCTCTTAAAACTACGGTTGTTCTCTTCACGAGAAGGAGGAATATCACTGGTCTGTCTCAACTTGTGCTAAAAGGTGTCAGTATTCCGATCTCTGATGAAGTCAAATATCTGGGAGTAATCCTCGATAGAAAACTTCTTTGGTCCAAGCATGTTGAATCAAAAACCGATAAAGCGCTGTCGAGAGCCTTCTGGCAGTGCAAAGGCGCTTTTGGGAAGACATGGGGCTTATCTCCTAAAAGGGTCCTATGGATCTATACGGCAATGGTAAGACCACTTCTCTCATATGCATCGGTTGTGTGGTGGAACAGGCTTTCGCGGAAACGTGTTATGGCCTCTTTCGCCTAACTCCAAAGAACGGTTTGCCTTGGCTGCACAGGGGCCCAGCACTCCGGGCTCCGATCTAGATGCTTTGATATTTTTGTCATGGGGTGTACGCTGAAAACCATCTCTCGGTTAAAGAGAGGTGGCTTTTGGTACCACGCGCATTGGAATTTTGAAGAACTTGTGCGAGAATTATCCTTTGACCCCTGTCTTTTGGATATGCCGTCTGACGCAATGACACCAGAAATCCTACTGCGACAAAACTACCACGTCAACTTTCCTCAGGCAACAGAATGGCTTCGGCCAGTCTCGGAGCCAGGGAAGGAATGCCATCGTGTATTCACGGATTGCTCTAAAACCGGACAGGGGTCTGGTTCTGGAGTCTTCGTGGAGAGCGAGAACATTAGACTACACTACCCCTTGGGTAACCATGCGTCTGTCTTCCAGGCGGAGATTTTCGCTATCCTTATGGCTATGCGCTATATTGTGACAAACAGGTGGAGGGCTAGAAGCATATGCGTTTGCAGTGATAGCCAAGCTGCATTAAAAGCGCTGCTCAACCCTCTTACCTCGTCCAAGTTAGTGCTCGAATTCAAGCTTTCTCTGAACTTGGTCGGTAGGCTAAACACGGTCAAACTTGTTTGGGTCCCAGGTCACACTGGTATCCAGGGAAACGAGATCGCTGATGGGCTTGCCAGGGTGGGTTCAGAAGAAGATTTCTTAGGAACTGAACCTGCGTTGGGTTTGCCTGCATCTGTGGTTAGGTCATCCATTGATACTTGGGTTTCTCGTGATTACGAGTGTCGTTGGCGTGACTGTGCTGGGTGTAGACAGACCAAACGACTGCGTCCGGACATCTGCAAGAGGTCTTCGTCTTTCCTTCTGTCTCTCAGGAGAATCGACTGCAGACTTCTTGTGGGCGTCCTTTCGGGCCACCAAGCTTTTGCCAAACACTTAAATGCGTTGGGCTTGAGCAACACCACCATCTGTCCTGCTTGTGGAGAGGATGACGATACAGCAGAGCACTTCCTCTGCTCGCATCAGGTGGCGGATCTTTGGGGCTGACGTGGTGAGTTCTTCATCACAGAAGCTCCTTCTCTTCGAAAAACGGGAAAACTAAGTACAGCAATATAAGGTGTCTGTTTGGCAGTGCAATGGACCAGTAGTTGTGTCTGAGTGCTCCATCGGATAGTAACTACCTCCGACAAAGAAAAAAAAAATATATTACCTTAGACCTAAGCAATACAATTCCTGTGTACGGGCAAAGCCGGGCGGGTACAGCTTCTTCCACAGTGTTGGAATTGGAAGCCAAAGTTTTTAAAATTTGTAACATATATCAATGACAGTCAATAATATTGTTTAGACTCTAGGCAATACGATTTCTAAAAAAACAAAAATTTTTGTGTACAACAGAGCATTACAATAAAAACAGTTTATCTATTTAACTATTTTGCACTACAAAGTGTGCACGGGCTACGCTAGTAATCTTTATAAAAAAGTGGAGAGCCTCCTAGCCTAAACCGTCTTTCTAACAAATGATACATAATCAGGTCGACGTGTCTCTTTTATACAAGCGCTTGTATAAAACAAATGGGATCGGTCAATAAAATGTATAGTTTAGCCACAGTGTAGCCAGAAGTAGCCAATGAGGAAATCAGTCAGTCTTCTACAGTTTTTACTACCGTGGGACATCGAAAGATGTGCACAGCATAATTTCAGGGCCCCGAAAATTTTGTCTTGCAATTCGGCGAATTTGTTTATACTTTTCAATTAGGTATTTCGTCGTGCGTCCAAATTTATTGAGTTCTTAACCTATAGACCAGCTTCGAAGTAATTGAGTAGTTAAGCAGTGCCTTTTTACATACGGTCTGCCATAGGGATTCTGTTTCCACGTGACTGTTTCACATGGCTTTTTTCAGGTCACCTGATATTTTGACGTCAAACCTATCTCGTGTAGTTTGTCTTTCCCTTCGAATTGCAATGACGTCAATCTTACTCGTACGGACTTTAAGATAATGAAGTGCCACTGAGTCTGTGAAGTCAAGGGAAATAAACCAATCCAAGAAATTAAGTCTACACAGTCCCCTTATGCTGGTTGTTATGGCATATGAATTAAATATTCGACGTTAATGAAGAGGCGAATGAGTTTCCAAGAAATGAGTCAAAATGCACGCATCTTTGGCCGTAAAATGTGTTAAAACTACGATGAGTACGCTTGCAGGGAAGATAGATATTAAATCCTTGAGTAGAACAAACCTACGCAAAAGACCTATGACGTTAAGTGAGCGAAAATAAATCTCAATTATTCATGACCGGATTGAGCGACAAAGACATTCGTTCGCATTCTCACGTGGGTCATTACGCAAAACGACTGGTCATTTTGAACAATTAATAAGTTTTAGGGACGTCAAGGACGCTACTACTAATTTGCAAATGCCAGAACCTTAAAAAAACAGAGGATGCTCAACAGCTACTACTTTGATGAACCGGAGGATCTGCGGAACGTGGATCTTAAAGCACTGCAGACATTTCCGCTTAGCAAATCTCAACATTCAGCACTCAATAACTAGAATTGAATACTCGGTCAATAGAAAAGAAATCTGTCTTGTTGCTTTATTAGATATTGAAGGAGCTTTTACCTATACGTCCTTTGAGTCCACCAACGCTCTCAACATGAATCTGTCTCCAATAAATAGGAAGATGGATTATGGCAGTTCTTTCGTCGTTAACAACTAGAGGGTGTCCACAAGGGGGTGTCCTCTTGCCTCTCTTATGGTCCATAGTCATTGACGACCTACTCCAATCCCTGTCTAATCAAGAGATCGATGCTATAGAATTTGCCGACGACCGACGTAGCAATCGTTGTGAGTGATAAATTCGAAAGCACAGTATCAGAATTACTGCAAAATGCATCATCCATAGTCCAAAGATGGAGTCACAAAGAAGGACTTTCTGTAGATCCAACAAAAAGCCGACTATCGTCCCTTTTACAAAACGAAGGAAAGTAGATCTTCTAGCTCGCCCAACTATGTATGGCGAAACCATTAAATTTTCACCGGAAGCCAAATACCTGGGAATCATCCTTGACAGCAAAATATCATGGAATCGACAAATAGAAGGTATCGTAAACAGAGCCACCAGATCTCTTTGGATCTGCCGTCGAGTCTTAGGTTTAAAACCCCGCATGATATATCGGCTCTATCCGCTTGTGGTTAGACCAGCGATTACCTACGCGGCCGTGGTCTGGTGAACAAAGACTAACGAAGTCACTTCAGTAAAAAAGCTAGAGCGGGTCCAACGTATACCCGGAAACTGCTGTCATACATTTCACCCCGACCACTGTACTGAATGTCCTCTTAGGCCTATTATCTATTCAGATACATATTCAAATGGAAGCAAGTATTCATCGTCTATTCCACTCGAAAAACATCGACCCCTATTACTATCCCTAATCGACGTTATGGAGTCTGAACATTCAGCATGTTTCTAGACAACATGCTACCGAAATATGGCTTCCAAAAAATCTTCTCTATCATCAAACCTCCTAGGGAAGACTGGGAAATACAAACCTATTCCATTGCGACTTGCTCTAGTCTGGTATACAGAGGGATACAGGGACTGGATTTGGCATCAAGCGAACTTTTCAATCAGGCTAGTCAAATACTCGTCCATATTCCAAGCTGAAGTCCTTGCTATTAACACGTGGTAAAACTATATTCATCTTCTCAGACATCCAAGCTGCTCTTAAAGCTCTGGACTCATCTGTCATAAAATCGACGCTGGTCCTGGAAAAGTACATGGCCATCTACGAACTTGCAAAGAAAAACCTAGTCATCCTATACACTGGATTTCAGCCCACGGTCGCTTTGCTGGAAATGCAACAGCACACTCACTGGCCAAAGTCGGCGACACAATGCCACTTGTTGGAACTGAGCCTTTCTGTGGTGTCAGTTTCAGGAAACACATAAAGAGCTCAACTCTAATCGAATCTAATGAAGTCTGGCTTAAAACACCTGGGCAGAACTGCACCAACAAACTCTTTCAAAATCCTTTTTTCTTACCAACCTGGAAAAAAATAACCTAAGAAAATCCTGACAGGTTTAATTTACTGGCCATGGCCTTGCGAAAAAACATCTTCATTGGGGTCTCACCGGACCCCACAAGTAGGCTATGTCTGACGAGCGACGAAACCTGTCTTCACATTTTCACGGAATGTCCGGCTGTCGCCTTAGAAGGAATGTCCTTTGCGAAGAAATAGTTACCTCATCAAATCTTGCTGAATTACTTCCAGAGAAAATACTTGTCTTCCTGACTGCCTCCGGAGTAAACGGAGAAGGCAAAACAGGCCCTTAAAGCGGCCGCTTGACCACCGACACTACTTGACCGACGTTTTTAATACCAACCTGACGACGGTAAAGAGAAGTCCTCTAACCAAATTTCATTCGCCTAGGTCAATTCGTTTGGACGCTATCGTGCTTTCAACAGACAGACTGATTCAGAATATATATACTTTATAGGATCTCCTTTTTGGCGTTACAAACGCAATGACAAAGTGAATACACCTTCCTGTGAAGGGTATAAAAATGCTTTTTTTTTTGTGCTTGAAAAATGACAGTTTAATTTGTTTTCCAGCAGATACTTCAGTGTGCGCAGTGGGCAGGGTTGACAGAATTTTGTTTGCTTTAAGCGCCCAAAATTTTAAGAAATGTAGCCCAATATCGTTGCCCAGAAAGAAGCCCAAAAATCGTTGAAAATAATTCGGTTCTTGTATTTTATTATAAAACAGGTATGCATCAAAGCATATCGTGAGATTCCGTTGACAATCGTTTTCGCGGTTTGGTCTTAATTAAATTCATAAATGAAAACGCTCGTTCTTCTACAGCCGAATTTCCCAAAGTGTGTTCCGCGGAGCACTGTTGCTCCGCCATAAAAATATGAAAATTTCATCAGACTAGCTAATTTTGTGCTTCTTGTAACTTTGTCATTTTGTTCGCAACAATGTAATTTGTGTATTGATTACACAGTACAAAAATGGATAAAAATAAATCGTGTACTCCAGAACTTCCTAACTATCAAAATGGAAACGAATCAATGGCGTTGATAGCGAAAAGATTTGTTTTTCTACGAAGCTTGTTTTCGAGGAAATACAAGTTTCTAAGAAGACCGGAAGTTTTAAGAACCGCAAAATAAATGAGATTGGACGCAAAACTACTCCAAAGAAAGATTAACCGGACAAGTAGAGCCAATCCATTTTTAATGTCCATTAAAATTGAGGAGATTGTTGCACCTAAACTCCATCAAGAACTCAGGGCGCTGTGTCGTAGAACAAAATCTTCGTGGATGCATATTCCACAAAAAACACATTATGGTCAACAAAAACCTAAGCAAGAGCCGGAATTTCGAAAGACTCCACTTAAAAAAAAAACATTTGCAATTTGCAAAAGTACTTTGGAGTGCCAAATCCAAGTTTAATTTATTTGGATCCGACTACTGTGCGAGAGGTCACAGGTTCAATCCCCGGAAAAACACAAATTACGTCCTAAGGTTTTTTCCACTGCGGCACCTCTCGCGAACGTCCGACAAACATCCGAGACTCAATGTCCTGAAACTGTCCTGAAAAGCTTTTTAAATCAGCCATTCGGACTCGGTCTAAAAATTGAAAGTCCCTTGTATTCGTCCCTAAAAAAAACTTAAAAAAAACAAATGGTTGTGAGAAGCTTGCCCTAGGGTGCCTATATGAACTGTTGCGCCAAATATGTCGGATTTTAGTGGAATATCTTCAGAAAAGATTGACTGCCCTTTTAAAAAAATTAAAGGCTATTCCAGTAAATATTGGTAATTCTTATTATTTTTTGTTTTTTTGTAAACTGGAATTTTCAAGTCTTTGTTTTTCTGTGGCCAACTCGAAAATGAGTTTCTGAATTCTTTTTTTTTTTTTTTGTTTTTAAATATCTATTAATTTAAATATTTTATAAAATGCTAAAAGTCACAAAACGTTGCTTATTTCTTCAATTTAATAAAATTAATAAGAAAACAACTAAAAATGTTATGGTGTTTTCTAGCTCCGCGAGGAATTTCTCTCCACAAAAGTGCTCCGCGACCAAAAAAGATTGGGAACCGCTGTTCTACAGCGTTGCTCACTGGAAGTGTTAGCAATAATTGGGTCGCATGCAAATAAACTTAACTCCTTCAAAATTGGTTCATTCGATCCATTTCTTACGTTAGATAACACGTAAGCCCAAAAATGTTTGGGATTTTGGCTCGTGTCAAATAAAAAGGCTTGCAAAATAAATTAGGGTGCGTGCAAGTTGAACGACTGTATGATGTTACTTGACTGCAAGAGTGCCGCCATGTCTTAAAAGTGAGGGTTTGTCCAAAATATTTATTTTTTTAGTTTTATGAAAGAGTAAAACAAACAAAATTAAAACAAAATTTGTAAAACGATATATAGCCCAAAATTGTGTTGGGCGCTCATGGAAGAAATTTCTATCGTTTTTTAAGCAAAAAGATAGCCCAAAATACGACAAAGCGCCCAATCTGGCAACCGTTGTGGGGCTAGTACCGGGTTCGCTTTTGTACTACGACAGAAAAGCTGCAGATAAAAAATGATACTTAGTCACCGATGTTCGTTAAGGCACGGGATAGGGATAGGTTTGTGTTAAATATGGACGAAAATCCACTTAAATTCTGAAAAAAGCTTGACGTGGAAAAATAGGTTAGGTTCAGCAGGGCAGGGATGTCATTTATAGTTTTGAAAAAAAAAAAAAAAAAAAATTAAAAAAAAAAAAACTATAGAACATCGAAGTAATATCAACGGTACTAAAGTTGCATGTAGAACTCCTTAAATTAAAACATCTACTCTTTAGCATGTGCGATATGAGCAAGTGATAGAGAGAGGACAACTCTCATTTATTAATGAACTATTTCAACACGTAAGCTTGACAGTGTTCTGTAATAAATGACTTCTTTGTGGCTGTTTATATTTCGAATACGTTACGTATGCATAGAAATTAAGTTCTTAGTTGTTCAGCTCTGGAACATGACTCAAATCATAAACTAGGATTTTTAGAACCTTCATTATTATTCTTTTGTTTATTTTGTTAGGTACTCATTAAAATTTTGTATGTTTTTGAATTCAATAAAATCTGAATCTTTTCGGCTGTCACGTCGTAAAGTTATTGTAAATTCATTTTAAGCACATTATGCAGACGCACACGTCAGAATTGTTTCTTTTTTTTTTTTGTGTTGTAGATGGAGTTTTACAGCTAGGTTTCAGAAATCGAGTAAAATCGAAATTGCAAGCCGAGTGAACTCGTTTTCAGTGTTCTGCATTTTTCGAAATCACAATTATTTCACTTTGTCTCAATTCCGAAAATTTTGAAATCGAAATCGAATACAGTGAAATGTAGAACACAAAAATTAATTTCCGATTTCATTTGCCCAGACAGTTTATACAACAAATTTAAGTGGCATTTATTCCGAAGTGCATTTCGCCCCCGGATGTGGTGTGGTAATCACTAATCTGTTTGTTAAATATCCTTTAGTTAAAAATTACTTAAAATGAACTTAGCTACAGGTGAATTGAATCCAATATAAAGTCTTCATAATTCATAAAATCATAACAAACAATTAGGTGGGAATTATAGCCATGTATGGTTGGGTGTTGTATAAATAGGGCTGGGCACTGATTGGCATGAACGTGGCGACGTCCAAGGGCTACTGGTCTCGCCCACCCGGGCTTGACTTCCTAAACTTATAAGCGCGAGTGTTGAACACGAAGAAAATAGCAACACTATAATGTTCTGACGGAATGACCGACTGAACGAGTCTCAGGCTACGTCCTAATTGGACTGGCATCGCACGACCGAACGATAAACTTTGGTCGGTCGCATCGCTTGGTGGTAGCGCTACCAAAATGCGTGTCCTATTACCGGTCGCTCATAAGCGCTTTGTAAACACAATCCCGCGACTACCCTATTTCTTTAAAGCAACCCTTTCCCACACTACACCTGTTTTTAATCGGTTTTTATAATATTCCGCACGTTTATTCCATAAAATGGGTTTAAAAAAAACTGAAATATTGTTGTTTCGATCCATAAACCTAAACACTAAAGACGTGTTAACCATTGTCAAACGTTTTCGATGATATTCAAAACCGGTGAGTAGGCCGGTCAGCTTAATGGCTCCACAAATTGGCTTTATAAATACGTTTTAACAACCCGGGCTTTATGTATTGGCGCATTGTCATGTTGTTAGATCCACGGCAGAGGTCCAAAAAGGTTATGAAAGTATTGAAAGTCCTCTTTTAATATACCATTATAAGACAACCCATTCATTGTGGTTGACAAAAATTGTAATTCAACTCTGCTATGCAGCCGGTCCAAATGTTTAGCCTCTTTGTGGAGGTTATAGAAATAGTAGCTATAGCCATCCGGGGCTTTCAAATTAAATCCTTTTCGTTTGAGAAAGCCAGACAATACTTCTACTAAGTCCAAGTCACATGTGCGTGACAAAAACGAAGCATTCGAAATAATACGACGGTGTTTTGGTACCACATTTTTTCCAGATTTTTGGAAAAGAGTCGTGAGAATTTGACGCCTTTTTTTAATATAAGTTGCTTTTGCGCACTCTGTGTATGCAGCAATTCATGTTTTTGCCCATAGTTAGAATAATTACTTAAAACTGTGGATATAACGTGTCGACTCCTCTCGATTTTCTTAGCCAATTTGGCAATAAATAGGCTAGCGCCTTTTAAGCTTTGAGTTGAAGGCTTTTTTTTTTAATTAAATTTGATTTTGAAAAGGAATATCCTTTCTTAAAGAAACTTTGTTCTAGCTCTGATCAAGGTGAAAGGGTTAGATGTGGTGCATTGTAGTCTGACTTTTCCATTGCTCATGGTGGTCGGCCGGACATTAAAGACCACTTGAAGTCGAACAGAAATAAAAGTAGTCTTTCAAATCGATATCAAAGTTCTTTGAACTTAAATTTGGTTTTGGAAAATAGTACATTTACACCGCACCTAACCTAAATGCAACATTTCAGCAGGTAAAATTTCGAAATCCAATTTTGCGTTCCCACTGAAACTTTAACATTTCAAATGACAGCTGGTATCAGAATTGAATACCTACAGATGTTTTTTGTGTTTCGAAATCAGAAGTGGTTTGTACCACTTTCATTTTTTAGTTTTATTAATCTAAGCATGAATACAAGTGAACAAGACATACTTTCTACTTTTTTTAGGTTTTACAATCTAGTTTTACAGCGGTTTTTTTTTTGTCAGTGAGCTCGAAAGTCATCAGAATGAGGTTTGTTCGATTTAACAAACTTACAAATGCAGCGATGAAATGCTGAACATTTGGCCTGAAATGCTGAATTTAGCCGAAATGATTAATTTAGGTGCGGTGTAAACGTACTATAAGAGTGAAGCCATTCTTGTTCGCGTCATTGTCCCGTTTGCTGAAGACGAAGTAGGTAAAGATCTTGAGAAAACAAACTTTGTGACTGTCAGCATGGATGCTTCTAATAAAGAGGAAGTGAAACTAATTCCTGTGGTGGTTCGATATTTTCAACCAGAATCCGGAGTACAAATCAAACTTGACAGATAATCTCATATCAATTCTAAAGAAAAAAAAATTTAAAAGTAAAATTCTAGCTTTTTGTGGAGAATATTGCAACACGAACTTTGGTGGCGTTCAAAGTAACCTTTACGCATTGATACAAAAATAACTGCGAAGAAACATCATTGGTATTGGCTGTGGTGCTCACATTGTGCACAACACTATTCAAAATTCTGTGGATGTTCTCCCAATTGAGATTGAAGCGTTGGTAGTAAAAATTTACAAAAATACTTCCATATTAACACTGTGCGTGTAACTCAGCTCAAGGAGTTTTGTGATTTTTCAGGGATAGAATACAGAAAACTGTTGCACACGGTTCTGATCTTGCAAATCTACGAAGGATTGAATGAGAACTTTTCTGCCCTTGGAACTTTGTCCTGTCCTCATCAAAAACTTTTTTTGATGATGAGCGGGGCGAAATGTACATGTGGTTTGTCCATGGCCAGCTTTCACTGTTTAACGAAGCTGTGCGTTCAGTGGAGAAGGACAAATCTAGTACAACTGATTTTGCGAGTAAAAAATAAATAAATAGGTGGCGTGTAGACACCCTAGGCCCAAGGTATATGAAAAGACCTTGCCCTAGGCCTAGCTTCTCGCAATGTTGCGAGTACCGTTCAAAATTTAAGAACAAATCATTGAAGAGAGGAGGGACAACAAGTTCATCCGCAATGGTGCAAAAATACTATTGACAACTCTTGCCGAAATACTTAGGTGAAACTGAAGACAGCTTGTCCAAAATAAACGAAGATTTTAGAAAATTTTACTGCAGGTAAGTTTTGTTGAAAAAAATGTCTCGATTTTTTTTAGTGGGTAGCGGTAGACCAAAGTGCTGCTGCAACTACTTTTTAAAAAAAAATTAGTAATTGTCTCCATTTTTACAGGTGCATGTCATAGATTGAACTTTGGGAAAATAGTTTCGGAGGTTCTTATGATTTTTAATGGACAAGCCATAGGTACCTACCTCTTTTAAATAGAAAGATGTAGAGAAGACTGCTGATAAAATAAACGAGAGCCAGATGAACTATTTGATGAGCTTGTCGTTGCAAAGAAGTTCTTTAAAATTTTCACTGAACAGAATAATACGGAGCCAAAGCTTACAAGTGAAGACTAAGAGATGTGGTCAAAGGTCTTCTGTCACTGCAAGGAAAATGACATGCCTGTTCCTGATCTCAAACTCATTCTGGAGTATATATACTGTCTGGCAGGAACTTCAGTTCCAGCTGAGAGAGTTTTCTGTCTCATGAACAGCACATGCGAGAGATCACAGAGGTCAAGTGCATGAAATAACTGTGAGGAGTCTCATTCTTTGAGAACATAGGGCTTGGTTGCAGCGACTTCCATAACAAGATAAAAAAAAAATAACAAGAAATTCATTGAAAAGGTCAATTCCAAGGAAAAGTATCCACAGCAACAGCAATCAATGAATCAGGATGATGACTAAATCTAATAAATACCTAGACCTACTATCCTACGAAGTTACTAATCTCTTATCTCTAGACTAAAAAATAAATACAAAAAAGTTTTTGACTTTAAAAACTTTTTTTTTTGTGGCGTGTCCCGGTTAGTCGGTTCAAAAATATAGCCGTAAGCCTAATTAAAGGCAGAAATATTTGCATTGCTGGTGAAGTGTCGCTTAAATCTCAAACCGCTTTTATACAAGATCCAAAATAGAGACTTAAATTGAGACAAAATTACGAAAGCAAAAGCGTCATTGCCCGAAATACAATTTATTCCTCTTCTAGGAACAGTTTTCGCCCACATTTATGTAGCTATTTAAAACCTACTTCGATTTCTATGATGCAGCTGAAACGCTTATCAGGGAGGAACTAATATTCAAATCAGGCAATGGCATCATTCATAATATTTGTCCCAGAAAAAAGGATGTAACCCCAGAATTAGCATCACAGTAGGTACCAATAAAAAAGAAATACAAGTGGAGAACGCATTTGGAGGTAACACGTGTTTTTCTAAATCGAGACCGTTTACAACAACTGGCATTTCAAAATGTGCGCAGCGCCGCCGCTACAGGGTTTTGCATTTGCTATCTGAACTACATAAAATTCTCGAAAACGGTTGCTATTGCGAGCGAAAATTCCGGCATAATGTAGGTACGAGTATGTGTGTTACTTCAGAAATAGTATGACGAAAGGCAATGACCCGCCGCCAACGAAGAGCACAATGCAAGGATGTGGTCTGTTTCTATGTATGAGTTATTATATGGATGTGCTTTTCGCCATAAAACTAAACTATTCCTAAGGAACAAGAGGCAGAGGCAGTCCCATTCCCATGCTCATTTCTCAATACTACAGAGATTTTATTTAATATTTTGGGACAACAGTGGGGAGTTGTCTGGATGAAATTTTTCAAATTAGCAGACAGCAACTAAAAACTAAATCACGTTTTTTTTACTCTGGACATGCGTCGTCGTGGGCAAATAAAAAGCAAAATATTTGTTCCACTGGTACTTTTCGCTGCAGGACTTTCGAACTCTGAATTTCGGCGAAAGGCGGCGCACACACATGCCAATTATAAAATTTCAGGCGAGACGCAGTAGCCATGAACAGCTTTACTTTTGCAAACAGGAAAACACTGTAAATCAAAAAGAGGGAGCATAAAAATAGAAGGCGTTCAAGAAACAGAAAAGTGAATTCAAATCGAAAGAAGGAAAAAAGGGTTCAACTTACACACATACAGTTTGCAGAACAGATTCGACTACGGACTAGTCGACTATTATAAAAGTACATCACAGTCTCGCACTCACTTTTTCTTATCCTTTCTCTTGATTTCCTTATCGTTGTCGCGTTGTGCAAATAAAAATATCAAAAACGGAAGGAAGGGAGGAAGAACAAAACACACCAAAGTTCCTTTTTTTACGTATTTTTTTTTTCTTTATTTTTTTTGTTGTTGCTGTCTTAGCGGACGGCGCGCAATTTGGTTTTTTGTTTTCAAATCGAATTTGTAGGTTTTTTTGTTTCTTCTGTTTTTGGGGTTCGTCCTTTTTGCACACTAACACAGGCCAACTTATTTTTATTTCACGCGCACAAGAACGGATATGAGTAAACTTTTTTTTTATTTGTTTGGTTAGAACTGGTCGTTATTTATCGTCGTTTGGTAAAGAGTAGTTTAGCTGATGGTTTAGCGAGATTTTTGAGTTTTATATCGGAAATGTTTATGAAAAACACTGAAAAAGGGATTTTTCGCGCAATACAGCCGCCAGTAACACATCCAACGTCCGCGAATTATTTTTGCAAACTGAGTCTGGGTCTGATACTGTGATGAACAAATACCGGAATATTGATGGTGTGGTGTGGCTGCGGCGCTGTGCTGTGGAGTGTGGATGTGTAGAGTTGGTGGCGGGGTGGCGGTGTCGCCCCACGCCATGCCGTTGAAGTTGAAATTTGGAGTGTGTGTGATATGAAGTGGTGCGAAGAGGGAGAGGTAATAGAGAGTATTATTCGTTTGCAAGTGGGAATGAGAACGGTGGTTGCATGCTGGCTGAACTGAAGTTGGATGTAGAATGCAGAAGCAGATGTCAAGAAGAAGGGTTCGTTTATCGTTTCTACGCCGCGCCGCCTGGACTTGCAAATCTTGGAATGGTTGACTTTGGCTGTGCTGTGCTTGCGCAAAGAAAGTGCATCCATGGGGAACTTACTAGTCGAGCTCGAGCCATAAGTAAAAACAAAAAATAAAAGCAAAACATATTCATGGCGTCGGTCGCGTCGATACGGTGCCGATATAGGATGTGTGGCTGTGTTCTACATACAATAGGTATCTTGGGGTGGATGTGCACTTAAATTATATTTTTTTGGTGTGTTGACTTTGATTAGATCGATTTGATAAATGCAAAAAGGTTCGTGATCTGCCGGGTATCAGCTGAGATATTTTAGAGTTAAGCTTTCAGGTGTTGCGGTTGCGGTTCGAAGTGGACTGGACATTTGAAGACGATAAAGCGATTATTCCTTTGTTCATTGGGACGCCGCGGCGACTAGAAATTATCTTGACATTGTCGGCTGCGGTGTTAGCTGTTCTTTCAGTATTTCTACATATTTACACAAATTTGAAATTAATTTACAAAATGTTAATGCAAGTGCGCAAAAGTGCCATTGCCATCAAATATCCCATTCATCCCCTAAAATTATTGGGAATATCACATTGCGCAAAGCTATCTCCTCCATTAGTCGGCTAAACAATTTATTCAGACATGTTAAGCAAAAGTAGAACGGGGTTGCGATTCTGAAAAAAAAAATTAAAAACAAAATGCAAATTTTAGCAAAAACGAAAAAAAACTTACCTAGGTACTTCCTTTGGTTTCTTCTAGTCATTTTCAAAAGTTTACGAAACTGTGTAATTTGAATTGCATACTATTAGGGTTATTTTTACAGTTTGAGGATCTCAGTTTTTTGGACTTTCTCTATTTTTCTTTTCTGGATGTACACTACTGGTCAAAATAAGCTAGCAAAATGAGCAATTTTGATTTAATGTGTTTTAATCAGACAAATTTAAAAGATTTAATTTTGTCATCCATCACAACGGCACAAGCTAGATTTGGCATCAATGAGGTTCGAAAAAATGGAAATCCAATTTCTTGTTGTTTAATCCATATGTTTGTTGCAGTTTCAGTTCACGAACACTATTCACAGGGGAATCGCGAAAGAAAAATGCTTTCGAAATTAAAATTACTACTTAAATGAGGAACTGTAAGGAAAATTTTAATTAAATTTCCATTACCAACGCAACAAGAAATTGGATATACATTTTCAAACCTCATTGACGTCAAATCTAGCTTGCACCGTTTATCATTTTTTACGAAATGACATTAGAGGATTGTCGAAGTGCGTGTGAACTAAATGCACTCTTTCCTGGTAATTGTTTTTAAGCACTGTCAAACCGTAATTGACGTATTCGACGGAACAAACAGTCCCATAGAATCCGTCACTGCAATCCGAACTTGGAATCTTTAAAACAATTTGCGATTTATTAAATCGAAAATATCCACAACATCATTTTGATGTAACTGGGGGCCTAGCACGTAACTTGATGCAATCGAGTTCAGTCGATTCACAGTTTCTGTCATTATCTGAATATTTAAATCAATGAAAGCGCTTAATCTCACGCTGTGCTAACTGTCATCGGATGCAACGGACAGAAAAGTAGAAAGGAAACCTACTGTATTCGTCGCATCCGGCACGTGTGTTGCTACCATTGACATACTATACATGGACTGCTAGTGAAATGTCAGTTTCAAACAAACCTGCGAGGAAAAATTAAGCAAACATAAGCACTAGCCCTTTTGGTTCAGTGCGGCGAAAGTAGGAAAGAGATTTCAACCTCTGCGCGCCTTTGCTATTTTTTACATAGAACACAGTGCCATCCATTGTAGACACATTGCAACTGCGCAAAAATAACGACTTATTCAAATTATTTCAAACGATCTATAACAGATGGCAGTATGGTACACTCAGCACACAAACCTCGACACAAACCAAATCGCACGAATTGCTCGATGACATTTGAGTGTTTTCGTTTCTCTCCGCCGTGAACCAAAAGAGGCAGTGCTTATTTTTGCTTCAAAGAAAAATTGTCTGCTAGCAGTCCATGTATAGTATGTCAATGGTTGCTACTGTGTATTGTATCAACCTGTCAGTCGAATACGTTGCCGCAACGGACGCTACTAATTGTATAGTTGGGCTCTTCAGAAAACGCCCAAACTTGTCTGATGATTTATTATTATTTTATCCAATAGTGTACCACCGGAAAAGAGAACAAAACGGAATGGTACATTCAGGAGCTGTCAAAAAAACTGAGATTCTTAACCTATGAAAATAATCCTAAAAGTATGCAATTCAAATCACAATTGGGTACGTTTTTTTTTCGATTGCTGAAATTTGCATTTAATTATTTTTTTTATTTAAAATCTGCTTTACTTTTGTACAATATGTCTGTTTGACATATCTGAATTAATTATATATATACCTAGCCGACTTATTGAGGAGAAAGCTTTGCGCAATGTCATATAATGGTATTCACTTATGTTTTCGGTTGGTCGTCCGGAAGAACTCTGAATTCAAATCCAGAAGCAAATTTCTCTTCTTTTTAAAAGAAGAACTGTCAGTTGAGTGCCAATCGAACGCTTTCAGAAGCATATTCGTATTAGTATTCTTCTTCGAAATTCGTAGCAAAAATTTCGTATTAGATAGCACAATAGCAGACTTGTAACAGTATATTGTTTCGTCACAATTTCTCTAAAGAATTATGTGGTGAATATTCAAATGTATGTGACTCAATGTCGAACTAACTGTCGCCAAATTAACTTACATAGACTAGAGGTCAGCGTTGCCGTAAACAAATTTTCTTAGGTGCCATTGGCGGTAACCAAAGGTGCCAACTAGGTGCCACCAGCCCTTCAACGGCAGAGAGATATTTAAAAACACAAGAAACATAATTTCGTCGCCAATGTAATGACCGGTGGTCGGCAGCTCCGCTCCACATCTCATAATCGACTGACCTGACCGCAGAAATGCGGATAAAGCTCTTTTATAGAGAGACAAAGACAACAGATGTTAATCTTTGGCGCGTAATTTACTTGTGTGATCATGATCATGTTCAGGGTTGTCAGGTTCTAAAAACCGGAATCGCCAAACGTAAAATATAAAACGCCAAAAAATCGCCAAATTTAAAAATTTTTCACTGTCCAAATTTAAAAACCATAAACATCTAATGAATTTGTGCAACTCGTAATTTTTACGTAAAAAAAACTTCCCCATATGTCATTTTGTACACCTTGTTACAAAACTTCAAAACGTACTCTTCGGGTAAACTTTCTAGTAGATAAAATTCATTTGGCCAATTGACAGAAATTAATTTTTCCCACTGAGCCTCAGTAAGTTGGAAGTTTTTGGGTGGAATCAAGCTGACTTTTAAAACAGGGTCGCAGTTCATGATACAACAAGACAAGATATCGCATTGCGCGTGTCGTTCATTCTTGCTGTTCATCGGTATTCATCTGTCAACAGATTATGAGGTAGTAGCTGCGGAGATAATGGATATACTATTGGCGCGAAAGTACAAATTTGCGATTTTGTTAAATTATTATTGTTATTAATTGAACAAATAATAGAACATTTAGAAAAGGGATATTTGCTCTTTATTTGAGTGCAAATATATTAATGAAAAACAAAAAGAATCATTAGAAACAGCTCCATAACTTTTCTAAGAAAAAAAAAATCTTTTAAGGCAAAGAATCTTTATCTTTAAGGGATAAGACCCAATTAATAGAAAAATAAGGACTTTATCGACTGCATTTTGTGAAAAATTACTTAATAAATATTATTCAACATGAAAAGGGTAGGCAAACTGGCATTATAAATGCAGTTGCATTTATGCTTAGACACGCACTTTCTTTGGGAGGATTTAGAGTCTGCAGCATGGTTGGTCTTCCGAAGCCATCTGAAGCTATGATGAAAGACAATAGTGAAACTATATTAACCACTGAATTGATTTAACTGCAATATCCGTATCAAAAACACTCTTCTTCCGCTCGCGAATGCACTTTTGCATACGCTTCCTTAATCGACAAACAGTGGACGAATAAACACAAGAAAACCAAAATAGAATAAATAATTGACGAAACTACTTGTTTTTTTTTCTCAAACATTTTATTCACATTCCATTCAAAACACAAGTTTTTTCATCAATTAATATGTTAATATGACACGTCGAGCTGAGCAGAAAATAAGTAATTCTGCGACTTAATTGAAAGGAACAACAAAAAAGACACATGTTATGGACGATAAATGTTTTCCAAGCACATTCACAGAATTCCGAAACTATATCTTCTATATTTTCCTTTTTATTTAAACATTTAAAGAACCAACACAACTCGTTCCATATAAAACACACGTAAATACCAAGAGTCAAAATGTACACTCCGCAACTATGACGTACATGCGCAGAACAAATCAAAAATGAAAACTTCAATGCGCTATCTTGTCTTGTTGTATCATGGTCGCAGTTGGCTGAAACAAACGCCTGGTGAAAAATATCCTAAAGAAACTAGTCAAACAATCTTTTTCGCATTTCTCTTAGTAAACAAGAATTAAATCGTTAACTTGCTTCTTAACTTCATTCAAATGGTTTGTGCTACCGACCCTAAATCAACATCTTTTCAAGCTTTAAAATTGTCTTCATTCGTTACTAACTTTAATATTTCGTCACAGTCATCACAGATGTAAGGTTTGAGTGAAAATTATAAAAAAGTAAAAAATATGAGGATTTTGGTTAAAAAAATTTAAATCGCCAAAATTTAAAAATATCGCCTTTTTTGGGGTGCGTCGCCAAACCGATTTTCGTGTCGCCAAATGAAATTTCAAATCGCCACATCTGACAACCCTGATCATGTTCTAAGCATAGGTCACTACAGACATGAATAATTCTTCTTTTGCTATTAGACTACTATTACACATGTCAAATTGGGCTAAATGATTATACTCGGATAATTTGCTGACACTTATGAAAGTGTTGAAAGAGAAGTAGTTCACCAAACCGCAATTTTAAAACCGATATTTATCAAGTTTCACGCGCTATTAACTCATTACAATTCAGTGTTTTCTTTCCTCTTCAACATTCCTGCAAAACTCAAGCAAGAGAAAACGTCAAAAAATTAGCCTACAGCACAATAGGCTAATAATAATTAGCCTATAGGATAATTTTTTCGGTCCCAGCGAGTTATCCGTCGGAACGGAAAATTCTCCGATTTCATACGAATCGAAGGATTTTTGCTTCGAGGTATTCTTCCGAACAGATATCTGTCTCTCCAACTAAATACATATCTGATATTTATCTCATACAATTTTTTTATTTCTGCGCTGGGCAAATCATGCCATGACATTTCATTTCGTATCGCATTGGGCACATTCAAGTATCTAGTTGACTTAAGTCGACTAGATTTGTCTGGACTAAGTGTAACCTGAACGCAAAAACTAACTTAATTGGTCTGAACGTCAGATCTTGACGGGGGGAGCATCAAAAGAGTATTCCACTCCACAAATCGTCACTTTTATTATCATTTTTAGATTTTTTTGATTTTGTTTGTTTGGTTAGGTATATCCACTAGCTTTATGCTCTCTCAAGGCAAATTTGAAATGTTAAATTCTCCTCCGATGACATATAGAAATGTCAACTTAGTACTCAGTCACGAAATTCGTGACTAGATTCGTCGGCTACCCCTCCATAAACGTCAACAGAGAAAGCTGCTCACGTGACGAATCCCAGCCAATAAGAACTCAGAAACATCAAGTCAGTCAGCTGTCAGACTTACTAAACTAGATACTTGAACGTCCCCAATGTGTTGTGGACAAAAAATTAACTATTAGGCTGTTTGCTTTGTTGACAAATTTTAAGTGCGTAATATATCTTTTGAAAAAGTTATTATTTATTTTCGTTTTTATTTTTCGAGAAATATATTTACTCCCAACTTGTTAATTAGTAAAAACCACAAAAACAAACACTACCTACGCCAAAAACCATCACCGGCATGAGAAGACTCTAAAATGAGACAAAAATTGACATATCCAAACGAAAAACAATGAAAAAAGAAATTTCTGTCAAATTCATGTCAGACATCCATGCCAAGTGACTCCGCAGGATATTTTATCTGATGATAAGCATTATGAGACAAATTATCTCCTGTGGTTGTGAAGTAGGGGTGCGATCAAGTGCGTTTTTACTGATATTTTTGACAGATTCAAACGAATTTTCTTCCGATATGCTCAGACAGGAATTGGTTTCGGAATTTGTTTACGATTTGCAGTGAAGCTTTGATAAAAAATTTGTTGCTTGAACTTGTGCTGCCAGGGAAAAACAATCACTAGATAGGAAAACCCCGATGTACCACCAAACAACATCATGTCAACTCAATGCGTCGCGCATTTTAATTATTTCTTCCAAAGACGGATACCTCGAATGTAATTTGAGCATTGACATACTATACATGCACTGCTAGTGAAATGTCAGTTTTATACAAACCTGCGAGGAAAAATTAAGCAAACCTAAGCACTAGCCCAGGAGTCGCAAGTTTTATTTTTTCACTGCTGTAAGACTCCGAACAAAGGAAAAGCATTAAGTTTTTCTCTACGAATAGGTACCAAAAGCAAGGTCGAATCGAAATCCAGTAGTTACATTGAAGTCGATGATTAAGCGCGTTTGTGTTTCCCGCATTTCCAGTCCGACTTGCTTCGTTTCTGGCACTCCTATATTTGCTTGACACTCAAAATTAAATAAGGGGTTTTCAATTGGTACGGGTCGTCGCCAGCCAGGTTCGTCGGGAGCATTGGCGCGGTCCATGAGAGTGTATAGGAGAACCCGAGGCAGTCAATTCCTCGACGGGCATAAGAAATCGGCCTTTCGCAGATTCTAAGTTGGCGAATTTTGCATCGGGACTTGGGCCTAAGCCCGTACAAGATCTAAATAATCCAGAGCTCAAAGACATACTTAGACAAAGCCAAAAGTTTGTTCGCTGATTCGGAGCGTTTGGAAAAGAATCTCAATTTTTTCCGAAAAATCATCTTTGACGACGAGGCGCATTTTTAGATAAATGCGGGCATGTGAACAAGCAAAATTCCCATCATAAATATATGACGAAGATATTTCAACCCTTTAGAGGATGTTCAGTAAAGGACCATTCACATGGGAGCGAACGAACGAATTCATGAAATGCGAACAAACCACTTTTTATGCATTTATAAACAGAAAATTGCACATTTTATTATTTCAAGACATCCTCCTCTTGGAATAAGGTTAAGTTCCAACGAATATTTTATTCGCGATTTTACGAAACGCGATTTAAATGATGTGGATTGTGAATAAACTGACTATTCGCGCCAGGGTGTTTTCGTTCGCGGCAAAAAGTTGTGAATTCGAAATTTTGTTATTTAAACTGTTTATAAACGGGTTTTCTGAATACATTTTGATGGGATAATTAATTATCCTACTCTTGGAATAGTAAAATGTGGAATTTTCTGTTCATAAATGCTTAAAAAGATGTTTGTTCACATTTTATCAATTCGTTCGTTCGCTCTCATGTGAATGGTACTTAAGATAAGCTTTTATTCAGATATCTGTTATTTTAGAAGGGCGTCCCAAAAATATTTCAACTTCTCTAGGGAGTCGCAGTATGAAAAAGATTTGGAACCCCTTTTGGTTCAGTGCGGCGAAAGTAGGAAAGAGGTTTGAACCTCTACTCGAAATTGCTATTTTTTACATAGAACACAGTGCCATCCATTGTAGAAACACTGCAACTGCCCAAAAATAACGACTTCTTCAAATTATTTCAAACGTTCTACAGCAGATGGCACACTCACACTCAAACAACATCACACGAATTGCTCGATGACATTTGAGTGTTTTCGTTTCTCTCCGCCGTGAACCAAAAGAGCTAGTGCTTATGTTTGCTTCAATGAATTTGAGCGTTACAGATGACCAAAATGATAAAGTCGCCAAGAGTTTAAAAAGGGGCCTAATATATATAAAACTTAATAGCTACTCGATGTATTTTCAACAAAACGTGTTCCTGTTCATCAGGATTTTTTACTTTGCAGTAGAATGGAAAATAAAATCAAATCGGCAGTTGTTGTGGGGACAAATTCTTTCTCGGAGAAAGAGATGTACAAAAAAGTTAAGGAACGCTAAATCTATGAAAAATTGTACTTGTATTTTGTGTTTCCGTAAATTGCAGTAAGTATGTTATGTGACCTTTTGTTTGTCAATTTTTCAGGGGTAAAAAAGTCTTTAAAATGTCTGATGAAGGCGAAAAAATTGTTAATTTGTTAGCAATTTTCAACTACCGGCAAAAGTGATTCGGAATTAATCGAACATCTTTTTGATTTGGCCAATCTTAAACCAACAATGTTTAACATTTGGCTCCTCGAAATAGTTTAAAAAGCGCTCATCATTTGAAACTTACCTCAGCGATTTTTATTCAGTGATGGTTTGGTAATCATCAAACAAACCGTACTTAACTTGACAGTGGAATCATATTGGAAAATGTTAATTATGGTTAATTATGGATACAGAGAATATTTGTTTGAGTTGTTAAACAGTTTTGAGGATTTCTTTTATGGAAATAGTCGCCAATGTTGTAAAAAGTGGCCAAAACAGAGAATTTTTGAAAAGTCGTCGGCCCAGAGCAGGGATTCAATTCTCAAAAATTCTCGCATACGTCTATCTGTCAAAATCTCCAATTTTATGCGAAGGACTGAAATGTGCAATTCTCAAAATCTGCATACGAGAATTTCTCTTCGAATGTTAGGTACTCGTCTGGGGGCTTATTCCCAAATGCGCGGCGGATCTCTTTTCATGGCGGATTGGTATTTTTATATTTCCAAAAGCGATTCGATCCATTCAAAAGCGATAGCTATTGTGAGGATTGCTGGCAATAAATCCGCCAGCAATCCGTCACTTGAATAGCTATCGCATTTGACAGCCTTTTTAAATACAAAATATCAATCCGCCATGAAAAGCGATCCACGGCGCATTTGGGAATAAGCCCCCTGCTTTTTCTAGGCGGATTTGCTTCTCGCATACTGAATTCTGAGTTTGGCACTTCGAATAACGATTTGTTTTTTTTAATTTCTGTGTGAAATAATTTATTGTGGCGAAGCAGAGATAATTAAAACGAAAGGAAAACAAAGAAAAGAACGACTAAAAAGAGGCACTTTTTGAATTCATTTAAATGAATATTACTTTTGTCGTGCAGCATTTAACTCCTGTAAATTTTTATGAAAATAAACATATTCGTCGAGAAATCTACTGAAGCGGACGGCCAAAAATATTTGGTGTAAGATTCTGCTTACTGCAGAATCTGCCCAATGTAGCCATTGTAAAAACAAAATTAATTATTAACTGAAATTAGAATCATTCACACACAATCACAAAATGCTTTTTTTTTATTAATCGCAAATCAAAACCCACATCCACAATATTCCTAGCCAATTTGAATTGCATTTTTTTTCATGGCATTCTTTGCCCAAATTTAGGCACATTTTGACGTAAAATTCTACCTTATGCGAGAGGTGAATACAAAAAGCAGAGGTGGAAAAAACTTTGAGAATACCAATTTTTTTCGTGTGCGAACATTTCAGGCGGATTTGTTGCGTTATGCGGAATTTAAGAATTGGGGTCCAGGATAATTTTTTGACTGCTGAAAATTCGTACCACGATAGTGTGGCTGAATTCCAAAACGCAGTACTTCTGCATTACTGCGTAATCAAGCGTTCCAAAACGCAGGCGGGTTACTATGATGCAGTGCATACTTTTCTAAAACGTATTGTGAACGCATCAACTGCGCAAACGAAAGCAAACAGAGCATCATGAACTATTACGATGCAAATGACTTTGACATTTAATTTGAAAACGCCAATTATAAAATATGTAGATTCATCGCTGGAGTCGTAGTAATATAATATATTTTGTAATAATTTGCCAATTTTACTTTGATTTGCAGTAATAAAAAGTGGACGAATGAGTCCATTAAATTATTATTGGTGAGTACCCGAATTCAATTTGAACCCGATTTTCGAAACAAAAGAAGGAAGAAAAAGGTGCTGTGGAGAGTCGTTTTGGAGGAGATGAAAAAAATAATTAATTCATTGATGTTTGAGACATTTTATAATAGTTCGCATCAAAGTCGTTCCAAAACGTCAAAAATTGCAAAGCATAACAAATGCAAAGCAGCGCAAAAGCATTCATACCTTGCATCAGAAAATCAGTGTGCATTCACAATGCGCATTTTTTCACGTTTAGGAATTCAGCCTGTTTTTAAGCTAGGTGAATGCCAGTCCTCAAATGACAAAAAAAATGCTCAATAGTTTTTTTTTTGTTTTAATTTTATTTATTAAATTATTTCTCTTTTTTTGTAATCTTTTCAAATATATTTTGTTCGTATTTTTTTTTTACTTTTTTATTTTTTCTATTTTGTTTTTTTTTTTTTTTTTCATCTTCTTTCATCTTCATTGTATCTATTATATAGTGTACCCAATGTCGACGCTGACTACATTGTTTAAAAGTTTTATTTGTATTTTTCTTATTATTTAATTGTTTTATAAATACATACATAATTGAATAATTCAGATATAATTTTATTTTATTATTTAAAAAAAAAAAAATAATTTAATACTTTTGTATATATACATGTAGGTACATATATGTCCTTAAGAATACACATATATATATCAGAAACAGAAATTAAAAAGATAATAATGTAAGCTGCTTACTTAAATATTTAATAATTTTTTTTTGTTTTTTCTTATTCATTAATTTTATGTGTTTTTCTTTTTATTTATTTTGTAATTTTTAGTTTAATTTTATTTTATTTTTTTGACTTAAACTTATTTTTATATTTACTTCGTTCATTGTTTATTTTATCACTAAAACTAAAATTAAAAATAAGTTTTTATAATTTTTTTTTATTATTATAATTATATGTTTATATATATATATATATATAGAATCCATGCAATTCAATGCATTTCAATTAAAAATCAAACTAACAATAATAGCAATTTAAAATTGTTTACTTCACACTCATACATTTGGATATAATTCTAGTACCATAGCAAATTTTTACATGCGCATAAAAATAAAAAGATATCTTTATTTAAGCATGTTTACTTTATTTTATTTTAACCCATAAATTGTTAATTTTTAACAAATATAATTCATTCTTATCAATTACTCACACTTTACTCTTTTTTTTTTTTGGTTCTGGATTTTCTTTTGTTTATTATGAATACAGAAAAAAAACAAATAGTTTTGATTTCAGACAAAACTATTAACAAAAAAGACATTTTAAGGTTACAGCTGCTTTTTATTAAGAGTTAATAAGTCCTTGTGATTGATCGAAGAAAGCCAAAACCTAAAAAAAGACAATTAAAGCAATTTCTTGGATTGTAAGGCAATTTTTGTCTGTCTATAAGAACGTCCTTAACATAAATTAACTGTATGTAATTATAGTACAACCACTTTGGGATCTAACTAAAAAAACGAAGAATATTGTATTAAACTATACTACAAAAACAAAGGAGTTCTTTATTTGTTGCTATTATAATTTGCATTATTTTTAACGATCGTGAAAAAGGTACCAGACGTACTTTGGATTTTGGAACATACAATAATCTATATTATTCATCAATTGAGAGCGGGTATGCCGATTTGGCTGACATTTTTTTTCAGTTGTTCGTAATTGCCAAAAGAAGGTTCTTCTGAAAGAAAATTTTGGGAAAAGCCTCCGGAAAAGTCGGGAGATAAATTTTTTTTGTATTGAATTTTGTGTGCAATTGTTCAGGAATGGAAAAATCTTAGTGGAAAACTCTGAAAATTCCGGAAAAACGTGAAAAATTTGTTTTAAATTTTCTTTGATTCTGGCAACAATAGCGTTGACTGTTGCATCCTCTGGCATTGCTGCCACATTGTTCGAAAGCGGTCGAACCACACATTCCGCTTTGAAGCTGTCGATGAATCTTCTCACAGTGCACAATGACCATAAGAATTGGGCGACAGCGAAATTGATACGAGAATGCAAAATCATCAAAACGAGCCTTGGAGGCAGTTAATCGAACGATGACGGATTTACGATGTGATTCGAGATGATTTGGTTGGGCTATGATATTGCTCTACGGAGATTTTCGTCAAACGCTTCCCGTCATACCGAAATCAACTGCTGCCGATGAACTTAATGCATGCCGAAATCGTGGCCAATGGCCAAATTCCCATTGATGTTTCGACTGGATTGATATCGTTGCCGCCGAGTTCACATCATCGAAGGAGAAACTCATCAACAAGATGATCCCCGACATTGCACAAAATTATAAATATATCGATTGGATTAGGTAGTGAACGGGCGATACTAGCAGCGAAGAATATAAGGACGTCGATAGCTTGAATTTCATTATTTAAAACCAAATCGCTGGAGAACTGCATTTGTACAAATCCGTAGAGCCTGACCGACGATTATGAAGCGACCAACTATCCGACGGAATTTCTGAACTCGCTTGATGTGCCAGGAACTCCACCGCATAATTTACAGCTGAAGGTGGGACCGATCATAATCATGCTGCGAAATCTGAATCATCCGAAATTGTGCAACGGTACGCGGTTGTCCGTCAAGAAACTGATTCAAACGACAATCATCAAGGGCAAATTCAAAGGGGAGGAAGTTCTTTACCCCACGAATTCCGATTATTCCAACTGATCTTCCTTTCCAATTCAAGCGGATTCAGTTTCCCCATTCGATTGGCTTTTACGATGGCAATAAATAAATCGCAAGGCCAATCGTTGGACATCTATGGGATTAATCTCGAAACTCCCTGTTTCTCTCACGTTGTTTGTTTTTGCGCCAGAAAACAAATCGAAAAACATTGTTTATTAGACGCTCTCTACTGATTTCGATGCCATTGAAATAAATCGCATTGAAATTTTAACTATGTTTTTTTCTTATCACTCTGGAGCTTATCTTAAGGCGTTAAGTTGGGGCGAGACGAAGTTCGCCAGGTCCGCTAGTAAGTAAGGTCCGCTAAACTGGGACCCTAATCACGAAAATTTCCAATACGATTAATGGCGAAACGATAGAATTTCAGAGCTAACCTATGGGAAGAGTATGGAAGCGGCCGGCCGCGGCGTGCAGTTCTCTGCCGATAACCAATAAAATAAAGAAAAAAGCTTATTTAGGTTGGTATTGAAGAAGATATTGTCCATGAATGTTAAAACTTTATTCCCTCGTATTCCATAAGTGGGCGCCGTGGTTAGTGTGCTGGACTACTCTGCGACCCCTCGTGTGGTCCCACACAAATTACATCTTATGTACCATTCATATGAGGTCGCGGTAGTTCGTGAATTTCAACTATCAGTTTCTACCCGCAATGTCTAGTTTGAGGTTAGGTTCCACTGCGCCACCTCTCGCGAACGTCTGACAAACATCCGAGAGTATAACTGTCCTGAAAAGGCTTCTTAATTCAGCCGTTCGGCATACAATTTTAGGTCCCTATCATTCGTCCCAATAATAAAACTCACACAAACGAATGATTGTGAAAAGCTAGGCCTGGGGTGTCTACACGCCTGTTGTGCCTCTCAAATTTAAACAAGAAACGTATCCCTTGCAGAAATGGCTAGAAAGGGTCACACTTCTCTGGGTTCCAGACATAACAGGCAATGAGCGCGCGGATAAGCTGGCCAGGAAGGGCTCAGCACTACACGCCTCGCTCTCAACGAGGGTCCACATTCCGCTACGAGCGGTTAAGGGAGATATGGCCTCCCTACAATCAAAACAGAACAAATAACCTACGACCGAATAAAGAAACACGTGTAAGATTCTCTCGATGGAAGATTCCGCTCTGGGAACTGATGTGTCGATCACCAAAATCATGTCTCACCTGCTGCTGGCATTCGGTCAACAGAGAGCTTATTTGGCTTGCTTTTCCATTCAAGGTACACGGACGTTAAAAACGCCTTTGGCTCGGCGAACTGGTCATGCATTAGGAGGTCGCTGGCCAGAATGGAAGCGCCCGTGTACCTGCGGAACATAGTTGCAAATTATTTCACCGTTAGAAAGTAAGGGTATCAAACTGGCAATGGAGTTAAGTACTACAACGTTACCGAGGGAGTACTACAAGGCTCTGTTCTTGGACCTCTCCTGTGGAATATAATGTGTGACGGAGTCCTGCGACTAACGCTGCCTGAAGGTGATCGGTTTTGCTGACGACATCGCCGTGGTAACGGTGGTCAAACACATCCACGAGATAGAGTTCGCTACGGATGAAGCAGTTGCCAGAATCAAAAAATGGCTGGAGTCCGCCGGCTTAGAACTAGCCGACCACAAGACCGAGGCTGTCTTCATAACCAGCCGAAAGTCTGTGGAATTTACAAATTTCCATTAGGTCTAAGGAGTCTCTAATGTACCTAGGGGTAATGCTCGACAACAGGCTAAACTTTAAAACGCACATCCAGTACGCCGCGGCCGCCAGGAAGGCCTCACAGATGCAAGCAGCTGTTTCCCGAATGCTGCCAAACATTGCTGGACCTGGATATACCAGGAGGATTCTACTATTCAGAGTGGTCAGCTCTATACTTTTATACGAATACGCTGCACTGGTCTGGGCGGGGGCCCTAAAATCAAACGAAACGAGGCAAAATCTCTCGTCATCATACAGGCTCATAATAGGGGCCTGTATCACAAATAAAAATGAACGAATTCGGGAATAAAAATAGCCTAAAGAGATGAGCTGTTCTACGAGCTTCTACACTAACATCAAATTTACAATCGAAGGCGCACAGAAGACTAGTCTCTGACGTATGTCTATTCTATTTGAAGAACCATGACAGAAGTTCCGAGGAACTTAATGAAATTATATCTCCGAATGTGACCAATGAACGTTACCTAATTATAATTATAGCACGACACTTCTACAAACTGTCGAAACTGAAGAATTAACAAAGTAGTAACGCAATCTTCAAGCAAGTTGTTCTGACAGACAATCCAGAGTCTTGGAGAAAAGAAGTG
The DNA here is from genome assembly GCA_949372485.1 of Cheilosia soror. Taxonomy (NCBI): domain Eukaryota; kingdom Metazoa; phylum Arthropoda; class Insecta; order Diptera; family Syrphidae; genus Cheilosia; species Cheilosia soror. Next base: position 3,857,070 of record OX443565.1, on the reverse strand, counting down.
AAATATTGTTGAAGCAGTCAATAATGCACGATGACGATGACATCAGTTCCATCGTTTTGAGGAGCGTGGAAAATATTTCCATATTGCTAAAAAATGGCAAATCTACCAGAGTGAATAAAATCTGACCAGAAATGTTTACGATCCTGAGCGAAGAAGGAGGACAATTGCTATTAAAGTGGTCATTCCTTATTCAAAAAAGGCGACTGCTCACGGGAAACTATTTGCTAAAAATTCGAATTTGGCATATGAACAGTGTGGTTTTCGTCTAGACAGCATAACAAGCGACCAGTTATTCACTCTTAAGCATTGCCAAGGCCACATAATCATTCTCAAGTCATTTGGTCGTGACATTCAATTTATATTAATCAGCGTGACATGACAGGCAATCCTGTGAAAAGGCGATGAGAGTCTGACATAACTTTCTAACCCGTGTGGATATTGCCTTTGATGGCTTGAGAGTCGATGGGAGAAGAGTTCTCGTAATGGATAGACAGGATATTGAAAAGGATGATGATATTATTGATCTCACTCATGCACGTAGGGATTTAAAAACAAACTGTATAACGTTCCTTTGCCAATATAAATATCATGTACTCAATCTCGATAAACATTTATACAATGATCTACATATTAGAATCTGGGTTTCATAAACTTACAAAATTTAGCTAAAATAATTTACAATTTTATATCAAATGCAAAATACGCTTTTAAAGTTTCTAATGCTTTGTTTTAAGTTGTTGTAATTTGACAATTTTGTTTTGCACTGTCGAAAAACTAAAGTTGTGAAACCTCGATGGAGGACTGCACCTCGATTGCCGTCATCGTTTCCGACTCAAAAATACCCGACTCTTTCAAATCTGTATTCCGCTTGTCGTTTTTACACTACAAAGGTCAGATGAAAATGCCAAATACATTTTTTGTACTAGTTTTGTGGTCTATGTAGTCTATGCGACACGACTATTGACCTAAAAAACTACTTTTTTTGTAGTTTGCAATATCGCTCCCGACAGGTAGTCGTGTGGTTCAATTAGGCTGTGTTTATGCGTTTGTATTCGTTTTTTTTTTTAAGACAATTCATTTCTTTTTATTGGTAGAATGCATAGAAACATTCAGGCGTTCGTTTTATGTGGAAAATTTGCTGTTTATTTTCATTCATCTGGCAAAAGGATTAAGCCAGGGGTTAAATAAGATCGACTTCGATCGTTCTTGGAATTGTGATCAATAGCTATGGCCCTCCGACAAGATATGGCAAGGGTTAACAAAAAGGTCCTAATCTTGCTAGTGAATTGTGTATTTCATATTATTTCTCTGGCCCTTATTGTGATTGTCGATCAGCGATCGTCACGACAATTGTCGATTGCGTCGATTGATTTTAGCTATTCCTATGCACAAAATGTTTTCACTTCCAAGAGAAAGCATCAATCAGACATTTGTAATCGACTACAAGCGACTGTCAAATCGACAAATATCAATCGCAATCGACAATCACAATTCTCGATCGATCGACAGTAGTTGTCAATCAACGATCAATTATCGACACTCACAATAGGGCCCTTTGTTTTGTTTAGGTTTGAGCAGATTTGAAATATAAAGTGAACGTTTCTGCATGGAAAAACTAGTGCATAAATAGAACTCAAAATGAAGCTATGTAGCTATGAATTCGCTCTCGTTTGAAATAACCTTAAATCCGAAAGGTGTGCCCATAGGCGCTTCAAATACACACTTTAATTGTTCAATTGTAATACGAACTATCCGTCGACATAGCAGGCAGTTTCCACCATAACAATGGGATGATTTCCCTGAAACAAACTCGCCAACACCATCCATTTCCTTGTCCCATCAGACTGGACATACTCCTGCTCAAAATTAATGATCTTTTACTTTTGATCGTGTTAAAATGAATTCCTTTCTTTTTGCCCTTTTACTGCTTTCTTCTTCGTCACTATCTGAACTGTTAAACATTGCAATGCTATTCATCTTATAAATCTTTTGAAAACTGAAATCTTTCGAGATATAAACACTTATTTGCACAATAATTTATTTTCGGAATAAGAAAAACAGACATCTTGACAAGTGCTACCAATCCTTCGAAAAGATTTTACTACGTTCTAGTCGTCTACAAATCTGCTACAAATTCGGCGGGTCGTCTGTATTGGGTAATGAGAATTCAAAACCAACACGACTCAAGAAACGACAAAAGTCGTTTTCGACAAACGACAACGGAAATCGAGGTGCTGGTGTTTCTGGTTTCCAAAGGGACCAGCACGCGCTAAAGAGACTATGACTACTCTTATAGGCAATGTGATTTACACAGCGCGGGCATTAAAGAAATTGGGTTAGAGAGAGCATTTTTATATCCAAACAAAAAAAAACAATGGTACCTAATAAAAACTTCCAGAAATGATATTTTTTTAACTCTGCATTCGATATGAAAGAAATAACTTAAGCTAAGTACACACGATTGTCAGATCTTACAATATTGTCCGATCTGTCAGTGGAAAATGTGTCCCAAATGTCTTACAACGGTCTGAACTTATAATTTTGTCTTACAATATTTTCAGAAATGTCATTGTCAGCCCATTGTAAGACATCTATCTGGCCTATTTCACCAGCTTAACATTTTTATTTACAAGTATTTTTTCACAACATTAATAAAAAAAAAGGTACAAATTCGGTTTCACCAACTTCTAGGTTCCACATTTCATTTTCACTCCAAATTAAATCGGAAATGAATTTTTGTGCTCTGCATTTTACCGTATTTGATTTCAAAATTTTCGGAATTGAGACAAAATGAAATTGTGATTTCGAAAAAATTTTTTAGTTTCCGAATCGCTCGAAATGCAGAACACTGAAAACGAATTCACTCGATTTGCAATTTCGATTTCACTCGATTTTTGGAACCTACATAGCTGCAAATTTATTTTAAAGGCAAATTTGTAACTTTTTCTGGACAAATATTTGTAAGTTGTTACAATAAGCCACAGGTTGCTGATCGTCTGAACAATTCTGAACTTATTATTGTCAGACAATTTGGACATTGTAAGACTCATTGGAAATTGTCAGATGCCGTTGTTTATGGAAGCTGACAATAGATTAACATTTTTTTTTCATTGACAGACAGTTTAAAGGCACCACGTGACAAAGAAGAGAAACAGGAACAGAAACTGAAACAGAACAGAACTTTTTTTCGTTCTGTTTACGTTGCTCGCTCAGCTACACAAAACTGAAACAGATCCAGATTCTGTGCAAATAAAAAAACCTCCCTCCCACGATAAATTGGGATTTCTGTCGATGGAAGCAACAGAAACAATCAATACAGACTTGTTTACGTTCTGTCGTCAAACAGCCATTTTTCTGTCGCTAAAGTCTGTTGCTGAAAAAAAATGTTCTGTTCCTAATTCTGTTTCTGTTGCAAATGTATGAGATTCTGTTTCTGTTCTTTGTCACTTGGTGCCTTAACCGGTGGTATAGACGCGAAATGGAAGTTTACTTTTATACACGATGAAAAATTATTTAATCGATACAAACAACAGCTGTGCATAGGAAAAGTCGCCAACATAAAAAAAAAGCTTTAAAAAGATCCTATAGGAAGAAATACCAGACTGAAGGGTCGCACGATGGCATATACTTAAATCCATGAGATCCATGAAGTCGAAAAGCGACGCAGTCTGTGTGATGTTGGCTGGGCTGAGTATAAACAACCCAAGGAAGCCATGTGGCAAGAGATCGGCGACGTAATTCAATTTACTCTTAACAAATGTAAGGGAAAATGAACCAATCTGCGCCCCCACATTCAACAGCAACCTCGAGAAGTACAGGAAAAAGAAATCTGATCAATCTGCCGATGAAACCGTCGCAATTTCCTGGAAGTATGTTAAACAAATATTGCTCCTAGAACCAAGCAATGTCATGCAATCATCATCCTCGCTGTCTTCCAACACGTCGGCAGTTAAAATAGTCGCAAGTGCAATATTTTGATTCATTATCCGTACTACAAAAAACAACCCACAAGACTTTGAATTTATCTGACAATGTTTGACCAATTTTTCATATTCAAATATCTGCCGACCGTGTGAACACACAATTTTCAACCCGACAACGTTGTCAGAAAAGTCATTGTCAGACCATTGTGCAAGACATTCAGCCCTATCACGAATTCCGTCGTAATCGAAAATCCGCTACGCTATCCGCTAGTGGAAAATCTGCTACGAATTTCGAAATTCGTAAAATTAGGTATCTCTGAATCCGAATGAAACGGAAAATTGACCTCTTTTTCTACGACAAGTAATTTGTGTCGGAGACGTTGGGAAAAACGATGTTTGCACAGCAATAGGTTGTGTTTTGTATAAAAAAACAATAAGAATTTAAATTTTTTTTGGTTCTTAATAATATTTGTTGCTTTAATAGGACAAACACAACTAATACGCCACATATCAAAATTATTAAACACGAAAGCACACACCCGAGACAAACTCATGTTCCACCTCCTCTAATATATATTTAAATGCCGGTTTATTGAGTCGAACATTTCTTTGAAACCTCTAAGTTTAATATTCATAAAAGGAATAGTTGAATTCTCTATACTCGTAATATAAATCAAAGGGATCACAAGAGAGAAGAGTCGCAAAGTATTTTTCCCAGAATTTTCAGAATTCGTTTTGAGAAGGCAATTGAATCTATTTTTTAACAGTTTATATTATTAATTTGTTGTTAAAAAAGAAGAATTATTTAATTATTTGAAAGTTTACTCACAATTCATTTCAATAATTTTCAAACATAAACTATGTTTGACACAAAACAGCTGATTTCGAAAATGAGAATGAGAGCGGTTAATGAGGCAAGCTTCTGTAGATTCCATTCGGATTTTGTGAAGTAAATTTTTCGTAGTTCGTATCGTAGCTTTCATTCGGGGATTTCCTACGAATGGATTCTGTGATAGGGCTGATTCATCTGACAATGAAATTGTGTAAGACTTTGGGACAAAATCTTACAACCGTTTGAACGCTCAATTTTATATTGTAAGGTAGTTGGCTATTGTAAGCTCATTGTCAGAGCATATTGACACATCTAACAATATTGTAAGATCTGACAATTGTCTAAATTGTAGTAAATAAACAAAAATAAAAATTAAAAAAAAAAAAAAGAATAAAGTCACATTGGACATGGACACATAACATTCATTTATTCCGAATTATTATTTTACAGAAAGTTAAGAAATAAATATGTGAAGAGGTTTTTTATTTTTAGTAGCAAAATTACTCAAAGTGTGGTAAAACAATTAAATATTTAGGAAAAAAATAATACAAATAAAAATTTTGTTTTTAACTATGTGTTTTCTATTTTTTTTTTTTCAAATATTTACAACAATGAAGTTATGCGTGCGTTTTGTTTATTGTAAACATTCACAATTGAACAGATCTTCAAGTGTGTAATGAGATAGGTTTTTTTCTTTTGTTCGTAATGTTATATTTTAAACAAACAGAATTTCGCTTCATGCAACAGTTACTTAATTAGAAAACTATATATATATATATATATATTTAAGTGTATAAAACACTCATTCACACATCCGAAAGAAAATAAAAAATAAAATAATAATTCACATATATATATAGGGTTTTCTTTTTTGTTTATTTTATATTACTACCTTTTTTTAATAATTATATGTGAACATCATCAGTAGTTCATCTTAACCTAATTCCTTCTTTTTGTATTTTTTTTTTATTTATTTACTTTTATATTAAACTTATTTATTCAAATATTTCCTCATTTATTGTTTTTTTTTTTTTTTTTTTTTTTTGTTTTATATATTTTTTTTTTGTATTTACAGTTACAATATTGAAAGTATTTTTTGTTTGCTTTTATTTTTCTTAGAAAAAAAAATTATTTATTATTTCATTCTCTTCCTTATTTATTAACAAAATAATTGAGGAACCAACAAAATAAGATGGAAAATAAGAAAACAGTATTTTTTTTTAAATTTCTTTTATTTTATTCATTAATTATTTATAAAAAAAAAATATTAAAAAAAAAAACATATGTATAATTTTACTAAAAAATTTTGCATCATAGCTGGATCTATGAATCAATCAATATCTTGTTTTGTTGTCTCGGCATTAAAGGTAACTTCCTTTTTTTTTTCTTCGTTTTGTTGACAATATACTTTCATTTTTATTTCTTTAATATATATATACGTTTTTTTGTTTTTTTCTTTGCTACACGATCTTTATTTTAATTGAACTAAATTTGTTTTTTGTATAGAAAAAGAAAATGAAGAGAGAAGGGATGACAATAAATTCAGTATTTCGATTTATATATATATATGTATATCTATATTGTAATTCATAAATGTAAAAGGAGAATGTTTTTTTTGTGTTGTGTTTTTTATTTTATTTTTTATTTAAATCCGTTTTTTTTTTTTAAATAATATCCTAAGCAAAAATCATTTCCATAACTGCAAGAAAATAAAAGAAATAAATAAATAAAACAAAAAAAAATTGTTTAATATGACGGAGAAGTGGTATAAAGATAGATATAGAGAAAAATAAAAACCTACATACAACTAAATTGAATATAAATAAATTAAGTTGAATCATTTCATATTTTTTTTTCATTTTTGACGTCAATATTTATTTATCACTACCACATAGTACGTTAGTTTGTTTATTTTCATATTTCATTGAGATGCGCAAACAAAATAAAGTAAAGTATATCACGAGATAGGGGCGGGGGGAGGGGGCTTAGAAGTGTCTATGATATGATCCGAAATGGATACCTATACAAAAATTGTGCAATTCGGAAATTTGTCTAAAGGAAACAAGACACACATATACTAAAAACCCACCAAAAATTAAAAGGAAAACTAAATTTGTGATTTTATTAATTAAAAGTTAAAAATTTTTAAGCGTGTTTCCTTATTTATTTATACAATTAAAAAAATATAATTAGCTCAAAGACAAACGCGCACGTAAAAATAAAATTTTACACTTTACAGTTTACACACAAATTCGAAATTAAATATCTAATTAGGATTTATTTTAAATGATTTTTGATTACGACAAAAAACAAAATAATAAAAATCTAAATCCACCGAAGAATTATTGTTTTTCAAATTCTTTGGATCAATTGCTTATAATTTACGCATTGCATTGGATTTATCGTGATATACTGTACATTTTAACCCATTATCATTATTATTATTAATATAATATATATATATAATTTTTTGTTTCTTTTTGTATTGCGTACATATCACTTCCCATAAAAGAAAGTTTTTGTAAATATTTATTTTTCATTCAATTTGTTTAGTACAATTTTATTTAATGTGATGCTGATTTTTTTTTTTTTCTTTCTCATTTTGTTTATACATGTTTTTATTTGTTTTTGTTTTTATTTTCGATTCTACCAATTAATTATGGGTTTTGAATTATTATTTAATAAAAAAAAAAATTTGTGTTATTGTGCCTTTCTCTGTTTTTTGTTTTTTTTTTTTTAATTATTTTTTAATTTATTAAAATTTTCTAACTGACCTTAGAGCGAAACAAAAAAAACGTTCATTTTATTAAAACACGGACGGAAATTTGTTATAAGTACTTGATTACTCTTCAGACGAAATTAATTTGTAAAACAAAAATAAATTTAATAATAATAAAAAAAAGGTCAATCAATAAAAAAGAGGATTTATTTGTTAAGAATCCTTTGTCTTATTTAAAACAAAAAAAAAAATGTAAAATAAAATAAAAATAAAAATAAATATAAATAAATTAAAATGTAGTGTCAAAACCTATCCGCTTTTACATAAAATTCGATTTAGAGTGGAAAACGATTGATCTTTCTGTTCTGAGTGCAAGCACAATGAAAAGACAATTAGATGTTGATGCATGTTATAGCATTTAACAAATTTTTTTCAACACATGCACGAAAATTAGAGATGAGTGAATATTAAAAAAGAAAAAAGAAAAAATGTGAAATCATTAAATTTACCAACGTTAATTAAGAATAATTTAATAGAGAAATTTTTTATTTTTTGTTAAATTTTAAATAACCGTAGAGTTCCAATGTTAATTATTTGTTCATGGAAATTAAAGAAGGTGCAACTGACCAACGACAACAGCTAGTGGGCTACAAAAGGCATCTGTTCTTATACAGTGGAAGGGTTTAAAGGACCATTCACATGAGAGCGAACAAATACCTACGAACGAAGGAATATTCGCAAGTTCTGAAAGTCCCTTCACATGAACACTTTTCTTGGTCGCGGCAGTTTGCGAATTTCAGCCATCAGTTTCTGCCAGCAATTTCTAACTTGAGGTTAATTTCGAACGAATGTTTTATTCGCTAGTTTGTGGAACGCGAATTAAATGATGTGGATTGCGAATAAACTTTGACAATTAGCGGCAAAAAGTTTGGAATTTGAAATTTTTTTATTTTAACTGTTTATAAACTTGTTTTTTAAATACATTTTGATGGGATAATTAATTTTCCTACTCTTCGAATAATAATGTGTGCAATTTGCAAATGCATAACAAGTGGTTTGTTCGCATTTAATCAAATCCGTTCGTTCGCTCTTATGTGAATGGTCCTTAACTCATTGTCATTATGTGTTCAGCGCACCGAGAACCGATATCATAATTCCGGATCCCGGAAAAATGGCCTTCCATCACAAATTGTCATTTGTGACTTGGCTTGTCGACTTTTGTAGCTGATGTCATAAAATCACTTAAGCTGTCTAACGACCCAATGGAAAACCAAACTGATGGTCACTATTTTATGTTCGCAATCAACTGAGTTGAAGTCATGTCACATCATACTCTCATGTTTTTAGTTTTCGATAAGGTCTTTGGCAGGACAAATCGCCAATGTATATCGAGGTCACATCCCAGGAGAGGAATCCGCCCAAAAATAAATAAATAGTTAGCGCAATAGGCGGGTAGACATCCTAGGCCTAGCGATTCTCGCAACCATTCGTTTGTGTAATTTTCTAATTTCAGGACGAATGGAAGGGACCTACAATTTTATGCCGAGTCCGAATGGCTGAATTGAGAACCAGTCATACTCTCGGATGTTTGTCAAACGTTCGCGAGAGGTGCGGCGCAGTAGAAAAAACCTTAAGATGTAATTTGGAGACGAACCTGGAACCCCTAGCACAGTAGTCCAGCACACTAACCACTGCGGTACTGCGCCCACTTCGCCCAAAAGTGGTTGCTATTATATAGGAGTGATGCACCAATGGTCAGCTCTAAAGAGATTTTTTTGCAGTGCAACATGTTCTGCGATAGATCCTAAGGAATTGTTGGCCGCAAACAACTTCCAACTAGGAATTTAGGCAAAATCTGAGTCGAAAGCTGTTGGATGTCAAGGTAAGGTAGCAAAATTGTGGATGGATTCGTCACACACTGAGGAAGCCGATTGAGAACACCTCCAAGCTGTTTTTCGAGTAGAATCCTCACGGGTGCATGCATGGCGGAATGGAACTGGAAGTACGACGTGGGGATCAACATTGGCCATAGTTGAAATATCTAGGGTTTGTTGCTGCCCTTTGCTCCGACTGAAGTTTAAGTAAATAACTTGTAAATTTCTTGTTGAACTGCAAACTTAAAATATCTATGCCACCCACAAGAGTATACGAATTCAAAATTTTCGATGTTTGTATGTATGTAAATTTTAAGATACTAGTTATTGGAAGATTACTTTTTGAGCAGTTAATTTCCAAAATACCCAGTGCTGAGACATGTAATAATTTTGAATTATCTATCAACGTACAAACTTTCAAGTTAATACGGCTAACGGTTCGTGTGTCCCCCCTTATTCCCCGCGACTCCTTTACTCCAGAAAATCAAAAAAATCATGAAAATCGGACGAATTTCTCGAGTTATGGAGAAACGAACAAACGGACGTTGCATTTTATAAGTATTATGGGTATAAATGCTAAAATTAGGTTTTTTTTTATTGAACGCCTTTCTCAGGAAAATAAAGTAAATTCGACGAATGCTCAGTAAAACAATTCAGAGTGACAATATTTTTGTGACAATTTGTATATTTGTTGTACGGTAAAGCCCCATTTAGACGATCAGTTCGGTATTCAGTTAGGCTATCAATTTACTCGTGAGTAGCGGAAGATATATCTACTAAAACTGATAACTGAACTGAAAACTTATGGGAATTCACTCAGTTTCAGTTTTAGTTAGACGCTAAAATGTTTGCATTTAGACATCAGTTTAATTAAAAGCTCAACTGAAACTAAAATGACTTAAGTCCCGACTTTTGGTTTTATTCGAAGTTCCCCAGTACCCCCTCGCTGTCAGTGAATGGCGTTAAAAGGAGTTCACTTTAAAAGCGTTTCGAACAAAGTGATTTTTGCTTTAACTTTTATCTAAGTATACTCATTGTATTTTTATTCCGATGGCTTTTAGGTTAGTTAAATAAGATACGGAAGACATAAATGTTTGTATAGAAAATCATAGCGTCGAAGGAGAGATATTTTTAGTCCTATCTTCGAAAAAAATTACTTATTCAGCAAGTTAGAAATCCAGTGCGAAATTACAATTTATCCCTTACAATTTATCAATCGCTCAACTCCCAATCTATCGGCTAGATACACTTTCTGCACTATATACTAGCATACAAACGAATACGAATAGTTGGTCATTCAAAAACAAAAAAAAAAAAAAAAAAAAACTAGCCAATGTTTGGAAAAGTCATATTTTCCTGGAAGACTTTGAATTATTACCGACGGCTAACTAACAATGCCGTTTCAAAAAGAAGGGAGGTAGAGTATAAAGACTTGGATTATGGAAGACTTCTGAAATAGAACGGATACCTAGGTCCTTTATGGAATCAACTGCATCTGGATTGACGGACATGCATCCCCATCGGTCATAATTTCTCTAAACAAAATGTACCCCCACAGCACACATTTCAACATTTTTCAATTCAAGTACAGTAGAGTCTCGAACAGTTAATCCAAATATCCCAAATGTTTTCTGAGCGGTTTTTATAATCGTAAAGAATACATACAGTGAGCGTCAAAAGTGAGTGAACCTTGAATTTTATTATAGCGCGTTTCAAATTACTATGACATTTTTACACCATCACTCTCAGTTCCATTAACATTTTATAGCACATCTCTCTCAATCTCATTAAAATGCTCGCCCTCGAAGGAAGAGAAAAAACATGCAGCTAAAAGAGTCCACAGTCTATAACAACAGTTTCTTTAAATCACTTTTGATGCCACGAAAACATTGACATTGACTACTAGGAGCCAATTTTTTGTTGAAGCAAACATAAGCACTAGCGCTTTTGGTTCACGGTGGAGAGAAGCGAAAACACTCAAATGTCATCGAGAAATTCGTGCGATTTTGTTTGAGTTCTGAGTGTGCCTTATAGAAAGTTCGAAATAATTTAAATAAATCGTTATTTTGGGCAGTTGCAATATTTCTACAATGGATGGCACTGTGTTCTATGAAGATAAGAGCAATGGCGCGCAGAGGTGTCATACTTTCACCGCACTGAACCAAAAGGGCTAGTGCTAATGTTTGCTTCATTTTTCCTCGTAGGTTTATATTAAACTGACATTTCACTAGCAGTCCATGTATAGTATGTCAATTCAAAATATGGAAAGATAACAAATCTATGGAAGATTCTAAAATACATTTATGTGAGAAATAGAAAAGACTGAGAGTGCACCTAAATTTGCTAGATCGAAAAAATCGAAGATGAACTGTTTTTAAATTTGATTTATTTTTCTTGAAAACCAATTTTACAGACGTATTTATGCTCATTTTGGTTTGTCATTTCATCATGACTCATGTCATGAGTATATTGCCGCTTAAAAAAGTTGTCGAAAATGAGAGTACATATACTACAGCTCTCATCTATCAAGTGTGTTGAACGTGTTGCCCAGCCAATTATGATTGGTTAAGAGGGTATCAACGCGTCCGTCAGCTTTTTGAGCCAGCACTACGAAAACTTACTTTACCAAATCGAAGTATTTTTTTTTTTGCTAAAACGGATCATCCAGCAATTGAACTGGGCGTTATTTCCAAATAAATTTGGGCGCCATTTCCTTGGGCGTTATTGCCTAACGTCCTCTGGGAGCTTGACGTAAAACTGAATTTTTGCTTAGCGTTTCCTGTGATTATGGCACTTGAAAGTCATTTTTGTAATGCAAGTCTACCCCTATCACAAATCCAATGTGGGTGAAACTTCTATAAAGGGAATATGTGGACATTCCAATCTACACACACACCCACACACGAAAGTCTGTTCCCTAATACCCTATTCATACTGAGTCGAAAACTCGGTTTTCGATAAAACACTCCAAAACTTTATTGAAAACATATGTTTTCCCCTACATATGTCAGTTTTCAAAGTTTAAAACGACTTCCGATCGTTGGGTTGTTGAAGCAGACACACATTTTGCAACATTCAGCAAAACTGCTGACAGGATAACTCTTATTCAGTGATGTAGTTGCTTCTAGCTTTTTATTTTGTTTTTGTATGTGGAATCTCTTGGCACTTAAATAGCAAATTATTCAGTTTTTCATAGAATTTTCGCACGGCAGCACTACCTGCCACAACTAAATGGCATTTTCAGATGTTTTGATTCTGATTTTTGCTTATGCTAATTATTTTATGCATTTAACCATAAGCTAAAGATTATCAAGGAACTTTATTTAATTTTCTTTGTATATTATGTCAATACGAGCGGAGTTTAGTTACTAAAATACAAATTTAGTCGTCACAATAATTTCAAATCTAGTTTCATAGCTGTTCACGTGCATTAGACTATCTGTTGCCACCCTAAGTGGAAGAAATCGCCATCTATGAGCGAAGATGATTTTCAATTGAAAAGTCAATTGTGTTTGGTGTGAATGCATTGACGAGTTTTCGTAAACTTTTTGTCGAAAACTCAGTTTTCAGTGCGGTGTGAATAGGCTATAAAGAAATACATATAGAGACCCAAACAGCAAACAATATTAGTCCACATCTTGCTTTAGGAAGGAATAAGTGAAGAAACGAAAGCTTACATTCATCAATAAAAAAATCAAGGTGTGAGAAATTTTACATGCGATTGAATGCAGAAATCGGACTCGACTCCTTTTAGAATGCAGAAAAAAAAGCAAAAAAAAAAAGAAGGATTTCTGTAAAATTCAACATGTCGCTTGCGGTTAGGGCTCGACGTATTAAAAGCTATGCCATAACCAGAGCAGACCTACAGGAGCATCGGAAGTTGGAATATTTAATAAAAGAGCAAATTGCACTGATTTTCAGTAGGCTGTCTCTTCAATTTGGTAAAATGCTTCAAAACAGACAATATACGTCCATTTATCATTATATCAAGGCTAAAGCTGCTTCAATGTCAGGCGCAACAGGCGGGTTGACACGCTAGGCCTAGCTTCTCGCAACCATTCGTTTCTGTGAGTTTCTATTTTTGGGACGAATGGAACGGGCCTACAATTTTATGTCGAGTTGAATTGAGTGGCTTTTTCAGGACAGGTATACTCTCGGATGTTTCTCAGACGTTCGCGAGAGGTGGCGCAGTAGAAAAAAAATAAGATGTAATTTGTGTTTTTCCAGGGATCGAACATGGGACCTCCCCTCGCAAAGTAGTCCAGCACACTAACCACTGCGCTGCTTATAGTGTACTTATGTATTTGTGATATTTTGATATTAAGCGCCATCTATAGGATAAATTTAAAAATTTAGATGCCCAGAAAGGTTCTATGTGCCGGAAATTACAGTGGGAATACCATTCCTGGTGGTGACGGAGGCAGTCAAGTCCTATATAATTTTACATCTCCTGGTTGTGGCTTAGTCTTCGCGTCAAGGTGGATGGCGACCGTAACAGTCTGCCTCCTGCCTATGGCTTCTGACAGGGCCATTACTGAGGTGGGAGACTGGTGTGTGGCAGAAGTGGGTGATTGAACCAGTCTGCTCTGTGTCTCTGTGAATGGATTGTCTATTGGAAAAGGCTGGGGGTAACCGTAGCAGTCTACCTCCCGTTTATTTCCTTTTGACGACCAGTCCACATGACTAAAGCTGGTGCTGAGCAGAAACGCTTGATTGAAAGCACTCCGACATACTGCTTGGTACCGGAGAAAAGAGGGGGTCGCGATTTATCTTCGGTGAAAAAGGCGAGGGGTGACCGAAACAGTCTAACCCCCCTTCTGTTGCCCCTGACGGGGTCATCGAATTGTCAAGATTAGGTTACCTCATCTATAGGGTAGGTACTGCCTTCTTGAAAATACGACACGTCAAGTTCCAATCAAGATGTCAGCATTACTTGACAATTGTGCACAAAAAAAAGTCCTGTAATTAGACGAAAGAGGTGAAGACAAATTAAGTGTTAGCTCGCATTTATCAACAAATCAATAATACTATGTATATGCGTAATTGCGATACTAAAAGGCCTTAGCGCGGTATGCGTCGATTTCATACGAATGGGAGCATTTTTGCTTCGGGGTATACTTCGGAACAGCTTTTCGGAACTTCTTTCCGACAAATACCATACAACAAGCACTAAATAGGAAAACCCCGATGTAGCACGAAACAACATATCCGAAGACGGATACCTCGGATGTAATTTGAGTCTCCGACGGAGTATGCGTTGCGTAGAATTCTCCGACACGACGGATACCTCGCTAGGGCAGAGTGGTAGTATTGTAAAAGTTGCTGCAGAACAATACAATTTAGGGCACTAATAAGCAGAGCGTGTCTATAGTACACCTAACATTAAATTCTACTTAGTACTGATGTCGTTTTAAATCTATATTTGTTTAATGTTTAAAGTCAAATCTTTTCCACTGTAATAAAATCATAAACATTTCAAATGAACAACATGGCAACTCACTGATAGGCACAAGATAGAAAGAAACATTATATCGCGAGATATCATGAATCTGGCAAACATGCTCACATATATACATATATTCCATATATATACACATTTTGTGTTTCTTTTGTCAACATCAACTAACAATAATAATAAAACAAAGAAACATTCAGAAGTTTTAGTTAGCGTCTCGAAGATACTACATTCCTCTCCAACAAAAGTAGGTTTCGGATTGTTAATGAATTTTTGTTGTTAGTTATGTGAAATGTAAGCTTGTATTTCTCGAGGAAATTGCATAAGATTTAGCGAAAAACAATACCTTTCAAAATATATGGTAGATAAAAAATATATATGTTCAACATTCAACAAACATTTATTATTTTCGAGACCTAGTGCTTACAGAGACAAGAAAACAAAAAAAATCGTCATTTCGTTTAAAATAGACAAGAGGATTCTTAAAGAAAAATACGTATAAACAAATATCAAATATAGTCACACATATACATACGTATATATGCAAATATATAAGAAACACAGAAATACACTTTAAAAAAAAAAATATAAATTAACTAAAAAGCTTCAAAAACATCGATCAATCTTAATGTAAACAATATATGTATTAGAATGGAAAAAATTACACTGACCAGAGCAAGGCAAACAACTTATGTACTTTTTTTTCTTTTCTTTTTTTTTTTTTCTCTATTATATATTTTTTTTAATATTTCGATTTTTATTTAAAAAAAATAGTTCTTTTTTTTACTTGGTGATGGTGTCTTTCAAATTGCTTTTATAAAATTTCACAGAGAGTGGAGGAAAATATCTAGGAAGGCGCTAGGAAAATAAATTACCGGGGGGGTACACACAAAGGATGTATGTGCAGAAGAACATTTTGAAATTTTTTTTAAATAAACATATATTTAAATATATAAATAATTTTTGTTTTTTTTTTTTATTTTCTTTTTATGTGGAGAGAATTCAATAATTAATCTTTACAAAAAAAAAAAAAAAAATTATAATAAAATAAATACGTAAAGAAAATAAATTTTAATTAATTGAGAATAATTAAAAAAAAAATAAAGCAATGATATTAATTTAAAAAATATATTTATATATATAACATACTTTTTTTTGTATTAAAAATTAAAATTAGCCTTAAGAAAAGAGGGATGTTATTGCATAAAATAATCAGGATGATCAGAGTCTTTCTCGAAACGTTTCGCCTCTTCCTGCATGCTTTCCTTAATTTTCAGGATAGCTGCCGACTCAGTTTGGTCCTGCAAAATTTCATTTCGTATTTTCATTTTCGGGAAAAACAACATTGATTTTTTTTATATTTTTTTTTTCATTTGTTAAGTGCTTAAAGTGTGTAAATTAAAAGAAAATGGTTTGTTCTTTTTTCTTTAATTCTAAATGTGTTCTATTTTTGTTAATATACATATTATACGAAACCCATACATAATATATATATATATTTATATACGTATATATTTAAACACATAAATATGTATATATTTAAATACATATGTATTTTTATTATTAAAAAAAAACAAAAAAAAAAATAAAAACACCAACGACAAGAAAGCAAAACTTCTATTTTGAAGAAGAAGAAAATTAATTATTAATATTATTAATAAAAAAACTAATAATAATTATAATCAATTTGAATTAATATTAGCTGCTCGTCAAGTAAAAATATTCTATTATAACTTTTCATCAATTTTTATTGTATTTGATTTAAAGATTCTTTTTTTTTATTTATTTATTGATTTATTTATAAAAAGTATATTTATATATTAAAAAAGTTTAAAGCCATTTTTTTATTATTATTTTGTTCAAGTATGAAATATGTTTGTTAGTGGGGAAACAAACAAAATATAGCAATGGTTAGTTGTGCAAGTGAAAGAATGTAAAAAAATGGTTAAGAAAAATATTTTGAAGCTGAGAGAGAAAGCAAGCACTAGTATTACGAATGCAAAAATAAAAACGAAAAAATTATAAGAAAACGAAAAAAAAAAATAATAATGGGAAGATAACCAAATAGATATATGAACTGAACACCTTTGTTGTTTTGTCATCAGTGAAATGCAGTTATGAAAAAGAGATAGTAATTTTAGTTGATAATTGATTTGTATTCTTACGTGTATTTCAACAACAAAATTTTTGAGAGAGAAGTACATTTTACTGTATTCGTATAGGCAGACAAATATTGTAGTGAAGTTAATTTTAAACCCATTTGACAGTTGGCTAAAATGTTAAAAAAAAATTATACATAAATGGGGAGTAAGCGTTTTTTTTAGAATGCGATATAATTTAGAAAAAAAAGGAAAAGTATTCACTCAGTGTTTTCTGTCCCAAAAAAAAAACACATACTTTAAAATTATTCACATTAAGCGTGAAAAGCTACAAAAGGAAAGAATACTAACTTTTAATAAGACTGACAAGTAGTTAAAATTTGATTGGGTACACCTCTGCACAACTCATCCATGGTCACCTCATGCGCAGACAACTTATCTACAGGACAAGTGAACCAATTCTATCGACAATTTTATCCACCATCGTTTCCAAACTTAATTAGTATGAACCCTTTTCCTGGAAAGCATAGGGATATGCTTAGGGATAAAGTTGGATGAAATGTCCATGTATGAGTTGCCCTAACGCTAAGTTGTCTGATAGACAGGCTGCATGAGTCGTAACTTGGTTGTGGATGAGTTGCAATGAGCCCGATAAAAGAGTAATGAGCGCCTCTGCTAAAGAATAAAAGTTAATTTTTTATTTTTTTCTTTGTCGGAGGTTGCTACTATCCGCATACTGTCCAGAAAGCAGATAATCCTTAGGTTTGAACGACAGACAGAACGGCGATTGAGAACCATTAGCAGAGAGTCTATTACCGTTCACCGTAAAAGGGGAGACAGAACACCACCTTGAGGCCAGCCTCTGTTTACTCCTGTCATGACGCATTTGCTACAATCCGCTTCGGCGATCAACGTCGGGTACATAAGCATTGCTTTAATCCACAACACCGATGTTTCATCTATACCATGATGTCTGGCTGCGGTGCACATGCTGTCAAAGGTCGCATTATCAAAAGCACTCTCAATATCGACGAAAATACCCAACGCGTACTCCTTCCGATCAAGAGCACTTTCAATCCTACCAACGAGGTTCTGTAGCGCAGTTTTACAGGATTTTCCGCGATGATAGGCATGTTGCATCCCAGAAAGAGAATACGATCGAAGAGCAACATTGCGCACGTGCAGCTCAACCAGTCTCTCTAAGCTTAGGAAGGAAGACAGACTTATGGGTCTGAAACTTTTGGCGAGAGTGTAGTCGGTTTTACCGATTTTTGGTATGAACACGACTTTAACCATACGCCAAGGAGATGGCATGTAGGCCAAGGTCAAGCTTGCGGTGAAAATTCTTTTCAACGTCGGCATCAGCTGACTAAAACCTTGTTTAAGCGTAGCCGGATAAATTCCATCTGGACCAGGTGACTTGAAACTCTCAAACGATGCAATTGCATATTTGATAGCGTCATCCGTCACCACTCTGGATGCAATATACCAGTTACGCCGCGTGGTGTTTTTCAGTTCCGAAGTGGCCACCGTTGCCGGTACCGCTGAGGAGAACGTAGTGATCTGATTTCACGGGGAGTGAGTCTCCAGTAGGAGGCTAAAAGTCTCTGCCTTTGTTTCAGTGTAGATACCATCAGATTTTTGGAGCGATTCGAGTTTACTTGGTCTGTCCTTTTTGAGGGCTTTAACAAGCCTACTGGTTGCACTTAGTGATTCGACCTCCTCACAAAATTTCCTATAAGAGTCATTTTTCGATTTACGAATTAGTCTCTTCGATTCTTTTTGTTTCGATCGATACAGATTCCAGTCTTCTTCTAAGTTGGTTTTTAAAGACCGATTTAGGAGCTTCCTGGTTTCTCTGCGAATACACTGCAGTTCGGTATTCCACCAACGTACCGGTGTTCTTCAGGTGTTTTTCGTAACTGGACACGCTTGTTCAAAACAACGGATAAGGACGCTGTTCAGTTCCTGAGCAGACCTCTCTACCTCTTGCATTGATCTTAATTTAAGTATAGTGGAATTACCAAGTTCCTCCCTAAACCGTACCCAATTCGTTTTTGTCGGATTTCTCCTCTCTTGCCAAGGTGAAACTTCACAGAAATTCGATGTATAAAAGCTTGGTTCCCCAGTTTCAAACTGTCAAGAATAAAATCACAGACAAACATATGCCTATACTACCTACCTAACTGAGTCCAATATCGGCAGGAAATAAAAAAATAATAGACACTGTGAAAGCAAAACGAGAAGCTGGTAAAAGATTGGAACAAGCTCGTGATTGGAACAAGTTCGTGTTTGAATAAAGCCTCTAAACCCATGCAGTCAGCAATTACCTTGAAAGTCCACGTAGCTGCGCTTCATACGCACGCTTTCGTCATTTGCAGCTTGTTTTACGCTTGCTTGCGTTTGCCTCCTTGACATTTGACATTTGAAAGCTTGCATAATAAACAAACGAAGCTATGCCCACTGATCGGCAAAGTCGCCTTTGCGACTACGTAAATGTGACTTTGCCGCTTCGTTTGTTTATGTGCCAGATGCAAGGAAGCTGCAAGTAAGCTACAAGCAAGGGTACAAAAAGCTGCGAATGACGAAAGCGTGCGTATGAAGCGCAGCTACGTGGACAGTAGGCCTAACAGCTGGAAGTGGAAGGGTTAATAGGGAGGATAGAGAAAAGGTACTGGCGCACATTGTTTTTAAACAATTGTTATTCGGGTTATGACCTTATAAACAACGCGATTAGAATAAAATACATCTTGAGTCAATGGAAAGTCCTGCAAGTCCTTTTTGTTCTAAAAACCGGCAAAACCACCGATTAAAAAGGGTTCCTACTCGCTTCTTCCAAATGTTTCCAAAGTTTTTACGTGGATATTACTCAGGCACTTTCAACGAATTATAAAAGAAAAAGGTCCCATGCCTATACAGCTACGTTTAAAAGCAAACATTTAACGATCGATCAAGTGCATCGGATAACTGAGTAAATTGATAAAGCCCTCGAAAAGAATGTCAGACAGCTATCATCAAAAGGCAGGGCTGACAAAAGATATAAGTTTTAGGGTTTAAAAAGATCTTTGTGATTTTATTTTGTATGTCAAAATAAAGGCTTAACTACATTCGACAAAAAGTGCAACACACAGACGCAGTTGCCCCCATCTGGTAAGAAATTTATCTAAAAACCTTGCTCTGACACGAACGTAAACCCAAACAAAATATTGCCATTTTGTGCAAAAAGATTCGTTTTCATGGTTACAATTACAAGTAAACAACAAGTAAAAGTGTTATCATCGGCCTGGCCGATGCTTTGATACCCTCCACTGAATAAAAGTCCTGCAAAATGTTTGCCACGCGAGTTAGTATGTGTCTAACATTAGTTTTGTATGGGAGGTAGCAGAACTACTTTACCGACATAGACAATTTTCAATATCAACCTGACGACGGTTAAAAAAAGTTCTTTCATAAAATTTCATTCACCTAAGTCGATTCGTTTGGACGCTAAGGTGTTTTCAACAGACAGAGAGATACATGAGTCGAATATTGGCTTTGTATGGGAGGTAGCAGAACTACTTGACCGATATGGATCATTTTTAATACCAACCTGACAACCGTAAAAATAAGACCTGTCACTCAATTTCAGTCGCCTAGGTCGATTCGTTTGGACGCTATCGTGATTTCAACAGGCGGAGAGACACATGGGTCTACTAATGGTTTTGTATGGGAGGTACCAGAACTACTTGACCGACATAGCCCATTTTCAATACCAACCTGACGACGGTAAAAAGAAGTCCTCTCACCAAATTTCAATCGCCCAGGTCAATTCGTTTGGACGCTATCGTGCCAAAAATGTAGTAGTTTTTTTTGGCGCTTTCACTTGAAAGTTAGAGTTCTACCTAACTTTCAAGTAACACACTTTATGAAAAGTTGAAAGAAAAATACAGATTTGAAATGGCTTAGTTAAGCTAGTTAAGCCTCAAGTCCTTATTTTCCAGGCCTGATGAACGAAATCACATTGAAAAACTTGTCATACCTCATGAAACTGAGCAGAGCGGGATTAGAAATTTCGCAAAACCAGGGTTGGAATTCCGTAATATGAAAACGTTCAATTGTCTTCTCTTGCACGAACGCTGTGGTTAAAGTAACTTTGAAACGAAAAACCGTTTCGCGTGTGAAAAAGTAAAAAAAAACACTGAAAATTTAACTTAAAATATGAAATGTAAAATAAACTCTTTCTCAAACTTTTGCAAGTTCTCGAATTTGTCCGTTTTTGAAATGCGAAATTGTAAAAACAAAAAAGGCTACGATCTGTCAAAATATGTGATTTTAAGTATCTACCAATACCAATATAATTGGGATATTGTGTCACATCTGGGGGCCAACTATGTAACTCGATGCTACAATCAAAATGTTCGAATTCGCAAGATACGTACTCTGCAACTCTATAGCCAGCGCTCATATTCGAAAATCGAACGGACCTCGAACTGTCCATGTTGATTTAGTACCTATTTACGAATCACAACAATTGATTATTTGATTTTTTTTTTTAAAGTCTGTCAAACACAATGCGTAATCGGAAATTTTTTTGGGAAAATGTTGGCATACTTACATTCGATTCGAATTTTATACATAGTTCTGTTTAAATGTAGAATCGGAACCAACTTTCGAATAGAATCGAATTACATGGTTGACACCACTGTATTTAAGGACTGTATGAGAAAAAAAAAAATTCAGAAACATTTGCGCGGTCTGACAAAACTTTATGACATCGCAATACCATTATATTTTGATCAAATGATCTTATAGTCATTCAGAGTACTCACTTAACCTGCTAAATGTATGCAGCTCGTAAATGTATAAATTTCTGCGGTGCCTTAAGTGAACACCCCTCGGAAATATCATTGAGTACCAAATCGCGTAAATCTGGAATCAAACAAACAATTCTAACGACTGTCTGTCAAAGTTTGACATTTTTTGTGATTTGCGTAACTTTCCGCGGTTAATTTCCGAGCCTAAATCGTTGCGGAAAATTATGAGGTCTGCGTAAACTATTCTCCATACAAAATCTGACAGTTCATTTACGAGGTGGTAAATTTCTGCAATTTATGAGGCTTTTACGCGTTTAAGTGAATACACTTATTGTAAATAAATAAATAAATTATTTAATCTTAAGGCCGTGTGTTAATTATTGGGATAAATTATTATTATCTTTGGATCATTTTCTATCGCTGTGGAAAACGAATTTTTCAGCTGTCAAAAAATTATCCTGTTCCGGGAGTAAGATTTATTATTATATAGGTTAATTTTTGACATTTTCTATTCTATTCTAGAGAAAATAATAAATCACTGAATTTCAATAAATTAATAGCGTCAAATTCGATAAATCTTGTGAACTTCTCTTTTCAACATATTCGAAGATAAGGGCGGCTTAATAAAGTGTTAACAAATTTTTTAAAAATTTTTAATTTTTTTAATTTTTAAAAATTTTGTCAGGTCTAGTTCCTCTTTCCAGATTTTTTCTCAAACAGTTCTTAGTAAAAACCATACAAGTTATTGATTTCAAGTTATCACATCCCAATTGTGCCGTTTTAATTGCATAAAATGTGCATCAGCTATAAAATTATGCTTATTCTTACAATGTATAAATTATGTTTCTATAAAATCAGGGTCTTAAAGATCTCTCTTCATTGGTCGCTTCTTTTCATAGCTAAAAGTTATTGCCTACAAATTATATTTCATATAAATTAGCCCGAATATGTGGTGAGAAAAATCACATATTCATGTCAAAAGTTTCTTTCAATGAAATCTTGTTAAATAATTTTGGTAAACTAAAGAGAATTGTGTAAAAATGAATGCTTTGCCTTATTGCATAATGGTAAGCAAGTACTATTATAGGAATTTAATAAAAATTATTTAAGCGTCGTCGGCAGGAAGTGTTGAAATAATCCTTTACAGCTACAAACTAATTTTCAATTTAATAAAAACAAGAAAAACCCAACTAATTAAAACAAAATAGTTTATAAAATATCGGCTTGTCTTCACATGGAAAAAAAAGGTTGTATCCATAAGCACCCCCTTTTCGAATGTCTAACAAACAACTGCCATGAGAAAGACTACGCTTCTATAAAGCATTGACACGCCAATGATTTTTTTAAACTGTTTGAGTGGTGAAAATTTGCCTCGCATTCTCACAAATCATAAGAAAAAAAAATAATAAATCGGTATGTTTGTATTGTTTAGCACAGGGGTTCCCTAACTGTGCGTCGCGACACCCTGCGGCGTCGCAAGACGGTACGCGCAGGTCGCCTGCACACGACGCGACGTTCCATCAGCTTTAAGCTCGATTTGAAAAATATTTCGGGTCGGGTCGATGTTAGCCATTGTATTTTGCAAGCTTTAACTTGGCGAGTTTGGCCTGTACCCGTTTAAGATCCAACTGACCCCGGAGCTCAAAGTCATCTCTAGCGAGGAGGCGCATTTTTGGATGAATGGATATGTTAACAAGCCACACGAGGTGGCAATGCATCCCGAAAAAAACTGTTTCGTGCGTCGGCGTCATTGCTCCGCATATTTTTTTTTGAAAATTACGTTGGTAAGGCGATTACCATCAACGGCAAGCGCTACAGAATGATGCTAACCGATAGAAGACATGTGGTTTCAGCAAGACGTGGCTACGTGTCACTCAGCAGACGCTACGATGGTCATTTTGCATGAACGATTTGAGGGTATATTTATCTCTGAATTGGCCACCAGGATCGTGCTAGATATTTGCTGCTCGACTTTTTTTTTTAGAGGTATAGAACTTTGAAATTGGATAACATTTTTTTAAATTAACATGAAATTTAATTTTTTCGAAAGACAATCCACTGGCGTTATAATTTAAATATGATTTCTAGCATATGACCACGACGGCTGTCTCGGACGTAGTCTAATCTGGAGGTCAAATTTTCGATGACTCTTTCTCCAACATTTGTGGCCGTATATCGGCAATAACGCGGCGAATGTTGTCCTCCAAGTGGTCAATCGTTTCGGGCTTGTCGGCGTTGACTAGCGACTTTACATATCCCCACAGAAAATAGTCAAGCGGAGTTAAATCGCACGTTCTAGGAGGCCAATTCAAGGGTCCGCCGTCTGCAACTTTGCGGTTACCAAACGTTTCCTTCAATAAATCAAATGTGGTACGAGCTGTGTGACATGTTGCGCCGTCTTGTTGAAGCCACAGCACATCATGGTTGTTCAATTATTGAACGAAAAAAGTCAGTAGTCATGGCTCTATAGCGGTCACCGTCACCATTGATTTCAACGTTCTGGCCAGCATCGTTTTTAAAGAAGTACGGACCAATTATTCCACCAACCCATAAAGCACACCAAACAGTCAGTTTTTGGTGGATGTAACGGTGTCTCAACAATCACTCCAAATACGGCAGTTTTGTTTATTGACGTATCAACGGCAATCTTGTTTTGGGACCATTCACCGAATCTATACGAATTGTTAGGTGATCCTAACAAGATCTTTCCGCAAAATCTTCCATAACGTGGATGGAATTAGACTGATTCGGGTCTTCCTCTACGCTACGCTCTACGGCAGCAATGACTTCTTCTGTACGCACTGTGTACGACGTCTCTGTGGATGCGTATTATCATTTAGAGTAAACGTGGTGCGAAAACCTTCCATAGTTAATCGAATTAATTGCACTGATGGACGATTATGCTGGCCGTTAAATGGACGTATTGCGCGAACAGAACGGAACCATGATTTTCAAAATAAATTTCCACAATTTGGAAGCGTTGTTCAGGCGTCAGTCTATTCATAAGCCAAACTAAAAATAAATCACTTGACAGCTGACAAAATGGCCACCAGTTAAAATAGTGTTGCCAACTCAAAGTTCTGTACCTCTAAAAAAAAACACCCTTTACTTTCACATTTCTGACAGAAGTTGAATTCCCGAATACATGGATAGTAGCTCACCTAACAGCCTCTCGACCAGTGAAGGGTCATTGATAAATAAGTCTCTCATTGTCAATAGTTCAGGGCGTACTTATAAAAGCACAATTTACAACTTGGAAGCCTGAAAATTACTTGAGGCGAATTACTTTTTTAGATAATAGGCATGTAACTCAAATTCGAAATAATAGCACAGATCAAAGGCTACTACTCAGTGTAGTGCATCGCCTATGAAAGCAAGATACGGAAAAGTAAGTAAATAAAATATAATACATGCAATCGAAGTGCTAAACGAAGTAAGAAAATGGAAGTAATCTGATTTTTATTTTTTTTTTTTAAATGAGATGATGACAGTAGTTGTTGTTTTCGGGTTGGTTGTTCTTCTTCGCCAAAAAATACCTAAAGAATCCATTCGAATATTTATTCTGAACGGAGGGTGTGTTCTGTGCTGAGTTGAATTTTCTCTTGTCAAGACAACAATCATCTACCGTATCTTAAATTATTTAGCTTAGTAGACAATATTATGTTAAAATTAATAAAAAAAAAAAGAAAAACTAAAAAAAAATCTTAAAATGGTGTCAAGTATATAAATATTATTTTATTTATTTATTGTTTTTTCTTTTTATAAATATGGGTTTTTAACTTCGGCATGATAACATATATATAGATATTTTTTTTATTCTTCTCAATAGTGTAGTTTTGCTTAATTTCCACAGCGATTAAAGACTGCACAAGTGTTTATGGCTTACATCCACTTATAATAAATCCTATTATGAAATTCCAACGTTTAAAAATGAGACATTATTAAAAGAAAAAAAAAAAACAGATGCAATTAAATACACTTGAATTATTTTCGACGACACCATCCCAAGACTTGCTTTTGTATTTTTTCAACAACACAAATATATATAAATATATATATATATTATGTGCAAACAATTATCAACTTTAATCATTTTTTTCTTTTCATAAATTCTTCTCTTAATACATAAGATTAAATGTACAAAATATAACATTGCCGGCAAAGCAAACGCGAACAAAAAAAAAGCACACAACATGCAAAAATATATAATTAAAAAAAAAACAGTTAGAATTTGTTTGAAAAAATGTTTACAAAAGGAAAGAATCACACACAAATAAGATAAATACAAATGAATAGCATACATCTTAAGATTATTTTCTCTACCTGCTATTTTGAAAAAAAAAAAAAAAAAAAAGAATTAACTAGTTCTTTTCTTTCATCTATATATATTAACAAAAATGATTCTTAGGAATAGATTTTAAATGAAACATTAAACAAATAGTAATAACGATTTGCAACCATTAATATTAAATATATAAGATACGAAAACAAAATGTTAAAATATAAAAATGTGTTTGATTAAAACATTTTTTTTTGTTTGTTTTTAATTAAAACGGAAACAACTAAAATGTAAACTAAATGAGAGCTCTGATTTTTTTATTTTTTTTTTGTGCTAACTATCTAATTAAATCTTTTTGTATATGATCTATTTTTTTTAATGAAAAAATGTCTTTTTTTTATTGTAAAGAAAAAGAAAATACTAAATGAAATTCTGTTCATTATAAAAAAAAATAATAATAATAATAATAATAATAATAAAAAAAAACAAATATAAACGTGTTGGTTTTTTCATATTTGCGAAGATAAAGAAAAAAAAAACATCAACATCACATTCTAAAATTTGATTTTTCAAATAAATATTAATTAAAAATAAAATTAATTCAACTTTTTTTTATTTATGTTAATAAAACATAATTATATTTTTTTTTGTTTCAGAAAAAAAAAATGGAAAATTAAATAAAATATTTTTACTCCTTCCTTCGGTTTGGTGTTACTTCAACAATAAAGTTAAGATTTTATTTGAACGGATTTTGTGATAGTTTGATTGATTTTGTATTGTGTGGTGCAGATTTCAGTTAGTAATGTCAACACGTTCACCGGCGCTCCAGCCACGCTTAACAAGTATGGATAAGTTTTATAAAAAAAATGCGCTTTGAAATGGAAATGACGACTGAAGAAAATTAAAAACGACAAACACTTTAGGCTCGAGCTATATACTTTCTTATAAAAAGAGTTTATTTTTTTTTTTTTTTTTAGTTTTGCTTACTTTCGATGGCATTTTACGAGCGAACGTGTCAACTATTTTTTTTTTTTTTTTGTAAACTAAATTATGCACACTATTATATAATATTTGATTTATACGGAAAAAGATAAAATTGAATTGTTACTCACGTTTTCCCCGGGTCCGCCAAAGCCGCTTAAATTGTAATCACCCATACCACTCCCAGAATCTTCTCTCGGCGTCCCAGGTCCTCCATTAGCAGGTGAGTTTTTCATACCATCTAGTCCATCTCCATTAAGTACAGGTCCCATTGTATTGGGACCCATTGGCCCCATAGGACCACCATCTGGTCCTCCACCCATTGGGAATTCCTGAAAAAGATTAAACGTTAACATGTTTGTTTTAGATGAATTTTTGTTTGTGCCGTCAATGCAATGAGATGGAATCGACTGATAGTTTTGCAAAGATTTGTCGTAAACATGCTGCGGGCGTGATTAAAACACAAATGTCGGTCAGTTACTTTCTCTATTTTTTTTTTTATGATACATATCAAGCAAAAACTTATTTTCTGAGTCCTCGCTGTTCAACGGACGTAACAAGATGCGACTTTTTTTGTGGGGTTGCTTGAAAAGTAAAGTGTATACAGGGTAACCCACCACGAACAGTACTGATGTAGTGAAAGAGTGTTTTAGGCTCCGCGTGCGTAATGAACTTAGTTAGTTAGTTAGTTAACAGTGGCTCTCAATGAGACACTTAGGCCGTTTATCGGCCCATTGTGCATACCACTGGGATTATGTAAACCATTTGCTACCGGTTATAAAGCTAAGAATATTAGCGGCGCTGGTATTACCTAGATCACTGAGAATAGTTTTCTAAGTGGGCCTTCCTTAGATTGGCCAGGAAAGGGCAACTGAAAAGAAAGTGAGTGACGGACTCATCCTCCTCTTCATCTCTACAGCTTCTGCAGAAGTCATTGTATGACAGACCGAGCCTTTGCGCGTGTCTGCCTAATATGCAGTGCTCGGCGATAATATTAACGGCTTTCGAGATGCTGGATCTTTTAAGTCGAAGAAGCTCCTTGGATCGTTTTGTGTCCCAGGTTGTTGTCAATGTCGATGTTGTCATTTGAACTCTGCTCTATTTACTGCGTCAGCGTAAATTAATTGTTTAGCGTAGGAAAGTGGTGCATACACGTTGTGCAGACTTATACTGCTGTACAGTTCCCTGGAATGTCATAGTGGCCAGCAGAGGGTGAGGTTGTACTGTCCAGCTATCTCGTCAAGAGATACGCTGCAATCTCCCACTGCCTTATATCTTATTTCGCTGGATATTAGGGATATGATTGCAGCTTGGCTATCAATGTATATGACGATATCCTTTTGTGATACCGAATTAATCGACAGCCGCGCTGTGGCTTGACGAATAACTATAATTTCGGCTTGGCTGTAGTGTTTCGGAAGACAGAAGGAGATGCTCAGATTCAATTCTTCTGAAAAGACTCCAACGGCGCCCACTCCCTCTGGTGTGTTAGAACCGACTGTGAATATTGACAGTGATTTTTGTAGGACATTTTGTGATTCCCATTGGTTTCTATGCCAAGTTGATTTTCGTGGGCAGATAATCGGCAGTAGCGGGCAGTAGCGGGCAGCGTCTGTAAAAGGATGCTGGCGTGCCCAGACGTTTGCCCTCTCCAGTATTTCCCTTCCCTTAGTCTAATAGCCACGTTTGTGGCATATTCTTTACTGACGATGTCTAGTGGAAGTAAGTTAAGCATGATTTGCAGAACGGCGGTTGGAGATGGCCTCAGTGCGCTTGTGATGCACAGGCATACCAAGCGCTGAGTCTTCTCTAGGACCTTTAGATAGGCGCTTTTGTTCAAGGCCAGCCACCACACAACAATGCCATGTAGAAGTATCGGTATATAAATCTCACTAGCAATACAGCGTATTGTGATGAGTGATGACTGATAAACAGGGAAAGGATTTTGTTGACGTAAAAAAACGCAAAAATAACCTATAATAAATGCCTTTTATTAAAAAGAAAAAGGTAAGCCTTAAACATTTTAGAATTTCGTAACAACTAACTATTGTCCCTCAGGAAAGCTTTGAAAGAGCTGAAGAGAGGACATGGGCAGAGACGACGTCTTGGCATCGACTGCAATACTTGGAAGCAATTTAAAGTTTTCAGCGTCATTTACTATATTACGAAGTCGAAAAAAGGTAAGGTCAACAAAATCTGTTCCCCGCTGATAAATAACTAAAAGGCTCGTCTAGTTACATATCTTTCTAAATTTTATTATAATTTTCTTGAAAGATGGTAAATATACAATTTGGAAAATTGTTCGTCATTTTTTTAAAGCTTTTGCTAAATCGCCTTTTACTTTGCCCCATCATGCACATTGACGATGAAGAAAACATTAAAATCTCTTGGAAATGTGGTTGCGGTTCTTTTATGCGTGGTGAGGCCTTTTATTTGTATAAAGCTTCTTATGAGATTTAATTTAATTTCCATTGAGTAGAAGTATCTTCCACAAGTAATCATAACGACTTTATATTTAAGCACTCAAAATTTACTTACACTTCCCATATTGCCACTTGGAACTGGTTTCATTAAAGTGTACATATTATCACCTCCTGAATTCGACGAGTCTGCAAAGTAAATAAATTTCGATTAGAGAAAATTTAAATTTACAATTTATTTTTTAAAATAATACCTTGCGGGGATGGCATGATAGGCGTTCCGGGTCCAGGCGGCCCACTAGAACCCGGCGGACCCTGTTCAAAATAAATAAAGAAAATATTTAAGAATTATGCTTCATGTAAAATTTTTGTTACACTAAAGAGCAATGCCTGAACTGGTTAACAGAAGTCGCCAATTTTTACTTATCCTTTCAGATTCCTATTCCTAAAAATGTGTTGTTCTTTTATCCTTAAGTTTTTGTGAAGATAAGTCCTTTATATCATAAAGAATTTACGTTGGTTGCCTTTCAACATAGCCATTGAAGGTGCTTCCAATAAACCTTAACACAGGCACTGTTATCACTCATCACTCGAGAAGCTCGAAAAATAAAATTGTTGACGCAACAGGTCCGTATAGGACACCTAGCATCTTACCAATATTCCCTTGTGTGTGTGTGTTTTTTTTTTTATTTTTAGGACGAATTGAGTAACTTTTTACTTTTAGATATTAAACAAACATTCGCGAGAGGTGCCGCAGTAGATAAGACCTCAAGTTGTACAGTTTGTACTTTTCCGGGAATCGAACCTGATATTGCTTTTGTATGGGAGGTAGCAGAGCAGACAATTTTCAATACCAACCTGACAAAATTTTATTCGCTCAGGGCGATTCGTTTGGACGCTATCGTGTTTTCAACAGACAGACAGAGAGACAGACGGGCATGACTAAATAAAATCAGAATGTGATTCTGATTCAGAATATATACTCTATGGGGTCTCCGGTGACTCCTTCTTGGCGTTACAAATGTAATGTGAATACACCTTCCTGTGGAGGGTATAAAAACAAATCGAATTCTACAAGTGTGTCAGCCAAAGGTGCCTTGATCTTCACCGGTGCACACTTGACATTTATAATCAAAGCGAACTCATATCCGCCCAATATCGTAGAATCGAAAAAAAAAAAACGTCACGATCGACATTTATAACTTTGAGGTAGTGCGGGACTTTGTCTACTTCGGCACTGCTATAAATTCTGACAACAACATATCAGAAGAAATTAAACGAAGAATAACTCTTGTTAACCGCTGATTGGGTGTGTATGAATCGGGTAGGCGCTGATCGGCATCAACCTGGCGGTGCCCAGCTGTTGTAACTTTTCGTACACATCAATTGTGCTTATTTTACCTTCTAGTGGTAACCACCGGGTACTGGTCTGCCCATCCGGGTGTGACTTGCTGAACTTATAAGCGCGAGTGTTGAACACGAAGAAAATAGCAACACTATAATGCTCTGTCGGAAAGACTGACTGATCGAGCCTCAGAAGTCTTACATGAGCCCCTCAGAAAGAGGACGTACGGCGGATGAATTCATTAGCCTGAATCAACGGTGTCGTCAACAGTCAAGATGACAGTTACCTTACTTGAGCTACTTCGACATATTTGGAGCTGAGGTCAGTGAGGATTTTTCAGGACTAGTCAGGGTGCTGAAACAGAGATGGTGGCGGATGAACCCTTTATGGGCCAACGGCAGCTCTCACATCCCCGAAGTGGGTTACTGACACCGGAGGAATCCGGCCCCTTTCGTCCAAGGGGTCCAACAAAGGGCCTGGCCCTCCAGGTTGGGGGTTGTACGCCGGGGTAACTGCCCGACTGCGGAAAACAACAATAGTTCCGAAACTAAAACAAGCCTCGGATACGGATGATTTTACTGTTGACGAACCTGGCAAACGAATTAAGGACAACGAATTTCGGATCTGCACGTGGAATGTTAGGTCCCTTAACAGACCGCGTGCAGCCGAACAGCTAGCGGAGGCCCTGGACTGCTATAAAGCAGACCTAACCGCCATCCAAGAAGTGCGATGGGATGGACCCGGCAAAAAGAGGATGAAGAACTGCGACATATACTATGGCGACTGCTATCGGCAACAAAAACAGCGCTTATTCGGATGTGGATTCGTCGTTGGAGGCAGACTTAGGCAAGAAGTCTTAAGTTTCCACTGCGTGAACGAGCGCCTCACGACAATTCGCATCAAGCTAAATTCGCCAACATTAGCCTAATATGTGCCCATGCCCCCACGGAGGAGAAAGACGACGACACCAAAGAGAGGTTCTACGAGCTCTTGGACAAGACATACGAGCAGTGCCCTAACTATGACATTAAAATTGTCCTAGGTGATTTTAATGCAAAGATAGGAAGAGAGGGCATCTTTGGTAGTACTGTCGGAAGGTACAGCCTACACGACACCACCTCCGATAACGGATTTAGGCTGATCGACTTCGCGGCGGGGCGAAATGTTGTCATAGCAAGTACGCGGTTCCCGCATCTCGATATTCATAAAGGCACTTGGAGATCTCCCGATCAATCAACCGTCAACCAGATTGACCACATCCAGTATTATGGATATCCGAACGTTCCGAGGGGCCAACATTGACTCGGACCACTACCTTGTTGTAGCCAAGGTACGCCTTCGGATATCCCGAACACCGCCAAGACAAATAAATACTGTGAGGAAGTTTGACGTCGGACGGCTAAAATCGCAAGAGATCACCAGATCCTTCTCCGATCGAGTCTCTCTCAATCTCTCAAGAGGTTCTATGCAGCCAGCAGCAAGCATTGAAGACCAGTGGCAACATTGCCAAAAAGCCATCAGAGACGCCGCCTCTGATGTGCTTGGTTTCACTCGACCACCACAACGAAACCCCTGGTTCGACGACGAGTGCCGGCAAGCACATGCAGCGAAACAAGAGGCATACAAAGCGGCGCTGCAAAGAAGAACTAGAGCTGCTCGTGAGCTCTACGCGCAGAAAAGAAGAGACGAACACCGGCTTTTCAGGAGAAAAAAGAAAGAGCACGAGAAGCGCGCGATCGAGGAAATAGAGAGATGCTACAGCAGGAATGAGGTTCGGAAGTTTTACCAAAGGGTAAAAAGAACCTGCCAAGGCTACAGAGCCCGAACCGAAGCCTGCAGGGACGAACAAGGGAACATCGTAGTAGAATCGCAGTCGATGCTGAGGATATGAAAGAACTACTTCTGCAGACTGTTTAACGGCGATGACGAACTAAATCCCGCTGTCAGGCAGAATGAACCATTCAACCTGGACGATGAAGACCAACAATTCCGTCCACCCGACCTGGACGAAGTGAAGATAGCGATATCTAAGCTTAAGTCCAACAAAGCCGCTGGGGCAGATGGCCTAACCGCCGAGCTATTCAAAGCAGCAGGCGATGACTTGGTTAGGAGCATGCACCAACTCATCTGTAAAATATGGTCGGAGGAAAGTATGCCCGATGAATGGAACCTTAGCATTGTTTGCCCGATCCTCAAGAAAGGAGATCCTCTGAACTGCGCCAACTACATAGGTATTAGTCTTCTTAACATCGCCTACAAGATCTTATCTGCCGTTTTGTGTGAACGCTTGAAGCCTTTCGTCAACAACCTGATTGGTCCCTATCATTATCTTTCGTAATTTTCAGCGTTGCTTTATTCTTAAACCGTACTCGGTCGTACGACACAATCTTTCACCCGACCCGACTTTCGTGGGAAGGCATGTGTGATGGGACTCTGAATTGAACACAATATTAGCTGATTGATAAGCATAACCAAATTTTCAAGAGCTCAATTCATAACCTCAACTAATTCATTCATAACCTCATTGGAAAATATGACCAAAAAATTGCAAGGTTGGAAAAGGAAATCGAATCTGTGAAAGTCAAGACATAGAAAACATTCCAATTTATACCACTTTATCACAAAATGTGATACTTAGGCCTACTGTCCATGTTGCTGCGCTTCATACACACGCTTTAGTCATTTGCATTTTCCTTGCAGCTTGCATATAAATAAACGAAGCTATGTCCACGGAGCGGCAAAGTCGCATTTGCGACTATGAAAACGTGCGTATGAATCGCAACGTGGACAGTAGGCCTAAATTGTTTTATGGATCATTCCTCAAATTTATTTAATTTGCTTTAAGGGTCTAACACACTCTTCCCACTCTTCGTTCACTATAGAACGACCTCACATTTGTTAAGGGAACCAATTTTTTCCAAATTCCTTAAAAAGTATCTTATAAGGTACTTCATTCAACTCCTACCAAACGTCGGTGGTCTACGGTCTACCTGATGATACAGATTCCATGCCCAAATTTTATGAACGTAGGTAAGAGTTGAAAAAAAAAAAAACACCAAATTTAATAGAGCTTTGACACTCAGCTCTAAGATTGTTGTAGATATTTATAAATATTTAAATTGGATACCCAGTCTGACTGTATGGTCACTGTGGTGATCGCTGTTTGTTTGGCGACATATTTTCAAGTTGTTTAGAAGATGGATTCTCCTGTCATTGTTATCGTAACGAATTCACGATGTCTAAAGACTCAGGAAAATCACCCGCACCTACTCCACAGTCCATTTCTGAACCGTGTAGATTGTATTCGAGTCCCTAGTCACCCGTCATTCTTACCAATATAATATTGTAGAGAATTGTACTTCAAAATATTTTGAGAGTAGGTTTCTGAAGAGCTGGCTATGATTGCAGCCATAACTCAGGCGGGACTTAAAGACTTGCTACTATTTCGATGTGGGCGCAGTAGCGCAGTGGTTAGTGTGTTGGACTACTGTGCGAGGGATCCCAGGTTCGATCCCCGGAAAAACCCAAATTACATCTTAAAGTTTTTTCTACTGCGCCACCTCTCGCGAACGTCTGACAAACATCCGAGAGTATGACTGTCATGAAAAAGTTTCTCAATTCAGCCGTTCGGACTCGGCATAAAATTGTTGGTTCATTCCATTCGTCCCAAAAATAGAAACTCACACAAAACGAATGGTTGCGAGAAGCTAGGCCTTGGGTGTCACTCGCCTGTTGCGCCACCTATTTTTTTTTACTATTTCGATTAACACACTATAGCCTCTGACAGGCAACGGTCATAAATCTATCGGAGTCGAGGTTAAGGGCAGTAAAACACTTGCATTTGCATATGTATGCCAACAAGGTAACAAATTACTGGAAGCCAGGGCATATGGATATTCCGGGTAATTAAGCGACCAACCAACCTATATCGGTCCAAGCGCATCCATGTATATATATGTATACAAGATGTCCAATTAAATCCAATCATGTCGTCGTTGATGGGAAAAATTGCATGGCATGGCTTTTAAGACTTCAAATCTTGCAAAATTTAATGTCTTTAGACTGTAGTGTCTTTCAGGCAGGATAAGATCGATATCAAATTCAGACATCGTCATTTACACCGACAGCCAAGTAGCTATGAAAGCACTCGAATCGCCAATATTAAGATCTAAATTTGATCTCGGGTATGTGCACGTTAAACGCTGTGCTGGCACCCTGGTCATAGAGATATAAAGCAAAAAACGGCACGAAACTAAAACTCTCTACTGGTAAAGGAAACTGTAAGATACAACATCTAGCACACTAGCACTGCAACAGGCTAACGAGAGATGGCGGGATCTTGACCTGGCCACGTATAAGTCGGCGATGGATAATTGTCATCTAACCTAACCTAATGTCTTTAGTGCGAACAAATAGGTTGGTAGGTACGTAAATGGGTGACAGTTGTGCATTACTTGAACCATCCACTTAATTAAATGGATGACAATTGCCACAGCGTCACTTTGACCAACAGTTGGGTTCAATAATATCTGTTAGATGCAAAATTAAACCGACGGTTTTTTGATTCAATATTCAAACGTACTCTGCGGAGCTCATCTTAGGGCCAAAGATGCATTCATTTTTGATTAATTCCTTGCAAGTTCACCCCACTTCCAAGAATTTTATTTCTGTTATGGCAAAGTGCTGGCAAGTGAAAAAGAAAGTTGAGCATCCTCATGAACATCTTCGTCCACCACATCTCCCGCTGAGATCATTTATTTGTGCTGATTTTCAGTTTTCTAGTGCAATATCTCAGCATGGTATGTCCGATGATAATACCAACGATAGAGGACAAAAATTTGTTTTTTTCATTTGTCGAATTCCCTAGGTTTTTGTCTGCTTGTTATGGAGATGCCATTGAGCACTACTACCTACTACTAGTATTTTTTCGTCAAATGCTTGTTTCCCCCCTTGATTGTCAAAGAAAAAGGTAATGTCAGCGTGTGGTAGTGCGATTCCTTGCAACCTAGTGTGCAGCTTTTTTCGCTGCTGTGGTCTGGAAGTCTGATCGAACTGGATATCCAATATCCATTTTTAAGCCATCCATATAGATGCGTATGGTTGTTATTACGTTGGCTGGTGGGTTGATTATCGCGACATTCTTTTCTGATGGGAGAAAAAGAAAAATAGCGAATCGACCGGCAAGATATAGACGGGGAGTTGCGCAGACTATTCCGTCAGACTGGACTTCCAGTTGTTTGACTTCATTGGAGAACAGCGATAAAATAATGTACAGCTTCCAGTAGCGCCAATACAGGTTATTCTGTGAATCTTAGTCAGAGTCTTTTAAGTTAGTAGCCCTATCGTTTACCACAAGCAATCATTGCCTTCGTTGGACTTTCTTTCATGCTTAGACTTTCTTTTTATAACCTCTAAAAGAGAGAAATTCGTTATGGAATCCCCTCAAGTTTGTGATCAAGTTTCCAATTCTATGTCCAAGGCCTGCTGTACGTCTAATTGAAATCGATTCTTTTGATGTAACTAAAATACTAACAAGTTTGTGCTCTGTAATGTATTGGCGACTCATTTCCAGTACTTGTTTTGCTTTTAACAAGGACAACTTGAACAAATACTCTCCGTCATTTTACGTCTTTAGAAGTGCAGTCTCATTGCCCTCGCAATTGAACGATGAAGACTACTTGTAAAAGGCTTTCAACTTACATAATTCCCTGGCGATGATGACGAATAGTTCATTGGCTATACATTTGAATAGACAAAAACATTAGAACACATAAATTGAAATAAATACGACGACTTGCTTACCGTTGATGTATTTGGTTGCCATTGTGGTCTGCCTCCAGCCATACCCATTGGAGGCATACCAGGCCCTCCTGGTGCTAGGCTACTATTTGGTGGTGGACCCCTCATCCCGGGTCCGTATGAACCCGGTCCCATAGGACCCATTCCAGGACCACGGGGCGGATTCATACGTGGATTCATTGGACCCATACCAGGTGGACCGCCTGAAACAATGCATTTGCTATAAACTATGCAAACTTGAAAATATTTTCGCTTGATATGTTACCTTGTCTCGTTGGGTCCATACTGTTTGGCATCATTGGTTGTCCAGGTGGCTGAAATTAATTACAAGTTATATTTTGAAAAATATTCGGGGATGGATTCAAGTCAATAGCTACGAATAAAGAACTCTAAAACTATTTTACTTGGGTGCATAAACTCACTCCATTGAAATCGTTCCCAATTCCCTGTGGCATCCTAACGCCCGGTCTAGGACCCGATGGAAACCTGGGCGCTCCCATGAATGGCTGTTAAAAAAGATTAATACATTAAATTAAAAATGCAATATTGTGCTATTGTTATAATAATCTATTCAAGTCAAAGGTTATGCATTCCAATTTATTGTTTGAAAAGCTATGATCGTAGTGTTTTATGAATGATGAATTTATTTAGATGATTCCAAAGCTTTTCTCATTAGCCAAATATTGTGCACTACGTTCATGCTTATAGACGACATTTCTCAAGAAATTTATTTGCAAAATGCTTTTAATTTCATTGCAAAACACTGCTTGAATTTTTTATTCTATTTAAATAAGGATATTGTAATAGATTGGTAACCAGCACCTGTAGGAACGAATTATACAAAGGCTAGGTCTACTTGCGGCATTAATGCCATATTCGTTCATCTGTGCAGGGTGATGATTGAAAAATCTGTGGGAAAGAATACCACCGAATACTTGAATGTCGAAGAAGGGTTGAAGCAAAATTACGGGCTGTCATTAGCCAACATTAGAGATAAAAATTTTGTAGGCCGTGAAGATGGTTCTGACTGTGAAAGAAGACAAAACGACGTATATGCAAATGTTTAGCTTTGGCGTCCCCTGCAAAACTCGTTCGATTGTGTAGGATGAGAAAGCTATCTGCTGCATCGTTCGGTAGCGACCTTACCGAAACCTTTGATGTCAAAATAGCTTTTAGACAAAGTGACGCGCTGTCGTGCGACTTTTTCAACATCATACTTGAAAGAATTGTCCGAAACTCACAGACCAACACACAAGGCACGACCTTTCAAAAGTCCATCCAATTACTTGCATACGTCGATGTTATTGACGGGGTTGGTGATGAAATCTCCTTTTCCAAAATCCCCTGTGCTGAAATCCCTTACTCCAAAAGACCCTACGAGAAAATTCCCCTTTTTTTAGATTTGGTATTATTAACTCTGTCGCCCTGACACTAAAAATGGCGTTAAAAAGTGAGATACGTATGGAGGGGGGCATGTTGCCCCCTACAGCCCCCTGCTTGGGGTCACTGTAGGATTTGGAGTAGCTGCAAGGTTTGCATGTGGGAGATTTTGGCAGAGGGAATTTCTTCCCGGGAGATTTTGGAAAAAAAAGAGAAGAAAGCAAATGAGAGATTATGTCCAATAAGGGATTTTTGGAAAAGGGGACAACGTAGAGATCCCATATTAACATAACTGGTAGAACACTGGTACGTTTGCTAGTATAGAAAAGGAAGCGGCTAAAATGGGTCTAGCGGTCAACGAGGGCAAAACCAAGTATAAATATGCTGTCAACAAGGAGGGACACCCAACATCGTAGAATCGGACAAAACGTCACGATCGACAGCTATAACTTTGAGGTAGTGATTTTACGTCGGTTCTGTTATAAATTCTGACAACAACATCTCAGAAGAAATTAAACGAAGAATAACTCTTGTCAACCGCTGTTTCTTTGGGCTAAGAAGGCAATTAAGTATTAGAGCAATATCCCGAACAACTAAGAATATTCTGTATAACCCCTTGATCATTCCAGTCCTGCTTTATGCCGCTGAAGCTTGGACTATATCTAAAGAGGATGAAGATATCTTCGGTCGCTTTGAGAGAAAGATTCTTCGTAAAATGTTCGGTCCCGTTTGCGTTAACGGACTTTGGAGAAGGAGATTCAAAGACGAACTATACGAGCTGTACCAGCGACATGGTGTACATTGACATGGTCAAAAAACTGCGAGTAAGTCGTTTAAGAAGGCTAGGGCATGTAAAGCGGATGGAAACAAATGCTCCGGTCCGTAGAGTCTTCGAGTCTAATACGGAGGGACAACGCAGTAGAGGAAGACCTCGCCTTAAGTGGCACGCGCAAGTCAAAGGCGACGTCAACCGACTAGGAGTGCGCAACTGGAGCGGGCTAACTGGAGGGGCCTCGGTTCACTCCGAACTGTAGAGCCGCCTAAATAACTAAGTAAATTGTCTATTCAGAATGTCGAAACCAGTCAGAATTGTGAATATTCAAATCACCCGCAATGACGATTTGGCAAGATTTGACTTTACTGCCCATTCGAAAATAACGTTTTTTTTTGCACAGTCCGATTGATTTCAGTGCCCTAAAAACCAATCTGAAAAAAATATTTGGCGGTCTCTCACCGTTTGGGCGTGGCACGCCCCCAAAGTTTCAAAAATACCAAAATTTCAAGAACGGAGTGTCCAATTTTTGTCAAATTAATTTGTTTATATTCCCTAAATGTGCAGCTAACTTATAAAAAAATTTTCATCAAAATCGGATCATAACGATGGAAGATATGAGGTAATTAAGAAGAGCTAAATTTGAACCACTGAATTTTTGCTCTTTTCTACTGACATCGCACTTACTTCCAATGCCACGGGCTAATATTTTGTATTTAAACATTGTTCTTACTGACTTCTCACATTTTATTTTTTACAAAAATCGGATAAACAGTGAGATACGTATGCAATCTCCCTTCTTGTGGATTTCAGTATGAGGGTAAGGGAAACAATTCTTTCGATTTAAATGTACTAAAATAAAATGTACGAAATCAACCAACAAGATGGCTACCATTCCGGCCCGATGTCAAGGACAAAAATGAAGTCCTCGCCTTAGGTGGCGCTCACAAGCGAAACGGGGCCTCAACCAACTTGGAGGTAGACCTAGTGTTGGTCGTTTAAACCCCGAACAGTGGCGCCACCTATTTAAGTAAGTAAATATTTATTTTGGGCGAATAAATACACAAAACTAAATTATAAAATGTTAGCTGCATTATTTACAAGTACAACATCGAAAACATACATTAAAAAACACATATTTCAAAAGTAATTTCGTGTGACAGCTTTAACGACAGAAAGAAAAATAAATTTGTTAGTTAAATGACAGGACAATACATGATAAATAAACTTTTAGACACATTCATACTAAAGTAACATACAAACATAACATTACAAAAAAAAATAAAAAATAAAAACATTAATTTTATTATAAAATAAATTCATAGTATGACGTCCTATTAATTGTGGCTGGTGACGGATACTGACTTCTAAAAGCCTTAGCACCAAATGAAAAGAAAAAAACACGAACTGCGTGAACCGAGTGTTAATTAAAAATGATTTTTGGTGAAATAATAAATTATGTTTTGTGTTGCAATGATGAATGGGGGGGCGTGGTGGTGGGTTTTCGGTGAAATGTTCTTGGCGCTTTTTGGTTTATCTTTTAATACTGCTGTTATATTTCACAAAACAAAAATTTCCCACATATTTTTAATTTTTTTTTAATTTACTAAATTAGCGATACACATAGATAAAGTTTATGTCAATGGGGTTTTTTTTTATTTATACTAACCTGGCCTGGCATCATTTGTGATGGTGGGGGCTGAGGGTGCGGGGACTGCTGACTGGATGAATGAGTAGGTGGTGATGGCCGCATTGTGGAATTCTGAAAACATAACATATAGCAGCAAACACAAAAAGGAGATGAAGGAAATGAACACAAATAATAATGATACACTAAAACCCACTATAGTAATAAAAAGTATCACTTATTTTTTATTTCTCTAATTTAGTTTTTATTTTATAGTAATTTTCGATTTTTGTTTTTTGTTTATCAATTTTGTCCGTTTGATCTTTACTAAAAGCATACTCAAACTCAATTACTAAGATCTCATGCATTTTTGTTTTTGTTGTATCTTACTTATTGCTGGGATTAAAATCAAAATAAGCTGGTTATACAGGACCCACTACAATCCATTATGCAAACGCATTATCATTTCTAAAAAAAACAAAGACTCTGGGCTGAAGGAGTTTTATTTCAAATACATATTTCCGCTGCTTGAATTCAGTTAATGAATAAAGAAAAACTGACCAAATTAATTGTATTTGACATCCAACACTCTGACAGTTGACGCTGCTAATCCAGGCCGGTTATTCCCAAATGCGCAGCGGATCGTATTGAAAGCGATACTTT
This sequence comes from Cheilosia soror, assembly GCA_949372485.1. Classification (NCBI taxonomy): domain Eukaryota; kingdom Metazoa; phylum Arthropoda; class Insecta; order Diptera; family Syrphidae; genus Cheilosia; species Cheilosia soror. The sequence continues at coordinate 3,816,109 of OX443565.1, read as the reverse complement.
GATTTCGATCGTCTTCGCTTTTGCTTATTCTCAAATGCGAACTGTGCTTTCCAGTTTTTTCCAATTAGACTTCCAATTTTCCATTTATTTTCCCAAAAGTTTGACAGCTTTTCCCGTCACAAGAATTTAGTTTATTTTTTATCCGCAATAAATCCGCCAGCAATCCGTCATCTAAATAGCAATCGCTTTGGAATGGATCGAATCGCTTTTGGAAATACAAAAAAAACAAACCGCCCTGAAAAGCGATCCGCCGCGTATTTGGGAATAAGCTTCCAGTGTTGTTACCTAAATGAGCGTTGAGAGAGAAGGTATTTACAAAACAAAAACCGTGCTAGAGTAAAAGGTGGGCCATCTAGTGGTTTCTTTTTTTCATAGGATATTTGGACACTGACAGCTGTTTTTCACTAGAAATTTTGACAGAAAGTCAGCAACATAGCTCCGCGGAACGAAATGAGTGGCTTTACGCTTGAGCAACGTTGGGAAATATCGAAAACTTATTTCCAAAGTGAGTGCTGTGTAGCGCAAAAAGTGAGTTTTTTGGAAATACAAAAATAACAAACCGCCCTGAAAAGCGATCCGCCGCGCATTTGGGAATAAGCTTCCAGTGTTGTTACCTAAATGAGCGTTGAGAGAGAAGGTATTTACAAAACAAAAACCGTGCTAGAGTAAAAGGTGGGCCATCTAGTGGTTTCTTTTTTTCATAGGATATTTGGACACTGACAGCTGTTTTTCACTAGAAATTTTGACAGAAAGTCAGCAACATAGCTCCGCGGAACGAAATGAGTGGCTTTACGCTTGAGCAACGTTGGGAAATATCGAAAACTTATTTCCAAAGTGAGTGCTGTGTAGCGCAAAAAGTGCGTTTTTTGAGAAGAAGTTTTGGCCGAAATGAAGCATCCGCACCGCGCCTGCAAAAAGTTCGTGAGACTAGTTGCTAGTGGACAGCGCTCATGGTCCCCTTCATCGTACGGACGAGAATGTGACTGCTGTAGCCGAGAGTGTGAAACTCAACTCGCCATCGATCTCAACAGCTCAGATCAGTTTCACATACTAGCTTGAGGAGAATTCTGCACAAAGATCTCGGATTATTCGCTTACCAGGTCCAATTGACTCAGCAGGCCTTAGAGCCGCTTGACGAGACGCATTTTCATCTCGGCGGCTAGGTTAACAAACAAAATTGCCGCATTTGGGGCTAGGAAAAACCCGCACGTTATTGTCAAGAAGCCATTGCATCCTCAGAGAGTGACAGTTATGGAGTGGTGGCATCATTGGACAATTTTTCTTCGAAAATGGGAAACGTTTTGGTAAATTTTTTCACTGAAATTGAAGAAATGGATTGGGACTACCTCTGGTTCATGCAGGATGCCGCGCCATGCCCATGCCATAATCGATCTTTTCGCAATAATTTCCCAAATCGTGTCTTGGCGATGTCAATAGGCCGGAGCTGCGATTCAATCACTTTAGACTTTTTCTTTGTGGGTTACCGTGAAGGATCGACGTTATGCCAACAATTCGGAAACGATTCAAGTACTTGAGGTCAATATCATCCAAGCAATCCGTGAGCTATAGCTAGAAACCATCAACAAGGTCTTGGATAATTGGAGTGACAGAAGGAAGCAACTTGAACGACGTTTTGTTCCATAACTAATGGGAATGTTTATTCTTACTAATGAAGCCATAATACATGAAAAAAAAAATTAATTTTGTTCATTTTATTGCATTTTTAAAAAGAAAATTGTATTTGGCCCACCCTACAGTGTCAAGTCAATGGCTGACATCACACACCATGACAATCTGACTGACATTTTCCTGTTCCTAACAAATTTTTGTTAATTTTAATTGACCCCATTCAAAAGTCTAGTCGTTTTTGATCGGCTAGATTTGGCTGGACTAGATTTTTCCTTAATACAAGGGTGCGCCATCTGATGGTTTCTTTTTATTTTGACAGTGACAGGTTTTAAGCGCTTAAAAAAAATACAGAAACTTTGTAGTATATTTTCTCGGTACGAAATGGTTTACGCAAATTTGTGAAGCAAGTTTCTGAGACTGGAAGTCTTACTGTTATTTACTTCACAAAGGAACAACAGTTGAAAACTATTGGACAGTGTTTTCTAACATGGAATATTATGCATGACACTGTTCTGAGACCAGTGGGCTATTTTACCAACTTACGAATTTGTATTTACAATTATTTGTTGACAATTTTGTGTTGTTAGAAAAAAAGACAAATTCCTTTTAAAGCAAATTTGCATTTTTTCTACAGATTTTGTGGAAAAATACAAATTTTTAAGTTGGTGAAATAAGCCACAGATATATTTGAGAATTTCTTAGAGTACTTTTTTGTAATTGTATAGCAGAAATCTTAATTTGTTTTTGTTTGTAATATTTTGCAAATTATTTTATTTTATGATTAATGGCGAATTTAAATATCAAAAGCGTTTTCCTTACAAATGAAAATACCGATGAATCAAGGTAACCCTATTAAACTAATGATCCGAACTAAATTTTTTTGTCTCAAACATGTTTTTGTGATTTTGAATCACATGGAGGTGCCACTAATCTACATGCGCAGGAGATCAATTTTTATTACGACTAAGCAGAATATTTGTTTTTTTTTTCTTTGATACAGGTAAAATAATTTTTTTCATATATTTTCTAATATTCGACCATCATCATCTTATTAATAATACTAAATATTTATGTATATACATGTATTATATAAGTATATATGCCGAAACCATTTACTTACAATTTGTTTTTTATTTTTAAAATTAAATTTGTGGGAAATTTTATATATTTTCTAATAAAAAAAATAAATAACTTAAAATAAAAACGTCTACCGCAAAATGCAGTTTAAGTCCAATATTGTGATGGATTATAATAAAATATAGGAGCAGCTTTTTTGGAACGATTATTTTTTTGTTTCTAAAAATCGTGTATAAGTTTTGATGAAGTTTTTTTTTATTAATGATAAATGAGATGATAATGGATTTTTAGTTTGTTTGCGTATGGTGAAATTAAATGTAAGAGTTTATGATATTAGTATTGTCACCAAGCTACAGTTAACCACAAACACGTTGTGCAAAAAAAAAAAAGTACAAGTAGATAAAAAATAAACCAATTCTCCTTTTAGTTTGAAAATATTTTGCTCATTTAGTTTAGTAAGTAAAGTATGATATTCATACTCGTACACATGCGATTACTGATTGGTATATGTACATTCAGTCTGATAAATTTGTCATGCTGAAACTAAGAAATTCTTTCGAATAAGATTGTCATACTTTTAAAGCAAGCAAGCGTTAAAAAAGTAACGTGTGGTTCGTACGTCTTCTCGCGTGAACCATTTGCTCGATTTTCATGATTTTTTTTCTGATTTATAAATGTGTAGCCAACTTAGGCCATAGGGTGGGGGAGAATTGCTCAGGGGTAAAGGAGTCGAGGGGAGTAAGGGGGGCCTCACGAACCATTAGCCGTATGAACTTGCAACAACCCCTCCACGTTCGAGAGTCAGCAAATCAAGAAAGCTTCATTTATTAACTTGAACAACTAAAAAAAATCGGCAAAAAGGAGCAATAATTTTCAAAATCTAGCTCGGAGCAGAAGGTAATAAGAAGAGAGTTTGGACTTTGATTAGTTAATAGGTTTTTAAACTTGTAAGTACATACAGTGAGCGTTAAAAGTGAGTGATCACTAATGATCTTTTCGTTTGTCCTTGAAGTTTGAAAACTATTTATTTTAAATGCCTATATATATATATAAATCCATGCAATTTCTTTGTCAATTCGGGAATAACATGTCAGGTGCAGGACCACATATTCAATATAGCGCGTCCTCAAAGCTACTTCAGCCCGAAGCAACTCATTATAAGACAGACAGACAATGAATGCACGTCACTTATTAGTACACTAAACAACCGCGTACACTTCAAAAACTCTTTTGATTACAGTACAAAAAAAGATTGGAACTCGCTTCCTGCGCCGATATTTCAGAAGACTACAGCTGACAACAATTTAATTGCAAAAGCAATACCTGTCTGCAAGCCTAAACGAAAAAGTGACAGGAAACGGGAGAGAGAAAGGCTAGCTCGGACGGGATGAAAATAAGCCATAACTAGTAATGCGGACATCGCGACGTGTTGCGGTCGTGAGATACCGAACCTGCACGTTTCAGTACTAGATCAATATTTATTTATCGAACTTCATTAAGTTTCGCTCCATAGCCTAATTTTCTAGTTTGACCATTCTTTGTTTGCAAAGATGTTTAATGTCTATGTTAAGTTAAATTCACAGTGGAGATTTGTTCCATATAAAATTATCTATTGCAACCTACAATAAACTTAAAACTGAAGGTTAAAAATTATTATTAGTAAAGAGCCTTACCAATAATCATTCTTAATATTCAGCTTAAATATTTTGACGGTCACAATGGATAATTTTATATGGAAATTTTCGCCATTGTGACTTCGTACAAGTTAGCCTTGTATTAGTACCGCGGAAAGCCCATTGACACGTAGAAAAATAAACTACACAATTTGTCCTCTCCTGTTAGTTAACTCCAAGTTGCCTCCAATAGTTCATGGAAATAAAATACATTTAACAAAAAAAAAAAGTCAGCTAACTCTATTCAGAAACATTTCGCCTATTGTGAACTTCATTTAATTTAGTCGTGGGTTTTTTTTTTGTTAATCCTATCTATAACTGGCTACTCGAAAGATACCACTTTGCTATTTAAAGATAAATTTGTTGGTTGAATTTTTACCAAAAGCCGTTTGTTTTATTACCAAAGGTCATATTGATTATTGTGAATGAAAAAAATACATATGGGGAGCCGTTCTTGTATTTAAATTTTATTATTATTTATTTTTTTTAGAGAAAATAGGTAAAAAAACAAAAAGTATTTTTTTTTCTTTGTTATAGAATACCTCTTCGAAATGTTGGTATGTGTCTGATGGCAGCACCAACAGCTCTTTTTTTTTATTACCAATACTAAATGAGCAAAATATTAGTTTGCGAAGCAATGATGGTCACACTAAATAGCATTACACTATTCTGAAAAAGGGCCTTACCAATAATCTTTTTTAAACTTCCACTTAAATATTTTGACAGTCACAATGGATAATTTTAGGTGAAAATTTTCGCCATTGTGACTTTGTAAAAATTAGCCTGGACACTAAAAATGATTATTAGTACCACCGAAAGTGTTAATAGGAACAAACTCCATTCTATGTAGGTATGTATATGCATATACATAAGATATTTAAGGCATTCCATATACATTAAAAAAAAAAACATATATATATCGGTGAGTATGTAAGAAAAAAAAATAAAAGTTTATACTAAACAATTTAAAAATAAAAAATTGCATTACACAAATAAATATACAAAACTTATGTGCAAAAAAATATACAATACAGAAAGATGTTGATGCTAATTAAAATTTATTTTATGAATTGGAATTTTTTTTTCTATTATATATTATATAAAAAAACTTACAGGAAAAAAATTAGGTGCCATGGGACCACCTGGCATCCCTTCATTTGGTGGTAACTGTCCTAGGGGGCTTGGTGCTGGTCCGGCATTCTTAATGTATACGAATACAATATATATATGCATATAATAAATTTTTGTTGAAAGTTTTAAATATTTTAAATTAATTGGGAAATGTAAAGAAAAATAAGCCAATCAAAGTTTTCCATTGTTATTTATTTTTATTTTTTATATGGAAAATTATTTATTATAGAAATCCAAAGAGGTTAGTTATAGGAAAAAAAATTTAAAAAATTGGTACTTACATGTCCGCCAATTCCATTTACACCATAACCAGAACTCACGAATCCCTTAAAGGAAAACATTTAATTTTGGATAAGAAAATTGTTGAATTGAATTGTTTTGAATAAGAAATTATTGAAATGGACAACGGAAGGGATGTGATTCAAGGTACATACCAATGCTCAATAATTGGCGGAGCGTGCACAAATAAACAAACGAAAATCCAGTTCCTACGACAAGAACTTGTAGAACAAGTAAATTTCTACAAGCGTTACACAATTCTGTAACACGAAATTACCTGTTGACAAATTCAATAGGCGATTGTAAGACTTGTCGCCGTGTGCTATAAGGCCCAGTCTAATATACAGGGTTATTGCCCGCGTTCGATTGACCGCTACATGACTAGCGGTCCATACAAATAAAATTGATATTCCACAATATGTGCTAGAGTTCTAGCGCAAATGCTGAAATGAAAGTTTTTTTATATGGAGTTTGGCATGCCGCTAGTCATCTAGCGGTCAATGGAACGCGGTCATTCATTTCGTGGTTTCAAGTTGGCATTTGACACCTGTGAAACTCTCCTGTCACTTGAAGTGTTTAAATATAATCACCCCTATTCCCGTTGGCGTTTGTCGTAAACGACTCGTATTTCACTTCGTTTTTTAGTCCGTGTTTCTAACTTTTTTGAGACAAATGAATTGAAATGATGTCAAACACATAGATAAGGACATACAATTGTTAGCAAAAGTTGAAAAAAAATCTGAACATCGTTTTACAACGACACGAAAAATGAGTCGTATACGACAAACGCCAACGGGAATAGGGGTGAATATTAGTTGAATGTTTGCCATTTACGGTAATGAATCGCTTAACAATCGAACAACGTTAAAGTTATTAAAATTTATTACAAATGTGGTGATTCAAATGTAGTTACGCATTACGCGATGATTATGGTCGTCATAATCGACCGACTACGCAAGCAATCGGTAAAATTGTGAAAAAATTTTGAAGAGAGTGGAAGCGTTAGGCTTGTCAAAAACACGCTCAGTCGAAAATATTACTGCTGCAAGTATTGCTTATCCAAATTTATCGATTTTCCAGCGTTCGCTGCAATTGAACCTCACCATGGCGTATTTTACATTTGGATTTGCATCTCAATCCTTATAAAGTTCAAATTACGCAACAATTGAAGCCTGCTGACCATTCACAACGTCACCGTAGATACGCGGTTTCCGTATTGGGTTAGTTTAGGTTGAATAGGGTGAGAGTTCATCACATTGGACTGGGCACCATCTTGGACCCATCGCCATCCCTGGGGAACCTTAACGATCCAAAAAACCTAAACCACTTCTCCCAAATAGTTAATTTCCCTACAAAATCAGAAAATTATTTCAATTTCGTTTGCGAGCCCAACCTCCTCCAAATTGTCAAAGAAGTACCTTCCTGTACCGAGCAATAGCTTGACATTCACAGAGGAGATGAGTTATATCCTCTGCGACATGCAACTCTTCGCAGTACCTGCGTGTGTCCGTGTCTGTTAAACCTAATCTCATAGCATGCTTCCTTAGAAGACAGTGCCCAGAGAGTATCCCTATTGCTATTCGAAGCTTTGATCTTTAGTAATTCTATAGACTTTTTCCGATCTAGCTTAGGCCACAGAGCCTTTGAAACCCTGTGTCCTACTATATCCAACCATCTCTGATCTGCCCAATTTTTAATTTTCTCGAGAATAATTCTCACGACTATGGTCTTATGCGCTCAATGGTTTCGAGTTGTGGAAGCTCTGCTTTTTTCCATTTCAAAACCTTTTAGGGGATAGTGGGGGCTGACATTTTATGGTTAAATGTTCTGATATGCGAATTATTTATTCGTAGAAAAAATACGATTTTTCACTTTGCCCCCCCCCCCCCTTTAAAGTTAGAATTTCCCCATTAAACGATATTTTCCAAAAATATCAGCTTCCGAGCTCTTATCCTTTGGGCTGGATGTTGATCACCAATCAGTCAGGACAAACTGTTTTATATATAATAGATAGCTAGCTTCTGTTAAATAAATATCTACAAATAAAGCAAGCTTTGATTTCGATGAAGAGAAAAATATCACTTGGTAACATGCGGCCCATGAATCCATCTGCAAGCTGTAAAATAAAACCAATCTACCCTATGACAGAGAGAGGACAAACCCTGACTGGAAGCTGACTGTTGCGTACGTTAGTAGAGCCACATATACACACTTTTTATTCATGCAACGTGTATAGGTGAAATATGAAAAGAAGCGACACACAGGAGCAAAAAAAAAGTACTTCCATCGGTCCCAACTCCCAGTAGATACTGTTCTATACCAACAAAACAGAAATGACGTCGTCGATGGATTATAAATACACACGAAGTGTGTAAAGACCGACCACGACTGTCAACACGATACAACTTTAACAACAATACCAAATAGCTTGCCACACTATGCTTAAAAAAAAACTCTTTCAAAGGACCACACCACCGGCAAACATCAACCCCCGCTTTGTCGTAGCTTATCTGACAGGGTAGATGAGGTGGTACTTTCGGGTAGACGTTGAAACATAGCACAGACAACAAGATATCAGAATGTTCTCGTCATGAAAGCCCTTTAATTTAATAAGAATTGCTAACTATGGTTGGCTACTTGTACCTGGCAAAGTGCTCGTAATTTAAATACGACTAATAAGTTGCCTGAAATCAAGTTGCGCCTCCACCAATAGTTTAGCCCTAGAGGAATGTGAACTAGACAGCGTTAGGTGGGTTACTTTATGTCCTCCTTGCCACGTTGCTACCAGGATACCTTGAACCAGAGATTTTTTTTTTGTTTATTATTATATATGCATGAATACACCCGCCACCCTCTCACACCCACATACACAGTATACCATTACGCACGCACGCTCCCCTTCCTCCTAATGCAGAGTTATCGTTCTTAAAGGTTGCGCTATTTTAAAGATGTCTCCCCGACAACAGAAAAAAAAGATTGAATAAAACAACAGTACACTTACATAATCGTGAAATGCTTTAGCTTCTGATGAATGGTCACACTGGTCTCGTCTCTCTGGTGCTGCGCAGTACAGATCCCAAAATACACTGAAAATACGTAAAACGGGATTTAAAGAATTTGATGTCTACGACTAGGACTCGTTTGTATGCTTCTACGGTGGAGATGTAGCAGCAACAAGGAAAAAAAATAAAAATAAAAATTAATTTTACTTACCACCACCACGTGTGCAGAAACCCGGGCGGCTCTCCTAACGTTATATTCTTCTCCCATCGGATCTGGAAAGTAATAAAGAGAAATCGGGAATTTAGTGGAACAATTTTATATAAAGAGAACCTTATTAGAAAGTTAGAAAAATAAACGTGACTTACTTCAGATAGAAATGTCTGTGCCGCCTTCTGTGCGCCAACGTGCAGCAGGTATTCATAAACGTAAAGGGCAAGTCTGGAAGGACAAAAAAGACATTTATGCATTATTCATAAGGCAATCTCATTATTGCTATAGTTCTACTAATCGATAAATTTATTTACAGAATCTTGTGTTAACACTAAGGTGGATTTTTTTTGGGAATATGACAGACCTAACCCCATAGAAGTAACCTTTGTCTGTGACACACGTGTCGCCTATCGAGTCCATAAAGCTTGTCACCTTTTTATATCGGCCAATATGTTTGCTGGATACCAAGGGAAAAAATCTTAGAACGTGTCATATACGGTAGACTGCTCGAGGTGGCAGAAGGTAAAGGAGCTTTGTCAGACTACCAGTATGGATTCAGAAAAGCGCGTTCTACCGTCGTCGATGCCATAAAGGCGGCAGCTGAAGCAATACTGGATAAAAGATGGAAAGGAGGGAGAAATAAAGACTGCGCGGTTGTGACGCCGCCGGACGTTAAAAATGTCTTTAGCTCGGCGAACTGGTCATGCATTAGGAGGTCGCTGGCCAGAATGGAAGCGCCGGTGTACCTGCGGAATATAGTTGCAAATTACTTTACCGCAAGAAAGTTAAGGTATCAGACTGACAATGGAGTTAAGTACTACAACGTTACCGAGGGAGTACCACAAGGCTCTGTTCTTGGACCTCTCCTGTGGAATATAATGTGTGACGGAGTCCTGCGACTAACGCTGCCTGAAGGTGATAGGTTTTGCTGACGACATCGCCGTGGTAACGGTGGTCAAACACATCCACGAGATAGAGTTCGCTACGGATGAAGCAGTTACCAGAATCAAAAAATGGCTGGAGTCCGCCGGCTTAGAACTAGCTGACCACAAGACCGAGGCTGTCTTCATAACCAGCCGAAAGTCTGTGGAATTTACAAATTTCCATTTGGTCTAAGGAGTCTCTAATGTACCTAGGGGTAATGCTCGACAACAGGCTAAACTTTAAAACGCACATCCACTACGCCGCCGGCCTCACAGATGCAAGCAGCTGTTTCCCAAATACTGCCAAACATTGCTGGACCTGGATATACCAGGAGGATTCTACTATCCAGAGTGGTCAGCTCAATACTTCTATACCGAGCGGGGGCTCTAAAAACAAACGAAACAAGGCGAAAGCTCTCGTCAGCACACAGGCTCTGCGCAATACGAACAATAAGGGGATTTCGAACAATCTCGGATGAGGCAGCCTGTGTTATATCGGGTATGATCCCCATCGACATTCTTGCTAGCAAGATGCAAATGATCTACCTTAGGCAAACAGCCAGCCGGCAAGAGGTCCCTAATAAGAAGGGTCAAAGTAGAAGAGAGGGAAACATCGATGGCACTATGGCAAGCCAGGTGGGATAACACGGCAAAAGGCAGATGGATCCACAAACTAATCCCCACCATCGAGGTCTGGACAAAAAGAACAAACGGGGACTGCAGCTACCACCTTACGCAGTTCTTATCGGGGCACGGCGGCTATCAGAATACCTTCACAGATTTGGTCACTATTGCTCGCCTTTTTCTCCCGAATGCCCAGACGAAGAAGACGATGTGGAGCACGCAATGTTCCATTGTAGGCGCTTTGCAGGGGGGAGAGCGAACTTACCAAACCGCCAAAGTCTAATAAGCCATATGTTAAGCTCAGAAGATAACTGGCTGGAGGTATGCTCCTTTATAACGAGTGTACACAAAGAATTAAGGAGACTTGAAAGACTTAGAAGAGTCGGAATGGCGGACCCAGAGGATTCAGCATGAGCTGCTAACCAGCCGCGTGAAGTAATACCTAACGGCAGTCCCGCGGGGAGAGTGGTTGAAGGAAATAGGGTGTGGATTAGTACGTCAAACGCACTCCTGGCATCGATTATTCGGGTTTGCGAATCATGGGCTACCGCATCTTTAGAAGCTTACCTCATCCATTGACGAATCGAAAAAAACAACAAAAATTGGAGTAACAGAATGCGCTACTGCGAAGCCAGCCCAATCAACCACTTGAACGAAGTTGTATTCCATAATTAATGGAAATGTTTGCCCTTATTTATAAAGCCATAATATATAGAAAAAATTTTAATTTTGTTCATTTTATTGCATTTTTAAAAAGAAACTTGTATTTGGCCCATCCTAAGCAAACCAATAATAAAGTGTTTTTTTAGAGGTATAGAACCTTAAATTGGCAACACTATTTTTGATCGGGAGATTTAACGCCGCTTGACTATTTTCTGTGGGGTAAAGTCGCGGTGTAAAGTCGCTAGTCTACGCCGATAAGCCCGAAACGATTGACCACTTGGAGGACAACATTCGCCGCGTTATTGCCGATATACGGCCACAAATGTTGGAGAAAAAGTCATCGAAAATTGGACCTCCAGATTAGACTACGTCCGAGCCAGCCGTGGCGGTCATATGCCAGAAACAATATTTAAATTATAATGCCAATGGATCGTATTTCGAAAAAAATTTAATTTCATTTCAAAGTTCTATACCTCTAAAAAAAAACACGTTTTTTTAAACCTTTCTATTTTAGCAGCGGCGGCGATTTGTCAGCGAGGATGAGCCTTAATTCATTCTTGCATCCGATGACCGTCCCCAGCACTAAGGGAACTGGTACATCGCGCAAAACTTCTCCAAAGTCAACTTGGTCATTGAATCTGATTTTCATTATATTACTCCTTCCAACCTACATATTTCCAAAAGAGGCCCTAACCCGTAAGGAGTTTATCTCTTAGAATGTAGTCTCCGTGGCTTCATAGTTACGTGGCGTCTTATTAAGCGTCCTCAGGCAATGGATAGGGGTACACATGTGACAATTAAAGCACTTGAAGTACTGGTATGCCCAAAATTGTCTCAATTCCTAAATCCTATAAAGCTAACTATCAAAAAGAAACACTGAAGCGAAACCCTGCCCAGCATAGTTGTAAAGACTGCAGTCATTTGGAGACTGCAGTTAATTGACTAAATTGACTTAGTTTATAAGTCTTTTGAATTATTCAATGACTTTAACTAAAACTAAACTAAAGCAGTCAATTGACTTGGTCAGAAAAGTACGTATCAGTCGACTAAGATGGCTAGGACATAGAGCGAATGGACACCAATGCTCCGGCCCGAAGAGTCTTCGATTCCAACCCGGAGAGACAACGCAGTAGAGGAAGACCTCGCCTTAGGTGGCGCGCACAAGTGGAAGGGGACCTCAACCAACTTGAAGTGCACAACTGGAGAGGCGTGTTGGTTGAGGCCCAGGTCCACCCCGGACTGTAGCGCCATCTAAGTAAGTAAGTAAGTAAATTAATAGGTTGATATTGATACTACCTATATTAAATCGGAAATTTTACATTCAATTGAAAATGATGGTTAAAATAATTCAGTGCTATTAAAAACTGAAATATATCAGTTAAAAGACTTAAATCAGTCAATAGACTTAAAACAGTCAATTGACTAAAAAGCAGTCAATTGACTTACAGTTAAATAACTGCAGTCAATCGACTTACTGACTGCGAAAAATGTTTAAGAATTATAGAAGACTTACAATTGACTAAAAGACTTGAATCAGTCAAAAAGTACTGCAGTCATTTAACTTGCAGTCAATTGACTGCTTTAGTTAACTGCTCAGTTTGAATATTCGAAATGACTGCTGACTGCTGATTTATGAAGTTAAAGTACTGAGTCAAAATCTTAACTTTTAGTCAAATTTTTAGTCAATTGACTGCGACTTATCTGACTGCAGTACAAAAAGACTGCAGTCTTTTACAACTCTGCTGCCCAGGATGCTATGCACAAACCAGTAAGAATAGACCGTCGACTCCTCCCACATAACGGACTTTGCCTACAAGCTGCCGGTGAGACCAGGATTTTTCATGTATTGGTGCTGTACAAAATCAAAGGGGCGCCATTAACGCAAGCATACTTGAAAAATCCTGGTCGCATGGTATAGCATGGAAAATCATTGCCGCCATTAATTTTGACATTTACACGTATTCACAGACAGGGAAATTTTTTCCGGGGGGAATCGGGTAGGTGTACGGGAAGTCGGCGGTCTATTCTTAGTGGTTTGTGATGCTATGATTCAGTGTCCTTATCATGATTTTGCATTTTGCTGTACGTAAATCTCCTGACAACCACCGAAATTATTCTCACGTAACATTGTCTTTTGACGGTTTCCTATATCAAAAAAAAATAATAACCTGGTCAGCGAAAGCAAATTTATAACAATATCAACAACCGATTCCGACGAATGAACGTAAAAACAAAATAAACACAAAAACGACCTTAAAAAATATATAGATACATAATGTTAAGAAAACCTGTTCCGCACCAAAGCCGCGTAGATTATAGATACGTAGCTGCTTACGCGCCTGAAAGTAATTTCACCTCTACTGTATGTACAACTACACAACATATTCGGCACAGTACAATATGTATACGGCCATAAAAGAAAAAATTCAGATCAGACTGGGGATTGAGAGAATACACAAGACGTGTTCACAATTGCCGGAAGATAGCTACCTGCCTTCTGCAACATTCACTCCGTCCATACCAACATCAATAGCAAAAACGCAACGATGAATGAACCCAAAGATCAAGACGGAAAATACTATGCCCACTGTACCTTCGATGGTAGCGAATGCTTAATTTTTTCAGAAATAAATTCCATTTACATATTATTCGGAATACTTTCAAAATGATAACCATAAAAATGTGTCAAAGTTGTAAATCAACAAAAGGTATATTTTAATTGATACGATTTCGCTGTCTTTAACAGATGCTCAGCTTTTTTTTTAACGCATTTATTTTATTTCCATAGAATCGAGCGGTGCATTTACGCTATTGTTTAGCAACGCGATACCTACGTTCTTTATATTGGCAGAGTAGTGGGGGGAAGATGCTTCTCAGCATCACAAAGCCGGTTGTCCCTTATTCTGTTCACATTAATGGGCACATTCAAGTATCTAGTTGACTTAAGTCGACTAGATTTGTCTGGACTAAGTGTAACCTGAACGCAAAAACTAACTTAATTGGTCTGAACGTCAGATCTTGACGGGGGGAGCATCTAAAGAGTATTCCACTCCACAAATCGTCACTTATGTTATCATTTTTCGATTTTTTTGGTTTGTTTGTTTTGGTTAGGTATATCCACTAGCTTTGTGCTCTCTCAAGGCAAATTTGAAATGTCAAATTCTCTTCCGATGACATATAGAAATGTCAACTTAGTACTCAGTCACGAAATTCGTGACTAGATTCGTCGGCTACCCCTCCATAAACGTCAACAGAGAAAGCTGCTCACGTGACGAATCCCAGCCAATAAGAACTCAAAAACATCAAGTCAGTCAGCTGTCAGACTTACTAAACTAGATACTTGAACGTCCCCACTGTCTTGTGTGAATGAAAGTAAGGCGAAATGCGTTTGGTTAATTTTACAGCTACGTCACAATTTTACAGCTACGTTGACAGTAATTGTCATTTGCAACCGTTTTCATTGTTTTCAAATTGAATTATATGTCGAGGTATTTAGGAAACGAGATGAGATCTATCTTTGGCTTAGGTATTTTCCGGCAGGACTGTTAAACTTGTCAGTGTTGATTGTTCTGCTTCTAGGTGGAGCAAAAGTTGTCATCATTGGTTGCAATTTTTTTTTATGAATGAAAAACTTCTGTTTATGTTTATTTGATGTCTTGAAAACGATAGAGGCCGCCACCAGAATTTATGCACATTCGTGCCCGATTTATGGCATTTTCCATCATCACATTTGAGACAGATATTCTTTTTGAGAGCTTCAAGAGTCTGAGTCTTGTTGAGACACAGCCTTATTGCGAGTGTTTGACGATTAACGATTGAAAAATTTATCAATTGAAACAATTTTCGGTATTGTGTAGGTTAGGTTGAAGTGGTTTCACTTAGCCCACATGAATCTAGTAAAACGTTCGTCCTACTCGTTGAACCAGTTTGAACTTCTGATGCAGCATAGGAGACTACGAATGTCTAGGTTTTGATCGTTGTAATAGAAGGCTCCCAAATGGAGCTTCCGTTTTCGGAAGAATGCCGAACAAGTGCAGAGGAAGTGATGAATGGTCTCCTCCTTCTCTTCGTCCAAAGAGCTTCCACAAAAATCGTTTGAGAAAACGCCAAGCCTTGTTACATGCCTGCAGTGTCCCGTATAATGACACATATTGTGGCGCTGATATGCCTTCTGTCAAGAGAGATCAAATTCTTAGAACGTTTATGATCTTGCTTTGGCCGGATCTGTTTTGTCGCTGTGAGGAATGGAAAACTAAATAGAAAATCGCTTGGAATTGGAATACACATTTTTTAAACACCACAATAAATAGATGTACAAGAAAAAGAAGAATTTCGGGCAAAAGTGGAAAATAGGACGAGCTATAAGGGTCAGGAAATCTAATGAACTCTGGTTTAAAACACCTGGGCAGAACTGCACCAAACAGCTCTTCCCAAAATTCTCCCCCCAGAAAATCTTATTTTCTAACTTATCTGGATAAAAACAACCTAAGAATCCTGACAGAAATTATTACTGGCCATCCTTCACCGAATCGGAGTCCCACCAGACCCCATATGTAGACTGTGCCTTGAGAGTGATGAATCCTCTCTTCACATTCTCATGGAATGTCCGGCTCGGTTCATTGGTTCGGTCATTGGCGAAGAAATCGTTACCTCAGCAAATCTTGCTGAATTGTCCCCCAGAGAAGATACTTGTCTTCCTGTCTGTCTCCGGAGTAAAATGATGGCTTTAGGACCCTACCAGGGAAGGCACAATAGGCCGGTAAAGGCTCTCCCGACCAATCATCTAATCTAAGGGTGATTGAAAAGGAGGTACACGGTGGAGAAACTGCTACTACCACACTTATCACTGGGGGAAGCTGAATGCAGATTTCAAACTGAAATTTTAGAACGCACTATACAGTACACCATACAGAGGAGGAACATACAATTTGAGAAATTGGGCTAAAAGCTAAAAACAACAATTCTAAAAAAAAAAATGTTAAAAATGCGCAAAAGCTCTTTTTTGTTTTCGGTTATGCTTTACATATTGCTACAGAGTTGCCACTATTATTCAAAATAAATTTCCCTGACTTTCCCTGACCAATTTTCAAGTTTTCCCTAACCCAAATTTATACATTTATCAAAAAAAAAAAAAATTTTCAGTTAGGTAATATCTTTTTTAAAGGACAAAGGATATTAGAATCTATACAGGGTGTTTCAGTTAAGCGGTATAATCCTTTAAGGGGAGATTCCTGAAGTTTCGCCGAAAAAGAATTTGTATGGCAGGGGGGTCTATTTGTTATAATTGTATAATTGTTTTTTTTTCCGAGGGTTGAACCTACGACCCTTGCTCAATAGTTAAGCGCACTAACTACTGAAACACTCCGCCCACATGATGTCGAAGTCGTTGATCTGGGCTTTGACGCAGACAAGGGATCACCGACAATTCTAGTCAAGGACTAATCCACTAAGTACACGGCTGAAATTTAGTTGAAATGTTTCAAACCACATGATTCAAATATGCACTAATTTGCAGAATGTCAGTTTGAATAACGCCTTGTGATATTATATTTATAAGAAAGTTTTGCTTTTGTGACATATCATAATAATTCTTGAAAGTTAAAAAACAAATCTGTGAGCAGTATTTTTTTTTTTTTAATTTTTTTCCGATCGATTCAACGATTGATTTAACGAGCCAAATGAACGCAAACAAGTGTTTCCAGAGTTTAGGGCCTTCCTCAGTGTTAGATACGTTCTAAGGTTCAATTATATTGAAAGTACTTTTCGAATAGAACTTGAATTAGCATTTATCACTTTCGAAATAAATGAAAGCTAAAATCTAATTTCTCACTTTCGGCCTTTCGTTTCGATATTAGCGGGATTGTTCGGATACAAACACAAAATTGGTGAAGACCTTCACATTTCAACAGCAAAGAAGATTAGTCAAGTTGAATTGTAATGCCATCGAAAGTATAATGTTCCGAAAAGCACTTTTATTTGTACACAGACACACAATTTACCAACATTTTAAATGACTTTTTTTTTTCGCTGGTATTTTTTTAACAAATTAAATAAAATAAATGAAACAAATTTTCCGTGACTGCTTTTAAAATTCCTAAATTTCGCTGACTTTTCTTGACATTCCCTGACTTTCCAGTCGAGTGGCAACCATGTACTTAGAAGTGGGGCCTTATTCTGGTCTCATTTCTCATGTTATCGATAACTTGTATTGAAATGAAACAAATTTAAATTATTTATAAAAAAAAATGTGCACGCCTGGGTCGCACAAAAACGTATATTTACTTGAATTGTTTTTAAATTCATGCAATTTCTGGAAGTACGTTTTAGAAGTTTCGGGCATTCGAGCTTGATTTAAGCCCTCGTAGTTGACAACGTTTACTATTACTCTATTTTTTTTTCTCAGTGTATACGAGATTTCACTGCATATCCATATCCATACTACTTTATAAAAGGAATAACTCGAGAACCATTCGTCCGATTATCATGATTTTTCTTTTCTGATATATACATGTGTGGCCAAATTACGCCGAAGAGTGGGTGAGATTTGTTGAGGAGTAAAGGGGTCGCGGGGAGTTAGGTGGCTCCCACGAACCGTTAGTCGTATGAACTTGAAAGTTTGTATGTTGATAGATAAGTCAAAATTATTACATGCCCCATTCATTGTTTTTCAAAATTCGTCTTAGAAAGGTTGGAAAACGTTTGCACCCCACTTTTCTATTTCGATCTTACTACGCTTAACTTGCCATTATACTCATAAATCTACGCATGTCATTTCAAGAAATGCTTTTATTTGTTAGCCAATACTTCACCGAGTATTTTGAGCTAAAATTCATCTTTCTAGTCCATCCAGAGGGTGAGATATAATAAATTGAAAATGTTGGCCAAGTGCGAAAAAAAATTGTTCTCGATTGCGGTTCTGCTTAGGGGTAGTTTTATATTGCGTTAAAAAAATAGAATATTATTACTCGCACGACTGGCATTCAGAATGCACATTGTACGTAGATGCTCATGTATGGCGTAGATGAATTTGATGTAGGGAATGGATATGCATGCAGCGTGCATAAAACAAACTACATATATATACAGGGTTTTTCAATAAGAGCGCTACAAAAGTTTTTTTAAATAAAACAAAAACGGTTTTGGATATCAATGAAATTCTTTATTCCTGTGAAAGTACGTTCGATGCCATTATGTATGGAACTCGATTTCTTTTGCATGGCCACCACGGGCACGCTTACAGAAGTCCAGACGCTGAACCCAATATTCGACGGTTTTCAAGCATAAATCGGCCGATACTGCTGCAATTTCACGTTCGATATTCGTACGAAGTTCATCTTTTGGGCTTTCTTCAACTGAAGCCTCAGCGGCAGCAATATTCTCGACACTACGGGCACTTCTTTGTCTCACTGGCACGGGAACATTTTGTACTGTGCCTGTGGATTCAAATTTTTCCACTAGACGCTCAATTGTTGATCTGATAGGACGACCATCAATTGGACGTAGCGCTCTTAGCGTTGAGGCCACTGACTCCGAATTTCGGTAGTAAATTTTAATAATTTCGACTCGTTCTTGGCTCGTATATCTTTCCATTATGAAATGGCAAACCCTACTGAAGAGAAATGTCAAAAGAGCGGCAAGAAATTCGGCGTCGTTTGCTGTCCCTGTCGCTCTACTTTTGTAGCGTCCCTATTGAAAAACCCTGTATATATTTGTAATGCGTAAGTAGGTATGGACAATCGTACATATATTTGAGATCTGAAGATATGGAAAGTGTTACGATATGATCGCGTAGTTAAATAATTAAATCATACCTGTGACGAGTTTTAATTGATGTGGATCAGTATAGGTTAGTCAGGGTGCTGATATGGCAAGGGGAAACGGGGATATAGGGGCTATCTTTGAAACTACTTGGCCATTGCCGGAGTTGACCTCCGACAGCCACGTTTTTCACATGAAAAGCTATATAATGCATGTTCGCGTGTGAGCCGTAGGCGTAATTTGTTTATACCTACTTGCGCCCATTAAATAAATAACATAAATGTATATAGTTTATGAAAAGGCGATCAAATATTTTGTAAACTTAAAAAAAAAAGACAAAAGTGCATTTATAATAATAACTCAAATAAATTTGAATTTTAATTTGAAAGAAAAGAAACCGGCGTACGGAGTCGCGGGCATTGCTAGTTTAAGTATAATTGAAAAATTCAATGTTAAAATTTAAAAATGGTCGCATTTTAAACATATTAAAGTAAAATTATCGCCGCAACTTTTTGCCACGTGTTTTCTTTGACAATTTGAAAATTAGTGTTTTTTTTTTTTTGTAATCTATTTCTTTATACAGTGAGCGTCAAAAGTGAGTGAACAGCAAAGCTTTTTAAAGTTTTATTTAAAGTCTTGAAACAGGTCTATAAAAAGCCTACAATTTTGATAACGAAATAACAACAACAAAAAATAATATTTTGCGCTAATAGGTCAAAGGGGTAACAACATTGAAAAGGTTAGGTACCAATGCCCTAAGGGCTAAAAGGGGGCCAAAGTTTGTAGGGGAACATTTTTACTTTTCACCCGATTCACTTAAAACTCGATACGTGTCAATGTCAAAATGAGACAACTGCTTTTAACCAGGGAGCTAACTAT
This sequence comes from Cheilosia soror, assembly GCA_949372485.1. Lineage (NCBI taxonomy): Eukaryota > Metazoa > Arthropoda > Insecta > Diptera > Syrphidae > Cheilosia > Cheilosia soror. The sequence goes on along the minus strand of OX443565.1, from coordinate 3,796,260 downwards.
GCACTTCGCCGCGAATCGCATAATTTGCGATTCATTCGGTTCGATTCGCGGCGGACATGGCAACTATGCAAGACGATTGTTTGGAATGTCGACCTTCCAAGACATTTCCTCATTTCCCTTGGTATTTCCACAAACTTTCCCATTCAACTGTCAAAATGCTTTGGAATGTTGTTATTATTTTGTTCAAATAATTGCGCGAACTTTAAGTAAACAAGTAAATTGGATATTAAAACAAAAATGTTTTCGATCGGTGTGTATTTAAATGCTGAAAGGGATGAAGTCGATGTGTCTTCGAATTTAAATGTACAACGGAAATTAATAAGAAGTGGTTCATCCCCGCTGAATCTTCCGCACAACGAGTAAGATTAATTTGTTTTGAAAACGGGTAAAAGTGCATATATATGAGTTTTTTTTTATCTTAGATTTGTTAAGTTATTTCGTCTTTCAAAAGACTCTTTTACATATGTACTGGAAAATATAAAAGACGTATTTCAAAGGCGAAGAAGTATTGCAACGCCCATAATATTAAAACTAGCAGCAATGGTTCGATTTCTTGCTGAAGGATCTTATCAAAAGAGCGTTGGGCAAGATATGCACATCGGACTGGCGCAACAAACTGTGAGCGTAGTTTTTAGTGAGACAATTGAGGTATTGGAAAGAATAATGTGTCTAAAGATGATAAAGTTCGAAATGAGTGAAGCTGAAAAAAGTCAAGCAAAAGAATGTTTTCATCGAACAAGCGGTTTTCCTGGTGTAATCATGTGCGTTGATGGAACACATGTGAACATTATTATTGCTTGTTGGAATCTCCGCATGTTCCTTTAATACATTTAGCATTCTGTCGAAAACTAAGCAAATGAACTGTTCAGTTGTTTGTGTAGTTTGTTTTTCTGCCCTAAATGCAAAGAAAATACAAGAAATCACAATATTTTTCGCTGCCGTTTTGTTACTTACATTTTTTTTCCACCATGCAAATGCACTGCTGACAACTTTATTCGCCATCAAAACCACAAACCAGTAAGAATAGACCGTCGACTCCTCCCACATAACGGACTTTGCCTACAAGCTGCCGGCGAGACCAGGATTTTTCATGTATTGGTGCTGTACAAAATCAAAGGGGCGCCATTAACGCACGCATACTTGAAAAATCCTGGTCGCATGGTATAGCATGGAAAATCATTGCCGCCATTAATTTTGACATTTACACGTATTCACAGACAGGGAAATTTTTTCCGGGGGGAATCGGGTAGGTGTACGGGAAGTCGGCGGTCTATTCTTAGTGGTTTGTGATCAAAACATCTATCGCATTTGACGTCGATAAATGACGTTCGGATTTGCATAGTTGCGCGAATGTAATAGAGCGAAGTGCGATAGTCTTCGCCGGCGAACTGAATAGTACCAAAATGTGAAATCGAATAAAAATGCGCTTCGCGGCGGAATGCATAGTTAGCCCCCAGTTGTGTTGCATTTGTTGAACCAAAAAATCGGGATTTTTAATGAAAAATGGACAAATAAATGCAAGTTTAGGAACTGGAATATAACATAATATAAAAGGATAATAGAATGTGTGTTTTTAAATTTTAAAAATCACCAAACCAGAACAATTTGATCGGCTCATTGGGATTCTCCAGGAACAACCTGATCACTGGCCAGGGGTAGGTTAGATAGGCAGTTTGGTTCGAAAAAAAAAAAATACTGATGAGAAATTGGAGCTCAAGAGCATAGAGCCACCTTCAAGGACAGCAAAAGAATTATTGCAATTCTTCACATTTGTTAGTAATGTGAAATAAGAATGTTTCTAAATACGAACTCCTAATTTGAAGTCATTATACCCACTGCACTTCTGGTACCTAACCTTCTTCGGCTATGTAACGAAGAGCAGTGGCAAGCTGGAATTGCCGAAAAACGATGGCTGTTTCAAATAATAATGTACACGAATGCTTCCTATAATAAGCCTGAAATAACTGAAAACCTGAAACCGAAAGAAAAACTTCACGTTTAGTATGCTAACTTTGTATTTGGGAATTCTAATGGATCGGAGTGATTATGAACACTTTTTCTCTTTCGTAAACAAATTCTCATCCTCCTCCTCCAAGCCACCAAAAAATTAATCAACACTACTTTCCATTGTTTTTTTTAACTTTCTCGTTTGAATTACAAATACTTTCTTCGTTCGATTTCAATTTCCACAAATAATGGGTGGTATGCATAAAACCACAATATTTACTTCAAGTAAAAGCTTTAAGTAAATACTGAAATTGAAGTAGAAGCTCCGATTTTCAGCATTTACTTCGTTTCGTATGCATAAAAATAAGTTTTTACTTGATAGCAAATACTTTAAGCAAATACTGAATTCATTCACGTAAATACTTAAAATTCATCCAAAATCATAGTAAATACTATTTTTTTACAAACGGGTTTGAAAAATGTACGGTTGGCTTAGTTTTTTTTATTGTACTTATCCAGGCTTAAAATATGACTAGTTTTTTTTATTGTCCACATCCATCGCCTTGAGCTTTTTAGTCATACTAAACTAGTTTCTTCAAGGGATCCGGGTTTTTTATGTCAAATAAATAAGACACAAATTTAATTTTCTAATTTTTTTTTTTCTTTGAAAATTTAATTTTTTGGTTTGTTTATATTGACAATTCGAGACTTCGCTCCGGGCTCCGGTATTTGAAACTATCTTCAAGAAAGAAGGACATGAAACTCAGCGTCAAGAATCAAAAAGTTCAAAAATGATGGAGTCATTCAAAAATGTGGTCCCTTAATTCGCTACAGTCATAACGAGCTGATGAAGGAGCTATACCGAAGAGATTTACAACAAATGGGACCTCCACATCCTGTTCCTGTGTTCCTGATAAATACGGTTGTAAGAACCTTGAATATTTACGTCTCTGTAATTATTCAATCAGCTTATTTACGGGTTTAGTTTGTCCATTTGCATTGGCGCTATTCTACGATACCCGGAGGCCCAGAGCTTAGCTTCAATGAGGGCCGAGGCCTGTGCTAATGTCTCTATTACACACATTACATACATACTAAACTAGTTTCTTCAAGTGACAAGTGATGGCATCTAAAGAGTTAGAAAATTTGTCAATTTGCCAAATGCATCTTACCAATGAAATATTCACTTAACCACTCTACATTTTCTCGTTCAAAACGATACAGTTGCTTGAAATTTGCTTCGGTCCCCGATCGTCGTTGCTTATATACCTTTGTGGAGTTAACACGTATATACTCTGCCATTCTGATTAGAATATAGACTTTTCTTTTTCAAATTTGAATTATTATACGACCTTAATCGCTTTAAACTCGATCTGTGACTAAAGTCTCTTAGTATTGCTCCTTACAAAACTGCTAAATTAAAAAAAAAGTAAATGCTATGAAATTTTCAAGTTGGTCGATAGCAACTTGAAAAATTTCCAGTATTTACTGAAGAAAAAAAGTAAATACTAGTTTTTATGCATTCCAAAAAAGTATTTACTAAAAAAATTCATCCGAAAAAAGTATATGCTTTTACTTGAAGTAAATACTTAATTTTTAGTATTTACTCCGTTTAATGCATACCAAAATAAGTATTTACTTAGAAAATCCCCAGTAAAACCATTTACTGTCTTTTATGCATACCACCCAATCCGCGGTACTAATGATCATTTTTAGTGTCCAGGCTAACTTTTACGAAGTCACAATGGCGAAAATTTCCATATAAAATTTTCCATTGTGACCGTCAAAATATTTAAGTTGAAGACTAAAAATGATTATTGGTAAGGCCCATTATCACAAAATTGACATTTAACAGCTGAATTCGATTTTAATATGCTCCTAAAAGAAGGCAGTTTATTTTCTAACGACAACTGAAAAGAGTTGTCTTGCATAATACGAAAAATCTGTTTGGCAGCGTTACCAGATTTAGCAGTTTCCTGCGATTTTAGCAGGATTTGATCATAAATTTCACATGCAGCAGATTTTTTAGCATTTTTGTAATTATCAGCAGTTTTTAGCGGTTTTTAAAAATATTCATAAAACATTTTGGAAACAAAAATAACAGAAATCAGGCTCAAATTACATTCGAGGTATCCGTTTTCGAAAAAGAATAATTTAAATGCGATGACGCATTGATATGATTATGACATGACAGAGTACGGGTTTTGAAAGGTAAATTTGCTAAGAACTAAAAACCGTAATAGATTTGGTATAATGAAAATGTTGCATTAATTTTGCAAGCACTGCAGGCGTTTCTGTAAGTGGAAGCTGTTACAACTTTATTCCAACAAATAAAATGTTGCCCTTAAGAAATTCGAATGTTCAAACTTACACAAGTCCAACTCTCAAAATAACAGAAAATAAACTCAATTTGTAGAAACTTCGAGTAATAAAGGCCAAAAGTTGAAAACGTAGAGTAAGTTGGAGTAATAGAAAAATTCGACTCAAAAAAGTTAGAGTTATGGAAGTTTGACGTACACAAATATACAAATATGTAAATGTAAAATAATTCACTAGAATTTACATTAAAAAGTAAAAAATTCAATTATTCTTCGTGGAAAAATCGGTCGCAGTTTTTTCAGCATTTTTTACGATTTTGTTTAGCAGTTTCCGCTCCCGCTTTAGCATTTTTGGAAAAAAATAATCTGGTAACGCTGCTGTTTGGTTGTCTCAAAGTTGAGCTTTCATGAAGACAACACAACTAAGTTGAGTTGTTATCCATAATAGGCACTTCAACCTTTAAAGGGGTAAAAGGGCGGGTCAAACTTTGAATGGGAAAATTTGAAATTTTTATGCCCAAATCACAACGGCGCTTTGCCGCTTGCGTGCGTTGACAGATAAAGTAGAACCAATGCTTTCATATGGTGCAAGCCAAAATGCGGCATCAGGCTTCGGGTCGCGTTTAGATCGTAAATATCGTAAAGTCCAACGCGACGCCCAAGTAGAGCAACTTTCTACTTTCAGTGGCGTTGGACGGCTTTGACATTTCATTTTCGGTTTGGTTTGTTCGATTTGATAATATTTAAAGTCGTAGAGCATATGCCGTTCATGTTGGAGTAGCGTGATTTCAGTTAGGGTATACACGTACTCTTTTTTAGTAGAATATGAGGTTTTTGCAATACAAATTAATTATTTTACTGTGTGGAAATGACGAATATTATTTTTGTTGTAATGCTACTAGTGATTTCTTCAGATTGTTGAACAAAAAAATATGTGCCCAAATGTTATGTGCACGCTTTTGAAATTTTAATTTTCTCTGAAACTACTCTGTGCTTTATACAATTATTGATAAACAAAATAAACATTTTTGTTTAGAATATTTATAGTTTCTTTTTCTAGTCGAGGGAAAATCTAATTTTCTGCTATGTGCAAATGATTGGTATTAATTTATTACAATGAACATGAATATGCGTACCGACTTTGACCTAAATTCACGGGAATTCTCCGTCCTATATCGAAGATTCCCTGTAAATTTGAACTTCATAGTCGGGAAGGTTTTGAAGTCCAGCCATAGGAATATAAAAAAATTTCTGGACAGGACAGCAAGATCTTCGCGGAAATATAGCAAAAAAAATGTTCGTGAATTTAATTAATACCAGGCAAATGACCCTAATTAAAAATAAATAGGTGGCGCAACAGGCGGGTGACACCCAAGGCCTAGCTTCTCGCAACCATTCGTTTTGTGTGAGTTTCTATTTTTGGGACGAATGGAGGGGACCTACAATTTTATGCCGAGTCCGAACGGCTCAATTGAGAAGCTTTTTCATGACAGTCATACTCTCGGATGTTTGTCAGACGTTCGCGAGAACCCCTAATTAGAGGGTCATAAAATCCTTTCAATATGCATTGCCATTACTGGCGATAGGTGAACGGATGTGGTAAAAACCCAGCGAGCGACGAAAAACAGTACCTGCGGTCGCAATTAGGCTTGCCACCTTTTAGAAAATCTCGTGGAGGACTTTAAAAAAAATATCTTCTTTTTTAACCCAAAATGGACTTTAAAATGTCCAAACCCAAAATGCGTGTACATATTGTCCAATTAATATACAATAAATTCTAATAAAATAATAATTTAAGCTTAGTACGCTGCTCGAGCTAAATTTTAGCTCCCATACAAAATTCTCTCTAAAATTCAGGCAAATCTATTTAGCCGAGCGGTACCCTGCTTCAGTCAAAAATTTAAATTTTCATTTCAGTATCTGTCAAAATTTAGCGCGGTGGCCATTAATGGTTCGTCACATTTTCTCAAGCTAAATTTTGACAGACCATGTTAGTTTTTTTCTCTTTTATTTTTGTGTTGTTGAAAAATAAATAAGAATGAGATTTTTCAATAAATACCTCGATGAGGAATCCTTTGAAAGTGAACAATTTGAGATCAAACAATAGCAGACAAAGGAAAAAGAAAGCGCAACGAAAATTTAAACTTTTTCGCGTTGGTGAATTTTTGAGATAAGTTATTTTCAACGAAAAGCTCTTTTCTGTGACACTTATATCCACAACGTACTCTACATATGTCAAAATTTAGCTACGCTAACGCTTTTAGCTAATATTTGTAGAGAAATATTGGAGAGCAGCTTAAAATTTTCCCAATTCCCATGAATTATGTAGCCACTGTCAAAAGAAATGTTATGTTGAATTCGATTGGCAATCTGAGATTTTTTAAGATTTCTCTAGATTTCGTCTGGCCAATCGAACAAAAAGAAGTATACTGCGCTGTTCTTTGTTGGTGTTGGTGGTGTGCCTGCCAAAAGTTGTTTACCTTTTTTTGTTGTGAAGATTTTTTTTTCATCATAATCGGCCCTATCATGGTATCCGTTCCGAAAGAAAAATTCTCCGATTTTGTACGAATCGGAGAATTTTGCTTCATGGTAATCGTTCCGATAAGCTGTTGGGAACATTTCTCCGACAATACGTAACGCACACCGGCAGTCTACGTTTCAGTGCGATGGGTTGCGTTTTTTGCACCTGGTTTTGACAGCCACACGTCAATTTTTCTCCGATTGTCTCCGACATCTGTTCATCGCGGAAATATTTCAGTGAATAAAATGCGTTGATGCATGATCGGAAAACGGATACTTTGAACGCAAATTTAGTATCCGACTGGATTTGCGTTGCGGAGAAAAGTACTCTCCGAACGGATACCATGATAGGGCCGAATGAAAGTGTATTGGTAAATCTCGAGCGTCTCTGAGAAAAAATCTAGATTCGCAAAAGTGCTCTCGACTCTGAAAAAGATTGCCTCTTTTCGACATCATTTCGCAGCAGCAGCGTATAGGCTTTAATTGTCAATGCGGATGCAGACTGCAGAGGTCAATAGAATCTGAAGAGATGAGAAATATGAAACTCTCTCTTTTCAGGCGCTGCCCTTTATGTTAAAACTTGACTCTAATGTATTTGCTGTCACATTTGTAAATAAAATCTTACTTTTTCAGAAGTGACGGAATTTGATGTTTTTTTGTTTTAGTAATTGTTGTAAGTGGATGACTTTTTTCTTTTTGTGGAGGACGGAGGACATCAGCTTATAAAGGAGGACTGTCCTCCTCAAAGGAGGACGGGTGGCAAGCCTAGTCGCAATCGTCCGAATGAATGTCCAGCATACCACCAGATGTATAAATATAACTGAAATAAAATATAAATATGAATTGAAAAATCGAGTAGATCGTCGGTATCCATATTTGAGAATTTATTAATAGATTTTTATTTTTTTTTTAAATAGCCAAGGCAAGATTTTAACAAAATTGCACCTCTGTATTTTAGTGACTGAACTTCTTTCCACAGCGTAGATAAAATATGCTGGCCATTTGGTAATCTTGCACACTTAAATCGTTTTTCAAGTATTCCACAAAGTAATCAATTCACAATTTAAAGGGAAGGGATTTTCGGTGTAATTTATCCACATTTTCTCAACCAAACTAAACATCTACCTGCCTCGCCTGAAAGGACTTTCATGGGAAGGCTTGTACCTGTGTATCTATGTACATTTCATGCACCAGACAATTCTGCCACAAAAATATTCCACGACAAGAAAAGTGAAAATACAATAACTGTTATTTATTTATGAATTTTTTACTATTTTGAACAAATTTCCTCTTAAATCGTGCATTAAAAATAACAGGTATAAGCAAAAAGGAGTAGACTTGCATTCTGCTCTGAATTGGGGTATATTAACATAAACCAAACAGAACTTTCAATCTCTCATACTCTAGTCTCTCAACGCGCCAAAGCTCTGAAGCGGCATTTAGTTTTGGAAAACTGCGGCTTGCGCGCGTTGACATAAAGTACGGTAAAGTTTCTAAAACGCTCGTCAACGCACGCAAGCGGCAAAGCGCCGTTGTGAATTGGGCATCATACTCTAGTCTCTCAACGCGCCAAAGCTCTGAAGCGGCATTTAGTTTTGGAAAACTGCGGCTTGCGCGCGTTGACATAAAGTACGGTAAAGTTTCTAAAACGCTCGTCAACGCACGCAAGCGGCAAAGCGCCATTGTGATTTGGGCATTAGACGATCGACTTCAAAATCGGTTTGTTATAAAACAAATAAAGCTATATCACTCTTTACGATTTTGGAAATTTTGCTTGGGGACCGAGATATTGGCGATTACCCCTTCTTAACTCTTTTCTTAACTCACAAACCGTTCGTCGTATCAATTTGAAACTTTGTAATCCGTCCCAATCTCTGTCGCCGTTGAATATGCTTATCGCTTCATCCAACTCCAAAGATATTCAAGCTGAATTCTGTAAGAATGAAGTCATACTGCTAGAAAGTGGTACACACCCTCGCGATATTTTTGGTTGCATATGTTGCATAGTACAGTAGTATGCAGTAGGTACTTTCTTAGGTAGGTTTCCTGCGCGACAAATATAACTATAAAAGAGGGAACTAACTGGCTGTGAAGAAATCTCTGTGTATCAAATTCTGAGGGCAAAAGCTAATATAAATTATAATGAAAAGGAATTTTTATTTTTAAAAACGAATTATAAATAAAATGTAAACTTACTTTTCTCTAGCTTGTGCATCCGAGGGCACTGTTGAATTCTTTGACTTTCCATACATAATTTTTTTTCTGTGACGTGATGAAGTGTAGACTTAATCTTTATTTATATATATATATACAATTTTGTATCCTCTCTGATTTTTTAAGGTTTTTTTTATAAATTTTTTTAAGAAGTCCCCTTTGATATTTTGTTGTTTACTTTTTAATGGTTTCTTGAGGGGTGAAATTGTAAGTTAAAATGATTATAAAACATACACAATTGGTTTTTTGGTTGTTTTTTTTTTGTTTTTGTTTTGTTTTTGTTTGTATAACTTATAAGTTAGTCTTTTAGTTTTAGTTATTTAATTTATTTAATATTACACTCATACGCTTGGAACAAATTCTAATGCAGATAATAATGTGAACGACGATGACTTTGATAATAATAATAATAATTTTGATGCGAATGACAACAGAGTGCACCACGTATGTTTATGAGTAGACGTTAACGACGATGATAACGACGACGACGATGCTGATGCTGATGCTGATGATGACAGAGAAGACAACAACAAGGACGAAGATGAATAATTAGTAGTAGTAGTAGTTATAGTTGAGTTTGTAAATGGTGTTTTTGTTACAACTCCAGATGTTGTTTTTGTTTTTGTTGTTGTTGTTGTTGTTGTTGTTGTTGTTGCTGTGGTTATGGTTATTGATTTGTCTTTGTTGCTTCTTCTATTGCTGCTCTTGTTGGTAATATTATTTAATTTACAAATGTGCCTACTAATGTGATAACAAAGATGATTCCGATGACTAAGTCTATTAGTTTTGCTGTTATTATTTTTAAGAATAGTACTTATTCTATGGTTGTTGTTTTTTTTGCTTTTTATACAATAGTTGCTACTTAATCTGTTGGTTGTTGGTGTTTTTTTTGTTGGTGCAGAGACTGCCGTTCTGCTTATATTGCTCTGACTGTTCCTGTTCCTGTTGCTTAACTTATTGGTATCGACGACGTTACTGAGAATGTTTTCGTATGCAATATTATTATTATTATTATTAATAAGGTTGTTGTTATTATTAAATTTGGTGTTAATATTCGTTATTATTTGATGTCTATTATTATATTTGTTGTTGATGTTTTGTTGCTCTCTAGTGTTGGCTGACACTTGTTGTTGCTCTTGTTCGTGATGATGTTGATGTTGATGTTGGTGTTTCTGTTGTTGTTGCTGCTGTTGCTGTTGCTGTTTATGCTGACAAAAACAGGGCAAACGATGCAGCATAATTAATGAAGTAGCTTTTTGAAAAGATTTTACCAACTCTATACCGGTTGCTGTTGTTGTTGTTGTTTTATTCAGTATAGTCGCAGTAGAGGTTTTTGTTGCTTCTGCTGTTGATGCTAATAATATTGTTCTTGTTGTTTTTATTTGTAATTTTTCTAATAGTAGTTTGCAAATTCCCTGATCGATTTCTGATTTTAAGAGACACACACTAACGATAACGTTTAATTTTTTATCATTTATATCACTTGGACTTTTCATAATTATCAACAATAATACTTTGGAATTATCTTATTATTATTATTTTTTGTATTTGTGTTTGCAATTTTATTATTATTATTATTAATATTTTTAAAATTAAGAAGATAACTAAAATCTGTTATGTCACTACTAAAACTAAACTTGTTAATTTTACACATTTTTCCTGTTGATTGATTTATATAAATTATTATTAATTAACATATTTTTCGCGCGCGGGTTTCAGCTTTTTTTATTATTATTATTATTATTATTTGCTCCTTAAAAATATTATGTATATTTTTTTTTTGTTTATATCCGTGAGTTTTCTTGGTGTTACGTTGGTTTATACTAAATAGTTATATTTGCTTATTCTACATGGTGTCGTAAAACGGTTCACATTGTTGTTGCTTTGTTTTTATAATGATTGTTAAAATATTGCTGCTGATTTAGACTGATGGTTTTGAAGGGCGAGGCAATGGTAAAAATGTGTTGCCTTTCTCTTCGATGTTTTTGGTGATTATTTTCTTGACGCAACTTTTTACTGCTGTATATTATACTGTTGGCAAATTAAGTGCAGATGATAATTATAATGATTACGACGATGACTTGGTTTTTTTTCTGATTCCTTTTGTTGCGTTTTTGTTTTTATTTTTGTTGTTTATATGATTTTCTATGGAAGAGACAATGAATAGAAAAATATTATTATAGTAGCTTGCATGCAGATTTTTTTTTTTAAATAATTATATATAATAGAGGAGGGTTGGAAAAAAATTTCATAGTAGACTTGATACATGAATGCAGATAGTTGTGACAAATATCAGATATAATTTTGTCGATAGGTGCAAAATCCTGCATTATGCAGTGCAAAATTAAAACATTAGAAGGCCAAGCTAAGGGTTGCGCTCAGATAACGCGCAAAAAAAGAGGGGTCGTCTCAAACCTTGCCATCTTTTCCTGTTTTATTTATTTAAACAATTAATTAATCTACAAGCTACCTACAGCTAACAGGCTATCCAACCTGAATTTTTTTTTCAGACCACAACTGGATACTCTTTGATGCAGATTTCGAGATCGAGAAACCAAAACCCTATAGAAACCCAAAAAAAAAATTCACTGGCAAAAGTTTGGCCAAGTTATTAAAAACAAACTGCGCAAATCTTCACCTTAAATGATTGCCTCGACCTCAGAACTCGACACAACAGTAGAGACTTTCGAAAAAGCTTTTATCACAGCTTACAAAGTTGGAACAAGGAACTTTGTAGGCTGAGAAAGCTGACTAGATAGACTTTTAATATCTGCCACAGTTGCAAATACTGACAGCCCTACCGGGGATGTCTTAAAATCTACAAGCAATCCATCAGAGGGGCCAAACAACAGTCATGGATAGATTACTGTCAATCAATCGAAACAGTAAAAGACTCTGCAACACTCAGTAAAATACTGTCCAAAGAACACTCCAACCCATCTCTTCTGAGAAAGGCGGATGGCACGTGAACTGAGTCAACGACAGAATCTCTAGAGCTTCTATACCCACTTCCCGGGGTACAAAGACAACGTTCCAGAGTGTAGCAATTTACAACGTCGGCAGCCCAGTGCTCGGGAAAATATAACATCCATTATCACTGAGGAGAAATTCTCCTGGGTCATTAACAGTTTTGCTCCATACAAATCGCCGGTCGTTGATGGCATCCTGCATATTATACTACAGAAATGCCAAGACTTGACACTCCTGATGTCGATTTTTAGGAGCTGTATATTCATTTCATTAACTACGTACCTCTCTCATGGAGACAAGTGAGAGTGATTTTCAGGCTGCAAGACGTGATCACGAAAGCGCGAAAGATTTCAGACCAATCAGCCTGACCTCCTTTGTTTTGAAATCCTTTAGGCTCTCGTACACAGTCAGTGTATTTCAGGCCGAAATACTTGCTATCCGGGAGGCCTGGCGCCTAATCAAACTACACACAAACATAGTTCCGAGGCAAAAGATAGACAAAGACATATTCGTTGACAGTTAAGCTGCGATCAAGGCTATCGCCTCAGTCAATATAACCTCAAAATTAGTATTTGAATGTCGAGAGGAGCTGACCTCGCTTGATCAGTTCAGGATTACCCTGAGCTGGGTTCCAGACCATAGCAAGGTTCAATCCTCCACTGCTCACTGGCGGAACCGGTCAACATTCCAATAGGAGCAGTCAAAGCAAACATTTCCTCAAAATTCCTATCGGTAACCAATCTCAAACAGGCCAGATGCGGCTCTAAAATGGACATACTATTACCTGACAGACAAGTATGTACTAGCAGCTAAGAGAGTCTTTGATAATGTCACATTAAACTTGGCTTAATAATAATAAAACAACTTTTTCGGTTGTACCATAACTCGGAGCTTGTGGCCCGAAATTTACACTAAAAGGTCAAAGATTTGATAGAAACCACTATCCTCATGCTCGTCGGGGTATTAACCGGACTCTGCATCATTGGAAGCATGGCCAAAAGCACAAACCAGTAAGAATAGACCGCCGACTTCCCGTACACCTACCCGATTCCCCCCGGAAAAAATTACCGTGTCTGTGAATACTTGTAAATGTCAAAATTAATGGCGGCAATGAGTTTCCATGCTATACCATGGGCCTAGGATTTTTCAAGTATGCGTGCGTTAATGGTGCTCCTTTGATTTTGTACAGCACCAATACATGAAAAATCCTGGGCCCGCCGGCAGCTTGTAGGCAAAGTCCGTTATGTGGGAGGAGTCGACGGTCTATTCTCACTGGTTTTTGGCCAAAAGACTGAGAATATTTACAAATGACTTCTGCAGAAGTTGCAGAGATGAAGAGAAATAGAATCTGTGGAACATTTCCTGTGTCATTGTGGCCGCAAAGTTCTTTGACGGATTGAAAGATCTAGCAACGATACCTCTATCAGATTTAAGAAGATCATCAACAGTTCTGAATGATTTCGTTAGTTGCACGTCCTATCGTATACCATAAAAGGATCTGTCTCGAGGGTTTCTGAGTGAAAATTGCCTACATATAGGCCCAATCCAAATTGCCCACCGAACCTAACCTAACCTAATCTAAAGAAAACTTGGTGTAGAACTGGTTCAAGGTATTGCCTAAAAACTTTATATAAATTGGAATACCCTAATTCAGCGATATCTTGGATATACCTACAACTCAATAAGCGATGTAACACATACCACCTTCGAATGCACTCTAACTCACAGAATGTCATACAGAGAAGTCAGGGGCCCTACTCTGTATTTCGTTCCTAAAGTAAAATTTTTGCGAAACCAAATTTTTGGTACTCTCTATTTCGAAAGCGGAGAAAAATCTTTAAATGTCAAAGGCATTGATATACGGAAAATCGTTAGTATGAAAGAGTACGAATTCAAAAGCGGAACGAATAGCACTTTCGAAAAGGATTGACTTTCGAAACGAAAGAGAGAGTAGGGCCCCAGAAGTAAGTGCAGCTGTCAGAAATCAGAAAAAAGTACCTACGTTCATCAATGCCCGCGTTCCATTGACCGCTAGATGACTAGCGGCATGCCAAACTCCATATGAAAAAAAAACTGACATTTCACAATATGTGCTAGAGCTCTAGCGCAAATGATGAAATGTCAGTTTTTTTTATATGGAGTTTGGCATGCGCGCTAGTCATCTAGCGGTCAATGGAACACGGCTAATTATTGTCATGGACAGCTGCTAATTGTCTGTAATTTGATTTTTAGCCTCTAAAATTATGTATTGCCAAAAATTGGCTCGGCAGTAAATTTGATATTTAAAACAGCCTATATAAACTCTAACCATTGTGGCTCATTGATTTCAATAAATTCGAAAATATTAGATTTGACGGCAGCCGACTCAATTGTAGATACATGTAAACAACAAGTACGCCATTCTTTTTCATTGGTCTATTGAATTTAAAGGCGAAACATTTTTCAGTAATTACTAAACCATTTCGAGACAAATGCTACCCCTTAATCTGTGTTTGAGAGAAAATTGTGCGCTATCCCTCATCAGATAACTGCAACATTAATCTGTAGATTTTATTCCATCCTAACGATTAGTACTTCAGCACGATTTTACCAAAGAGACAATATTTGCAAGTGAATCAAGCAAGGTCCGTCCTTTCATTCAAATGAAATATGCGTACGCAAATGCACACCACATAGAGACTCGTGTTTGCTTGTTAAATGCAGTTTCCTTCAATGTCATGAATTATTTCCTTTTAACGTTGTTGGTGTAGCATGAGTAGATACATCACCAACAAGTACTGGTAGGACACATACAAAAAATTGAATGGACACTCAATCTGAACAACCCTATACATTGTCGCGCTGACGTGCGTTCGATTACTTTGAACTAGAATAGCCCCTAAATATGGATTTATGTACAAAGTGCGTAGTTGATATTTTATTTATTTGACCATTATCCTTATTATCCTTAACGAAATATACCACAGAAATACGAAGAAAGCGAAATGTCAGTGCCTGGGGAAGTATGAGCGAAAATTTCATAAAAATTAACTAATTGCGACAATTGACTGGTGACAATATTTTGTAAAAGTGACAACTGGACGAAATTAGAAAATTTTGTACAATTGCCCATAAATAACCGAAAAGTTTCCATTTTATAAAATAATTGTCTGGAATTTTTTTTGTCAAATTTCTACTGACAACTTTTTTATGCGACGAGGAAAAATAATCAATTTGGTCATTAATGTAATTGACAGCTTTGACAGTCGATAGAGTTTCAATTAAGAATATCTTCATAGCTATGACAATGGCCGCGTTCCATTGACCGCTAGATGACTAGCGCACATGCCAAACTCCATATAAAAAAACTGACATTTCATCATTTGCGCTAGAGCTCCAGCACATATCGTGAAATGTCAGTTTTTTTTATATGGAGTTTGGCATGCCGCTAGTCATCTAGCGGTCAATGGAAGGCGGGCAATTTTGTGGTTGTACACAACTGACACTTACGTCAATGGCCCTTATTGTGATTGTCGATCAGCGATCCTCACGACGTCAATTGATTTTAGCTATTCGTACGCACACAATTTTTTCACTTCCAAGAGAAAGCATCGCAATCGAAATCGACTAAAAGGGACTGTCAAATCGACAAATAACAATCGCAATCGACAATCACAGTTGTCGATCAACGATCAACTATCGGCCAATATTTTATGATATACAAATTTCAGACAAGTGCGTCAAATTTGAAGAGTTGTCATCAGCTATCAATGCCCTGCTGCTGAATTAGAAACATAACTTTTCTGGGTTGCCAAATTTTTGGCATTTTTGACAGCCAAGTAACATTTAGGCCCGAAACACACATGCGATTTCAATCGCGCGACTGTTTAGTCTGATACACACACATTTCAATGTGAATGCGCGCACATAATTTTGGATTTTATGTGCGCGCATACATATTAAAATGTGTGTGTTTAATTTTTTGCGACTAAACAGTCGCGCGATTGAAATCGCATGTGTGTTTCGGGCCTTAATCGGAATATAGTTGAGAGAAATCTAGAGCGAAATCATAAAAATACCGCTACAAGCCCATGCAGTAGTTTGACACATAGTCTGACATCATTATTAATGTTTTGAACAACAAAGCGAAATAGGTTAATTTATTGTTTGCAAGTAACTCACACTTTAACTCAACCGTGTCGAAATGAACCTTTAAAAAGGGATTAACTTAAGGCGGGAGCTAACAGCCCACGATGCAGATATACAAAGCCGCAGTAAAATATAAATGAGTGCTACACAAATTTTATGATCAACTTCACGGATGAGTTGTATTTAAAGTGTGACCGCCTTTTGTGCGGCTGGGGATATATTCAAATAATGTTTGGATGCATTTTGGACCAAAGTCTGTTCACGCCTTCTCTTCGCATTCTGTAAAGTACAAAGATCGATTTGCCGGATTTAAATATCCAATAAACTGAACCAAATCTGTGGTTGGCTGTGACTTCAGTTGGAGATTATAATTATATATTATGAATTTGTACGGTACAATTTAGGCCCGTTCTCACTGTAGCAAATAGTTGTATATGTGTAATGATCTTGTGTTTGTCTTGTGGTGTATGTTGAGTGGTCTTTAAATAAGCGTATTCAGAATATAACAGATCAAGTCCAAAGTTATAAATGCGAAAGTAACTCTGTCTGTCTGTTTCTTAACTTTTCACAATTAAACCACTGAACCAATCGTAATGTAATTTGAAAAAGGGATAGTGCAACTTTTGATAGGATATGGCATATGGGATATTATATTTGAGAGATGTTCTAACCGCATATCGGGGGTACCTTTTTTGTCTAGAGACCACTATTCTGCCGCTATCTTGCCAAGAGAGAGAGAGAGAGTCTACGAGTTCTTGACACTTCTATCTGGTTTCATTTCCTAAGTGATCAAGGATAGCATCTGTTTATAGGAGATCAATTTCCTCCAGTTCCATTTCCCAATGATTTTAATTCTCCTTTCAGCCGGATATGTGCCACGCAGTTTCCTTCAGGCAGTTTACAGTTATCGTTCTCTATGTCTACAAGACTAACATTAGAATATCCTGCACAAAAAGCCACCACCCATTTCAGTGATCATCGCCTCATTCATGGAACCCTTGTTTGAGTGGAGCAGGTCAGCCATATAACTGCAATCTTATAGCGTTTTTACAGCGTTCCACGTTCCACGTTCCACAGCCTGCCGTGATCAATTTGTCAATCAGTGGCCTATTTCACCAACTTACAATTTATTTTTCCACAAAATCTGTAAAAAAATTTCAAATTTACCTTCAATTTGGTGAAACCGAATTTGTACCCTTTTCTAAAAATATTGTGGAAAAATACTAGTAAATAGAAATTTGTAATTTGGTGAATAGGCCACAGGTCCTCTACCAAATGAGAAGAATGTTTCTGGTCCCATCTACTTTAGAGTTGACTTTGTATACCAGTAACCAAATCAGTTTCACTTAATTTTTAGATGAAAACTTATTGAAATTCAGTACACATTCCAGTGCCAATGAATTGTGATTGTTGCATCTGATAACTGCCTGATTTTTCCTTGTTTTAAGGACATTTCTTCCATTTTTTATTAAAAAAATCCGTAACGCGCATGCTGCAAAGCAATCATATCGGCGTGAGTTTTCTGATTTATTTCGGCAACGGCCATTTTGTCAGCTATCTAGTGATTTATTTTTAGTTTGATTTGACATTTCAACATGAAAAGACTGACGCCTGAACAACGCTTCTAAATTGTGGGAATTTATTTTGAAAATCATGGTTCTGTTCGGAATACGTATCGCGCACTACGTCCAGTTTACGGTCAACATAATCGTCCATCAGAGCAATTAATTCGATTGACTATTGAAAGTTTTCGCACCACGTTTACTCTAAATGATAATACGCATCCACAGAGACGTCGTACAGTGCGTAAAGAAGAAGTCATTGCTTCTGTAGAGGAAGACCAGAATCAGTCTATTTCCATCCAATTTATGGAAGATTTTGTGGACAGATCTTGGTTTGCAAAATCCAACTCGTACAAGAATTGTAGCCACAGGATCACCTAGCAAGGCGCAGAGATTCGGTGAATGGGCCCAAAACAATATTGCCGTTGATACCAATTTTCTTAAGAGCGATGAAGCTCACTTTTGGTTGAATGGATACGTCAATAAACAAAACTGCCGTATTTGGAGTGATGATAATCCTCAAGTGTATGTTAAGACACCCTTACATCCACAAAACTGACTGTTTGGTGTGCTTTATGTGTTGGTCCGTACTTCTTTAAAAACGATGCTGGCCGGAACGTTACAGTCAATGGTGACCGCTATAGAGCCATGATTACTGACTTTTTCGTTCGTCAATTGAACAACCATTATGTGCAGGAGCTGTGGCTTCAACAAGACGGCCGCGGAACATGTCACACAGCTCGTTCCACAATTGATTTATTGAAGGAAACGTTTGGTAACCGCAAAGTTGCGGACGGCTGACCCTTGAATTGGCCTCTAAGATCGTGCGATTTAACGCCGCTTGACTATTTTCTGTGGGGATATGTGAAGTCGCTAATCTAAGGCCGACACGATTGACCACTTGGAGGACAACATTCGCCGCGTTATTGCCGATACGGCCACAAATGTTGGAAAAAGTCATCGAAAATTGGACCTCCATATTAGACTACACGTCCGAGCCAGCCGTGGCGGTCATAGTCATATGCCAGAAATCATATTTAAATTATAATACCAGAGGATTGTCAATTTAATTCACTTAACTTTACTTGACAGCAAAGGAGTTCCTAAACTGACTTAGTCACTGACTATTCGCTGCCGTTTGCCTATACTCTACAGCTTGTAGCTGTATGTAGTTATGTTAGATATTCGGAAAGACTTGACGAAATTATTTCTTAGAATGTAACCTATAAGGCGCCCTACAAGACACAACCAATGCAAATTAATTTTACTAGTTTACCATTGAAATTTTAAAAAACTTTATTTCATTCTCTAGTTGACCCCTTACCACTGGTGGGGGGAAGTCAATGAGAACTGTATTAATCCCTAAACAGAACTGAGCTTACAAATGATTTGCTCTGGTATTTATAGTGATATTTTTGATGAGTTGGCAAAACGTTCGATGCCTCAGAAGGAAGCAAGAAAAAATATTAAAGATATTTGATACTGACCAAATATGCTTAAATGCAATTATCTGCAATGCCTCAGAGGGAAGCGATTGTTTGTTATCATATCTGCAGTGCCTCAAAAGGAAGCAATGTTTGTATCATATTCATATGCTTATTGAGAGATATGTGTGTTGTATGGTTACGGACACTGTTGCTGACGCTAGTGTTTTTACATTTATTGGATGGAGTATTCGGGTATCTTAACTTGCACATCACCTATCAATAACAAACGGCGAGGACATTACTTCTCCAAAACGTCCGTTGGCTAAACGGATGACGTTGGCCATTTCGGTTTGGATGACGTCGTAGAGAGTGGTCAGCAAAAATCAATTTTTTTATGGAGCAACTAACGTCGCTGTACAAGTACATTCGGCCCTAGCGAGGTATCCGTCTTCGGAGAGAACAATTAAAATAAGACGACGCATTGACTTGACATGATGTTGTTTTGTTGAATTCGCAACACAAATTTTAAAGAACGATCCACCATCAACAGTGGCTTGACGTTAGGGCTGCCAGATGAAATTGTATTAAAATCGGGACACCAAGGTTCAAAAATCGGGACAAATCGGGACATTAAAAAAAGCATAGATTTTTATACACGTCTTATGGAAAGCTAAAGGTTTTTTAACGCTACCTATACATAAACATACGTTAAAAATAACAAATTAATAATAATAATTCAGGGACTTTCAATATTCAGTCTAACCGATAGGTACCGGGTACATAACCATATTGCATAATATATTTATCGTTTGAACCTATTTTATAAATAATTATTTGACCAATGAGATCTTCCTTAAAAAACCTATGCAAACATCTTTACAACTATATTTGCAATTCATTTTAATAAAAGTAACCTTCTTAGCCACGGGTACATTTTCTATATGTTTTTGTAGCAAACCAATCTTTTGAGGGTGACTGGTTAACCAGAAGAAGTCATATCTGATAAATACAATATTACAATAAAAATTATTAAGGACATCTTCTCATATATAAAACAAACAACGTATGGCGCCACCGATTCACCAGTTCTTAAAATGCCATCTTATATTGAATGCTATGCTTGGTCATTTCGCATTTTTTTTAGTTTCTTCTAAAATTCTACTCAGTTGTAATGCCAAAAACCACGTCGTCATCACCCGCTTGCCACTCGAAAATTAAACTCGTTTGAAGGCACCAAACGGCGCAGTAGCGCAGTGGTTAGTGTGTTGGACTACTGCGCGAGGGATCCCAGGTTCGATCCCCGGAAAAACACAAATTACATCTTAAGGTTTTTTCTACTGCGCCACCTCTCGCGATCGTCTGACAAACATCCGAGAGTATGACTGTCATGAAAAAGCTTCTCAATTCAGCCGTTCGGACTCGGCATAAAATTGTAGGTCCCTTCCATACGTCCCAAAAATAGAAACTCACACAAAACGAATGGTTGCGAGAAGCTAGGCCTTGGGTGTCACCCGCCTGTTGCGCCACCTATTTATTTATTTATTTAAGGCACCAAACTGGCATAAGGCCACCTGAAAAAAGCCACGTCGCGTCGGTCGCCGCTCCTCCGCTTTGATGCGCGTATATTTCATTCGATCAAACTGGGTTAGTATAAGAAGAAAAATCGAAAACCAATTTCACCAATTTTGGAAATTTTGTTTGGGCCCAATGGGGGTTTAGTTTGTATGGAGAACATTTTCTTTTATCCTATCGAGCACTTAGCAAAGCGCATTAGGTACTTCTGCTACGAAAGCGAAGCTTTGGATAAAAATGCTACAGGTAGTGTTCATTTGGTCAACATACTTTAAAGCAATACTCCTTTATAATCGAAAATACCAGCCGCCACATACAATAATACTGCCGCCACAGTTTGTTTGAATTTAAAAGTACATATGCATATTTATATATGGGTTCTGTTGACAGCTTATTGTTTCATATTTCTATATGGATGAATGCATTCACAGCAACAATTGCAATTTCCTATAGTCGTTAAGGTTTGTAACACATGTTAATATTGATTTATTTGTTATTTTCGATCGTTTTCAAAGGATGTAGAATAAAAGTAAGAAAATCGGGACAAAATCGGGACATTTTGTAAATCGGGACAGAAATCGGGACAGGGTTCAAATATCGGGATTGTCCCGCCAAAATCGGGACGTCTGGCAGGCCTACTTGACGTGAACGAGCCAGAAATTGTTGAAGGAAACTGTTTCGGGCTATTGAAAGACCTAGACCCGTATTGTGAGTGTCGATAGTTGATCGTTGATCGACAACTGTGATTGTCGATTGCGATTGACATTATTGTCGATTTGACAGTCGCTTGTAGTCGATTTTGATTGCAAATGTCTGGTCGATGCTTTCTCTTGGAAGTGAAAACAATTTTATGCGTACGAATAGCTAAAACCAATCGACGCAATCGACAATTGTCGTGATCACAATGCAAAACACCAACAGCACCTCTCAAATGTGTTTCAGTGACATTCCCAAGGACAAAATCATTTGTTCGCTGTGATCGATCGAAGTGATGATGAAACGATATATGAACTGTGTCATGTGCTGGTAGTCTCCTCATCAGCTAAGAGATCTTGCGTTCTTCTTAAGCCTACAATAAGCTTAAACTAGACGATAGGAACCGAGAACTCGTACCAGAGTTCCAGCCGAAGCACCTTCCATTGATGAGCTACCTCAATTCATCAGCTGTCACTCCACATTCACAACAGAAACGCTGCAATACTAGGTAAAGGGGGTTTTTTTTTTATAAATGCGCGCTCATTGTGATCACTTCTGTCCCTGAAATCTCAGACGTCAGATCCCAGCTTCTGTCACAACTACACCTCACCAAGCCATTTCATCGGACATGGACACGGAAGAATTCCTAAAGAAGTTCTTGGTTCATCATCATAATTGAAAGATCTGTCTATAAACTACTGTCAAAAATAAAAGGAGTTACTTTCATTGGAAGAAACTATCATCAATGCTTGTAGCTCACTCTCCTGCTTGTCTTAAATCAAGGAAAACGATATGCCAATCAGAAAGTGATCGCCAAATGATCAATTAACCGAACTTATACCTACCATCTCTTCTAGTTTTAGTAGTAAAATGTGCTATCAAATGAAAAAAAAGTACACACAGTTGGAAATTATCCTGTCATACATACATCTTTAGTTAAACGTTTAAATTGTTCGTTGAGGAAATGTCATCCTGTTCTCTTACAACACTCCAAATGCGTCTGCTGAACAATATGAAGAAGTGATGATAGGTCTTCCTATTTCATGAATGCAATGATGTCCTGCAGCGAAGGTTACACAAAATGTCTCCAGTCGTTGTTTGTTTTTCATAAGTGACAGTTGTTTTGTTGTAGAAGATTGTCAATATGAACTACCAAATATGGCATTTATTGTTGTTTGCGCTAAAAAGCAACCACAAATTTGCAGGGAATTTTCCTAATGCGTCGAGAGTAGTGAAATAAAACCAACTCTCTGATAGGTGAGAATATTTTAAAAAAGAAGGTAAGCGGTATACAAGTAACTGTCAGTTGAGAAATTCACAAAAAATAACAATTCCAAACTTTAAAGAACCGGGAAATGTGTCATCAGCCTCGAATCGTTCCAATCCAAAGAAACAACACAAACAAAATCAATGACACAAGACGAAAAACTACACGTGCATGAGAGTCATGAGACGGTACTTGAGCTCTCCCCTTTTTTTCTTTATTTTTTTTATGCCTTTTTCTCCGTTTTCACACACAAACTATTCTCATAGGATACTACGCCAAGCCAAAGCCAGTTCTTGTGCTGCGCCGTTAATTGTTTATAGTTTTTTCCTATAAACAAACACATAGTCAATCATTTACTCATTCTCTCAATCCGACACACACTACACACACACACTGACCCCGCACAAAACCGCATGCATACAAGTGCAACTCTGGGAAATACGATTTTATTTACAAGTGTGAGCGGGATATGAACGAGACGAGCGTTTCATTTAGCTAAGGAGAGTTGCCGCTTGTCGCTAAAAAATTTCATCGAGCCAGAGCCCGAGGTGAAAACTGAAAATCTGTCTCTGTGTGTGAGTAAAACACAACAAAAGAAAATTAAAGAAGAGCCAGAGAGAAAAAAAATAGAAGAACAATACAACACACATGCACACAGTAGTTAAATCGTACTCGCAGTCACCACACCACTCACCACAGCAGCACAGATGAAGATGGAGACGCGCAGAGTTGGATTCGAATTCAACATTGACGACGAATTATTTTGGTTTCCTTTCCTATTGTATTCTTCAGCAGCATTTGCTGGTATTGGTGGCAAGTACCTACCTGCTGCCTGGCTGTAGTGCGGCGGGGAGCATTTTATTATCGCTCTAGGAAAATAGACGTGTCTAATAGGTAAATCATATGCATTAGGAACGGTAATTATACGTCAAGAAGCTGCTGCTGGTGCTGATCTCAACGGTGAGTTAATGCTCCAAGTGGAATATTCTGCAAAGTCTTGCAGGCAGGGATGGGGATGCATGCATGCACCCATAGAAACAAAGTTACACACCGTATACACCACGGTTGAGGTACATATATATAAATTTAAGCGACACATACATAGATGCAGAGAGATATATTTATGAACGTATGTACATTTTTACATTTTTATTTTTGCTGAAAGTGGTTACCACATACACGGCTAAATGTGTGTACAAGTTCCTTTGTATTTATTGTTTTTCTGGCTTCGCGCGAGATGTTTTTTTTTTTTTTGTTGGGATATACGCGCACACTGCAGCACATAACATTTTTGAAGGACGATTGACAAAACAGAAATTATATGAGTGAAGAGTTATGTACAGGTAGTTGGGCGTTTTTTTATTTTTATTTTTGTAATACCTGTTAAAAGTTTGAAGATTGTGCATATAGCTTAAGAAATTTGCTTGTAAGGTACCTAATTTGTTATGGTAACTAGGTGGGCATCCCCAGCCAGTGAGGTACAAGAATGTCAATGCGCTACCACGATAGGTGATGCGATGACCATCCGTCTTGTAGGGGCTTTGGAGACAACAATTCTACATTTCAACAAGAAGAAGACATTATAAATATGAAACATATAGTTGTGCGTCTTTGGCTGTAAGGGTAGGTATTTACCAAATCCATTGTTTTAACAAACTTTTCTCTTTCTCTTTTTTTTAGAAAAATTGTATTTTGGAATTATTAAGAAGTAGCCACTAAGCAATCTGTCAATTTAGGCAAATAGATAACTGACAGTTAGTTATAACTGTCGCCTGCGTAGGTCTAGGATGAGATCAAGTGTACAATCTCTTCTCTAACCGTATGGGAATTGCTTAGTTGATTTACGAGTCGATAAAGGAAGATCGAGAGTTATGGAGGATCCATTTGAGCCGACCTACACCACCGACATTGACAATCAATTAATGAATGTACATGGTAGGTAGGTAGGTGTGGCGGTTTATAAGAAAAACTCAAGTAGCGCACTAAGTGCCGTTTTGTTACCACATACTCATTTGACCTGGTTGTTGTAAGTATGTCGAAGGGTGGTTCAGATCCAGCCTTTGGAATTCAAAAAGGTTATAAGTTCTTCGATGCTATTCTTCGCGACTTCATCGAGGGATGCGAAGAAGAGTTCACCCAGAGCTAGCTGTCTAGTCCTAGCTAGTGCCGGACAAGCGCGCAGGTAGTGAATAATATACGATTAAATCTTTGACCAAAGACTCGTATTAGGTTATGGTTCACAGTCACTTTGTGTTTGTGATTCCATATAGTCTCGGTAAACATCGAGTAAACAGTGCGTCTAGGCAGATGTGGTGGTTCGTCTACTGATGAGCCCACCCACCACATCGGGGCGAAACGCATTCGGAGTTGAGGCCACTTAAATGTTTCAATAATATTTAATGCTTACTCCACAACTTTATTCATTTCTTGAATTAATTCTTGATTTGAAAATTTTTTGGTAGTGAATAAGGGTAACTGGCTGACAATTGCCTGTGGTATTGCCTGTGGCTATATCTTTACGTGTTTTACTCAGGAGGTGGGTTGTTTTTTCCCTGCTATAATTTGGCCATATCCTTCTTGATGTGATGCAATTAGTTAGCCTCCTCCATCTGAGATTGGCTTTTAATAGGGATTCTGCGGAAATTTTGCTTTGACTGCTCCTATTGGAATGTTGACTGGTTCCGCAAGTGAGCAGTGGAAGATTAAACCTTGCTAAGGCTAACTACCTTAAGTATTTCTTTATCTAAACTGTTGAGAATTTTGTTCATTACTATGAGCCATAGCAGTGGTGAATAACACCTCCATGGGGTGTACCTCTGCTGGCGTATTTGGTTATGTTGCCTGAATGAACCTGGTGCTAAGCATGGAAACAATCCAAAGGCTAAGATGGTTTTCTATCCCAAATTCCGTTAAGGACTCTAGAATCGCTTCAGTATGTACATTGTTGAAGGCCCCTTCTATATCTAGAAAGGACGCTACTTCATGGAGAGCCGTCTCTGTCGATCTTCCTTTGAGGTATGCGTGCTGTGATTTTGAGAGTGTTGGTTCTATTGTACCCCGCAGATGGTTGTTTAGGTCTTCAAAACAAAGGAGGTTAGGCTGATTGGTCTGAAGTCTTTCGCGCTTTCGTGATCACGTCTGCCAGCCTGAAAATGGCTCTCACTTGTCTCCATGAGAGAGGTACGTAGTTAATGAATATACACTTACGGCTCCCAAAAATCGACATCAGGAGTGTCAAGTCTTGGCATTTCTGTAGTATAATAGGCAGGATGCCGGCAAGGCCCGGCGATTTGTATGAAGCAAAACTGTTAATGGCCCAGGAGATTTTCCCCTCAGTGATAATGGATGTTATATTTTCCCGAGCACTGGGCTGCGGACGTTGTGAATTGCTACACTCTGGAACGTTGTCTTCGCACCCTGGAAAGTGGGTATAAGAGCTCTAGAGATTCTGTCGTTGACTCAGTCCACGCGCCATCCGCCTTTCTCACAAGAGATGGGTTTTGGAGTGTTCTTTGGACAGTATTTTACTGAGTCTTTCAAAGTTTCGATTGATTGGCAGTAATCTATCCATGACTGTTGTTTGGCCACTCTGATAGATTGCTTGTATATTTTAAGACAGTCCCAGTATTTGCAACTGTGGCAGATATTAAAAGTCTCTCTGGTCAGCTTTCTCAGCCTACAGAGTTCCTTGTTCCACCACGGAGGGAGGGTCGTCTTGCTGTATTTAGTCGGACAAGAGACTTTATAAGCTATGATAAAAGCTTTTTCGAAAGTCTCTACTGTTGTGTCGAGTTCTGAGGTCGAGGTAATCATTTAAGGTGAAGATTTGCGCGGTTGTTTTTAATAGCTTGGCCAAACTTTGGTCAGTGAATTTTTTTTTGGGTTTCTATAGGGTTTTGATTTCTCGATCTTGAAATCTACATCGAAGAGCATCCAGTTGTGGTCTGAAAAAGATTTCAGGTTGGATACTCTTCAATTTCCTACTTTCGTATTTTTGTTGTTTTTACCGAGTGAATGAACATACAAACATATTACTTTTTGTTTGAGAAAGGGTTTTGTTTGAGAAGGTTGAAATGGCACAACGAATTGCATATCCACTTGTAGACAAATAGCCCCCGCTCCAGCGTATGCATATCTACTACTAAAAATAACACAACTGGTACTGGTACAACTGGTGGTACTAATAAATAATTTTTAGTGTCCAGATAAACCCATGGGTCACAAGCCCTAAAGTGACTTCTCGACAGAGCTTCTGACTGGGAACTTTATCGAAACAAATGACTTCCCACACATCAACCTCCAATTTTCGAAAGTCCAATCGAGATTTTAGCGCAACTAAATCCCTCAACCCTCCATAAAGCCTCTGGATTTGCTGTTGAAAGGTCTTAGGAAAGCTATTGTCGAAACAATTACCTGGAAATTGCGCTCTACTTTTTGCTTAACAAATACTACAGAAGCTCTATATAAAAATTTGAAAAAGAAAAATTGTTACTTGGGCATCCATTGATATAAACTTGAAGCGTCAAAGTTGACCGATTAATGGCGGATCTTCTCTTTAGAAATACGATTGCATTTTTCTTATCAACACTTAATTTGAACCCTTGATGTCGTATAATACTATAACCAATTTCAATTAGCAGATTATAGTTGTTTTCATTCATGGAAACGTTTTTCGTTCCGCGTGCATCACTTTTCTATTGGTGACGAATCTTTGTTCGGCACCGCTTTCCGAACACAAAGCAAGTCGTGGAATGCTCCCTTATCAGTGAGTAGTTAGTAGGCCAAGGGCGTTCTCAAGTCTGGTCACATTCCTTAACTGAGATAAAGATACATAAGCGATTTGTCAAACAAAATTAACCAATTACGATGCATGGGTTCGCATTTAAGACCCAAATTAATTAATGTCACTTTGTCTAATTTGCAATGGCTGTTACGAACTACATGCACATGTGGCCTGATTTCATTACCTCAATGCAGTTTCGTTCTTATCAAATCTGTTGTTATGAATATGAGAAGATTTTGTTATTTATTAGACTGCTGTCATAGTGACGGATTATAATTGAATTTTGTGCATTTTATCAGCGATCTAAGAAAACGAATTAGTGACTAAGATCTATGATTTGAGATTGATAGCGCATATCACTTTTTTAGTTATTTAGAAGAAACGACAGCACAGAGTGAGATCTATCTTGTCAGCAGTTTTGCCGAACTCACTGAATGGTGCAAAAGGTGTGTCTGCTTCAACAACCCAGGGTATTAACGTAAGTGACAAATCCGATCGAATCCGATTTGACAGTTAAGTGGCAGACAGACTGAACATATACTTCATTTGGAAGCTACTATTGCACATGTCAAAAAATGAAGTGATTTTCCAATTGCCAACACTTTTTCAACCAATTTGACAGATGACTTGGGCTCATTTAATAACTTGTGTGCCTTTTAATAGACTTGTGTTTTGCCATTACACCGTGAGTACACGGGCTAAACTATGCGGTCTTAGAGCTAACTATAGCAAAGGTTCCCAATTTTTGTGTACCCACGGAACCCTAATTGATCATACTCTCCTTGGGTGTTCCCAATTTTAATAATAACAAAAAATAGTGATTAGATCTTGTGGTGTAGTTTGCAATTTTTTTTTTCCTTGGTTGCCCGATTTTTTTGAAAAAAATTATAATAACCTATGCATGCTTAAAATGGAGTGCAGTAAATAAAACATTTTGTAACACATTTCGTTAAGCTGCGACCGCAGGTGTAGTTTTACATGTTGCGACTCTTCATCCTTCATGAATTTTCTTTTTAGTTCATTCATATTCACGAGTGAACAATTTGTTTTTTAAACGTCCATCAATGATGAAAAAAGACTTTGTCACACTTGTGAATTTAACTCGAGATATGCAAATGAAAAAACTGCAAAAATTGATAGATTTAAGGCTGAAAGGCAATAGTGATCCGAGAGTATGCCTGTCATAAAAAAGCTTCTCAATTGAGCCGTTCGGACTCGGCATAAAATTGTAGGTCCCTTCCATTCGTCCCAAAAATAGAAACTCACACAAAACGAATGGTTGCGAGAAGCTAGGCCTTGGGTGTCACCCGCCTGTTGCGCCACCTATTTATTTTTTTATTTTTTTTTTATGTAAGTTAAAGAAACGAGATTCTCGTAACGAGGTTTGGTGGCCTAAATTTAAATTTCTGTCAGATTTGTTTTAAAAGCTCAACTCTCTAAATTTAAGTGGTCAAGGCACATTCGAGAATATTGTCACATCATAAAACTGGGGGCTTAAGGCCCCGACCCATAGAATCCGTCACATCCGTTGCGGCAATGTATTCGACTGACAGTTTGATAGAATGCACAGTAGCTTATGGAACGTGACCCATGGGCAACGAACGTGCCGGATGCGACGGATAAAGTAGGTTTACTTTCTACTTTTCTGTCCGTCGAACCGTTGACAGTTGGCAGAGCGTGAGAGTAAGCATTTTCATTGGTGGAAATATAAGATAATGAGAGAAACTGTCTCTCATATGTCATCGGCTGTCAACGTATGCGACGAATTCTATGGGACTGTTCGTTCCGTCGAATACGCCAATCCGTCGACGCAACGGATGCGACGGATTCTATGGGTCGGGGCCTTTATTCCCAAATGCGCGGCGGATCGCTTTTCATGGCGGATTGGTATATACATATTATATTTTATATTTCGGAAATACAAAAATACCAATCCGCCATGAAAAGCGATCCGCCGCGCATTTGGGAATAAGCTCCCTGACATAAACTGACAGCAAAAAACTGAAGACATTTAAATTAAAATAAGTGCAAATAAAAAAATTCAGCAAATTGAACACTTAAATGTTTAAATTATGTAAAAAACTTTTTATTTACTTCAGTTATAATTCTGAAAAAACGTAGATAGTGTAAAACTTTCTTGTAAAGCGCCATCTATGGTTGGTGGCGTTAATTTGTTGAGAACAGCAGTACTTGGTGAACACGCCCAATGACTGGAAAAGACTGCACCCAACTTCGGAGATGTAAGAATAAGAAAATGGAAAAGGAAGGCCGGAACTTTTGTCAATTGTTTTGTCGAATTTATATCACACGAGTTGTCATTTGTAAAATAAAGTTTAAAATCGAAGGAATGTTAATGTTTTTCGGTGACTTTAGATAGGATTTGCTTAAAAGTTTAATAATGTTTGTTTGAGTTTTTTTGGTTTGCGGCATTTCTCGTAGTAACACCCAAATTAACCGTGACCAATCAGATCACCAAAGAAAATTTATAAAACTAACCAAAACGGCGTTATGCAATAACGCCCAAGGAAATAGCGCCCAAAGCCCAAATCGATTTGGAAATAACGCCCAAAAAATGCATAGCGCCCAAAAATAAGCAACAAGATGGATTTAAAGCCCAAAAATAATTTGCAGTTTAATACTTCCCCCCTTCTGGGACTACCGTCAGATTTAAAGCATGTAGAGAATTGGATATATTAAAGGTTTTTTTTGCAGTACGAACTCCCACCTACTCCAAAATTGAGCAGAAAACCCAAGCAGGGGGTTGCTTATTCTTATTCTTATTCAACTGCTTATGCATTTCCTCTTACTATTTTGGACTTTACTGCTTGTCAAAAAAACGAACCCTGGAAAGGAAATAACACACAAAATGACGAGCAATTTTGCAACAACAAATTGTACGGGTTTTTTGTGGGCGCTACTTCCTTGGGCGTTATTGCCACACCACACAGTTGCCGACGCCCGTTTTTGACGCCCTCACTCTATCAAATGCAGATATTCCTGCCTAGGCCATGCAAGAATTGTTTCTGAAAATGAATTTTCTGCGCTACCTGTCTGGCTGGGCATTGGAAGGCGTATGGCCATGCACTAAAAGTGCATTTCAGAACTTAAAACATGTCATATTATAATGAAAATTTAGCTTGAGTAGATTTTAAACAAACAAAATAAAAAACTAGTTTACAAACTCAAGACTCACATATTATAAAAAAGTTTTCTCAACGTGGATAATGTTTATAATGTAAAAAATGGCTAATAATAGTAAACTTTTGTTTTATATTTTTAGTAATACACATTATGTTGCCAGAATCTATTTTTGATCGGGTTTCTGGTCAAAAACTCTGATTTTAACTTTTTACCGGTTTTTTCGACCTGATTTAGAAAATAAAAATCCGGCCATTCGGTCAGATTTGACCGGATTGACTTTTTTTAGTGGCACCACTGCTGGCGAATATGAATCAAGTTGCAAGACTAAAAAGAAAAACTGTTTAATTTACCTTTCAACATTCGTCGAAAAAGAATTGGATAAGATTTCGGTTAAATGGTCGAAATTTGAATTTGTCTATCGACTCATGTCTAAACTCATTTTTTATTTTTTCAAGACAGCAGGCTCAGCCATCTCACTGAATAAATTTTATTAATAATGTTTAACTTTCTCTTTTATTTATGTACTAAGAGAAAGATTTTATTGTTTTCGTACAACATTTAAAACTCAAGATTTTAATCAATTCTGAAATACAGTAGACGCTCGATATAGTGAACCTCTGTATAGTGAACCGCCAAAATTTTACACAGACTACTCTAAATGGAGAACTATGGAAATCTCGATATAGTGAACTCAGACTTTTTTTTCGCAAAATTCAACGACAAATGTTCCACTTTTACTATGCGCATGTAGTCGCAACTATTTTTAATTGTTCAGAACAATTTACCGTTCATTTGTGTGTTTTTCTGATATTTTAGTCATAAAACGCTTACAAGAAAAATCTATGAAGGTGACAAATTATTTTTCAAAAATTTAATTCATTCTTTCATTATTGAAAAAAAAATGTATTCACATTTAGTGAACAATTTCGATATAGTGAACAGGCCTGGCTTTATTAGTTCACTATATCGAGCGTCTACTGTATTGCGATGATAGGGGAACTCAAAAGAGTGGGTCTCGCTTCTCGTAATTTTGTCCGCCAGCCTGTCCCTTAGGCCGGCAGCCTAAACGTTTACGATATAAAATTTTAAACAATTTTGATTTTTTCGAAAACGGCTCCAAGTTATTTAACCAAAATTGTTAGGTGAGTTAATGTAGGAATGGTTAACATGACTGTATACCCAGATTTTTTTTTTTTTTGTTTTTGTTGCCCATTATTAAGGTATACTTTTGAAAATTGTCTCTTTCTCGAAAACGATTTTGACAAAAACTCATTGTTAAGGTACAATCTTTATTCTTAACTTGATAACAAATTCGGTTTGTTGGTTGCGTCCTTCGATTTCTCACCCCTTACCGCTATAATGGTACTTAAAAAAAAACTGCTCACCTATCTGGAAAACACCATTTTCGAGTTGGATAAAAATATAACTGCTAGGTAAGGTTTATATCCTGAACAATTGTAGTAGGTACTCGGTTTTCAGTTAACAGTTGAAGAACAATGCCTTTCGAGACAAACATTATAATATTTGTTACAAATTTTTTTACAAAAAAAAACTGCTTAAACGATTTTAATCAAAACAAGGTCACGTAGTTATTTTTTCTAAAAAAAAAAAATTCATCGGTTATGTTATGACTGTTTTCTGCAAACGTTTTAGTTAATTCTCGGATTAAACACGAAACGCCTTTGATATTTTCACGAAACCCAAGGATTCCGCGGACCACCTTTTGAGAAACACTGAATTATAGCTATTATACGCTTGTCGAATCTCCTCACCAGGAGTATTATTTATGTTCATTTTAGTGCACAATTGCCGCGATCCCAGAGCTCGCCTTTATCTTTTCTTGTCTCCTTTTTAATCTGTCCTCCCTCTACCTTAGCCTACTCGTCTATTCTTCGCCTCCTTGATTCGAGATCGACCAAAACCTTCGAGTCTCTAATCTGCGTTCAGGCGATCTAGTTGCTCTCTGATTTCGCTTAGACATAACTACCTTTGGGTATATCTACATTTCCGTGCACAACAGTGACTAAATCCTCAAGCACACTCGGACACGCTTATAGAAAAACTTTTGGCAACAATTCAATTTGAAATTGTTCTAAAGATGTCTACAGCTGTGGTATGTTCCAACATTATTTATGGATCCCTAGGGAAGATTTAAATATGACTAAATTGA
This sequence comes from Cheilosia soror, assembly GCA_949372485.1. NCBI lineage: Eukaryota > Metazoa > Arthropoda > Insecta > Diptera > Syrphidae > Cheilosia > Cheilosia soror. The sequence goes on along the minus strand of OX443565.1, from coordinate 3,763,545 downwards.
GCAGAGTCCAAAGGGTATATGACAGATTTAGTGACAAAGATAGCGTTTGATCGTTTTCATTTCACGTGATTTGGCCCCAGGTTATGTCAATTGTGATGGACACGTACAGAGCATGATAAATTTATCGAAGCTTACTACTCACCGAGTTTGGGATTTAGTCTTTGACAAAAGAAGTGTTGAACAGTGCTTCAACAGAAAGCATTGTGACGAGTATTCGATCACTGAGATCAAGGGATTTCCGTGAGTTTGTGGATGTACAAATAAGCTGTTTAGCGTGTCGTACTCCCAGAAGACGTTTCCTTCTTGCTGGAAGACCGCTCGCATTCAATCTATTCCAAAGAAAGGGAAGAAATGTCTGCCACAAAACGATCGTCCAATAGCGTAACTTTCAATGATCACAAAAGTAATGGAAAAGGCAATAAATGTCGACAGGCAATACGGATTTCGGAGTCGTCGTTCCACTGGAGACGTGTTAAGCTACGTAACGCACTCACTTATGGAATGGACGCAAGTAATTGAACAACACGGCGAATGCAGAGCCGTATCCCTGGACATTTGACCGAGTCTGGCATAGAGCCCTATTAGGCAAGCTGGCATCTTATGGATTACCACAACAACTCTGCGGATGGATGAAAAATTTTCTTCCGGGAAGATCGATCCAAGTTGTTGTAGATGGTGTGTCATCTAATTCGTTTGCTATAAATGCTGGAGTGCCCCGAGGATCTATTCTTTCTCCAACTCTATTTCTTCTCCACAGCAACGATTTGCTTAGAGCGACTCCTATATCCTCCATCTCGAACAGTCGGCCTGTGAATGCGGCTACATCACGCAGTCAGAGATGTGAAAAAATTAGTGGGGAAAAGACGACTTGGTTGTATCTAATGCAAACACGACACAGCTCACAACATTTTCTAGGAAAAATGCGTCAACAGTTCCTCTGATTCAAATGGATGACCATCCAATGCACCTTCTAGGTGCACTTTAGCCCCAAGCAACTTCTCCTTCTCTACAAAGCGCAGGTTAGACCAGGCCTGGAATATTGTTCCCATATATGGAGCTCGGCCCCAAAACATTCACTTATTGGAGACCCTAAACTAACATCGAATCTACAACCGTTGGTGCACAGAAGACAAGTCGCTAACCTTTGCTTGTTCTATTAGGTACTTCCATAGTAGATGTTCTGTGGAACTCAAACCATACAGTACACCTGTCAACTGCGTGGACATCAATTTTCCAAAACTCCTTCTGTTACAGGCCAAGCAAACTTTGGAACTCGCTTCCTGGGGATATATTTCCCCCGAGGACTACAATTTGCAGCAATTTAAATGCAGAACTAACATACAATCTGCAAGCTATTAAAGCGTTCTAGGTTCGCCTTTCCCGGGAGAAGTATTAAAAAAAGCTACATTGTAGATTGATTGTCAATGACTACTACAGAATAAGTCAAAAAATGTCTACTATTTCGTATTTCAGCTCAGTCTATGTGACAGCTGTCATTCGCATTTTTTTTCTGCGGCTAATTTAAGCTGTACACTTGCTAGACTAGCGAATGACGTTCTTACAAGCTACCCAACACTTAATACTTGGTTGAAGTGACACCTCTCAGCTTTCAATGTCCGTATGTCAGTCTAAGGATGAAATATTTCATGACATAGGGTCGTCTTTAAGCAACCAAAAACAAAAATACAATTTCGGAAGGCATAAATTAAATACCTACTAACTATTAACTACTATTTGCCTACCAGTTATACAAACAAAATGTTCAACGGGTATACTATATAAAACTACAAATGATGTAAATGCAAGCGATAGGTAATACTGATGACAGAAAATACGGAAGGAAACCAAGGATTTAAACAGAAAACAAAAAAAAACTACTCCATTTCGTCCTTGTTGTTGGTTTCGTGCAACAATATCAAAAGATATAACTAAAAACTTATAGGTAGCTTTATAAAAAGAGCAAAAAAAAAAAAAAAAAAACAATTTCAATGCGAGAGAAGCAAAAACAATTGAAAGAATAGGAATAAAGATGAAGATGGTGATATGCCATGGTATGACGTGTTGTGTAGCTGCTTGTGTACGTGCACATAGAGCGCTTTCCCTTCGCTTTCGTTGTTATCTTCCTCGCGCGCGCCCACCAGCCCACGTCTATCCGATATAACCTCCTCTCTCCCCTCATTACAAGTATGCGCGTTATCACATCGGTGTGTAGTTGGCTTTTCTACATGTACAATTATCCATATAGACTATTATCCTGCGAAAAACGTGTTCTTCTCACGAGTTTCCTTTTTTTTTGTTTTCCTCTCTCTTTCTCTCCTTACTTAATTTTGTTTGCATGCTAGTTCTTTACAATTTTCGTTTGGTTGCGAAAATTACACAGACTTGGGCTACACATTGGAAAATGATTTATGAAAAAAAAAAAAATAATAATAAACACAAGCGCACCCCCTTCACCCAGTTAATTCATTTACTTGCATAACCACCCACCCCCAAATGGCAGTCTAAAACTCCTGCTGGTATTTAAAAGCGGCAACAAGTTACAGCACCGAGAAATAAAATAATACTGCAACCCCCCATATCTTTCTAAACTACCACCACGCCACCACCTCACCCCAATCCATTACTGACAAGGCAAACAAATAAACAACACCATCACACTTCCTCCCTTGCGGGTTGTTGTTAACTAGATATGTACATATGTAAACGGTAAGAGTCTACCCTATCGTTACAACCAACATAACTCCCTTAACGTGGCATGTGTATACCCACAAACACACCACCACCAAAACTTTCGAGTATCTTTCTGTCCCACTTTTTTTTTCATTTGGTTATTAACATTTTTATTTTAATTTATTTTTACTATTTGTCTATGAAACGGAAACAAAAAAAAACACCAACTTTTGTCATGCGCGCTCTTCGCGACGAATATCTAGAAAAAAAACCCCACATCGACGCAAAGTACATACCTACATAATAATAACAAGCACCACACCACAATCTATCAGTAAGAAGCAGGAATATTCTGCGAAGACGCGCACAAGAGTTGTAAGATAATAACTAGGCCAACAGAGCAAGCCAACAATGATAAATGACAGAGGACAATATTATTCGCGCGTAAATCGAAAATTCTGAGAACGATGCTGTTTGAAATTTGAATCCCATTCGAATTCACCCGATTGACCATAAGTGGGTGCATTCAGCACACAAACAAAACAAACGCCGGCCTTTTTCAATTTTCTTTACTAAATTTCTACAAAACGAATCGAAAAGTTTAACAATATTTCGTAGTTTTATAAATTTTACATTAAATTCAGTAAATCCAGCTGGCAACGTTGCCAGATGTGCAACAAAACAGGTGCTGATTTGACTTGCTTTATTAGTAAAGATAAATTAGAGAATAGATTGGTTTCGAAATGCAATGTCGAAAGCAACACGAAAACTTTAAACAAACAGAACTTTCTTCCGCCGCAACGCCACCTAGCTGAGAGTTTACAACGAAGAAAAGAACATTTTATTGTTGTCCTTTAGTACATTTACACCGCACCTAAATTCAACATTTCAGCAGACAAAATTTCGAAATCCAATTTTGCGTTTCCACTGAAACTTCAACATTTCAAATGACAGCTAGTATCCGAATTGATTACCTACTGATTTTTTTTGTGTTTCGAAATCAGAAGTGGTTTGTACCTAAAGAATTCATTTTTTAGTTATATTAATCTAAACATGAATACAAGTGATAATTCACTATTAAGGCATATTGTTCCTACTTCCTACTTTTTTAGCTTGTAAATCTAGTTTTACAGCGGTTTTTTTTTGTCAGTGAGCTCGAAAGCCATCAGAATGAGGTTTGTCCGATGTGCAAAACTTACAAATGCAGTGATGAAATTCACCATTTTGAAATATTGGAAAATATATGGCGAAATGCTGAACATTTGGCCTGAAATGCTGTATTTAGCCGAAACGATGAATTTAGGTGCGGTGTAAACGTACTCTTAGTTTGCACTCTTCTCACCATTTTTAGTTTCTTAAGGTGGGTTTCCACATGTTTGACAGCTCTCGAATTTATGTCATTGAACAACACCACCGTCAGTTCATTTCCACTTATGTCAATTATTGGCAAACATGGTTTGTCAGTTGATTGATGAACTTGATGCCAATTAATTGTCACTGTCGATTATAGACAAAGTTATATTTTGTTTGACAATTCAGCTATTCCACTTGTCAATCAAATTCTTTGTCAGTTATTGGCAAACGCTGTTTGCCAATTCATCGCTTTTTCCACTTGCCAATTTCTTAATTGGCATAAAAAAACGTCAATGGTCAGTTTCAAATCGACCCAGCATTAGCGCCCTTTTCGCAATTGTCAAATGAATTCCAATCCAACCTTTGAGCGATCGTGAATGTGCAAACTGCGGTGAATAAAATTAAAATGCCGAATAGGAAGACCTCGCCCTAGGTGGCGCGCACAAGTGGAAGGGGGCCTCAACAAACTTGAAGTGCGCAACTGAAGGCAGTTAGCCAAAGATCGTGCTAACTGGAGAGGCGTGTTGGTTGAGGCCCAGAGCCACCCCGGACTGTAGCGCCATCTAAGTAAGAATATATTGTTTGAATAATAGTCACAAGTCAAACTGTCAAAATGAAAGAAAATAAATTCGAATTATGGAATCTTCGAGTTATGGACTCTGGAGGACAAAAGTTGAAAACGCAGAGTTCTCAAAAAAAAAAAAAAAAAACTTCCAATAATAGAGAAATTCGACTCAAAGAAGTTCGAGTTATGGAAGTTTGACAGTATAGCCAATTTAACAGAAATAAATTATTCATTAAGGGTATTCACTTAAACTCGTAAAAGCCTCTTAAACTGCAGAAATTTATCACCTCGCAAATCACAAATCAAACTTTCACAGACAGTCGTATGAATTGTTTGTTTGATTCCAGATTTACAGTCGATTTGCGCAATGACATTTCCGAGGGATGCTCACTAAAGCACCGCGAACATTTATACATTTACGAGCTGCATACATTTGTAAGATTAAGTGAATACACTGATTATTTTCCAACTCCACGAACGTCTCCCAAAGGACAGCATTATTCGGCGAACACAGAATTTCGAATTTCGAATTATTTTCAATTATGACCCCTACTAAATAACAAAACATAACATATCTTACAAAAAAAAAAGACGATATGAGAAAATATTACGTCGAAAAGCTGCAAGAGACTGTCAGAATCTTAACGCATTGCGTATTTCGAATTTTCGATGTGATAAGATTTGTCTACAGCCAAAGACTAGTGGCAACTCTGACTTTAATCCACCTTCACCATTAATCCCTGGATTTATGCGCTGATTTCATAACGACCATTACCAAGGAACCTGTGGGTTAGGGAGCAATGGTGACTAGCAAACTTAGCTATACAGGAGGCGTATATATAGCGCTCCTTCGAAAGAGGAATGGAGCTGCTAACATCGATTTCTCAACGAAAGAACACAAGAAGAAATTGAGAGCTGCTACTCCAGCAATAATATACGGAAGTTTTACCCCAGAAGATAGAAATAATGTACAAGAACAATATCGTTTCGTCAATAGCAGTCTCTTTCTATTGCCACAGATATGATAGTGAAAGTTTTATTGAAAACCATATCGTTCGATCGTTTCAATTTCACCTAAGTTTAGGGTAGTAAATGCGCTTTTCAAAGCAATTTACAGGTTTATGCTGTACAGAAGCGGCAGGGTGGTAGTTGAGCATCTATTACCATGTAGGCCGCCTACTTTGTCCACCACCACAAGTGTGATACTGATAAGTCTGCAACGACGCCGTAGAAGCTACTATATGAAGTACGCTGGAAGATAGGCAGACATTTTATTTGCAACGCGATGGAGAGGTACCTTGGGGGGTCTTTCCAAACTCAAATATCTGGTTTTAGTACAAAAAGAAAAAACCACCAAAAGAACTATCCTCGCATTGCCCAATACGTCTCACGTTCCACGTTCCACGTCCCACGTGCCTGATCTAGTCTCCTCTGATAAATACCTCTGTTGAGAAAAATTCTTAAAAGTTTCATATACGGCAGAGGAGGTTTATCATAAAATTCGACCGTCAATACCATAAAGACGGTAGAGTATACAGCAGTCGAAGCAATACTGGAAAAAAGCTGACGAGATGAAAAAACACTGCTAGGCGGCGAACTGGTCATGCATTAAGAGATCCCTGGCCAAAAATGGAAACGCGCTGTTATCTATACTAGCTGCTGAATATTGAGGTATACCTGACTGGCTATGGCGTTAAATACTATAAATTCCCAATATTTTCCATACAGCGACTCCCTATAAAAAAATAAAAAAATAGGTGGCACAACCATGCGGGTAGACCTAGACACCCTAGGCCTAGCTTCTCGCAACCATTCGTTTGTGTCTATATTTTTGGGACGAATGGAAGGGACCTACAATTTTATGTCGAGTTGAATTGAGTAGCCTTTTCAAGACAGTCATACTCTTGGATGTTTGTCAGACGTTTGCAGGAAATGACGCAGTCAAAAAAAAACTTAAGATGTAATTTGCGTTTTTCCGCACAGTAGTCCGGCACGCTAACCACTGAGCTACTGCGTCCCTGACTCTTGATCGATTCCCCATCCGCTTCATAACTGAAATAATCACAGGTCACTGCACAACATGGAATCGTGCTCTCTAAGTAGGGACTACATTTGTTAAGCCACTGTTCCACTTTAAAAGAACGACGCAATCGTCCCCAGAGTATGAAGAACTTCAAATTTGGTTCCCAAGCCGACCAGAAACTCTTGATACGGTTTTTTTGGGGCACGTTCCATATTTGTCAGTATCAGAGTGGACCAGGATCCCACGACGTGCTATGGAATCCTTACCAAAAGGCAGGCGTCCTATACTTAGACCCAGGGTGAGATGGTTAGATCAAGTCCATAATCTCTCCTATGGGGATTTGCCTTGATGATTAAGGGTCGATGGCGGAGAATCGAGAGCTATGGAGGGTCCACTTGAGCAACCTACACCCGCGACCCACTTAATGGAAAAGCGGACCATTGAAAATGATTGAATAAAGGAGAGAAGGAACCCGCGCAAAACTAACTGGATACGCTTTAGAGACGAGCTAGACAGGTCTGTCAAAACTCCCTCTAAACTCAGAACGAGACGGAAGGTCAAAGATGCTACTCAGAACCTGACCGGTTATGAAAACCTCCTGCAGATCTCCACTTTCCTTGTGGAACCTAGAACTGCAGCGACTTAGAAAGGAAGCCAAAGAACTTCTGAATCAGTCACTCAAGACAAATTTGGATGGAGACTGGAATCTTTTCCGATCCAAACAAAAAGAATATACGAAGCTAATTCGTTTATCGAAAAGTGATTGAACCAATAGGTTGGTAAAAATTCTCAAAAGGGGCCAACCAACCTGCTCGGATCGGGTGGCAGATTTGAGTGCTGATACTGTAAGCTCCTCACTGCTGTGCATTCTCGGCTCAGTTGCTTCTGCGTGCTCCAGTGAAGTGTTTCCTAACCCGACAAAAAAAAAAAAAAAACATAAATATCGGCGCACGGCAAATCGCAGCAAAATCCTTACGAGAATACTTCAGAAGAATATCAAAGAAAAAAAAAAAACTCTTAAGACCTTTAAAACCCCCGACCCCCCCCGAACGTATTCGATTGACAGGTTGATTGATAGAATACACAGTAGCTTATGGAAGGTGACCCATAAGCAACGGCTGCGACGGATTCTATGGATTGAGCCCTTAAGGCTTAAAATAATCCTAGGAACGTTTATAACAAGGAGTCGCTATGACCGATAAAGGTTCAAAACATGTATCAGTCTAAGTAAGAACAACCTACCAATTCCCTAGACTTAGGGAACACCCGAGGAAAATAGGTATATCACACGAAGATCTCTGCGGATTATGCTATGGGGGTGGCGTTCTAGGGCCTTACTCTGTATTTCGTTCCGAAAGTAAAATTTTCCGAAACCGAATATTTGGAACTCTCTATTTCGAAAGCGGAATGAAATCTCCAAAAACCAAGTCATTCATATACGGAAAATTACAGAGGACAAATTTAGAAGCTGAACGAAAAGGATTGACCTTCGGGGCGAAATAAAGAGTAGGGCCCCTGGAATCCTGTGCGGCACCGACCCAGAATATTTTTTATTCTGATAGATCTCACTCTAACTGTATGAAAGGTGTTTGTAAGGTCAAACAGAATCTAAACAAGACAAAACTTTTAGTAGATCAGTCCCTCCACATACGATGTCATGCGTTAAAGGTACTCTGGGCTTATGACTTCATGGGTGTACACGATTGTGTTTTCTCCGTTTTCCCAATCGAAGACTGTCATCTTCATGCAGTTAAAGATAGACACTCAATTGGCAGGGATGGAACGCGTTCTGAAAAACAAACAACCACTTGTGCAACCCCCTACCCTGCCAGTCTAAAAGAAATAATATTTCACTCGCATCCTTTCAATAAAAAATGTCCTTGAAATTTTTACATTTAGCTTATCTTTTTTTCCGAAGTAAACACACCTGCTATATACAACGATGGCGTGTTCTAAAAATAACCTCACTTATAAGTGCGTGTGTATGTGGAATGGACTTTGATTCAATTTACATTAATTTCTCTTTCTTTTTCTAAACACATTTCTAATCCAGGCAAAATATAATCACACACATTTTGTTTTTATTAGGAATCGAGTTTTTCAAATGAAAGGAGTTGTATCCTTTCCAAATGGGACTCTCTTGGAGATAGAGAGATAGGATCCCAAGCCAAGGTTTCCTCTATCGATTTTGATTATTGTTTCCGCTTATTCATTGATTGCTGGATATAAAATTAAAGTTAACTATTGACACATTGACATATTGACGACGACCACGTCATATCGTAAAGCCAACCGAAAATAAAACACAAATTGATTATTATCTGATGGGGGATGTGATAAAAATGGTTAGAGTCAGAAGACGAGTGTAACTGTATATGGACAAGCAATAATGGTCAAATTGATGGAGGAGAGTGTCTGAAGTGAATTATGTACTTGTTTATGATGTATATAGGTTGGGGGGGGGGGGGGGCGAAAATACCTGTAAGAATCGTCTCAAGAGTCCTTAGTTGCCCACCACGAAAGACAATGCCACAAACAATTTTACCACATTGATTAAGAGGTTATTGCCTTACAAATAGCGAATGACGTTCTTAAAAAAATCGAGTTACTAGGTATAGGTACTTTTCTCACAGACATATCTTATACATGGCAAATTATAAAGGGTGCGCCATCTAGTGGTTTCTTTTTAAATCATAGGTTATTTTGGCACTGACAGCTGTTTCCCACTCGAAATCTTGACAGAAAGCCAGCTTCATAACTCCGCGGAATGAAATGAGTCGCTTTACGTTTGAACAACGTTGGGAAATATTGAAAAATTATTTCCAAAGTGAGTGCTGTGTAGCGCAAACAGAGCGTTTTTTTTGAATAGAAATGAAATTTTGGCCGAAATGAAGCACCCACTGTACGCAAATTTGTGCAAAAAGTTCGTGCAACTAGTGGACATGCTAGTGGAAAAAACTTATGGTCCCCGTCATCGTACGGTGCCAATGCATCCACAGAGAGTAACAATTTGGTGCGAATTGTGAAGTGGTGGCATCACTAAAGCATTTTTCTTCGAAAATGAGGCTGGGAACAACGTTTCGGTCAACGGTGGGCGTTACAGAGCCATGTTAACCGACCTTTTTTTTACTTAAATTGAAGACATGGATTTGGTCATTCATGCAGAATGATGCGCCATGCCACACAGACAATCGATCTTTTGCGCACCAATTTCACAAATCGTGTTATCAGCCGTCTTGTCAATTGGCTGCCTCAAAGCTGCGATTTGACCACTTTGGACTTTTTTTTTTTGGGAATCGTGAAGGACCGATGTTATGCCAACAAGCCGGAAACGATTCAAGCACTTAAGGCCAATATCATCCAAGTAATCCGTGAGCTACAGCCCGAAACCATCATCAAGGTCTTACAAAATTGAAGTGACAGAATGCGCTACTGCGAAGCCAGCCGAGGCAGCGACTTGAACGACATTGTGTTCCATAATTAAAAAAGCTGTAATACATGGAAAAAATTGAATTTTATTAATTTTATTGCATTTTTAAAAAGAAACTTGTATTTGGCCCACCCTTTACCTTAAACTTGTTTTTAATAAACTCGAAGCACGTTCGTTATAGCCGAATTGTTGTTATATAACTGCTTCCTGGATAACGACGTGGATGGCGCGGCTGATGTGGTATCAAATATATGTAATTACTTTAGGTATGAAATCGTTTATCCCCAACAGGATAGTGTCAAACCAAAAGAAAACGCGTGGTACGACTTGAGCTGTAAAGAGTTGAGTTTTTGGTCTTACAAAGCCAACCCATCTGAGGAAAACCGAAAAAAGTTAAAACGAGCCAGAAATGACTGCAATGCCCTCGTAAAGCGTGTCAAATTCTATATGACCAAAAGTTAAGGCAAAAATTACTACAATGTCCCAAGGGGGATCGCTACGTTATTCCCTTTTCCAAAATACTTTATTGGACATAATATCCCTTTTTCCAAAATCTCACGGGCGGAATCCCCTCTGCCAAAATCTCCCACAAGCAAACTAAACTTTGCATATACCCAGCCTTGCACCTACCCCAAATACTACCACAAGCAGGGGGTTGCCGGGGGGCAGCATGGCCCCCCATACGTATCTCGTTTTTTACCACCATTTTTAGGTGTCGCGGCGACAGTATTAATAACGTCAAATCTAAAAATGGGGGTTACCTTCAGTACTAACAAAAATTTAGTACACCATATGTATGTAATCAAAAATTAATAAACCACCGTTGGATTAAGTAATTGTCCTGGTACGAAATGATGTTTAAAATTACAGTTTTTCAGTGAAATATTAAACAAAATGAATACATACTCCACTCGTAGTAAAAATTAAAACTTGTAAATCGACAAGTACTAATAGTTTAGGGGGGAACCACATTGCAAGTCAGGAGCCCATCTAAAACCTATTTTAATCAAGTGCGTTTTAAAATGTTTGTGTAGAAATGTTCACTATAAAGCACCATTCACATGGGAGCGAACGAACGAACACCCAAAAAAATGTCCACTGTACATTTTACAACATGTGGCAGTCAAATTTACAATAAGTTGTATGTTTGTGTATTTAACAGCAAATGCGTTCATATTCACAATTAATTATAACTTTTACAGCGTTTGCTTTCATTTCAGCAATAAAATTGTTAAATTGATCGCAATTTCTTGTTGTAAAATTGACAGCGCGTTGTCAATTTTTGTTGTTTAATGTACAGGTATGAATTGGTCAAATCTACAACCACAATGCAAAATGTACATACAAAATGCTGTAGAAAGTACGTGCAACTTGTGAAATGCACAAAATATACATTCAAATCTGCAACCATTAGCAGTTGCTACTACATTGAGTTGTGTATATGGCAGCTGCGTTTACCGTAACCCACTCGCCTAGCCAGAATATTTCCATGGTTAATGTACATTCCTTTGTTCATTTAGTCTTCAAGTCTGGAACCAACAAGACGAATTATTAAAGTGCAAAGTTGTGAGGTTTTTTTCAAATGAATTCTGATTTGCTTTTTTGTCTGAAAATGCTGAGGATGTGGAGTGGAAGCCTGCAATTTAAATAAGGAAACAGTTCAGAATAATCCCGTCATAGTTAAGCGGCTACCGAAAAAACATTACTATTAGACGTGGAAGTTTTTGAAGTGGTGGGCAATTTTACATTGTCAAAAAGTGCTGTTTTTAGCAGGTAAGCAAGCTATAAATTTGTTCGTATTTCGTGTGTTCGTTCGTCGTCTGAGTGCCGTTTCTCGTTTAACTTAACCACATTATTCTTTTGTAACAAGGTCGTGGGCTCACTAAACGCAGTTTACTTCTGCTCAGATCGGAGCACATCTCCAAAATATTTCCGGACAGTGAACTTGGGTTGCAATTGGAGTTCTAGCTATTAGAAAATCAGGACCAGTAAAATACACTTGGACATTTAGGTATGAATATCTACTATCATCAGAATAGTAAACAATATACACATGTTGATAAAAATAGTAGAAATATATGCCAGTCTCTTTCAACAAAGGCTTGCTTGTCATTTTTAAACTTATTGTTAAATGATTCAGGTTTTCAGGCAGAAAATGGTTTAATAGTTAAAAATGCTCTAACTGAAAATTATGAAAATCTACCTTATTTAAATGTTAAATGATATGAACTTGAACATACAAAAAATCGTTTCAAGTAAATTTCTTACATACAAGGGAACTCAGTATAAAATTCAAAACTGTAATCAATGTTATTAAAACTTTTCAAAATATTAAATATTATTATTGATGAGACTCAAAAAGTATTTTTTGTATGCCATGATTATAAAATTTTGTATTTTAATTTTCATTATAGTTGCTATGTGGTTGATTTAACAAAAATAATTCATGATTATATTATTTTAAACATTAATAATTTTACAAGTCCACCTATTCACTTAAATAAATTAATTGGTGGGTCAAACGTTTTCAGTGTATTTCAATTTTTTGTTTTGTTTTTGTTTTGTATAACCAAACATAATGTAATTATGCCAATTATGGATTCATTAATATTATTACTTCAATAAAATAAATTTTAAATTATTTGGTGTCGTATGTTTTTTATTTTAGTGCATAGATTTTACAAAAAAAAATTGTGTATGAGACCAAAGAGCTCTAAAAATGAAAGCAAAGGGTATTCGTTTCTAGAAATCGAGTTGTAGATTTTACGACAGAAATTGCATTTTGACCGCAAGGTGTTGTGAATAATACAACCAAAATCCGTAGATTATAGACATAAGTATTGTGTATTTTACAAAGTCTGCTGTACATTCAACAACGAATGCTGTTTTATTTACAGTTTTTCTAGTTGTAAAATCTACAACAAATGCTCTCATTTTTATAATTTGGTTTTGGAAAGTACAACCCTGTCTCTGTTAAATTGAAAGCATTGGATGTCGGGTCGATTATGACAATGAATGCAGTCAATTTAACAGCGGTTTTCAACATTTCTACAACAAATTTCTTTGGGTGAATTGATGACATGCAAATAAAACACTTTAAACAGAAAATTGCACATTTTATTATTCCAAGAGGAGAATAATTATTTATCCCATCAAATGTATTAGGAAAACAAGTTTATAAACAGTTTAAATAACAAAATTTCGAATTCCAAACACCCGTGAGGCGAATTGTCAAAATTGATTCGCAATCGACATCATTTAAATCGCGTTCCACAAACTAGCGAATAAAACATTCATTCATTTTCGATGGTCCGCTTGTCTATTAAGTGGGTCGCGGGTGTAGGTTGCTCAAGTGGACCCTCCATAGCTCTCGATCCTCCGCCATCGACTCCAAATCATCAAGGGCAATCCCCATACGGGTAGAGGAGAGATTATGAATTTGATCTAGCCATCTCATCCTGGGTCTACCTAGGGGACGCCTGCCTGATGGTACGGATTCCATAGCACGTCGTGGGATCCTGGTCGGGGACATACGTTTAATATGACCAAACCACCGAAGCATGGACCGCTTCGTCCGGAGAAGTAGCTGCTCGACATTGAGTACCTCACGTATTCTAGTATTTCTAATGCGATCTCTACGGGTCACACCAGCAATACAACGGAGAAATCTCATTTCGGTAGCTTGTATTCGCGATCTTATTCTTTCGGTCATTACCCAAACCTCATGACCATAGGTAAGAGTTGGAACAAACACCGAATTAAAGACTGACAACTTAGCTTTGACACCAAGTTCAGTCCTCCTGATAACAGAATGACCAGGCTGTCTCAAAATCGATCCAGCCTGACCAATCCTACAGGAATTCGTTCGAATTTAACCTCAAATTAGAAATTACTGATATAACTGATGGCTGAATTTCGCGAAACTGCCGCGACCTAGAAAAGTGTTCATGTGAACAGACTGTCAAAACTTGCGAATATTCATTCGTTCATGGTAGTTAGTCGTCTCTCATGTGTATGGTCCAGGCAATTAAGTAGTAAGACCTTGGTAAGAAACCCTAAAAAAAAACTCTATAAGCCGACACTTACCAGTCATGCTTGAAGTAGAAGAGGTATGGACATGAATATAAAATATCCTTCGTTGCAAAATTTGTCGAGTGGTTTTCAGTCGCATTTGCATTAAGGTTTACAGCTACAGCGAGCGTCAAAGTGAGTGAACACCGATGCTCTTTTGAGTTTTCTTTAGGGTCTTGAAATAGGTCTAAAAACAAAAAATCTGTAAAAAGTCTCATAACGAAATAACAATAACAAAGCAAGTCATTTTGACAGCAAAAAATAATTTACAGATATTTAAAAAACAATTGTTTCCAAACGCCAAAGACAAATGAAAACCCCAGTGGTGTTCACTTACTTTTGACGCTCACTGTATATCGACGTAGGTAGTTGTCTAAGTTGTCGAGGACACGCAGAGCAAATGGACACCAGCGCTCCCGTCCAAAAAGTCTTCGACTAAAACCCCAAGGGACAATGCAGTAGAGGAAGGCCTTGTTTGAAAGGAAACCTCAACCGACTTAAGAGTACCTACGCAACTGGAGGCACAAGTCCCTTACGGGCTAACTGCAGAGGCACAAATGGAAGGGGACCTCAACTCGTTGTTGGCATTGGACTGAACCAACTAAAGAGGCGTACTGCTTGTAGTCCGGATACGGATTTTGGCTTTAATAGAATTAAATTAATAGATTAGATCATGAGGTCAGAGCATCTGATTGGATCTGCAAGACCTTTTCTTAAGAGCACGTACATATTAGACGTGTTTCTTTTTTAGTTCAGAGCTGAGCTCTGAATAGAGCTCGAGCATTATGAGCGTGCTCAGTTTGTTCTGATTTGCTTATTGGACACATTTGAACACGTAGCTGTCATATGGTTATTTATTAATTGTTTTTTTAATTAATTTCGTTAACCTTCTATGCCAGAAAAACAAGGCTCCTCAGATTTTTCACATCTCTGTCAAAATGTTCCTGTCAAATGTGACTGTAAAGTGCGTAATCACCTTTTTACTCAGTGTACCTACTCAGTCAATTTATTCTGAGTCCATGGAGCGCGCTCTAAACATTCTCTGAACGAAAAAACAAACACAAATTCTAAGCTCTGATGTGTCTGAGCTAAAAAAGAAACACGAACTTTTTTATGACAGTTCAGTTTAAAAAAGAAAAACGCCTATTAGGTATGTCTCACAAGATTGTCTAAGGATTGTCAGAACCGATGCAGTAAGTATAGCTTAAAGTTTAGTACGCTGCTCGTGCTAAATGTTAGCCCCCCTACAAAATTCTCTTCAATATTTAGCTGAGCTGAACTTAAGCGAATCCATTTAGCCGAGCGGTTCAAACATCAAATTGAAACATCGAAGGTATCTGTCAGAATTTAGCGCTCCCATTAATGGTTCGGTAAATTTTATTAAGTTAAATTTTGACAGATCATGTGTTTTTGTGTTGCGCAAAAATAAATATAAATAAGGATAAGGTTTTTCAATCAATACCTCGATGAGGAATCCTTTGAAAGAGAAAAATTTAAGATTAAGGAATAGCAGACAAGGAAAAAAGAAAGTGCAACACTTTTTCGCGTCAATGTTTGAAGGAAGTTATTTTCATCGAACAGCTGTTTTCTGTGACACTTATATCCACAGCGCACTCTATGTCAAAATTTAGCTAGGATTTTAGCCAATGTTTGGAGAGGAAAATTGGACAGCAACTAAAATTTAGTTTCGCTCGAGCAGCGTTTTCGGTTATTCGTCCAGAACCGTCCGGAAGAACTCTCCGCGATTCTTTCTGAATTCAAATCCAGAAGCAAATTTCTCTTCTTTTCAGTAGTGCAACTGTCAGTTGAGTGCCAAGTCAGTGCTATCAGACTATTCTGGACGATCAACCGAAAACGACATAAGCTTAAATCAAAAACTGAAAATCGACATCGACTTTTAAAAAATGCTATATACCTACTGTCAAAATAGCAATAGTACCTACATCATAAACACAACCTTAACCTAAGATCAAACAAGACAGTTACAGTATGCGAAATGCGTCGTGCATCATTGTGGCTTAAGGTGTCCCCCCCCCGCCCATCTAACCAACTTCGCTATAGATAAACAAAATATAAAAAAAAAAAACAATAGATTTCAACAAAAATTAAGAAAAAACATATAAAATACAATTCGCCTCTTCTCACACATGCATGGGGATGTGCAAACCTCGCTCGTGTATATGCAATGGATGAATATTTTTCTTCAAGTACACGTGGTGCTTAACTTGTTTTTCCTCATTTTCCTCGCTTCTATTTTCATTTTCACTTTGCCAACGCGTTTCCCCCCCACCCCCTACTCCATCATTCATTCGATTAAATACGATAAAAAAAAGCAGTAACAATTTGTATGTAAAAAAAAAAAAAAAACTAAATCGAAAGGTAAGCATCAATAAATAACTGAGTGAACCTTGGTATTGGTCTCTTTTTACCGGTGTGTGCGTGGTAAATTGAAAAGTATACATGGCAGGTGTCAAATCGCCAACACTGAGTCTGCGTTTTTTTCCCCCTTCAATTATTTATTTCACTATTTTATTTTTACAGGTGATTGTGCAGTTACTTAGCTTTTTTGGTAATTACCATTTCCCACACCCACCGCCATCATAATCTTTGACGTCTTAATTGTCATTGCGATAGGTGGCATGGATGGTGTACTAGGTATGGTGAATTGCGACTCCGAGGTGAATAATAGTCGAAAATGATATAAAACGGACCCCTTGCAGAAATACGTTTTTTTTTTTTTTGTATAAATGCATTTACTTTTGGTTTAGTATGAGTTACATATATTTCTACAGCTTACTAGTGTGTGAGTACGAACATAGTATACAGTGGAGGGAAGGCAATGAAAAAAAATCCGAATCATAAAATTGACCGGTAACACGCACGCACACATACTATGAATATGAAATGACCACAAAACACCGGCAGGTAATACCAAATCTCACACAAAAACAATAAAAAAATAGAATAAGGTGGCCAGCATATGTTTAAAAAAAAATATGTGTGCATACATCTACATATAAAACCATCACCGCATTTATCAAGTATGAGCGAGGTACTGTTGTCATTATTCCACCTTACATACATAACTTGTCGAGGTACATACAGATACACAAAATCTACATTTTTTCGCAACAGTTTGAGAGAACGAACTCACGCTAGGTAATTTTTATTTTTTTTTTCTCTTCTTTTTTTTCTAACAGCTCACCTTTAAATTAAACCTAGGTAACTACAAAATACAAAATAATATCCAAAAAGAGACACAAGAATAAAAAAAAAGAGAGAGAGAAAGTATAATCAAAAATGATAACCAAAAAAAAAGAAAAATATTAAGTATGTTTATTTACTTTTGTATTATTTTCTTCTTCGTTGATTTTCTTCTCTTCTGTGTGCTGCTGATTCTTTTTCTGCTGCTTCCTTTTTGATTATATCTTCACAGTCCGTTTTTTTTTATATTTTATTTTCACTCTTTGATTTTGCTTTTTTGCACACTTAACTTTTTTATTTGTATATTTTTTCACTCATTGCTTTTTACTACTAAAAATCGTTACGAAACGGAATAGAAGAAGAAAATTGATAAGATAGAGAGACAAGAAAAAAAAACGACAACAACACAAAAAAGAAATAGAAACCGTCTTTTAAAAAAAATTGAATGAATGCAATTTCGAATCTAGTGTGAATTTGCCATTTTCGATTTCGAATTGGGAACTGTCAACAACAACGCGTTTTAATGAGATTTTTTTTTTAATTTTTCGTAAATAAAGCTAAATTATATTATTCTCTAGCGGTATGGAAGGAGAAACAAAAAAAAAACATATTGTAGCCTATCAAGCGAGATAGAGAGAGAGAGAGAGTGCGATTTAACCAAGGGACGAGAAGATTTTTTTTTTTATATAAAATGCTTTTCCCTTCGCCTGTAAAACACATCTAGCAACACTAACACTTTCGTCGTTCTATTGTCGAATTTTTTTACGTTTTGCTTTCTCCCTTTCATGGCTTTTATCTACACACAAACACAAGTGTGAGAAATCGAGAGGGGAGTGAATTATATACTCAAGTGATAGCCTTATATGCACCTATGTATATACGTCGGTAAATACCGCACACACAAATGGATTTGTGACGGTTAGGGGGAAAAAAGTGTCATATACTTGGTGCTTGCGTCGTTACGTTTGCGTTGCTGCTCACCCACTTGCACCAAATAACGTGATATTCTTTTTTTTCCTTCTTCCTCTTCTGTCCTACAACACAAACATAACGAGGAGAAAACTATTTGAAAATATATGTAATATGCATAAAAAAATCCCTTTTGGATTTTATTCACCAAATTGTGAAACTATTGAAAATCGCATTCACCACAAAACAGACCACGTTCAGGCAACAAAAATAATTTGAAATTGTCTTTTTTTTTGTTAAATTTTTTGTACACCACAAAAAAATTACTGCTGCTTATAAAAAAAAAATTTTTGTTGTTTTCCTTTTCTTATTGATTTCAACACATCTCTCCCTCTCTCTCATGCGACGGTTGACATATTAAATATAAAATTAAATTATAATCAGGAACGAAGAAGAGGAAACTTCACGCGCGCGAGAATCAAGAATCATAAGGAAAAAAAAAAAAAGAAAAGAAACTGCAAGCACACACTGTCAAACTTAAACATCATTTCTTGGAAGATGTACACGAATAATTAAAAAAAAAACTCCACACAAAATTATTGTTCTTTGTTTTCTCCGCTTGGCTGGATTCGTTTTTGGGTTTTGCAGTTTTTCCGAGATGAGCGCGGCGAGATAAGTTGTGTGCGTTTTTTTTTCGATGGAAAATTAACAAGAGGACACAAGAAAAAAAAATAAGAAGACAATTTAAAAACAAAATGAAAGCAAAAATGAAATTGGCAAACGACACGGCAACGATAAGAACGGCGGCAACGACGAGATAAAATAACTTGTCAACGTACTCGTGTACTTGTCGTACTCGTACTCACTCAGTAGCCGTTCGTCGGTAGAGATCGGTCAAAACCGAACAACTGAAATTGTAGAGTTCAGCTTTACACAAAATTATTATTTGTGTGTGCGCCGCGCTACTCTCATCGGTGGCATCTCTGTTTTTTTTTTGATTTGTTGTTTCACTCAGATGAGTGTGGTTGGTCTATGGTGGGTTACTGGTTACGATTCCCCTGAGTGATCAACACCCTCAAAGGCAGCACACCAACACACGCGTGCATGGAGAACCGCTTATATTTTGTTGGCTTTTCTCCTTTTGCCAATAGCTCTTTCTGTACGGTTGAGTGATGATTGTATAGTTTTGTTTGCTAGTTTTCTTTTGGTGTCGCATTCTTACAGCGGAGATGGGGGTTTTTTTCCGTCTCGTTTCGACCAACGGCTAAATTTTGTACTGATTTTCGATTTTTTTTTTCTATTTTCTTCATTTTGTTTGTTTTGTTACAAGCAAACATTTGCCGGTGAAATGGGAACAGTCGTAAATAATATTTATATATCTACGTACATTGTGTAGATGTGTGTAATATGTACATTAGGTGGATGGTTGGCAAGGTAATAAAGGAGAGAAGTAGTAAGCCTAATGTATGCCGGAGAACGGTCGAAAAGTTCTTTCTGTTTGCTTGGCATGCACAGCTTTGGGAAAAGTTGCTGAATTCAGCTCAGCTGCATGAGCTCGCTCGGCGTTATGCGTTCAGTAAAAAAAAAAATATTAGTATACCTAGTTCAAATCTTCATACTTGTACTTAAAATTTAAACCAAAAATTGGTTGATTCTAGCAATTTTGGGGAATACGTCAATAATATCGGCGTCTTTAGGCCCAGATGTCATATAGGTAGGTAGGTATATACGCGCCGTTTTAGCAGCTAGGTACTTCATGATGATTCTTAAGGTGGATTTCCACATGTCGGTTGATTGACAAAGTTTGACAGCTCTCGCGTTTATGTCATTGAACAACACCACCGTCAGTTCATTTCCACTTCTGTTAATAAATCTTTTGTCAGTTGATTGCCAAACTTATGAACTTGATGCCAATTAATTTTCACTGTCAATTATAGACAAGGTGACATTTTGTTTGACAATTGAGCTATTTCCACTTGTCAATCAAATTCTTTGTCAGTTATTGGCAAACTGACTGACAATTTTTCAATTGTCAATTTCAAATCGACGAGCGGAAACCCAGCATTAGCCACTGTCAAATCGCGTCAAAACCAACGCTTAAATTTACAATGCGTACAAATTTTGACAGCTGTCTAACGCCATTTTATTTGTGACGTTATTGAGCTCTTTTTGACATCTTCCCATGAGGTGGGGAAGCGGAAGGAATTGGGTAAGATTTTCAGATGAATTAAAAAATGGGTTCATTCCAAACTCAATTCGACTACATTTGTCTGTATTAGATTTACCCTAAACGTGAAACTAATGCCGTTTTCGATTGGTCGCCCAGAACCATTCGGAAGCAATCCAAACGCTTCTGAAATCGTTCGATTGGCACTCAACCGACAGTTGAGCGTTTTGCATTTGACACTCTTAAAGGTTAACTTCTACAATAAAATACAAATTAGATCGTATTAGAAGATTATAAGGCTACACAGTTCACAGGACCTTTAATCTCATAGGAACCATCTTGTTAGAGTAGAAGTATTTATAAAAATTCACACAGAGTCGTTCGAATTTTCAACTGATTGAATTTGAGGCAGATGATTTCCTAATATCGATTTTCCACATAAATTTTAGAATTGCGCGTTGAAGATTATACTTTACTTTACTCAGATAAATGTACCTACAATTAAACAGGCCTGATATTAGGCATTTTCATTTATAGTTCAGAGCAGAGCCTGAACTGTCAAAAGAAAGTTCGTGTTTAATTTTTTCATCTCATAGACAAATCAGAGAGCTACAACAAATATTGATCCAGGGGCAATGACAGCAAGTAATTAAAAGTGTTTCTTTTTCGAACATTCTCCAATGCGCGGCGGATCGTATTTTGAAAGCGATGCTTCGATTTCGACCGTCTTCGCTTTTGGTTATTCTCAAATGCGAACTGTGCTTTCCAGTTTTTTCCAATTTCCCCCCCCCAAAAGTTTGACAGCTTTTCCCGTCACAAGAATTTAGTTTATTTTTTATCCGCAATAAATCCGCGAGCAATCCGTCATCTAAATAGCTATCGCTCTTGCAAATACAAAAATACCAATCCGCAATGAATAGCGATCCGCCGCGCATTTTGGAATAAGCCCCCTGCTTATTGATCTACGGCTCTACACTGAACGACAAAAGGAAAATGTCTATAATAAATTGAAAAGTATTTTTATGAGAAATTTTTATAAAGGATCAAATTAGCTTCTATAAGTTTTGCAACCTAAATGCTCTTATAAGATTCTTACAAGAATCTGCGAAAGTGAATTTTTAAGAACCATATTCTTATGAACATTAAAAAAATGTCAGTCGGGGCAAAAATTTGTTTATTTTTAATTACTGCTCTTATAAATCAGTATAATCAGTGCTGACTTCAAAGATTTTGAAAAAGTCGCAAAAAAAAGGGGATTTGCGTAGAAAAAGGGGCAACACTAATTTGCCCACAAATGTCAGAAAAAAAACGAGGGAGTTCACTAAAGTTAAGTGGCTTACGCATATTTTCATCTCGTTCTATCTTATTGTTGCATTGAACATGGTTATAGCTAAATTGTTAATGCCTAAACTTATGACAATAGGACATAAATAGCTAATAGCTGATACCTCTGGCTGATAGAAAAAGGACGCATTCAGATCCCAATTAATTGTGAAGTAGTTTCGTGAAGCATTTATTATGTCACATTTCGTATTTCATACAAAAGGGTGTTTTTTTTTCCAAAATGGGAAGAACTATCAACGAAATACAGAAAAGGGGCAAATATGGACAATTTTGGAAAAGTCGTCTCATTGGGGATAGAAAGAAAATAAGGGGAAAAATGCAACTTTAGTCGCATAAAGTCAGCCCTGAGTATAATACCTACATTTTATCGTCTGTGAGTATAATACTTTATTTTACGCCATTTACCTACGTTCAATTCAAACAATTTTCATCATGAACTAGACAGCACTCAGTATCAGTTCATATGAAGCCACAGTTGTGGAGAACTTTACTAATGTCGTTTTCGATTGGTCATCCAGAACCGGAACCGTCCGGAAGCAATACAAACGCTTCGATTAGCACTCAACTGACAGTTCTTCTCCTGAAAAGAAGAGTTTTTTGCTTCTGGAATTGAATTCGGAATCGAAACTAGAAGCACTAAATAATTAACACACTATAAACGTCAAAATCGTCGAATGTATATTTTTTGTGTTGCATTTGATAGTTTTGCATTTTAAATCACATAAAATTCATTAATTCGAAAAAACAATATTAAAATTGATATTCCGGTGGAGTCTTGTAATTCAATTTTCAATCTTCTTCACCATCTTCCTCGTCATCAAGTAGTAGTGATGATGATGATGATGCAATTGCGCTTGAATTTCACAAATACAGCGACACAAAGCCTTCCAACACAAATAAAATCTGTTGGCTTGTTCGATTGGCATCCCGAACCGGAGAGTTCTTCTGGACGACCAATCGAAAACGGCATAAATCTCTCCAAAGCAATTTTACTTGTTTTTCATTGTCCGACGCATTTAAATATTTGACATCTCAGTGCTCAAGCAAAGTAACATTTTTTTAATATAAAATGAGTGCTAACCCATTAATTTTATTAAAAATTTTATCATGAAACGGACTTTTTATAACCTTTGAAAAACATAGAATTCATTCGATAAAACATTTCAAATAAAGAAAAAAATCTTAAATGCATTTCCAAAAAAAAAATGTTTTTATGCTGAAAAGTTAAAATGTTCAATGCGACAGACAGGGACAAACAAGCAAGTGAAATCATTTTGGATTTGAAAGTGGAAAATTAATTTTTACATTTTGCGATGAAGAACTTTTATAGAAATCTAGCGGACCCGGCTAACTTCGTCCCACCCCCAATTAAACGCCTTGAAATAAACTCTTAATAATAAAACACAGTTAAATTTCAATGTGATTTATTTGAATGGACTCGAAATCAGAAGAGAGCGATATGATAAACAATGTTTTTCGATTTGTTTTCCGGCGCAAAAACAAACGAAGACGGTTTGCCAACACGCGAACAGAAGAAGGAAAAGTTAGCACATTTGCTCAATAGAAAATGACAATGCGAAAGGGCCACAAAAGGACAAATTGCGAACAGTATAAAGGTGGGTTTCCACATGTCGGTTGATTGACAAAGTTTGACAGCCCTCGCGTTTATGTCATTGAACGACACCAACGTCAGTTCATTTCCACTTATGCCAATTATTGGCAAAAAATCGTTTGTCAGTTGATTGACCCACTTATGAACTCGATGCCAATTAAATTTTCTCTGTCAATTATAGACAAAGTGACATTTTGTTTGACAATTCAGCTATTTCCACTTGTCCAGTGGTTTCTTTATCAATTATTGGCAAACGCTGTTTGTCAATTCATTGACAAGCAATTTTTCGCTATTTCCACTTGCCAATTGTTTAATTGGCATAAAAATACGTCAATTGTCAATTTCAAATCGACAAGTGGAAACCCAGTATAAGTCAACGTAGCTGTAACGACATCTATCGGGTTGTGTCATTGATCGCGGCATCACTCCATCTATTCTTTATCTCGTTATATTCTCTAACTAAAATGCATGTAAAACGTCTTTTATTACAATGATTTTCACAATTATCTGAAATTTTCCAAGCTTCACAACAAATTTTCCAACTTTACATCGTTCAATATCATCAAATGCAAAATTTCGTAAAAAAAAAAATCAAATTTTCCGAGTTTTTTACTAAGAATTTTCTATTTTTCCAAACAATTGCACAAAAAATTACTTTTCGATTTTTCAAATTTCCCGACATAGAAGACATTTTCCCAAATTTTCCCGCTAGATTAATAGTTTTCTCAATATTGCAAAAATCAGCATACAATTTTTTTTCCTTAAATTTCAAGTTTGAAAGCATTTTTCTCAAAAACTTTTGACAGCTGTAACTTGATTTAAAAATAATATCAAAGAAGAGATTCCTGGCTTCCAAAAATTATAAAGTCTTTATTGTAAGTGTTTTTCACTGTTTTAAAAAATTTTTTTTTTTCATTTTAGGTTCACCCTAAACGAAGCGAGATAGACCCCCCCCCCCACTCATAATAAAAAATGCTTGTATTTAACCCCTCTACAAAATATCGTCTTTATTTTTTGGCGCCACAGTTATCGTACTCGTGCCCATTTTAATCCAAAAACGAAAAAGGCGTTTTCGAGATACATGGCTGCAGTTCTTTGAAGTGCTTTTTTTGGCGATTGGGGTAAAAATCGAAGGAGTCATTTTGAAAACATAAATTTTACTCCAAGTAGATATCCATCTAGGTTAAAATCGTTATGCCCGTTTTCAGGTAAACTATAGAAAACGAAATATTTAAAAAAAAAATCATTAAGTAGGTATTGGGGCGATTTAAAGTGGGAATTCGGTGTTAGAAAAAGACAGACTATGTATAGAGAGAGATGGATGGGGTGAGCGATGGTTGTGCTGGTTTAGGTTACAGTTTTTGTCCATGGACCAAAAAAAGTAGCGAAAAATAAAAAAAAGCGATAAACATTGGAATATTGCTATCGCTAGCACTATACGACGGTTGTTCCATGGACCAAAAATCATAAAAATCAATAACATTTATTCCAAACAATTTCGCCAGTTTGTGCTTCTTATTCAGGGGTATTGTCAATAAATTCCGATGGAAATATTTCCCTTGTCAGCAATGTAAATCAAATTGCTGAATGGGAAGCATTCCGGAGGAAATATTATTCGCGATAGGGGTAATTGCTAGTCCGTGGTTCCCTACTGCCTCCGTAAAATATCTATTCATATAAACCGAAGGTTCTGATTAAACGAATTCTTTGAAAACTCGTCAGCTGCCCTAGTCTTAGGTTATATTAATGCCCTAGTCTTACTCCATCTGGAAGAATTCGAGAAGGTATGCTGGGAGCTATCCCCGGCGTAGTAACAAATTAAAAACATGGCCCAGAATTATAAGGCAACAAAATCGCTTGGCGTACTACATAAAAACAAAAGCGCTGCTATTGCAAGCTGTTCACCTAATGGCAGAACATAACAATTTTACCAAAAACACCGGAAATTGTAAAGAACTTATTATAAATAAAATCAAATTCCTATAAGTACAAGTACCTATTAAAATTTTTTAACTTTCTCGTATACGTAGTATCTAAGAGAAAGATATTGTTTTCGTACAAAATTTCGAACTCGAGACTTTGATCAATTCTGATATTACGATGATGGGGGAACTCAAAAAAGTGGGTCTCACAATTCTGTCCGTCCGTATGTCTGTCTGTCCCACCCCTGGGGAATCTAAACGCTTGGACGGATTTGCTTCAAACTTCGTATTTAGAGTTTGTAGGCTTCCCGCTCGGAACGTTTTTTTTTTTTTAAGCTAGCCCTAATATTAACGGTACCTCCCGTATAAAAATTTTACGAAATATGACGAAATATGCCTAAATTTAGATTTTTTCGAAAACGGCTCTAACGATTTGAACCAAAATTGATAGTAAAGTTAATGTTAATGCTTAACATGACGGCATCCCCAGTTTTTCGGTAAAAAGTCCAGCAACGGCAGTTTTGAAAATTGGCTTTTTCTTGAAAAAGGTAAAAACGATTTAAAAAAAACATTTTTTTAAGGTACTATTGTCATTCTTAACTTAATAGCAAACTCATTTTTTCCTTAAAAAGACTGCGTCCTTTGATATCCACCCAAATCCCTAATAAAAGTACTTTAAAAAACTGCTCATATCTCAAAAACGCCATTTTTGATTATAATAAAAATGTTACTTTCAGGTAATGCTTAAATCCATAGTAATACCACTGGCTCAGTTTTGAGCTAAACAGTTGAAAAACAGTGTTTTTTGAACCATTAATGCGTCCTTCCCAATCGCTAAAGCCGGTACTTTAAAAACCGCTCATATCTCGAAAATGCCATTTTCGATTTGGATGAATATATATCTACTAGGTAATGTTTATATCCTGAAGAATATGTCGTACTCAGTTTTCAGCTAAACAGTTTAATAACAGTGCTTTTCGAATCCAAATTGTAACATTTGTCAGCATAATTTTACAAAAAACCGCTCTAACGATTTTGATCAAAATACATATTTAAGACAACATAAGCATTCTTAACATGATCACGTACTTAGTTTTTCTCAGAAAACTCGAATATTGCCGTTTTCTGAATATTTCTCAAAAATGACTATCCAAATCCCGATCTGTATTCACACACGGTATATTTTTGTAAAGTCCAAAACTTCTGTACATAGCAATATAATTTGAAATTCATCGCCTACTTGCCTCCTTCAAGTGTCAGTTCGGGGTGAAATTTGAAAGTAATAAAGTGTTCTAGTTAATACGTAGGTTTATGTTTATGTAGTATGTATTTACGGTATTAATTACACCTTGAGTGGGTATGATTTTAAACGTAAAATTTGCTAAAATGACTCTGAGATTCTGCGAGATTCGCAATAAACGAGAAAGTTACGTGCGACGAAAGTTATTTCTCAAGAATTTCTATTTTTCGAAGGACGTAAACTTATTTTATTTGTCAGGAGGTATTTAGCTTCATCAAATTTCCAGTCATCGCAGGTTCACCCCCCTTCCCCTTGTCAGCATCATGCAAACAAACCAAACCACAAACCAGTAAGAATAGACCGCCGACTTCCCGTACACCTACCCGATTCCCCCGGAAAGAATTTCCCTGTCTGTGAATACGTGTAAATGTCAAAATTAATGGCGGCAATGTTTTTCTATGCAATACCATGCGACCAGGATTTTTCAAGTATGCGTGCGTTAATGGCGCCCCTTTGATTTTGTACAGCACCAATACATGAAAAATCCTGGTCTCGCCGGCAGCTTGTAGGCAAAGTCCGTTATGTGGGAGGAGTCGACGGTCTATTCTTACTGGTTTGTGAACCAAACTCTCAACAGTCAGCGCATATGAACCCCTCTTCCTCTTTCCAATATCGCGTCAAACCCAACACAGCACACATCTCATTTCACCCACAGCACAAACCGATCACCCCCAAACCATCATAAAAAAAACCCAACCATCACACTCTCTACCGAACAAACCAACACTCGCCATAATCTAAAAATAGATCCACGTCCAAACAATGACACACCCTACCTCGCTTAAACTACCCACCATTTCCCCAGAAAATGGTAAGAACACAACTCTCAATAAATACCAACACAGCCGTTGCACACCTAATCCGTCTCTCTCTATCTCTTACTAACGCCGAATTCCCAGTCGGCCTACTTGCCTACGCTACAATGAATAAAAAAAACCTTTTTATAATAATTTAGAAGAAAAATCTTTTCGAGAAAAAGACATTTTTCAAAACTAGGTATGCGAAATACGAGAAAGTTAACAAGTAAAAGTGTTATCATCGGCTTGCCCGATGCTTTGACCCTTAACTGCATAAAAGTCATGCAAAAAAATGCCCATGCGAGTTAGTATGTACTATAGTAGTAGTAATGGGTCTAATATTAGTTTTAAATGGGGGGCATTTTCAATACCCACCTGACGACGCGACGGCAAAAAGAAGTCTTGTCATAATATTTTATTCGCCTAGATAAATTCGTTTGGACGCTATCGTGTTTTCAACAGACAGACAGACAAACGGACATATCTAAATCGATTCAGAATTTGATCCCGATTCAGAATGTATACATTTTATGGGGTCTCCGGTGACTCCTTGCCGTTACAAATGTAATACAAAAGTGAATATTATAACTTCCTGTGGAGGGTGTAAAAATGGCGTTGCATTTTTTTTAAAACACTTTCGGGACAATCACCCCTATTCCCGTTGGCGTTTCTCGTATACGACTCATGTTTCGTGTCGTTGTAAAACGATGTGCGGATTTTTGTTTTAACTTTTGTTAACAGTTTTGTTTTGTTTTCTATGTGTTCACCATTATTTTAATTCATTTGTTTAAAAAATGTTACAAAAATCGACTAAAAAACGAAGTGAAATACGAGTCGTTTATGATAAACGCCAACGGGAATAGGGGTGAATACCTGAGATTGCCTGCATATTACTTTTTAATAAAAAAGATTTTATTTTTTTGTTGTATGGGAGGTGCCACGCCTCTTTGTCCAATTTGGATAAAATATCACAGAAACAATAACAAAAGTTGTCTAAAAGTCAATCAACTTGGTGGCTTTCGACACGCCCCTTTGGCCAATTTGGACTAAATTTTACACACACACCTTTCGGTCAATACCCAAGGTTGCCTGAAAATGTTAGCTC
This sequence comes from Cheilosia soror, assembly GCA_949372485.1. NCBI lineage: Eukaryota > Metazoa > Arthropoda > Insecta > Diptera > Syrphidae > Cheilosia > Cheilosia soror. The sequence continues at coordinate 3,735,073 of OX443565.1, read as the reverse complement.
AATCGGACAGTGATTTTTTATATATAGGGCATCTAATTCTTTTGACATAGTAGAAGCCTGTAGGGCAAGTAAACTGTAAATAAACAATTCCATACCCCTATGACAATTGTGTCACTATAAAAAAAAATCAAAAAGGCGATCACCGGCATCCCAATTACGGTTGATTACGGGTGTGGATAGAAATCTACTTATAAACTAATATTGGATCGGCTGGTAAATATATGCCACAATTTTTCGGGTTGTGGCCAACCCAACCGTAAGGCTTGGGATTATAGACCGCCTATGTACAGCTCTAATTAATTGGTACTCAATCTGCTGAGAGTTGAAAAAGAATATAGGAACTAAAAGTAAACAAAAAATTGACACAATTGTGTGCTGGGGTTTCTTTAGACACATACCAATTGTCAGTGAGTTTATACACATTCCTCGACGTGTTGGTTTCCCAAGTGTCATTACAGATGTCGCTACCATTACCACATTGGAAAAAATATATGAATAGAGTGAAAGCTAACAGAAACACTCAATCAAATATAACTCGATCGAGATTCGAGGCGATGGAAATGAATGTAGGCGATTATACATGTACATTCGTTCTATGTTGTACTTTTGTATATATTGTTGGAGTAAAATAATAAGAGCAGAACAACACGAACGAACAGAACTGATAGATACGAAGAGTGGAGAGAAACGTTAAAGATGAAAAGAGGGGTGTAGGTGTAGTCGGTGTAGTCGTTGTTGGATAAAAGAAGAAAAGTGAATAAAGATTTATGTCGAAAATAAAAAGAAAATTGGTTTAATTGGAAGATTTATAACACATATATATACATTATATCTGAAGCAGTAACTTGAGATGTATGATTCCGGCATTGCTTCATGGAAACGGACTAACATGATCGACGTGTGTGCACCGAAATGGAACTGGCTTTCGAGGCTCGACGAATAAATGTGCCTCCCGCATTTGCGGGAACCAAAAATTCTTAGCAATCCTTTGAATGGTCTTCTCTATTCTGTAATGCCCAGAATCATCGTGACACGACTTAACGATTCTCCAGGTCATGGTCGGTGTGTGTGACAATCGGTTCGATGGGTTTCGACGTATATTTTTTTTTTACCCTTCACAAGGTGGTAGCTAAATTTTATATTTTTAAACCCTCCACAGGTTTGGTCGGACGAAAGCATGCCCGACGAATGGAACCTCAGCATCGTGTGGCCCATCCACAAGAAAGGAGATACTCTGAACTGCCCAACTACAGAGGAATAAGTCTCCTGAATGTCGCATATAAGATATTGTCGGCTGTATTGTTAGAACGTCTAAGACCTTTCGCCAACAAACTGGTCGGCCCCTATCAGTGCGGTTTTAGGCCAGGAAAGTCTACCATCGACCAAATTTTCACACTCCGACAGATCTTAGAAAAAACCCAGGAATTTCAGATCGATATACACCACCTTTTTATCGACTTTAAAATCGCCTTCGCCTATGATAGCAATATACACAGCCATGTCACGTTTCGGCATTCCTGCCACATTCGTTGGTATGTGCAGGATGACGATGGAGAAATCTTGCTGCTCCGTCAAAATCGGCAAAACATTACCGACCGTTTTGATGTCGAAAAAGGTTTGAGACAAAGCGATGCGCTATAGTGTAACTGCGACTGTAAAAGGATCATCCAGCACAATCCCAGATTTGAACCCGACCAATTGTGGGAACATTTCAACCGAAAAATCCGACAAAGATAAATTCCCAACAAGCATTCGATTTTTAATTTTCATTTCAAATTCTTAATTTGGCTGTACGTCATTTCAGAAATCGATATGTTGAGGTTCCATTTCTCAGGTATGCACAATTCTTACCAAATTTTGGAAATTGTTTGATGCATGCTTTCTATACCAACTATCAAGTTATCTCCAGGTCCTCTAAAAAGCTAGACGGGTAAAGCGTCAGGTCCTGCAGTTTTGTTAGACTTGAGTTTAGAAATTGCTCTCCTTACTACGTTTTGATAAGGTGGACGGAAGTTGTTTCTATCGTCGTCTACTTTGAGGGGTACCTTCGTTATAGGTCTTTATTATCAAGTTCTCAGAAATAGCTATTCCATATTCATAGCACCGAGTTTGATTCTTCTACAAGGTTACATGGTCGTCTCTACAGGTTTCTGTATGGGATTTGCTTTTCTGCTTCTTCCGTACATATAGTAGTTCCCGGACTAACATCTCTCAAATTTCTTCGATCGCAGACTTCAAGTTCGGCTTGAGGAACTTATGCTCTTTTACTCGTAGAGCTCGCGGCGCTTTGGACGATTGTTCTGCTGCGGAGTTCCGTCAATTCGGGGTAGTGGTCGAGTGAAATTCCAGTTAAAGTCCTTTCGTACCTACGAATATAGGGTCTCATTTTTAACCTTCAACATAAATAATTTGACGGTCACAATAGTTTTTTTTTAATGTTTACCATTGTGAGTGGATAAAATCATAAAACTGGACATTTTATAAATATGTCTTGACTTTTTACCTGTCCAACAGAAACACTTTAATAATAATTTTTTTTTGCGTTTAATTATCCTAATAACATTAAATTAAGACAACAAAAAAAATACAGCTATGCCTTTAAGTGAAATACAAATAACAACAACAAACAAAAAAAAGATATAGATAATTATATAATAATAAAAATATTACAATATGGTGCAACCAATTACAAGCCGAAGTTTAACTATTATATAATTTTATTGTTAGAAATATATTTTTGAAAATATCGACCAAACTAATTGCACCACAATGGCAGCTACGAAGAATTTAATACACTGATGAAGCCAATATAATCTGAAAAGAGACAGAAAAATAAATTTAGAGATTTATTTTGTATCAAAGTAAAAGTATAGGTGTTCTTTATTTTGACACAGGCTATATAATATAAGATAAACAAAGGGCATCTTGTAGAGAGAGTGATAGGGCAAGAAGAGAACCAACGTCCAGTCAATGAAGAACTAGTTCCACTTCCACCATCGAGAATGGGAGAAGTTGGCTTTAGATAACAACAAAAGGCCGCAGTATCTGATGGCTTACCAGCGGAGCTCTTTAAATACGGTGGTGATGACTGGACTTTCCACATGCCCCATCTACAAAAAAGATGATCCTATGTCTTGCAAGAACTATCGATCGCATACAAGATCCTATCCAACGTACTGTGTGAACGTCTTAAACCGTTCTGCAACACACTAATCGACACGTATCAGTATGGCTTCCGGCCCGTTAGATCGACTATAGAGAAAATTTTCACACTGAGGCAAATATTGGAAAAGACCAATGAATTTCGACTTTAAAGCCGCGCATGATAGCAAACATCGTCAGGAGCTCCAAATGGCGATGGCCGAATACGGAATCCCGGCAAAACTGATTCAGCTGTGTCGCGTGACGCTGCAAAATACGCTCAGTTTGGAAGTAGCTCCTCCGAACTATTTCGAACATGCACCGGATTTCGGCAAGGAGGCGCGCTATCATGCGACTACTTGAATTTCGTACTGGAGCAGATAGTGCGCAGGGCAGGTGTCTGTCAACACGCAAGGCACTATCTCCAATTGGTAAGTTTAGCTGCTATGGGATATGCAGACGATATTGATATCATAAGCATTCACGGCGATTGGAAAACAGGCGAACTCCGTTGGCCTCAACAAACAAACAAGCATCTGTCCACCGCCTAGGACAAAACGTCACTATTTCGAGGTAGTTAAGGAGTTCACCTGCCTCGGAATAAAATTGAACTCCACGAATGACACCGTAGTGGTGATCCGGCGAAGGATTACCGTAGGAAACCGTTGCTACTTCGGTTTGATAAAACAACTGGGTTCAAAACTCCTGACTGAAAGGACGAAATGTGTGCTCTACAAAACCCTTATCCTGCCAGTTGTGCTTTATAGCGCCGAGTGTTGGATTTTGTTTGTAGATGGGAACTGTCGGGTCTTTAACGTTGAATTTCCACGCATTTTCGTGTTTATATTTTTTTTTATATTTCTCAATTTTTTTTTGTAAAACATGCTTCATTGTTAACTTGCATAGTTTAATGAAAGATTGATGTAGATTGTCGGCAAGCAAAACACCTCGCTGACGAGAGTGGCTCGTAAGATCTACGAACATTATAGCTTCTCAGGAGAAATAAAGAAATTGTACAAGGTAGAAACGCGGGATATCGAGGAAATAGAGAGGTGCCACTCCAGGAGCAATGTTCCGAAGTTTTATCAAGACCTAAACAGAAAGCGGTAGAGATGAGCAAGGAAACCTTGTAGGAGAGTCACATACGGTGCTGAGGTTATGGAAAAACTACTTCTGCGGGCGAATCCGATCCAAATTCTGCTGTTAGGCAGAGCGAACCATTCAATCTGGACGAGGAAAGTAAACTTAACGACTACCTACTAATGGCCAGATGGACTAACTTAAGAAGCGTTTTGGTTAAGGCCCAAATCCACGCCGGACTGTAGCGCCACTTAAGTTAGTAAGTGAGTTGAAGACACAATGTGGTAAACTAAACCGAAAACCTCTTACCTATTCCATCTTACAAGCGCCTCTGGTATGGTCTCAAGTGGATCGTGTAGCAGGTATTGTCGTATGCCTCGGAAATATTGCTGCAGAAACAGGTCCCAATCCAATTGTGTCATATCAAAGAAGAATATATCTTTATCACGATTCGATAACCGACTCCACAGATTCCTTACATTGTCGATTTGAAATTCCCACTGACGCATGGAAAAGTACTCAATCACATGCATAAATCTGTGGATTTTCTTGTACGTGTTTAGCAACCTAAATAAAAAATAAAAATTAAATCAACAGCCATTAATTTGCATATCCCTATACAACTTACCTTGGCTTCCTTCCCATACATATAGATGCAGTATCGAATATGATTGCCGGTATATAATGCAGAAATAGTATCGATATCAGGTGCATTAATTTATTTGGGGTATTCGCATAACACAAGTACCAGAGAGCCTTTAGCGTCGGATACATAAGACCGTACTTTGTTGTTTTTGTGGTAAAATCACCCCAAGTAAGTTGGTTCTCCTTTGACGTGCAGAAATTGTAAACGGGAATTTCCTTTTCAATTGATATCGTGCTGAAAATTAAGAAAGTCCGATTAAGGTTTTTACCGCCCAAGTGCGAGTACAATCGGGCACCGAAGGTTGTTTTTTGTATGAAGGAAAGTATATATATATTCTTTTTTCAAGAAATTACTCCAAAACCAGTCAATTTATCCCCATCATTGGTATTTGCCTTTTAACTAGGGGTTATACGTATGCCTGATGTTGTGTGCAAATTTCAGAGGGCTTAGTGGGTTCGAACAGACATCGTAGCGAAAACAATAAGGTTCCGTTTTGTCCCTATGGGAACGGAACCTTGAAAACGGTTTGAGGCTTAGACATATCGATGAATTTGTTACAGATATAGTTCGTCAACGAACCCCTTAAAGACGGAACCAGCCATTGATCGCCACTACTTGCAAAGCCCCGCCAATCAGGATCGCCCCGAATTTAGTTGGCATTTATTAGACTTGTTCGATCGATCCACATTTCAGTGGGAGAATATTGCCATTGGCGTATAGCACCCCAGCAGTTAAGTCTGCTCGTTGTAAGTGACGTTATATGTCCGGTATATTAAGGTCTAGAGGCCTCTCATTGAAATGCTGACTTAGGAACTTTCCGACAGTATAGAAATCATGAAAATCGTCCCAAGAGGTTATAGAGTTATAACGTCATCGGGTCAATACCTAAGATTGTCTAAAAATTAGAGCTGAATCGAGTCGGTAGCAATTACGAAAAAACCCTCAGAAGGAAGAATCCAATTTGGTTCAGTCGTTTACAAATTTTAAGGATTTCAGACGGCAAATTCACCGATACCGACCGTCATTTTTAAAATCGAAACTCGGAGAAGGTACCTAAAAATAATCAATAATGAAAATGCTAACTTGTATACATTTACAAGTTTGAAAACGTATACCTTATGAAAATCCAAACTCCCTTCATATTTTTTAACATTTTGTTCCGAGCAAATTTTTGAAAATTGCTAGTTTTTGCCGATTTGTTTTTTTTAGTTCCTCAAGTTAATAAATAATAGCTTCCTTGATTTACCGACTCTGCAAAAGCCCCCTCGATACGCCCCTGCGTGGCGGGTACTAGATTATTTAGGGATCAAAGCAAGAAAGACTCTCAACACCGTTGACATTATCTGGGAAAGTAAGTCATGGCGGTCTAGAAACCTCAAGTTAATCGCATGTTCTCAACTCAAATTCCAATATGTCGTATATGGAAATCCCTGTCAATAAGCAGGTAGGCTCAGGATGAGATGGTTGCATCAAATTTGACATCTCCCCGCCACACAATTGCCTCGTGATGACTAACATACTCTGTGACGCAAGATCGAGAGCTAAGGACAGAGACAGACGTCAGATTCTGTAAGGTTGTGTGTAGAAAAAATCGGATGTCATATTTGACGACAGCATATGTTAAAAATTGACACGGTTTGTGACGTGTGGTTTACGATTGCAATTCCTACGTATACGTATCCACTTTCTTTATCCAGTTTCTTCATCTTCAACTTGTTATTAACTACATAACATGTACAAAAACCCACCTGTATTTCTGTGATATATCCCAAGATGCCGCAATGATACTGTTTACGCATAAATCTACCGGAACCATGTTAGCGACAGCGCTCGGATTGCATCGTAACGTTCTTATGACACCAGTACCAGCCCCAGCAATTGCTCCAGTTGGTCCATAAAAATTGTCAATCCAACCACAGACAGGATCACGATATGTGGATATTACTGTAAACGAGAAATATTAACCAGAATAGGAAATCCATTCAAAACTTAATGGCGGCCAATACTCACCTATTCCCGGCCGAAACATTCCCACTGGTAATGAACGACCATGCAATCGTACTACATCCTCGGCTACTGCTTTTGTAAACGTATATGTATTGGGCCATTTGTCTAGTAACCTATATGCAAAAAATAAACACGCAGCTTTAAATTAACAATAATAAAAAATATTATGTAGTAAAGGGTAAGTAGACATTTTATTATTCAGTCATATTACGGGTGGGCCACATACAAGTTTCTTTTTAAAAATGCAATAAAGTTAATAAAATTATTATTTTTTTCATGTATTATAGCTTTATTATTAAGAGCAAACATTCCCATTAATTATGGAATACAACGTTGTTCAAATGGCTGCCTCGGCTGGCATCGCAGCAGCGCATTCTATCACTACACTTTTGCAAGGCCTTGTTGATGGGTTCGGGCTGTAGCTCACGGATTGCTTGGATGATATTGGCCTTAACTGCTTGAATTGTTTCCGGATTGTTGGCATAACATCGGTCTTTCGCGGTTCCCCACAAAAAAATTCAAAGTGGTCAAATAGCAGCTCCGAAGCGGCCAATTGACATCGCCAAGACGGATGATAACACGATTTGGGAATTTGGTGCGCAAAAGATCGATTGTTGCATGGGCTGTGTTGGCATTGCGCCCCATCCTGCATGAACCAGAGGTCGTCCAAATCCATGTCTTCAATTTCAGTAAAAAAAAGTTGGTTAACATGGCTCTGTAACGTCCACCGTTGACTGAAACGTTGTTCGCAGCCACATTTTCGAAGAAAAATTGTCCAATGACGCCACCACTCCACAATCCGCAGCAAACTGTCACTTTCTGTGGATGCATTGGCTCGACATTAACGTGCGGAATTTCCGAGCCCCAGATGCGTCAATTTTGTTTGTTAACGTAACAGCCGTAATGAAAATGCACCTCGTCAGAAAATACGATTTTTCGCCTAAAATCGTTCTCCAATTCAAGCTACTCCAGGACCCAAACTGCGAAGCGATAACGAATCGGAGGGTCGTGCGCCTTCAATTGCTGAGTCAATTGGACCTAGTAAGCCAATAATCCGAGACCTTTTTGCAGAATTCTCCTCAGGCTAGTGCGTGAAATGTTGAGCTGTTGAGATCGATGGCGAGTTGATGTTTGTGAATTGAGTCTCACACTCTCGGCTACAACAGCCACATTCTCGTCTGTGCGCCCCGTACGACGCACGACGGGGACCATGAGTGTTACCAGTCTTCCGAACTTTTTCCACAAACTTGCGTACAGTGCTTCACGGTGGGTGCTTCATTTCGGCCAAAACTTCTTTTCAAAAAAAGCACTCTTTGGGCTACACAACACTCACTTTGAAAATAAGTTTTCAATACTTCCCAAAGTTGTTCCAGGTTAGAGCGACTCATTTCGTTCGGCGGAGGTATTATACTGACTTTTTGTCATTTCGAGCGGCAAACAGCTGTCAGTGTCAAAATAATCTATGATTTAAAAAGAAATAACTTGATGGTCCACCCTATTGAAAAAATCAGCATACAACTTTTTTTAAATTTTACTACATACGTTTGTGGAACTAGCACCTTTAGGGCTGAATGCATGACGTTATGCCGTTATCCTAGATAATGGGACACAACAATCTCGCCAGGACTATTATAAGAGCTATAACTCAGCACTCAGATTTGCTAACGTTGGTCAGAAAAGCTTTCTAACCCTCAAGTCATTAAATCCCCTTTATATGACATTTGCTAGGCCACTTTTCGAATGTGCGAGCTAGGTTTTGTCACCTTACCATCAAGTGAATTATCTGGGAATCGAAGCTTTCATCCAGCGCAGATTCATTCCTCTTGCCTTAAGTGGGCTATGTTGGGAAGACCCACACAATTTACCTCCTATAGCTTAAAGCTGCTTAATTTACAAGATCTTAGGATTCGTCGTGATATCAATACCCTTATCCCGGCTTCCCCATCGTCATATACCTCTACGAACCTGTATTTTTCAATCCCGCCCACAAAATACATCTATTTACCAAATTATATAAATGATTTCGTTGTATACATAATGTGGGAGGTGCCACGCCATCCAACCCAAGCCACTTCTATTCTATTAAGCACAGAAAAAGCTGCTTCTCTGACATTGGCCTTAAGAACATTTTTCGACAGTTTTTATCTAGACTTCTTGCATAATGAACAATTTAAAGAAATACAAGTCAAAATTGATAAGAAATAAAATAATAGTTCATACACAGGTGTCATGCCTTCCAGTAATTTATCAGGTGCACACTCCATAAGTAGCATTAGGTTCTTCGAGTCACTTGGAGGTGGATAGAATTTTTCTTCGATTTTTCTCAACGGACATTGCGTGTATGCTGTGGACACGTGTATAACACTTTTTAGATTTTTCATCTCATTGCATAACAACATAACATCTCGACAGGCTTTTACATTTATCTGCATGGCAACTTTAAGTTTTTCATCAAATCGTACAGTAGCTGCCATGTGGAAAACAATATTGACATGTTCGACTAAAATTTTTCGATCAGCTGAACTTATACCCAGACCAGGTAGCATACAGTCCCCAGCAATGCCTTGGAAATGATGTCGAAATTTTGGTGCTGCCTTTTTCATTGCATTAAATATCTGTGGGAAATAAAAGTAAAGAAAAAAAGTTTAAAAAAATCGGTCAAAAATGTTAAGTTGAAAATACCTAAGACATTAAATGGGAATTAAGAGACACAACTTTTGACAGTTTTTCATTGTTTGTCGTCAAAAGAAACAACAAAAATCTACTTCAACACAAATATAGGACAAGAAATTACCAACTCTTTGTTTTTGTAACAAAAGGCTAAAATAACATTAAAATTTATTGAAGTGGTAAAAAAACTTTAAAACGACAGCTGAAGTTGATAGGTTACGTGGGGCGTATGGAGAAAGAAGCAGAGGAAGGCGAAGGTCATACCTCAGGTGGCACATTGTTAGAGAACAACCTCGACCAACGAGGTGTGTGTAACTGAAGGCAGCTGTAGCTAGCTAGGGACCGTATTAAACTATTTTTTCATAAACAAACAGAAAGTCATGTTGGGATCCCTATGTTTATCCCCTTTTTCCAAAATCTCTTATTGGACATAATCTTTCTTTTTTTTTTCTTTTTCCAAAATCTCCCGGTACGAAATCCTCTACGCCAAAATCTGAAACAAGCAAAGACAACTTTGAACTTTGAGAACTTACAGTGACCCCTACTAGGGGGGTTGCGGGGGGCAATATGCCCCCATACGCATCTCCATTTTTAAATCCTTTTTTAGGTGTCGGGGCGACAGAATTAATAGCACCAAATCTAAAAATGGGGGATTTCGGCCCGTGGGAATTTTTTCTTTAGGTCTTTTGGAGTAAGGGATTTCAGCACAGTGGATTTTGGGAAGCGGATTTTGGTAAAAGGATTTTGGAAAGGAGATTTCATCACCAACCTAGTCAAGTTATGTAAACGTGAAGTTTTATTTGTTGAATTTTTTCACGTCAAGTCACAATATTGACAATGAGAATGATGACAGTTGCAAATTGGCTGCGCTAGTGCAAAAAGATTTTAGTGAACTAACAAAGACATTTGGCAAAATCGCATTGTCATTTCGACAAAAGACAGAAACTAAACTTGCTAAACTTATAAACGCGAGTGTTGAACACGAAGAAAATGGCAACGCTGTAATGCTCTGTCGAAATGACTGACTGAACGAGTCTCAGAGGTCTTACATGAGCCCCACAGAAAGAGGACATACAGCGGATGAATCCACAAGATTGAATTAATGGTGTTGCCAACAGTCGAGATGGCAGATACATTCCGTGAGTTACTCTGACATATTTGGAACAAAGGTCAGTAAGGATTTTTCAGCACTTGCCAGGGTGCTGAAATAGAAATGGTGGCGGATGAACCCTAAATGTGCCAACGGCAGCACTCACATCCTCGAAGTGGGTTTCTGACAGCGGAGTATCCGACCCGCTGTCCTAGGGTCAATTTTGAGAGCCTGGTCCCACAGGTTGGGAGTTGTGCGTGGGGTTAGGTACCCAACCACGGAAAAAATGGCATTGCATAACGATTCAAGTTCTACAAGCCTCGGAACAACGAAAAAAGGACAATGACTTTCGGATCTGCACGTGGAATGTTCGAACTCTGAATCGAACTCTGCATCGCCTTTATCTTCTATGGGGGCGTGAGGCGATGTTACAAAAGAATGTTTCTACGAGCTCTTCGACAAAACATATGAGCAAATGTCGTCTTAGGTGATTTTAACGCCAAAATAGGAAAATATTTTGAGAGATTGATTGATTTTGCTGCGGGACGTAATGTTACTTTAGCTAGCACACGGTTTCCTCACCTCAATATTCACAAAAGAGCATGGCCGTCACCATGTTGCGATCGACGCAAGGCCTCCAGATTTCTAGATGTTCGAACTTTCGGAGCGGCCAACATAGACTCGGATCACTACCTTGTTGTAGCCAAGGTACGTATGCGGAGATTCAACGTTGAACGGCTATGAACGCAACAAACGGCAGAACTTTTGCCGAACGCGTCTCCCTCAACCTCTTGAGATGTCTTGTGCAGCCAGCATCAAGTGCTGAAGACCAGTGGCATCGTTGCCAAGAAGCAATCAGAAAAGCCTACCTCGGCTTCGCTATTAACTCTGAAAATGACATCACATCAGAAATCAAGCGAAGAATTGCACTTGCCAAACGCCGGTGCCTAAGAAGCCAATTGATTAGTAAGGTCTTTTCGAGAAACACCAAGGAGACTCTATATAAGACATTCGTCATCCCAGTCCTACTTTATGGCGCAGAATCAGGCGGTGGCCATGGTGTAGTGGTTAGAGTCATTGCTTGTGACCCGAGCGGCGTTGGTTCGAGCCCCGGCGGGGGACAGCAATACTCTGCCACAGACCATAAATAAAGAGAAACGAATAATATCAGAGTTTCTCCACCACTACACCAAAAAAGGGGTTTCTGCTTGGTAGTACAATGGACCGAGATTCGTCTGAGTGCTCCAGGATTTGGAATCCCCTTTTTTATAAAAAAAAAAAAAAATCATGGACATTATCAAAGGCGGATGAAGATCGCCTTGAACGCAAATTCTTTGAATGATTTTCGGTCCCGTTTGCGTTGACGGGCTTCAATCTACGAGCTGTACAGCGACATCGACCTGGTCAGAAAAATACGTATCACTCGACTAAGAGGGCTAGGACATGTAGAGCGAATGGACACCAACGCTCCGGCCCGAAGAGTCTTCGATTCCAACCCAGAGCGACAACGCAGTAGATGAAGACTTCGCCTTAAGTGGCGCGCACAAGTGGAAGGCGACCTCAATTAACTTGGAGTGCACAACTGGAGGCGGTTGGCCAAAAATCGTGCAAACTGGAGAGGCGTGTTGGTTGAGGCCCAGGTCCACTCCGGACTGTAGCGCCATCTAAGTAACTAAGTAAGGACATAAGAAACTTTAAAAGGAGTAAAGTCGGAACTTTGCTCATGGCTCATTCCGTTACGCCCTCTCTTAAGGTTCTCTACTCCGAGTCTGTCGCCATTTTGTTCCTGTCTCATATCTCATTCTGCCCCAGGCTGCCAGCGCTACTCCCCTACGATTCCTGTCGCTTTTTCGTTTCATCGGACTTCTTAACTTCTGCCCAACGAGTCGTAAGAACATTTACTTAACAAACAATGAGAAGGGACCTAAGGAGTAATAAAACTTGTAATGATGTCCTTAGCGACTTGACTTAACTTTATAAATTATCATCTCTTAGGGCCGTTTGCTGATACGACTCATAACGATTTAAGTTCCATTCTTATGGGATACTTTTTGTATGTCATAAACTGTCACATAAGAGTTTATGTGGAACTTAAGAAATCTTTATGAGTCCGATACCCGAAAACACCTTGTCCGCCCTCTACAAAATTTTAATTCTAGATAGAGATAGATAGATAGATATAGATCCTCATCCTCTTAGTTTATTTACATTATTTCCACGCCAAGTTCCCTCAAAATTTGAACAATTTTTGTAGGTATAGAAGAAGAATCGAATGAAGGAAAACTAAGTGTGTTATTTTGTTTATTTAATAAAATTCAAGACGTACCGGGTCATCAAAGATCTCTTCCACTCTTGTGTGTACATCCTTGTTTTTCTTGTTTCGTATGAGAATGTATATATTTTCAATTCCAGGACACGATGTGAATAGTTTGTTAAGCAAAACTGAAAATAAAAAAAAATAAATAAAATAAAAAATAATTAAAATCAAAACATAACCATACTTTTTCCCAAAAATCCAGTTCCACCGGTTACAAGAATATTCGCACCATAGTAGAAACTTTGAAGTGGCGTCAGCTGATCCTCCAAGTCCATTCCCGTATTTATATGCATCTCGCTATAATATATTTACTTTTCGTTGTTTTAACAAAAATGTCTGAAAAGAAAAATGAATTTTATAAAATTGTAATAATTTGACAAATGAAAATATTGTTTTCCTATAATTACAATGATTGAATAATTATAAAGATACAAATAACACAACCGTGCGTCGCGGCGTGTGGTTAATTTTAAAAGAATATTTTATACGCGCGGCTACTGATGGTGGATGGATTGTCATTCAACAAGTGCACACGTACAATGTTTATTGATTGACAGCATTGTGATTGCATAGGGGTAGCGGCTCATCGTATGCTAATTTGTATTGTTGTTGTTGTTGTTAAGTGAGTGGGTGACATTTTAATCGGCTAAATGTATCTGCGTACGTTCGTGTACATTGTACAGGTACGTGCATACATGTTACCTTTTAATAATCGCATGACAGCTGTAGCTGTTGCGGTGACGGGTCTTAGGAATGTTGAATAATCGAATTAGCCATGCCAATGGAATTGCATTAAGAAACTGACCGAAATGTTGTGGTAATTACCAAGCACTTAAACAAATTAAGAGGAGGGCGGGTTTACTTATTAATCTTACTTTTAATGGTAGATAAAACCAACAAATAGTCTAGCTGTCAAAGTTCGTTGACCGACAGGTGTGGCCAGTCAGTCATCGAATTGCGCAATTTATCGACGATACTGGGCCAGGATCACGTAAAATGAAAACGATCGAACGACATCGTTTCGACAATAGCAGTCTCTGTTTATTACCACAGATATGATAGAGACAGCATGCGTGAAAACGATCTCGTTCAATCGTTTTTATTTTACGTGATCTGACCCCTGTTATTTTAATGTTAGTTTGACGCCTGTGGAAAGTATGATCATATGTCATATGGAGTGTTACTAGTCCAAAAGAGTCATTTAGCCTGCAGCAAACAGAAAGTGTAACTTCAATAATTAAAGTAACTTAATTTTAAAGTTTCAACTTACATTTCTGACGACTGATTTGGTTGTCGTGTCAAAAATAGATCCATACTTTGTTGAAGTGATGCTGCCTTCTTTTTCAAATAAATTTGTTAGCGTCTGTTACAGATTTGGTAACTTTTAAACTAAATTTTTCATCAGGATTATTAGCAGTAAATATTTCCTTTGTTATTAAGCTGGAAAAAACAGAAAGGGACGCACAACTTTGACGTATCGGACAGAACATCACGATAGACATCTAAAAGTTTTAGAACGCACCGCAAGGGAGCGAAACGCGCAGCCCCCTTAAATGGTTAAGAAGGTGGGTAGGGACTTGCTATAACTCTGATAATGACACCACAGCAGAAATGGCGAGTTACACTTGCCAACCGGTCTTTCTTTAGCCAAGAATGCAACTGACTAGTAAGACCTTGTCAAGAAATACTAAGGATACTCTATATAATACCCTCATTATCTCATTGCTGCTCTATAGCGCCAGAAGCGTTGACTTTAGCAAAGGCGGATGAAGGTCTTTTTGGTCGTTTCGAAACAAAATTCACAAGCAGAGTATGTATATGTAGATGCACATCCCTAGGCTACTTGTTCCCTCTGAGCGGCCGTCAAACACCGAGAAAATGACAGCTAACCTTAGAACCTCATGGCTTTTTTCTTTCTTTTTCTTTGTGACAGCAAGCCGACATATAGTTGGAAAAAGTTAAAGGGAAACTTTAAAAATTGTAATTCATCTAAAAAAATTTGTTTGTCCATCAATGGAGTTTCGTTCGGCGTCAGCAATTCTATAGCATCGTCTAGAATTTCTAAGAATTCTAATTCCAACAGGTTAGAGATCGAATTACAAAGATTAGAGGAAGAGAGGGTCATGGAGGAAAATCGGAACACTATATCTTTGTTGGGGATCCCGAGGATTTGCCACTGTTCATCTCCAGCTTTGAACGGACAACACAGAACTGTGGGTTTTGAGAAGAGGAGAATCTGATTCGTATTTAGAGGGTACTCAAAGACAAAGCGTTAAAAGCCGTCCAAAGTCTACTGTATCATCTGCGTCTCGCGCGTAATAGCCACAAATCCCGAGCTCATTCAAAATTCGCTTCAAGCGAAAGTAGAGAAATCGGAAACGTTAGTTAATTTCGCCGAGCAGAATCTATGTGCCACTTTGGAGGCTTCATGGCTCGTCACGCATCTCAACAACCCTACGCTTCTGCAGGAGGTTATCGAAAAACTACCGTCTTCCAACCGACTTAACTGGGCCCTGTATACGCAAACCTTACCTACCACCACTTTGTCTGAATTTAGCATTTGGCTTTATCAGCCGATAGCCGAGGCTGCAAACTGCGGAGAACTGTAGTTCCATGGACAAGTGCACCAAATTTGTGCATGTAAATCATTCGTCCAAATGGAATATGTCGTCCGTCATTTCAAGCTTTGCAGGCGTTGACTAAAGAGGCACGGTAACATTCGGTGCAGATCAGATGCTATCTGTGCTATCACCAAATTTTACATAACGATCAAAAGGACGCTGCGAATACACCCAAAGTGGCTCAGTTAAAAAAGCCACATCACTGTTGCTGTGCCACAAAAATTTTAAGAGTCTTAAGAAACATTTCAAGGAAAGTTTCATCGAAAATGTCCAACAGTTTTATTATATGTACGTATAGATAAAAGTAGATAAAATCAAGCTTTTTAAGTCTAGTATGCTGTTCTTGAAAAGCTCAAATTAAGCGCCTCTTCAATATTTCTCTCACCTTGCTTAATGTTCGCCTAATTTTGACAGTTCAATCAAGCTGATCTTAATTGGTTTAGTTTATTTAATCTTTGAAAACATTTTTGTATGAAGGCTTAATTTTAGCGCGAAGAGCGTACTAAGCTTAAGAGTTTATTTAAGGCCGATTAAAGCTTTTATTATGAGCACTAGTACCTACACTGTATAACTACAACACAACTATCAACTTTTATTTATAAGCCTTAACGAATTAGAACAGTCCTAAACGACAGTACTAGATGCACTCAATTCAATGTATAGCTGCGAATGAAATCAGATTGTCTTGCGTGTTTTTAGGGTTTGGTGTTAGGAAATCGAATCTTTTTAGTATTGAAAAACAAAATTGAATAATGCGGTGAAATTTACATACGTAATGCCAGTATCAGGCGCTAATGGATTCTTCTGAAATCAATAGAAATTAATCCCTCTAGATACAGAAAACGGCGGTTGTGGTTTTTACAGAGTTATACATATGTATTAAAAATGCACAGAGACGTGGTATAACCAGCGAGGGTATCGATTGCAATATCCGAGAATAAAGTAGACCTACTAAAGTAGTTACCTAGGTTAGGTACGACAAAAAGGCAGAAATTATAAGAGACATTTTTGAATGCAAGCATCTGCGACCATACGTCCAGGTTCTGAAGAACAATAGATGGTACTTTTGGACCTTTCAGAAAAGAAAATATCGCTGTGACTTGAATGGCGCTCAATTCCAGAGCCCGTTCCACAAGGATGTGTCCTATAGTTCCATCTGGCTGTGGAACGTTATATTCAATGAAATTCTGCGCTTACCGCAAGAGAAGCGTCAATTATTAGGGTATGGAGATAAAGTTCGTGCTAATTGTGGCAAAAAGGTTAGAAGATGTCGAACTGCATTGCAACGAGACAGTTGCAACTGTACATCTCGCTCCGGTTAGGCTGGAGGGGTAATTCAAAAAATGTTCATCTGTAGGGCTGCATTTTTCTTTGGCCAGTTTATTGTGAAAATATGTAGGCTCCGCAGTGTCTTGGTCTTCATCGACTGGTGCAATTAGAAAAAGATCGCCCAAAGTGCTTTCGATTAAACAAAAGGTGGACATAATAAATTATTTTTTTAAGAAAAGTACTCCACTGAAAATATTGACACCAAAATACGAAATTCATGCACAAACTGTATACGACATAAAGAAAACATTTTAAAATATTTTGCTGAAAGCTACTCGGGGAAAATCCAAAAGTCGATACAGCAATTGTTTCGTCAGCTACGGTTTAGAGGAGTTCCAGCATCTGGTCAAATGATCATAGAGAAAGCTAAATTTGTTCACGCCAAACTAAACATCAGTGTTGCCACTAAAAAAAAGTGAATCCGGTCAAATCTGACTGTATGACCGGATTTTTATTTTCTAAATCCGGTTAAAAAATCCGGTCAAAAGTCAAAATCAGAGTTTTTGACCTGAAACCCGGTCAAAAATAGATTATGGTACCATAATATGTATTACTTAAAATATAAAACAAAAGTTAACTATCATTAGCCATTATTTTACATTATAAATATTATCCATGTTGAGAAAACGTTTTTATAATATGCGAATTTTGAGTTTGTAAACTTGTTTTTTATTTCGTTTGTTTAAAATTTACTGAAACTAATTTTTAATTTTATATGACGTGTTTTATGTTCTGAAATACACGTTTAGGCAGGTAAAAAATCAGAAAATCCATTTTCAGAAATAATTCTGGCAAGGCCTGGGCAGGGCATAAAGGTTCTTTTTCGTACCATTGTGCTTTCGATATAAATCTGCATTTGATATTTGCATTCATAGAGTGAGGGCGTCAAAAACGAGCGCCGGCTTCGGCTTTACTATAAAATTTGTTTGTGTTTCCGATTTCAATATTCTTTTACCTGTCAAATTTTATTTCATTGCAATGACGCCTCGTTTTTGTTTGTAGCCAAGTCATCAATGGAAATGAAAGTCATGGGAAGACGTGTATGGCCATTATGGCCTGTGTGTCAATTGGGCTAAATAAGTTTTCTGGGATAATTTTCTGACACTTGAAAAGAGTAGTTCACCAAACTCCAATCTGAGATTTACCGAATTTCACACTTTAATTAATTAAAATTTATTGTTTAGTTTCAACATTCTAGCAAAAGAAAACGTCCAAAAATTAGCCCATAAGATAATGCTCCCGGAGCAGAATTCCATGCGTCATGTTGTAAATATCGCATTATTCGCAGTAAATTTGTTTCTGTTTGAACATGAGAGTGTGTTCGTAATGTAAGGCTAAGTTTTATTCAAATTATATAAATATATTTTTATTTATAGTTAATAGAGCAATTTAATTTTTCCAGTCAAAAAAGCGTTTTCCGGTTAAAAACATTTTTCGTTCCGGTCAAAAAAAGGTTAGACCGGAATTCAAAATTTTCTCCGGTCAAAGTAAACCGATTTCGGTCAGATATGACCGGAATCCGGTCAGAATGGCATCACTGCTAAACATAGCTTCTGAGTGTGTCTATTCTCAGGGTTGGCTAGGAAAATTTAAAAATCGGCATGGGATTTATGTATGCAATCAAAACAACAGGAGTATGCGGATCTGGCTGAACTCATCGAAATTGCCTTCCAAAAAGTTGTTGCTTTTGGATAACTACCCTGCCCACCCAGATGAGGATGATTTTAAGGCTCCTAATATTATTATGAGGCACCTTCCACCAAATTGCACATCGCTGATCCAAACAATGGATCAGGATGTAGTACGAAGTCTCAAGTGTCATTACCGCAAAGAAATTATTCGGAAACTAGTAAGCTTCAATATTACTTTATGGTGTATCTCTAGTTTCTGCAATTTTGTAACAACCGATGTTTTAAAAAAATTTTTGGCACAACAGACAACTTAGACAGACAACGATGCAAGAATATTAATTTTGAAATATCTGTTTAATGCTTAGGGACCTAAAATGTTAAAACCTCTTATTTATCAGGTTTTTTTTTCATAATTTCTACGTTTTTTCCAGCGTAAAATATATTTATTTGAAATGAATTTTTGTGATTAGATATTAATGGATTTTATGTTTTTTTTTTCGTTTTAAAAGGTAAGCAAAAAAAGACTTTGAGATTTTAAAAGACTTTTTTTTATAAATATACGAAAGAATCTATTAACCGGGATTTTCGATTATCCGTGATGTGCTCGTTTCCAGCCATTCCGGTTAACCGAGTTTTGATATATACCTAGGGTTGCCACTTTTCCCGATATTCCGGGAGTCTCCCGGTTTTTTCACTAATCTCCCGGTCTTCCGAAAATTCTATGAAACCTCCCGAATTTCCAATACATATTTCATTTTAATTTTCTTAAAAAACTAAACTACGAACAGCTAAGAAAAAGTTTTATTACGAAGAAATGTAATCAGCGCCTAATGTAACTATACAAGGGATTCGATATAACTCTTGTTGTTCATTAACTGTCATCTTGACGTTGACAGTTCCCGAATCGAAAATCGTAGCAAATAATAATCTCCAAATTTCCAATTGTATTTCTTTCGCAGCGGATAGGTAATGCTTCGGTTAATTATGGAATCAAACTATTTTCAAATCATAGACATATTTTTGAAATGAATAATTGGTAGATTGTATTACTCTTCTCCAAACATACGTTTCGCTCGATTATGGAATCAATAAATCGATCTTTAAACACCTAAGAGCCGAAAATCCAAACTTAATCAATTGTCGATTCCGAGTTTTCCAACAGCAATAAAAGAATACAAGCTCCCAAAAATGAGCTCGAGAAGTTTGGAATGGAGTACATAGCTACCTTTAAAAATACTTCGGCTTTGGCATAGTTCAACACGTTGGCTGTCACTTGGCATTTGGCTGATTGTTATTTGGCCAGTGGTTCTGTCTTATTTTCAAGACCTAGGTGAAAACAATTGTTATCCAGTTGTTTGGCACAAAACCTGAAATGTTTTTGTACTTCTTAAATCATTACGTCAATAATTAAAAAAATCGATTTTAACTTTGGAAGGTAGTATTTAACTGCAATAACTACTCATAAAGTTTTAGGTATCAGGCTTAAAGACTGACATAGAATGTAAAATTTGGAGCAAATACGCTTAAGAGAAATAGAAAATTAATGTTTTTAATGTTTGTTACAAATAACTTAATTTTTTGTTATTGTTGTTTTGAAAAAAAAAAACCTGAAATAAAACTATAAATGTGTTTTATACTATGAAGAAATAAGGTTTTTCTAATTCTCCCGATTTTTCCTCGATCTCCCGATATTTTTTCTGAAACCTCCCGATTTGTTGAGAATCATTTCTGGCAACCCGGTATTCACAATTGATATCTGATTGTTACCTCACATCAGATTTTTTTCGTTCACCACTAACTGTTAATAGTTATAGAACGATCATTGAATTTTTTCACTCCATTTACTCCATTTATGCTGTTGATACTAAAATTTGTGTTTCTGAAATTATTAGTAGGCATAAATGAGATTGAATAAAGAATAAATGAAATAAAAAATATGAAAATATTTAAGTTGACGATGGTCGAAAACGTAGCCTTTGTATTCCTAAAATAAGACCGAACATTCTTAAAAAGCATCGCGAAACAGTATTGAAGTAGGATTTTTAAGCTAATTAAAAATTATCTCAAAATAAGATTTTTGTACTTGGGATACGATTTCCGGGTTTACCATACTTTCGTCAACGAATAGGCTTGAAATAGCAATGATATTCATGTGACATTCATGCAACAAATGTGCCCTTACGGATAAGTGCAAAGTTCCTACAAGTGCACACAATATTGAAGTTCCGACGTTGTGCACTTAACCCTTCTCGACACATTATTTTCGCAAAGCTAACGTTTACACTATACACACAAAATGCTCGCAGATATGACATTGGTTTGAAATAGGTTGTGGTTTATAGCTATTCAGAATTAAAAAATGATTTGGGAGTACAGCGCCCCATACACGGTTCTAAATAGTGGTAACACTAAATTTCGTCCTAGCTTGAGTTAACCGCGTTGAGGTTTGTGACCACTAATATAAGGGTGTACAAGATTAACAAATTAAATTGCTAATAAACACTGTACAAGTGTACATACCTATGTTCCAGTCTTGTTTGTTAAATGCAATCGTTTGATCCTGCATAAAATAGACACCATCAATTCGGGCTTAACCTATGAATGCAACTCAATGAAATCGCGATACATTTGTACACATCGGTATAGGTCGAATAGAATGTATTTAAAATAAAAAAAAAATATTTTTTCTAAATACTAGAATGCACTAATATTTCAGGACTTCAACTGATAAATTTTAAACTTAAAAATTAAATAAAAAAAACCGAAACAAACTTCACAGACGATCACCGTAAAAGAACAAACTATTATTAAGACGATCAAAATGTGTTTTTTTGCAACGAGTCTGCAATATCGTTGGCGGTGTACCTTCCGATTTCGTATTCACTGTTAAATGCTCGTTTTTATTATTTAAACTAATAACGTAAACAATCGATTGTGACACCCGGGCCCTCCACATACACAATGACTGTTATATTTGCAATACTTGGACTTTTGGTCAATGAAATTAGATTTGTAAACATTGTCATACCAAAAACCCCAAGTGGGTACAATTATGTACATTGGTATTCTTGGAAAACACAATCACTGCATTGACATAAGTGTCAATTGCGTGGGCAGACTTTTGGCTTGAATTACTTAAACTTGTGTCCTATATATCAAACTAAATGGGAGACGCGATGTAAGGCTGTGCAAAAACACTGCACCAAAAGTTGGAAGGAAATTTTTTTTAAATAAATGCAATATAATAACAATAGTAACCTTGTGCACAGCAATCAGGCCTTACTTGTATTCAAATATTTTTATCACGATCGCAAAACGAGCCAAAGGGATTTTAACACATACTTTTGCCGCAACCGAAAACACGGAACTAGAACGTACTACGAAACGGAAAGAATGATGATGATTCTGAAGTGACGACAGATTTTAATAATATACCCGCCCAGCATATTGTATGCCGTAGCCGTGTACGATATGTGAAAACGATTTCTTCACTTAGTATTTGAAATTGTTAACCGCGCGCTGTCACCGCCGCCGCCTCGCGCCGCGCGCCGTTAGAAGTTTGTCAGATCATTTGTTGTCACAAAGTCTAGATACTGTAGCTGGGAAGTGCGGATATGAAATGAATATGATACTGTACTGCCACATGCACATGCATATTATGATATTGTGTATAATGTGAGGTAATATCTCAACAGTACGTGTTGTACGGGTACACAGGGTGTACACTGTACACCAGGGCTGGACAAACGGTCTATTGCGATCGATCGGGCAATTTTCAGGCGACAGCGCAAGAATTTTAATTAAAAGTTATCCTTCGTTCATTTTTATAAAAACCTGTTCTAACTTCGATATTAAATTTGTTCTTGTATAATTTCTATTTCTGAAACAAAAAATGCAATGCATTCATTTTTAAACTTGTTTTTTGAGGTGAAAAATTAAAATTTACAACCTTAAAACCAATGGTTATTTACATTATATTCGGCCCTATCATAGTATCCGTTCCGAAAGAAAAATTCTCCGATTTTGTACGAATCGGAGAATTTTGCTTCATGGTAATCGTTCCGATAAGCTGTTCGGAACATTTCTCCGACAATACGTAACGCACACCGGCAGTCTACGTTTCAGTGCGATGGGTTGCGTTTTTTGCACCTAGTTTTGACAGCCACACAGCCGATTGTCTCCGACATCTGTTCATCGCGGAAAGATTTTAGTGAACAAAATGCGTTGATGCATGATCGGAAAACGGATACTTTGAACGCAAATTTAGTATCCGACTGGATTTGCGTTGCGGAGAAAAGTACTCTCCGAACGGATACCATGATAGGGCCGATTAGGTCTATTCGCGTACACGGCTTAAATCGAACGCAAACGGTATAAACCGATCGCAACCGCATAAAGTCTATACACGTTCTAATCAAAAATGATAAGGGCCTTACTAATAATCATTTTTAACCTTTAACTTAAATATTTTGATGATCACAATAGATAATTTTATATGGAAATTTTCGCTCGTAAAAGTTGGCCTGGAAACTAAAAATTATTTGTTAGTACCTACCGCAGAAAACCAGGGGTGGAATCGGCTAAGGTGATTTGTGATAAGTGATAGTCACAATCAACAAAATCGGTCTGCGTAAGGTGATTGTCACCGGTGACAATCACATTTTTGTGATAATTTCTTGTGACAGCAGTTTAGTTGTCACTTGCATGTTGATTTAGTAGTGCTTTTTGTATATTTTGATGTGTTAAGCGAAAGTGGACGTGTTTGTACCTCTGCAATTATTTTTTGGATCTGAAAGTAAATAGGAATAAAATAAAAATAACGATGGGGGTGTTTCTTTGTCCGACTGATGCGATTAAATCGCCGAATTGAGCTAAACATACTGGAGATGGAAAATACAAATTAAAAAATGCTCGACTAATCCAACACCCCTACGGCAATTGTATTTGCCAACTAGCATATCACATTCCATCTACTCTCCAGTTAATTACAAGAAGTGACAAGAAGTTGGTAATGACGTCAGCAGTCAGCACCAATAGGTCAAAATACTCTGTGTGAGGTGACCTCGAGAACATTAAACTCTGTCCCATATTTAGGGATACTTAAATACTTTCTCCCAGAAAATGGCAAAAAGCACCTCTCACAGAAAAATATTTGGTCAAATCCGGGTGCTTTTCCACGTAGTTTGCGATTTATTGGCTTCGCAAATCGAATAGATAATATTGTTAGACATTAACATTGTTAAAATGGTTATTTGTTATTTGTATATTATGTACTTTGCATTTTCTAAAAGTGCATTATCTTCTCAAATGCTTTTACCCAAATCGAAAACAATACAAAAAAACAAGTAATGACACATGTCAGTGTCAAGTGATGCCAAGTTTTAACTAATTTTTGGTGATCACCTTACGCAGACGGAGAAATTTATTTGATCACAAGTGATTGTCACATTTGTGATAATCACAAATCACCTTAGCCGATTCCACCCCAGCAAACTAAAGGCTTCGTCAAACAGAGCGCGTTCCACCGCCGCGTTGTAGTATACTGCAATACATATCCCCTGTCACACAGAGCGCGTTTTCAACGACGCGTTGAACTCACCGCGGCGTTGAAACGCGCTCTTGTGAAAAATTACAGATAATTTCTCTGAAGCGGGGCGGTGAGAGTAATTTTTGTAGTGTGAAATGGAGAAATTAATCGACTGACTTTACGATATGGCCGGGTGATGAAATGTATAAAAACAATCTTTTAAAGGGTGAGATATGGCCCGATGTTAAACAATTTCAAAGGAATTAAATAAGAACGGTATTGTCCGACTTCTTCTCTCTTTTACACCTATTTACACACAACCTTAGGGCAGAATCTGACAAGATTGATATTATCTTTAATTTGTTCGTTCGTAGTATTAGGTAAACGGCGCAACTTTGGAGCCTTGTAAGAATTGGTTTGCCTATTGCCTCTTCCCGGGGTTTTACGTCAAATTTTAGGAGCAAAAGCTGAAAATTTTTCTGTAAGAATTCGTTTGCCGTACGAACATTGCCATTATGTACTATTGGCATTGTACTTATGAATAAAATCGAAATTTTGTACGAAAAGAATATCTGTCTTTCCCAAGTAAGTATAGGAGAAAGTTAAAAAAAATCAGAAAATTCCACTCCTTCAAAATGATGTCCTCTGCAAGACTCATAGTTCGGATTCTGAGGAATGCTTTTGGAAGTTTATGAGCGAAGATAAGTATTCAACAAATTGAAAGCGCCCTAAAAAACCCTTGACACCTGGACCAGGAACTGCGGTCTAACAGTCAATACTCAGAAAACTGAACTGGTACTTTTCACAAACAAAAGGACAATACCACAGTTTGCTATACCCTTTGTTGGCGGCACACCCCTCAGAATCTCTGATAGCGCAAAGTAGCTGGTACTTATACTAGACAAAAACTAAACTGGAAATTTAACACCAATGAAAGAATCAAACAAAAAGAAGCCACAATAGCCTTTTATTCCTGTAACTGAATCTTTGGGAAAACCTGGGGACCATCTCCCAAAATTAAGCTCTGGATGTACACGGCTATAGCACAAACCAGTAAGAAATAGACCGCCGACTTCCCGTGCACCTACCCGATTCTCACCGGAAGAAATTACCCTGTCTGTGAATACGTGTAAATGTCAAAATTAATGGCGCCAATGATTTTCCATGCTATACCATGGGCCTAGGATTTTTCATGTATGTGTGCGTTAATGGCGCTCCTTTGATTTTGCACAGCACCAATTCATGACAAATGTTGGGCCCGCCGGCAGCTTGTAGGCAAAGTCTGTTATGTGGGAGGAGTCCTCGGTCTATTCTTACTGGTTTGTGGGCTAAAGTAAGACCTATACTGACCATGGCATGGCCGGCAACCAATAAAGTCACTTACCTAAAAGGTGTGGTCAGGTGTCTTCTCTGAATCGCTGAGTACCTATATCAAAATCGATACGCCTCCCCGACAATAGCAGCGTCTTCCAAGCAGAGGTCCTGGCAGTGACAACAGCAATATCACCTGAAGGTACTACCTTCTTTATCGACAGCCAGGCAGCAATAAAAGCCATAACTGAACCAGGAGTAAAATCGAAGCTTGTGAAGTGCTGTCACGAAGAACTCAAGGCTCTTGGTATACAGCACAAGGTATCGCTCTGCTGGGTTCCGGGACATGTAGGCATTCCAGGCAATGAGAAAGCAGACGAATTAGCAAGACAAGGTTCGACAGCTGTTTCAGAACAAGCTGATCCCTCTGTGGACATCCCGCCTTGCACACTCAAGCATGAAGCAGCACAAGAATGCTATAGCCGTCCTTCAACGAAGCCAAAACCGAGAAGATAATGCAGAAGAAGAAGAAAATCCCTGTCCACCCTCGTAGGTATCATAACGGGGCACAACAATCTGCGCTACCATATGAAGAACTCTGTAGGGGCTGCGGTGATGAGGGAGCTCTTGAGGATACAACACACCAGGGAGTCACTTCTTCAACAATCTAGACGAGCTTTCCAGCACATCAATAGGCAAGATAATGAACTTCGTCAAATCAACGAGATGGTTTGTAAGTAGCTAATTTGAATACAGGGTTATAATGGGTAGGGACAACATCTTTCCCCTATGAGCATCATAAATTCACAATGGGTCAGTATTGACCTGAGTGTGGCACGGAGAAATTCCCGCCAACCCACAAACCTAACCTAACCCTAAGTTAGGTAACTGAATATCGAGAATAAGAGAACTTGGATGCCTTTTCAAGATTTACAAATTTAGTGGACGATTAGCAATGTCGTGCTGCAACTTCTAAAAACTGCTGAAATTCTTAAGTTTTTAGGATAGGTACAGTAGTAATGAAATATTTTTTATTTGTTTTAAAGTTTTTTTTATTTTTGTTAATTTTTTTAATTTTGAATAGAAAACACCAACTAAAAATGTTTTTCTAAAAAAAAAATAAAAAATTGGAATGCCCAGTGGACCGCGAAGTTTTGTAAAAGGTTAGCAGTAGTGCGTCACCTGAAAAAGTTTGCCCACCCATGGTGTACACAGGGACTATCGTGAGACTATCCATCTTAATCTGTATACCACATTATACTGAGTAATAGCTGAAAGTAAACAATCTCTCGAGTGATATGTATACATACGCTACGTACATAATATTTTAATATATCCTCCATTGCTTAGCATTGACATAAACTTTGTCTGTTTGTTGTTCAACTTAGGTACCTATATTGATTTATTTATTTAATAAATCTAATTTCGAGTTTTAGCAATGAGTCTTGTGTATTCTGGTCAGAGGTCCGGTTAGTAGTTTAGCTTGCTGTTTCGCATGTGTGTTTATTAAGGCACATGATGATGTGGGTACACTACTGGGCTAAGCAATACCCCAAACGACCGCCAGCCAAACAGTATATAAAGAGAAGCATTTGAAGCTACCCCCGAGAACACTTGTGGTCTTTCAAATTATGGCCAATGTAATTTTTCATGTAATTCTTTGCTGGTTGTTCCAGTTTCAGGGCATCAATTGAAGGCACGACCCGCAGACAGACTATATTGGTATTTTGTAAATTCGTCTGTAGAAAGTGAAAATGACCCTCATTTAAATGGGGGTGTATTATTTGATTATATGTATTGAGCGATAGATCGTTGGGTGCTTCAGTTGGTGCAGGGAAACAAGTCCCCGGATATAAATAAAGTTTTGTGAAGTGGACCTAGTTCCCATGGAAGGTGGATGAATTAAATATGCATTAAATGTCAAAAGTATAGATCGACACCACGTGCATGTTCGTTGTTGCCCCATAATTACTTGTATTGTGGTGCTAATATCAACCATTCTAAGGATTTGATGAAGCTCATTATCTTGTCTGTTGAATTGGTGGAATGCTCGTATATATGTCTTGGAAGAAGTACCACTTTGTTTCTGGTGTGTTTGAGATAAGAATTTCTCAATATAACGACTGAGGTTGCTGGGATCTCATGGAGCGCACGAGTTCGACGAGTCCTTGAGTCCACCTACAAAAACAACGAACTTCAGGAAGACCCCATCCCTGATGGCGTGCAAAATTAGACGGCGACCTCAACAAACCTGGTGAGGTAGCTGGACGCAGTTAGTTAGGGACCGAGCCTGCTGGAGGGGCTAATGTCGAAAAAGGTTTGCGACAAGACCATGCGCTATCGTGTAGCTTTTTTAACATCATCCTTGAAGCAATTGTACGAAACTTACAAGCCAAAATCAGAGGTACAATTGTTCAGAAATCTGTTCAACTGCTTTTTTTTTTTTTTATAATTCACTAGTGCTCAAGGGGTTTTTGTTCCCTTATAATGCTAATGCACAGCACGAGTGGAAGGGTTAATAGGGAGGATAGGGAAGCTTGCATAAGCTGACGATATTGACATTATCTTAAGATCGCAGCGAGCTGTCAGTGGCTAATTTGCAAGTATTGAAATGGTGGCGGCAAAGATGGGTCTGCCTGGAAATGAGGAAATGCTGTCAACGAGAAAGGAGTCTCAGCATCGACGACTCGGACAAAATGTTACGATGGACAGATACAGCTTCAAAGTAGTTAAAGACTTTGCCTACTTTCTATACTAGACTTTCTTCATTTCATCTCCGCGAAGAATCAATTTTGCCAATCGCTGTTCCTTCGGGCTAAGAAGGAATCGCTAAGAAGTAAAGCCATCTCTCATAGAACCAGGGAGATGTTATATAAGACCCTAATCATCTCAGTCCTGCTGTAAATCGGATGAAAACCTCCTGGCATGTTTTGAGAGAAAGATTCTTCGGAGTCCATACCATTGGGCAGGCGTCCTCCAGGATGAGATATGGTTAGATCAAGTCCATAATCTCTCTTCTACCCGTATGGGGTTCGCCCTTGATGATTTAGAGCCGATGACGGAGGATCGAGAAATATGGAGGGTCCACTTGAGCGACCTATACCCGCGACCCACTTAATGGAAAAGCGGGCGATTGAAAATGAATGAATGAATGAATTCTTCGGACGATATTCGGTCCAGTTTGTGTCGACGGAGTTTGGGAGGTGAAGATTCAACGACGGGACTTATACAGCGATGTTGATCTGGACAAAATCGCTGAAGATACAATGGCTTAGATGGCTGGGGCACGTGGAGCGCATTAACAGCAACGCACCAGCCCGACGAATCTTTGAGTCCACCCCTGAGGGACAAAGTAGTAGAGGCAGACCTAACCCTAGGTGACGCGCACAATTGGAGGGCGAGCTCAGCCAAATTGGTGTGCACAACTGGAGGCAGCTAGCTAGGGACCGAGCTGGCTGGATGGTCTTGTTGCGCCCCCAAAAGTAGGTAAAAAGTTATCAGCTGTTAGGCAAAAAGAGCCATTCAATCTAAACGGATGAAAGCCAAGATTTTTCTACAACTGACCAATACAAAGTGAGGATAGCGATATCTAAACTAAAGTCCAATAATGCAGCTAGACCGGATTGTCTGCCAGTCGAACTACATATATTTAAGGCGCCGGCCAACGGTCGCGTTACACGATGTGTGACAATGCGATGGGTTAAAATAGTAATCAAAATTTAATCCAATTTAAAAACACGTCTTTATTGTACGAAGGTTTATTTTAAAAGAGACCGAATTAATTGGCAAGCCCACGATTACCAAAATCCGAAAAAGAAAAGAGGCCAAAATGGCATCGACTTCTTCCGTGGACAAGCGCCATCTATGGTTAAATTTGTCTCACTGAGGGGTAGATTACATTAAAGTTAAATTGTAGTATTTTGGTGTTAACAGTAGGCGTATTTTTTGGGAATCTATAGCTAGCTCACTTTTACTTTTGCATGCAAAACCAAAAGTGGGTATAAAAGTGGCTATAATTAACGCAGTAATAAAGTGGAGATAGGAAAGTTGGAAAATTTCATGCATAGATGGCGGTGTTGTAAATAAGGAGGAATTATTTTTTTTTTTCCTGAACGTTGAGAGCCTTGTTATTTGTAATTAATATGGGTTGTGTTCTTGTCTGTGATTGTTGTCTGAATTGGTAAATATTTTGCAATTCTCCTATTGGTTATAAAGCATTTATTTTGAATACGAGGGAAAATGCTACATAAATTTTGTTGAAAAATGGATTACTGCAATTTTTTGTATTCAAGGTAACAAAATGCAACGTGAACATTTATTGAATGTAATAGACGCGATTCCTTTGTAAATATTTTAAAGATAATCACCCCTGTGCAGAATTCCGGCCGACATTTTATTCGTGCGGATTTCGGATTTTCTGTTTGATCAGTTCCCTTAATATTTAGTTTTTTACTAATGCTGACTTGATTTGTTTGAATTAAGAAATATGAAATTAGAAAACAGAAGTCAATGCGACTTAAGGTCTTTAAAATGAATATTTGGTAGGTACACCGAAAATTCGAAATCCGCATTCAATTTCACTCGGAATTGAGCACAGGGGTGAATGTATGCACATCATTTTACCGCATTTTCCCGTAAACAAGGCGTATTCAATTTTGATGCTCATATTGGATCAAAAAAAAAAAAAAGCAAATTTTCAAGCAATTTTTGTTTTGTTTTATTCCACCTTCAAACAAGACATTTTTTAAAAAGTACAAGTAGGTAATTTAATTTAATTTTATATTTATTTTAAAATATATAAATCTTCGTCTAGAACCGGATATATGTCTTGGCCAGCAATAAAACATCTGCACCATCACCATTAGGGGTCGTAAACTAATGAAGGATTATGGTTACTGGCTACATGTGGGGTAAAACCCAGTGAAAGACAATACCAGTGCCATGAAATAAAATCTTATCCAAAAACGTCCAAAACGTAATTTTGGACTTTCTTGGACTTTTGAAATTGTAATAAAATCCAAAATGAGTTTTGGACTTTATTTCGTTTTTGAAAATGCAATAAAGCCATTGGATATTATTGCACTCAGTTATTTAAAAGAAAGATGACCGGGGGGGGTTGCAGGGGGGCAGCATGCCCCCCCATACATATTCTACTGTTTGTCCATTGTGGATTTTATTTCCACTTTGATTTGGACTTTATTGCACTTTTGAAAATGAAATAAAGTCAAAAAATCGTTTTGGACTTTATTGCAATTTCAGAAGTGCAATAAAGTCCAAAAGTACGTTTTGGACCTTACTGCATAAGACTTTATTTCATGGCACCGACAATACCTACTATCAGCATGCATTTGCATGTATTCCTGAACTCTACCAGCAGTATGAATCTGGCTGGAATTTCGAAATACAGTTCATTCAGTAGTTAACGAACGCTTGCAGTTGATAAAATTTAAGAACGATTTTCAGTTTCTCCAATAAGTATCAATTTTTGGAACATACCCTTTACCAACTACTGTCAAGAAGCAAAAAAAACATGGCGAAAAGGTAAACAAAATATAATCAAAACAATTTTGATGATTTCACGTAATGTTTTTATACTTTTTAGAATCAAAACGTTGGACAAGAGAAGAAACATTGGCTTTCTTACACTTTTATAGTCCAAGGAAAGAAGAATTTTCGGCAATAGTGTCCATGAATGTTTATTTTGGTGTTATTTTCATTCTCGAAAGAAGAATCACTTATTTCTTGTGCACCTAACTCATCATCTTCATCGCTTAATGATTCCACTTATTGCAATAAGATTATTTAAAGCTTACAAACAATTCATTTTATGGTTTCTTACCTCTTTTATTTCATTATCCACTTTAGTTAAATTCGTCTACCCTTATTCAAATTATTTTGATATCTAATATGTCAAGTTAGAAACACGCGTACCAACTTCCAAATAAAATTAAAGTGAGCTAAGAGTGAGTTGACGGATGTTTTTTGAGACTCGAGAAGTGAGTATAGTAAAAAGTCTCAAAAAAATGCATGTCTCCAGGAAGCAAAAGCTCCAAAGTTCGTTTATAGAATAGTGATTTATAATTCCAGTTGTCAAAGTGTACTGTTAGCTGTTGTCCCATTTCGTGACCCTGTTCACAAGAGTTTAAATTATAAAACACCATGTGGCTAAAATATGTTCGTTGCGCACATAAAGATGACAAAATTTCTTGCAAACACTAGCTTTAAGAGATATACGCGTTATGCTATATGCACACATCTAATTGAATATTATTATCGAAGCTAATGATCTTGTACGTTGTACCTACCTATATTGTAGATGAACGTGTATTCAATTTCAAGAGAAAAAGAAAAAAAAAAACTGCATGATTAATATAGCAAATATTGACTCTTACCAAGGCTTTAGTTTTGCCATTGCCTGCTGCTGCTATACTAATGTGGATGCTAACTGCGTAGCCAGCAATTACGGCACCAGAAACAGTAGGAAGAGCTCTGCAAATTAAATTCGCAAAAAAATAAAACTAAAATTTACGCAAGACGACCATCATAATACACGTGTTTAGATTTTCGTGTCGGAAATTTGAATTAAATAGTAAAACTTGGCGTTGCTTTTGCTGGCATGCTAACCATGTCGAACGTTAATTTCGTAAATTTTATCGCTGAAGATGTTCCAAACGCAACGTTATGACCAGTTTTCACGTTTTAACCAATTTATATACTGACGTTGACCAATCTATCACTAATGTGATTGTCAACTTACTTAGTGAAAGAAACATTAACGCGAAATTAGGTGACAGGGTCCTTAGAGTAACCGCTTTGAGAGGCACTCCACAAGGAGGGGTCATCTCGCCCTTACGCTGGGTACTTGTCGTTAATGAGATACTAATGAAATTCAACAACATGGGAGTCACGGTAACTGCAAATGCAAACGATGTATTTCATCCTCTTTGGAGGGTTTGGCTGGGATCCAAGCGCAAGTTCTTGGTCGGCTTGGGATATCCTCCTTCGCAACATCCTCGAGTTTTGCACCTGGCCATACCTCCCCAAGTTTGCCTTTTTTTATAGAGATCGCAAGATCTTTGGTCGCTGCACGCTATAAGCTTAACGTGACCTTGGTGCGAACCACCATCGCGACAGTTTGGAGCTGGGCCTGGATTTTCTTTCATCGTTTCCAGGAAAACAGCCGAGAGTTTTGCCGGAATCATCTATCCGGAGTAATGGACATTGCTTCTGTCGATAACATACCCTAGGCCACAAGCCAAATAGAACTAGACCGCCGAATGAATTCCCCTGTCTGTGAATACGTGTGAAATGTCAAAATCAATGGCGGCTGTGATTTTCCATGCTATACCACGGGCCTAGGATTTTTCAAGTATGCGTTAATGGCGCTCCTTTGATTTTGTACAGCACCTGTAAAATCCTGGGCCCGCCGGCAGCTCGTAGGCAAAGTCCGTTATGTGGGAGGAGTCGACGGTCTAGTTCTATGTGGTCTGTGCCCTAGGCCTAGCTTCTCATATAGCCATTTGTTCGAGCGAGTTTTCCTTTTTTCTAGCTAACTGTATGAATAAAGACAAACATGGAATAAAGACTCAAAATGTAACTAACTAAAGGTAGTTCCTTATAACACAGACTTACACGTATTTTAAGCCCCATTTAGATGATCAGTTATTAGTTCAGTTGTCAGTTTAGTTAAAAATGGCAGTGCATTTAGACGTCAGTCCGGTATTCAGTTGAGCTTTCAAGTTAGCCAAAGTAGGAGCCGAAGGTTAGAAGATATAGCTACTAAAACTGACGACTTAACTGAAAACTTGTGTGAATTCCATCAGTTCAGTCGCAATTTCAGTTTCAGTTAAAGTTTAACTGATAGCTCAACTTAAACTGAAACGATCGTCTAAATTGGGGCCTAGAAATATGTTGCTGATTAGGTAAATGACTAGGTGCGATTATGGGGATGTTAACACCATTCTTTCTGGGAGTGCTCAAGTCCCCCGCTATCGCAAAAAAAAAAAAACACTTCCAATATGCCAGAACTCTTTTCTTGCAGATCTGTTACCACGGTCTAACTTGTCCCTTAGACAATAGTGGCGTGCATTGAAAAGCATTATTGCTTATAAGAAAAAAAAAACTTGTCGCCGAACTTCTTTCATTCATCCGCTTGTCCATTAAGTATAGGTCAGGGGTGTAGGTTGCTCAAGTGGACCCTCCATAGCACTGGATTCTCTTTTGGCTGATTGAAGTCTTCAGCTGTTTTTAAGTATTCTTCAGACTGTCGCGTCCAAAAACTATGCAGTTAAATGTCATTTGAAAAGCTTTCGTTTGTCTATATGTATCTATATCACTAATTGTGTCAGATAGACTAATTGGCTGATGGCTGATGTTACAAACTTGTCTTAGATCAAGGCCAATTTGATCGTCTAGCAGATAATTCAGAGGATAATGTACACTCACATAGACCCTCTAGTTTGTTTGTACACAATCATCATAAACTTGCTAATTTATTCAAGGTTAGATACAATCCATTATTATACAACTTCGCATGTTAATGTGTGTGTATTAAATTAAATCTGAGAGGTACTTGTGAGTTTTCACAACTTTCATTCGTGCGCACTCGTTTATACTTAGAATCTAAGATCATGTACTCACGTACGAGCCTTAACCCAAGAGGAAACTTCAGAGCACAGACGACAAAAACTAAATTAATCGAACGAGCAGAAAATCCGCGAACGGCCTCAAGATGCTCTCTGACTGAATTTGCTTTTTATATCTTGAGAAGTTATAAAAGCCATTAAAGTTCTCTCGTCTAGATGGGTATATA
Source organism: Cheilosia soror (assembly GCA_949372485.1). NCBI lineage: Eukaryota > Metazoa > Arthropoda > Insecta > Diptera > Syrphidae > Cheilosia > Cheilosia soror. Next base: position 3,700,891 of record OX443565.1, on the reverse strand, counting down.
ACTAATTTTGTTTGTTTCAAGTCATTAGTCTTTGCCCCAGAGTACCTACTTGGTAAAGTGTTTGAGGGTAAATATTGATTTTTTTTATTTCATTACTTTAAATTGCATGATTGCTGCCAAGGAATGATGTATGAGTTGTAATAAAAAGTTATAAATGGAAATGGCAATATTTTTCGCCAGATTTGTTGAGGCCTATCGCTATTTGTGTAAATTTGCAATTCATTTGTCGAAAATCTACTCATTTTTATTGATTTTTCTCGTCGTCACTTGCTATGGCTGCAAATTTATGGACTATAATCAAGGCCGGTTTAGGAGGTATTTAATTCTCAATTTATTTCGATGACAGTGTAACCCTATTTGTTTCTTTTTAAATCATAAGTTATTTTGACACTGACAGCTGATTTCCGTTCGAAATCTTGACGGGAAGTCAGTATCATTGGGAAATATTGAAAAGTTATGTCGTTTTCGGTTGGTCGTCTAGAACCGTCCGAAAAAAACTCTCCACGTTTCGCGATTTTGAAATCAAATCCAGAAGCAAATTTCTCTTCTTTTCAGTAGAAAAACTGTCAATTGAGTGCCAATCGAACGCTTTCAGAAGCGTTTCCGGACGGTTCTGGACAACCAACCGAAAACGACATTATTTCTAAAGTGAGTGCTGTGTAGCCTAAACAGTGCGTTTTTTAAAAATAAGTTTTGGCCGAAATAAAGCACCCACCGTGAAGCACTGTACGCAAGTTTGTGCAAAAAGTTCGTGAGACTGGTATGCTAGTGGACAACACTTATGGTCATGGTGACAATTTGGTGCGGATTGTGGAGTGGTGGCATCATTGGACAATTTTTCTTCGAAAATGAGGCTGGGAAATGCGTTTCGGTCAACGGTCGGCGATATACAGAGCCATGCTAACCGACTTATTTTTACTGAAATTGAAGACATGGATTTGGACGACACTTCTGGTTCATGCATGATGGCGCGCCATGCCCATGCCTCAATCGATATTTTGCGCACCAGATTCCCAAATCGAGTTATCAGTCGTCTTGGCGATGTCAATTGGCCGCCTCGGAGCTGCGATTTGACCCCTTTGGACTTTTTTTTTGTGGTGAACAGTGAACGACCGATGTTTTTCCAACAATCCAGAAACGATTCAAGCACTTACGGCCAATATCATCTAAGTAATCCATGAGCTACAGCCCGAAACCATCAACAAGGTCTTGGAAAATAGGAGTGGCAGAATGCGCTACTGCGAAGCCAGCCGAGGCAGCCACTTGAACGACGTTGTGTTGTGGGAAGGTTTGCTCTTACTAATAAAGCCATAATGGAGAAAATTCAATTCTCTTCATTTTATTGCATTTTTAAAAAGAAACTTGTATTTGGCCCACCTGGTATATTTTTAAGAGCTTGAAATTGACACTCAAGTCAGTTTTTGGGCCTGCATCTGTACAAAATCCAACTAACCTAGGAACTGGATACGGGAGGCAAAACGACCTTAGGCAACGCCATGTGACAGTTGAATGCCGACCACGATTTCCGCTAAAAAATTAAAGAATTGATTGAGAAAATAGTTTCCTAAGTGGGCCTTTCTTAGATTGGCCAGGAGGGCAGGGCAACTGCAAAGAAAGTGAGTGACGGACTCGTCCTCCTCTTCATCTCTGCAGCTGTCATTATATGGCAGACCAAGCCATTGCGCGTGCCCGGAGATGACATTAACGGACTTTCGAGATGCTGGATCTTTTAAGTCGAAGAAGCTCCTTGGATCGCTTTGTGTCCAGAGCTGGCCAGGTGAGCCCAGCAGTATCGCAGTGTCCTATATGCTCTGCTTGCTGCGTCCACGTGAATTATTTGTTTAGCGTAGGAAAGTGGTGCAGACTTATAATATCCACGCCAGAGGATCCTCGCCCTGCTACTTTATCTGCTGCACAGTGTTCCCTGGGATGTCACAGTGACCAGAAACCCAGCAAATGGTGAGGTTGTACTGTCCAGCTATCTTAATATCGTCGTAAAATGTTCCATAGGTAAAATATTTTCGAACAATTTGGGCAACACTTTTCCATTTAAGTAAAAGTCTGGATAGTAAGTTAGAGTAGGTTAGAGTAGATCCGAGAAATATCGACCAGGATAATATCTATTCCACTTTAACGCATTGAACTGCTCCTTCCTTGATTCTAACCTCATAAAAGGTATTGTTTCTGACACAAAGTAGTCTGAGCACTTGTTTTGGTTTCGTTCTCATGTGCATCTTTTTCATATAAAGAGTCACCACTGTCCGCCATGACACATGCCCGCGAATACAATTCCTATAAGTTTATTGACAGGGATCACAATTTTCGCCATGACAGATGCGCAATTCATTTTATTCTTTATACGTGTACTGTGGTCTGAAATCCGCAAAATTAAGGAGAATATTAGTTCTTTGCGTATACAAGCTGCAATTTTGTTCTTCGAACATTATTACGTGCTCTGAAATTACCAAAGAGCTACTTACATTTACCACTAGATGTCAAAACCCGCTTATTGCCCACTTACACCTTTGCAACTAATTGACTCGCTCTGTTATACTCAGCCTACAGTGAACTCCAAAGGCCAATATGAATCTCATAAGAGCGCGCACTACCAACTTATTTGTTGTAGGCTTAAACTATATCAAAAATATTGTCATAAAAAGTTAAAAACATTTCCAAAAAAAAAGAGGTCCAAAAGTTATTCAACGAGTTTTATATTTTACAACTTTAACTCTTCAAAAAAAATATAATTTAATAGTTGCTTTGACAGTTTTGACAGAAAAATGTTGACAGTATGTAGATATGTCAAAATAAAGAATTCTCCCATTATAATTATTAATTATGCTAATAAATAAAAATGCAATTAGTAACTGTACTCACCTACTCATAGACTGTTTGACAAACGATCACACACTGTTACTGATTATCGCTTAGTTATTAAGCAACATATCGATAAATTTGTTTAGCGCAAGATGACACACAATAAGTCTGATTTAGCTCCTCATTTGTTGAATCCGATTAGTATTGATTAGAAATTTCACACTTACTTTAAATCTATTAACACAGATGGCATCCTTTAATATTATCTATAAATTTATTAACGCAAATTAGGTTTTTATTGAATGTTTTGGTTATTGGCACCGTTGACTAGAAGATACAGGTTTGAGCTGTAAAGAAAAAAAAAATTAAATCGTTATTGAGATTACATATAACCATTTAACTTAAATATTTAATGAAGTTGATATAGTCGATGCGATTTATTAATAGAATAAAAAAACGAACAGATAGACAGATGGATTACATTCTTTATTAAAACTTGTGTTTACAATTTTAAATTTCAACGTTTTCGTCTGTCATAAATTGACATACAACATTCTGTTAAGAAAATTTATAGTTTTTGTTAGTAAAGCTAAGTAAACAGAATTGTTAGATTCTTACAATATTTTCAGATCTGTCAGTAAAAAATATGTTCCAATCCAATGTCTGAACTTACAATTTAATCAGACAATTGCCCCTATTATGTAAGACAACTACAACTTGTATTCAAAATTCGGTATTGTCCGTATTGTTATACACAACCTTGATAGAAAAGTTGTCTGTCAAAACACAACAACTAAGTTGAGTTGTGTTACATAATACGGGCAAATATTGTCAGAAAGATCATTGTGAGGTTATTGACAACCGTTTGAACACACAATGTGTATTATTGTCAGACAATTCGTACATTGTCAGACTTATGTCCAGAACCGTCCGGAAGAGCTCTCCGCGATTCTGTATTCAAATCCAGAAGCAAATTTCTTTTCTTTTCAGGTGAAGAACTGTCAGTTGAGTGCCAATCGAATGCTTTCAGAAGCGTTCGGATTGCTTCCGGACGGTTCTGGATGACCAATCGAAAACGACATTAGAAATTGTCAGATGTCGTTGTTTATGGAAGCTGACAGTGAAAATTGCTTGCAATTTCTCCATTGTCAGACAATAATAACCAGTGGCTTAGACACGTATTCGAAGTTTGCTTTTACACCATGGAAAATAATTCAGAAAATATTGTTACGAACAAGTGTGGAAAATGGAATTGGAAAAGGCGCCAACATTAAAAAATGTATGGTACAGGAAGAAAGTACAGAGTGAATGCGGGTGAATTCAATTTCAATTTCGATCAAAATCGTGGGAATTTCAGGAATTTGACAAAAAAAATATTAAAACCAAATTTTTGTGAACTTTTATTAAACTTATTCCAATCCACAATTTATCAGCACAAATAAAAAGAGCCCATGCAGTTAGACAATGCTAATCTGATGCTCGCTGGACTTTTTGCAGCTAGTTGGATGCTCCCAGAATGCGCTTTTTCTGCACCTGTACTCGAGTGCGTCGAATTTATCATGGGTCCAATCCATTTTTGCACTCGCACAATCGCAAGAGTACTTAATGATCTCAGCATAAATAAATTTGCTGGTCTAGACACTATCTCCCCCATTGTTTTGAAGAGGTCTTCTTTCACGCTGACAAAACTACTGCGTAAGCTTTTCCATCTATCCTATTCTTCTGGAGTCTTTCCGAGTAAGTGGAAAACAGCATTTGTCCAGCCCGTCTCTAAAAAAAAGGCGAATCTTCTTCTCCCACCAATTACCGACCCATAGCACTTACATACGTCCATTCTTTTTAAGGTAATTTTTAATCCAATCCAAAGCTGATAAATCGTCAGCTTATGAAATATCTTGAACTTCGGAAACTTGGTCCACTGGTGATTTGATGATTTATCTCACCGAGAAGTGGAACCAATCGCTCCATCGAAGATTGTTGCGCTTGATATTTCAAAGGCATTCGACAGAGTTTGACACGAAGCTCTTTTGTCGAAAATCCGTGGATTAGAAACAACCTTTCTGGCCGTTCAATTCAAGTTGTTTTGGATGGTTTCAAGTCGGAAACTCACCATATAAATGCGGGTGTTCCCCAAGGCTCTGTTCTGTCTCCGACTCTCTTTCTCATATTTATCAATGATCTCTCGTCTGCAACTTCTAATTCAATCCACTCCTTCGTTGATGACAGCACTCTTAGCTTCTCATATTCTTTCCACGACTCACGTCCCTGCAACGTATCTAAATCTCATGAAGTTCCGACCTTGACAGCATTTTAAAATGAGGTTCAGCCAATAGAGTGGAATTTAATGCTTCAAGAACACAATGCTGTCTGCTGTCTCTAAAGCTATACCCGAATTTACAGCCATTATCTGCACTTTCATGATCGAAACCGAAAGGCTTTCCATTCTCTGTATGTGCATTCATGACAACCTTCGTTGGAAAAACCATGTAGACGTAGTCGCCAAGAATGCTGCGAAATGTAAGAAATGCACGAAAAATATTTTACCACTTCTGATCTGGCTACAAAATATAAGGCGTTTATTCGCCCAAACTTGAGTACAATTCCCATATCTGGTCAGGTGCGCCCAAAACCATATTTCACTTATTAAATAGGATCCTAAGTCGTGCGTTGAAACTAATCGGAGATACGAATATCGCGAATTCTATTTATTCACTTAAAGATCGCAGAAATGTTACGTGTCTCTTGCTGTTTTATCGCTTTTTTAACAAACAGTGCTCAAAAGAAATTGCCAGCTGCATTCCACCCCTTCAACCAATGTGCATCGGTATCTCCTATCATATCCATCCTCATTTCCTTAACGTGCGCGCTGTGTAGTTCACCCTACATTAGAAGAATAGTCATAATCTCTTTGGCGTGTATTGGCATCATTTTCTGGGCAACATTTTTAGTCCATAACATATATATGTCGGGTTGGGGTCGAAATTCTGGCGAGGTCGAAATATAATTCACTAGTGCTCAAGGGGTTTTTGTTTCCTTAAAATGCTAATGCACAGCACGAGTGGAAGGGTTAATAGGGAGGAGGAGGGAGAAATTCTGCAAATAATAAAAAAAAAAAGTTTAAAAAGCGCGATTTTCCAAACCTTCTTTTTATTATTTATGTTAAACATTCTACCTACCTACTCACTTGTTATAGAAGAAGAGGTAAAAGGAGTTTTTTTATTGGTTTTAAGTTTGCTCTCTTGGTTTAGACAAAATATTCTGTTAGTACCTATACCCATGTGAGTGAACGTGTGCTTCTAGAGTGAAAATGAATATGTATGTAATTAAATCCATTAAAGGAATAAATAAGTCGTGCGTGGATGGATATATGTATTATTGTATTAACAGCGGATTGTTGCACTATTTTGCATGCTGGAAGACAGGAAGTTTTTGCTAGTTGTGTTGGGTTTCCTGGTACCCGCCTGTTTACCATCTTTATATGAAATATATTGCAATTTCCTGACAAAGTTGAAAAATATTTGTTTTCTTTAAATTCGTAAATTGGAAAAAAACAGAATTAGCAGAATTTATTTGCTTAAAATATTGCCTGGCAGAATTTTAAAAAGCAGAATTTTGTAAGACAGAACAGAAAAAAACAGAATTTTGAAAAGCTGCATTTTTGTGTTAAAAGTCAGAATTTTGACCCGCTCCGATATATGTCAATGGTAAATATTATCGTTACCGCAACCTAAAAAAGAAAATATAGAAAAATAAAGTAAGACATATTTTATTTTATTTGCAAGGATATAGAAAACAGCAGCATCTGATATTTTACGAAATAGTGTAGATATGACTTCTAGCTGATTTAGCTCAGTTTGCTGATACGGTACATAAAGATTTAAGTTCCACATAAACTCTTATGTGACAGTTTATGCCTTACAAAAAGGAGCCCATAAGAATTTAAGTAGAACTTAGATCGTTATAAGTCAGTCGTATCAGCAAATGGCCCTTAATGATAACCAACAAAAGGCCCTATGTGCAAAATCTCTCATTCATTTTCATTGGCCTGCTTATCCATTAGGTGTTGCTCAAATGTACCCTCCATTACCCTTGATTTTCCGCCATAGACTATAAGTCATTAAAGGCAATCTATATGGCGTTAGGTCTTATCGCCCAAAACCATAACGCATAAATTGAAAAATGTCATAACACCCAAAAATCACCACATCGCCCAAAATTGGCGTCGCAAAAGCCCAAATAGAATGACATATCGCCCAAATCTGACAGTAAACCCAAGCATCAGGGGAGTTAATAATAAATAAATAAATAGGTGGCGCAACAGGCGGGTGACACCCAAGGCCTAGCTTCTCGCAACCATTCGTTTTGTGTGAGTTTCTATTTTTGGGACGAATGGAAGGGACCTACAATTTTTATGCCGAGTCCGAACGGCTGAATTGAGAAGCTTTTTCATGACAGTCATACTCTCGGATGTTTGTCAGACGTTCGCGAGAGGTGGCGCAGTAGAAAAAAACTTTAAGATGTAATTTTGGTTTTTCCGGGGATCGAACCTGGGATCCCTCGCACAGTAGTCCAGCACACTAACCACTGCGCTACTGCGCCCACAGTTGCATATGTATTAAACTGCAAATTCTTTTTGGCCTTTATTTACATTCTGTTGTTTGTTTTTGGGCGTTATGCATTTTTTGGGCGTTAGCAAAAATAATGACATTACGCCCAAAATCAATGTCACATCACCCAAATTTTACAACAACAAATTGCCTAGCAATGTTTTGGGCGTTATGACATTTCTCAACTTTGGTAGGTATTTATGGTTTTGGGCGATAATACCTAACGCCAATCTATATAGAAGTAGAGCAGAGATTTTGGACATGATCTAACCATCTGATCATGGGTCTACCTAGAACAAACCACCCGAAGCATGGAACATGACAACTTAGCTTCGACACCAAGATCAGTCCTCCTAATAACAGAATGACCAAGCTGTCTGACCAATACTCGATTGCTCCGTTAATCACTTTTGAATAACACCCCGAAATAATGAAACTTGTCCACCTGTTTCAATGCGACTCCACTTGTGCAATATCCGAATATATAAAATTAATAAATTATATTTAAATATCAATTAAAAATGCATTTTACAAATAAATTAATTCAATAAATAAAGAAAATTCATAAATTTCGATCAGGTCAGTCAGTCATTGTGCATTTGTAATTCACACCACAGAGGAAACTTCACACGTAAAATAAAATTTATCGCTTTCTCAATATGATCTCGATCTGTATCTACTAGTATTCATGCAAATTTTTGTTGACTAGTTCCGACATTCGGGTTCTTCTTGTAGCTCTGTAACAAATGAAAGGAAATGTAAATAAATGTTATGTAAATGCAAACTAGGTTATGTCACCTTAATGGGTCTGTTCGTCTGTTTTGGAAAGTTCAATGTTATTCCAGAAATGTTTTATATTCTCATGTAATAACTTGAATATATTTTTAATGACATCGTTTTGTTTTTGTCTCGATAGCAATCCCTCTTGGTTAGGACCGCGGCTGTGATGGTGGAAATGAAAAAACTGCCGCAGACAGTCGAACATTGTGCGAGTAAACTGGATTCGAGTAAATATCAGATACTTTTGGTGAGACTACATTTATGGTTTACTTGAACCACATAATTGGTAACTCGAACAAGCCCGCAGACATGAAAAATCTACTCGAACATCCTCCGCGTACCAAAGCTTACTCATCATCCAAGTTTTCGAAGGAAGTATGTGAGCCTGAGGAATCACTCTGGGTGATCACAGAATCCGTCGTATTCGGAATTTTGCTACGAACCCCGAAAGAACTATAACAGAATCCGTCGTAGTGGACATTTTTGCTACGAATTTAATCCGTCGTAGTGGAAATGGAAAATTAAATTCGTAGCGAAAATTTCCACTACAACGGGTTCTGTGATAGTTCTTTCGGGGTTCCGAATACGACGGATTCTGTGATCACCCAGGCTGTCTCGCATATTATAAATAATTGACCGACCCATTTTAAAAATTTGTGACTTTTCACGATCGCGTAAGCGAACAGCAAAAGCTAGTACAGAAGTCCGGTGGCAACACTGTTAGGAAGCCATCATTAATGCCGCGACTGATGTGCTGGGTTTCACTCGACTACCACCCTGCCTGAAACCCCTGGTTTGAAGAATAATCGGTCACTGATTGCAATACAGTTTGGGGACACTTTTTCATTTTTCTAATTCATTCAAGATAATGCATATCACTCAAGACATCACAAATAAAACGTTATTATGGTGGGTTTCCTTTTTTTCCTAACGTATCTTCAATTAGCCATAAATGCAGTAATACACTTCTTGCAAAGTTTTAAACATCTGCAAGGTAAGCAGACTATTGTAGGTGGGAATTACTGAAGGGATATATGAGGGATACAATTTTCCGTGGGAAGAATCTATAGGCGTAGCCCAAAAAAAATTTTGAGCAAGGGAGGATCGACATTTTTTTTTGGCTACGCATTTAGGTTCATTAAAAGTCGATCCTCCCCTTCGCAATCGTTTCCTGGCTACGCCTTTGGTTTATTTACATGACCAAATTGATCGCTCCTATTGAACACTTGTGCAGTGTGCCAGGACCTACCATTTAAAATAGTCTGCTTGCCTTGCAGATATTTAAAACTGGGCAAGAAGTGCATTTAAAGCTAATTGAAAGTTCTTTAGGGTAAAAAAGGAAACCCACCGTAATGACGGTTTATTTGTGATGTCTTTGGTGATATGCAATATGAAAAGTTGAGAAAGCCTAATTTCCTTTTTCTCGTATTCAAAGAAAAACAAAGTAAAATACAATTTTGCGTCTGAGAACAAATAAAAGTGGAATTTCACGAGAACATGTTAGATGTAGGGATGCCAGACGTCCCGCTCAGTGCGGGACTGTCCCGCTATGAGCCTTTTGTGCCGCAAATGTCCCGCAATGAAAATTGTCCCGTAAAATGTCCCGCATTGAAAATTTGTCCCGTAAAATGTCACGCCTTTCAACTTGTCGCCCTATATTATTAGTACATACAGTGGCCGGCATAAGCACATATTTTGACAAAACTAAAGTTAATTCTGCTCATAATTTGAAGCTTACTTCATGTAAATTTTGGCATCAATGAAAAGGTCATTTAAATAGCGTTTGTATGATACAAAACTTTCCTTAACCCATTAAGTACTCATTGAAAATTTAGAATATTTGTGAAAGTCTACTTTTTTTACTTTTTTCCACGGTATCAAAAAAAATGTTTTGATGCAAAAAGTTTCTCCGAACATTCTAATAGTGACTGCAAATTTGATGCTTTTTTTAATATAAGTCACCTTTCCGCATTACTAAGCACACCGTGTATTCAGCAATTGCTAAAATAAATTGGAAAAAACTAGAAACGCGTTCAAAAATATACCATTATTTTATCATTCTGCTTTGGAGATATGAGTAACTGTAAAGAGAGTGTACACTGTAGGGTGTTCTAATTCAAGTGGCGATGTACAAATATGAATTAAAAGACATTTACTTGAACCAAATATTACTTATTACAACAAATAATATGTAAACTAAAATAAAAACGTTTTTTTCACTTCAAATGCAAAAATGTCCCGCCAGCTAATTTTTCAGATCTGGCATCCCTAGTTAGATGGGACATAATTCCATAGACGATTTCTATGGACTTATAACCCACTTCGGTGAGACATAAGTCCATAATCAAAATATGGAATTATGTCCCACCGAAGTGAGTCATAAGGCCATTATGGACTTATGTCTTATGGACTTATGTCCCTGCGCCTTTGAAGAACTAGCAAACGCAGCAAAACAATAAGAATAAGAGCTACTCGCGAGCTCTACGAGCTAAAAGGTGGGTGTTCATTTGAGAGTAAAAACGCTGCAAGTAGCTCTCAAGCAGCTCTCGAGAGCAAACTGCAAGTGGACACCGACACAGTCTTGAGAGTAGTTCGCGGATTGCTACCATTTTACTTTCGACATTTGAACATTTTGAAAGTAACTCGCAAGTGGACACATGTTTTTATCACTATCGGAGATTAGCTCTCAAAATTCCAACAAAATTTTGCGAGGCTGTCGAGAGTCAACATGGCAAAAACAAAGTTTGTCGGAGGAAATAAATCAACTCAAAGTGCTTCAATACACAGTCACGTGCAGGTGGGAACATGGTACATTTTTAGCCCTATTGCGAAGATCAACTATCAATCGGTTGACGGTTGACACAATTTATCAATTGCAATTGATATTGGTATTGCGAAATATAATTGATAAAAATATAAGCTATTGTGAACATAACGCAAAAAATAAAGTTATTGTGAATGAAAACTCAATTTTGACAGTTCTAAAATATATTTGATTTGAAGAGTGATTGTTACGACTTTCAAACAAATTATTTAAACAATATACATAATTACGAGTGTTGCAAATCTGCGATTGTGCAATTTATTGAAAAACATGTCATTAGTGGAATTATTTTTTGATGATGACGAAGGCGAGACAAATTATGCGGAATTGGCTGCTATACGGAGGAGTTTGTGAGACGCATCTAATCCTTTGGAACTGCAAAACCGAAGGAAACTAATTTAATTCCCAAGGAATGAAATTTGGCTAATTCTGAGCTCTTTTTTTTAGAAAAGTGCAATTCCAAATCTAATAGGATGCTTGGATGGGAAACACATTTTATTATAATAGAAAAGGCTTTTATAGTCTTAATGCACGCATGTATTCAATTGAAGGATACGAATCACAGCCTCTTTCCCATATCATTAAACTGGTGACATCGGTTTGGGCTACCACCAGTCGCAGATATTTCAACTTTATTTTCAACCTTTTTCTTTTTTGTCTTGCAGTTTAAGTCGATCCACACCTATACATGGGCAGATATTTGAATTGATCATAAAGTTATTGGAAATATTGTACAAGGTACCCATTGCTATTTATGTCAATCTTGTTCAGGTGGTCCTAAGATATTTAGCTCTATTGCAAATTGTTCCCAATTCGCCTGCGCACCAGTTTTGGAAATAAATCTTCACCCAATCTATTAAGTTGCCTTTTATTGCAAACTATTTTACCCCTTAAAAAATAACAATTAAAAATGTTGATCTTCAACAATTTTAAAAATTCTTCCATTTCTCTTAAGCATTCGTCCTTATCAACATCGAAATTCCGATTGATTAAAAAATTTACAGCTACCAATAAAATTGTTCGCGATTGACTTTCACAATACCGTTTTGTCAACCGACTATCGCTAATTGATGCACGTTCACAATCGGTCAACACTTCATTGACAATTGATCGTCGCAATACCATTTCGAAAAATTGATTGATAAGTATCAACTATCAATTGATAGTTGATCTTCGCAATAGGGCTGTTTATCCGATAACTAGCAAAATAAGTATCAAGTGGACACGTGAGAGTACTTTCAGGGAATAAACTCTCAAAGTTCTACCAAAAAACTCTCGATATTGAAATACCGAAAATATTACTCTCAAATGGACAGCCACCCGAGAGTAACTTTCGAGAGTTTACTAGGGAAAGTACTCTAAAATGGAGGGAGCGTTGCCGCAGGTTTTTTTTTAAGTGTAACAATTTTTTCAAAAAGTGCAACAAATGGGAAAAAATAGTAACAAACTGAAAAAACTTTTTTTTGTCGACCTGTCCATATGTTTAACAAATAAAAAAAAACAAAAACAAGTAAAAGTGTTATTATCGGCCTAGCCGATGCTTTGATACCGTCCACTATATTATGTACTGTACTTACAGGTACACGCATGTGTCTAATATAGGTTTTTTTACGGTAAGTACCAGAGCTACTTGACCGACATAGGCAATTTTATATACCAACTTGACAACGGTAAAAATAAGTCCTCTCACAAACAGACAAAGCGACACATCGGTCTAATAGTGGTTTTGTATGGGAGGTACCAGACCTACTTTACCGGCATAGCCCATTTTCAATACCAACCTGACGACGGTAGAAAGAAGTCCTCTCACAAAATTTGATTCACCTAGGTCAACTCGTTTGGACGCAATCGTGCTTTCAACAGACAGACAGACAGACGTACATGGCTAAATCGATTCAGAATGTGATCCTGATTCAGAATATATATACTTTATAGGGTCTCCGGTGAATCCTTCTTGGCGTTACAAACATAATGACAAAGTGAATATACCTTCCTGTGGAGGGTATAAAAAAAGAAACAAAAGTATTGACCATCGAAGTAGATTTCAATTTTTATTTCAAAAACTTTATTTACCACCATGTAGAACATTGTCAACGGCGAAACAGAAAAATATTAAGGGTATTCAGTCACTTAAACGCGTAAAAGTCACATATGGAGAATAGTTTACGCAGACCTTATAATTTTCCGCGACGATTTTGACACACAGTTGTATGAATTGTTGTTTGATTCCAGATTAACTTAAAGCACCGCAGAAATTTATACATTTATGAGCTGCATAAATTTATCAGATTAAGTGAATACCCTTATTTTTGTATTTTCTCGTTCCTTCCTATTCCCATTCCCACTCGCAGTTTGACGTTTTGTAAACAAACAACTACCTTAAATTGCTAGAAGTTTCTTCGAAACAAAAAAGTGCTGTCAGTTGAACTCTTCAATATTTTTTAACGAGAAAAACAAAGAAGATTTTAATGGGAAAAAGTGTAACAAAGCGAAAAATAAAGTAACATTGTAACAACATTTTAAAATGATTAAAAAGTGTAGCACTTTTATTACACTTGTGTGGCAACGCTGAGGCACCTTAAATTTACGTGAGGAATATCGGTTCCTCAAAAGAGAGCACGAGAAGCGTTCGAAAAAAAATTAATAGTTCAAACCCTGCAAAACTCATCTGTCTGGAGAAAGCTCGCTGCTGCATCAAGATCAGTAACGCTAACGACCTCAGCAAGATCTTTAATGTCAAAAAAGGTTTCAAAAATCAAATGAAAATGCCGTTCGGACTCGGCATAAAATTGTAGGTCCCTTCCATTCGTCCCAAAAATAAAAACTCACACAAAACGAATGGTTGTGAGAAGCTAGGCCTAGGGTGTCTACACGCCTGTTGCGCCAACTATTTATTTATTTTTAAGGAGGGTATTTAAATACGATCGGTATAAAAACATGGACTTTGTCCAAGAATTGTGCAGCAGTCGTATAAGATGGCTAGGACATGAGGGGCAAATGCTGGATACAAAGCTCCGATCGAAAGAGTCTTCGACTCCAACCCAGAACGACAACGCATTAGGAAAAAACCCTTACCTTATGTGACACGCACAAGTGTAAACGTAAATATTTCAACCAACTTTGAGTGTGCAACTGGAGGCAGGTAACTGAAGACCGGGGTAACAATAGAGAAGCTTGGTAATAGAGACCTTGGTTCGCCCCCAAGCCGCATAAGTGAGTATAACTTATGATTCCTTCTTTGGCTTTATTGAATCATTTTTATACCCTCCACAGGAAGGTATATTCACTTTGCCATTACGTTTGTAACGCCAAGAAGGATTCACCGGAGACCCTATAAAGTACATATATTCTGAATCAGGATCACATTCTGAATCGATTTAGCCATGTCCGTCTGTCTGTCTGTCTGTCTGTCTGTCTGTCTGTCTGTCTGTCCGTCTGTCTGTCTGTCTGTCTGTTGAAAGCACGATAGCGTCCAAACGAGTTGACCTAGGCGAATGAAATTTGGTGAGAGGACTTCTTTTTACCGTCGTCAGGTTGGTATTGAAAATGTCGGTCAAGTAGTTCTGGTACCTCCCATACAAAACCATTAGTAGACCCATGTGTCTCTCCGCCTGTTGAAATCACGATAGCGTCCAATCGAATCGACCTAGGCGACTAAAATGTGTGACAGGTCTTACTTTTACGGTTGTCAGGTTGGTATTAAAAATGATCTATGTCGGTCAAGTAGTTCTGGTACCTCCCATACAATGCCTATATTCGACACATGTATCTCTCTGTCGGTTGAAAACACTTTAGCGTCCAAACGAATCGACTTAGGTGAATGAAATTTGGTGAGAGGACTTCTTTTTACCGTCGTCAGGTTTGTATTGAAAATTGTCTATGTCGGTAAAGTAGTTCTGCTACCTACCATACAAAACTAATATTAGACACATACTAACTCGCATGGCAATCATTTTGCATGACTTTTATGCAGTGGAGGGTATCAAAGCATCGGCCAGGCCGATGATAACACTTTTACTTGTTTTTAATAAGATTTAATATATTTAAATAAAATAAATTAAATATAATATATATTATTTGATAAAAAAATTGTTTCGTTCGCCATCAGAATCAATAACCTAAAAATCTTAATTTAATGGAAAATTTATTAAAATTGTATAGAAAAAATCCTAAATTACTCTTAAAAATTTGTACGAATATTATATTCAAGAGAAGCTGCGTTTCATTTCAGTTATCAGCAACTGAATATTTAAAGTAAAAAAATTAATTTACCTATATAAGGTATGAAATGTTAGTTATAGTATAGTTGAGTTGAGTTGGAGATGAGATCCTAGCCTTGAAAAATCCATCTCTCTATTCCAGGCACACACTGAAGCAGAAGCTTTTGTCACCAGCTTAGCAAACCTTTCGACTGCTTGATTGTGACGGATATTCGAAGCTCCAAATTGTATCTATATTGTCAGGGCCTTATTCAACCATGGCGCGCAAATCGTAATCTGATATTCACCCCTATTCCCGTTGGCGTTTGTCGTATATGAACACGACTCATGTTTCGTGTCGTTGTAAAACGCTGTTCCAATTTTATTTTCATTTCTATGTTTTCACCATCATTTCAATTCATTCGTCTCAAAAAAGTTAAAAATGCCGACTAAAAAACGAAGTGAAATTTGAGTCGTTTACGACAAACGGCAAAGGGAATAGGGGTGATTGAATGCGTTTTGTCAAAAATTAGACATAAGCTTAGAATAGGTAAAGCCGCAGTTTGCAGAGTAATACCTTGAATCTTGCAAACACCATCTGGCGGCCAGATAATTATGCGGAAATAGCGAGCCAATTCTTTGCGGAACGAGGTTTCCATTAGCTGCATGCGTTGACGGTACCCAAAGAAAATGAACAGTAGTTTGTTTATAGACTTGGAAAGCATGCGGTTGCGTTAATTATCCGACCGATGCCAAGGGACAGTATAAAATGGGTTTATTTTGCAAATAAGATGCAAAACACAAAGTGAAAATAGGGCCCAGGTCGATATAATCATCGGCTTCGAAATTTGTTTTTGGTAGATGATAGGTATTTTAAATTTGCGGATTCCACTCATTTTCTTTTTTCCAATCTTATTCCCGTACATGGCTTCGGCTATCAGCTGACATGGCAAGTACCTAAAATGTTTTCTGG
The DNA here is from genome assembly GCA_949372485.1 of Cheilosia soror. Classification (NCBI taxonomy): domain Eukaryota; kingdom Metazoa; phylum Arthropoda; class Insecta; order Diptera; family Syrphidae; genus Cheilosia; species Cheilosia soror. The sequence continues at coordinate 3,684,691 of OX443565.1, read as the reverse complement.
ATGGTAGCCTGCTATTAACAGGGATAAACTACTGCCTTAAAGTTTTTTAGGAGGTATTTTGAGATTTTTATAATTGCTAAAATGTGCTGGGGTCCATTCAAACGCACATACTTTTATTGTGTACGTAGCCAGAATCAGTAATTGCGTTAAAGGACTTTTAATTGCTACGTAAAGTCGCAGAATCATGTTAGCTGTTATAGACCTTCTTGAATGAAATGTTTTGATAGCTGTTAATGTCAATGAGGCACACATTTCATGCAGATATTTCTGATATGTGCTAAAATGTTCGATACTTGTCTCAAACAGTTCCACCTTTATCTTTTCGAACGCCTGAATTGGCAAATTATGAAAGCTTTTTCCAGGACTCCAGAAAATCCATTCGGTTCATTGATTTTGCCATCAACATTAGGCCATTATAACGAAGAGGAAGTTCATTAAAATGCAGCAAACAAACAAACCAATGCACCGGTTTACCTATGAAATCTTCTAGCTGACATACGATACCATTTTACTGAGTAGGAAGCGAGGAGTAGCAAGGATCTTGCTAATTGGGTTTGACCCTGCCAATTTCTGTTCAGAATTTATTGTCGAATTTCAGCCTATGAATTATTTTTGATACAACAACTCGTCGTCAGTCACGTTTGCTATCTGATATCCATTTCGATTCGTTTGGACTCTATCGTGTTTTCAACTGGCAGACAGACAGACGGACATGACTAAATCGATTCAGGGGGCTTATTCCCTAATGCGCGCCGAATCGCTTTTCATGGCGAATTTGTATTTTTATATTTCCAAAAGCGATTCGATCCATTCAAAAGCGATGGCTATTTAGTGCGGATAAAATATAAACTAAGTTCTTGTGACGGGAAAAAGCTGTCAAAATTTTGGGAAAATAAATGGAAAATTGGAAAAAAAACAGTTCGCATTTGAGAATAAGCAAAAGCGAAGGCGATCGAAACCGAAGTATAGCTTTCACCCCCCAGAATTTGATCCTGATTCAGAATATAGAACACTTTATATTGGGTCTCCGATGACTCTTTCTATCGTTACAAATGTTAATGCAAACTGAATATACCTTCCTGTGGAGAGTATAAAAATGTTGATCTATGACGTTATAAAGGAACCCTAATGCTGATTTAGATTCGTCGAAAAAAAACACTTTTTCTTGCCCGAGATCACTTTTTTCGTTCGTTTGGTACAAAAAAGCAATCCTTTTCAGAGTCAAGAGCACTTTTGCGAATCTAGATTTTTTCTCAGAGTCGCTCGAGGTTTACCAATAAAAAAAAAAAAATTAATAGGTGGCGCAACAGGCGGGTGACACCCAAGGCCTAGCTTCTCGCAACCATTCGTTTTGTGTGAGTTTCTATTTTTGGGACGAATGGAAGGGACCTACAATTTTATGCCGAGTCCGAACGGCTGAATTGAGAAGCTTTTTCATGACAGTCATACTCTCGGATGTTTGTCAGACGTTCGCGAGAGGTGACGCAGTAGAAAAAACTTTAAGATGTAATTTGTGTTTTTCCGGGGATCGAACCTGGGATCCTTCGCACAGGAGTCCAGCACACTAACCACTGCGCTACTGCGCCCACGAGGTTTATCAATACACTTACATATGTTTTGACATTTGGTAGCTGGCGTTAGTTTGTTTACGTTTTATGAAAGTCGGTCGAAAAAGTTAGATCTACTGGAAAACCATCAATTGAAACCAAAATTTGATATCCATGTTTCTATTATACAAATAATAGATATGTAAATTTCATCTTCATCATGTGGCACATCTTCATCGTCGTCGTCTCGGATAATACTGACTCGTCTTCGTCATACCTTACCTACGAGCGGTTTATGCAGTTGCAGGATTTGTATTTGCAAGGGAGAAAAAGCATAGAGTTTGCAATTTTGTGGAGGACGTGGACCGTGGTGAACATATACTCGGAATATTTATTATGAGACATCTTTTATAGTTATTTGAAAATGTTTGTAAAACTTGCAAGTTGCAACCACTCTACGAAAAAAAAATCTTCACAAGAAAAAAGGTAAACAACTTTTGGCAGGTACACCACTAACACCAACAAAGGACAGCTCAGTATACTTTTTTAGTTCGATTGGCCAGACGAAATCTAAGGAAATCTGAGATTTCCAATCGAAATTAGCATAAGATGCCGTCATAATTAAATTCAACTTTTCCGCATATAGGCTTCAAGGATTTTGAAAACAAAAAAAAATTTTCGCTCCACCTTAATGCATATCTTTAAGGGCCGTTTGCAAATACGACTGAACGATTAAAGTTCTACTTAAGTTCTTATGGGGTACTTTGTGTATGGCGTTAACTGTCACATAAGTCTTTATGTTGAACTTAAATCTCTATCCGCTGTACTAATAATGATTTTTAGTGTCCAGGCTAACTTTTACGAAGTTACGAATGGCGAACATTTTCATATGAAATTATCCACAGTGACCGTCGAAATATTTAAGCTGAAGATTAAAAATGATTATTGGTAAGATCCTATGAGTCGTATCACCTAAATCACAAACTGATCCGTGGGCAATGCCAAGTTCAACCATATTCATGAAGGACAAATCTAGATTGCTTTTGGAGAAAAAAGTATAGATTAAATTTCTAACCAGTCTAAATCCTCTAAAACTTCAAAACCATACTTGACAACATCACAACATTCCTTATCTTAACCTGTCACCAGTAAAAGAAGCAAAATTTGTTAACGTCTTTTTGTCCCTTTTTGTCAGATAGAAAACAAATTTTCCTTAAACTACTTTGGAAATGCATATTTCTCAATTTTCTTGCAAACTCGGTAAACAAAAACGAAAAAAACACTCACACGCTTAAGAGTTTCTAATTTTCCCTTTGGCAATAGTTTGAAACCACTTTCTTCGGCCTTGAATATGAACTAAGCAACTAACTAACTTTCTTCCTCAAATTGTTGCATATATTAACATAGGAATATAACATAATTACGTTATCAAGGGACCAATATGCTTAACGTCTATCCCATAATAGTGTAGAGCGCGCCAACCAGCCAACAGGTATTACGTAGCCGACGACGCGACGTGTAATATGCAGGAGGGGGCTATCATCATTCATAACAGCACTTAAGCCAATTATGACATTGTAATCATTATTCAATAAGGCACCAGCCGCAGTTTCCCCGCGCATCTTTAAGCGGATGTTCACTGTTTGCTATTACCAAAAGCAGCTATATCGGATGGTCGACATACTTACGCCAGATGAGCCAAGTAGTGTCAATTATGACAGACCTTGTGCATTTTTTTTTTCCTTACAATTTATGATGAATAGTTTGTTTCCTTTAGAGTTATTAAGTAACGAACACCTGTGCGTATGATCGAATCTGGATTTAACACTTTCACTTGGCGCAAAACCCTGTTTAAACAAACAACCACAGCACAGCACACACACTCACACACAAAAACCCGTAACGTCCGAACTGAATATTCAAATTTTCAAACGACGCGATAACAACAACCGCAACAAAGATACAAATTGCACCTGCACACGGTTTGAAATAAAAAAAATTACTAAAACTTCCTTCGATATCGCGACCAATACACCAGACTACACTTAATATTTCCTGTGCGGTTGGTTGTAAACCAAAATAAACACATCAATCCAATCCAACTGACCGACCGACCGATGACAGACACCAGAAAAAAACCTCTTCACTTTCACTAATTGAATAAATCAATAGGTGGTAGAATAATTTTTTTTTGTTTAGGATACTCGTGTCGTTAACGACATAATCGCTTGCAGAACTGGTTGACAATATTGTATTCCAATTTTCGGGCACTTTTCTTTCAATATGACACTAGGTAGACGGGGGTAGGTCCTACCTTCAACCACAAACAAATTTCAAAAAAATTCAAAAAAAAAAATCGCACAATATTCGAATAATAATGTTAAATGGAAAATAATTTGTTGTAATAGTATCTATGTATCTATAACGTACATTACAAGAAACATCAGTACATCAGTGCGTGTCGTGTCGTCGCAACAGCTCTTTCAGCTCAAGTACCGAACTAATGACGTTCAACAAAATTGTGTTCAATATATAAAAATTAAATGTTCAAATATTGTTCGAAAATAACAATAAAAAAAAACTGCGAAGACTCTCAGTCTCAGTCTCAATAGACATGACAACAACAACAAAATGATCGAACTAAGTATTACTAACTGAATGAATGACTGACCGACTGACTATATGGCCGACGCGACGTGACGCTGATGGACAAGAGACGCGGTGTTGTATAGTGATAGCGAAACGCAACGCAGCGTGTGCCGATCGAAGAGAAAAGAGAATTTTTGTCCCATCCAAAGATTCCAAATTCCAATTCCAATAACCAAAGTTAATCAATTGACTGCCAACGGCCGCCACTAACTGACTTTGTATTTGTATCTGTGGCAAGTATCTGCGATTACATAGTCGCGTCTGGTCAAAATCCACATTTTTGGTATATCCGTTGTCATTATCAGTTAACACTTGTGTTTTTTTTTTAAAACAATTTGTAATATTCTTCATTTTTATTTTAGCCAACCTGCAGTATCTAATGAAGAAAAGATTCATAGTTCGTATTTGTTACAACATACTTGTTAGGTTTGTGACTAGAATGCAGTTTCTTTAGATCGTCGTCACACGATATACAGGGTGTCCCAGTTAAGCATAGTGTTGCTGCACTAACAATGCAACTTTAGTAGGGCAAACAAAATAACGTCTTGTCAGCAGAGCGCGCTTCTTCTGACCTTGAAGATATTTTACGGATTGTATAATAGGAACGGTGGGTGATAGTGGATTGGATAGGTATCCAAACCACAGACACAATGAATAGCGATACTTTGGGTGTTAAGTAACGAGTATTCAAGTGTAAATGGAAGTGCTATCGGTGTCTGTATGGATTGCATCAAAATTCTGTGAAGCGTTTTGTTTGTCTGGCGAAAAAAAAAAACCCGACGCGACGTGAATGGTATTTCCTTAAATGGACAGAAATCGAATTTCAAGTTAACACATTGGAATTTGTGTTTGTCTTAGATACTGGATGCATAATGTCTTACGTAGATCAAAATGTAATTAATCTGGTTCTGGGGAATGTCACTCGTAGTTCCCAAATCAGTTGTTGATTTATTCATCAGTCATCACCTGGGGTCAAATCACGTATGAAGATAATTATTGTCTGGAGGATGGCCTTTTTTGAAATTCTAATGCTATTTTCTGAATAATTTCTTTTCAATTATTCACCCCTATCGCGAATAATATTTCCCCCGGAATGTTTCCCATTTAGCAATTTGATTTACTTTGCTGAGAAATGAAATATTTCAATCGCAATTTATTCACGATACCTATATTTGGGAAATTTTCTTTTATGTAAAGGGTGAGCCAAATACAAGTTTTTTTTTCAAAAATGCAATAAAATGAACAAAATTCAAAATTTTCCTTGTATTATGGCTTTATTAGTAAGAGCAAATATTTACATTTATTACGGTCCCATTCCCATTCATTATGGTCGTTTAAGTGGCTGCCTCGGCAGGATTCGCAGTAGCGCATTCTGTCACTCCAATTTTCGAAGGTCTTGTGATGGTTTTGGGATGTAGCTCACATATTGCTTTGACGATATTGACCTTTAGTGCTTGAATCGTTTCCGGATTGTTGGCACAACGTCGGTCCTTCACGGTTCGCTACAAAAAAAAAGTCCAAAGGGGTCAAAACGCAGCTCCGAGGCGGCCAATTGACATCGCCAAGACGGATGATAACACAATTTGGGAATTTGGTTCGTAAAATATCGATTATGGCAAGGGCTGTATGGGATGGCGCGCCATCCTGCATAAAACAGAGGTCGTCCAAGTCCATGTCTTCGATTTCAGTTAAAAAAAAGGTCGGTTAACATGGCTCTGTAACGCCCACCGTTGACTGAAACGTTGTTCCCAGCTTAGTTTTCGAAGAAAAACTGTCTAATGATGCCACCACTCCACCACTCCACCACTCCACAATCCGCAACTACCACTCTCTGTGGATGCATTGGGCCCAGTGTTGTCACTTCTACCACAATGTGGTAGATCTTAATATTTTTTCAATCTACCACAACTACCACTGCACCCAAAAATTCTACCACGTTTTGTTATTCCAATATTAAATATTTTATAGTTCTCTATGCTTTCATATCGATAAGAAAATGAAAGCGAGACGCACTTTTGATGGATATTTTTATCATTCGTGCGGCCATTAACATCTTCAGTCTACAGTTTCATATCCCAGCAAAACAGGCAATTTCCATTTCGTTCGCTAAGAAGATTTTGTTCCTTAGTGAGTTCAATTAAGAATTTCGAGCGATAGATTGACATTTGACGCCCTGGACATTGACGCCCTATGTTCGTGTATCCAATTAGGTTTTGTATGCTTTCCATCGTACAATGTGGTTTTCGGCACACCAGACCAGATGTGAGAAGCGTACTCAAGTTTGGGGCGAATGAACGCCTTATTGTAGCTAGATCAAAAGGGGTAAAATATTTCTTGCACCGTTTGAGGAAACCTAGACATTTCGCAGCGTTCTTGAAGACTTCGTGTATATGGTCGTTCTAACAACGTGTTTCTTGGACACACATACCGAAAATGGAAAGTCTTTCGGTTTCGAAAATATAATATAATATTGATAATGGCTGAAGGTTTGGTTTTTGCTTTAGGGATAGCAGACAGCATTGCGTTTTGGAAGCATTGAACTCCACCCTATTGGCTAAACCTTTTTTATAATACTATCAAGGTCAGAATTTAATGAGCGTAACATATGTTGCCGTTCCACTTTTATGGCCGAAGAGCTAGTACGTGAGCCCTGGAATGAATATGAGAAGGTAAGTCTGCTGTCATTAGCGAAGGAAAAATTGGATTAGAACTTTAGAAGTTGCAGACAAGAGATCATTTATGAAAATGAGAAAGAGGGTCGGAGACAAAACAGAGCCTTGGGGAACACCAGCATTTATATGGTGAGTTTCAGACGTGAAACCATCCAAAACAACTTGAATTGAGCGGCCAGAAATGTAGTTTCTAATCCATTGAATAAAAGTCGCATCGATCCCATAAGCACGCATTTTTGACAAAAGAGCTTGGTGTCAAACTCTGTCAAATGCTTTTGAAATATCAAGCGCAAGAATTTTTATTTCACCAGAGTAGTGGAGAGATTGTTCCCGCTCTCCGGTGAGATAAGTCATAAAATCATCAGTGGATCTGTTGCCACGAAAACCGTACTGCCAGTCATTGAGAAGTTTCCGTGATTCAAGATATTTCATAAGCTGACGATTTGTCAGCGTTTCTATGACTTTAGAAAAGAACGGACGTAAGTGCTATGGGTCGGCAATTGGTGGCAGAAGAAGAACCGCCTCTTTTAGGGACGCGCTGGAGTTGTTTTCCACTTACTCGGAAAGAGTCCAGAAGAATATGACAGATGATTATATTAATACCAGCTAATGAGAGTTCTAGGAGAACTTATCCGACCAGTGATTGCTGGGATCGCACATTACCTATACATATTTGCTGATTTTTCTGTGACTAATTCTATAATGGTGCATATAAACTTCAAATCTACCACCCATTTCTTAAATCTACCATTTTTTTTCCTTCCAATCTACCACATTTCTGAAATCCCAAGTGATAACACTGGCATTGGCTTCTCGACAATAACGTAACGTAACGGGTTTTCCGAGCCCCATATGAGGCATTTTTGTTTGTAAAAGTAGCTGCCGAGATGAAAATGCGCCTCGTCAGAAGAGATGATTTTTCGCTCAAAATCGTTATCTAATTCAAGCTACTCTAAGACCCAAACTGCGAAGCGATAACGAAACGGATGGTCATGCGCCTTCAATTGCTGAGTCAATTGGACCTGGGTAAGCGAATAATCCGGGATATTTGTGCAGAATTCTCCTCAAGCTAGTGTGTGAAACAGATCTGAGCTGTTGAGATTGATGGCGAGTTACTGTTCGTGAATTGAGTCTCACACTCTCGGCTTCAGCAGCAACATTCTCGTCCCGTACGATGACGTGGGTCATGAGTGTTGTCCACAAGCATACCAGTCTCAGGAACTTTTTGCACAAACTTGCGTACAGCAGGCACGGTGGGTGCTTCATTTCGGCCAAAACTTCTCAAAAAAACCCCCTGTTTGGGCTACACAGCGCTCACTTTGGAAATTAGATTTCAATATTTCCCAAAGTTGTTGAAGTGTAAAGCGACTCATTTCGTTCTGCGGAGGTATAATCACCCCTCTCATGGAATCCGAGGGGGGGAATGATTCACGGAAAAGAATATTTTGATATCGTTGCATCCGCAAAGCGAACACTTCCCCGTCCCCCCGGCGGATTTCATGATAGGGGTGAATACTGAATTTCTGTCAATACTTCGAGCGGGAAACAGCTGTCAGTGTCAAAATAACCTATGATTTAAAAAGAAACTACTAGATGGCCCAGCCCACCCTTTTATTTTTTTTAAATGCTTCTCCCGGAACCTATAACGCTTCATCAGTGCCCCGAGATGCTTGCAGATGTATATTAATAGCGACTGAACTAAATGCTGCTTTCGGACCCTTAACTTTAGCATCGGGTTGGTAGTTATGGAAAAGGCATGCATTGAAAAGTTGAGCAAAGCTCCAGAAGAAGATTGGCGATCGCAAATATACGTTGTTTATTATAAATGGTGTCCCACAACTTGAATTTTGGGCCTGTACAGTGATGCCAGCGGAAAAATGCAATGTGACAGATGACAGATCGGGGTTAGTAAAAATGGACTTAGGAAGAGACACTGGGGCTGCTGAAATGCTTCAGTGCACGTAAAGAGTTGGGCACTGCCACTGATTCGCCTGTGGAACTTGAATCACCCTGATTAAAGTGCAAGCGCATCCATTACGTCCTGCAATTCGCTCTTGCTACTGGAACTTGCTGTTGCTGCACAGTGCCGCAGAGCTTGCTAGCAAAATAATTAAGGTTGCAGTTATAGCATCAGTAAAATGCATCCGTAAAAACACGAAACGGAACAAAACTGAAACATTTAACCATAGCATATCATAGGAATTCAGTGGAATACTTCGTGAAACTGGTTGAGAAGTTGAACAGAAAAAGTTTTTCGTACGGAAAAATAAAGAAATTCTTTTTTTAGAAAATGTAAAGATCAATTACTTAATTTTTTTTACGAATTAGTTTTATAATTCAAAAGCAACATTTTAAGACCAAGATTGAGTTCAACGATTAAGTTTAAGTGCTCCAAAAAAGTGAAGAAATTTTTTTACGGATGCATTTTACTGATAGCTATAACTGCAGCCTAATCCATCTGAAACGAAATGTCTATCTACTCATTTGTCAACTATTTTTATATGCCTGCTATAGCTTACTTGTTCTCGTCATTTATCATTTTGCAAACTAATTGACTGCCTGCAATTTTTTTTGGTGAAACATACAAATAAAACAGCTGAAAAGTCAAATGTCACGTAGCATAGTACTGCCAAGTCACAGTAAGGCGTTTTTTTTTTGTGTGTTTTATCTAAGCCTATATAGGATTGCAAAAACAAAAAACACGCCTATTGGCAAATCGAATTGTTTTCTAGTTAACGTCAGCGTACAATTTATTCACAAAGTGACATCCTTTCTTGTACAAAAAAAACTATAAAATTAAACTCCCTATATTTTTATATGCAAATTTAAAGCTCGTTTAGTCGTAATATATATAAGTATCGGAAGAGATATAAACTCATCGATATTTCAATATACTTTGCACATATTTATTTTATATATTTTTATTTTCAGGACTGAAAATACGAAGTTCCTTCATTGAGCGTTATTCCAAAGACGAGTAATGTAATTAGCTCGTCGAAACTGCAACAAAATCTCTTGCACGGTGGTAAGTTGATCGCATCAAAGTTTTTTCAATGAACCCTTCATTAAGTGAAAGTGTTGATGAATAGTTGAAGTGTGGCAGGATCTATGTCAATTACTCCGGCCACTTTGTAGACTTCGGCATTCAGGGTGAGTGGTATTTTTTTGCAACCTCCCACGGCAAAGGGGCTGTAGATGATGTCGTTGTCAAAGCAGCATAGTGTGGAAGTAAAGCAGCGAAAGCCTGATGCTAAAATGATGCTTAAAATTCCGTGTTGTCAGCTGTCAAAATTGTCAAGAATATGCATATAAAATAAAGAACTGTCAGAAGATGAAATCAATGAAAACAGAGTAGTTCTTGGGATTTATCACTTGCTATCCCAAAAGTACACCCTATCACTATTTCAGGGAAATTTAATAATAATAATAATATCCCGTCCCGTACGTGTAAGTCTCTAAACTAAACCAATCACGTGTTGGGACCTTATGCTTCAGCATCAGTATTGCAGAAATGATGAATAATTTTAGTGTCAGCTTCCTTATGGTCAGGGCGCGTTCGATTTTCGTCAATATCAGACACTGTCAGCCTTATTGTGAGTTTCACCCGGAAAAATTTTCCCCTGGCGAAATTCTGTCCGCCCGAAATTCTAAAAGCTATTGCGAGTTTCGCCCGAACGAATGCAATCTTCGAATCGACAATGACATTTCCAAGACAGACGAACACACCTAATATGTTCTTTGACAGCTTTGAAAAGAAAATAAAATGTTTAAAAATTCTTTTATTTTAGAATGAATAATAATAAAAATGCATAACAGAGTAGGTAACTACTACAAGAGGAAGAGGAAGAAAATAATCAGAAACGAGTTACTCGAAGTCACTTGCGGGATAAATGCAATCCTTTGGAGTTGCGCGAACCATTGAAAGAATCAATCGTTACTTGCATATTTGTAAACAAATATTGTGCTCATTTTTTTTAGATTTCATCTATAATTCTATATTATAGAATGTGTGCACTTTGTTCTTCTTAGTAGATAGCTTGGCCAACACGAACAACGGAAGGTTACTCAACACTTTTATGCAAATTACAGGCTACCAAGTGTTGTAAAGTGAATTGATGGAACGCATGTTAAATTCGTCGTCCGAAAATAAACATTTATTTTACAATATACATATAACGAAAATGCAGTTTAAATGTTCTGCTGGTACCTAAGGCAAAAATCATTTTATCACTTCCTTAAATGATTTTTTACCCTAAAGTAAATAAACTTGTATGTCGCTGCTTGTTGTTCTCTTGTTCGCTTTTAAAAAAATAATTAGGCCTATTCGGCAAAATCTTTTATTCTGTTATGAATCATAAAAGATATCCACCATAAAAGATCTTTTATAAATCGTATTCGGGGTTTCGAACTTTTATGAAATTCTGTTATGGAACTTCGAAAATTGAAAATCTGTTACGAAGCTGTCAAAACAAACCACAGAGTTTTTTTTTTATAGTCATAGTCGGTAGGCACCTGGTCAAATTTGTGCAAAAAACATTAAAATGCAGGCTGAAATGAATAAGTTATGAATTACTACAAACTAAATAATTGTGTAATAAACACTGGAATATCTTTTTAGGAAAAAGACAACAAAAAACAGCGACCGAGCTAAAGCAAATATATTGCTCTTACATGGAGCTAAATCCAATTAGAAAATACCGTTTAAATCAGTAACCAACTGAATGAATCTGGATGTACTGGGCGATAAATGCGATAAACCAAATATAGTGTACTTTGTGATGATTGTTAAGGATGTGATCTGGTCGGTACCTATAGCCAGCCTGGGGGCCAACTATGTAATTCGATTCTACTTTTGATTCTATTCGAAAGTTGGTTCCGATTCTACTTTCAAACGGAACTATGTATGAAATTAGAATCGAATGTAATGTTGAATTCGATTGGCAATCTGAGATTTTTTAAGATTTCTTTAGATTTCGTCTGGCCAATCGAACAAAAAGAAGTATACTGCGCTGTTCTTTGTTGGTGTTGGTGGTGTGCCTGCCAAAAGTTGTTTACCTTTTTTGTTGTGAAGATTTTTTTTTCATCATAATGTAAGTGTATTGGTAAATCTCGAGCGACTCTGAGAAAAAATCTAGATTCGCAAAAGTTCTCTCGACTCTGAAAAAGATTGCTTTTTTTGGTACCAAACGAACGAAAAAAGTGATCTCGGGAAAGAATAAGTGCTTTTTTCTGGCGAATCGAAATTAACATAAGTAATGCCAACTTTTTTCCAAACAATTTCCGACTTTCGAACGAGTCTCGCATTGTGTTTGACAGACATTTGAATAAAACGAAATAATCATTTGTTGTGATTCGTGAATAGGTGCTAAATCAACATGGACAGTGTCGCAATTTAATTTTTTACCGACAAAAATGAGGATTGCAATGATCAAATTGAGCCAAGGCGATTACGGGATGAATCCTTTAGATAAGTCGGGATGCATTGTCATGTATTGATCATGTTGACATGTCTTTGTGTTTGCACATTTAGATGATTCCCTATGTCTAAATTATATTTTAATACTCTTAATAATATTTAATAAGTTATGAACAAATTTCTTACTCACATTTTTTTAGATTTCTGCAATCTACACAGCCTGTTCGCAAACACATTTGCATTAGAATGATTATTTGCGATTTCGAATGGTTTTGGCATTTACTTTAGGATTAGGTAGTACCAAAAAAAATAGACAATTCGAGGTCCGTTCGATTTTCGAATATGAGCGCTGGCTATAGAGTTACAGAGTACGTATCTTCCGAATTCGAACATTTTGATTGTAGAATCGAATTACATAGTTGGCCCCCTGTATGATTTAAGCACTTGGCCTGTTGCGATTTTAGGGATGAAGATAACCTGTCCCCAGGAGTTTTATGCCCAGTTGTAACTTGCTAAATAAGGCAAAAACCACAGGCAGTATGACGTCCATAACCCTCTGGATTAAAAATAAATAAATAGGCGGCGCAACAGGCGTGTAGACACCCTAGGCCTAGCTTCTCGCAACCATTCGGAAGGAAAGGAACCTAAAATTTTATGCCGACTCCGAACGGCTGAATTGAGAAGCTTTCTCAGGACAGTCATACTCTCGGATGCTTGTCAGACGTTCGCGAGAGGTGGCACAGTAGAAAAAACCTTAAGATGTAATTTGTCGGCCCTATCATGGTATCCGTTCGGAGAGTACTTTTCTCCGCAACGAAAATCCAGTCGGATACTAAATTTGCGTTCAAAGTATCCGTTTTCCGATCATGCATCAACGCATTTTGTTCACTAAAATCTTTCCGCGATGAACAGATGTCGGAGACAATCGGAGAAAAATTGACGTGTGGCTGTCAAAACCAGGTGCAAAAAACGCAACCCATCGCACTGAAACGTAGACTGCCGGTGTGCGTTACGTATTGTCGGAGAAATGTTCCGAACAGCTTATCGGAACGATTACCATGAAGCAAAATTCTCCGATTCGTACAAAATCGGAGAATTTTTCTTTCGGAACGGATACCATGATAGGGCCGTGTGTTTTTCCGGGGATCCCTCTGCATTAGAGCTGGAAATATACCGTCACCCCCGAGGGCCTTAAAAGGTGTTAAGAGTCAATTGCCCAACTTACCTTGTCTGGGCTAAAAATCTTGCCAGATTGACTGTTAACCCTACTTCTTATAGTCACATTAGTGTCAGTGGAGTTCGAGTTATCGTGTATTTCACGGAGAGACGAACTTGGGAACTGAACCTTGAGTAAGGTTTTAATTGTATCCGTTCGGTCCTTCGTCGTCGTGGAGCTACCATCTGCTTTCTTTAGCAAACCTACACAGTTGGTATGATCTTTACTCAGAGATTTATCAATACGTGCTACAATCGGCATGTCTGATATGTATTCGCAGCAGTTCTCCATGAATCCATGATGCGCGTTTCGATCGTCTCAGTTCTGAGTTATATTCTGTGAGATCGAATCTGGGAGCTTATTCCCATATGCGCGGCGGGTCGCTTTTCAGGGCGGATTTGTATTTTTGTATTTTCAAAAGCGATTTGATCCAATCAAAAGCGATAGCTATTTAGGTGACAGATTACTGGCGGATTTATTGCGGATAAAAAATAAACTAAATTCTTATGACGGGAAAAAGCTGTCAAACTTTTGAGAAAATAAATGGAAAATTGGAAGTCTTATTGGAAAAAACTGGAAAGCACAGTTCGCATTTGAGAATAAGCAAAAGCAAAGATGGTCGAAATCGAAGTATCGCTTTCAATACGATCCGCCGGGCATATGGGAATAACCCCCTGTATTCGTCCCACATTTTAGTTCGTTTAGCTTGATTAAAGAGTTTTCTAACTCCTCGGTTCTTAAACTGTGTTCTGCGGAACCCTGGGCTTCCGTGGAACTCTTTTCAGGGTTCCGTGACTTTCTTGAATTAAAAATAGGTAGTAAAACACAAAAATAATTTTTGTAAGTATGCAATTAGAAACATCTTTGCGCAAAAAATTGTTAACGATTATATTTTCATTTTATTGAAATTCCGTTTTGCCCCTGTGGGAACGGAACCTTAAAAAAGCAAACAAAAATGGTACAGCAACATTCACTTTCCAAAGAAATTTACGAGCAACAATCCATGATGTATGCCCGCGTTTGAGTATACATAGTTTGCGCATAGCTTTTATGAGGTGTCTGTCTTACAAAGAATGAACTTGACACAAAAATTCATGCGAGTGGGTATAGTTCATGCACAGTTTTTGTAAAGTTTCTGCATAATATCTGACAAAGAATGAAACCCAGACTACGAGCTACGACACTAACGGCCAAATTATTCACTCCGGATGTAAATCAGGTTTAAGTTGATTTGACACCCGATCATTAATCTACATTTTTTAAACCCGACAATTTAAACCTATATCCATAAATTCACTCAAAAACACGCATTAGATTTTAACCCGTTTTAAACCAACAAATTTCACATAAAACGACATTTTTGTTTTTTGTTGTTTTTGACTAATATTGGAGATTGATTTGATTTGTTGAGACATCAGCATTTGGTGAATTTCACTTGTTTTTGTGTCCAATGTGAAATGAGTGGACTCGTGTACAAAAATATTAGTATATTTGTTTGTTAATAGAACCATTTTTAACACGGGTTAAAGTACTTAAACTGGTCTACGAAGTGCAGTTTATATTCAATCGGATTAAACGCTGACAAGGTTTAAAAACAGGTTTATTATCGGGTTTAAGACTAAATATTATGGACTTGGGCTTAATTTTTGGGTTAAACTCACTTAAACCGGGTGTAAACTTTAATTCGTACTAACGCGAATGAATAATAACGCCGTAAGCATTCCGTCATGAATATGCAAATAACATAATCTATTATTTGTTCCATATTTATCCATATTTTGGTTTATTTATTTTACATAATATGGTTTTCCACTAGCTCTCACTTTTTCGGCCAAAGACTTTCCGTAAACCGTAAACAAACAAACTCAAAATGACAAATCATAATATGTAAGTTGGTAAATCTCTAGAACTCTAGATTCGCAAAAGTGCTCTCGAATCTGAAAAGATCGCTTTTTTGTACCAAACGAACGCCATAAGAGTTGGGGTTCCGAAATATATTTGGGCCTTCTTTAGGGTTTCTCAGCTTAATAAGTTTAAGAACCGCTGTTCTAACTGGTCATTCCACCAGGGAATTTTACGTTTACTCAAACTGGTTTTACTGACACAACTACTTTGGTATGAGGTTAGCAACACTTTGGTACGCGCTGCTTCGTCAAGGTCCCACGTGAACTCAATTGATGAAACAAACAAACAAATTTGGTTTGTCTAAAGAACTGACAGCTCTGGGGTGTCGTTGCAAATTAGCGTGCGTATCAATAGTGAGGCCTAATCCTGAATATCTCTTACAAACAACCGAAACTGTTTAACACTGGGACTTTATTGAATTTGTTTACCTTACAAAAACAGTCAATTGAGTCCGAGTTGAAAGGGGGTTTTCTAGTTTCTTGTTTGAGGAATCATTTCGAAATCGGTTCAAATAAAATCCGGATTCCACATATACAATTTTTTTGCTTTAATTCGGTTTTTGTTTTGTTTTTTTTTATCGTATTACTTATAGGAAAGACGTTAACATTTTTCTTAATTTGATTTGTTCCTTTTTAAAAACGTGTTTTCTTGTAGTTATCAAAAGAAAATATTTTTTTTTTGTTTATAATTGTTTCGCTATTATTTTGCACGACTTTTGTTAATACAATTATTATAAAAAATGCTCTTATTTGTATGTGTATATATGTAACATTAAAATAAGTAAAACGTATAATAGAAAAAAAAACATTATTCTTTCAATCGAAGAAGAAAACGAAAAATGTTTTTCTTTTTTATAAATTTAAAAAATGTGTATAATATACTATACAAAAAAAATCTTTTATCCTTGACAAAAATATGATCTCTTTTTTTTTTTTTTTTGTTTCTTATGTTAAATAAACCAGAAATAATAATTACACATAATAAAAATATTTTGGTTTTTTTTTGGAAGATAATGTGAGTGAAAAAAAAAATGATTTCTTTTTTTGAATGTTTTTGTTTAGACTAAGAAAAAAAAATTATTTTCCAAAGTTATCTATTAATATTTGTTTTCTTTATTTATTTTATAACGTTTAACTATAAGGTTTCACCTTTATATCCAATTAAGGAAGAAGGAGATCCAATTTGCTTTAAATTGCTACTATGAGGAATTTTGGAATCTTCTAACCAATAATTTTGGCTTTTTTTTTGTGGTTTGGAATTTTGACATTTGGAATTTTTGCTTGTTTGACAATTACACACACACATACACAACTTGTAGTGTTGGTGGTTATAAGGATAGAACTGGAGTGTACACATTTTTTTTCTTATTTTTTTTTTTAACATCATGATTTACATTATTTTGCGTTTTATTTATTTCATACATATATAAATTTATTTTTTACTATTTTGTTTTGTTTTTTGCACTTAACGTAAGACGGTCACAAAAATGCTTACTTTTTATTTTATGCGTAACACACATTATAATTTTTAATGTTTTAAAAAAAATTTTGCTGACGTTTTTTTTTTTTTGTTTATTATTATTTTTTTTTTTGATTCTTTAATGAATTAGTTTTGTTTACAAATTATTGATATTGATTTAATATATGTAATTTTATTGTAAATGATTTATAGGAGGACACAGATTGGTTTTTTCTTTTCTTTTTGTTTCTTCTCAGGAGATTTCTTATTAATTTGTCGTACTAAATCATAGAAAATCTGTGAATGAAAAAATGAAACGAATAAGTTAGGTAAATATATCTGTTAATGATATTTGCAAAAAAATGGTAATCAGCCAAAGAGTGAAAGTAGTTAACAGTATTGAGTATATAACAAACCAAAATGTGGGACGAGTAAAGGTTCGCTCTCATAGAATATAACTGAGATGATTGAAAAGAGCATTATGGGGAAAATGCTGTGAAGACATGTCAGACGTGCCGGTTGCAGCACGTATCCATAAGGCTCTGCGTAAAGATCAGACCAACTGTGTAGGTTTGCTAAAGAAAACAGACGGTAATACGACGGCCCGTACGGATACAATTAAAACCTTACTGCAGGTTCACCTCCCAAGTTCGTCTTAAGATGGGCAATTGGCTCATTGAAACCTTTTAAGGCCCCCGGGGGTGACGGCATATTCCCGGCTCTAATTCAGAGGGTTATAGACGTCATACTGCCTACGGTTATTGCCTTATTTAGAGCAAGTTACAACTGAGGATATATTCCAATCTCCTGGAGACAGATGAATGTGATCTCCATCCCAAAAATGGCAACAGGCCAAGTGCTTAAATCAGACACAGACCTATCAGTCTAACATCCTTTGTTCTTAAAACCATGGAAAGACTTATCGATGTTCACAATCATATTAGATGACTAACTCTAACTCTCTTCACTCAAATCAATTTGCGTACAAAAAGGGTAAATCTACGGAGGCTGCTTCATTACCTTGTCAGAAAGGTAGAAGAAATATTCCTTTGTGCCTCCTTGGACGTTGAGGGCACCTTCGATAATACCGGTCATGACTCGATCGCTAAGGCACAACAATCACCTTAATAAAATGAATTTGTGCCCGGAGACAGAATGTAGAATCCGAGCACATTCTCTGTGTTTGCCCGGCACTTCATTGGTTAAGAAAACGTGTCTTGATGGCCAGTAAATCCGAATGGAAAACGCTGGCAAAATCCGGTAAGCGGACTGAAATTGATATTTGCGGTGATTCCGTCTTGTATTTTGTAATAGTATTGAGGAGGAAAGACAGACAGAGCGGCTTATAAAAGAGTCTCTATATTTCATAGAAGACACACCTGCAGATAGGCTGAATGGTAAACTGATGGGCATTCCTGACAAGGTGAGTATTGCGTGCGGTTGAATTGCAGTTGGCAATTTCGTTTGAGCACTGTTTATTAAATTTAACTAAACTAATCGAAAAAACGTCAAGATCGACAGCTATAAGTAAGAGTAAGAGGTAGTGAGGGGCTTTGTCTACCTCGGTTCTGCTATAAATTCTAACAACAACACCTCAGAAGAATTAAACGAACCGCCGTTTCTTTGGGCCGTTTCTTTGGGCTAGAAAAGCCAATTGATTAGTAGAGTCCTATCCCGATAACTTAGGAGATTCTGTATAACTCCTTGATCATTCCAGACTTTACCTAAAGCGGATGAAGACATCCTCGGTCGCTTCGAGAGAACGATTCTTCTATAAAATTGACGGTCCCGTTTGCGTTGACGGACTTTGGAGAAGGAGATTCAATGATGAACTATACATCGACCAGGTAGGTGAAAAAAAAAACTGCGAGGAAGTCGTTTAAGATGGTAGGACATGTAGAGCGGATGGGAACAAATGCTCCGGCCCGTAGAGTCATCCAGTCTAACCCGGAGGGACAACGCAGTAAAAGAAAACCTCGCCTTAAGTGACGCGCGCATGTGGATGGCGACTTCAATTAGGACTGCTAGAAGTACGTAACTGGAGGCAGTTAGCTAAGGACCGGGCTATGTAGGTATAGGTAGGTAGGTAGGTGTGGCGGTTTAATGGAAGACCCAAGTAGCACTAAGTGCCGTTTTGTTACCACAACTCATTTGACCTAGTTGTTAAAGTTTATCGAAGTGGAGAGTTTAGATCCAGCCTGTGGAATTCAAAAAAGGTTATAAGTTCTTTGATGCCATTCTCCGAAACTTCCTCGAGGGATGTGAAGACCTCGCTGTCTAGTCCTAGCTAGTGCCGGACAAGCGCATAGGTAACGAATAAGAGTTTCTTTTTCGGACCGAATCGGGCTAACTGGAGAGGCTTGTTAGCTGACGCCTCGGTTCACCCCGAACTGTAGAGCCGCCTAAATAAAGTAAATAAAATAAAGTTAAGTAATCGAAAACAAAATTTCACTCATTTGGCGTCAAACCTTCTTACAGTTATATAATATCTATTTATCCAAATAATAAATATACTTACATCGTTAACATTAATTTTTGCTTTGGCAGATGTTTCCATAAAAGCGCAATTGAACTGACTTGCGAGACTTTTCCCCAATTCTTTACCAACTACGCGTTCGTCCTCCAAATCACACTTGTTCCCTACCAGTACCATTGGAACATCATCCGTATCCTGTATATTTTCCACGAAAGAAAAGAGATATCAAATAAATAAATAAATAATACAAAAAAAATTTAATTCATCAAGAAAAAAAAATAAAAAAATTAAAAACAAAATAAAATAAATTTTAAAAATGCACACCTATACAAAGCGTGCGTTCACACTACTAACCTTTACTCTCAAAATTTGTTCCCGCAGATCTTGGAGATCATTAAATGTTGATTGTGCTGTTATTGAATAGACTAAAACAAAACCTTGACCGTTTTTCATGTACAAATCTCTCATGGCGGTAAATTGTTCCTAGCGCGAGTTTTTAATATGAGATAAATAAGTTTTTTTTTTATATTAAATACAAATAAAGAAAAAATTAAATGAATAAAATAAAATAAATCTAATCAATAAAAAAAAATTAAATTATAAATTAATATATTATGTATAAGAATTTTGTATAGAAACTGCACAATATTTTTTTTGTTTGGGAAAGGGGGGAAGGGACAAGGTTGTCAAGGCAAAGGATTTTATAAATGTATCTATACACGGTAGCGAGCGGGGAGGCAATTAATTACAACAAGTTAACAACAACTGAGACGAATCATAATCATGCAGCTTTCGTGTATATATTATGAGGACATGGTGTCAGTTAGTGGAGCTATATGCAATCTCGTATTCAGATTGACTATCAAAAAAAAAAAATAAATAGGTGGCGCAACAGGCGGGTGACACCCAAGGCCTAGCTTCTCGCAACCATTCGTTTTGTGTGAGTTTCTATTTTTGGGACGACTGGAAGGGACCTACAATTTTATGCCGAGTCCGAACGGCTCAATTGAGAAGCTTTTTCATGACAGGAATACTCTCGGATGTTTGTCAGACGTTCGCGAGAGGTGGCGCAGTAGAAAAAACTTTAAGATGTAATTTGGGTTTTTCCGGGGATCGAACCTGGGATCCCTCGCACAGTAGTCCAACACACTAACCACTGCGCTACTGCGCCCACTATAACTATCACTATTGACTATCGCAAGTAGATAAATCAGTGTGACGGAAACGGTACACTTTCAAGGACTTTCATCCAAATTGGATGATTACCTGCCATTCAGGCAATGCATCGGCGCACACTGGGGTAGCTTGTCACAGCCGGAATAAAATGGAAAAATTAAACAAAAGAGATGAAAATGTCATCCGAAAAGAGAGGACTGCTGTTGAAGTTACTGTGCAGGCTTTGATAAACCTTACTGCAGAGCCTTTGGTTGAAGTTCTTCAGAAGGAAATCATATTGCATGTAAAAGATGAGCAACTAAGTCAGTTGTGTTTAATATCAAAGTGGGGCTTTGATGGTAGTTCGGGCCATAGTTCTTACAAACAAAAATCTCTTGTGGATGCCGATGACTTAAGTGTGTTCATACGTTCTGTGGTACCTTTGCAATTGGTATGTGAGAGCTTGGGCAATAAAGAGATTATAATATGGCAAAATCCTCCAACTTCGTCAACTAGGTATTGCCGTCCCATTAAAATTGAGTTCATCAAAGAATTGACACAGGTTTCGATATGTGTAAGAAAACCTACGCATTGATGTGCAAATTCAGAGTCTGTCCAATTCAATCTCACAAAAACTTGTGTTTACGATGGTGGATGGAATGGTTTGCAACGCCTTGACAGATACACTGTCTTTTCTCAGAGATGTTATATCTGCGGTGCAAGCTCAAAAGAGTTTAATAATGTTGAAAAACTGTTGCTGCGACCCTACAATCTCAGAGCATTAGAATTTGGATTATCAGTGTTGCATTGCTGTATTCGAAGTTTTGAATGCCTTTTGCATTTATTATTCGAAACCTAATTTTTTTGCAAGTCCTCCCTATCTGGATATTGTACTTCGTACGGTGTGTCGAAGTTAATTTCCCCCAAACTTTCATCCGTTTTATCGGGGATGTTGGAGGATTCCATTAGTATGGAGCTATGTCCTACCTGTCTGGTTTTGAAGAACCCTGCGTTAGTTAGCCGAAGCGCAGTATTACCTGCTTGCATTTTTATTTGTAGGTTCAGGGGTAAAAGATAAATAAATGCCTCAAGTGCAGCTGTGGGTATGGTGCGTAAAGCACCAGTGATGGCAGTGCCGGCTGTCAACATATCCCGTATATATAACTTATTTGTGGCTTTCCGCTACACAAGAGCCTTATAGGTAAGGATGGGTCTAACCACCATGATGTACAGCCATTGATGGACTCAAAAAAAAAAAAATAAATAGGTGGCGCAACAGGCGGGTGACACCCAAGGCCTAGCTTCTCGCAACCATTCGTTTTGTGTGAGTTTCTATTTTTGGGACGAATGGAAGGGACCTACAATTTTATGCCGAGTCCGAACGGCTCAATTAAGAAGCTTTTTCATGACAGTCATACTCTCGGATGTTTGTCAGACGTTCGCGAGAGGTGGCGCAGTAGAAAAAACTTTAAGATGTAATTTGGGTTTTTCCGGGGATCGAACCTGAGATCCCTCGCACAGTAGTCCAACACACTAACCACTGCGCTACTGCGCCCACTCCTCACTTATTTCCTGCTGTTCTCTTACAGATGAAGAGAGCATTATGAGCCTTACGGACTCTTTCCTGAACATTAAGTTTCCAATTCAATTTTTTATCCAGGAAGTCCACACCCTTCAGCCCACTTTCTGAGCTTGTTGAGGGCTGATTCCATGGGTGCACTCAATGTGTTCAAGAATTTAACCCGAACTAGATTCGCCACATCATCCGCGTAAACGGTTACGCTAAACCCTGCGTTGCTGAGTTCTTTAAGTATGTCGTCTATGACAAGAACGCAGAGAAGGGGGGGATATAACCCCTCCCTGGGGAGTGCCTCTAGTAACCGATTTTCTTATTGAACTGTGTCCGGGAGTGGAATTGATATTTCTGGTGACAAGCATCGTTTAATCCTTTCCAGAGCGTATTTGATTGCTTCTGCCCCAACGTTATTGAAAGCCCCCTCAATGTCTAAAAAGGCAGGTAATGCGAATTTCTTGTGGTGTAGGCTGTGTTCTATTTTACCTACCACTTCATGTGGAGTTGTTTCTACCGATTTACCTTTTAAATATGCGTGCTGAGCATTGCATAGATTTCCATTGCAACACTTGCTTCTAATGTGGATGTCGAGAAGCCTTGAGGAGAAATGACGATACTGATGGGTCTATAGTCTTTCGCAGAGGTATGGCTTGGTCTATCTGCTATGTGACAAATTTAAGGCAATTAAAATTTCCCTAATTCTACCTGTAACCGTAGCCGGGGCCTTTTGCAGCATATCTGGTAGAATGCCACGAGGGCCCGGTGCTTTGTATGGAGACAAGGAATAGGATTTGCCACTAAAGTGGGTCCCGAAAAAAAAAAAACATTTCGGCACTTATTTCCCCGCGCCTACAGTACGGGGTGGACCTGGGGCTCAACCAACATGCCTCTCCGGGTAGTCCGATCTTTGGCTAACCGCCCCCAGTTGCGCACTTCAAGTTGATTGAGGTCCCATTCCACTTGTGCGCGCCACCTAAGGCGAGTTCTTCCTCGGCCCGGAGCATGTTTTATATAGAGTCTCCTCAGTATTTTTTGAAAAGGCCTTACTAATCAATTGCCTTCTTAGGCCGAAGTAACAGCGGTTGGCAAGTGTAAATCTTCGTTTGATTTCTGCTGTGGTGTCATTATAAGAGTTTATAGCGGAGCCGAGGTAGATAAAATCCCTAACCACTCCACAGTTAAAGCTGTCTATAGTGACGTTCTGTCAGATTCGTCGATGTTGTGTGTCCCTTGTGCGACTTTTGGAAAATTGTGCTACAAAACAGACCTGGCCACGGATAAATAAATAATATCCTGTTAAACGTCAGTAGAACACTCGTTCCGAGTACTAACAACTGTGTACTAGGAAGACAAGGCTTGGACTTTTGTCGCAGTTGCATAGATGAGGAGGAGGAAGAAACACCATTCCATCTATACTATGTAACGCTATCCTCGATTTGAAAGCAAACTCTAGGAGAGCACTTCATCGAGGGGCTTGCTGATATTGCCGAAACGGATATCAGCAAAGTACGAACATTTCTCCATAATTCGAAATGGTTCCAAGAGTAGTGGAAATAACCGACTCTCTGCTTGTGCTATCACAATGGACCTTACTTGGTCTAAGTGAATTACTCCGTATTAATGGATAAGGGCCACCTAATGGATAAGCGGGCCATCACTTTGATGGACGGTTTATAGTGGGAACTATCTTTCATAGAGAATGACGCACTCAGATTTAAAAACTCATTGAATATCGCATCCAGTCTATCTAAAGAACTTTCGCTCTAAACTATCCGTTTAAAAGCCAATCCTCGCAAAAGTGACTCTCGTTAGGTCACATTGTGAATGGAAATACATATACCACCTGAAGTTTCGGGGATACGAAGTCGACAGACAGACGTTTTAATTTAAGTTTCTCCACACTCAAAAACCATATGACAGATTGTCACTATACATACCTAATTAGAGAACCAAACATTTACAGAAACCAGACTGACTAAGACGGAATCGTTTGAGGAATTCTCTTCCCTCTAAAGGTTAAAATGTTCGACTGAGAGTCTAGGACATTTTTGGAATAAGAATCAAATACGCATTCAAAAGGTTGGAAGAGAATGGTTCCTAGGGGATATTGTGCATTTAAATTGTTCATTGGTGCATAGGAATTCCACTTAAATACACGTTCTAAGGTAACTTATTCAAAGGCATGAAGACGAACTTATTTTGTATAAGGGTTCATATACAATCTATGATTTGTAGGGTTCCAAGGAAAGAATGAAAAACAAATCTACCAGCACTACCATCTTGCATGCTGGCTCCCATCAATGCAATGTCGAGAAAGCAGCCAACCCCTTTTAAGTAAAAACAACCCCTTTCTATGGAATCTATTTCAATTACAATTGACCAACAGATTACTGCTTCTTAAATCCAATCATGCGGACAAATCTCTACCCAGCATAGTTAGCAGCGAACCCTTAATTGACGCATGCAAGCGAGTTGGATGACAAAAATACTGGTTATCTCATTTGATGCTCTGCAATCGCAATTGTTATTAATTGAACCCAGCGTTTATGTAATTTTCAATTTATTAATCGATTACCCCTATGATTCATTCTCATTTCGAAAAAGTACTGTAGAGAGCTGTGAATAAGGACAATGATTGATTTTACTGATGTCCTGCATTCTATTCTAAATCAATAAACCCAACTCGTAAGGGTTGTGCATAATTGTTATTGTTTTCCGCGACCTTCATGTCCGGCAGCTGTATGCTATTACTGAACTAAGAATAGTTGCACATACTTGTATGTATGACATCGTGATTTAGATACATGTATAGCACCCACCAACTTGCCTCTGCTCAGGTTTATTTATATAATACACGTCCATGGGAATAGGTAAGACTACACAAGAAGGAATATAATATACGGGAAGCTCTTTTCTCAATTGTACATACAAAAAAAAATATGGAAAATAAAAATAGTTTTTTCTTCAAGCTGTAGATATAAAAAATGATGACACAAAATGAAAACAATACAAAGGATACATGAAACATGGGGGAAATAAGAATTTCATACAACTTACAGTTCCAGCAGTGTCCAGAATTTCCAGCATACACTGTTGTCCGTCAACCTCGACCTGTTTTCTGTAACTGTCCTCGATAGTAGGATCATACTTTTCAACGAAAATACCCTGAAAAGAGAAATTAGAATTAAATCATCGAAAATATAATTTTTATAAAAATGGTGTGAAAAATGTATATATGTAGTAACTTGGTTGACTTGGGTCAGATCAAAAATTTTGGCAAAAACCCTTCGGAGAAGTTAAGAAATTGGAAAAATCGAAAATTGATTTTTTGTATCGAATTTTGTGTGCAGTTGTTCCGGAATGACTTTTCGAATGGAAAATTTGAATTTTTTTTCGACCAAATTTTGCATTTGATGACAGGTGCAATTTGGCAGGTGTCATTTTCTATTGAGCAAATGTGTGCTATTTTTCTTGCTAAAATTGATTCGAGTTTTGCATATTATTACACTCGATCTAGAAATTAACGACGAGATGCGCAACGAAGCGTTAGTTTTAGTTCTTTTTTTTTGGATGCGCCAATGGATGTGTTCGTAAACCGTGCTACCAACATGCACGATTCGCAAACCCGAATAATCGATGCCGGGAGTGCGTACTAATCCACACCCTACACACTTCAACCACTCTACCCGCGGGGCTGCCGTTGGGTATTACTTCGCGGGGTTGGTTAGCATTCAAGCTAATCGTTTTGTGTCACCTGCTTCTGGTATATATGCGGCCTTTCGAGGCTTCTGCTGTGGCTTTTCTTAGCCTTTCTATTCTCCGTAGGTCATTTAGGATGGTTATAAAATTACATAATTTCACCAAATTCTTTGTAGACTGCAGCATGTGGTCGACGATTAGTGACGGACTGGACAAAGTATTTCTCCATGCCATGAAGCGTGGGCAATAAAATACTGCGTGCTCCGTGTCTTCATCTTCGTTTACGCAAGATGGTGAGCTGTACAGATTTTGAAAACAGATATAAAAAAAAAATAAAAGATCATGTCCAAAAAGGGACTTTGGAAAAGCGTAGGGATCCCAGTGCCAATACATTCAATAAGGCAGGGGCTTCCAATCTTTTTCGTACTGCCATTCCCTAGAGAGGTTGAAATATTTTTGCGACGCCCTTCTAAAAGCACAGATATGAGAATAGAAGCTGATATTACTGAAGATTCATTAAATTGTTTTTCAATAAGGACGGGTCGACGTTGAAATATCGTCTTTCCCTACTTATTGGAATTTTGCTTGCTAACATACCCGCATTCATCTAAAAATGCGCCTCGTTTTTAAAGATGATTTATCGGCAAAAAATTGGATCCTTTTCCAAACGATCCGAAGCCAAGTCGGCGAACAAGCGGCTTTGTCTATGTTCATTAACTTTGAGCTCGTGGATTAGTTGCATCTTTTACGGGCGTAAGCTCAAGTCCCAATGCAAAATTCGCCAAGTTGGAATGTGCGAAAGGCCGATTTCTTATGCACGGCGAGCAATTGACTGCCTCGGGCTCTTCTGTACATTCTAAATGACCCGTACCAATAGAAAATCCCTTATTTAATTTTGACTGCCAGGCAAATATACCAGTGCCATCCAGAAAAGAAGTCCTGGTAAGGCGGGAGAGACAAACGCACTTAATCTTCGACTGAAATGTAACTTCGTTTCGACCTTGCTCAGTGTATTCGTAAAGAGAATCGTAATGCTTTTCCTTTGTTCGGAGTTTTACAGAAAAAATAAAACTTGTGACACCCTTAGGATAGCGCCATGACGCCCCAAGACGTCGCGACGCACAGTTAGGGAACCCCTGCAATAAGGCAATTTGATAGTTTCTTGTTTTTACGGTCATGTTCTAAGTTCTGTCCGTAAATATTAAATCGCCACTAGAATCAATCAGTTTCCGTGCGATACTACGATTTTTTTTTCTGGCAGAAGCTGAAAAACTGACAAACTATAAAGGACTTAGGATAGAAAGAGAAAGCCTTCGAATCAAGATTTAAATATTCACATAGGCATCTTAAACCTTTATTTAAATATAAAAAAAAATACACTTACTTGAACAAATTGCACTGTTAATGCTGATTTACCAACGCCACCACTGCCAAGGACAACAATTTTGTATTCGCGCATATTGTTTGTTTTGTGTTTGTTTGTTTGTTGCTGTTTTCTGTTCCTTTAACTACTTTATAATCTACTTTGTTTGAATTAATTTAATTTGTGATCTTGTTTCTATCTTACGAAAAAAAATATTTAAAAAAAAAAATAATAATAAAATATCTCCTCTCTTTTTCTCTCTGTATATATGTATGTAAATATTAATATAAATATATATATATACCTACATATGTACACACATATAAATCTGTTTGTATATAATAATCAAGAACAAGTTTATAAAAAACAAATCAACTTAAAAAATACTAATCTTTGTAAATATATAAATTTTAACGGTTCAGACAAAACAAAATATACACACCGTCTTCTGGCTATTGTGTAATCTAGTACATTGGAAAAAGTCCGCGGGAATAGAATTGGAAAGAAACAATAGTGTTTATATCTCCGTAGGAACGTGTTGTTTTTTTTTTCTCACAAGTTACAGAATGATATCTTAGAAGTAGTTACGGTTGGTCAAATTTTGAAGATGAATGTATAAAGACAAAAATAAAATGGAAAAAAACAATATATTCAGCTAATTGTTGTTCATTAGTGACGAAGAAGATCCTTGCTGAAATCAGTGTGCTGCTGATGTAATGTTGTTGCTAAAATGAAAGGAAAAAAATAAGATTTTATTTTGGGCTAATTTAGGAGTAGTTTCGATTAAAATTTTTTTTAAATAATAAACAGGAATGCATGAGTTCATGCCTACGCAAAATAAACCGACAATCATTTTGAGGGATGTGGGATGTAACAGAGAACTGATCAAAGTTCTGGAACAGGAAAGTTTCATTGTGCCCCGCATTGACATGGACTGCTAGTGAAATGTTAGTTTCATACAGAAAAATGAAGCAAACATAAGCACTAGCCCTTTTGGTTCAGTGCGGCGAAAGTATGAAACCTCTGCGCGCCATTGCTATTTTTTACATAGTGCCAGCCATTGTAGAAACATTGCAACTGCGAAAAATAACGACTTTTTCAAATTATTTCGAACGTTCTACAAAAGATGGCACACTCAAACAAAATCGCAAGAATTGCTCGATGACATTTGAGAGTTTTCATTTCTCTCCGCCGTGCCCCAAAAGCGCTACTGCTTAACGAAAAATTGGGTGCTAGCGGTCCATGTATAGTATGTAAATGGTGGCCCCACTATGTACGCGATCGATGTCTTTATTAATATCAGTTGCGAACTTCTACTAGCAGCCCGTGACGTAAACCCATCGAAAGTGGAAATATATATAGACCTGCCAATTTCAAAGACATCGAGAAATCTTATCATGATCTTTGTTTGTATGTTCGGCAGCTCCAAGCGCACAAGAAATATTTTTGTTAAATTTTATTACAACTTACAAATTTATTAATGTGGGCGCAGTAGCGCAGTGGTTAGTGTGCTGGACTACTGTGCGAGGGATCCCAGGTTCGATCCCCGGAAAAACACAAATTACATCTTAAAGTTTTTTCTACTGCGCCACCTCTCGCGAACGTCTGACCGAGAGTATGACTGTCCTGAAAAAGCTTCTCAATTCGGCCGTTCGGACTCGGTATAAAATTTGTAGGACCCTTCCATTTGTCCCAAAAATAGAAACTCACACAAAACGAATGGTTGCGAGAAGCTAGGCCTAGGGTGTCTACCGCCTGTTGCGCCACATATTTATTTATTTTTAAATATATTAATGTAAAAGGTGGGCCAAATGCAAGTTTCTTTTTAAAAATGCAATACAATTAACAAAATTTAATATGCTTTAGCAAGTAAGAACAAATATTCCCATTATTTATGGAACACAGCGTCATTCAAGTGGCTGTCTAGGCTGGCTTCGCAGTACAGCATTCTGTCACTCCAATTTTCCAACACCTTGTTGATGGTTCACGGATTGCTTGGATGATATGGCCCTTAAGTGCTTGAATCGTTTCTGAATTGTTGGAAAAACATCGGCCGTTCACTGTTCATCACAAAAAAAATCCAAATGGGTCAAATCGCAGCTCTGAGGCGGCCAATTGACATCGCCAAGACGGCTGATAACACAATTTGGGAATTTGGTGCGCAAAAGATCGATTATTGCATGGGCCATCCTGCATGATCGTCGCCCAAATCCATGTTTTTAATTTCAAAAAAAAAAAGTCGGTTAACATGACTCGGTAACGCCCACCGTTGACCGAAACGTTGTCCCCAGGCTCATTTTCGAAGAAAAATTGTCCAATGATGCCACCACTCCGCACAATCCGCCCCAAACGGTCACTCTCTGTGGATGCATTGGCACCGTACGACGACTTGGACCATGAGTGTTTGTTCACTAGCATACCAGTCCCACGAACTTTTTGCACAAACTGTGCTTCATTTCGGCCAAAACTTCGCACTGTTTGGGCTACACAGAATTCACTTTGGAAATAAGTTTTCAATATTTCCCAACGTTGTTCAAGTGTTAAGCGACTCATTTCGTTCCGTTGAGGTATTATACTGACTTTCTGTCAACGTTTTAAGCGGGAAACAGCTGTCAGTGTCAAAATAACCTATGATTTAAAAGAAACAACTAGATAGCTCACCCTGTATGTAACAGGCATATAGACACCCTAGGCCTAAGCTTCTCACAATAATTCATTTGTGTCAGTTTTTTTTATTTTTGGGACGAATGGAATGGACCTACAATTTTATGCCGAGTCCGAATGGCTAAATTGAGAAGCTTTTTCAGGACAGTTATACTCTCGGGTGTTTGTCAGACGTTCGCGAGAGGTGGCGCAATTGAAAAAACCTTAGGATGTAATCTGTGTTTTTCCGGAGATCGAACCTGGGATTCTTCGCAGAGTAGTCCAACACCCTAACCACTGCGCAAGTATTTCACTTAGAGATCTAGGCATCTAAATATTTAAAACAAAAATATCGAAAAAAATATTTTTTTGTTTGCAAATCAAAGGGAATGGTAGTGCCCCAGCGAAGTTATCTAATAAATGCACTTACCCTTTTTACAGGAACAATCTCAGGCTGTTCACGAACTCTCTTTGGAACCAATTGGGGCCAACACTTCAAACTTGAAACATTTATCAAAATTATTAGAAAGGTCCACCTCACCAAATTTCATTTCTGTAGCATTAGTGGTTCTCAACGTACAGGACTACAGAAAAACCGTAACAGACAGATCATAAAAATCATAGGGCACTTCCATCCATCCTAGTATCGTAAAATTCGGCAGAATGCTAGATCCTGTGGTGCTAAACTTGAGATTTTCAATTTTCAGGGGGCGTGGTATACACCCACTTTTAAAAATTGGTTATTATTCATTTGGGCAAGTACCTATTGCCGTAGAATATTGGGACAGCGAGATAGAGGTAGAGAGAGTCAGCCACGAAAAGTAATGAGATCTAAATGTACGCCAAGTTCTTACTTTAAGAAACTTCAATGTTAAACAAGTTGGTAAGTTTACTTGGCAAGTTTTTCGTTTATAATTATACAAGTACGGCCTAATTTGGCTATCATCATCTCATTACTTTTCGTGGCTGACTAGTTACACTAGTTTTTTTTTTCTATATAAAAAAAACTTGGCTGTTTTTTTAGATTTATGTTTTTGGTATGATACTGCTCTCGGGAATGACGATCCTATAACGCTTCATCAATGCCCGAGATGCACGCAGTAATTCCTCTACCATCTCATCATTGGCATAACAAACAAAATTATATTTTTTTTAAAACATTTCACCGCAACAATTCTGTCAACGCTGCTTCCGCTTTGCCCTTTCCAAGAGATATTTTTTCAATAAAAACAGACAGCTAAGGTAAATTGCCAGAAATCGCGCAGGTTATCTTAAGAATTGCAACGACCCAAGATAGCGACAATCAAGCTTATTCGCAACATATAAACAGAATGATGGCCGTCAAAAAAAGCGACACCTAAAACAACATAAACGCATGAAACGTATCAAGTAACAGCTACTCAGCGGAATCATTTATGCAAAAGGGTAATTGTGATGATATATTTATGACCACCACATCCTACTTCATGATATCACCCAGCAACTGATGAAATCATCACACAAATAGAACGGAAGGACATTTT
This sequence comes from Cheilosia soror, assembly GCA_949372485.1. Lineage (NCBI taxonomy): Eukaryota > Metazoa > Arthropoda > Insecta > Diptera > Syrphidae > Cheilosia > Cheilosia soror. Next base: position 3,653,396 of record OX443565.1, on the reverse strand, counting down.
ATTTTTTGTGCTGTAAAAAAAATGCACACAGAAGAAAAAGAGTTTTGCGTTGCATGGTAGCGAGAAATAGACTCCAGCATTTGTGGCAAGACGAATGGATGAACTGCAATTTTTTTTAATTATTCTTATGATGCGTTAAAGATGCCTTCTCTTGGGGGGAAAACAGGGCATAAATAAGTAGCTCCTAACAACTATAATGACGCTCTTTACATTGTGGTTCTGAAATAACTCATTTTCCTGTGAACGTCTTCTGGGATCTCAACAAAAGTTGATTTATATTCACAATAAGATGACGTACTTAGGCAGCAGTGTTGCAACTGAGAGAAAAGAAAAATCCTCTACACCGAAAACTTAAATCGGAAGTTAAAAAAAAAAAATATGGACCCAACGATGGCAAGACGAAGTAAAAGAGCCTCGCATTTAGCCAAGTCTGACATATTAGGGCGCCCTTTGGAGCCAGCCCTGAAAGGTGGCAGTTTGCGAGCATCTGGTGGCCGGGTTTAACCTGAAACCAGCTACGAGCTTCCCATCAATGGTCTCGCAAACCAATTATGGTGGTCAGAGTCGACTTTCGGTTACTCGAAAACGTCATCGACATAGGGTAGGAACGTGGAACATTTCTTCGCTTACAGGAAAATACCTGGAGCTTGTTGGGGAGGCTGCCAAATATCAAATAGATATAGTTGGGGTCTCCTGGACCTTGCGGATGGGTGGAAACTCTTCATGTAGCACCTTCAATGTCTGTTCAGGCGGGAGTGCGGATACTCACAAGTCCCAGGTTGGCAGGCAGAGTATTGGACTGGATAACATTCGGTTAGGTAAATTTAAAGCGTCCCGAAAGATTTTTACCGCACATTCCATTGCATTGTCGTTATTTACATAAGGAACTCCAACAATTCCTATGACGTCCTCAATTTGCTTCTGCTCCCACCAGTTCAATTTACTTTCAAGATCATTAAGTGATGATCTCAGTAAAGTATTCTCTTCTTTCAGCTGCTGAACCGTATTTAGGAAATCGCTATTTATTTTTTTTAGACAAAGAATCTCTTCGTATAGCAGTTGCATCGTTATTGGGCTGTTGGACGTGCTGATGCTGGGTGGTGTACTTTCACCGGCGGGAACAGGAGAAGATGTTGGCTGATGATCATCCATAGTTAGCGGTGTATCTGTCGGTCGAATTTGTTTTTGGTAATTGGGAGACTGTTGTTGTTGGTGGACTGCTGGTGTTGTAAATGGGGGATTTTGCTGTGATTGTATACAGATTTACGGCGGAGAACAGAGCACTTGTCACATCGGTATTTGATATTGTTAGTAACCATATATTCAATGTCATTAGGAGTAATCTTTACACATGCACAGTGAAATATGTTATTGCAGTCATCACACGTAGTTTTAGTTTTAGGACCGTCACTCCGCTTTATATTTTGTTTGCAGACTAGGCAAGGCATTGTCACATAATTATGGAAATTGTTTTCGTTAAGTTTAAGTTTTTCGGAGAGTTTAATATTTGTTGGTCGAATTTGTTTTTGGTAATTGGGAGACTGTTGTTGTTGGTGGACTGCTGGTGTTGTAAATGGGGGATTTTGCTGTGATTGTACAGATTCACGGCGGAGAACAGAGCACTTGTCACATCGGTATTTGATATTGTTAGTAACCATATATTCAATGTCATTAGGAGTAATCTTTACACATGCACAGTGAAATATGTTATTGCAGTCATCACATGTAATTTTAGTTTTAGGACCGTCACTCCGCTTTATATTTTGTTTGCAGACTAGGCAAGGCATTGTCACATAATTATGGAAATTGTTTTCGTTAAGTTTAAGTTTTTCGGAGAGTTTAATATGAAATTTAATAATTTCTTTTTTGTTTTTAGCAGAAGAGGTAGAGGACTATATATTTAGTAGAAAATGAGAGTGTTATAAACTTTTCTTTATACAGTATGTATTTGTTTTGCAAAAAGCGCGCACCCCACGACACTATTTGTAAACAACGTCCACTCTCGATGAGAGTCAAGAGTCGATCTCTTGATATAGAGTCTAGATCTAGACTCTGATGATATAGAGTCGATTGAGAATTGAGAGCTATGGAGAGTCCACTTGAGCAACCTACCCCCGCGACCCAATTATTGGATCGGCGGGACATTGAAAATGAATGAATGAATGGCCGGCCATTTTGACATTACATTTCACACTATGGTCAAAATTAGCTGGCTGTATTTAAATGATACGATTTTCTATCAGATTTTTAAATCAGTGCTGGGTGAAGGTGTTGAAAAGCAATTCCATTATATTTTCCGTACTCCTTTGTGAAGTTTACTTTACTTGTCGTGTCCAAATGGCGCTAGAAAGCGTCATTTTGTTCCATTTAAAATCGTGCACGTTTATTTTAGTTTTTTATTAGTTTTTTACACACCAACCGAATTTGGGGGGTGGTAAATTAAATAATTTTAAGTGTTTCAAGGGTGGAATTACAATATTCATCATCCAGACACATTTAAGTAATTGCTTTAAGGGTTGATTCTGAGGTAGGTATACCTGCAATCTAAAAAAATAATTGCTCTAAGGATTTAAGGAAAGGCCTAATTTGTCCAATTCTCATTAGGTTTTATTGCTTTGTACTTGACTTGTAAATTAATTTGAAGTACCTAAATAGATGTTGTGTCATTTGTGGCATCTTTGATTGCAACACTTGGCCTACCACGCAATAATGTCACCTAAACTAGAGCTGCTTCCTATTCCTAAGCTTTCCGCGAGCTCCTAAGAGCAAAAACGAAAAATAGAAAGAGCACGAGAATCGAAGAAGTTCTAATAAACAGAGCCCCAAACAGAACACTGCAGTGATGATCATAGGAATACGGTGGCAGATTCACAAGCTCTGCGGAAGCAGCCAACCACCCGCTGTCAAGCATTCCGATCCGATTCACCTTTATGATTATAATTTTCGTACACCACACGAAAAAGACCGTGAGGATAACAATATCGAATATCGATATCGATATAGATGCCCTACCGTTCAAGCTGCACCAACTTATCTGCAAAATTTAGGAATTAGATGAATCTATACCCGATAAATGGAACCTCATCAGCATCCCAAGCTATAAGATCCTGTCGGTTATACTATTAAGTGAGGCCGTTGCCCACCTCGGACTGTCAGCGCCATCTTACAAGCAAATTATGTATAAATGTGTCGGAGTGTGCTTGAGGCTTTAGTCACTGTTGTGCACGGAAATGTAGACATACCCAAAGGTAGTTATGCGAAATCAGAGAACAACTAAATGGCCTGAAGGTTTTGTTCGATCTCGAATCAAGGAGGCGAAAAATAGACGAGGAGGCGTAGGTACAGGTAGAGGGTAGATTGAAAAGGAGACCAAAAGGAAAAGTCGAGTTCTGGGATCGCTGCAAGACCGTGTGCACTAAAATTAACGACAATAATACTCCTGGTGAGGAGATTCCGACAAATGTATAAATTTAAATACTTACAGATGGTGTGGAAGTTGTAAAGTATTTCAGTTAATCCACGTCGTACATCCGCTCCCTCTTGGCGAGTGTTATTTTCTTCAAAGTAAATTCTATATTTTAGTAGCTAATAAAACACATCCTTTCGTGATTTCCTTCAAACGAGCAACGACTACAGCAGCTTCTAAACTTTAATTGACGACTTTATATGAGTGTCTAATTTGAGAAGAATTTTACTATCCAAGTGCTGACGAATGTAATGCTATATCATAAATTCAGCGAGATCATATAGAACGCATGTGGAATGCGCTGCCACTCTCCCCTCATAATGATCCCACAATTGCGACTTATTAAAGACCAACGTACATCAAACATCTACACATCACCCACCACCAACAGAGGGATACTCTTAATTATTGCACACTAGGCACCATGTGTTCAAAACGTATAGCAACAGTCAAAACCGGCCAGCACTGCAAACGTTCTGTTGCTTCATGGAATTTCAAGTACTTGTACATGTACGCGCCACGCGGATGTGCGAATTACCCCCGCCGCCGACCGAATTTGAGAATATTTAAATATTCCTCAGAAACATGTGAATCATGGCCAACATCCAATTGCGAGGAAACTATGTAGCAGAGTATCTGTAGGTAGTACATCCATTTTGTGATTCTTATTTATCCCCATTCGATTTATATTTTTCTAAGTATAGATTTTTTTCACCTGCGTAGTACAAGTGCCTTCAGATACCGTTTGAGTTAATTGATTTTTTCTATGGTCCTCGATGAGCTGCACTTCAATCAATATAGACGTGAAGGAGAGATTTTTTTCAACTGATGAGATCTCCTCGTAAAATTGCATCAATATTTTGCTTTCAAAACGAGACTACCACCCTAATGAGTAAACTGATGGAAAAGTGAGTCGTTAGGGTGATTTTTTGTTGTTGCCTATCGAAATAGAAATTTGAATAACATCTAGTTATGAAGATTTTACTTCGAAGGAAAAATATCTGGCGTTTTTGATGTAGCGTTTTCTGGACGATCAATATTTGATGTTACTTTTCGAAACATCTATTCGTTATAAACAAGCAAACGTGTTGAATTAGACCATCGGACAGCGGACTGGAAGCGAGATAAAAAAGATGAGTGCACTCAACAATCTCAAGCAGATGCTTCTTGGAAATAGTAGCTCTGTTAAATGAGTTGAGAAAGCAAGACACAACTTTTTTATGGACAAGCCGTCAGGAACACTCGTTCAACGCATTAAAGAGGCTCTTTCTATCATATTTGGTGTCCAAAATTCCCATAAGTATGTTTTTGGTCGCACTTTTGAGCTAGCCATAAGCCTCTGCTCTCCATATTTAATGCCAGCAAACAATTTCCGACAATGACTGCGTATCGATTGCAGAGGTGGGCAATAATTCTTATGGGATACAGGTATACCATAAAGTATAAGCCAAACGAAGCAGCACGGCAAGACGGACTCTGGAGGTTACCCGCAGGACCAGATGTGGAGTTTCAGCCGAGCTGGACAGGGAAGCTGAGCAGTTTTCAATTAACGCTAAATTAGTTGCCAGGGAAACTGCTAAGGAGACTATTCTGAGAAAAGTCTTCCATTTGGTCGAAAATGGCTGGTCAGAATCTCTAAATGGAATTTCCAGTACCACAGCAGAAGCAACTGTTAACGCATTAGAGAATGTCTTCGCTATTGAAGGATTGTCCGAACTGCTGGGATCCCATAACGGCCCACAGTTTTCGTCAGATAAATTCCAGCAGTTTTGCAGCCAGGGGGATATTCAACATCTTCGTTCAGCCCCGCAATGAAAAATCTGTTTCAAAATGGTATATGATTTTCGCAAAGCTTTACTAGATGTTTTAATTTTTTACAGAAGTCTGCCCTCTACGGGGAAGTTACTCGCTAAGCTACTTCAGCTGACCCCACGTGAAGCTCCGCCAAGAATTGGATGGCAGCATCCCCCCCTGCAACCCCCCTGCTCGTCTTTATTTTAAATAGCTGAGCGCAATAATGTTCAATGACTTTATTACACTTCCAAAAATTAAATAATGTGCAAAACTCGTTTTATGAAGTTTTTTGAAAATTAAGTTTTGGACCTTTTTGCATAAGACTTTATTTCATGGCACCGAACATCCCGCCTTGCACTCAAGCATGAAGCAGGGAGAAAAGCCACAAGAAAGGCGAACGCTAAATGGGCCTCCTTAAATACTTGTAATACCACAAGAATGCTACGGCCGTCCTTCAACGAAACCAAAACCGAGAATATAATACGGAAGGATAGGAAATCCCTGTCCACCCTCGTAGGTGTCATAATGCGGCACAATACTCTGCGGTACCATATAAAGAAAATGGGCTTAACGAAAGAACAACTTTGCAGAAGCTGCGGTGATGAGGGAGCTCATATCACCCACTTCCTTTCTCACTGCCCAGGTCTCCAACACACTAGGAATAAATTCCTAGGGAGTCACTTCTTCAACGACCAAGACGAGCTTTCCAGCACATCAACAGACAAGATGGTTTGCATGTAACAGCCCAGTAAGTAATTTGAATACAGGGTTATAATGGGTAAGGGACAACCTCTTTCCCCCTACGGGCATCGCAATGGGTCAGTATTGACATAAGGGTAGCACGGAGAAATCCCCGCCAACCACAAGCCTAACCTAACCTAAATACTGCCTTATGGAAAGCTACGGTGCAGGGAAATAAGTCCCAGGGAACTAAGTCCGCTGATGGACTCTGTTCCCACATAGTGGGAAATAAAACCACTTTCGTGAAGTGGACTTAGTTTCCCTCTAAGTTAGGAACTAAGTCCACTTTCTTGTGGGAACTTAGTACACATTCACCTCCGGATGATATTGTATTACTCCACGAATAATTGTTAGAACCATTTTGATCTTTTAATGAAGCGTAATAAACTCCTGATATCTTAAGGTTTTTTCCACTCAGAGAGTAGGTCTAATGTCCTGATAAAGTTTCTCAATTTCATTTCAGCCGTTCGGATATACTCGGCATAAAATAGTAGGCCCTATACGAGGCCCTATATAAAATAATTGACAAAAGCTATAGTCATAGTTAAAAACCCTTCGGACGGACAACGACCTTGGGTAGTCGAACATTCGGCCCTAGCGAGGTATCCTTCGGAACGGAGGATTTTTCGATGTATATTTCGGAATAGCTTTTCGGAATTTTGTTCCGACAAACATGTAACGCACATTGGCGTTTTGCCAATGCGTTTGCGTTTTTTGTTTCAGTGCGATCAAGTGCGTTTCTACTGATATTTTTGACAGCTTCATACCAGTTTTCTTCCGATATGCTCCGACAGGAATTGGTTCGGAATTTGTTTACGATTTGCAGTGAAGTGTGGATAAATGCAAGCAATAAAGAAAAAAACATTTTAGGAACGTAATTTTTTGTATTTGTTGCTTAAATTTGTGTTTCGAGGGCAAAAAACAAACAAAAAAAAAACAAGCACTAAATAGGAAAACCCCGATGTAGCACGAAGCAACATCATGTTGTTGCATTTGAATTATTCTTTCCGAAAACGAATACTTAGAATGTAATTTAAATCTCCGACGGAGAATGCGTTGCGGATACCTCACTAGGGCCGATTGTCTATTTGACAGTTAAGTTAAGTTGTGGTTACTGCGTTTTGCAACTTTACCGTCCATTTTACGGTCGTCATAATCGTCCATCTGAGCAATTTATTCGGAATCAGATGAATCGTTTTCTCACCACGCACGCTCTAGTCTAGTGGATAATCTGCATCCCCCAAGACGACAAACAGTTCGAACAGGAGAATTGAGGAGAATCCGAATGAGTCGATTCGTCATCGTGCACAGCATTTGGAGCTATGCTTATCCACTTGGAAGATTGTATGGAAAGATTTTGACTTAAAGGCTTATAAGATGCAGCTTGTTGGATGGCATTGACGTGGTTTCCACGATCCTGTGATCTCACACCTTTAGATTACTTTCTTTGGGGGTATGAGTGTCTATGCCGATAACATTCGCAGTGTTATTACTATTATACTAGTTGTATATCGAGCTACTTGCTGGATAAAGATGTGCAAAATTTGACTTTACAATTGCGCTTCATTCGAACTATGTATGCCCAAAATCGTTTTTAACCCTTGTGTAGGTGCCAAGGTACCTGGGTACTTTCTGAGCGTAATTTCAAAAAAAAACAAAGGTTTCACCGGAACCACTATCTTAGTATTTTTAGTACCTTCCTAAAAAACCTTTCTGCGTTAAATATGCTACTAATCTCCAATATCGAGCCATAATGTTTCTGAATGAATGAAAATGAATGAATGAATGTTTCTTCTAGAAATTTTTTTTGTTGACATGTTCTCCAATATGACATCAAAGTACCTGGGTACTCCGATATTTTCCGTTCTAAAATGCGTATATGAACAAGTTCACACAATTTTTTTTAAATAAAATTTTATTTGCATCGCCTTTGTTTTTTTCAAATGTCACTTTCATATAAGTAGACTATCTGAGCAGACGTTGTAAAAAAAAATATGGCCTCATCATCTGGTGTTTCTGGTTCACAATTTCGCTTTCGTTCAGCGCGCGCAGTGAATAAGTAATATTGTAATTTGGTATGTTTCCCATTTTCTTTATTATTTTTTTCGGATTTCAGACTAAGTGTACAGGAGCAGGATAATTATTGGTCAACGGTTTTGAATGAAATTGAAAGTGATGACGGTGATTTTTCCGATGGTTCTGATGACGATTATGTACCGCCACCAACTGGTATGTCATTCGGCAGTGGTAACATTCGTGGCGAAGTGGAAGAAATTGGTGAGGCTTCTGATGTCGAAAACGAACCTGAGGTCGAGTTTGAAATTGCTGAAAACGACGATGATGAGGATGTGACTACAGAGTTTCCCGATTCATGCGAAATCATGACTGGTAAGGATGGAATAACGCAGTGGAGTACAGTTCCGCCAAATACGAGTGTTCGAACCCGTGCGCATAACATTATTCGCCAAAATAAGGGGCCTATTGCTGGTTTCGAGATTAAAGCTGAAGCTGATACTTTCATGGCTTTTTTCACTCCTGTTATGGCAGACATCGTGGTAACAGAAACTAATCGAAAAGTGTGTATGCGTCGTTCAATTCCAATCATTCGGATAGACAACCAAAGGTATGGAAACCACTCACTGTTCAAGAGTTAAAGGTTTACTTGGGTGTTCTCTTTATGGCCGGGGTACATCATTCGAGTGGAGAGCATACATCTGTCCTCTGGAGTTCGGACTCTGTTATCCATTTTTGTGCTGCAATGTCTCTTTGCCGATATTCTGCAATAACGCGCTTTATACGTTTTGATAACATACGTACTAGAGTTGATCGAATGTGTACTGACAAGGCCGCCCCAATTCGTGATCTTTGGAACTTAATGAACGAACAGCTATATAAGAACTACAAGCCATCGACAGACATCACTGTGGATGAACAGCTATTTCCATACAGAGGCCGTACTAAGTTTACGCAGTACATACCTTCCAAACCAGCCAAATATTGAATAAAGGTTTGGTGGGCTTGCGATGCGTCAAATTATTATCCACTGCGTGGCGAAATCTACACTGGAAAGGAGGCAGGTGCAGCACGCCAGACAAACGTTGGAGAGAATGTTGTTAAGCGATTGATGCGAAGGTATGAAGGATCGGGCCGAAATGTAACTACCGACAACTTTTTCACTACATTGGAGCTCGCCAAATACCTTCTCGCTAAAAATTTGACTTTGGTGGGCACCGTTCGCCATAATAAAACGTTCATTCCTCCACAAATGAAGAAAAACACAAACCGTGGAGAGTTGTCGAGTGTGTTTGGGTTCCATGAATCGAAGTACAGTATGGTGTCATATGTACCGGCAGCAAAGAAGGCTGTTATTGTATTATCTTTTATGCATCACGATAAATCTATTGCCGATGAGCAAAGTAAATACAAACCAGAAATGGTACTGTATTATAATAAGACCAAGAGCGGAGTAGACATGATGGACAAAATGACAGCATTTTACACGACAAAACGCAGAACCAAACGGTGGCCGCTTGCAATGTTTTATAATTTGCTCGATGTCTGCGGTGTAGCAGCATATGTCGTATATTCTTTCAATAATCCGGATATTACTGCGACTAATAAGCGAAGGACGTTTCTCACCAACATGGCTAAACAACTCATGCTGCCAGGTATAGAAGAGCGGTCAAAAATCCCGAGAGTTATGGCTAACTTCTCCACGTCGCATTGCATCCAATTAGCACTAGGTAAGCCGATAAAGCCGAGAAGCTAGGCCTTGGGTGTCACCCGCCTGTTGCGCCACCTATTTATTTATTTATTTTTAAGCCGATAAATCCACCAATGGCATCTGTACCTACACAAGAACGTGGAGCAGATGGCCGCCTTGTGTTCAAAGGTACTTGCCACCTTTGCATTTCAGGTCGTAAACGCAAAACACGCAAGGAGGGCATGTGGTGCACTAAGCCAGTATGCGATCAGCATTGCCAAAATTTTGCAAAGTGCCTCGCTTGCGTCGCAGTCTATCCATAGATGTTGTAACAATTTCTATTCTATACACATTATTATTTCTTATTTGTGTCAAAATAAAATGTAATTTAAAGTTAATAAACTTCTTTAAACATTATGTTTGGAAAATAATTCACAAATAAGCACACAATTGTCATACAAAATATACTGAAGTACCTGGGTACCACAGCACTCTTAAGTGTAAATTTTTGTTGCCAGTCACACAAGGGTTAAACAGTAATGGCATACAAAATTATCTATCTATTAAATTAAGCTAATAGCATAGACATTCAGTGTTTTATTTCATACTAGCGTAGCCCGTGCACACTTCGTAGTGCAAAATAGTTAAATAGATAAACTGTTTTTATTGTAATGCTCTGTGGTACACAACATTTTTTGTTTTTTTTTTTTCAGAAATCGTATTGCCTAGACAATATTATTGACTTTCATTTTTTATATCAATGCTACAAACTTTAAAAACTTTGGCTTCCAATTCCCAGACTGTCGAAGAAGCTGTACCCGCCCGGCTTTGCCCGTGCACAGGAATTGTATTGAGTATTGCTTAGGTAATAATGTTCTTTCGTAAAATGCGAGAAATAATAATAAATCGACGTGGTGTATTTTTCTTTCTGCCTAAACCTAAAATACAGCAATACGAACAAAACAAAAAAATAATAATGAAAATCGGCCCAGCGGTTATGGAGATATAACGTCATCGAGTTTCACTCCATAGAAGATGTTTTTTGTATAGGAGAAGATTTTGAATATTTTTTTGTATGTGAAGTGCCGCTCCTCTTTGACCAAATTTGACCAATCTTCACAGGAGCACTGTAGGGCCAATAATTAAGACTATGTGTAAGTTTGAGCTCATTCGATTTGGTGGTTTTCGAGGTATACAACTTTAAATGTTATTTTTGTATGGACGGTGCCACTCCCCTTTGTCTAATTTTGACCAAACTTCACAGGACCACTCCAGGACCAATAACTAAGATTGTCTGTAAGTTTGAGCTCAATTGATTTGGTGGTTTTCGAGATATACGATTGTGAATGTTTTTTGTATGGGCGGTGCCACTCCCCTTTGCACAATTTTGACCAAACTTCACAGAAATCGTATATGGACCAATACCAAAAATGTGTCAAAGTTTGGTTAAAATCGGTGAATGCGTTAAGGCGTGAAACACGACGAACAACATTTTAGGGCTAAATTTTTATATATGTATATAGATATAGATATAGATAAAAGATAGATGGAGTTCACCCTTTAGATGTTCGCCAGGGCTCAAGTTAGGACCAAAACTCACAAGGATATGTTGTATGTAGTTTAGCCCAAAAGATATAAATCAAATAAATCGAATAAAAATAGAAATAAAAATTTTGCAATTCCGCATTATACCTATACAGTTATCGAACCCCACCAAGTTTCGTTTTGACGTGTACCTTATCATGTTGTACCCTTTTCATAGGACGTTATCAGAAGACAGTTGAGCACCGACCCTCAAACTTCAAGTTCAATCGATGCAATTAAATTAAATTGAAGTGAAATGTGAATCCATATAGAATGAGGAGGTGTCGAATCATACGACTGCACTAAGTAATCTTCAATTTGTACCAATGTCGCAGTTGAGGGAGAATAAATATTATGGCGTTTAAAAATATTACCAGTTTGTATTTTTTTTTTTTTTTCGCTAAAAATGTTAAGATATCTATTGTATAATCAGTTCCTTTGAATTGTGTCCCTTGAAACTGAAACACCCTCTGCAACTAAATGAGTTAAGCAGTTGAGCCCTGTTGTATCAGCGATAACAACTTAATGTAACTACGTATCTATACGAACGAATTGGATGAAGCTCTAGTGTGTTTTCAGATAAGAGAGATAACGTTTATCTTTTTTTTTTTTTTGTTATTCGTTTAGCAACGTTGACTAAACAATATCTACATATACCTCGCGTGGGGTTCATTTGAAATGCAAATTCTAAGAATTGTATGTTGTTGCTGCTCGGGACAGATCTGTCCCATACCAAAAAAAAAACAAACAATCAAATGTCTGGCACACATTGCAGTACCAACAAGCTGAGTCAGTAACATTGACATTGATATTCAACAGACCGATACAAGCAGAAATATAAATAAAAAGTACATCAGTTGTGGTAGAAGTTCGAATAGCGAAATATTTAAAATATTTTTTTGTTGTTTAGGTTGCATTCAAAGTGGACTCATTTTCATTGATAGTTGTGCTTACAAAAACAGCTTCACGAGAAAATAAATGACTGCGTTGTCGTCCCTCCCCTTTTGCACCAATTTTACCGCCCACTCAATTAACCACACGTGGAAAATGGAATATCTATCAGCAGCAGCACCATAAGTGACTAATAAATTGTGTATACGTACATATACCACAATTGCGGTATTCATTATTGTTGCGGCTTTCTGTTAAATGAAGCATTTTCGACTTTCTCATATTAGGTTTTGTTTAAAAATAGTTTCTAATTGGCGAGACTTACTGGTCATATCAAGCGTTTATTAAAAAATTGTTTAGAGAGAACAGTCATTGAATTGAAACAATAAGAAGATGACGCAATGGGTCCATTAGGACCACAGGAATAGTTTCTCACAAGCAATGGTTTTTGGTTCTTTTTTTTTTTGTTTTTATCCTCAAATTTTATGACAGGCGTGTTGGGAAGTGGCGCAGTGCACCTAAATATACCATTCATTCCATTAATTTTCAATGGGTCGCGGGAGTAGGTTGCTATGCTCAAGTGGACCCTTCATAGCTCTCGATCCTCCGCCACCGACTCGTAAATCATCATGGGCAATACCGATACGGGTGTAGGAGAGATTATGGACTTGATCTAACCATCTTATCCTGGGTCTAACTAGAGGACGCCTGCCCGATGGTAAGGATTCCATAGCACGTCGTGGGACATGCATTTAACATGACCAAACCACCGAAGCATGGACCGCTCCGTCCGGAGCAGTAGCTGCTCGACATTGAGTTCCTCACGTATTCTGGTATTTCTGATGCGATCTCTACGGGTCACACCAGCAATACTACGGAGAAATCTCATTTCGGCAGCTTGTATCCGCGATCTTATTCTTTCGGTCATTACCCAAGCCTCATGACCTTAGGTAAGAGTGGAACAAACACCGAATTAAAGACTGACAACTTAGCTTTGACACCAAGTATAGTCCTCCTAATAAAAAATGACCATGCTGTCTCAAAATTGACCCAGTCTGACCAATCCTACAGGTAACCCCACAGCATTGCTCCTCCCATTACTAGTAAATAAGGCCCCGAGATACCTAAACTTTTCCACCTGTTTCAATGGGACTCCACTAACATCAACAGGCGTTCTGGAGACGACCATCACTTCAGATTTGTTCACGTTAACCTTCATCTCAGTCTGAGAGGACCCAAGAATGACCAAGTCATCAGCGAAGAGCAAATGACTCAGATTTCCCAATTTGAAACGTTCTTCGCCAAGACTGCGCTGTAGTAACATCCAGTCCATATAAAAAATGAAAAGGAGAGAAGACAAGACGCACCCGTGACGAAGTCCAACGCCCACGGTGAAAGGTATTGATTTAACGCCGTTTACCCGAACACAGCTTTTACAGTTTGTGTAGAGAGATTGAATGGCTTTCAAGAGCCATTGAATACACTCCAGAGTTTTCCTCGAGGGTCTCGGTCGTAAGCTTTCTCCAAATCTACGAAGCATGCCTTCTAAAGCACCATTCTGAGAGTGAAAAACTGGTCGGTTGTGCTTCTTCCGGGACAAAAGCCGCACTGCTCATCTCCTAATCGTGCCTCGACCACAGCTCTGCAACGTGTTTTCAGCACCTTGGCAAAAACTTTTCCGGGGTGACTTAAAACTTATATACCCTTGCAATTGGAGCAATCCCTCTTATGCCCTTTCTCGAAAAGGGCACAATCACCCCAATCTGGCAATCGGTGGGAGTTTCGCCGCATTTCCAGGCCACTTTAATGACACGAGAGAGCCATTTAACTCCCTCTTCACCTAAGGCCTCAACTCCTGCAGATTTGCCAGCTTTTAGCGATTTGATCGCAAAAGTGACTTCCTCTACCGTGGGGCTATTTTCCGCCCAGCTAAAGGGGAAGGATCTGTCATCCTCAATGCCCTGGATTGGAGTGAGAAATTCAGAAAAGTGCTCGCTCCATCTGCGCAAGATGTCCTCCTTCAATAATGTTCCACTTCCTTCCTTTGGGTTTGATAGCGGCAAAGGGGATCAGTCCTTACATGTTTTGTGTAATGTTTGTTCTTGTCAATATAAAGTGAACAATATTTCAGCAAACAATGCCGTTATCTGTGTTTAATTATACCTCATCAGTAGCTACCTACAAACAATATCAAGCTCATTGACATTATACAATCTGCACTTATCTGTCCTTGAAAATAAAATCAATTTCTTGCAATCTCTCTTAGATACGTACGTATCATTGACCAGTGTCAATGTTGTTTGTTTATTGTTGTTGATTTTTTTTTGGCGCAGATATCCGACCCAAATGCAACAAAAAAAAAAAGATTTTGCAATTTATTTTCGCTAAAATGTTGTTAAACAAAGGAAACAACTTGTAAGAGAAAATATTTAGCCAGGTTAACTGGCAACACTTCGCGGCACAATCTACAAAATTGAACGCGATTCAGTGAGCCAACAAAATTTTGGCAACTATCAATAAAAATCATTCAAATGTGCTTATTATGGTTACAATGATGTCATTGATGTTGATTCACTTGCATTTACGGCGCGACACATTTAAATGGAAATAAAACAAAAGATGGAGGAGTGGAGGAACTACAAATTCAAACCTTCCCGTGGGGGGAAGAAGAGCCAGTGCAATAAACTCTGTAATTTCTTTGAATGGGATGAAAGGTTTTTTCGGTAGATACCTGGGGCCAGTACCACGAAACAACAATTATTGTTAAGGACCGTTCACATGGGAGCGAACGAACGAATTGATGAAATGCAAATGCAAATGAAAATTATAAACAGAAAATTGCACATTTTACTACTCCAAGATGAGGATAATTAATTATTCCATCAAAATTTATTAAGAAAACAAGTTTATTAACAGTTTAAATAACGAAATTTCGAAATCCAAATTTTTTGCCGCGAACGAAAACACCCTGGCGCGAATTGTCAGTCTATTCACAATCCACATCATTTAATTCGCGTTCCACAAAGTAGCGAATAAAAAATTCGTTCGAACTTAACCAAGAGGAGGATATCTTGGAATAATAAAATGTGGAATTTTCTGTTTATAAATGCATAAAAAGTGGTTTATTCGCATTTTATCAATTCGTTCTTTCGCTCCCATGTGAATGGTCCTTTAAACAGTAGCAATTTATCGGAGCAATATGTTATAAAATGCTCCCATTGCAGAGTACTTGTTGTTTCGCGGTACAGGGTCTAGGGTCGTTAACACATTACAGCAAAACATAGGGTTTGAGCCAACTATGGTTCAACAAAGAATGCAAGCAAGCTAAACGCCTAAACTGCAGCGAAGAATCAAGGTCCTGACCCATAGAATCCGTCGCATCCGTTACGGCAGCGTACTCGACTAACAGGTTGATACATAGAATACACAGCAGCTTATGGAAGGTGACCCATAAGCAACGTACGTGCCGGATGCGACGGATAAAGTAGGTTTACTTTGCTTTCTACTTTTCTGTCCGTCACGACAGTTGGCAGAGCGTGAGAGGAAGCACTGTCATTGGTGGATATATGTATAAGATAATGAGAGAAACTGTCTCTCATATGTCATCGACTGTCAACGTATGCCACGGATTCTATGGGTCGGTGCCATAAGGCATTCAAGCAATTCCGGTCACAATCGTCAGAACCAAAAACAAAAGAAAACTAAATTTGGTACCCCACGAAATAGGTGCAACCAACAAAGGCCATGTACGATGAGAAAATCAATAATAAACTTATTACATGTCCTAATGGTGAGCACGTCAACAACTCAGTTGCTCTTCATGTCCAACGACAGTGAAGGAAAATGAATCGCTGTTAAAAATGATGTTGCTTCAAGGCTAATTGTAGTCCATTTTAGGGAGGACATTCTAAATGAAGCACCTGCAGGGGCAATGGAGGTGCTAGTCTCAGCCATTTAAGAAAGTATTTTATACACCTCTTCGCTTTTGTGAAGCCATCAAAATCAAATCAAGAAAAAATATTTCTAATTATGGACAATAACGATACGCACATTGTAGTGGAAGTCTAAAAAACTAAGCTGTAAAGTACTTGATGGAATCGACGTTTTTATGTGCTATAAATGCGGAGAATATAATCACCGCTCAGTTGAAAGTAAGAATGATGAAACATGTCTCAAATGTTTAGAAAAACACAAAACTAATGCCTGTAAAAAATAAACCATTAAGAAAAGCGCAAACTGCATATGTGCAAACGAAAGACTTAACTTGGGACTCGACGAAAATCAGACAACATTCAGCAAAGTATGTCTGAACAAGGTGGAAGATCCCTCTCATCTACTCTAGTGAAATCGAAGCAATCAATTCCTTCAAGATTAAGAATAGAACCAACCATATACTGGTTTCGTCAACATCCGGCGAAGTACTTTGAACTTTGGCGAATTCCGAATTCAAAAAATCGGGGCTTATATTCTCAGGGATT
Organism: Cheilosia soror; assembly: GCA_949372485.1. Taxonomy (NCBI): domain Eukaryota; kingdom Metazoa; phylum Arthropoda; class Insecta; order Diptera; family Syrphidae; genus Cheilosia; species Cheilosia soror. The sequence continues at coordinate 3,636,739 of OX443565.1, read as the reverse complement.
GTTACATTTTGTCGACCCACATCAAGCTCTCGGATATTTTTCCACATCCTTTTTGCTGGTAGACTTTTATAGAAACGCTTTGAATACACCCGCTTCTTAGCTTCTCTAATTTTCTCTTAAGAACCAGAAAACTGCATGAAACTCAGCGAGTTACGATCATTTCCATCGTTTCTAGGCTAGGTTACGTTGTTTAATAGTTTTTATCGGAACGTGTGAGCTATAAAGATGACGTATAGCATTCTGTACAAAATCTATTTGATTGTCAGCAGAAGTCATGAAATAAACATCTTGCCAGTTAACCTGCAGAACAGCCTCTTCCAACTGAGTTGCGTGTATTCCCCTAAAATCCCTATATGTACTTGTAAACAAAGGGTGTTGTTTGCTGCAGAGTATATTTAAAAGTCGCAAAGATCAAGTCGTGTTTTGAGAACTCAGATGCTGACAACTGAGTATAAAGAAGGGTGTTTTCGGGGCTACTTGTAAGAAAAAGATCCAACAGGGTTGATGCGGTGCTTGTGAAATGGCTCTATGTTTGATTTTGTTGAGGGTAAATATAGCCCCCATTTATTAGGCTTACTACAAGCTAAAACTAACATTTAAAGTGCAAATTAACAAATAACAATCAGTCATTGTAGCAATGTACTATCGTGCTCATACATCGTCAAAACGGCAATTCTGTGAGCAAATGAAAATCTGGATTGAGGACCCAGCATACTCAAATAAGCGTCTTATTTTAGCCGGAGATGTGATGTTCGTGTGTTGAGAGGGGCTGAACTGTCAACTGATCACCACCTGGTGCTGTGCAAATTGTATCTCAATGATCAAATACCTATCCTGCCAAAGCGTAAACCAAGGATGGTTACGCGCATACGGTGGGAGGGGCTGCAGAACGATGAGATACGGGAGGAATTTGCACGGCAGGTATCTGAAAGGTTTGAACAAATTCCAAATGTTCCATTCACTGTAGAGGAAGAATGGCAGTTGTTTTCAACAGCAGTTATTGCCTCTGCAGGGCATGTTTGCGGAGTGAAGCGGCTAGGTGTGGCGGCTGGTGGTGAGAAAAGAACTGCGTGGTTTAAAACCCCCGGAGTTCAAGAAGCTATCAGAGAGAAGAAGAAGGCTTTCAAGGTGTGGATTCACTTGGGGGACTCTCCTTCTCGAAACCGGTACATTGAGGCGCAAAGAACTTGCAAATTGGCTGTTAAAGCAGCCAAAGAACAGTCTTGGAAGGAGTTCGGCGAAAAATTGGACCGCGATCACGGATCTGCAAGCAAGGTGTTCTGGCAGACCATCCGCCGTCTTAGAGGAAGGAAGTGGAACATTATCGAAGGAGTCAAATCCAAAGATGGTACACTTCTTTCTAATGAGGAGGACATCTTGCGCAGATGGAGCGAGCACTTTTCCGAATTGCTCAATCCAATTCAGGGCATTGAGGATGACACATCCATCGCCTTAAGCAGGGCGGAAAATAGTCCCACGGTAGAGGAAGTCACTTTTGCGATCAAATCGCTAAAAGCTGGCAAATCTGCAGGAGTTGAGGCCTTAGGTGAAGAGGGAGTTAAATGGCTCTCTCGTGTCATTAAAGTGGCCTGGAAATGCGGCGAAACTCCCACCGATTGCCAGATTGGGGTGATTGTGCCCCTTTTCAAGAAAGGGGATAAGAGGGATTGCTCCAATTACTTTTAAGTCTCCCCGGAAAAGTCTTTGCCAAGGTGCTGGAAACGCGTTGCAGAGCTGTGGTCGAGGCACGATTAGGAGATGAGCAGTGCGGCTTTCGTCCCGGCAGAAGCACAACCGACCAGTTATTCACTCTCAGAATGGTACTTGAGAAGGCTTGGGAGTATGCTACACCTGTTTACGCTTGCTTCGTAGATTTGGAGAAAGCATACGACCGAGTCCCTCGAGGGAAACTCTGGAGTGTATTACAGCAGTATGGCATTGATGGTTCTCTCTTGAGAGCCATTCAATCTCTTTACACAAACTGTAAAAGCTGTGTTCGGGTAAACGGCGTTAAATCAATACCTTTCACCGTGGGCGTTGGACTTCGCCAGGGGTGCGTCTTGTCGCCTCTTCTTTTCATTACTTATTTGATTTTGAGACAGCTTGGTCATTCTGTTATCAGGAGGACTGAACTTGGTGTCAAAGCTAAGTTGTCAGTCTTTAATTCGGTGTTTGTTCCAACTCTTACCTATGGTCATGAGGTTTGGGTAATGACCGAAAGAATAAGATCGCGAATACAAGCTGCCGAAATGAGATTTCTCCGTAGTATTGCTGGTGTGACCCGTAGAGATCGCATCAGAAATACCAGAATACGTGAGGAACTCAATGTCGAGCAGCTACTTCTCCGGACGGAGCGATCCATGCTTCGGTGGTTTGGTCATGTTAAACGCATGTCCCCGACCAGGATTCCACGACGTGCTATGGAATCCGTACCATCGGGCAGGCGTCCCCTAGGTAGACCCAGGATGAGATGGTTAGATCAAATTCATAATCTCTCCTCTACTCGTATGGGGATTGCCCTTGATGATTTAGAGTCGATGGCGGAGGATCGAGAGCTATGGAGGGTCCACTTGAGCAACCTACACCCGCGACCCACTTAATGGACAAGCGGACCATTGAAAATGAATGAATGAATGAATGAGAATCATTGAAATAAATAGATCTATTCGAATTATTCAATATACAACACCATCAGTTTGCATTAGCACAACATTTAAATTTAAGTGTATTACCCGCATAAAAAGTGTCCTAAAATCAATGAGCCAAAAAAAAAAAAAAAAGACTTTAATCATATGAGCGCTAAAATGATCCTAGATGCAATATATGTAATTGGAGATATAATAATTGTACGTGTTATAAATTTATCTTTGTATCATGGAAAGAGTCCATAGTCACCCCTGTCGAAAAAATAAAGGGTACAGATTTATGTGAACATTTTCGCCCTATCAACGCTCTTCCCATATATGAAAAAAATAATGGAAAAAGTAGTGCAAATGCAACTAGAAGAGTATTTCGAATCAAAAAATGTATTCCTTGAAAACCAATCTGGGTTCAGAAGAAAACATTCCTGCGAATCAGCTTTAAAAAGTGTAATAATCAGTTGGAAAGAAGAAATCGCCGATAAGAACTACGTCATGTCTGTTTTCCTTGACTTTAAAAGAGCATTTGGGACCATTGATAGGAGCATCCTACTACGTAAATTAAATGGATATGGTTTTAGAAGTACTGAACTAATGTGGTTTAAATCTTTTTTGAATGGTCGAACTCAACGAACGGTGGTAAATGGTATATCCTCTAACAGCATCGAGTCAAAAATGAGTGTCCCTCAAGGATCGATACTTGGAGCTCTGCTTTTCATTATACATATATATAAACGACATAAAGAGTGCACTCCCAAATAGCTCTATTCACGGATGATGCACTGCTATTTATATCGGGAAAAAAACATCAGTGACTGTGAAAAAAAATTCAGGAAGACTTAAATAAACTTAACATATGGCCTCGCATATGGCTTATAACTTATAACAAACAAATTAAAATTAAATGCTCCTAAATCAAAATGTATGTTATTTAAATATACATAATCACAGATTAAACCTAAGAGCAAATTAAATATTTAGGAGTTATAATTGACTCGAAATTAAAATTAGATTTCATTTCATTTCATTTCATTTCATTTCATTTCATTTATTTAGCAATATTTAGCTACTATAATACAAGAAAATTATGTAAGTTAAGTAAGTTAACAAATAAAGGAAAATATCAATTGCTCTAATCATACTTCATTTTTACATAATAAACAATTTGTCTTTTAAATCGTGTTAGATCATTTTCAAACTTCAATTCATTTGGCAGTTCATTAAACATTTTAAAACCTTTATAAAAAACTATATTTTGTGCTTTACTTGTTCTAAGAAGTGGCAGACGCAAGTTATTTCTATTACGGACGTAGTGGTTGTGTACATTACTAACATATAACATTTTATCACATAGATAACTGGGCAACAATTCATTTTTCATTTTGAACACAAAAATTAAAACATTCATAACTGTCCTTTGTCGAACACTTAACCATTTAAGTACATTTAACATGTTTACAATCGGTGTAAGCCAGTGGCATTTTAAGATTATTCGCATTGCTTTGTTTTGGAATTTCTGCAGTCTGTCTAACATTGTACTATTTGCTAAATATATTATCGTTGAACAGTATTCAAAGTGAGGCTTAATTATTGTATTATATACATTTATTGCACTAATTGTAGACATTCTTCTTCGTATTCTGCCAAAGAAACCAATTTTTTTACTTATCTTTTTTGAAATATATTCAATGTGACTATTAAAATTTAAATTATTATCAATTATTATTCCTAGGTACTTTATCTCAGTAACTACCTCGATCGCTTCATCGTTTATCACAACCAAATTATCTGAATGCCCATTAATATACATACATTTTGTTTTATTTATATTTAAGCTTAGTTTGTTCATTTTAAACCATTTATCCAATTCCTTTAAGTCACAGTTAATTCTTTCAATACATTCATCTAGATTACTACACGAGACATATATAAGACCATCATCTGCAAAAAGTTGCAATCGTGACGATTTAATAACATTTGGCATTTCGTTAATGTAAATTATAAATAGCAGTGCTCCTAAAACTGATCCTTGTGGAACACCTAGGACTACATTGATTGCATCTGAGACTGCATCATCAACTCTTGTTCTCTGCGTCCTTCCTTCCAAGTATGACTCGAACCATTTCATTTCATTTTGCTTGATGCCATATTTATCCAATTTGTCCAGTAGGATACCTCTGTCAATTGTTTCGAATGCTCTTCGTAGGTCGATGAAAACAGCGGCAATTTTGTTTCTCGCGTGTACCTCGTTTTTCCAATCAGCCAAAATAAGATTAATAAGCGACTCGCAGCTATGCCTACCTCTGAATCCTGATTGGCATTTCGCAAAGAGCTGGTTGTCCTCCATATACCTTTGTAGCTGTTGCTGTACCACTTTCTCTAAAAGTTTTGCTTCGTTGAGTAGCATATTAATTGGGCGAAACTCTGCTGGTTTTGTCGGATTCTTCGTTTTTTCTACTGGTATCACTATAGATTCTTTCCATATTTCCGGGAAAACTCCCTCAGTCATAGATTTATTTATAATTTTACATAATTTCGGTCCTATGCTACACATCGCGTCCCTTATCATGTTTATACTCAGCATATTCGGATCTTTTTTATTTTTCATTAATTTTAAGATGCTCTTTAGTTCACTTAGCGAAATACTTTTAAATTTGAATGTTTTGTTTACTGTCTGAATAACGTTTTCATATTGAATTTGGGGAATAGCTTTGTTTAATTCACGAACACTGTCAACAAAAAAAACATTGAACTTACTGGACATGGCTTTACAATCAGCAACTAACACATTTTCGAACATAACACTTTCTATTGCACTTTTCTGTTTTTTTAAAACTAAAGATTTTATAGTTCTCCACATAGTTTTTTGGTCTCTAGCTGATTGTATTTTTTGTGTTACAAAGTTACTTTTTGCCCTATCAAGGGCTGATTTAAAATTGTTTCTAGCTATTTTGTAGTTTTGCCAATCGTTTGGTGCGTTTGACCACACAGCTATTCTATATTTAAATATTTTATCCTTTTTCATTAATTTAAGCGTGTTATTGAACCACTGATTTGTGCAAGAAAACAGATCAGCACATAAACTACATTATAAAAAAAGTATCAAAAAAGGTGTTCTTTCTGAGCAGAATACGGAATAAGATTCCAACAATGTGTTCAATAAATATTTTTAATGTAATGGTTAAACCACACTTTGAGTACTGCTCGTCAATTTTGTTCTTATGTAATGATAATATGTTAATTAAACTACAACGAATTCATAACAGAGCAATGCGAATAATACTAAAATGTAATAGATATACCTCAGTTGTGTTAATGTTAAATATGTTACAGTGGTTAAGCGTTAAGCAGAGAATTCTTGTTAATGTCTTATGTTTTGTCTTTAAAATCAAATGCGATATGCTGCCTAAGTATTTAAAAAAATATATGAGATATGTTAGTGAATCTCAGCCATACCAGTAACGAAACGGAGGAGACATCAGGCTACCTCCTTACCTAACAAACATGGCACAAAACAGTATAGTTTACAAGGGGTTTCAATTATTTAATTCAATTCGTACGGGAGGCATATGAGATTCGGTGGGTTGGAAAGTACAAGAGACGAGGGCAGCGTAAATTACGGGGATTTGTGGTAAAGAAAAAAGAGTTGTTAAGGGGGCGCAATCGACGGAACCTGAGAGAAGGCGATGAATGAAAAGAATGTCTGCGGCCTCCCTACGTTCCTCAAGGGAGTTCGTTGCCGTTCTCTAATGCTGACAGGGCAAATGACCCGAATTCGACAAGATTTGTAGTGGTTGATCTACCTTTCAGAAAGCCATGTTGGTTAGGGGAAATAAGAGACTTGCATCGAAAGCTTAATGCTTTATATATTAAACTTTCAATAGGACGAATAGAGACCAATAGAGAAGTTAGGCAGGTAGCTAAAAGAAAGAGGGGTCCGGTACAAATAAGTTGTCAGCAAAAGATTGCTTGAAAAATGCGGCGAATGAGTTGGCAATGGTATGTGGGTCCGTGAATGATACGTTGTCATAAGAGAGAAAAGGAGGGTAGCCGTCTGATTTTTTGTTGTAGTTGACGAATCGAAAAAAGGACTTGGGGTCATTTATTAAGTTGGCTTGAGCTTGAGCATTATTTATATAGCGTTGGTAGAGAAAGTTATAAAGGTGGGTGAATTGAAAAGCTGAGAACTGCGGAAGAGGTGGGCTGAAATGGAGAGAGGCGAGACTGAGGAGTTAATAGGATCAGTTGTGAAAATTAGGTCTAATTGCCTATCCATGTAATTTGAGGCTCCACTAACTGGGCATAGGCTAGAGTCTGTCAGCCTATCTAAGAAGAGACATTTTTTAGCTGAGTTGGCATTAAGAGCGATGAGAAAGGATTCATCCTCTGAAGGAGTCCAGTGCAGCTGAGGAAGATTAAAGTCGCCGAAGATGAGGATGCCATCTAGGGAGTCAGATAAGTCAATTATTTGGTCAATCGCCTCAATGGCAAGTTGGTAGGATTCAATAGGTTGGGCAGGTAAAATATAAAAACACATAACATATAGGAACTTACAGGGAAATGATATTTTTATTGAAACAAAGTCTAGTTTTGAAGAGGAGGAAGAAACAAGAGGAGATGCGTCAAGGCTATTGTGAACGGCTAGTAGAACTCCTCGACAAGGAGAGTCATCTATAGCGCGGGTATTACATACGCCGTTGGTTGAGTTCGTCATCTCGAAAGACATTGAAGGAAGGGGGGAATAACTCATGGTTTTTTATGTCAGGTATCAGGTTGGTTTCAGTAAGAGCATATACATATATCAAAAGGGAGAGCATGAGCTTGACGTAAGACAGCGCTGGATTTAGTGCGCAATCCTCTTACATTGTTTGAGGATGGTGGATAAAGATCATCAGGCATTGGTGACAGGTTAGGGACGACAAAATTCGCTGTGGTCAACACGGCTTCGTTGAAAGTGTGAAATGCAAGGTCTTCCGCTACTTTTTGGGGGGATATGTTAAAAGTCTCATGAAACTTGATGTAAATATCACGGAGACTTGTAGGGTCGGTAGGGAGTCCTTCCTGTACAATTGAAACGATGACACTAGTTTTTGTTTTACCCTCATAACAAACTGAGTCAGATTTGTCATGAAGATATGCCAGAAATAGACGTATAGCGACATTCTGTCTGTGGTGTACCAATTGTTTGCTGGTCTTAGTTTAACAAGGGGTAGCAGTAGGGGATCAGGGAAGGGGAGAGTAGTGCTAGTGGTTGTGGGTAAAACAGTATTAGCAGCGGGGAGATTACATGTGGGATTTATAAAATTGGTACTTATTTTGTTTGTAAATGACACCGACGCATTTTCTAACAAATCACAATTAAAGTCTCCACACAAGATGATTTCAGATGGATTTCGATCTTTTGCGCACAAAATTCCAAAATCGTGTTATCAGCGGTCTTGGCGATGTCAATTGGTCGCCTCGGGGAGGCTACAAGTTCTTCGAAGAAAATATGATTCCTTAGACGAGTACCTACTTAAAATAATACAACTCTCTGTTTGAATTTTGTGAACATATAAATCGGCTAGAAGTTTTCCAGAACAAAACACCTTTAATGTGTTAACTTTCGTGTTTAAAATTCAGTATAACCTAACAGCGAATCTAATTTACATAAGGGACTCGCAACCATACAGTTTAAGAGCAACTTCTTACCTTCTTCTTTTCACTAAAGACCTGTGAAGGGAACAATCATAGTGATTGACAACGATTAGATATTCACCTTGTCGGGGTGTAGAGGATTAAGTAGAGCATGATGGTATGCCAGCAAAGATGGCAATCGCCGTCTGCACTACCAAAATTAAATCCCGTCTTATCTCGCCCTCTCTTCACTTCCGGAGGGTTCCATTATAGATAATGGATCTTAAATTTCGACTACGTTAGTAATTCAACGAGCTGGCAGAACTTGTGCCTATTTATGTCGATATATTTAGAGGAGTTCCTACTTGCTGGAAGACCATTTGCAACCTTTTCCAAAAATATGAAAATACTTGCCTTAAGAAAACCGCCAATAGCTTTACTTTCCGTGCAAACATCTAAATAGAAAGCCACCGTGTGGATTTACAAGGCTGACAACCAATGCACATCACATATCAGTTCCAAAGGACTAACTTCAACAATTGAAGTGTAGAAGTAGCTCATATGTGCAAGCATATCGGTGCTCTGTTGAAGCGTTACAGGCTATAAAGAACTATAATTCTGAAAGAAGCTTCTCTTGAAATTTTGAGGAGCGAGAACTCGCTATGCGCACGGATGGATCCAAATCGAATTTTCTTGGAAAAATGTAACTGGAAACTACAAAAGGACAAGTTATTCACCCATATCACCTCAACTATGGCCAAAAACATGGCGAATTTTCTAGTTATGTAAATATGCACCTATTACCTACCCTACCTTAACTTGCAATAGATAAATTAACCTTAGATGTACCTAGATCAATGAAACATAAGCACCAATCAAGATTCGAAAGCGTCATTGAATTGAATTGCAACAGGCAACATTGCATTCCATAGAGACGTGAAAAGACGATCGCTCATTTCCCCATCCATCATTGTGTGACATGTCAAACAATCCATCAGCAAAACGAGCATTTAGCCCAGAATCATAGTTCAACCCAGCTACATGTCACCATCACTTATAAACGAAAACCCGACGACAAGAAAATACCAACCAGCCACTCCCTTTCGGTTTTTCTTCTCTGTCAAAAGACCAAGGATTCGCTTTGCCCGTATAACTGCTTCTCTTCATAGTCATAAAATGCTAAGAGCGCAACAGAGCACTCAATTAATGCCACAAATTCGGTAATCATTTAATTGACGGCGCAAATAATATAAGTTAATTAATAAAACCGAATAAAAAAAAAAACCGAGAACAGAAGGGAAATAAAGGCGGCACCCCATCACAATCATTACCACCATCACCAGCAGCAGCATTTCTCAAATTTAATTTCATTCAGCAAGCAAATTCAGCTGGATAATACTTATTAGAACAAGAGGGAACGAGAAGAAGACGGCAGCGGAATATGTACAAACACAAAGTGTACCTAGACAGCGAGTTTCCATTCCTCCATGCAACAAATGCCAGTGAGTCCACCCGTCGTCGGTCGTCATGAGCATGACCTGACCCTACATAGAATGATGACACTAAATAAAAGTCCACAGTCCCAACGGATGTGGGCTGGCTCATCGGTCATCACGCAAGAATTCCAATAACAATTTAATTTCCAATTCCACGTATCCATACATTTTTGAACGTAGCACAGCTCAACTGTTTTTTCTTCTTTTTTTTTTTTTGTTCCTGTGACAATTATTTGGACTTGAATGACGCCGCCGCTAGAGGAATAGAGTAATAGACATAGCAACATGAAACCATTGACCATAATGTTGCATTTAATCGGAATTTTCTTTTTTCTTTTTTTTCTTTTTTCAAGTTGCATTTGCGGATTTTATTTACAAAAAAAATCTTTCACAAACAATAATTTCTCGATAACGGACAAAAATAAGGGCTCCCTCTCATTCCTCAAGAGGAATGGCAGGAAGCTTTCACTTAAATGTCAACAAGTAAATGCAAGAGCGAGAAAACATGACCAAGTCAGACAAAAAGCGAGACAGATACGAACAAAACGATGGTTCACCTTTGGACCACCATCACGAGAAATAATTTAAAATTACACAAAAAAAAAACACAAAGCCACAGTTAACCAAGATGTTTTTAGAAAATCAGTCTTTTTTCGATGTCGACACTGAAATTATGAATGCACAAATAGAAGCAAGAAACATTTACCTGTCAAAAGTCCCAGCTCAGAACACAATAGACTGCTGAATGCTTATTAAAAAACGGAAATTTTTATTGTACTACCTCGGCTATCTGACATTAACACTGCCCCTTCTTTCTGTATCTCTATCTCATTTGGCTATGGAGATAGTGTAACGAATTGCTAATTGCATTTGGGTGAAGAGATAAAAATACGAGGACTATAATTCCAACAAACTTCTCCCGATATATCTATTATCACTTTTTTAGTTGCTTGAATTTTATTTATTTTTTTTTGCAACACGACTTGCGCTTTCTTTCTTTTTTCAATTTTTTTTTTTTGTTAAACTCTTGAGCGTTTCAATCCACCGCAAACTACACAAATCAACTAAAAAATTGAAAGCGCCCCACACTCTGCTGAATTTCACTAAACGAGAGAACAAATAAGTGCACAGATGAATGGAGCACAAAAAGACACTGACACACACAAACTGTATAAATTAGATGTCAAAAATGGAGAATAAAAAAAATAACACAAAACTGTAACAAAAAACTTGTCACCGGTGTTTGGATGAATTTATTTTTATTATTATACGAAGCGATTAAATAGAGTTATTACCATAGGAAATGAAAATTCAGTTATTATTGGCGACACGGCAACAACAATTAGAACTCGTCTGATTGCTTTCTACAGTTGGCGCTGCTATCTCGTACTCGTACTACAAAAAGTGACACCACACGAGCGCGGCGATGACACATGCAATGCTGCTTACGAATCGGGCTTACATGTGATTCTTTCCTTCCGCTTCTTAAGAGTGCTGCCATTGCTATAGATTCATGTACAATAGTAGTGAGTTTTCGAAAATAGAATTTCGAATTGTAGCAAACTATAAAATTATTTTATTGATTATTTATTACTTAAGCCTAGTACGCTGCTGTTTCGGAACGAAAAATCCCATACAAAAGTGACAGAACGAAATCATGAACGAAAAATTTCGCTCTCCTTTTCGTTTTGTAGTACGCTGCTGCCGCGAAATGATGGGCGAAAAGAGGGTAATTGTAGTAGATTGCTTGGTACAATTCTCCACTCTCTTTTCGCACACAATTTATTGTCCGGGACAATAATTGCTTGCGGAAATTTGACATTTCAATTTTTTCGCGGTATGTTGTGTTCATTGATTTTGAAATGGAAGTATACGACGAAATTGAATATTTAAATTTTGAAGAATTGGAGCAGCGAACTCAACAAGATGATCCACCACAATTAGCACCCGCTCTAGTGTCATCAGTTGCGCAAAAGCGGAGATCGAAAAAAAAGGAACAATTCACAAAAGAGGAAAAAAAGAAATTGGCTTTGCTGATCAAATCCACCGAGCCAATTTGGAAGTTGGACCATCGACTCCATAAAAATAATAATGCCGTTGCAAGTCTCTGGAAAAATATATCGGAGGAAATGGAAAAGCCAGGTAATTTGTAGATTTCAAGTAACACGATAGCTTTTATACCTACATACATATTTTTTCCAGTGGAGGACTGCAAAGCGGTGTGGCGTTCGCTTCGTGATAGTATGCGGTACCACTCCGTTGGCAAAAAAAAGGTGAAGTCAGGCAGCGAAGCTGACGTCTCTGGTTTTGAGGGCGGCGAAGAAGAAGCATTGGATGAAGATGCAGCTTTAGACTGGGAGTTTGCGGCCAGCATGTCTTTCTTGACGCCTTTATCGTCACAAAAAAGACGTCGGTAAACAATTTGTTTGTTTTCATAATTATTATTGTGTATGGCGATGGCGATCCGATACTTTGCTTCGCAGATGGTTGTGTGGTGGGCGATCCGATACTTTTTAAAACGTTTGACTTCTTTCACGTGTAGGGACCTGTTTTTTTTATATTAAGTTCATGGACAAAATATTCCATTTCTCCTGCTCCTTGTGATGTAGACGAGATATGACAAAGTTTATGGTATCCCTGAGTTTGTCTCAACTCGTGCTACTATATTACATAAAAAGTTATAGGTTTATCCATTTATTTTAGAATTTTGTAATACCAAAGTCGCTATAAATAATTCGTTTTGTAGTCATTCTATCATTCTAATAGTAATTTATGTGCAATTATTCAATCAATTTCAGAACATTTAATAGCAGTGACATCGAGACAGATTCTCCCTCGTGTTCCAATCAGGGATCAATGCTTGAAAATGCGATTGGAGCGGGAGGTTCAAATTACGCATATGTAAGTTAAATATTTATTACCTCAGCTATTCCGGCTACAAATACATATATATTTTTTTTTCATGCAGATAAACGAAAGCCGCAAACCGAAAGACCCATTGATTGAGACCGCCGCTGATCTAAGCAAAAACATATCTGAACTTATAGAGTTTCAGAAGCAAAAGACGACAGCGCCTACTCTAAAATACTTCGCCATGTTTGCGAATATGGACCGGATGCTGCAAAAATTGCCAGAGGATGTGGTGGAAGACTTAAACATGCAATTCACTTCCCAAATATACGATGAAATAAAAAAACACAGAAATAAAAATGATTAAAGATTTCAAAATAAAGATTTCAAAGAATTTGTTTTTTTCTTTCAATAATATTGTTTACTATGTCTTTTCAGTTTTTGGTGTTACATAACAGAATCTTCGGTTTTTGGTTTCTGGAAATAAATTAAGCTACGACATGCCAAACACGACATACGCATGCCACGATAATTACTCGACATATTGTAGAATATGTCACGTTTTGTATATAGTGGCATGTGCGGAAAGTATGCCGAGTACAAGGCATGCGCGTTTTGTCTCAAAGTTGGCATATTCGTATTTCGACGGTGACTGGCATGTGTTTAGTTTTTATTTACTGACATTCGAATATGGACGTTTTTTAATCCATTGACATCGTATCCATCCTTTGATGGAATTTGTTACTTTATGGCTTGATAGAAAGAAGACGAACCATATGCTGGGATATATGCTATATTTATTTCGAAACGTCACCAGAAAGCCCTAAAATAATCAAAATTTGAGTGATTAAGATTTAAGGGCTTTCTGGTGACATTTCGAAATAAATATAGCATATATCCCAACATATGGTTCGTCTTCTTTCTATCAAGCCATAAAGTAACAAATTCCATCAAAGGGTGGCTACGATGTCAATGGATTAAAAAACGTCTAAGAAATCTTTAATTGAGCCGATTTTTTGTTTGCTCTCCGAAATTACTAATATTAGCTAATATTAAATGTTCTGGCATGCAAAACGATTTGCTGAGTACACAACATGCCTATTTTGGCAAACTTACATGCCATTCTGAGTCGGACATATGGGTGACAGACGCATGCCAACATAATGTCAGCATCAAATAAAACACGGCTAAATTTTTAATCCACAAAAGATGCTTTATTTTGCCATGGAATAGACCCAGATGGTGAAACAACATAGTTTTTTATCTTATCCCGCACATATTTTCCAATGTTGTTTTGTCTTCCCAAACTTGATTGGATCGATGAATAATGAAGTGCATCGGGTGAGACATGTTTTCTCCATTCACCTGCAACTAAACATCCAAATTCATCATAACGATCGGTGTATTGCGAAGGGCAATATGTTTCTTTCGTTCCGCTCATTAAAAAGTTGTGAAGAAAACAGCATGCACTTATAATTTTCTGCGCTCGATCTGGACCACAGAACATAGTTCTCGACAAGCATAGCCATTTCCAACACAAAATGCCGAACGAATTTTCGACGCAGCGCCTTGCTCTGCTAATTCTGTAATTAGCAATTCGTTCTTCATCCGTGAGCTTTTTCGGTTTTCTTGGGGTATATGGTTTAATTATTCGCTTGCAAAGCGGGAAAGCGTCGTCTGCAACGAAGAAGTATGGGAGCTTTTCATTCCCCACACACATATCTTCTGGAAATGGTAGATTGTCTTGAAGAGTTGCCTTTCCGATACTAGTGGAAGCAAACACGTTGGCATCTCCTTCACTGCCATGTGCACCAATGTCAATATAAATAAATTTATAGTTTGCATCAGCTATGGCCATCAATACAACGCTATGAAATCCCTAGAAGTAATATAAATCAGTGTGACTTCTTTGCATTTTGATGTAATTTACAAACCTTATAATTGTAAAATAAACTGCCTGCATTTTGTGGGCATTTAAGGGCAACATGTTTGCCATCGATGGCTCCCAGACAGTTGGGCAAATTCCACTTTGAATTGTAGTCGTTCGCTATTTTCACAAACTCGGCAGCATTAAGTTTGGGAATATTGTCGCCTAAAACATCACATAGTGCGATGCAAACGTCATCCAAAATTTTTCCAAAATGCTGCTTGCTGATTCTGTATACTGAAGATACATGTCTTTGTATACTTCCACTCGCTAAATATCTGGAAGAAATACGAGATATATTTAAATCATATTTAAGCATAAACATTTTGCAAGAGGTTCTTACTCCATAACAATAGCAAATTTCTCTAAGGGAGCTATTCCATCAGATGGTCTGGTATTTCGTATCGGAGCCAATTTTGATTCCACCAACGAGAAAAGTTCACGAAAAGTGTTTGGTCCCATGTGGAAATTTTCCTTAAATACTTTTTCGTTGGAAACCATGTCATAGAACTATGGGAATAAGTCAATTTAGTTTAGTTATAAAGAAATCACAAAAAACTTACATCATTAAAAAAACGTCCTTTTGTTTGCCTCTCTTGCAGATATGGGTTGACTCTAACAGAAGGGAGCCTTTTCTTCTTTCTTCTAACAAGCAAATTAATAAATGCGGATGCGGAAGATATTATTGTTGTTGTAATCATATCGTTTTCAATGTCCTCCGTATACATTTTTATAAAATTCTATAATTTTAATTTTACAATTGATTTAAATTTCACAAAACACAAACTCCTGCTGTTGACAAATGTCACTTCAGTAGCAGCTGATGCTACTCTCCACAAATTATTTTCCGCTGTCTTTTCGCAGACGTTTCGCTGTGCAATTGGAGACCACCGGAAAATTTCGTTTCGCAACAGCAGCGTACTAGGCTTTACATAAAAATATTTGTTGACCACTTAATCTGATAAATTTATACAGCTCGTAAATGTATAATTTTTTTGCGGTGCTTTAAGTGAACACCCCTTTTTAAGATCTTCCTAAAAAAACCTCTGGAAAGAAACAAACAATTAATGCGACTGTTTGTGATATGCGTAACTTTCCGGGATTGATTTTCGAACCTAAATCGTCGCGGAAAATTATGAGGTCTACATAAACTTTTCTTTAACAAAATCTGACAGTTCATTTACGAGGTGGTAAATTTCTGCAATTTACACAGTTTGTGAGGCTTTTAAAAAATGAATTTTTTAGCTGTCAAAATATAACACTGAATTTTTATTGATTAAAAATGTCTATTCAGAAAATGCTCTGTTTTAAGATTGGACTTTAGTGAACTTTTCCTTTTGACACTCATATTTCCCCCTTTATTCTACGAGTATGTGACGTTTATATTAAACAACAGGCATTTTTCAAATCAGTACTACATACGACGTGTTTTCATGCACTTTATATCGCTTAGTGCCAAAAAAAGACCCGCCCGATTGTTGTCGATTACAAATTTACCAACGAAACTAAAGCAACTCAAAAAAAACTTCATTTATCGTATCTTAGTTCGAATTTTCGAACTTACTCACAAATTTTATCCAAAGCAATTGCTAAATGGATCGACTTTGCTACTATGTACCTTAAACTCACAGCTGAATATAAATGTATAGTGGACTCGTGTAGACGGATACGGCCATTTTTATTACGAAATGCATATAATTTTATATAGAAAATTTGAAATGCTTACTTTCCTATAATTCTATAATAATGCATATTAGGTGTCACTGTCCCCTGCCATCAGTGGACTATTTAGTATTTAGCTTCTACTATTTTACTTGATAGGTTAACGTGACATTGTAAATGTACCTATTAATGTAATGACAAATTTTATTTGTACTTTTGTACACAAATTTAGAACTTTTTTTGTACACAACAATTATACGGCAACACGGACTGAAATAGACAGAAAAATTCCCAGAATAGTACAGTTTTAGTCGAAAATTAGTGATGTAACACCCCGTCTCCACGAGCAATATTTCATAGCTTGCCATATAGTATGCTATGAAAATTGCTCGTGGAGACCACAAATAGTATTCTATGAAAAATGGTATGCCATCTATTGCTCAGCTCATAGCTTGCTATCGATAGTATGCTATGGGGTGTACTTTTTTGTTGTGACGCATGTGTTTTCGTGTGATGGCTATGGAAATAGTATGATATGAAATGCCCACAATACATTTTATTGCATACTATCGTTATTTCTATCAGAAATGACAGATGGCAAGCTATGAAATATTGCTCGTGGAGACACGGTGTAACTAACAACAAAAATGGAAAGTAGTAAACAAAACTAATACATTTTTTACTAATTTCGAAATCGACAAATAGTGTTCGACTAGTTTACACCCGGTCTCAATTTCTCTCATAATGCTTGTCATGAAATTAAATATCTTGTGGTGGCACTCTATTTCATCTGATGATTGGATGTCAACGATCTATTTTTGTGATTATTTCTTGACATGAATGTCTGACAGACATTTTTTTTTTTTGTTTTTCGTCTGGAAATGGAATTTTTTGTCTCAGCTGAATAGTTATTTTATTTTCCACAACACAAAACGTAAACAACAACTACAACCTCTCTTGCCGTTGCGATAAGAAATGAAATGTCATGGCAGGATTGGCCCAGCGCAGAAATAAGAAAATTGTATGAGATAGATATCAGACATTTAGTTAGAGAGACAGATCTCTAGTGGAGTTGGCGTGCTACGCGAAGTGAAAAGTCCCATGCAAAATTTAAGAGGCAACAATGACGCTAATGAGACAATAAATTGTACTAGATTGCTATGTAAAAGTTGACATTTTTTTTTGCAAAACATTTTCAGCCGTATTTATTAGATTTCCTTAAAATGCCTCTGAGAGCTTGTTTAGTTAAACATAGCGTAAGAATTTACGCAACCTCTACGCTACTTTGCTGAAATTGTTATTTATAAACATTTTTCCACTGTTGATTTACTAAACAGGGTTGGTGTCCAGATAATGAGAAAACTATTACAGAAAATACAGAAAACTATTACTTTCTCCTATTGAAACCGACATCAGCTGTTTTCTGACAGATTTGTTGTGTACCTACATAAAAATATTTTAATGCAAATTTGGCTTAGAGAATCCGTGCTTGCAAGTAACTCAGCGCTATGTTGTTAATTCTGGCCTTATGAGGATAAAATAGAAGAAAACAAATAGGTATCAACATACCGGATGACCATTTATTTGGTATTTTGTAAAAATTATTACATGGCACAGCACACACACAAAACTAGATTATTTCTTAAATTTTGTATCACCACAGACGAGGAACACCAATAATTAGAGCTGAAATGAAAGTTTCTAAAGGATATGCGTATCAAAACAAAACGAATAACATCACCAGCACGAATGAAAAAAAATTGCTGCAATAATTCAACACGATTTGCATTAAAGCATTTTTATTCTTTTCAAATAGATTTTTCAGACTACAACGCGAAAAACTAAAACGCAGGTCGATTTAAATGCAAATTTTTGTGATCACTCGATTCACCCCGAAAATTACATTTCCAAAGAAAAAACAATTTACGCAAGATCTACGCAGCCTCTAAACGCAAATTTTTGTGTTTAAGTTACGCGGCCTTAAAACTACGTTGCTTAAATTCGAAAAATATTTATAAATAACGTTTTGCTGCATAAGGGCATTTTCGACGGTGCGTAAAGTTAAGCAGGCTCTACGCCACGTTTATAAATACGGCTGTTTATTTTTGAAGTTATTATGATGAAGAAAAAAGGGAATATACTCAGAAGCTGAATTTTGTTCCTTTGCATAGGTTTTGAGGAGTCGGCGGACATTCTTCCGTCAACATTCGCCATAATATCCAGCATTTCACACGGCAAAAGTATCGTTTAGGATTTCAGATTCGAGACATGAGCTAAGTACGCTGCTTGAGCTAAATTTTAACTTCTATTCTATCCAAAATTTGGTTTAGCTTAACTTAATCTAAACCCTTTATTCAAGCAGTATGCCAGTTAAAAATTCTAATTTCCACATCAGACTGTACTTCATGTATCTGGTCAAAATTAAGCAAGCTCATAAAATGTTCGGCTAAAGCTAAATTTTGACAGATCGGTATTTTTTTTCCGTTGTTTTGCGGAAAAGGAAATATAAAATATAAAATAATTGAGTTTGAATCCTTTGCGGAACCATTTGAAACTGATAAACTCGAGATCAAACGAAGAAAACAAGGGAAAACAGAAGAAAGCGTAAAGAAAATAAAATATTTATTTTAACGTCAATGAATTTTCGAAGAAAGTTATTTTCAGAGATCAGCCGTTTTATGTGGCACCTATATCCACAGAATAATTTTTTTTCAAAATTTAGATAGGGTTTGATGTTAAGGACCATTCACATGAGAGCGAACGAACGAATTGATGTAATGCAAGAAAACCACATTTATAAACAGACAATTTTACATTTTATTAATCCAAGAGGAGAATAATTAATTATCCTATTAAAATGTATTAAGAAAACAAGGGTATAAACAGTTTAAATAACGAAATTTCGAATTCTAAACTTTTTGCCGCGAACTTTCAGAGTTTATACGCAATCAACATAATTTAATTCCCGTTCCACAAACTAGCGAATAAAACATTCGTTCGAACTTAATCTCAAACTAGACGTTGCGGGTAGAAATTGATGCCTGAAATTCGCGAACTGCAGCGACTTTGAAAATTGTGATGCGAATGGACTATCACAACTTGCGAATGTTCGTTCGTTTCTTAGGGAGTTTATTCGCTCTCATGTAAATGATCCTTTAATGGAAACAAATTGGAGACCAGCTAAAATGTTGTTTCTTTCGAACTGCTAAAAAATACCAAATAATTGCTATTACTCAGTGCAAATGGACTTTCAGACATAAATGAATTCTCCAAGCATACAAAAAATCAGTCAGGAAACAACACAAAGTCGGTTTCCGTAGAAAAAAGTACTAGTTGTAATAGAAAAATATTATTAAATAACAATTTCTGCTGACAAAATGTAGATACTGACAATACATAATAATAATAAATTTGGCTTTCTGTCGCTTTAATTTAACAAAACCATAATACTGACCCTAGGTGTGTTTTAGTAAACATCTATCCCAGCAAAGTAAGGAAAAGTAGAATCTTCAGCAGGAAATTACAACAACTACATAGAGTCTTGAAAGAGTCAAGCAGAGTGTAGTTGTTTTAATTGCATGTTGAAGATTCTACTATACTTTGCGGAGATAATAAATTGTTTAATAAAACGTTTTCTGTTACGCACTAAAATAATTTTAAAATGCATTTTATTCGACTGATGTAATATTTCTCTATTGAAATTTTAAATTCATTTATAATGAAAACAAAACATTTTTTCTTATTTATTTTCATAATGGTTTTATTTATTACAAATGACAACAACAAACTGACCCTGATTTTGTGTTTAAATAAATCTTACCTATAAAATTTTTATAGGTTCATTATTTTGTACTAAATTAATTTTCATGGCAGCACTGTCGACCTCAATTCTCACTAGGTACATATCTGATTTTAGCAATTTTCGTTCGTTTCCTATGATTTCGTAGTCCATCCGATTCGAAGTACACATTCGACGTGTATACAGAGAAATTGTATATTCGGAACATGATTTTCTAAAGAAAAGTGGAAATATAAATTAACAATTTTAGTTTTCCGCGGCAACTACTTAATTAATCGAAAAATAATCGCTAAATTTGTAGCTTTCTAAAAAAAAATAACCGACTAATAGTGAACAAAAAAAAAAAAAAAAAACTTTCGTGACACAAAAAGAACAAAATTAAAAGAAAATGGACTTCTCGAGCCTTTTCATAAAATTGTAAATTTTTGAAAATAATTCATATGATATAATCAATGAGATGATATTTATTTGATTTTTAAATTCTGGTGCGATGCGAGGATGAGAGGAAATGAGATAAAAGATTGATATAGAAATATAAATATATATAATTTTGCAAGAGTGGGTGCAGTGCCGAAAGGGATATTTTTTCTTCTGTTAATTATTTTTGTCCTTGCTGTTATATCCCTCTATTTGGACGTGTTGATGCGTTTTTGAAGAAAAATTGTGGTGTTGTGGTGTGAAACGTTTTATAAGAATCGAAAAGAAAGGTGAAGAGATGTATTTGTGAATGTTATTTGTTTTTCCTTTTACCTACTACTTTTTTTGTTTTAAGTTTAATTTATTTTGTTTGAAAGTGTGGCATATTTTTAATTCATTTTATTTTTCTTAATTTCAATTTTATATTACAATAGAAGAAGGGAAAAAAATGTTGAAAAGGATCCAACGTATGGTCATCTTAAATGGGATCGGTGGTATCGGTTTCGTTTCGTTTGTTTTGCAATTTGCGAGAAAGAGAAAATAGGTTTATTTGCATTATGTTTAGACAGTGGCTGGGTTTTCAATTTTCAATTTATTGTGGAATGAACGAGAAAGATAAGTAATTTACATTGCTTTAGTTACGCAAAGTACCGTTTTGTTTGGCTACAGAACGGATGGATTGCATTACCATGCCCATGCCATCTGCTTCTGCTCTGTTATGCGTTGATTTTAGATTGCGAAATGCACAAACAAATTTACGAAAGCTACTAGTTTTCCAGGAGACATATAGGCTCTGTTCCATATTGATAAGATTACCATATAGAGATTGTTTGTTTTTATCGCATCTGGAAGAAGCAGATTTATTGATTTAACTTACCGTAATTTTTATCCTTTTCAGATTATAGTTCCATTTATTGCTGTAAGTATAAGATTGTGTAGATACGTATATTCAGAAACTTCATAGATGTTTTATATGCGATTGAGTCTGTAGCGCGTTATCTTGGAAGGAGAGGAAATTAGGTCGTTTTATTTATCCGCTTTACATTGTCCTAGTGCTAGTCACCTTAGGGTCGTTTGCTGACACGACTCATAGAGATTAATATGTCGTTTTCGGTTGGTCGTTCGGAAGCAATCCGAACGCTTCTGAAAGCGTTCGATTGGCACTCGGCTGACAGTTCCTCTACTGAAAAGAAGAGAAATTTGCTTCTGGATTTGAATTCAGAATCGCGGAGAGTTCTTTCAGACGGTTCTGGGCGACCAAGCGAAAACGACATTAAACTCTTATGTGACAGTTTATGCTATACAAAAAGTACTCCATAAGCTGATGCCCATTTTTTTCGACTATGTCGATGGCGCTGTAGCTGTAGGTACAGCTCTTATAGGGTGGGTCATAATTTTGGTTTATTTGATTCAAATGACTGTCTCTACTGGCTTGACAGTAGCCCATCTTGTCAACCTAATTTTTGAATACATTTTCGACGGTTTCGGCTCCTACTCGATACATAGCTAGACCATTATTGTTCTTGAGTGCCTGAATCATCTCTGAATTGAGCATTAATCTTTAATGGCGCCCAATAAAACCCAAGAAGCAGCTCTGTGGCGGCCAAGCAACATTACCAAAACGACTGATTAAACGATTAGCTTAGGCCTACTGTCCATATAGCTGCACTCCATACGCACGCTTTCGTCTTTTGCATCTTGGTGTACGCTTCCTTGCAGCTGGCATATAAACGAACAAAGCTCTGTCCACTGAGCGCTAAAGTCGCATTTGCGACTACGAAAATGCGACTTTGTCGTTTCGTGGACAGAACATCGTTCTGCAAGCAAGTTACAAGAAGCTGCAAGCAAGCGTACTAAAAGCTGCAAATGACGAAAGCGTGCGTACGAAGCGCAGCTACTTGGACAGTAGTTTTTAGTGTGCAATAAATCGATTGTTGGGAGACGTGCGTGGCAGAACATTCAAGTCAAAATTTCTGGCTATAAAATAAAATTGCCCATTGACGAGAACATTTTTTTTAGGCAGAAAAATGGACCAATAATGCCACCACACGTTCAGAATGCACTGGCATTCTCTATGACTACTATTTGAATTTTCCAAGCCCCAAAAACTGGAACTTTGGTTGTTTGCGAAGCCGACGAGGTTTAAAGACGCTCCATTTGATAAGAAGATTCAATTCTAGATGGGCTCTTAAAGCCTAAACAGAGAAGGGCTATTCGGTATCAATTGGATGGTCAATTTGTTTCAATTTCATAGTCAATTCAACTTTGTAACTGAATGCAAAACTCCCTCATGTTAATGCGAATGGTACTCTTTGCTGGGGTCTTTGTGGTTCTATTGTTTGGGGGCGCAAACACTTTTGCTGCAATCAAAGGGAAACTGCTGAACTTTGCAGTATTGTGTTGTCTGTAACAATCTGTCATTCGGTAGACGAAAATTGACAAGCTACTGATACTGAATTACCTCGCCAATTGCCTGTAATTGGCATCTCCCAACTATGGGTGCAAGGTATATAACGGGTGCCCGATCTTTTGTGTCGGAAAGTATGTGAATGTGGATCCTTTGAGTCCACCAACAGGGCTCTTAACAACATGTATCTGTCCCCAGTCATAGGTGGATGGATAATGTCTCAATAAAAGATTAATGCAGACCCGCATTGATGATGTGGAACTTTCGGCGTTAACGACTAGAGGGTTCCCTCAAGGGGGCGTCATCTCGCCACTCTATGGTCCCTTGTCATTGACGACCTACTCCAATCCCTGGCCAATCTAGGGATTGATGCTATAGTACAGGATATGCCGACGACGTCGTCAGCATATGCAAGTAGTTGCACAGACATTTGGAAAATTGTGCCCCTGGTGCTGGCTTGTGAGTTTCGCACAACTTTCTCAAGAATGATGTTGGAAAAGAGAAGACTGATGCCTCTATAGTTTGCGCAGTTTAGAGGATCTCCTTTCTTATGGATCGGGCAAATAATGCTGAGGCTCCATTCATCACGCATACTTTCCTCTGACCAAATCTTGGAGACGAGTGTGTATGATCTCTACCGAGTCATCTCCTGCTGTCTTACAAAGCTCGCCCGATAAACCGTCTGGTCCTGCAGCTTTGTTGGCCTTCAGCTTGGATATTGCTATCCTTACCTCATTTAGGTCAGGTGAACGGAAGTCTTGGCTTCCATCGCCCAGTCTGTCTCCCAGATATCGGAGTCGACTAGTTTGGAGGTTTGGGCATTGCTTGATGGTCTACGTTTCGTCTATGTATTGACAGCTCCTGCAGTAGTCTGGTGAGTTGATGCCCAGTCTTGTGGCCATGGTACAGTGACATCTTGTTTTTTTTTTTCGTCGATTCTTGGCCAAAGCCTACGGGATATAACACAGTCGTGTCTGTTAGACCAGGTGGTATTAATTTTTTCCCCCGATTTTTTGTCAATATTTCTTTTTGATTCGCTAATTGGGATGTCTATTTATGTAATGATATTTCCTGCATCAAGTTCCGACCCAGTTCTTGCTAATTCGTCTGCTTTTCAATTACAATTAATGTCACTATGTCCGGGAACCCAGCAGAGACCTTCTGTTTTTCGTTTAGAGGGCCTTTTTACAGTCCCTGACTGTCTTTGATAGTTGCTCTGTCTAGTGCTTTAATGGCCCCCTGACTGTCTACGAAGATTGTAATCTTAGAAGAGTCGAGATTCTTTGTAGATATGGTTCTTGCTGCCTTGTCGATGGCGACTATTTCAGCTTGGAAGACGCTGCATTCGTCTGGGAGTTTGTATAAGTCATTTATACTTAAGGACTCGTAGAATACTCCGGCTCCTGTACCTACTTCCATTCTTGACCCGTCAGTGTAGATTTGTA
Source organism: Cheilosia soror (assembly GCA_949372485.1). Taxonomy (NCBI): domain Eukaryota; kingdom Metazoa; phylum Arthropoda; class Insecta; order Diptera; family Syrphidae; genus Cheilosia; species Cheilosia soror. Next base: position 3,612,481 of record OX443565.1, on the reverse strand, counting down.
TTTCTTGTACGCTTGCGTGCGTTGTTAGTAATCCAATCCTATCTTTGGGGGGGTATATAGGCAGAGGAGTTTTTGTTGAAGCTCTGGGACGGAATCATGTAGTCCGTTTTTCTAGCCAGATCGACACTCAAGTATTTTTAATTATGGAGCCGTGCCCATAGGAGCTGTGCTTCCAGGTTTTTGCCTCCTTTAGGCGGAGGGCTCCCTTGGCTGCCATGCTACAAAAATGTATTCACCTAAAGTTGAAAGATTTAGAATCGTGTCCAGATGCATGCCAATCTCTGTACCTTGGATAGATTATTGAGATAGGTTGCCTTTTCTATTGCCTTCCACCATACAATGAACCCATAAGTAAGTATGGCTCTAATAATTGCTGTTTACATCCAATGGATTATATAAGGGCGCTTACCCCAGCGTTTACCAAAGGTTTTCTTGCATGCGTAGAAGGCACATGGTGCCATCTTTGCTCTTTCTTCTGTGTTACGTTTCCAGGAAAGTTTAGAGTCCAGGATGATGCCCAGATACTTAGCTCTTGAGGAAAGTTTCAGACGAATTCCATTCAACTTCGGCAGATCAAATTTCTTGATTGTTCTTTTCCTAGTAAATAGGATAGTTTCGGTTTTGCTTGGATTAACTCCGAGGCCGTTTGGTCCTGCCCACAAGGGGAGAAAATAACAAACAAATTTGTGTACAGTCGGACCCGGATATAGTCACATCAACCGGGCAGCCGAACTTTGTGACTATAAGCAGGCTGTGCTCTTATCGGGCAAAAAAAAAATTAAAACTTTTTTAAGCGCATCAAAATCATACAAATAAACAACAATTTTAATTCAACGTTTTTATTTTACTTATAAAAATGAAAAAATAACAAAAAATAAATAAAATGCTTTTCCAGAAGAAACAATTTACTCTACTTGTTTGTAGTAATTTTTTTTTGTAATGGGAATTCGCTGGAAGGAAAAATCATCGAAAGACATTGCAGAGCTATTACGTGAGGGACTTTAACCCGATCTAAAAAAAACTCCCAAGGGGACTGACTTTCGTCATCCCGAATTGATTGCACCTAGTCGTTCGACTAATCGGCAATTTATTTTTGATTAATTTTAAAAAAATTTAGATGATTAATCCGACTTTTGCCGAATATACTTTTTTAGTTGAAAGTATTACCTACTTTCTTGGTCTTAGCTAAGATCAAGAGGTTTTACCTGCCTTTCAGTATTTAAAAGTTCTGTTATTTCTATGTTAACATGGTTAAGAAGTCTACTTCTATGCCTTCGGGCAACTTTTTTAACTTCTTCCTCAACCATTTCAATGATAAGATCTCTGTGTAGATCAGCGTTGCGTATGTACCAAGGTGCATTGACTATGTTCCTTAGTACTTTATTTTGGAAAACCTAAATTTTTAGCAAATTTGTTTGGCATGTACATGCCCACAACTGGATCCCGTAGGTCCATACTGGGTTTTAGGACTTGTTTGTATAGCAATAACTTATTATAATTTGACAGAGATGAATATCTCCCAATAAGCCAATACATTTTACTGTATCGCATGTTCAACTCGTCTCTTTTTTTCTTTACATGCGCTTTCCAACGCAGTTTAGCATCTAGAGTCATGCCTAGATATTTGGCTGTATTTGAGTATTCCACTACATTGTTGTTTATGTATACTGGGATATATGGTAAGTTTTTATACGTAAAATTAATATGGACTGACTTAAGGTCATTTAATCTAATCTGGCATTTTTTTGTCCAATCAGAGATATTGTCTATTGCCCTTTGAAGCTTTTTTGTTGCTACTTCGACAGTTGATCCCACAGCAAGGACAGCTGTGTCATCTGCAAAAGTAGCTATAGTGGTTTCCCCACTTTCAGGCAAATCGCTAGTGAATAGAAGGTATAAAACTGGACCTAGCACGCTGCCTTGTGGTACACCAGCTTTAATTTCTCTTAATGTTGAGTACTCTGTCTCTTGTTTAATTCTGAAGAATCGATCTGATATATATGACTCCAGAATTGTCGAATATTGTTTTGGCAGTTGCCTTTGTAGTTTGTGGATCAAACCTTTGTGCCAGACTTTGTAGAGCACACTTTTTTCTCTTCCAATGCTTTTTCGATTTTATCTGTGATTCTATGCACCTGATCGATTGTAGAGTGCTTATTTCTAAATCCAAATTGGTGATTTGGGACTAGAGATTTTTCGTCAATTATTTTTTGTAGGCGTTTAACCAGCATTTTTTCGAATAACTTTGACAACATTGGTAGTATAGATATTGGGCGATATGAGGTTACCTCGTTAGGTGGCTTGCCTGGTTTTGGTATCATTATTACCTCAGCGACTTTCCACATGCTTGGGACATATCTCAACTGCACACTTTGCAGCCAGCTCGTTGCTCCCAGATTGCGCTTTGTCCCCACCTGTGCTCGAGAGCGTCGAATTTACCATGGGACCAATCCATTTTCGCACTCGCACAGTCGCAAGAGTACTATATGATCTCAACATAAATAAATCCGCTGGCCCAGATTGTATCTCCCCCATCGTTCTGAAGAGGTGTTCTTCCACCCTGGCAAAACCACTGCGTAAGCTTTTTCATCTCTCCTATTCTTCTGGACTCTTCCCGAGAAGGTGGAAAACAGCATTTGTCCAGCCCGTCCCTAAAAAAGGCGAATCTTCTTCTCCCACCAATTACCGACCCATAGCACTTACGTCCATTCTTTCTAAGGTCATGGAAACGCTGATAAATCGTCAGCTTATGAAATATCTTGAATCGCGGAAACTCCTCAATGACCGGCAGTATGGTTTTCGTGGCAACAGATCCACTGGTGATTTGATGACTTATCTCACCGAGAAGTGGAACCAATCTCTCCATCACTTCGGTGAATCGAAGATTGTTGCGCTTGATATTTCAAAGGCATTTGACAGAGTTTGGCATCAAGCTCTTTTGTCGAAAATGCGTGCTTATGGGATCGATGCGTCTCTTATTCAATGGATTAGAAACTACCTTTCTGACCGTTCAATTCAAGTTGTTTTGGATGGTTTCAAGTCTGAAACTCACCATATAAATGCTGGTGTTCCCCAGGGCTCTGTTCTGTCTCCGACTCTCTTTCTCATATTTATAAATGATCTCTTGTCTGCAACTTCTAATCCAATCCATTCCTTCGCTGATGACAGCACTCTTAGCTTCTCATATTCTTTCCAGGACTCACGTCCCTGCTCTTCGGCCGTAGAACTGGAACGGCAACGTATGTTAAGCTCATTAAATTCCGACCTTGACAGCATTTTAAAATGGGGCTTAGCCAATAGAGTGGAATTTAATGCTTCAAAAACACAATGCTGTCAGCTGTCTCTTAAGCGAAACCCGAACCTACAGCCATTATCCATGAATGGCACTTGCATCACCGAAACCGAAAGACTTTCCATTCTCGGTATGTGTGTTCATGACAACCTTCGTTGGAATGACCATATACACGAAGTCGCCAAGAATGCAGCGAAATGTCTAGGTTTTCTCAAACGGTGCAAGAAATATTTTACCCCTTCTGATCTGGCTACAATATATAAGGCGTTCATTCGCCCCAAACTTGAGTACAATTCCCATATCTGGTCTGGTGCGCCGAAAACCATATTGCACTTACTGGATAGGATCCAAAATCGTGCGTTAAAACTTATCGGAGACTCGAATATCGCGAATTCTATTCATTCGCTTGAACATCGCAGAAACGTTACGTGTCTCTCGCTGTTTTATCGCTTTTTTAACAAACAGTGCTCAAACGAAATTGCCAGCTGCATTCCGCCCCTTCAGAAATTCAACCGCAATACTCGCCTTGCTAGGAATGCCCATCAGTTTACCATCCAGCCTATCTTCGGCCGTACTTTGAAATATAGAGATTCTTTCATAAGCCGTACAACACGAATGTGGAATGCCTTGCCCGGCTCTGTCTTTCCTCCTCAGTATAATTTACAGACATTTAAAACCAATGTGCATCGGAATCTCCTATCTTCTCTATCCCATTTTCCTTAACGCCCGCGCTGTGTAAATCACACTACACCATAAGAGTAGTCATAAACTCTTTAGCGCGTGTAAATTATAAAAAAAAAAAAAAAAAACTTAAATGCAGCATTTATAATCTGAGCTAGTTTTTTCAGACATTTTCGTGGAAATTGTTTCAAAATTTCTCCTGTAATCAAATCATACCCTGGGGCTTTTTTTATATTTATGCCTTCTTTAATTTCTTTGGCAAGTTCTTTAGCTGTTACCGACTGTATAGGTCTATCTTCTTCGCACCTTAATTCGAGTCCTTGATAACCTTTATCTTCATAAGGTTTAAATACGTCTTCAAGATACTCTGCAAAAGTGTTTGCCTTTCTTGGTTGCTTTTCGCCCAGTTACCTTCTCTAGTTTTTACTGGGGGAATATGAGCTATTGGCCTGTTCATCCTATTTGTTGCCTTCCAGAGTGAGTAGTCTGTGCTAGCATCATTTGTAAGGCTTGAAAGGTAAGTTTTTAAAGATTCGTTTTTGAATTCTCTAATAGATTTTCTAAGCTTGTTATTTAAGTTGTTCAGCGTACTCTTTACGCGTGGCGCCCTTGTCTGTTGCCAGCGTTTTCTAGCTTTCCTCTTTTCCGTAATAATTTCACATATTTCGCGAGGATAAGAGTTTTGTTTGATCTTTTTTGTTGTTGTGGAAGTAGCAGACCACGCAGCTTTTTGTATATTTAATGTTAATATTTGGACTGCTTTTTCTAGTTGATCTTCTGTTTGAATAGCTGTTGACAGTTGAATACTTTCTTCCAACTTCTGTCTGATAGCTCCAGTCAGTTAGCCTATTAACTAGTTGTGGGCTATGTTCTTTTATTATTATTTTATCGCCAAGTGTAAGAAGTATAGAGGAATGATCTGATTGAAGATCTGGCCCTTCTTCTATACTTATTTTATTCGAAGATATATTTTTTGATATAAAGAAGTCGACAAGATCTGGGGTTTTATTCCTATATATATATATGCCGCCATCTTCTTTAAATGCTTCGTTTGTAGTAATCAGAAATTTTTATTTGAACCAAATTAGCAAAATAAATTCTGACCAGTTGCTCTTCAACCTCATCTATGTGACTTGTGTCCTCATTTTTAGTTTCAAAATACACTCATTCACTGTTTTTGCAAATTCACGTAATGACTGTCCTCTTTCCAATGCCAAAAGCTGTCGCCTTACTATTATTAGCCTATAATACACTTTGAAACTGCGGATTATACCCTGGCTCAAGGGCTGAATAAGGGATGTGGTGTTTGGTGGTAAAAAATGCAATGCTATATTTGAAAGCTTTAGACCGTCTAAAAGTCTGTGACAAGCAGCGTTATCGGCGAACAGAAAAACATTTCGTTTCTCCTTTTGTAATTTGTTGTCCCAGTCAGATAGAATTTCTGTCCAGATGGCACTAGTCATCCAAGACTTGTTATTGGAGAAATATTTAATTGGGAACATTCTTTCCTTTAAAGGAATGCGGCTGCTTTGCAGGACCAATCGCAAAAATGTTTTTTTTTTCGGAGCCATCCATATTTACTAAAAATAGCAATGTTATTCTATTCTTCGGCATTTTACCACCAGTGGGATTTTCCCCTTTAAAAGCCATTGTTCCACTAGGCAAAGCACAATAACATAAACCACTTTCATCAGCATTAAAAACATTTGCAGGACAATCATTTTTAATCAAGCTTGTCAACGTATTCCTGATTCAATCATTCGCCATGAAATTATCAGCGTCAGCCCTTTCTCCTCGATTTTTTTGAAAAATTATGTTATGACGATGTTTCCATCGTGTGAGCCATCCGTTACTAGTTGAAACCAATTCCAAGACATTCGTTTTATTTCAAGTACACTTCATTACTATACTCATAGCTTGAAAAGTAAAATGAATGAATCACCTGACACATGATTACTATATGATTTTGTTATCCATGTAAAACCAAACACTTAGTTCAGTGTACTCATAAAGAATGGGTATTCATAAATGGGTATTCATAAAAAAACAGTGTACACTACACTGAGTACAGCAAATATTCGTTTACTTACTTTTGTTTCAAGTCAAAGTCAAGTTTATTAAATGACAGATTAGAAAGAAATGGCTGTTAAGAAAGCAACAGATTAATCGTTTTATTTAGTGCACGGCCATTTTATTCACTTAAAGTTGAACACAACTTGGGGATTTTTATTCTTAACTTGAGAAATTGCTTTTATTCACTCGAAGTTGACTCACTCAACTTTGGATATTCCGAAGTTGAGAAAACCAAGAGTTGACCAACTTTGGATTCGCTCAACTCCCCGAAAAAGTAGAAGTTATGAAGCAAACTTGGGGTTTTATGTCAAACGTCAGAATTTTTTTATTTTTTATTTCTGTGTTTGGCAGTTCAGTTCTTAAGTAACGAACACAATTAATAATTCATTTTTAAAATTGAATAAAATAATCAATAATGTATCGTGCAAAATATTTCTGGGAAAATTGGCCATCGTCTTCGAGCAGCGAAGATGATGAGGAGATACGTAATTTGGTACGTGAGAGGCGGCAATACAAGATGCTACCACGTTTGGATTGGAAAAATGAGATGGCCGTCAACTATGGTTTTCGTCTCTCAAAGCGGACGACAATGATGGTGCTCCAGTTAATAATAAATTCGTTGCCGTGTGATGAGAGAAGGTATTGTACATCGCGAATTAGTCCATTCGCGAGTAGAATCGATTGAATATATAGGATTGAGTGATGTGCTTTTTTTCTTTGATAGATCGCGTGAATTGCGACCAAAAATCCAGTTACTCATCGTATTGCGGTAGGTACTATGCACTCGGATCAATTCAATTGGCGGTTGCCGATTTTATTGGAGTGAGCATTCGCAACCACCACCGGAAGTACTGGGATTCACTGATATGCTATCGGCTACGCCTTTGCAGGCAACATCGACATCACTGACTAGCGACCACGTCTGCTCTCGATTGGTTCGCGCTTACATTTAGTCAATTACTCAAAGGAGTGAATGAGAAAAATAATAAACAGACAAATTTGTATTGTTATTGTTATGTTAGATGTTTATTAAATACATAGGTATGTGGAAACATAAACTTAATCGAAGAAATATAATTTTTTTGCTGCTGGTGTTGGAATGTTCGATGTAATGTAATAATTCAAAGCCTCGTGAAAGCAATTGCTCAGAATCAGAACAAAAATGTAAATAATGGACATGGACTTAATTTTGGAGCAATTACTATCATATTCGTCATCTTATTCTTCATCTATGAATTTAGATTTTTCGTCGATATGATTATTCTTATTAAGTTCGTATGTTTTCATCGACAAACGAAAACAATTTGCACAGCTGATATACTAGGTATATAATAACGCACTAATTACTTATTATAGCTATTTACAAAAGCAGATCAATCTGCTTTCATTAATTTCACATTAAAATGCACACATGAAATTACGCGGGAAATGCAAGTCTAAAGTTGAACTGACATATTATGTGTCATCTGCCACAAATATCCCAGGGATATTTTACAAACTGCAGGTAGGCCAACTTTAGGATTTCAACTTCGGAGTTGCAAATTAATGTAGTGAATAAAAGCAATTTTCAACTTGCCGTTCAACTCTCGATTTGAGTTCAACTTCGAAGTTGGCCAACTTTGGAGTTTTCGGCAAGTTGATCAAAAGTGAGTAAAACGGCCCTCAGTGTATTTTCTGCAGTTTGCACCCGATTCGCTCACATCAAGCCAATTCAAGCACCCAGGCATGGAAGAGACAACAAACAGTACACTCATTTTGTTATCAGGTGACGGAGTATTGCACAGTAACTGTCTCTTGTGCTGTGGTACTCTTTTTTGCTGTACGCTTGTTAAAATTATTGCAATGAATAGGGTACACTGCATTCATGTTCTCATTTCCCGGAACCGAATAATCATAGTGTTATCAATTTCTTCATATATTCCCAGTCAATTGTTTATGATTTTAGAATAAGAGCATACCTGTCCGCATACGTTGTCTTTGAATATTTCCACAATCCAGAGTTATTTATCTTATTTGAGTTTCATTCTTCGGAATTTTTGAAATGGTGGAAACATCGCAGTTAAATTTATGTGCAACATTTTTCCGGCTTTCACCATTTTTTAGATATTCTGGGATTTCAATCGTTTGCTTCACTGAAAGAGGTTTTCTTTTGTATTTTCCTGCAATCATATTGCTGATTTCTGATAAGAATACGTGTAAATTAAGCACTTTTATTGAAAGAGTTGGAATTTGAAAACAAGCAAGAATCCAATATAAGTGACAGTTCAAAGAAAAACAGAGAATATGAAGTAAAGTTTAAGTAGGTACATAATAAGCACAAAAGATGAGGATGTAGTTGTAATTACGTTTCAAATATTTTCTTTGACGTAATTTAATACTTCCAAAGACAATGGACCGACCTTACCAATAAACAATCACTAAACTCGTGTTTAACTAATATCGAAACTAACTTTAGTTTCGACTTTCCGCCTTACCAATAATCAACTTTAGTCTGGCAGCTAACACAAAGACTACACACTTTCCAAAATGCTCATACCAATAAACAAATTTAGTTGCCAGAATATCGTTAACTGTAGGGTTAAATGTTAATGTTGAGAAAGTCATGTTTATCTCGGCCATTAGCTAAATAGGTCTACCCTTATGTCATTTTCAAGAGTAGTGTTGCCTATGCAATCAAAATTAGAGTATCAAAAATTGTAATAGGAGTGTATTTAAATACCCTGCATCTGATCTGCCTGTATAGATCATTTGTATATATTAATTAACTTTGGTAATTGTGTAACATGATTCCTTAATTTATGGGTTGTGATAAAACAATTCAAATGTTTGCTGAGCCTGAAATTGAAATTGAGCAAAATCATTGAAATTCACACCAAATAGTAGAATATTCCATTCCTAAACACAGCAAAAAAACAAAAATGATCTTTTCTGTCGATGTCTTTAATTAAGAACATTTGGTTAACATTTTAAATTACCTGTCAAAGCAAAGTTTTTTTTCAACTACAAGCAGTAGGTAGTTTATAGAATGTAATGGCTTGTACACTTACAGCCTTATTCATAACACTTAGTTAAATCTGATTTAAGGTTTATGTTGGTTTAATTGCAGAAAACGTTATTCATAATCTTTTTTCAAAGTCAATTTTCATTTAATCAAGTGTCAAAAATTTAAATGCCGAAATAGGCATTCAGTAGCAAATTAACTCTGAATTAAATTGTTCGTTGATTCAAATCGAGGGGCAAGTAATCGGTGTATTCAAGGAACTTTTCTGTGCGTATTCATGGTGAATCACAGTGTATTCAAACGTATTCACATGTATTCATATGTATTTACGTGTATTCACGCGTATTCACAAGTATTCACGCGTATTCAAGCGTATTCAGAAGGTATTCAAGTGAATTCACGCGTATTCACATGTATTCTCGCGTATTCACCTGTATTCAATGTGTAATTTTTGTGTAGTCACGTATTCACACATTCATTTTAATTGCTCTTTATTAAGATTGCAATGACGTCAGAACTGTGCGTTCGTATTATTATTGTACTCGCCTTGACGCAATATGCTCGTCGTTGTTGTTTCCTTGTACATAGTGTCCCAGTTAAGCAATATAATGAATCTTTAAGCCAAGATTCCTGAAGTTCCGCCAAAAAAAAAATTGTGTAAGGGGGGCTTACTCACCATATTTCTCGTTATAGCCCATCAAAGTGGGTGACCTCTAATTCGGAGGTGTTACCACTTTAAACGCTATAACTTCTAAACTATTATTTGGGTAGGTACAACAAGTAAAAGTTTCATCATCGGCCTGGCCGATGCTTTGATACTCTCCATTGGATATCTACAAGTCATGGAAAATGTTATGCATGTGAGTTAGTACGTACGCAACAAATGTGTCTAATACTGGTTTTCTATGGGAGGTACGAGGTACAACAACTTCTCGACCAATATAGCCCGCTTTCAATACCAAGCTGACGATGGTAAAAAGAAGTACTCTTACAAAATTCTAATTGCCTAGTTCGATTCGTTTGGACGCTATCGTGTTTTCAACTGACAGACAGGCCGAAATGCTAAATCGATTCAGAATGTGATCCTGATTCAGAATATATATGTCGAAGAATGGTTCAGATAGTACAGCATTCTACTGTGCATTAGAACGTTAGGTTTACTGTGTTATCGGTTACGTAAATGAAATCAGAGCTGGCAATGTGATTGTTGGAGATTTATAAATATTGAAAAAATAAAATAGTAAAGATAATTTTTAAGAATTCCGAAAAGAAGAGACGTCGTTGCAGTGAAGAAAAAAAGGATACGAACAAAGATTCGACATACCTATATATTCTTTTGGGATATCCGGTGAATATACCTTAATGGTTTTGTACATTTCGAAAAGACAATTGAGGTAGCGCATATTAAATTGTCTTATGCACTTTGGGTACATCTGTGAAGCTACAAAAAAGTTATGGCTTCTATATTCTTTTGGGATATCCGGTGAATATACCTTAATGGTTTTGTACATTTCGAAAAGACAATTGAGGTAGCGCATATTAAATTGTCTTATGCACTTTGGGTACATCTGTGAAGCTACAAAAAAGTTATGGCTTCTTAAACTCAAAATTATGGGTGGTATGCATAAAACCACAGTATTTACTTCAAGTAAAAGGTTTAAGTAAATACTGAAATTGAAGTAGAAGCTCCGATTTTCAGCATTTACTTCGTTTCGTATGCATAAAAATAAGTTTTTACTTGATAGCAAATACTTTAAGCAAATACTGAATTCATTCAGGTAAATACTTAAAATTCATCCAAAATCATAGTAAATACTATTTTTTTACAAACGGGTTTAAAAAATGTACGGTTGGCTTAGTTTTTTTTTATTGTACTTATCCAGGCTTAAAAAATGTACGGTTGGACTAGTTTTTTTCTTCAAGTGACAAGTGATGCCAACTAAAGAGCTAGAAAATTTGTCAATTTGCCAAATGCATCTTACCAATGAAATATTAACTTAACCACTCTACATTTTCTCGTTCAAAACGATACAGTTGCTAAAAATTTGCTTCGGTCCCCGATCGTCGTTCCTTATATACCTTTGTGGAGTTAACACGTACATACTCTGCCATTCTGATTAGAATATAGACTTTTCTTTTTTAAATTTGAATTATTATACGACCTTAATAGCTTTAAACTCGATCTGTGACTAAAGTCTCTTAGTATTGCCCCTTACAAAACTGCTAAATTAAAAAAAAAAGTAAATGCTACGAAATTTTCAAATTGGTCGATAACAACTTGAAAAATTTCCAGTATTTACTGAAGAAAAAAAGTAAATACTAGTTTTCATGCATTCCAAAAAAGTATTTACTGAAAAAAATTCATCCGGAAAAAGTATATGCTTTTACTTGAAGTAAATACTTAATTTTTAGTAGTTACTCCGTTTTATTTATACCAAAATAAGTATTTACTTAGAAAATCCCCAGTAAAAGCATTTACTGTCTTTTATGCATACCACCCTATGAAAGTTTGTTCTTTAATTAGTACCTATACCCTCCACAGGAAAGTATACTTACTTTGTCATTACATTTGTAATGCCAAGAAAATGTCACCGGAGACCCCATAAACGTCCTCTAAAGGGAACGACATTCAGACGCAGTGGCGGCAGAAATTGAGGGTGGGATTTTGCGTGCTATGGAAGTTCAGCCTTTTCAGGTAATAGATTAAACCCTATCCTTTTAACACCGGTATAGGTTTTGTTACCAGGAGATGCGCAAAAAAGAGTGGAATTTTGCAAGTGGCTACTGCGCAAACAGACAGAACACTCTGTGGACTGACGAAGCGCAATTTACAAGAGATGGGATTACAAACCACCACATTCCTCAACCATACTTTTAACGAACAGTAAACTAGTCGATTTGGCTTGGGCATCATTCATCAACCCTTAGCCAACCAGACCCCCTGACATAACACCCAAAGATTTTTTCCTCTAGGGTGATATGAAAGAACAAGTTTTCTTAGACTAGAAATGTCGAGTGTCTGATCATATTTGTCTGGTAAAAATGGCTTTTACTACAACTTCTGTTGATCGTACGTCAAAAAGTTACTCAGCATAATTTTTAGGAAATTTCTTCAGGATACAAATTTCATAAAAAAGATAAAAATGTATAAAGTAAACATTTTGATAAAAAACATTTTAAGTAAAAAAATCAAACAAAAAATGTTCATAATTTTAAGGATGACTCCTTTTTTGCAGCTACACAAATGTACTCGAACTTTCTTTTCAAAATATACAAAAAAATGTTTCTATCTACAATAGTAGTTTAAAGTGGTTACATCTCCGAATTAGAGGTCACCCACTTTGATGGGCTATAACGATAAAATGGGTTGCAATAGACCCCCTGCCATACAATTTTTTGTTCGGTGGACCTTCAGGAATTTCCCCTTAAAGGATTATACTGCTTAACTGGGACACCCATCGATGAATTAGGCAGCATGGTGTAATGATTACTGTTTTTTAAATCTAATTGCGAAGGGCTTTCAAATCAAAATACAAATTGTAATCAATATAATTTGAATGACTTTGAAATTAAATTGTTCTGTATGGCTAAGCCGACCATCCGTCCTTTATTTAAAAGGATATTCCTTTCTTTTTTGTCCTGTAATTTTACGAAACTCATGTCAACATTTGCCAATAGAATTTTAAATTTTTGGAAGTAGAAGAACTTGAGAGGGTCTTATTTCATGAAACACCAGATTGGCCAAGTATTGAAAAAAGTCTATCAATTATTTATTAAAAAACTGACTTATTTTTAAATGGCGTGTAACTTTTAGATGAAATATGAAAAAACACAAACTTTTTTAACGGGGACGGTGGCGAAGCCACGAATAAACGCAAATTTTCTGTAAAAAGATATGTTAGTGATATTAAATTAAGAGTTGTATTCAAAATTTTTTTACGGACAGGCACCTAAAGAAACAAATGCCGCCGTCAGATACAAATTTCCATAGTAACGTAAACAAAACAGCGACATTTTATCGAAAAAGGTTCGTTTGCATATAATATGTACCTATACCTATAGTAACCTAAAATAAAAAAAACGACATTTATCACCTTTCTGTCATATTTTGTCAAATATTCGTACCTATTTAGACACCTAAGTTCGTTTAAAGCAATAATTATAAAAAATGCTTTTAAATAACATTTTCGGGAAAGCTAAAAATACTAAAGCTAAAGATTTCAATACAAGTGTATTCAAATTTTGTCTATTTGTATTCAAATGTATTTGTATGTATTCAAGTGTAGTCACGTGTATTCACGCGTATTCACGCGTATTCACAAGGTATTCAAGTGTATTCACGCGTATTCATATGTATTTACACGTATTCACAAGTATTCATCATGTAATCACGCATTGAATACAGTATTCCGTGTATTTTTGTGTATTCTGTAGTCTAGGTCAACGCAAAAATATTGATTACTTGCCCCTCGATTCAAATCATGGCATATAATAATTATTATGTGAAGTGAAGTAGTGAACTAATCTACCAAAAATCTTATATATAGTTTTTGATTTGTGCATTAGCACAACAAAAAACAGTGTTATCCAAATTTAAATAACAAAATTCTGTAAAAAAAATCTCATGACAACTGCGTAATACAATTTGCTTAAATCATAATGGCGTTTTATGAATGAACTTTTTTTAATTCTTAATTAAAATGACAGTTTCGAGTTAGCTAAGACACTGATAATTAACAGATTAAATTATAATCTAATGAAGAATGCTGTTATATTTTATTTGGTGTCGCTTTCATTCTGAAAGTTAAAAAACGAAGTCAACAGTCTGGATCATATAAATGATATTTTATGTATCAGTGTGATTTTTTTTGCAAATGTAGTACAAAATAAACAACGTTCCATGAAATCGGCAAAAAGTACCTACATATGTTCACATATTCATGTGATGTTTCAGTAGTTTTTCTATTTGTAACATTGTAATTGTGATTTGTATACTACAAGACAAATTTCGTTTTGCATCAATAGCCTACGAATAATTAAAAAATTGTGTTCTTATTATTATTCAATAATCTGAAATGACTTTGATTAGAACAGCTCTCAATTTTCGAAATTAATACAAAAGTTCCGAAATGCATAGGAAAACGTATTGTAAATAGTACTGAAAATATACCCTCTTTGTATGATACGGCATTACTAATTTTCGTATGAATTTGACAAAACAGCTGACAATTTGTAGATTTCCTAATTCGTGTTTCGGTTTTTGCTTTTAATAAGCGTTTTAAAGCCTTTGGGCGAAATCTGATGGGCGAATTTATTTGTAATTTGGGTTTAAATTCGTTTAGAATAATTTATTCGGCATAAACATGGTCAGTGGTCTTGTTTCGGCGAAACCAAATTATGGAATTTGAGTCCTGCAATGACAGAAAATGTAATAGATCCCAATAAAGTTGTCGCACTAGTAAATGTGGAGATCAAAATGTTTATTGGTACCATTTCAATAAAGCTATACATTTTATTTAAACCTGGCAGCCAACTAATAGTCGGAATTAGGGTTTGATTTTCAGTAAGGCCGTTTAACTTTTGTTAACGACTTTAGTACAAATTCTAGTACAACATGAGTCAAAGCTAGTACGATTTTCGCAAAACTGACATTTTATTCGAGCGCAAACCAAATTTCAATCAAATAATAATTTCAGATTTTTCTTTTTCCTTCTTTTGTTTTAATGAAACTTTTCGTTTTGTGGATAATTTCATCAATAGTTTCACACAATTTGTTTGTAATAGGAGTCAGGGCGCAAATAAAATGGACTACATATTTGAAAATAAATATTGGAATTTAGCACATTTCGTAGTTTAAATAATATTCTCAAGCGTATCCATCTGCAATAAGTTGAAAAAGACGGAAAATGTTCTGTAGGTAATCATACTCTATTGTATTTCGAGATGATTAAAATAAGACGCTTTATAAAACAAAAATCACAAACACCAAAAAGACATTGCTTTTGATAAACGAATATTTTATTATCAACACAAAAACAGATTTCATTCTTCCACTCTACCGCCAACACGATCTATGCAATTTTAAAGATAATTATATCACTGCTACCTAAATAATTTCAAATGAAAAATAAAAATATATTGGCTGGAAAACTGACATTCCACCTTTGAGTGACACTTATACTTAAACCATGAGTTAGACACGAATTTCTCAGGATCGAAAGTTAGAGTCGACATTAGGGTTAACTCGAGGATAAATTGGTTATTGGTAAGCAATATTGTTTAGTTTTGACGTTTGCATTAAAGTCGAGTCTAAATTTGATTGTTGGTAAGGAACAATATGTGTGGCAACTGCATTTTTATTAATGTGTGTGTGATATTAATCGGAACAAATTTACTAGAAAAGTATTTTGTCAGGCTTATTTTCGAATGACTTTATGCGGGTTGTGATACTAAGCGATTTGCTATAAAGATATATAATTCCAATATAAATTATGCATCTGGCTGAAACATTTTGTGATTTAAAGCCATGTGATATTATTCGGGTCCGACTGTAACTATTTGTGCAACAGGTCTTCCGGAAAATTTATTGTAAAGGGTGGTTAAGTTTTATGTGTCATGTTGATGTTGATTTTGAATAAAACACAAATTATTTAGGAAATTATTGTCATTTCTTTTTATTATGATAATATTGGTATGGTTCAATTATGTATTGAACAAAATATCGGCCAAATGGCCACCTCCATCCGATGGTCTAAATTTTCGATGACGCTGAGGTTCTATGCCGTTAAACCGCACCAAAGAGTCACTCTTTGTGGGTGCATTGGTTTTTCGACAATCACTCTTGGATTATCATTCGCCCAAATGCGGCAATTCTGATTATTGACGAATCCACTGAGGTGAAAATGTGCCTCATCACTGAAGATGATTTTCTTCGAAAATTGATCATCCACTGTTGACGACGCTTGAAATGGTCAAGAGGCTTTAGTTCTTGAGTCAATTGCACCTTGTAAGCGCGTAAATGCAAGTCTTTATGCATAATGTTCATCAACGACGAGCGTGAGAGGTGTAATTGTTGGGCACGTCGACGAGTTGAGGTGGACTGCTCTTCAGCCACACTATCGCGAACGCCGCAATATTTTCTGCAGTACTACGAGCTGTACGAGCATGCACTGTTGTTTTCACATCTCCTACAGACTCGGTTTGTTCAAATTTGTGCACGATTTTTTCGATTGTACGCACATTTGGACGATTAAATTTACCGAACAAATCACGAAGTGCACGATATGCATTTTGATTTGAACGCCCATTTTCATAATAAGCCTGAATAACTTTAACGCGTTGCTCGAGATTGTGTATCTTTCCATGGTTCAAATTGAGAAATGTCAAATGAAATGCAGAAAAAAACTTGACGTTTAGGTGTGGTTCACATTCAACATCAGCCCTTAAGATTTAACCACCCTTTACATGAAGGTAGATAGAGTCAACCTCAACCACATTTAACAATTTTGAATGCCTTGCATATTTCTAGTTTTTTTTTTTTTCAAAATTTTCCATCTGCGTTTTTATTATACATATTGCCATTAATAATATAAAATAAAATTCTTGGCAGTTCGTCAGTCGACGATATACCCGAAAACAGCATGACAAGAGTAACTCGTAGTTCATAAGTTTAAAGTGTCCTTGTGTTGTGATGAGTGTGTGCTTTCTCTATATCCGTTCTGAAATTGAAATTGCTATACCTACAAACTAAATAATTTGCATTAAAACAAGATAAGCACATCAGGGAAACGTGATATGTACATGAAAGCGTGATACGACTGATAAAATACTGACTGTTTCATTCTCGGTATGTGTGCTTTAAAAATGTCAAGTAGTTTGAGGCAAATTCTATTGAAATCTGAATCCGTTTGAGAGTGCGTATGCTTTGTGAAAGGTGAATATTTTAAAAGTAGACTAGAGGGCTCGCGGTTTTGGTTTAGTTTATGAATGCAACAGATGTTCTTGTTTTTCTCTTGAATACATCAAAGAGGTTTAACCACGGTTTTTTTGTTATGTTTCTTTCGATAACAGTGTATTTTGTTTTTGTTATTAATTTGGTAATGGAAATACGGGTGCGTGTATCTGAAATATGTTATTTTGTTTGTGCCGCATTAAGCTAATTATTTAAAAATTAAAAATTCAAACTATGTGCGCTAAGAGTGTTACTTGCTTTCGTCTTTTCCATTACATTGGAGAAAAGACAGAGATGAAAAATTCATATTTTATGCATATGTGTATATGGAAATTATTTTCTTTTCATTACAGATTTAAGCCAGTACCATGGACTTCGTACAAGTGGCCGAAGATGAAGGTGAGGAGCCAATTGAGTTACCAACAGAAGAGGATGGTACTTTATTACAGTCCACCTTGCAAGCGCAATACCCTGGCTCTTGTGGCCTAAAGTATCGCAGTGAAGACACAAAAGCCGTTCGCGGAGTTCGTTTAAATGAGGGAAGATTTTATCCACCATCTTCTGAAAATGGATGGGGGAGTCAGATATATTTTTGCGTCTTCCCCAAAGGTAAGTTGATTTCTTAAAAATTGTCTTGTATTTTTTTTTTCACCTTGTAAGCTGTAACTATGAGGTTTTTTTTTACCTTAGACTTAGATCATTTTAATCGTGCAATCAGATAGTGTCGCGTTACACGATGTGTGACGATGCGATGGGATAAAAAAAAATTAATCAAAGTTTAAACCAATTTAAAACACGTCTTCGTTGTGCGAAGGTTGTATTTGAAAAGAGACCGAATTAAGTAAAATTACCACGATTACCACGAGCCGAAAAAGAGGAGAGGCCAAAATGACATTGACTTCTTCCGTGTACAAACGCCATCTATGGTTAAATTTGTCTCATTGAGGGGTAGATTACATTAAAGTTAAATTGTAGTAAAGGCAAGAGGAAATAAGTTTTTCGATAGGTTTATCGAACCCAAAACATGGGATGGTATGCATGTAGGAACATGTGGTCTAGTTCGAAGTACAGTGAACCAACGATGTCTACGAGCTGTTTGTCATTTTATACAACTCGGGGGAATCAAAGACATAATGCAGGAGCTAGATTGTGATGTTAATCTCTATGTTGGTGTTATCATTACTTACTTAAGGGTGCTTTTTTTTTTAGAGGTGTAGAACTTTAAGTTGGCAACACTATTTTGACTGTCGGCCATTTTTTTAGCTGTCAAGTGATTTATTTTTAGTTTGGTTTGGCATTTCAACATGAATAGACTGACGCCTGAACAAACGCTTCCAAATTGTGCAAATTTATTTTGAAAATCATGGTTCTGTTCGGAATACGTATCGCGCACTACGTCCATTTTACGGTCAACATAATCGTCCATCAGAGCAATTCATTCGAGTAACTATGGAACGCTTTCACACTACGTTTACTCTAAATGATAATACGCATCCACAGAGACGTCGCGTCGTACAGTGCGTACAGAAGAAGTCATTGCTGCCGTATTTGGAGTGATTATGTTGAGACACCGTTACACCGTTTGGTATGCTTTATTGTTAGTGGAATAGTTGGTCTGTACTCCCTCAAAAACGATGCTGGCCAGAACGTTGCAGTAAATTGTGACCGTTATAGAGCCATGATTACTGACTCTTTCGTTCATCAATTGAACAACCATGTTGTGCAGGAGCTGTGGCTTCGACAAGACGGTCGGAACACCATGTCACACATGGCTCGCTCGTGCCAGAATTGATTTATTGTAGGAAACGTTTGGTAACCGAATAGTTTCAAAGTTGCGGACGGCGGACCCGTGAATTGGCCTCCAAGATCGTGCGATTTAACGCCGGTTGACTATTTTCTGTGAGGATATGTAAAGTCGCTAGTCAACGCCGACAAGCCCGAAGTGATTGACCACTTGGAGAACAGCATTCGCCGCGTTATTGCCGATATACGGACACAAATGTTGGAGAAAAAGTCATGGAAAATTGGACCTCCAGATTAGACTACGTCCGAGGCAGTCATATGCCAGAAATTATATTTAAATTATAATGCCAGAGGATTATCTTTTGAAATAAAATAATAGTTTAAAAAACTAAAAAAACGCTTTTATAAGTAGGTACTGCACTAAAAGCAAAAAAATAAAAATTAGCCAATCTATTTTTAAGGTTTATCCTGGAAGGGGCTTAGTGAAAGCCATGTTTGTGTAGTTTACACTCAAATAATACAATACATAACTACAAACATGGCTTACACTAAGCCCCTTCCAGGATAAACCTTAAAAATAGATTGGCTAATTTTTATTTTTTTGCTTTTAGTGCAGTACCTACTTATAAAAGCGTTTTTTTAGTTTTTTAAACTATTATTTTATTTTTTGCTTTTTAGTGCAGTTTAATGTCTACCTACATGCTTATAAAAGCTTTTTTTTACTATTAGTTTATTGTATTGTCATCAGAACTGAAACATCAGCATGCAAAATTTCAAAGTCATAAGTCAATGGACATAATAGATAGGTATGTATTTTACATAAATGAATGACAGGTATGGTTTGATTGATATTACTACGCGTACCTACCTACCTATACACTTTCCAAAGCTGCAGATCTCAAATATAAGTATGTACGATTGTGCATGTGCATACCTACCTACATATTTACGCATCACAAACTCCTATATACGTACATATGTACATAGTTTGTACAAATCCAAATCCATTCCCTACATCAAATTCAACTGCGCCATACATATGTATGAGCATACATTCTGAATGCCCGCCGCAGTGACAATTCTATTTTTAGAACGCAATTAAAACTACCCTTCCTAAGCACAACTGCAATCAAGAAAGCAATGTTTTTCGCATTTGGCCGAATAAGATCTATTTTCAATTTATTATATCTTGCCCTCTGGATGGATTAGAAAAATGAATGTTAGCTCAAAATACTCGGTAAAGTATTGCCTAACAATTAAAAGGATTTTTTGAGTTGACCTACATATATTTATGAGCATAATGGCAAGTTGAGCGTTGTAAGGTCGAAATAGAAAAGTTTGCACCCACTTTTTCCAACCCTTATATGACGAATCGGTACAAAGTATCAATTAGGTATGTAATAGTTTTGACTTATCTATTGACATATAAAGTTTCAAGTTAATACGGCTAATGGATCATGCGTTATGAAAAAGCCTCCCTCAAAGGGACAGGGGAAGTCAAAATCCAAAAATTCTTTCTAAATATTGCATTGTCTTCACAACCCAACCAGCATGGAAAATTTCAAAGTTCTAAGTTTAGAGAAAGTGGTTCAAATTTGACTTGCAAGATTTTGACACAACAAATTTTTCACGAAGTTAAGTAAAAGCCTTTAAAAAGTAAATTTCATGTTAATTTAAAAAAAATTGTCTTTGTTTTATTCCATTTCAAAGTTCTGTACCTCTAAAAATAACACCCTTTACTTATCGGGCTCAAGATCCGTGTAGAGTACATTGCAGCCTCCCATCCTCTACGATCGCGGGCACGCTGCTCTGGCATCCACGATGGCTTTGGTCTTTGAAACGGAGGTTCGGTTTTCCTTGTCTTCTCGAACCTGGGGGCTGGGATTCGAAGTTCCTCTTAACCTCTTAACTGGAGCATTATTGTCCATTCGCTCGATGTGGCCGAGCCAATGTAGTCGACGTGTTTTTGTTTTTTGGACTACATCCACATCTTGGTACAGCTCATAAAATTCGCGGTTGTATCTTCTTCAAAAATCCGCCGAAGTATTTTTCTTTCAAAGGAGCCCAGTATCAGCTCTCTCTTCTTGTTTATCGTCCAGCACTCGGCGCAGAACTGGCATGATAATAATTTATTTTTTAAAATAATTTCCTTTCATTTTTGGTTACAATTAGAAGGAAGGCAAATAAACGCGAGAGAACGGCAATAAACAAAAGCACTGAGATTTGTGTTCTCCTCTGTTCTTATCACCAGTTGGCGGACATATTGCTTAGTTGCCGAAAGAAGTAGTTATTTGGTCAATCGACAAATCCAAATGCAAGGGTCCATTTTCTAACTGGGGAAAGCAGAAATGTCTGACCAAGTGGATTATGTACGGAGAGTTGACTGTGAATTTCAACTATTCAACTTACTAAAGATGAGTCTGATGATAAATAGTATAGTTTGAAATATCTATCATTCCTACCAAAAGTTATTGCAGTTGCCTCAACAGTAATTAACAATTAGGTTTATTTTGGCTTAATTGAGCCAACTACTACTTTCCATTCCACACAAAGTAGTCATGAGCCGCATGGCCATATTGAAGACACACATCATTTATATACAGCACAAACCATCACTGCTCCAGAAATGTTTATTTCTTTTGACACAATAATTGTTAGAAATAGCTGCAAATGCGCTTAAACTGTTAAAATAATCAAATAAATTGAAAAACGTCAATGAATAAGCTGTCGTTGATTTCCTTTCGCACGGAACGAAAATGGCATGCGTTTTTAGAGTTACATGAAGCAAAATAAACGAAAACGTAAACGAAATGGCTTTCGTTTTTTTGCTTTCGCGCAAACGAAAATTCCTTTCGTTTTTGTAGTTACATGAAGCAAACTGTTCGTGTAAACGAAAACGATTGAACGTTTTCATCTTACAGAATCCCACCCCTGGTTCTTCATTGACTGGACGTGGGCTCACTTCTTGCCCTATCACTCTCCCTACATGATAACCATTAAGCAGCTACTGGAAATGCTGCTTAAACACATCTACCCTGCGCTTCGGTGACTATGTTTCCTTCGCTGTATCGAAGAGCCTGCGTTCCGGTTTTGTAGCCAGCAGCCTGTTGCCAGTTATTATGACTCTTCGATCTCCTTAAACTGGGAAGCTGCATAAGCCCTCTTCTTTCTACGCAGGATATTCTTTTCCTCGCTTCTCCTGGCTCGATACTCTTCTCTCGCTGCCCTTGTTTTGCGTTGCAGCGCTTTCTTGTGTGCACTTTCTGTCACCTTTTTCCGGTACACGCATTCATCATCATACCACGGGCTCATTACCTGGGGTGGCTGGTACCCAACCGTGGTTTCGGCTACCTCCTTGATGATGTCGCGATACTGGCACCACATATTGTTTGGCGTCTGTGTTAGGTGAGTGCACAGGGGAGAGTCTTATAGTCAGGCACTCCCTGTAGGCTCTGGCTATTTCAGGTGTGCCAAGGCGTCCAACGTCGAATTTCTTCTTCTGAAGGGTTCAAAGCTTCTTATCGTTGGACAGTCGAGCTCTGAATTTATCCGCGAAGAGAAAACGGGCAGAGTAGACGTTTGGAATTCGAGGAGTAACAACGGACAACTACTGGTCGAGCCGCCAAGCACAACGTTTGCACCTGTTACATAAGTTGAATGTGGTTTACGCCTTATTTTTACTGTCCTGTGTTGATGCTGGATTGTTGAATAAATTTGCTTATATCTTGTTGGTAGTATGTGATCATGATCATAGGCTGCAAGGTGGTTATGGTTCCGTTGTCAAATTGTATGGTTGAGGTGTTCTAGCAGGCCACTCGAAGCATGGTGCTGTGATTTTTTATTGTTTCAGTGTGCCGATGGTATTCGTTGGATATTTTTCAGTTTTTTTTTTTTTTTTTTTTTTCAATTCGTATCACTAAGTTGTGGGGCTCAGAGAGGTGCACCGAGTTTGAGTACGAAAAGTTACATCTCTTTGTATGTGGTAAATGTGTTTTGAACGGGGTTAGGTGGGATTTGCTTTTGTTTGTGAACTCGGTTCAGTTGGTACTCACTTTGTATTACCTGATTACTCGGTTCCCCAATCAATTTTCAGTTACAGCTTTCAGGTTAGGTTTTTGTTAACCTACATCCTTTTATCATTATTGAAATGTACATTTTCTCCCACAAATAGAAAACAAACGAAAAAGCGATGACAATTTAGAAAATTCTACGGCTAAAACAAAACGCGTGGAAACACGGCCACGCTGCACAGATTTAATTGTACTTGGATTACCATGGAAAACCACAGAAGACAGCTTACGTGAGCATTTTGAGGAATTTGGTGATGTGCTAATGGCACAGGTAAAGAAAGACTTAAAATCGGGTCAATCCAAAGGATTTGGCTTTGTTCGTTTTGCATATTACGAGGCACAAAAGCGAGTTTTATCAACTCGCCATTTAATCGATGGCAGATGGTGTGAAGTCAAAGTTCCCAATTCGAAGGTAAGTGCTTATTTTGTTTCGTCTTCGAAGTAAAATTGTGTGCATTTCAACTGCCATTTTGAAATAAAATTTTGAGTTGTAAATAATAAACACTTGTAATAACGTATGACTTGTACACTGTACAGTACATCCGATGCCGCTAAAAGTGCGAGTTAAAACCAATAGCCACAGTGTCTGTGAAAACTAAATTGAACTAGCTTGCAAAGTTAGTCAAGTCGTTTTGATAAAGTCTATGACTTGTACATGAAACACCCGCGCTATAAAAGCGTGCTGAAACCGTAGAAGTTTGATTAGATTAGACTTATTTGTAAAGAAATGTTGTACATCGAGTGTAACTCATAAGAACACATTAAATAAAAAGCATGAAATTTAAATTACAGAATGTGCAAGTATACTACAATTATTAAAACCAAAAAGGAAATTTTTTATAAACAAAGTTTAAAGTTCTAGTTAAATACTTCATACAAAAAAAGAAAATAACGCAACCAAGTAGAGTAAGAAGGAGTAAAAAATGAGAAAGGTCAATCAGTTCAAATTGGAAAAGTGTTCAAAGCAGACTTTTAAAAATGATATGTGTTCGATTGGGTCGAATATTCCAGAGCTTGACAGCATTAACGAAGAATTCGCCTGCGTGAAGTAAAACAGATATATGTATCGGGTAGCAGTACTATGTAGCGATTGGAATTACAGATTTGTAGATTAGTAAACAAGTAGTTAGGTTCTTTCTTGTGAATAATTTTGAAAATTAATGCGCAGCATCGATATTTAAAAAAAGCTGACGAGGAGATGTAGTCAAATCTACTTTGCCTGAAAACAAAACGAGCAATTAAATTGAAAGCAACGTTTAGTCTATGAAGTGTGAGGTAATCAGGATTGGCAAACACCTCACAGCCAAAGGAAATAATAGGTGCAATTAATGCCTTTAGCAATTTCAGTTTAACCTGGGATCTTACCGCGTAACTTTTCAGATGACCATGGTCTCGACGATAGCACTGAACGCTATCGTTTTAACGTTGCTTCGCGTAACCACAAACAAGAGAAATATACAGATGTAGAATGATAGAACAAAAGCATGTTCAAGAAGAAATATAAAACCAGCATACACAAATCAAAAAACCAGCATACACCTGGTATGAAATGCATGCAACGTATAGCAACTCGGTGAGTGGTGTATGATTCGAACAAAAATTGTATTTTCCTTTTTGTGTGTTTTTACCTTGTGTGCTAAGGATGTTGTCATTGTACTGCTATGGGTTTCTGCCTTTCCTGAATTCGTTTTGGTGGTGAACTATTTTTGCCTCTTTTTCTGTATGATCGCGGGGGCTTGTGTTTTCTTGACTCACTTTGTTTTCATTCAGTGCAAATCCAGTTCTGAGAATGAGAACGTATGCTCGTGGATGTGCTTGCCCTTTTTTTCAGATTTGTCAAAGCAATAATGTTTAAAACTAGAGAATACGTATACGCGCTCATCGACAAGCAAATCTGAGCGGACTTTTTTTTTAAATACCCAGCACAAGTGTAAGGCCCAAGTTATAGCTATCATTGAAATGCATCATTGGAACAAATCAGTGGAATGGTGGTTTCATTTTTTTGACAAGTCGGTTATAGCGATCATTGAAAAATTCCTGTCAGTGAAAGAACCTGTCAGAAGACGAGTGAAACAAAATGACGAACCATTTTGGATTTCTGCATAGAATGCTAGAGGCACCTATTGGGCGTGAGAGAATTTATGAGGTAAAGCATTTAAAATTCAAATTGTTGATGGCATTGGAAAACGGTAGCCAATGCGACAACCATCTTCAATTTTTCCATAGAATGCTAGAGGCACCTATTGAGTGTTAGTGAACGGTTGAAATTCAAATTGTTGCGTCATTGTTAACAATAGATGTCACTTCAAGAAGTGTGAATTTCCAAATTATTCCGCTCCGAACCAAGAGGGCTAGTGGTTATGTTGGAACCACGGCGTAAACGTCTACTTGCAGTCCATATATAACAAGTCAATGTTTCTGCCATTGATACTATGGTATGAAAACTATTTTGTAGATGGCGCATACCAATTGGTGTTCTTATCATATGCACAAACCAACACTCATTTGCAGAGAGGAAAATGACAGAATATCCAATATTTTATATAGCAAATAATTGCATAATTTTACAAGAATCAGACGGCACTATGGTGGTAGAGTTACGTGAAGCAAATAAAAGACAGTCGTCTTAAATTTTACGGAATGGGTATGCAGCCTACTTATACCACGCAAGCCATAAGATGCTAAAATAATTTAGAGGTCGAACTTTCTTGTTTTATTTTTAATTTAATTTAATAAAAGAAATGCACACAATAGGTCTTGTTGAATTTGCCATTTAATGTTTATTGTTTCGTTCAATAGCAAGGAATGGTACATCAAGTACCATGCAAAGTATTTGTTGGCCGTTGTACGGAAGACATGACGGCGGAAGATCTAAGAGAATATTTTTCCAAATTTGGTGAAGTAACTGATGTTTTCATACCGAAACCGTTTCGTGCATTTAGTTTTGTTACTTTTCTGGATCCAGAAGTGGCCCAATCCCTGTGTGGCGAAGATCATATTGTGAAAGGTAAGAATGGGAATATGGTGGGTGTATTGAGATTCGTTTAATCCTTTCCCATTTGAATATGAAGGTGTCTCCGTCCATGTGTCGAATGCTGCTCCAAAAACTGAACAAAATCGTAATAACGCCAACCACAGCAACTACAACAACTTCAATAACTACAATGGCAGTCCGAACCAATCAATGGGCATGCACGGTTTATCACCGCATGGACGTGGCAATATGAACAGCGGCTTGAACGGCTATGGCAGTGGCATGAATGGTGTTGTTGGCAGCGGGCTAGGTGGAGGAAATGGTCTGGGTGTGTCCGCCAGTGGCGGTATGATGGGCAATGGCCTTGGCAGTGCTGGCATGGGGGTGGGTGCCATTGGCAATGGATCCATTGGGGGAGGTAGCAACAGTGGAAATGGAGGGGGTCTCATTGGCTCTTCAAATTCTTCATCGAGTCCTATGAGTAGGCAAGACAGCATGCAACAGTCTTACAACTCGCAAAATCGTGGCGGCGGTGTATACATGCAGAACCAAGGTATGCCACCGCAACATAATGGTGGCTGGAATAATCAGAATCGAGGTAACTTAGACATGCCAAATTTACAAGCATTGGGCATTAATCCACAGGGACAGAATCCATCAAATCAACAACAGAGTTTAAATAATCCGCTTGGTGTGGGTTTGAATTTGAACACGCTTCCAATGAACCCAGCTATTGTTGCCGCAGCATTAAATCAATGGGGACTGATTGGTAACTTGCAGAATCAGTCACAGGAGCAGGTATGTGTATAGTCAAACGTAGTAACATATTAAATTGTTAATAACTTGAATTTTTTTTTAAGGGCTTTGGTGGCGGCAACGGACCAAACAGCCAAAATGGATCCTCAAATCAGGGTGGTAGCTTTCTGTCCTGGATGACGCAAGGTGCTGGCGGGAGTGGTGCAGGTGGCGGCGGACAGGGTTCGACGACTACTGCTGCCGTGAGTAACGATACGCAGCAGGTAAGAAGAAGAAACCTCATCGAGTGAATTTTAAAGTTAGTATCTATTAATTTTCAATACTTTTTTTTTCGAATTCAATCCTTGTTAGCGCATAGTTTTTGTACGCGTCCATTGTTTGTAGTAGTAAATGTTGTGGGTTGAGAGTCCAGAATAGTTCTATATCATGGTGGTACTATATTGGGGAAAGTGGTGTTTTTTCGGGGGACCCGATCTCTCAGTCTAAGACAAGATTTCTGTAGTCGTTGTGAAGAAGGTATGTATTCTCTGCACCAGTTTGCATAAGAGCCACGAGAGACGTGAGGTAGGCTAGTTAGATTTCACTGAAGAGACTCTTGGCATTAGATTTAGAGTTGATACATGGTCCTTTAGATCGCTAGTCACAGAGTACCGCGGTTTCCCGAATACCTGCTATCTTTCAAAGTTCCTATATTGCGACCAAGGGGTCCTGCGCTAGAAAAACGCCCTCGTTTAAAAGGGAAGGGAGAAAGGGACTTCTTGTTGTCATAGCCGGTGCGTTGCCTGTCAGTCACGGAACTGTTTTGATATATAAAAGTTAATTCTGTTTTTAAAATGCCAATTGCTTTGTTTGAATATGATAAATTTGTTCCGCGTTTTCCTCTTAGATGGTGGACCTGGGCCTCAACCAACACGCCTGTCCAGTTGGCACGATCTTTGGCTAACCGCCTCCAGTTGTGCACTCGATTTGCACTTCTTGGGTTTTCTCCAGGTTGTGGACTTACCGTGAACGGAAGTCTTGGCTTTCTTCGGTTGAATGGTTCATTCTGCTTGACAGCGGAATTTGTGTCGCCGTTTAAAAGTCTGCAGAAATGGTTTTTCCATGTCCTCAGCACCGACTGTGATTCTACTTCTGTGTTCCCATGTTCGTATCTGCATGCTTCTGTTCGGGCCCTGTATCCCTGGGTGGATCACCCTCTGGTAGAACTTCCGAACATTCCCCTGCAGTAGAACCACTCAATTGATTCGACCGTCCGGTTCTCGTACTCTTAGACTTCTGAGAAGTTGGTGTTCCTCCCTTTTTCTTTGCCCATTGAGCTAACGAGCAGCTCTCTCCGCCGCTCTGGTTCTCGTCTGCAGCATCGCTTGGTAGGCCTCGTTTCTTGCTACATGTACCTGTCGGCACTCTTCGTCGAACCAGGGGTTTCGTTGTGGTCTTCTAGCGAAATCCAGTACATCGGTGGCGGCACCTATGACGGCACGCTGACAGCGCTGCCACTAGTCCTCTGCACTTGATTTTGCCGAGGCTGACGATGAGCTTGCTGAGAGGTTAAGGCAGATACGTTGGCAAAGTTTTCGGCGGTCTCTTTGCGACGTCAAATCTCCGCACAGTATTCGCTCAGTTTTGTGGCGTTGTAGATATCCTACGCACTTTGGCCATTACCAAGTAGTGGTCCGAGTCTATGTTAGCCGCTCGGAGCGTTTGGACATCCAAGATACTGGACGCATGTGATCAATTTGGTTGACGGTTTGTTGATCTGGAGACCGCCAATCCCCCTTGTGTATGTTGAGGTGCGGGAAACGAGTGCTAACAATGACGAAGAACAATCTTGACGTCGTATTTAGGTCTGTTTAATGTCCGGACATTCCACATGCAAATCCGATGTTCGTTGTCCTTATTTCGTTTGCTGGGGTCGTCAAAATTGGGATCATCCATATCCGAGGCTTGTAGTTGCTTCTGAACTGCCTGGTTGTAGCTCCAAATTAGTCGAAGTAGCTCATTAAGGTAACTGCCACGTTGACTGTTGACGCCACCTTTGATTTAATCATCTAAATTCATCCCCGTACGTCCTCATTCTGAGGTGTTCGAGCAGACAGTCAAGTCCGACAGAGCATTATAGTGTTGCTATATTCCTCGTGTTCCAACACTCGCGCCTATAAGTTTAGTCAGCCAAGCCCGGGTGGGCGAGACCAGTATCCGGTGGTTACCACGGGGAGTTAAAATAAGCAGAATTTATGTGTTACGACAACTGGGCATCGTCAAGTTGATGCCGATCTTTGCCCAGTCCTATTCATACAACACTCATATCTTCAAAGAAATTCCTGGGCCCAGATCACGTAAAATGAAAACGATCGAACGACGTCGTTTCGATACTAGCAGTCTCTGTCTATTGTCACAGATATGATAGAGACAGCTTTAGTGAAAACGATGTCGTTCGATCGTTTTAATTTTACGCGATCTGGCCCCTGGCAAGAGCTGGAGGTAGAACCATTTATCGATTGTTTCATTGATCAACTTGTCATGTCCTTATCAATTTTGGTTTTCTTTATTTTCTTTAGTTTTGTTCAAAATAACGAAATCAATAGTAACAAATCTGTTTTACGAATATTATCTTATATTACGGTGCAACCGTGTAACTT
Organism: Cheilosia soror; assembly: GCA_949372485.1. Taxonomy (NCBI): domain Eukaryota; kingdom Metazoa; phylum Arthropoda; class Insecta; order Diptera; family Syrphidae; genus Cheilosia; species Cheilosia soror. The sequence continues at coordinate 3,583,301 of OX443565.1, read as the reverse complement.
GTGTTTTTGTTTTCATTCAAGGTTAATCATCAAGCCTGGCCACGACAAAGCAATGGATCAGTGACGGATGGCCTTGACCAAAAGGCAAATTTGATATAGTAAAATGAAACACATACTGACTAGTTTTACTTAATGTAACATTGGCTTTATTTTTATATATTCGTACATTATTGAGAACCGAACGCCAATTTCAAATGGTCTACATTCGTTCATCAGTGTTGTTAAATAAAAAAAAAAACATAAATTTGTTCATACCATCATTCTGACGGTAATCAAAACAATAAGAATAAACAAGAGCATCTTCGCAGATCTTAATTACTATTCTAAACATTATTATGTATATGGTAGTCGTGTCAATACTTTACAATTATTGAATTTTACTAAATAAACAATTAAGCTGAAATTTATCATGAGTTATAAATAAGCAAATAGAAAGAAGGAAGAAAATAAATTGCAGACCACAAATATGTATAAGTGAATGTTTTTTTTTTTTTTTTTGTTATTATTTTGTGTAACCCTTTAGCATGCAAACGCAACTGTCATTCGTATGCTGGTTTTGCGAATGAAATAAACGTATTTATAGCAATAATAATTTTTACACTTGGCCAATCATTGTTGGTTTCGAGCTTTATGTTTTGGTTGTACTCGAAGCCAACGACATTGAAGAAGAAATTCTTAGCTTTTCGGAGCATTTGCAAGCCTGTCTTTCTTTGTAACCGTTTATATCTTCATTTTGTTCCAATTAAATGAAGAAATAAAATGCAGTTATAAATACTCTTATCCTTACAATATAGGTTACAATTCTTTTCCGTCTCTTAAATTGTAACGATAAGACAATGAAAGGCATTTATGTTTGTTTTCACTCTTAAAAATCAGGACATGAATGCAGATTTCTTTTAATGTCTACTTTTATACAATAGTAAACATATTGACAATGAATTTGTACTAACTATAACAATATTGAAGCAATGCTAAAATATCATGTATTAATGAATAACCAACATACTCTCACAATATACACTCCTTTTCTAAGTGTTAAATAAAAAAAGAAGAAGAAATGGCCACAAAATCAAGGTTAGGTGTGGAAATAATGTGTAAATATACTTGACAAGTATATTATTATCTTTATGTGAACTTTATTCATTTTATGGAAATAAATGTATAAGTGTCTATGAAATTTTGTTTGCCTTTCTTGGAAAAGTGGTGCCGTCATCTAGAACAAGGTAAACGATATTCTCAGCTTTTGTAAGTCATAAGAGTACTGTTTGTGATTGGTGCTACACCTAGACCTCTCTACCAACATAGATCAAGAACCCACAGTATTTTATGGTGTCTGTGTGATAACATAGAATTCATAAATATAATAGTTTTTATGTTCATATTTTCAAATGGAAGCGACTTGCAGGATCTTGTAAAGACAACAAAAAGGGTCTAAATCCAATTGATTTATTTAGCGACCAGGGGGCTAACTATGCACTTCGCCACGAAGCGCATTTTTATTCGATTTCGCATTTTGGTACTATTCAGTTCGCCGGCGAAGACTATCGCACATCGCTCTATTACATTCGCGCAACTATGCAAATGCGAACGTCATTTATCGAAGTCAAATGCGATAGATATTTTGATGGCGAATGAAGTTGTCAGCGGTGCATTTGCATAGTGAAAAAAAAATGTATGTAAGAAAACGACAGCGAAAAATATTGTGATTTCTTATATTTTCTTTGCATTTAGGGCAGAAAAACAAACTACAACAACTGAACAGTTCATTTGCTTAGTTCAATTTATGAAAGAGCACGACCAGCTTGCGAAAGGTTTGTTGCGCCAGTCCGATGTGCATGTCTTGCCCAACGCTCTTTTGATAAGATCCTTCAGCAAGAAATCAAAGCGTTACTGCTAGTTTTAATATTATGGGCGTTGCAATACTTCTTCGCCTTGGAAATTCGTCTTTTATATTTTCCAGCACATATCTAAGATAAAAAAAAACTCATATATATGCACTTTTACCCGTTTTCAAAACAAATTAATCTTACTCGTTGTGCGGAAGATCCAGCGGGGATGAACCACTTCTTATTAATATCCGTTGTACATTTAAATTCGAAGACACATCGACTTCATCCCTTTCAGCATTTAAATACACACCGATCGAAAACATTTTTGTTTTAATATCCAATTTACTTGTTTACTTAAAGTTCGCGCAATTATTTGAACAAAATAATAACAACATTCCAAAGCATTTTGACAGAAGAATGGGAAAGTTTGTGGAAATACCAAGGGAAATGTGGAAATGTGGACTTCAGGGTGGAGTCGATGTGCTGGCAGAAAGCTCCAAGTGCTTGCGGATACGGACATGCGCAACAATCGATCCGTCGGAACGGAAAATTCTCCGATTTCATACGAATCGGAGGATTTCTGCTTCGAGTATTCGGCCCTAGCGAGGTATCCGAGCGAGCATACTCCGTCGGAGACTCAGGCCTTTATTGTGATTGTCGATCAGCGATCGTCACGACAATTGTCGATTGCGTCGATTGATTTTAGCTATTCGAACGCACACATTTTTTTCGCTTCCAAAAGAAAGCATCGATCAAACATTTGTAATCGACTACAAGCGACTGTCAAATCGACAAATATTGATCTTAATCGACAATCACAGCTCTCGATCAATCGACAACTCTGATTGTCGCTTGTAGTCGATGCTTTATCTTGGAAGAGAAAACATTTTGTGCGTACGACGCAATCGGCAATATTGTCGACAATCACAATAAGAGCCTCAAATTACATTCGAGGTATCCGTCTTGCTAGAATTGAATGCGCGATAGGAAAGAAGGCGCTTTCAATTATGCGACTTTTGTCTGCATGTGTAACTCCGCTAGACAACACGGTGTAGATGAGAGATGAGACATTGGTATTGTAGATCAGGGCAATGCTAAATTTGGTGGTAGATGCGGACTGTGGACGCCATGTTAGGACAGGGGTAAACAAAGGCTGCCCACAAATGTGGTGTTCTGTCTCCCCTGTTATGGTTCATAGTAGTTTACTCTCTGTTGCATACCCTAAACGGTTCAAACGTCTACGCTCAGGCATACGCAGATGAAGTTGCCATACTTTTTGTCGGATCATGTTTAGAGACTGTCTGCGCTAACGTGAAGATGGCTCTAGATATGGTCGATGATTGGTGCATTCGGAATGGACTCTCGGTCAATCCTTTGAAAACTGAGGTTGTTCTCTTCACAAGAGAACCGGTCTGACTCGGCCAATGCTAAAAGGGAGTGATCCTGGATAAGAAACTTCTTTGGGCAAAGCACGTCAAGTCGAAGACATCCGAGATGCTCTCAGTTTTCTGGCAGTGTAGGGTGCTTTTGGTAAGACGTGGGGCTTATCTCCCAAAAAGGTCCCTTTGATCTATGGCCTTTTCTAGCCTATGCGTCGTTTGTTTGGTGGAGAGGGCTTTCGCGAAAATATGTGACTGCCTTCTGCACAAAACTTCAAAGAACGGTTTGTCTTGGCTGCACGGGTGCTTTCCCGAGTACGGCGGGCTTTGCTCTAGATGGCTGTTACTATCAAAGCAATCTACCGTGTCAGGCGGGGTGGTTTTTGCTATAATCCATACTGCAGTTTGGAAGACCTTGTACGACACTAGTGGATATGCCGTCTGATGCAATGACACCGGAACTTCGGCTGTTATCCAAATTTAGAATCAGTTTTCCTTGCGTTCAGGACTGGCTTCAGCCAGAGTCTGAGCCTGGTTTGGGATGTAGTCGTAATTTCACGGAAGGCTCCAAAGCTAGTCAAGGGTCCGGTGCTGGTGTCTTCGTGGAAATCGACAAAATTAGACTTTACTACTCGTTAGGAGCTCTATGCTATCCTGATGGCTATCGAATATATTGTTAAGAATAGGTGGCGGGGTCCGAGTATATGCGTAGGTCGCGACAGCCAAGCCTCGCTTAAGGCCTTGCTCAACCCTGTAATCCGTTCCAAAATAGTTTCGGTAATGCAAGAACTTTTTTAACTCGGTCCCAGGTCACATTGGGATTGCTGGAAATGAGATATCCGATGAGATTGCTAAGCAAGGCTCAGAGACTTTCCGTTTCGACGGATACTACGCTAAGGCCGAATATATTAATGTCGATGCCGATTACTGTTTGGGGGTTACTCTAGCCAGCTCAGTCCCTAGATAGCTGCCTCCAGTTACGCACACCTAATTGTTTGATGTTGCTCTAAACTATGCGCGCCACCTGAGGTGGGGTCTGTTTTTGACTGGGGTAGACTCAAAGACTCGAATCGGCTGGTAAATCTTTTTTGAATATATGTACAATATACATACGCTTCACTTGACCCATACACCTCAGCTCAGTTGTATTCAGGTGCATTGCATCTTTACGACCAAAAAACTCGCGAAGAATCGTTCTCTCAAAGCGTTCAAAGAGGTTTCCATCCGCTATCGATAAGGTCCATGCCAGTGTTATTAGGTCTTTCTCTTCATTTTTCCCACGAAACGTGGTCAGTTTTTCCTTTTTTTCCGTTTTTACCGAACTCAAATTCCCACCAAATTCCCACGATACATTAGAATGGAAAAAAATTGTTTAATTCATTTATATTATATCCATTGACCGCTAGATGACTAGCGGCATGCCAAACTCCAAAACAAAAACTGACATTTCAGCATTTGCACTAGATGTCAAGTAAATTGACCATTGCCCGCGTTCCATTGACCGCTAGATGGCGGCATGCAAAACTCCATATACACAAAACTGACATTTCACAATATGTGCTAGAGGTCTAGCGCAAATGATGGACGCACGTCCAAACTGTACTAAACGTGGTTGTAAATCTGTTATATTCCATCAGCTGACACTTGGCGTATTTTTCTTGGGAAGTGAGTATAACAAAACCAAAAGTGAGTATACCAAATTTGCATGTAAAACCAAAAGTGAGTATACATGTTTTGGATGTAAAAGTGAAAGTGAGCTAGCTATAAATTCTCAAAAAAATACGCCTACTATAATGCTGAGAGCATCTTATGTGCTTCCGCTTGCGATTTTTAGATTCTCTCTGAAATTCTCTTTCAGCTTTTAAATTTCTCGCGTCCAATCGAACTTTTTGTTGGTATACGTGTATTTGAAATAATGTGGATAGCAGTTGGACAATGTTTGCTCTGTTTGTGAGTAAGTTAACCACTCTCTATACGCCGAATTTGGTGAGTTAAGTTATACGCTCGTTAAACATGTCATGTCATGTCATGTTTATGAATAAGAATTACGAGTTATCAGATGTGATCAAGCTTATTCGCCGCTATTCGGTATTTATTAATACCGGGGTAAATGTCTTGCCTAATAAATTCTGTCACGCCCAATAGGTGCCTCTAGCATTCTATGGAGAAATCAAAGATGGTTCGTCATATTGTTTCACTTATTTTTCGCTCCAAACCAAGAGCGCTAGTTTATGTTGGCGTCATTTTCTGGGAAAAATTTGTATGAACTGACATTTCACTAGCAGTCCATATGTAATAAGTCAGTGGTCAAGTACATATTGTGATATATCATTTTCAGCGAAATGTTTCAATCTAGCAACAAGTCCGGTTAGGGTTAGGCACCCTAGGTCTAGCTTTTCACATAATACATTATGGCACAAAATATATTTTCGATGCTCATGAAGATAAAGTATAAAACTGGTTCCATTCCAATGTCGCTTTACCGTTGGCGCTAGAGGTCTATAGTTGCATCTGCATGCGCTTCCGCTGCGAAATTCCCACAAAAAGGGATAAATCCCACGATATAATAACACTGGCACATGCTTCTGCAGTATAAATCAGAACTGAGATGTTTAAGGTCTTGTATAAAGTATATCACACCAAAAACGTAAAGTTAAAAAAAGAGCCAAGTGCTCTTATATAGAACAATAAAAATTAGCTGCGTAACTAGTCAGCCTCGAAAAGTAATGAAATGACCAATGAACTATGTACTTGAATTTTTTCTTGATCCCACAAAAAAAAAATTTAAATCAATTGATTAAAACGACAATACATTTTTATATAATATATAATATATTTCGGGTTACAAAAGTATCTGTAAGTGGTACATATTTTTGTAACGTTATTTATACAGTTTTATAAATGCATGTACATATTTGTAAATTTATCTGACAAATAAAAATGGTTTCCATCTGTTCAATATGTCACAATAAAGTAGTAGGTATAAGCACAATTTTTGCTTAATATATTTAGTTACACATAATTTAATGTACAAAATTAACATCACTACTAAAATTTGGCATCTCATTTGACATTTCCATAATCTAGAGGTTTACGTTCACATCTTATACATAATATTCTATTCATATTTCAAATGCTATATATTATTTATAATATATAACTTTTAGCTGCGCCATGGGCTTAGAAAACATAAATAAATTTCATATTGCTAATTATAAAGGAAAATTCATTTGATTTTACTGTGACAATATTTTATATATATTTTAGGTAGTCTTAAATATCTATTTAATTACAGACTACAAAAAAATGATATATCTATAATTCCTTCATAGATTTATTCAATTATTTAAGAAAAGCTACTTCACAGTGACAGTTAATGGTATTTTTATGTTTATAATGCCTACGTATTTGCAAACACATTTCTTTATTTGACATTTGACACAAGCAGATACCTATAAAGTCATTTAATATTTTAACGGATTTTCATTAGACATGACAAATCACATAATTATAGAAAATACCACAGAATATAATTTTTTTTTTTGTATTAATATTGACTGTTAAAATAAAAAATCGTACACTAATACATATACGTGCAATAGTAATTTATTTTTATATACAAAAATAATAACAATTTATCAAGAAGGTTTATTAAAATTTTGCAGTACATGAAAATAATAACGACCCAAAGCTAAGGCATTTTGTCAAGGAAAAGACATTAGTCGGCGCAGTGACTCATTCGTTAGTGTGTTATATCAGTTTCAACCCCCATCGTGAGACAATTTACACCTTAAAATTTTATAAACTGTGCCACCTCTCGTCTGACAAGTATCCGAGTTTTTCCGGTGGTAAGACCAAAAGCAAAAAAAAGTAAAAATAGAACAAAATTCGACGCAACCAAAGACACTTTAAGAATGAAATTATGGAATTAGTAAGACAAGCAAAGGGGTTCTGGAACTGTGGACCTTGCGGATGGGTGGAAACTCTTCATGTCGGGAGTATCACCTTCAATGTCTGATCAGGCGGGAGTGGGAATACTCACAAGTCCCAGGCTGGTAGGCAGAGTATTGGAGTGGATACCATTAGGGAGACAGATCTTAAAGCTAAACCTTAAAAGTTAGTTTAACTCTAGCTCTAGTGCAGGTGTATGCGGAGTCGGGGTACGCAGCTTTCTAAGAGAAAGTTGCTGCAGCCCTTGAAAAGGTTGCAGATCTGGATTCTTATATCCTGATGGGTGATTTCAATGCTCACGTGGGTGTGGATTTCTCGACATTGGGCAGCGCGATTGTGAAACACGCTGACCCCGATCAGAACGCGAACGGAGAGAAGTTGTTTGACTTTTGCTGTTCACATGGAATGTTCGTTATGAACACTTTCTTTCCACACAAAGATATATATAAATGTACATGGTACCGCTGAAGTCTTCAGCAGAAATCGCTGATAGATGGTTTCTGATGTTCGTGTGTTGAGAAGGGCTGGACTGACAACTGATCATACCTACCCTGCCAAAGCGTAAAACAAGAATGGTTACGCGCATACGGTGGGAGGGGCTACAGAACGATGATATAAATAAATAGATTGCGCAACAGGCGGAAGACACGCTAAGCCTAGCTTCTCGCAACCATTCGTTTGTTTGAGTTTCTATTTTTTTGGGACGAATGGAAGGTATCTGAAAGGTTTTAACAATTTCCAAGTGTTCCATTGAATGTAGAGGAAGACTGGCAGTTGTTTTCAACATTTCAGTTGATTTCATTGCCTCTGCAGGACATGTTTGCGGAGTGAATCGGCTCGGTGTGGCGGCTGGTGGTGAGAAAAGAACAGCGTGGTTTAAAACGCCCGGAAGCCATCAGAGAGAAGAAAAATTCATTCAAGGTGTGGATTCACTTGGGGGACTCAACTTCTCGTAACCGGTATATTGAGGTGCTAAGAATTTGCCAAAGAACAATCTTGGAAGGACTTCGGCGAGAAATTAGACCGTGATCACAGATCTGCAAGCAAGGTGTTCTGGAGACAATCCGCCGTCTTAGAGAAAAGAAATGGAACATTATTGCAGGAGTCAAATCCAAAGATGCTTCACTTCTTTCTAATGAGGAGGAGGAGGAATTGCTCAATCCCATCCAGGGCATTGAGAATGGCAGATCCTTCACCTTAAGCTGGGCGGAAAATAGTCCCACTGTAGAGGAAGTCACATTTGGGATCAAATCGCTAAAAGCTGGCAAATCTGCATGAGTCGATGAAATCCGTCTAGAAATGCTCAAGGCCTTAGCTGAAGAGGAAGTTAAATGGCTCTCTCGTGTCATTGAAGTGGCCTGGAAATGCGGCGAAACTCCCAGCGATTGGCAGATTGGGGTGGGGTGGTATCAGCTATCTTGGCGATGTCAATTGGCAACTTCGGAGCTGCGGTTTGACCCCTTTGGACTTTTTTTTGTGTGGAACTGTGAAGGCCGATATTATGCCAACAATCCGGAAACGATTCAAGCACTTAAGGCCAATATCATCCAAGCAATCTGTGACCTATAGCCCGAAACCATCAACAAGAAAATTGGAGTGACAGAATGCACTACTGCGAAGCCAGCCGAAGCAGCCAATTGAACGACGTTGTATTCAATAATTAATGGGAATTTTCGCTTTTACTAATAAAGCCATAATAGATGGGAAACAATTTAATTTTGTTAATTTCATTGCATTTTTAAAAAGAAACTTGTATTTGGCCCACCCTTTAGAACCATTGTTAGTGCTTTTAGGCGAAGGAAATCCTTATGTCAAGGTTATATCTCCACTGCTTTGACTCATTGTCCTATAAAAAGTGCTTATGGCAGCTGCCGCAATAGCTAATATGTTGAATTTGACCATTCAAATAAATGGTTCTTACATATTGCTGCTCCATAAAAGCGGATATTCTAAACATCACCAACACTTTTCTGTGTTTTCGAATTACACACGCCAAATAATCGGCGTTACCTACCTCGGTTTAAACCGTAGGTTAGGCTCGGATGGGGCACAGTCCAAGTTCTGTGCCCTTGTGATATTGTTGCGGGCCTAAATGAGGAAAGCTTCAATACTATAATTGGAAAACCCATTTGAGGGTTTTTCAGAAGACAAGTGCGTCCCGAAGATATGGAAATCCATCATCAACATAAGAGACTCCATAGCCTATAAAGTGGAACTTCCATAAGTCGAACTTTCAAAATGAAAGAAAATAAATTCTAGTTATACAAACTTTGAGTTATGATGGAGGCCAAAAGTTGAAAACACAGAGTTCTCAACAAAATTGGCCTTAAAGAAGTTCGAGTTATGGAAGTTTGAAATTTTGAAGGCAATCATTGCTTTGGCAATACAGAAATTAAGCAAGCAAAACAAAAAATGCATATTTCAACATTTAAATCATTTTTTGTAAAGATAGATTTAAAAGCATTCACATACATTCATACATTTTTTTTTTGAAGATAGGAGAGAATTATGTTTTGCCGATTATTTGGAAAACAGAAAGACAACATTAATTGGAAATATATTTTGCTGTAAGCATACATATAACGGTTAATCGGAATAAGACTTCGATTTTCGTTACTATACAGCCATTTTTACCTTATCTACTGTCGGTTTGGAGAGCTGCCTGGGACAGATGGCCTTCCAGTAGAGGGTTTTTGGGTGAGGGTATGTTGTGCACCTGAAAAATAATTTGGTCGAAATGAAAAAAAAATGCTTCATGAAGGGAACATTATCATTTTTATAATTTTGCTTTGAGAACAGTTACTCCTCGTAGGTTTTTTTTGTGTCAAATTGCTGACTTTCCCGATGTTTCGAAACGGATTGCTGTCCTCTTCGGGAGATCCGAACTGCAAGATCGATGCACTTCCAAAGAGAAACTAGAAAGACTTTAGACTTCTGATGTAAAAAAATAAAAAATATATAGGTGGCGCAACAGGCGGGTAGACACCCTAGGCCTAGCTTTTCGCAACCATTCGTTTGTGTGAGTTTCTATTTTTGGGACGAATGGAAGGGACCTCCAATTTTATGCCGAGTCCGAACGGCTGAATTGAGAAGCTTTTTCAGTCTTACTCTCGTATGTTTGTCAGACGATCGCGAGAGGTGACTTCTCATGAGTCTGAGCTAAAAAAATTGGTAACATAAACCTTTTTTTGACAGTTCAAGTTCTATTCAAGCCATGCTATGCTGGCTTCCTGGACTGGACATATATGTACATACATCATATGACAGCAATCTCGAAGGGAAGGAGTAGCCGTATTATCTGGCATTAAGCTCTACTCTTTTGGCTGAACCCCATTTAAAAATGCTATCAAGGTAGAAATTTAATGAGCTTAACATACGTTGCCGTTCTAGTTCTACTTCCGAAGAGCAGAGACGTGAGTCCTGGAAAGAATATGAGAAGCTAAGGGTGCTGTCTTCAGCGAAGGATTGAGTTGGATTAGAAGTTGCAGACAAGAGATCATTTATGAAAATGAGAAAGAGTCAAAAACCGAACTGAGCCTTGGGGAACACCAGCATTTATATGGTGAGTTTCAGACAAAACAACTCGAATTGAAGGGCCAGAAAGGTAGTTTCTAATTCACTGAATAGCATTGATCCCATAAGCACGCATTTTCGACAAAAGAGCTTGGTGCCGAACTCTGGTAAAGTGCCTTTCAAATATCAAGCGCAACAATCTTCGATGGAGAGATTGGTTCCACTTTTCGGTGAGATCACCAGTGGACCTGTTGCCACGAAAACCGTACTGCCGGTCATTGAGGAGTTTCCGCGATTCAAGATATTTCATAACCTGACGATAACCTAACCTAGTGCTATGGGTGGAAGAAGAAGATTCACCTTTTTTTTAGGGACGGGCAACGGGCTGGATAAATGCTGTTTTCCACTTACTCGGAAAGAGTCCAGAAGAATAGGAATATAGGATAGATGGAAGAAGAACACCTCTTCAGAACGATGGGGAAGATACAGTCTGGACCAGCGGATTTATTTATGTTGAGATCTTTAAGTACTCTTGCAACTGTACGAGTGTGAAAATGGATTTGTCCAATGGTAAATTCGGTGGTCTCGAGTACAGGTGGGGACAAAGAGCAATCTGGGAGCATCGAGCTGGCAGCGAGCAGATTAGCTTTGTCTAAAGAGCTGACGAGGCCGAATTTTTAATATTTTTTGCAAATGACAAAAAGGTTTTCTTTTGGTTTGATACTCTTTATCCTTTTAGGGATAGTACTACTAATGTTCCAAAACTAGCCAAAGAATTTAAGAATGTAATTTCCAACCGTGCCAAAGTTTATTTAAGTTTATTTTAGTAATATGGATATTGTCTTCTCCTGCATCAAAGATCCCCTGAAGAACACAGCTGCCCCTATCGAAATGTGTCGGGGAAAGGTAATGAAAAAATTGGTTTCGCAAGTTTCATCGAGCAATAACTGCCCTAAAAAAATAATCATGTCTGTCACAGAAGCCGTCGTACTCGGAATTTTGTTACGAACCCCGAAAGAACTATCACAGAAACCATCGTAGTAGAAATTTTTGCTTCGAATTTCGAAATCAGTATTCGCATTAGTATTCTTCTTCGAAGTTCGTAGCAAAAATGTCTACTACGATGGTTTCTGTGATAGTTCTTTCGGCGTTCGTAACAAAATTCCGAGAAAGACGCACGGCTTCTGTGACAGACATGATTATAATTTAGATGGTCACATAAGAATGAGCATGCATCAGTCCAAACGTCACCTAAAAGTACCTGTCGAGCTCGCATATAAAGCTTGAATGTCTAAAAGCATTTTCCAGCATTGTAGTCGGGTACTTATCACAACTGTTTTGAGCCGGAGAAACTTTTTCCGGATCAGATCATATTCAAAATACACGGGTTAATCAATTGCTATACACAACTTGGAAGTATTTAAAAAATATTTTTAGAAAATAGTTTTAAAAAACAGTAAAATACATTCAAAATTTCTGTTTTTAAAAACACACTTATCAAAAAATACCTTGCTGCAACCATAAATTTAACGTCTAACCGGAATTGGATTCCGATTTGCGTTACCAAGGGTTCTGCAGCAAAGATTACCTCAATAACAGCTTCACTTTTATTCCCTTAACCAGGGCAGAGTGGTATCTGAATGCATGTCCAAAAAAATCTGCTGGGATGGATGGTCTTACAGTAGAAGTTTCCAAGGCCAGCGATTTAGTATATCTGAAAAAGTAATTTTGTCGAAAGGAAAATTATTATTGTAGGCCACAAGGAATGTTTTACTTTCAATCGTCCATCAGTCCAAACGTTGGCTTGAATATCCTCTTGCCTGTATCACTTGAATACCTTTTATAGGGAATTAAAATCTAATACTAACTGCATATTCTACAACTTTCTATGGTATCAGATGTCTTAAAAAAATTGTTAACAAAACTTACAAGAAATCATCAGCCATGGGCGGAACTTTCAGTCCAAATTCAAGCTTCTTAGGACTCTGAGAAATTGATAAAATGTTCATATACAAAATGATGTCTCTAGCTATGTATAGACTCGAGGGGTTTAGTAACGGATACCATTAAGCGGTAAACATAATTGTTCAATTGTGTTATGGTAATCCATGCACAATCGGAAAGCGCAGCCTAGACGACACCACGTCTGGAAACGGACTTGGGCTAATTGACTTTGCTGCGAGAATATGGAAAGGAATATGGCGGTCACCAGATCAACAAACCGTCAATCGAATTGATCATGTTGCGATCGACGCAAGGCACTCTTCCAGTTCTCTATATGTCCAACATAGATGTCACGAATGCGAATATCCCAGACACCACAACATCGAGGAAATACTGTGAGGAGATTCAGCGTTGAACAGCTACAAAGGCTACAAACCGCCAGAACTTTTGACGATCGCGTCTCTCTTAACCTGTCGAGAAGTCATGTGCAGCCATCAAGTGCTGAAGACCAGTGGCATCGATGCCAATAAACCATCAGAAAAGCCGCAACTTATGTGCTAGGATTCACCCGACCACCACAACGAAACCCTTGATAAAGGGTGCCGGCAAGCACATGCAGCAAAGCAACTGGCCCAAAAAGCGGCGCTGCAGAGAAGGACGAGAGCAGCTCGTGAGCTCTACGAGCAAAAAAAGGAGGGAAGAACACCGGCTTCTCCGGAGGAAAAAGAAAGAGCATGAGAAGCGCGCGATCGAAGAAATAGAGAGATGTTACTCCAGGAACAATGTTCTGAAGTTTTACCAAAAGGCAAAAAGAACGCGTCACGGGAACAAGACCTGAACAGAGGCCAGTAGAGACGAACAAGAAAACCTTGTAGCGGAGACACAGTCTGTGTTGAGGATATGGAAAAACCATTTCTGCAGACTGTTAAACGGCGAAGACGACACTAATTCCGCTGTCAGGCAGAGTGAACCATTCAACTTGGGCGATGAAAACCTCTGACTTCCGTTCACCTGACCAAAATGAGGGAAGGATAGCAATATCCAAGCTGAAGTCCAACAAAGTTGCAGGAGCCGACGGTTTATCGGCCGAGCTTTTTAAGGTAGCGGGACACCAACTCTATGCCGCAGAATCATGGAAGTTATCAAAGGCGGATAAAGATCTCTTCGAACGCAAAACTCTTCGAGTGATTTTCGGTCCCGTTTGCGTTACCGGGCTTTGGAGGAGGAGATTTAACAGCGAACTCTACAGCGACATCGACTGGGTCAGAAAAGTACGTATCAGTCATCAAGGCTAGGAAATGTCGAGCGAATGGACAGCGTTGGGCAGTAATTTTAAAGTCCGATGAAATTGAACGAAAAGTTCTGTTGGCTGAACTCCAGTGAAACGAAAAAGCAACATGTTGAAGTGAAACTCATTGGGAAATAATTCCTAATCCCTTAACGCTGGGAGGAACGACAAGAAATATCAGCACTGAAAAAAAGCAACAGGTTGAAGTGAAACTCATTGGGAAATAATTCCTAACCCCTTAACGTTGGAAGGTACGACAGGAAATATCAGCCAGCACTGAAAATTAAGCTATACCAGTCTATAACTAAAATATATGTATAAACTTCTATTAATACGTACAGCAAAATTTTGAAACGTTGTTGCCACATTCTTGTGTATCCTAAGAAATATTTGAAAATAATTCCCTTGATATTATATTTAAAATTTATAGATATTATTCTATAGAAATAATTGTAAAAAAATATAAAATTGTAAGTAAATTAATTTCCGACAAATAAAATAAAAAACAGCTACAGGACCGAGCAAATTAATTAAATATCCAGTCACAATTAGTAGCTGCGCTTATTTTAGTTATTTCAGTTAGTTTTATAAAGAAAATAAATATTACCTTCAAATTATTTGATTACCGTCAGAGTCAATTTTAAGTATGCATTTTTATACAAGAAAATATTATATTAAATCATGTATTATAGTAAAAAGATAGATCGCACGACATGTATTACACATCAAGGCGATTAAGCAAAAAAAAAAAAAAAATAAAAATAGCAAAAGCACTTAAATTATTAGCTGCGTTCTTCTTTTAAGAAATTTAGTGATTTTAAGTAAAATTTAAATATACATATATAAAACATTTACATTTCATCAAGTTAAATAAAAAACAAATGCAGATACAATTTTGTAGTTTTGTTTACAAAATATAAATGACATTTAAAACATCGATGAGTGCAACATCAGTACACAAGGCAAATAGAAAATACAAACAGTTCGCTTTTTAATTATCGTATGTGTAGTCGCCATCGGGGAAACCTTTGAATCCGCTGTCTTCAGATATCGATAGGGTTGCCGTTGATGAAGTTACTGTGCATGTCCTGGCTGTCCGTTTTGTGGAATTTCTGGTGATTCTATTAGATTTAGCGACTGCAATAGAAGCCCTTGATAATAACATTGAGTCCTTCTTACGATTATTGTTTGCGGCATCCTGCAGCTGCTTTGGCATCGGGTGTTTAGATTTAATGTTGAAGCGTTTCATCCAATTACGCAGTGTTTTCCTTGGTACATCGTGTAGCCGGGATGCCCTTGAAGTAAAAAGAACAATACATTATTGTAGAGATGAAACTAAATAATATTTTACCGGATCGATTTGTAAATAATAATGCCACAAGTAAGCGAGTATTATTTTTAATGAGCAAAAAGCAAATCTACTAATTTGTAATAGAACATGCTTGTCAAACTTTCCTCTATTTAGTTTTTTTTTTATATTTTGAATGCGTCGTTTTGCTAGTTAAAGTGGCGCCCGATGAGGAACCACTTGCCTATTGTGAATACCTATATCGAGTAAGTGCCGGGAGCAGTGGTATCGATGCCGACCCCCACGAAACCCTTGATTTGATGAAGAGTGCCGGTAAGCAAATGCAGTAAAACAACAACTCGCCTACGAAGCAGCTTTGCAAAAAAAGGATGGAAGCGGATTGTGACCTCTACGAGCAAAAGACGAGGGAAAATCATCAGATTTTCAGTTGCTGCTACTCGAGAAGTAATGTTTGGAAGTTTTAAATAAATAAATAGGTGGCGCAACAGGCAGGTAGACAGACACCCTACGTCAAGCTTCCCGCAACCATTCGTTTGTGCGAGTTTTTATTTTTGGGACCTATAATTTTATGCCGAGTCCGAAAGGCTGAATTGAGAAGCGAACGACTGAATTTTTCAGACGTTATTAAATTGCTCGTTAAAATCCCTTTTTCACACAATTTAGAACTTGTCCCTTTTTTCTTCTATAGTAACTTAAATTTAACTGCACGGACGTGGTGATTCCATTTTCTATAATGGTTGTAATTAAAAAAACGCGGTAAAATTAAGCAAACAACCTTGCACCTACTCCAAATCCTACAGTCACCACAACTAAGGGGGGTTGCAGCGGGCAGCATGCCCCTTTACACGTATTTCACTTATTAGCACCATTTTTAGGTGACACGACCTACGACAGAATTAATAACATCAAATCTAAAAATTGAAGATTTTGTAAGGGATTTCAGCACAGGATTTTGGAAAGGGTATTTTGCGAAAAGGGATTTTAGAAAACAAAATTTCATTACCAAACCCGGTGGGTCTTTTTGTCCTTACTGGGGACATAAGTGGTTAATAGTCTTACAAAGCCTAGACGGGAGTAGTGTAGGTTCAACTTATGCATGACCCGTCGGGCTGAGTTGCAGCTTCTAGGGTGGCTAGGTTTTTTTTTAACTTCTTACCCTGTCTATGCGATGAAGAGACACCAATGAACTATATCGATTATCCATACATCGGGAAAGAGTTTAGGCTACGGTTGGGATGTTCATCCAATGTGAAATACCTTTCGTATGTTACCAGCTTTTTATGACTGAATTTGTAGGGCAATCAAACAGTATACATATAACCGATTTCGAGTCAATGAAAAGTAATCTAAGCGCATTTAAAGCTGAACGCCTTTGGTTTTTGTGAATGTGTCTGAAATAACTCAGGCTTTTCTCAGCATTGGTATTGAAACATTGTGATTTGATCCATTTGGAACCATCCGCATACCACCTTAGGCCGTTTTGGCAATTTGGTCGACAGTAATCGGACCTTGTTTCTCTGTTGGGGATAGTTTCAATTTGAGCCTTTATCTAGGATTAGGTACTCGAAGATACTGGACTTCGTTGATCGTGCCATTTATTGAAATTCGATCTAGGTTTTTATTTCCACTTTCTGTGAAAGGAACTATGACAGATTTACTGGGATTGATTGATAGACTTTTATTGGTAGACCAGTCAAGGACTGTCTTAGGGGCGTGTTGTACACGTGCCGTGTCTTTCTATGTCTCGTTGGCCGTACTGATGATGACCAAGTTATCGGCAAGACCAATTATGTCGAAGCCTAAATTGCTTAGTTTATAAAGCATTGTGGCTAATACGGAAGCAGTTATTTTGCGGCTTTGAAGCATCGCCTATGGTGTGTTGGTCTATATGAGTATTCCTGCGATTTGATATGAAATCATATGTTGCGAAATGCACCATATAGGCACTGTTTATCTGTGTTGTTAAAATACAAGGTAAAGGTACCTTCAACTATTTTCCCTTTTTGAGATCCATATTGACAGGGGTATATAGGTTTGCTACTGGTTAATCATTTTCTGCCTAAAAATATACTTTTTGGAGTAAATTGTAGCGAAATCATTCGGTGGTCATAATTTACATAGATTAAATAAAATTTACATGTCTCTGGATTGGATATTCCCGTTTGTATACATAAGATTTATATACATAACAAAATTGTAAATGTTTGATAATGATAAAACTTAGCATACATTTTTTTTACATTATCATTTCTTTTGTCACTTGGAATTATTTGGTTTCTTTTACGCAACTATTTTTGTTGCAATAATTAACAATTTTTATACATAGATAATTTTATTTTTATAAATAATTATTTTTTTCTATTTTAACATTTTTATAATAATATTTTTTTTTAACTTATTTGCTAAGGTTCAAACATTATGTTGTTATAAGACATATTTTTGTTACTTAAATATTAGACGAATTTTTTTTATCGACAAGAAAAATGCAATATTACACAACCCATAAAACCTCCATTACACAGCCTACACCACAAACCACATAGAACTAGACCGCCGACTTCCGTGCACCTACCCGATTCTCCCTGGAATGAATTCCCCTGTCTGTGAATACGTGTGAAACGTCAATATCAGACATGTACCTACCAATATTCATTCTTGTAACGATAATCCACAGCGATGTTTTTTTTTTTCACCTCAATAATTGTGAATCCGAATCAATCCGCAAAAAGGCTAATCCGGCTTTGCGTCAACTGGATCCGGTTAAAGTTGTGGGTGATTCGGCATGTCATTCGGCCCTGTCATTGTATCTGTTCGGAGAGTAATTTTCTCCGCAACGAAACCATCGTAGAGAAATTGACGTGTAGGTGTAGGTATCAAATACAGATGCAACAAACGCAACCCATCGCAATGAAACGTAGATTGCCGGTGTGCGTTACGTTTTGTCGGAGAAATGTTCCGATCGGAACGATTACCATAAAGCAAATCGGAGAATTTTTCTTTCTGAATGGATACCATGAGACAGGGCAGAATATCTTCTTATGTTCGTCAACCGTGAGTGAACAATCGGACGTTGAACTTTTGAAGACATTACGGTCACCAATCGCAATCAGATTCGGCTTGATTGGGATTAGTTGTTATTGATTCGGATTCGTCGTATGTGAAGGGGTCCTTAGGTGGCATTCCGTGGCGTTAATTTTACGAATGTTCGGGTGTAAAGCAACGGCGTATGTGCCAAAAACTCAGCGCATGTCATTGGCAGAAAAAACCATTGATTGCTGTATCGTTTGGTTACAGCGGGCAGACGAAATCATATCGTAGATATATGCGACCCGAAGGCGTTTAAAGTCACCGTGAGCAGAGATGTCCTTTTCATCGAATCCAATGAATCTCAGGCCCCTATTGTGAGTGTCGATAGTTAATCGTTGATCGACAACTGTCGATCGATCGAGAACTGTGATTGTCGATTGCGATCGATATTTGAGTTCATAGGCGATGCTAGCCGCTGCTAGCGAAGACATCTGAGATAAATCGTGTCAGTTGGCTAATGCAACGAGAAAGATCAATGCGATGATGCAATGAGAACGAAATATGAATCCCTGAAACCCAAAAACCACAATGGGGCTATTCATTAAGGGCTATAGCCAAGCGAGGGCTATTGATTACGATGACTCTTATTCACCAGGTGAAATATAAAATGCTTGTACATCAAATGGATTATGATGAGTGCACTATTAAAGCCTTCTGCTATCGCCTTAATATCATACTGCTACATTTTTATTTATGTCATAATGACATCTGTCAATTGATTTGTTTAACTTCATGTAATCATTATAATCATTCTTTTAGACTGCCTGATCAAGTTTTTAAATCTCTCTCATTTCATGTGAGTCTACTTTCGTTAGTTTTACTGAAAAAAAAAAATATCTTTAAGAAAGGCCTATTGTCAGACGAGGTATAACTGTTGCTACAAACGAGATTGATTTATCAGAACTAATTTGCAAAATTTCTTTGTAAGTTATTCATTCAAGATGGAGAAGAGAGACAATTCATTCAACGGATTTATAAATAAAAATAAATAAAGCGGAATAAAAAACAAAACTTACATTTTCCATTTTATTTCAGAGCCAATCCATTTTCTTTTCTTTTTAAAAATTGCCGATATAGGTTGTTCGGTATCCATCCTAATTTATTTATTATTTTACCTTTATTTTAGTTTTCCATTAAGCACTCGATTGAAGTGGCAAAAAAAAAAAATTGTGTAAAAGAAGTAAGCGAAAGGCTTGGCTCGTACTTGCCGCTTAAAAATTTGCTTCACTGTGAGAGCATGCATTAGAATACAATTGTGAACAATTTTCTCGCACGCAAACGGTTCTCGCGTCGCATCGCTTTATCGCGCACAGCCTTAAGAGTTTCGCGAAAAAGTCATCAAGTTGGAAGAAATGAGAAAGATAGGACAGAAAGCTTTACATACAGGCTATTTCCCTGCACGGTTCACAATTATTATTTAATTTCATATTATATTGACATACTTTGTAACACGTACTTAGAATATATAAACATTAAATTCTTAAATACATGAAAGATCTACTGTTCGAGATAAAAACCAGCTCCCGTGTGTGGTTATTGGTTACTGGTTAGAATATCTCTACACCGATCGAAACCATATTTTAATTCGATGAGCTGAAAATAAGGGAGAGAACTATCCATTATTTCGATACGATCCCAATTTTAGCCCGCACAGTTATTACAATATTGTCCATGATAATAAATACATTTTTATTTACAACTCTAAAATTAAAGCGTTTCTCAATGATTGTCATTTGTTGTTAAAGGAAGTTTCACTTTTCATGTTCGATTTACAAAAAAAGAAAGCGTCTCTGGGTTCGAATATTGTTAGTGTAAGAAGTTTTCACCGATTCAGAATAACTCTAGAGTAGCCTAGTAGAGCCATTCCAAAACACTTGTGGAGTATTTTAAACTTTATAAATTTCACTGAAAAACGTTCTAAAAAGTAACAAGTGCGGTTAAATACTTTTCTATACAGAAATAATGCAACAAAAATGATAATAATATAAAAATTAATGTTTTACTACGTGAACTGTCACTTTTTAAGTGCCTAACATAATGCTCCAAATTGGTTCGAAATCAATATAATAGATAATATTTTTAAATTATTTATAGGTTTGTATAATCGATTTAAAAATTTAAAACAAAAATTGAAAATAATAATAATAATATTGTTTACTGTCAAGTCAGATATTCAGCTTTGTTGGAGTATTTTATTATTTTTGTTGTTGTACGTTTTTATTATTGAAGTTCATAATATGAACTAACTTTTAGTTAATTAAATTTTTGTAATTTTTAAGTCCAATTTAATATATGATTAACTGCCTTTAGTAGATTTTTTTATTTCTTTTTGAGGGTTTCTCCCACTCACGTATGATCTGCAAAAGTTGCCATCTTCACTTTCTAGCAGATGGCTAGAGTTGCCATTTGGTGAATAGAAAAAACAACACAGGGCCTAGTGCGGTGCCTTATGGTACACCAGCTAGAATTTATTTTTATGCTGAGTACTCAGTTAGTTGTTTCTGAAGGCGTTACTGGCACATACTCCAAAACTGATAGTAACCTCAAGCCAGGGAGGTTGCAATCTGGCAGTTTTAATCGTATTAAACTGCAAATTATTTTTGGGCTTTATTTCCATATTGTTGTTTAGTTTTTGTCGCTATTTCCTTGGGCGTTATGCCGTTACTGAATTGTCACTCAGTTATATCAGGCCCAAGAATTTCTAAATTCTGCTTTGGCAAATGCTCTTTGAATAATTTATGTTCATAAATATGGCGGAGCAGATCTTCTTTAAAATACACTCGGTAAGAATCGGTACCAAGTAGTGTGGGACTTTTACCGCACTAAAACCACCGGTGGATCAGGACCAATCTAAGAAAGATCGACAACTAATAATTGTTCTTTCTTTATTTATAAATTACATTGGGGGAAGTTTAAAGTTATAACACTTTCCCATAGCTTTTATACAATCAGCTCATGATGCTTGGTTCTTCGTAATCTCCGAACATTGTTTTCTACACTTAAGACGGTCTCCATTTTGTAGTTGGTATGACTTTGATGTCGCTGATTGTGTGATGCAGCGCATGTTTTTTAACCACTTCTGTAACCATTTTAATTTTAAGGTCACTAATTATTCTACGAAGGATTTTGCATTGGAATTGGTGGATGGGTTCAGCATTTGTTTTTTTTTTCGTACAGCCTCATAGTTGGATGCCATATGTCCAAACGGGTCTCAGTACTTGTTTATATAACATTAGTTTGTTCTGGACAGATAGGTCAGAGTTCGCTTTTCTTTTGGATGTGCTCTTTTCATTTAAGCTTGGCATCCAGAGTCATTCCAAGGTATTTGGCGGTATTGGAGTAAGGTACTGTTTATAAAAATTGTTTGTTGTTCAATCCAATCCAATCGACGGCATTTTGTAGTTCTTGTGTAGTCTTCGTGACGGATTTATCTGGCACCAATATTGCAGTATCATCACCAAAGGTAGCCATGATAGTGTTGGTGTCTACTGGAATATCCCTTGTATATAACAGATACAGGGTTGGTCCTAGGATATTTCGTTGTGGTACACCGGCTTTTTTTAGTTCCGAGTAATTTTGGTCGTACCGCACTCTTAAGAGTCTGTTCGTAGCGTAGGATTTACGTATTTCGTAGTACTGCCTGGGAAGGTCCCTATGCAGTTTGTACTCAATTCCCGAGTACCACAGCTTGTCTAAGAACATAGTCGCGCATAATTGTTTCTCTTCGAGTGCCTTTTCCCCAACATCCGTTATTCGATGCACTTGGTCTATCGTGAAATGTTTATTTCTAAATCCAAACTTATGGCTCGGCATTAGACTCCTTTTTTCTATTATTTTGCTAAACCTTTTCAGGAGCAGTTTTTCGAAAACTTTTGCCACGATTGGTATAAGCGATATTGGTCTGTAGGATGTTACTTCTGTTGGTGGCTTACCTTGTTTAGGTATAACAATGACTTCTGCAATTTTCTAATGACGAGGCTAATATCTTAGTTTAAGGCATGAGTTTATTATGAATTGGAGTTTCTTGAAGGCTATTGAAGGCATTTCTTTCAAAACCTGAGCTACATATCGTGCCCTGGTGTTTTTTTGTTACACAACTTATATAATTCGTTTATAATTTAACAAATTGTCATCTTGAGTTTTTATATTTTTTCTGCAACCTACTGAACTTCACTTATCCATTTAAATCGTTCGCTGAAAGCACTGGTAATTCCGAATATTCATTTGGATGCTTTTATAAGCCTTGTCTTATTCCTTCTCTTGTGGCGCACTTATCAAAGGCTTTGGAAGTGATTTGCAGATACACATAAAGCGAAGTTTTATACCAGAATATTTATAGGAGCATTTTTAGCTCCGATTGTACAATGTACATAACTTCCGAGTTACTTCACGCTAGATCTTTTAGATATTTTTAAAACACTGAATTTAATGACATGACAATGACAATCAATGGAAGGATTATTTAAAAATAAAGTTTGAAAAAATGTAAATGGTAATGGAACAATTTGGAACATTCTGCTGGGCACTAGTAATCAGCCCCTAATAACATAAGCCATGCATAGTTGCAGTTGTCTTAAATTTTAGGCCCGGATAACATGACATGGTTTTCTTACGTCAATGACAATTTCAAGATGTACGAATTGCGATTCAACTCAGTCATGTTAAAGAGACCATAATTATTTATCGAGTGACATGCTGCATGCTTCGGGCCTTGCATGCACTAATAATAATAATTATGTTAATAACAATAATAAAAACAATAATTAGTTAACTTGAAAAGTGGATGCTATGTTTAGGGGATCTTCGATCTGGAATTGAGTAAAAGTCCTGAAAACACAACAGGTCGGTTTCTTTATACTGTTCAAACTGTAATGTTTTAACGGTCTGTTAAGTACTATGCTGTTAAAGAAACAGACCTGTTACAAAAAAGCAATAGGTAAATGAATGATCATATTCTAAAGGTTTTATTTGTACTGACCTGTAGATGCTCTCGCCATACTTGACAGCCATTAACGCATTGTACAGAGATTCGGTACTATAATTTCTTGGCTGATTGCATCTTGGATTTCTCAAAATGACGGCATTTGGTGAATGCGGATCTCCTTCCCGAAGCACGGGAAGGAGATCCGCATCACCAAAAATAGATGGGTCTTCTTTAAAATTAATGTCACCGTTCTCTTCGGTGTTCAACTTATGATTGTAATAGAATTGCTTAGCATGCATGACAGAGAGTGGTACCAGCGTTGGCGGGTATTTACGTTTACGATATTTTGGCAAAGAGAAAGGAATAATTTCTGGAGAATAACAAAATGACGGTTTTTCGTCTAGATCTGATTCTTGCCTTTTTCCTTGTTGTTGCAGCTCGTCTTCGTCTTCGGTGTAAGTCTCTGCCACCAAACGATCGTAATCAATGCATATTCCTTTCTCTAAATCTATTACCTTACTTTCATTTTCTTCGTCTTCATCTAAATCATCATCATCATCATCGTCGTCGAAACAGGGTAAGGTTGGGTGACATAAGATTTTCTCAATCTCGCCCTGACTCAGCATGCTAACAACAGCTTTAGCCTCCTCTTTGAACAGCAGCTGTTCGCCTAAATCATTTTCTGTTGCCTTTTCTGCAGCAATTCTATCTCGCTTTTCTTGCTTCAGTATTTCATAGAATATGGGAAAACTCTCTCGAACAAATGATGCATCTTCGAAACTGAACCCATCTATTTCGCTTCTTATCAGTGCCTCAAGCGGATTATCATAATGTATTTCCTCTTCGCTAAGATTTACTGATTCTGGAACAGCATCCATTTCCATTGGCACATGACGTCCAGAGTCCTTCTCCATGGCAACATTAACCAATCTAATTGTTTCTTCTTGCTTCGCATGACTCATACCACTCATCAATTCGGTGAGTCGGGCAGCATTGGCCGCATATCCTTGGTTTATTGTTGCTTCCAGTTCTTCTTGGGTTTCTAAGCTGAAGTCTAGAGTTCTTGTTGGCGGTACTCTTAATTTCAAAAAGGGGACTGAATCACCCGCACCATTGGCTTCTTTATTCAAAATTAGTTTTGCTTGTTTGCTGGTAGTTGGCATTTCAGTAGGACTGATCGACCTTACACGGGTAGGCCGCGGATGTAATTGTGGCATTTGCGGGGTATTTCGTCGTACCTGGGTGCTGATTGCCGGATTGGTTACGACGATGGAGGGTATAATATTACGGCAACCACTTATTGGCGCTTTTGATGGTGTAGTCTTGGAAATAGTAATTGGTATCTGGTTAATGGTGGCAATGGGGCTTTTGCTATATGGTACTCGGAATGGGTTATCAGGTACTTGTAAGAGTACAGGTTTCTTTTTCAATGTTACCCTGGTGCCAGCTGGTAATAATTTTATTTCTCGTGCAAACATTGCACCGCTATTCGATTGGGTACTGGTCGATGTTTGGTTCTTGGATGTGCAAGTCCAAGACACTGTGTTCGATGGTGCGGCATTTGTTGCATTTGAAGGCTGGCCAGATTGTACTTCTGGCTGCCCGAACATAGCAATTAGCTTGCCTGTTAATTTTTCACTCGGATCCACAATTTGTGGATTGTTTTGTGGTTGACTAATTCGTCGAATCGTAACGTTTTGTGGAAGTTTCGGTACTTCCTTGAATGGATTATATTTGCAGAAGTACTTGTTATATGAGCTAGAAATTGAAGTCGTATTACTGCCTTTGTCACAACTTGAAACTCTAGCGGGACTTCTTTTTATCCCTGCGGCGGCTTGGTTTGTAATGGTTCCTGTAAAAATAAAAAGAGTTTGCATTCTAGTCAGCTAATTCTAATATGTAATGGTTGACGAAAATGTAGGCATCCTTGGAAATATTACTAAAATGTGGAGGCCCTGAACTGGTATAAAGCAGACCTAACCGCCATCCAAGAAGTGCGATGGGATGGACCGGGCAAGAAGAGATGAAAAATGGCGGCTCCTATCGGCAAGAAAAACATCGCTTATTTGGTTGTGAATTCATCGTTGGCGGCAGACTTAGGCAAGACGTCTAAAGTTTCAACTGTGTGAACGAGCGCCTCACGACAATACGTATCAAGACTAAATTCGCCAACATTAGCCTAATACGCGCCCATGCCCCCACGGAGTAGAAAGACGACGACACCAAAGAAAGATTCTACGAGCTGTTAGACGTACGAGCAATGCCCTTCCTATGACACTAAAATTGTCCTAGGTGATTTTAATGCAAAGATATGAAGAGAGGACATCTTTGGTAGTAATGAAGGAAGGTACAGCCTACACGACATCACCTTCGATAACGGATGTAGGCTGATCGACTTCGCAGCGGGGCGAAATGGTGTCATAGCAAGTACGCGGTTTCCGCATCTGGGTATTCATAAAGGCACATGGAGATCTCCCGATCAATCAACCGTCAACCAGATTGACCACATTGCGATCGACGCAAGGCACTCCTTCAGTATTATGGATGTCCGAACGTAAAGACAAGTAAGTGCTTTCAGAAAGTTTGACGTCGGGCGGCTAAAATCGCAAAAGATCACCAGATCCTTCTCCGATCGAGTCTCTCATTCTCTCAAGAGGTTCTATGCAGCCAGCATCAAGCATTCAAGACCAGTGGCAACATTGTCAAAAAGCCAATAGAGACCCCGCCTCTGATGTGCTTGGTTCCACACGACCACCACAACGAAACCCCTGGTTCGACGACGAGTGCCGGCAAGCACATGCAGCGAAAAGAAGAGAGAAGGACCGGAGCTGCTCGTGAGCTCTACGTGCAAAAAAGAAGAGACGAAAACCGGCTTCTCAGGAGAAAAAAGAAAGAGCACGAGAAAATAGAGAGAATGATGTTCGGAAGTAGAGGCATACCTCCCCTTAGGTGGCGCGCATTAGCGGAAGGGGACCTCAACCAACTTGGAGTGCGCAAAGATCGCGCTAACTGGAGAGGCGCACTGTAGCGCCAACTAAGCAAATTGCTGTTAGAAAGACTGTTTATAAGACCCTCATCATCCCAGTCCTGCTATAAGACGCAGAAGTATGAAGTCTGAAGATCGAAGGAGAAGATCTTTCGTTCTACAGCAGAAAAGCAATGCAGTGAAGCGGAAAGTTCCATGTGAACCAGTCTTCACTTAAAACTTCCGTGTGCCGGTAAGTAAAGATGGGCAGGGATTTTATGCGAACCATATAAAAGTAGCTGCAGGAATAACTAAAAAATATATGTTGCTAATTTTCAAAAATCAAATCACTATAAAAAATTTACCACAATTACACTCTTACCTCTATTAACAGCAGGAATATCTATATCATCAGTGTCTTCGATTTCAATTATGTCAACCATTACAGGATCCTCATTTAGTTTGCTCGCTGGGTCAGTATATTGTGGATAACCAGCTTGATCTACTTGTTGCTGTATTAGCATTCTTTCTACCAATCGCGAAACTTGAGTCATTACTGACTGCTTGCTGTCCAGAACATGACTTACACCTCTTGCGTCTACAAAACATTCGTGGCACTGTGTTTTCACATCATAGAGTCCTGTTATTTGAAGAAGTTTAGCACTTTCTACCAGCTCCTGAAGCACAGCTTCACCCGCCAATACTGTTCCTGTATACATGAAATCAATAAGCATCTTCATGATAGGTGCCTTGACACCAAACGGTATAATCACAATCGGATTAATTGTAGTATTGTCCAATAGACTGTCTATGAGTCGCGATGCAGCTGCAACAATCAGACGGTGACAAGGGAATTGATGTCCATCGCACGCCAATATGATATCGATAAATCTATTGGATGCCCATAGCTATTAAGACGGAAGAGAAAAGAAAACAATTAATCTTCTTTTAATAATAGCTGACTATCTAGTGCCGAAGTTTTAAAGCCCTAAATGAACAGCAGCTCTGCAATGTATAGCTAGAAGAAGTTCAGGGCTTCGATGCCTTGAGTTATCAAGGTGACCCATAACACCGGATTCAATTCTATACGCTGAGTTTCTAAGCGGGCAGCTTTTTTGTTACTAGATACCCGACGGCTTTGATCGTTCTTAAAAATGTTGGTTAGTACTTTATGTAGTTTAGAAATGACAAATCCAAACAACAATGCAGACCAACGAAAGGTATAAACTTTCATCAAGCTTTCTAAAGGCACGAAATATGTCACCGCCGCATCCAAGAGGAGACATTTAACGTTCAGATGAAGAGACTAGGGAAGCCGATGAAAGAGGATCAAGTCCTCGCAAGTCTAGAAAACAATCCGGAGAGCTAAGGACCCCCGGCATTGACAGGCAGGATCAAAACGTTAATTCCAACGCATTTAAAAAGGGAAGAATACGCCTTCCATGAAATCGAATGGCACAAAGTAGTTAAAATAGTGGGGTGCGCCGACAGACCTGAACTTATATCATAGGTTATATTGACACTGGCAGCTGTTTCCCGCTCGAAATCTTGACAGAAAGTCAGTACCATGCCTCCGCGGAACGAAATGACCCGCTTTACGCTTGAACAACGCCACATAGGAGTAATTGCACCAAAAAGCTGGTCAAAATTAAATTTTCTAAAAAGTTAAATCAAGAAGTAAAAGTTTGCTATAGCGGAGCCTAAATATACATGGGTCGATACGCTGCAGCTTTTTTTTCTTCATCGTTTCTGAATGCAGTACAATTCGACTTTCCCGAGTACGCAAGTACCACTTCTCAATTTTCGGTCCTATTTGTACTATTTTTAATTTTTGAAAGTTTGGTTTTATGTCTTTCAAATCAAACATATAAAAGGATTAAACACAAATAAGCTGAACGCTCTCCGTTGTATTAAAATTCTGAATGCATTCATTACTCATCGTACCTACATAGGTAGGGTAGGTAGGTAGGTAGGTGTGGCGGTTTATTAGAAAACCCAAGTAGCACCAAGTGCCGTTTTGTTACCACAACTCATTTGACCTGGTTGTTAAAGCTTGTCGAAGTGGAGATTTTAGATCCAACCTGTGGAGTTCAAAAAGGTTATATTTTTTTTGATGTTATTCTTCGAAACTTCCTCGAGGGATGTGAAGAAGGGTTTACCCAGAGCTCGGTGTCTAGTCCTATCCTAGCTAGTGCCGGACAGGAGCAGAGGTAATGAATGATGGTTTCTTTTTCGGTTGCTTCGTTACAACTACGACAGTGGGTATTATGTGGGATGCCTAATCTGAATGCATGGTCCCCTATAGGCCAGTGGCCTATGGTTATCGCGATTATCCTGGCTATATCTTTACGTGTTTTATTCAGAAGGTGGGTTGTTTTTTCCTTGCTATAATTTGGCCACATACTTCTGGATATGGCGCAATTTGTTAGCCTCCTCCATCTGAGATTGGCTTTCGATAGGAATTCTTCGGAAATTTTTGCTTTGACTGCTCCTATTGGAATTTGAACCGATTCCGCAAGTGAGCAGTGGAGGTTTGAACCCCGCCTGGCAAGCTCGTCGGCCTGTTCGTTTCCATAAACGTTGCTGTGGCCTGGAACCCAGATCAGTGTAATCCGGAACTGATCAAGCGAGGCCAATTCCTCTCGGCATTCTAGTACTAATTTTGACTTTATATTGACTGAGGCGATAGCCTTGATCGCAGCCTGGCTGTCAATGAATATGTCTATCTTTTGCCTCGGAACTATGTCCGTGTGTATTTTGATTAGGCGACAGGCTTCACGGATAGCAAGTATTTCCGCCTGAAACACACTGGCTGTGTCCGGGAGCCTGAAGGATTTTGAGATGCTCAGAGACTCCGAAAATACACCCGCACCTACTCCACAGTCCATTTTTGAACCGTCAGTGTAGATTGTTAAATTCGAGTCCCTGTTCACCCGTCTGTCCTGCCAGTCTAATCTTGAGGGAAATTCTACTTCAAAGTGTTTTTTAAAAAGTATTCTTGGGGAAATGTAATCCGTAGAGGGTGGTACTAGCTCTCTTTCTAAAGTAAGCAGGATGTTGCTATGACCGTAGGGTCTCGCATACCAGCACCCAGACTGTATGAGTCTGATCGCGCTATGTATTGTGATGTTTGTGATATGAAGGTCTAAGGGTAATAGGTGCAGAAGGACTGTGATGGCGTCTGACGGCGTCGACCGGAGAGCGCCTGTGGTGCCTATGCATGCCGTTCTTTGGACCTTGTTGAGCTTGGTTATGTTGTAGGCTTTTCTAAGAGCCGACCACCAGACTACTGACCCGTAAGTGAGGATTGGTCGTACTACGGCTGTGTACATCCAAAGGGTCAGTTTTGGTTGCAGGCCCCATCTTTTGCCAAACATTCTGCTGCAGGCATAGAAAGCAATGCACGCTTTCTTTACCCGCTGTTCAATGTTCAGTTTCCAGTTTAGCTTGGGATCCAGGATCACTCCCAGATACCTAGCACTGGAGGATAATGAGAGCGGTTGGCCGTCTAGGCGAGGAAGTGTAAAGCTGGGTATTTTGGTCTTAGTGGTGAAAAGCATCGTTTCAGTTTTGCTCGGGTTTACACCGAGACCGCGCAACTTGGCCCAGGTGCTAACCTTCGACAGAGCATTCTCCATAATTTCGCTAATTACGGAGAGAAACTTTCCTGACACCAGTATCACCAAATCGTCCGCATATCCGACTACCTTGATTCTTTCTCTATCTAAACTGTTGAGTATTTTGTTCACCACTATGAGCCATAGCAGTGGTGAGATGACACCTCCTTGGGGGGGGACATGCTGGCGTACTTGGTTATGTTGCTATTTCCTAGTGTTGTCTGGATGATCCTGGTGTTAAGCATAGAAACAATCCAAAGGCTAAGATGGTTGTCTATTCCTAATTCCGTTAAGGACTCCAGAATCGCTTCAGTATGTACGTTGTTGAAGGCCCCTTCTATATCTAGAAAGGTCGCTAAGGTGTATTCTTTATAGTGTAGGTAATGAGTTTTCGATTGTTCGCACTACTTCATGGAGGGGCGTCTCTGTCGATCTTCCTTTGAGGTATGCGTGCTGTGATTTTGAGAGTGTTGGTTCTATTGTGCTACGTAAATGGTTGTCTAGGACTCGTTCGAGGGTCTTCAGAACAACGGAGGTCAGGCTGATTGGTCTGAAATCTTTCGCGCTTTCGTGACCGCGTCTGCCAGCCTTTGGTATGAAAATCACTCTCACTTGTCTCCATGAGAGAGGTACATGGTTATTGAGTATACAGCTTCTAAAAATCGACATGAGCCATGGGAGTGTCAAGTCTTGACATCTCTGTAGCATAATGGGCAGGATGCCGTCAAGGCCCGGCGATTTGTATGGAGCAAAACTGTTAATGGCCCAGGAGATTTTCTCCTCAGTGATAATGGATGTTATGTTTTCCGGGGCGAAGGGTTGCGGACGTTGTGAGTTGCTACACTCTGGAACGTTGTCTTTGCACCCTGGGAAGTGTGTATTTAGTAAGAGCTCTAGGGATTCTGCCGCTGACTCGGTCCATGTTCCATCCGCCTTTCTCAGGAGAGAGGGGTTGGTGTGTTCTTTGGACAGTATTTTGTTGAGTCTTGCAGAGTCTTTTAGGGTTTCGATTGATTGGCAGTAATCTATCCATGACTGTTGCTTGGCCACTCTGATAGATTGCTTGTATATTTTAAGACAGTCCCGATAAGGCTGCCAGTATTTACAACTGTGGCATATGTTAAAGGTCTCTCTGGTCAGCTTTCTTAGCCTGCAGAGTTCATTGTTCCACCACGGAGGGAGGGTCTTTTTGCTGTATTTAACCGGACACGAGACTTTGTAGGCTGTGCTAAAAGCTTTTTCGAAAGTCTGTACTGTTGTGTCGAGTTCTGAGGTCGAGGTTATTATTTGAGGTGGAGATTTGTGCAATTTGTTTTTAATAACTTGGCCAAACTTTGGCCAGTTAACTTTTTTGGGGTTTCTATAGGGTTTTGGTTTCTCAATCTCGAGATCTACATCGTACCTACATACTTCGTTAAAAATTAACTTTTGAAATTTTCTTGCATTCCTCGAAGATGTGAAAAAAAGATTTGATTTCGGAGACATTTTTTTCAACTTATTGCAAAATTTTTCACACACTGCTGACAAGTAAATTCAATCGTCCAATTTGTCTTAAGGTTTTTTACCGGTGAACAAAAAAGTAACAGAGATAGATATAGGATCTTCTATTTCTTAGTTTTGGGCTAAAATAGGCCTTGTGTAAAATGAATGCAACGAGTTCATATTTTCAATTGAAAATGAAGAACTTGTATAGTAGGTTGTTATCTGAATGTGGTACAATCGTGTTCAAGTGACTTGTCAAACGGTAGTTTGCTCAATCGACCGTTGGACGTGTATTTCGAACACAACCATACAAACATTAGCCTTAATCTATTAATATATTGGTATGTATATTAATATATTAATATTAATGAGGTTCCTGTCCGTCTATAAGACGGATAAGCTTAGTAAGCTGTTCGTGCTTAATTTTAGCTCACATACAAAATTGTCACCATTATTTAGCTGAGCTAATTTTAAGCGAATCCATTTACCCGTGGGCGCAGTAGCGCAGTGGTTAGTGTGTTGGACTACTGTGCGAGGGATCCAAGGTTCGATCCCCGGAAAAACCCAAATTACATCTTAAAGTTTTTTCTACTGCGCCACCTCTCGCGAACGTCTGACAAACATCCGAGAGTATGCCTGTCATGAAAAAGCTTCTCAATTGAGCCGTTCGGACTCGGCATAAAATTGTAGGTCCCTTCCATTCGTCCCAAAAATAGAAACTCACACAAAACGAATGGTTGCGAGAAGCTAGGCCTTGGGTGTCACCCGCCTGTTGCGCCACCTATTTATTTATTTATTTACCCGCGGGGTACGCTGCTTTAGCCCAAAAATTAAATTTTCATTTCAGACTCTATCTAGGTACTGCATGTATCTGTGGCGCGCTCATTAATGGTTCGGCACATTTTTTCAAGCTAAATTTTGACAGATCACGTTTTTTTTTCTGTTGTGTTTTTGTGTTGCGAAAAAGAAAACAAGGATAAGGTTTTTCAATGAATACCTCGGTGAGGAATCCTTTGAAAGCGATAAATTTGAGATCAAGGAATAGCAGATAAGGAAAAAAGAAATAAAAAAAGAATAACACTTTTCCGGGCCGATACATTTTTGAAGCAAGTTATTTTCAAGGAAGAGCTGATTTATGTGGCACTTATATCTACAGCGCACTCTAGGTATGTCAAAGTGTAGCTAGGATTTTAGTTAATGTTTGGAGAAAAAAATTGGAGAGCAGCTAAAATTTAGTTTCGCTCGAGCTGCGTACAAAGCTTTAGATTCAATTAAATGCGCCTTTATTACACCCTCCACTTAAAGGTATTCATTTACGTTTCTAACGCCAAGAAGAAGTCACTTTATACCCCAAGCCATAAATATTCTGAATCAGGATGCAATTCATAATCGATTTAGCCATGTCCGTCTATTGGTCTGTCTGTCTGTTAAAAACGCAACAGAGTCCAACCAAACGAATCAACCTGGGAGAATAAAATTTTGTGAAAGGACTACTTTGTTCCGGTACCTCCCTGCACACAAAACTATTATTAGACCCATGGATACGTATGTACGAACTCAGATTCTACACATTTTGTAAGGCTTAAATGCTGCAGAGGGTATCACCGTATCACTACAGCCCGATGATAACACTGATGCTTTTTTTTCAGTTTTCAGTACAATTGAGAAAAGTAAATTTTCATCACTGCACTGGGATATATTTAAAGTGCAGCAAAAATGGTTGGGGCTGGGAGACGGTCAACTTATGCCGCCTTTTAATTGTGTTCGTATCGAAAATGTTTTTTTTTGTGTAAAAGTACGAATTTTTAAGTTCAATTTCATAATACATAGTATTTTTTAAGATTATCTGGTTCGAGAGTTGTGACTAAAAAAAATATTTATTTAATGTTATGGAAGAAAGTGGAGAGGCTGATATGAACCAAAAATTCAATTATTTAAAACAATTTTTGTTAGATATGTCTTCTTCAAAAGAAAGCCTTCGAACTTATTAGTCAAATGTATCTATAATTGTTTTCAATTTGAAGCAAAGATGGTTAGCCTCTAGCAGGAGAAAGGATTTGTTTGTAGAGAGAAACAAAAAATGGCTTGAAGGGACTTTCACACTTCCAATAATTATAAGCGCGGACATAACTAAAAGCAAAATCAACTACATCCAGTCAAAAATTGATTCACTTAATGAGACTGTAATAAGTTCGTCCATTAAAGTGAAGCATACATTGCTTTTTACCATGATCGATGGAAAAATATGCAATGCAATAACTAAAACTTCATCAACACAGAAATGCTATGTTTGCGGGTCAACGTCAAAAGACCAATCAATAAACATAATTCTTGTGTTAGTCAATACATGAACCAACTATTGCTTTAGCTTACTTGGGTAGGGAAATCCCTCCTACTCAAAGGTTTTATACATTAGTGTATTTTCTGCACATGCAGCTCGTCAGGTGAGACAGACGTATTGAGTTAAGTTCGTATCTGATCTAAAAGGGCGCCTGGCGAGTTCGTGAAGTGCAGTTAATTTATTTTAAATGGTTTTGTAAACGTGCGGGTATTAACGATATGTAGCAATTTCAATTAGGCGGCTCTACAGTTCGGGGTGAACCGAGGCCTCAGCTAACAAGCCTCTCCAGTTAGCCCGATCCTTAGCTAACTGCCTCCAGTTGCGCACTCCTAGTCGATTGAGGTCGCCTTCGACTTGCGCGCGCCACTTAAGGCGAGGTCTTCCTCTACTGCGTTGTCCCTCCGGGTTAGACTCGAAGACTCTACGAGCCGGAGCATTTGTTTCCATCCGCTCCACATGTCCTAGCCATCTTAAACGACTTACTCGCAGTTTTTTGACCAGGTCGATGTCGCTGTACAGCTCGTATAGTTCGTGGTTGAATCTCCTTCTCCAAAGCCCGTCAACGCAAACGGGACCGAAAATTTTACGAAGAATCTTTCTCTCGAAACGGCCGAGGATATCTTCATCCGCTTTAGATAGAGTCCAAGCTTCAGCACCATAAAGCAGGACTATGGGATGATCAAGGTCTTATACAGAATCTCCTTAGTTGTTCGGGATAGGGCTCTGCTACTCAATTGCCTTCTTAGCCCAAAGAAACAGCGGTTGGCAAGAGTTATTCTTCGTTTAATTTCTTCTGAGATGTTGTTGTTAGAATTTATAGCAGAACCGAGGTAGATAAAGTCCCTCACCACCTCAAAGTTATAGCTGTCGATCGTGATGTTTTGTCCGATTCTACGATGTTGGGTGTCCCTTCTTGTTGACAGCATATACTTGGTTTTGCCCTCGTTGACCGCTAGACCCATTTTAGCCGCTTCCGTTTCTATACTAGCAAACGTACCAGTGACAGCCCGCTGTGTTCTACCAATTATGTCAATATCATCGGCGTATGCAAGTAATTGGACGGACTTTTGAAAGATCGTGCCTTGCGTGTTGGCCTGTGAGTTCCGGACGATTCTTTCAAGTATGATGTTGAAAAAGTCGCACGACAGCGCGTCACCTTGTCTAAATCCTCTTTTGACATCAAAGGTTTCGGTGAGGTCGTTACCGACCTTGATGCAGCAGCGAGCTTTCTCCATCGTCATCCTACACAATCGAACGAGTTTTGCAGGGATGCCAAAGCTAGACATGGCTCTGTATAGCTCGTCTCTACAGATGCTGTCGTACGCGGCTTTGAAATCGATGAAAAGATGGTGGGTAACGATATGTAGCACGCCTCATAAATATGTGGCTCTGACGTCAACAGAGAGTGTACAAAGAGAGCTTGTACACGGCATGTACCCATTGGGACCATTCGCTGACGTCAAAATGACGTCAGTGCTACATATGAGGCGTGCTACATATCGTGTACTAGCACCTTTACACAAATTAACTACACCGACAAACGAAATCAATGAAAACTCCATGAAATTTGGTTTATCAGTATGTACTACATGCAATAATCAGACTTTTTGAGAGTCTTCTGCATGTAGCTTACAAACTTCTAGTAAAAAAATGGCAAATTAGTTCCCAAGACGAGAAAGAAGTAGGTATGCAAAATAAAAAAAAATCTAATTCAACGGTAATTTAGAAACAAGCTTTTTCTCATTGGGGATCTACCACGAGCAGGTTTCGGCAATACAAATGACGGGAATATAAGTCGAAGATTTTTTAATAACCCCAAAATTGCTGCTGAAGTCACAGGTATTGATTGTTTGGGCGAAGTGGTTTAGGTTATTTGACCGTTATGGTTCCCCAGGGATGGCGATGGGTCCAATATGGTGCCTAGTCCTATGTGATGAACTCACACCCTATTTAACCTAACCTAACAGGTATTGATTATAACTCGATTTTTCGATTTAAAATCATTTTAGAAGCAATTTCAAGTGGCTACAAAATTGACTCCGAAAAGTTTGGTGTTTATGCCGAGATGCATATATCCATGGCATCCTATGACTCCGACCATGCATAAGATCTTGATGCACGGGTCTATAATTATAGAAAATGCCCTTCTTCCAATTGGTCAGCTATCGGAAGAAGCAGCAAAAGCCAGGAACAAACACTTTAGGTGAGCGAAATAAAATAAAACTACATTCAACAAAAATATTCATATGTAAAACTTTCAGATTATATCGTCTTAATTATGCTAGAAAGTTCTCAAGGAAAGATTGTAACTAAGACGTCCTAAATCGATTGTTGCTCAGCTCTGATCCTATAATCACTTCTCTTAGAAAGACGCATCCAAAAATAAGAATACAATTTTCAAAAGTGACGTTAGAAATGCTTCTTCCAGAGGCTCGAGAATGATAAAAATCTAGCGATTAGTTTTTGAACAATAAAAAAAATCAAATAGAAAAAAAGCGGTCTTTTTTCAAAAATATATGCCAAAATTAATACAAAACAATACAATCAACTGTATTTTTTTGAATAAATATTAATTTTAAGTTAAAAAAGTAACAAAGGTAAAAAAATTAATTTTGGCCAGGTGAACGTTGGGAAATATTGAAGACTTATTTCCAAAGTGAGTGCTGTGTAGCTCAAACAGTGGGTTTTTTTAAAAAAAGTTTTGCCCGAAATGAAGCACCCACCGCGCCTGCTGTACGCATATTTGTGCAAAAAGTTCGTAAGACTGGTATTCTAGTGAAAAACACTCATGGTCCTCGTCGCGGTACACGTACGGTGCCAATGCATCCACAGAGAGTGGTGGTGTGGATTGTGGAATGGTGGCATCATTGGACAATTTTTCTTCGAAAATGAGGCTGGGAACAACGTTCGGACGACGCCATGAGCCATGTTAACCCACTTTTTTTATTGGAATTGAAGACATGGACTTGGATATACTTGGATGACCTCTGATTCATGTAGAATTTTTTTTTTTATAATTAACACGCGCTAAAGAGGTTGTGACTACTCTCATAGTGTAAGCGCGGGCATTAAGGAAATTGGGATAGAGAAGATAGGAGATTCCGATGCACATAAAAGTCTGTAAATTGTATTGAGGAGGTAAGACAGCGCTGGGTGGGGCATTCCACATCCGTGTTGTGCAGATGGCGCGCTATGCGATGCCACAAACACAAATCGTTTGCGCACCAAATTCCTAAAACCTGTTATCAGCCATTTTGGCGATGGCCGATGGCGATTATCCGGTCGTCAAGCTATTTAGTTAATGCAGAAGATCGTATATCAATCCTCAGCAAAACTAGATGTGACATGTCCATGTGTGGCATACATACGGTGACCAAAAACAATAATAAGATAGACAAAAACATTATAACATTAATAATAGTAAAACCAAAAAAATCATGAAATATGACACTCTCAGTCTCAAGTTCTTCTACTTCCAAAAATGTAAAATTCTATTGGCAAATGTTGACATGAGTTTCGTAAAATTACAGGACAAAAAAGAAAGGACTGTCCTTTTACAATAATAAAGTACGGATGGTCAGCGTAGCAATACAGAACATTTTCAAGTTAAAAATGATTCAAATTATAATCATTACAATCATTATTTTGATTTTAAGGCCATTCGCAATCAGTAATATCAAATGCCTGGATCAAATAGGTAAACACCTTTGAGATCGGAAATAAAAAACAGTAATCCTTACACCTTGCTGCCTAAATCATCGATGGGCGTCCCAGTTAAGCAGTATAATCATTTAAGGGGAGATTCCTGAAGGTCCACCAAACAAAAAATTCTAAGGCAGGGGGTCCATTACAACCCTATTTCCCGTTATACCCCATCAAAGATGGTGACCTCTAATTCGGAGATGCAACCACTTTGAACTACTATTATAGATAGAAACATTGTTTGAGTACATTTGTGCAGCTGCAAAAAAGGAGCCATCCTTAAACTAAAAATTATGAAAATTGTTTGTTTGATTTTTTTACTTAAAATGCATTTTTTTCAAAATGTTTACTTTATAAATTTTTTTCTTTTTTATGAAATGTTTATTCTTAAGAAATTTCCTAAAAATTATGTTGAGTAACTTTTTTAAGTTCGATCAACGGAAGTTATAGTAAAAGCCATTTCTTTGCAGACAAAAATTATCAGAAAGAAACTCGACATTTCTCTAGTGTCTAGTCTAAAAAAAACTTTTTCTTTCATAGCACCCTAGAAGAAAAAATCCGAGGGTGTTAGGTCAGGAGGTATGGGTGCCTATGCCTAAGGGTTAATGCCAAAGCCTAATCGACTAGTCCACCGTTCGCTAAAAGAATGGGTGAGGAATTTGGTAGTTTGTAATCCCATCTCTCGTAAATTGCGTTTCGTCAGTCCACAGAGTGTTCTTGAGAAATTGCCCGCCTACTGTCTGTTTGCGCAGTAGACACTTGCAAAGTTCCATTCTTTTTTGCGCATCTTCTGGTAGCAAAACGGACGAATCGTTAAATGTATCATCGTTCATTTCGTAAATCATCATTTGGGTCATGACTCATGTCATGAGTACTATGATTGAGCGTCAAGCCGTCAAAGACTCAATAGACGCACTATTTACTCGATGTTGACCGAGACTATATGGAATCACAATAACAAAGTAACTGTAAATCATAACCTAATACGTTCGATTGTTGTTAACAAAACAAAAAATGCAATTTGCTACTTACCTTATTAACTGCTGTTTCCATTCCAGATGTTGAGCGCAAAATGAAATGTGTCTCGACTGATAGTATGTGTGGCATTTGTGGCGATTGTGGCAATTGTTGCACTTGTGGCACTTGTTGCACTAGTGGCGGTTGTGTCTTAGGCTTAGGTTTTTGCCTTGGCCTTGGCTTTGCCTTTGGCTTAGTTGTTTCTAAATTTGGTTTGCTTGGCATTTTGAATACATGTACTTCCATGCAATTGTTTGTCAAATTATCTGAAAAAGAAATTAATTAATTAATTGTTATAGTTAATGTGTTGCAGACAGAGTTTGGAACTAAAAATGGCGTTGATATGAATCAATTGAATGAATACAATCTTTGGGCTCCGGAAATATGACAAAGTGACCAAGTGGGCGCAGTGGTTAGTGTGTTAGGCTACTGTGCGAGGGGTCCCAGGTTCGATCCCCGGAAAAACACAAATTACATCTTAAGGTTTTTTCTACTGCGCCACCTCTCGCGATCGTCTGACAAACATCCGAGAGTATGACTGTCATGAAAAAGCTTCACAATTCAGCCGTTCGGACTCGGCATAATATTGTAGGTCCCTTCCATTCGTCCCAAAAATAGAAACTCACACAAAACGAATGGTTGCGAGAAGCTAGGCCTTGGCTGTCACCCGCCTGTTGCGCCACCTATTTATTTATTTTTTTTTATAACCAACATTTAGATCGAAACGACGTGTCTTTATCAGAATCAAAAGTAGGGGAGACTGGGTACGGCTGAAACAATTTCGCTAATATCGTCCATAACATTTCCTTTTATAAGCTGAGCGATAATGAAGTTATGTGATATGTAAGAGGGTGCCATGAAATAACGCCAAGTGCAATAAGGTCAACTTTTGAAAATTGGCATTATTTCGCTAAGCAAAAGTCTAATAAGACCAACTTTCAACAGTTGGTATTATTTCACTTTTGCCAAGTGCAATAACGCCAACAAAATTTGAGCAATAAGACCAACTTGGTCTTTTTGAATTTACCGTTTCTTAAATCGACATGGTAATTACATAGTTTTTAAGTAAGAATTGAGTTCAGTTGATTAGTAAGTGAAAGAAAGTGGCAAGAAGGAAACATCGGCGCAGGGACATAAGTTAATTCTAAATTATTATTTTCCCATAACAAAATTTTGTTATAACGTTTGAATTAATAATAATAATCGATCACTGATTGTAAACAAATTTTGCACTAATTTTCTAATGAACTCAAGTTAAAATTTAGAATTAGATATTAAAATGTTTACTTTATTTTAAAAAATTTCAATTTGCGCGAAACTCGATAAGAAATGTCATGTGCACAAAACTAAATGAACTATTGAACACGTCAAGTTATTTGCTTTTTTTTTTTGCTGAATTGGGAATATTTAAATTTTGGGGGACCCTTTTTAATTTTTCTAATTCATTCAAGATGATGCGTATCAGCCAAGACATCACAAAGAAACCGTTATTACAGTGGCGTTCCTGCAAGGCAAGCAAACTAGGTGGTAATTCCTGGCACACACCACCATATGAGGGATAAGCTTTTGCGTAAGAAGAACCTAAATTCGTAGCTGAAAAAAATTTTTGAGCAAGGAAGGATCGATTTGCGGTGTGAAAATTAAAAATTCGCGCGAATTTTTGAAGGTTCGCGCGAATTTTTAATTTTCACACCCCAAATCGATTTAGGTTCATTGAAAATCGATCACCCCCTCTGCATCGTTTCTTGGCTACGCCTTAGGTTTATTTACGTGCCCAAATTGATCGCTCCTATATTGTCCAGTGTACCAGGACCTACCATTTGAAATAGTCTGCTTGCCTTGCAGATATTAAAAACTGGGCAAGAAGTTCATTTAAAGGGAACCCACCATAATAACGGTTTATTATCGATACATATATTATTAGTGATATGCATAATATTTCGTCCCGGCAGAAGCACAACCGACCAGTTATTCACTCTCAGAATGGTACTTGAGAAGGCTTGGGAGTATGCTACACCTGTTTACTCATGCTTCGTAGATTTGGAGAAAGCATATGACCGAGTCCCTCGAGGGAAACTCTGGAGTGTATTACAGGAGTATGGAATTGATGGTTCTCTCTTGAGAGCCATTCAATCTCTTTACACAAACTGTAAAAGCTGTGTTCGGGTGAACGGCGTTAAATCAATACCTTTCACCGTGGGCGTTGGACTTCGCCAGGGGTGCGTCTTGTCTCCTCTCCTTTTCATTACTTATATGGACTGGATGTTACAACGCAGTCTTGGCGAAGAACGTTTCGAATTGGGAGATATGAGGATAAGTCATTTGCTCTTCGCTGATGACTTGGTCATCCTTGGGTCCTCTCAGACTGAACTTCAGCGCGCACTCGATCGGTTTGTAGCCGTTTGTGTTGAAGCTGAGATGAAGGTAAATGTGAACAAATCTGAAGTGATGGTCGTCTCCAGAACGCATGTTCAATGCACTCTGCATGTTAGTGGAGTCCCATTGAAACAGGTGGAGAAGTTTAAGTATCTCGGGGTCTTATTCACGAGTGATGGAAGGAGCAATGCCGAGTTTTCCTGTAGGATTGGTCAGGCTGGATCGATTTTGAGACAGCTTGGTCATTCTGTTATCAGGAGGACTGAACTTGGTGTCAAAGCTAAGTTGTCAGTCTTTAATTCGGTGTTTGTTCCAACTCTTACCTATGGTCATGAGGTTTGGGTAATGACCGAAAGAATAAGATCGCGAATACAAGCTGCCGAAATGAGATTTCTCCGTTGTATTGCTGGTGTGACCCGTAGAGATCGCGTGAGAATTACTAGAATACGTGAGAAACTCAATGTCGAGCAGCTATACTTCTCCGGACGGATCCATGCTTCGGTGGTTTGGTCATGTTAAACGCATGTCCCCGACCAGGATTCCACGACGTGCTATGGAATCCGTACCATCGGGCAGGCGTCCCCTAGGTAGACCCAGGATGAGATGGTTAGATCAAATTCATAATCTCTCCTCTACCCGTATGGGGATTGCCCTTGATGATTTAGAGTCGATGGGGGAGGATCGAGAGCTGTGGAGGGTCCACTTGAGCAACCTACACCCGCGACCCACTTAATGGACAAGCGGACCATTGAAA
Organism: Cheilosia soror; assembly: GCA_949372485.1. Classification (NCBI taxonomy): domain Eukaryota; kingdom Metazoa; phylum Arthropoda; class Insecta; order Diptera; family Syrphidae; genus Cheilosia; species Cheilosia soror. Next base: position 3,541,823 of record OX443565.1, on the reverse strand, counting down.
ATGAATGAATGAATGAATGCATTATATTGAATGAGTTAGAAAAATGAAAGAGGGTTTCCAAAATTTATGTATTCCTAATTCAGCAAAAAACAAATAATCATTTTTTTTTTTAATTCTTAAAATGCAAAGTAAACATACAAAACATAATTCCCTGCGTCGAAAACATTGTGTATAAATTTAAATGCAATTCAAAGTTGTGTAGGAATTTAAAATTATTATTTTCTCAAATTCAAAAAGAGCATTTAACATAACTTTTGCTGATTCGAATAAACCCCAGGAAAACTAATTGGGACAGCTATCGAGCCAACCTAACAAAGACTCTCGGTAACATACCCACTGATACAATCTCATCGTTCGAAGACATTGACTCCTTGACGACGAAGATTACCATGAATAAATCCTTCGCAAAGTCGTGCCCTGTAAGCAGACACACTAAATGTAAGAAACCCCCGTGGTGGACTACAGAGCTAAGCTCACTAAGAAGAGAAAGTAGAAAACTCTTTAACAAGGCAAAAAGAACAAGATCATCCACAGATTGGGACTGTTATAAGAAAAGCCTTAAAGACTACAAAAAAGGAATAAAAATCGCACAAAGAAACTCCTGGCAGAGTTTTTGTTCCAAAATTGAAGAAAACAATGAGGCTAGTAGAGTTATGAAGATCCTGTCAAAGTCTCCCTCTATACCTAGCTATATAAAGAAATCCGATGGAACGGAGACGCAGTCTAGTCAAGAATCACTTCAGTTGCTTCTAGACACTCACTTCCCAGGAAGTGTCCAAGGGGATGATACCCAGACTCAGGAACGGTCCCATCCCAGAACTCATTTCATTTCAAAGGAAGTGATAAGCGAACGCAAACTTTCATGGGCGATTAATAGCTTCCTCCCTTTTAAATCGGCAGGACCAGATGGAATCATCCCGGCAGAAATGCAACATGCCTATGGCATTCTTAAACCTTGGATGATTCTACTGTTCTCCTTAAGTTTAGACCATGGTTACATACCAAAATTATGGAGAGAGGTGAAAGTGGTTTTTATACCCAAGACGGGAAAAGCCTCTCACACCACTCCAAAGGACTTCAGGCCTATTAGTCTGTCATCCTTTCTACTGAAAACACTAGAGAGACTGATAGATCTACATATTCGCCACAACATCAAAGCAGGGACTCTCTCAAAATCCCAACACGCCTACTGTAAGGGCAGATCGGTAGAGACGGCTCTGCACTCCATTGTCGGCACCGTGGAAAAATCACTAGCCGTCAAGGAATTTACAATGGTGGCCTTCCTAGACATTGAAGGGGCTTTCAACAATATAGAGCCGAGAGCGATAATTAACGCACTTGAAAACCTGCAGATTGACGCAAGTCTAAGTCACTGGATCAACCAAATGCTGCTAAGCAGGGTTATCAATTCGGAACTTGGCTGCTGCAAACTGAGAAGGTCTGTGCAACGCGGCACTCCGCAGGGTGGAGTACTTACACCGCAGCTATGGCTTCTAACGGTAAACGAAATACTTATAACCCTGGAGAGAAACGGTGGTAAAGTCATAGCCTACGCAGACGATATCGCCATTTTATTTACTGGGAAATACCTCCCGACTTTACGGGACTTGATGGAATCGGCCCTCGCAACGCTGGTCAAATGGGTTAGCAAATGCGGCCTGGATATAAACCCGGGTAAAACAGAGCTAGTGCTATTCACAAAGAAGCACCGAATTCCTCAAATCGATCCACCGAAACTAAAGGGAATCCGCCTCAGCTTCTCTGACAGCGCCAAATACTTAGGTGTGGTTCTGGATAGGAAACTGAGCTGGAAACTAAACCTGCAGGAACGCGTTAAGAAGGCCGCTACTGCACTTTACTCCTGCAAAAGGATCCTGGGCCTCAGATGGGGCATCAGCCCAAAAATAATGCACTGGCTGTATACAGCAGTAGTCAGACCGATACTCATGTACGGAATCATCGTCTGGTGGCCAGCACTAGATAAAATAAGCTACCTCTCTCTACTAAATAGAATCCAAAGAGTGGCATGTGTCTGTGTGACCAGTGCCCTACGGACAACACCAACCGCGGCACTGGAAACCATGCTGCACATTCTGCCCTTGGACATACACGGTAAGGAGATGGCGGCAAAATCGGCATTGCGTCTGAGAGAATCACTGCAGTGGAGAAGCAGTGACATAGGGCATGCCAATATTCTAAAAACTAATAATGTTAAAAGGGAAGTCACAGACTACGTAACCACGGTCCTAGACTTCAATATTAAATACAAGACCAGTATTCCCGACCGACAGCAATGGGAAGAGAATACGGTTATAGACAAAAATACGCTAGAAGTATACACAGATGGGTCGAAGACAGAGGACGGAGTAGGAGCCGGGATTTTCTCGGCTTCATTCTCCCTAAACCAGTCTTTCAGACTACCAAATAACTGTAGTGTCTTCCAAGCAGAAGTTATGGCTATTCGCGAAGCCGCTGAACTACTGAAGGTGAGATCGATATCGAACTCGGATATCGTCATCTATACCGACAGTCAAGCAGCTATTAAAGCACTCGAATCACCAATATTAAGATCCAAATTGGTCAGGCACTGCCGCAAATCTTTAAATGAGATCGCGGATAGGTGCACGTTAACGCTGTGCTGGGTCCCTGGCCATAGAGATATACCAGGTAACTGTAAAGCAGACGAACTAGCAAGGAACGGCACGAAAATGGAACTCTCTACTGGTAAAGGAGAACCCCATGTGCCAATTGAAACGGTAAGATACAACATCTCCACACTAGCACTGCAACAGGCTAGTGAGAGATGGCGGGAACTTGACACCTGCAACCATGCAAAACAGACCTGGCCACGAATAAATCGGCGCAGGACAAAGGTCCTGTTAAACGTCAGTAGAACACATATCGGAACTCTTGTCGGAGTACTAACAGGCCACTGTATACTAGGAAGACATGCCGCAAGGCTCGGAGTTATCGCTAATGACTTCTGTCGCAGTTGCATGGATGAGGAGGAGGAGGAAACTCCGTTCCACCTACTATGTGACTGCCCGGCGCTATCCTCGATTAGAAAGCAGACTCTAGGAGAGTACTTCTTCGGGGAGCTTGCTGATATTGCCGAAACGGATATCAACAAAATACGGAAATTTCTCCAAAATTCGAAATGGTTCCAAGAGTAACGGAAATAACTGACTCTGCATGTGGTATCACAATGGACCTTACTTGGTCTAAGTGAATTACTCCGTATTAACGGATAATTGCCACCTAACCTAACCTAACCTAACCTAGGTCTTATTTCACTTGACGTTATTTCACGGCACCATGTAAGAGCATGTTTTCATCTATAAGTGGAAAATGTTTTTTGAGAACCCAGTGACTTATTTTACGTAGTAGGTACATCAAATTAAAAAAAAATTGTAATTTGTTTCAACCGTACCCATACCAGGGGCGGATGAAACAGTATTGGGGGTCAGTTGAAGCACGTGCAAATAATACAAAATCTTACATATATAATTAATTTTTTATTTCAAATAATGGCTCTGTTTGACAATGCTTATCACATCAATGTTCTATATTAATAAAAAAAAACGAAAACAAAAAAAAAATTAATATTAGGTATTCCTAAACAAAACAAAATTAACAAAATTTTATTAAATTAATAAAAAGCGAAAAAAACGGTACTTCATTAAATAATCTAATAAATAATTATAATTTAATAAAAAAAATAATAGAAGCGAGAAGTTATTTATTCCATGCTTCTCCGCGCCTCGCGCAATAAATATCCTGCCTTCACCTCCTCATAAGCATCGTTAAATGTTGACAAGTCGACATTTCCTCTAGAAGTCTTCCTCACACGTTCTCGGGGCACGAAAGATAAGTAAACACATTGTTTCAACCGCCCCCCGAGAAATTGTCAACCGTCCCCAATCCCTCCTTCAAGTAAGGCCTTAGTTATAGCCACAAACCAAAGAGAATAGACCACCAGCTTCGGCCAAAAATGAGAGTTTCATAGAGCCAGTTTCAAAAAGTTACTGCGTGGTTAAGTATGCGTGCAATGTTAAAGTAAACGGAGGGTGAATTTGGTCACGCATACACTGGCACATAGTAACATTTACAGTTATTCGGTGGTAACTTTGAAAAATTTCAAATAAATTGGCCGTTATGGGGACGTGTTAAGCAAATTGTGTGTTCGGTGTGGGGAAATTATTACCAACTTATATTTTTTTAAAAAGTGTACAAATATAAATGGGTTTAAACTGCAGAACTAAAATGGATGATAAAAAAAAACATCAAACATGATTTTTTAGTTTTGCTGATATAAATGTAGACCTTTTTCTATATGTTTTAAAGAAAATTTATTTATTTTCTTTGATTGTTTGTTTTATTAAAGTGTACCTACTGAGTTTTGGAATAAATAATTTAAAAAAAAGGAGGGAGGACATTTTGTTCTGTCAGACTACCTACAAGAAAAATGTGATGAATTGATTTTAACCAAAAAATAAATTGGTCATGGAATTTAAGAAAATTTGCATTCTAAAAATGAAATACGTTCTTTGCACACCAAATCGTAAGTGCGCATTGTCATATCCGCTTATAACACAAGGAATCTGCATGAGGTGTAAATAAGAATTTATTAACATATATGTACACGTACATACCTATTACGCTTTCGCTAGGGCAAATATGCGAATTTCAGGAAATATTTTTAATACAATTAAATTAGTTCACTCTATTTGAATATCAAAACTACGTAGAATCAAAATAAGGCGTATTTTTTTTAGAATCTATAGCTAGCTCACTTTTACTTTTACATGCAAAACTTTTATATTCACTTTTGGTTTTGTTATACTCACTTTTGGCTTTACATGCAAAATTGTTATACTCACTTTTGGTTTTGTTATACTCACTTCCCAAAAAAATACGCCAATAGTAAAAAACGCGAATGTTATTCAAAATTTATGGATTATTAAATTATGTATAATTTCATTGTGAAAAGCAAAAGAATACCAACACAAAAAGCAAAAGTATGATAACATAACAAAACAAATAAGATAATTACGTGTTTTAAATTAAAATATTACGTACCTACACCTTTCAGTACAGTTCACTTTTCGCTTTAGTTTACGCGTTACTATGGAAACGAAATTTTTTGGGTTTTAAATCAAAAATGCCACTTTTTTATTTAAATTTGACGGCGTCCTGGCCTGTGTATACGCTATGCTATGCATTTCGTAGCGCCTATGTATGATGTTTTAAAACACGTTTTCTAGCAGGTTTTGTATTAAAATGTCCATGTTTTAAGTGACAAATGTTGATTTTTAATTTTTGAACAACCAATTCTTTATAAAACCTAATTCAAAAACCACTCATCATTATTCTCCTCATAGATAAAATAAAACAATAAACATGCCTATTTATATACGACCAAAATAGTTTTCGTTAACTTTATTTATTCCAAAATAGCTGTTCTTGAAAATATAAGAAGAAAAAGCTCAAAATGTATATCAACAAAATTGCAAAGAATCCCGTTTAGCTCATTTCATTATGCTTGCAATTTAGTTTTACAGCTTAAAATAATATTTTTTTTTGTAATAATGTCATAGGAAGTTATATCATTAAAAACAGTTATTACGCAAATATAATTATTATACTTTTTAATAAAACATAAGTTGGCAATTAATTCACCACACCATACACACCATTTGCTTAACACGTCCCAATAGTGGTCAATTATTTCAATTATTTGAATTATTTCAAAGCCATCTCAGATTCAATTGTCTTATTTCATCTTTTTTTGCTCATTCACACGTATTCACAGATAGAAAAAGAGGCGGAGCTACTAATTTCAAAACTGGCTCTATGAAACTCTCATTTTTGGCCGAAGCTGGTGGTCTATTCTCTCTGGTTTATGGTTATAGCTATCATTGAAATGCATCATTGAAAATTTTGTGTTCCGATTTTCAGACCATTAATCAAACAATATTGGCTTTAGTTGGTATCAAAATAAAGGTAATCAATTGTGGAATTTTTTTGAGAAAGAAATTACTTTATTAAATTACTTTTCTTTAAATTCAATTTTATTATTTCACTGATCGAAATCGATTTCAATGAACAGCTGATTTTCGTTTCTCCAATTTGGAACCCAATCGTTTCACTGATGTGTTCGATTCTCTGCCTATTCTCAGCTGTCAGTTTAGCTTTCAATGATCAACTCTAACCTCAAAACCCATCCTCGTTTGTTGAAAAGTCACTGACAGTTTCTTTCACTGACAGGAATTTGTCAATGATTGCTATAAACGACTTGTCAAAAAAATGAAAGCATCATTCCACTGATTTGTTTCAATGATGCATTTCAATAATAGCTATAACTAGGGCCTGAGAGTAGAATGTCAATTGATATAAAATGAGAGTGAAACACTATGGTTCGTTTTTTGTTCGTTTACCATTTCATTCCTCTTATTAAGCATTTGTATGGGTGAAATTTCTCAGCATTATGTGCAGATAGATACTTTTTTTGTCACACTATTTACATTATTGACACAGAGATCTGATTGTCAAATGTATATACAGGGTGGGCAATCTAGTGGTTTCTTTTTAAATTAAAGGTTAAGGGTTTTCAATCGTCACGTTCCTTTAAGAACGAAAATCTTTCAGCCTAAAGAACAGCCAAGATTCACTGCACATATTCGCCAACTCATTAACCAACGAGATCAGGCTTATAACATTTGGACACGTTTCCGAATTGATGAGTTGCATTAGGCGTCGGTTATAGCCATCAGAGAAGTCCATCCTTAAAAACACGCAACAGAACAAAACTGAAACATTTAACCATAGCATACCATAGGAATTCAGTGGAATACCTTGTGAAACTGGTTGAGAAATTGAACACAAAAGTTTTTCGTACGGAAAAATTAATAAATTCGTTTTCTAGAAAAGTTGTAAATCAATTGCTTATTTTTTTTTAGATAAACCGACTTTATAATTAAAAAGCAACATTTTAAGACTAATATTGAGTTCAACGATTAAGTTTAAGTGCTCCAAAAAAGTGAAAATATATATATAATATATATAAAGTGATACATTTTACTATAACAGACGCCTTAGTGAACGTCATCGAAGATTTACGGCAAAAGATGGATGAAGACAAGTTGACCTTTTTAGGCCCTAGTTATAGCTATCATTGAAATGCATCATTAGAACAAATCAGTGGAATGATGGTTTCATTTTTTTTTGACAAGTCGGTTATAGCAATCATTGAAAAATTGCTGTCAGTGAAAGAACCTGTCAGTGACTTTTCAACAAACCAGTCTAGGCTTTGAGGTTAGAGTTGATCATTGAAAGCAAAACTGACAGCTGAGAATAGGAAGAGAATCGAACACATCAGTGAAACGATTGGGTTCTAAATTGAAGAAACGAGAATCAGCTGTACATTGAAATCGATTTCGATCAGTGAAATAATAAAATTGAATTTAAAGAAGAATTTTATTCAGAATTAAGTAATTTCTTTCGTAAAAAAATTCCACAATTGATTACCTTTATTTTGATACCAACTAAAACCAATATTGTTTGATTAATTGTTTTAAAATCGGAAAACAAAATTTTCAATGACGCATGTCAATGATAGCTATAACTAGGGCCCAAGTCAAAAATTAGGGGACAATGAGTGCCGGCTTATGGGGCAATTTACAAATTGACCATTTTGACTTTTTCTGTTCCCTTGTATACATTTCTGGCAACTACCTACCTACTTATATTCAAAACCAACCCAAATAATAAAGAAACATTTGATGGAACAGGTTAACATTATGTAGTAGTACCCTAGCAACCATTCGTTTATTTTTTTGAATGAGTGAAATGGACCCACAGATACCAAAGATACCAACCGTCTTGATACAGAGAGGATGAGGGTAAAAGAGCATAGTTAATGCGTATCCCTGTACACACAAGCTATTTTGAGAACTGAGCTTTGTTCTGGTAGATGCAAGTAGCAACAAGTTCTCATAGTAACTAAAGCTCTCCACGTCAACAGCTTATTCAAAATGTATCCATTCAAAGCACAAGGCAACTTTTCAAATCAAACTTGAAGACATATACGTACATTTTATGGTCAACTTCTTTTGTGGTCACTCTTGACTGTATTAAAACAAACTGAATTCAAAACTCCAAGGATGCACAATTTTGGAACACATGTGTTGGAACAAGTTACTGCGCCATTGTTTTTCAAAACCAAAACTTATCAAAACTTCTAATTTATCTTAATCTATCGGATGGTAAACCTTCAACAACATTCACAACACTGATGGTCGATGCAAACTAAAATCTTTTTCGCATCATACACCCCCATGGTCCTAGTTTGCTTCATTGGATGTAAACACACGAACTCACCACCGGTCTCGATGTACCTCAAACCCCCACATTTTACCGGAGCTAGTATACGCTCTTAAGCCATTTAATATACACCAAATACCTTTGCTACCCTAGCAACCATTCGTTTATTTTTTTGAATGAGTGAAATGGACCCACAGATACCAAAGATACCAAAGATACCAACCGCCTTGATACAGAGAGGATGAGGGTAAAAGAGCATAGTTAATGCGTATCCCTGTACACACAAGCTATTTTGAGAACTGAGCTTTTTTCTGGTAGATGCAAGTAGCAACAAGTTCTCATAGTAACTAAAGCTCTCCACGTCAACAGCTTATTCAAAATGTATCCATTCAAAGCACAAGGCAACTTTTCAAATCAAACTTGAAGACATATACTTATACGTACATTTTATGGTCAACTTCTTTTGTGGTCACTCTTGACTGTATTAAAACAAACTGAATTCAAAACTCCAAGGATGCACAATTTTGGAACACATGTGTTGGAACAAGTTACTGCGCCATTGTTTTTCAAAACCAAAACTTATCAAAACTTCTAATTTATCTTAATCTATCGGATGGTAAACCTTCAACAACATTCACAACACTGATGGTCGATGCAAACTAAAATCTTTTTCGCATCATACACCCCCATGGTCCTAGTTTGCTTCATTGGATGTAAACACACGAACTCACCACCGGTCTCGATGTACCTCAAACCCCCACATTTTACCGGAGCTAGTATACGCTCTTAAGCCATTTAATATACACCAAATACGTTTGCTACCCTAGCAACCATTTGTTTATTTTTTTGAATGAGTGAAATGGACCCACAGATACCAAAGATACCAACCGTCTTGATACAGAGAGGATGAGGGCAAAAGAGCATAGTTAATGCGTATCCCTGTACACACAAGCTATTTTTAGAACTGAGCTTTGTTCTGGTAGATGCAAGTAGCAACAAGTTCTCATAGTAACTAAAGCTCTCCACGTCAACAGCTTATTCAAAATGTATCCATTCAAAGCACAAAGCAACTTTTCAAATCAAACTTGAAGACATATACGTACATTTTATGGTCAACTTCTTTTGTGGTCACTCTTGACTGTATTAAAACAAACTGAATTCAAAACTCCAAGGATGCACAATTTTGGAACACATGTGTTGGAACAAGTTACTGCGCCATTGTTTTTCAAAACCAAAACTTATCAAAACTTCTAATTTATCTTAATCTATCGGATGGTAAACCTTCAACAACATTCACAACACTGATGGTCGATGCAGACTAAAATCTTTTTCGCATCATACACCCCCATGGTCCTAGTTTGCTTCATTGGATGTAAACACACGAACTCACCACCGGTCTCGATGTACCTCAAACCCCCACATTTTACCGGAGCTAGTATACGTTCTTAAGCCATTAAATATATACCAAATACCTTTGCTACCCCTTATACCCATACAATAACACAGAGTTTTAATGTACTCACATGAAATAATAAATTTATGACCGCGCAGCGAGGGCTGCTACCTCTTGTTGCTATCTCAACCCCTTTTACCACCCAAAGAGAATTTCTCTGTTCCTGTGAAAGTAGAATAAAAAAAATTCGTAATTTTCGAAAAGGATTTGCATCTATATGGATATAAATAAAATTTGCACTTTGATAGTTTAAAAACAAAAAAAAGAAACATTAAAGTTTTGAAATGTACCTACAGTACTCACCTGAAAAATGTGTCTTATCACTTGACCGTATGGCTTGTTTCACTTTAAGGGGGTTGTAGATTGCAATTCAACTTCCACAGTATTTTGCGGTTTCGAAATTACTCGTAAACAAAACAAATCGAAAATTGGAGGGCAAATTTATATTTGCCAAACAAATAAAAAAAAAACACTAGTAATTTCACTATTCACCAAAAGTAGACTGTATGCTTGCTTGTCCTGTGAGTGTGCACCCTGGATACGATAGATAGACACTGCGACTGAGACCACGGGAAACAACAGAAACACATCCTCGGTTTCTGCTCTATTTGTGTTTGTAGTTAACGCTCATGTTCGTAGTTCGTCGTACGTCGTACCTTGGAGGAGCGAGGAGCGAGGAGGAGAATCCTCATCACATAGATATATATATATATTATGAGGTCTGAGTTGTCGTTCGATGAGAATAGTTCGTACTGTACATATAATAAAATAGCAAGTACTGTTATTAAGTACGTAAAAAAGGTCTGTATAAAATTCAGACCGCTTTTGCTCTTCTTAGTCGAGCCACAATACTCGGTCAAGTTGTGATCTAAATTTGAAAATTGTATAATTAAAGTAACTGTATTCACATCGAGAATAACAATACAATATGAAGTCGAAGTAGACCTAGGCCTCAACCAACAACCGCCTTTAGACAGCTGTCTCCAGTTTCGCACGCTAAGTTAGTTAAGGTCCCCTTTTGCAACAGCCTGAGTGATCTGAGTCGAGGCCTTCTTCTACTGCGCCGTCCGGTCCCTCGGGTGTTGATTCGAATATCTTCTGGGCCGAAGCCTGCTTTACTGGGGTCTATTTATGAGTGAGACTAGGTTAGGTTAGGTTAGTTTAAAAGCCGACACAAGATACCGCATAAATCTATGTAAAAAGTGCTAGATAGTCTCCTTCTCCATCTTGTTCATATTCAGCTTCCAGAAAGTCGTTTAAAAATACGCCAAGACTTGTTGAGGACTTACTTAGACAGTTTCCTCAAAAGCTGGATCCGTCTTATAAGGGTAAGGATAAGAAACGAATTTAATGAGTGCGCTCACAAAACTTCTTCGAAATTTATGACTGATGCTGGGAGCTCTCATCAACGCTATATGGATGCATCCTTAATAAATCCACTATCAAATATGTTTTCAGTCTGACTACGATTACAATCCATCATTTTTGATAGAAGGGATATTAAAACCATGAAAACTACTAACGGCGTTCGCAGAGCTAAGAGAAATAATCGTTCGGCGAAGGTGTACCTACCCAAAGTGCAAAAACGAAAATATATGAACTAGTTAGCAGCACTAGAATGCCAAGCGAATCTGCTGGTAAAAGGGATGCAGCAAATCTGATTAAAGAGCTTCTTCTTAGTTCTCCTGTAAGGGCTACAAACCTAAAAATGGCTTTTGTTAACTCAGCGTGAGCCAAGTAAATCATATCTACAGAGGAAGCGCTTTTGCTGATGGTTAAAACAAAATTAAGTACAAAAATATGCGGCAGCAGCTTAAAACAAAGATTGCAAGCTTTGCTTGATATAATAATGAGCTTTGGTAGTTCAAAACGATCTATCTAACAACTAACGTGCGTCGTTAGGTTCAAATATTTTATCCTTGCGTCTTATATCAAAGTGGGGTTGTGATGGTAGCTCAGCACAAAGCCGGTAAAAGATTAGCATAGGTAGATGATGCAGAACGCAGTGACGAGCATTTATTTTCTGTTATTTTTACTTTAGTCCCAAGGCCGAATTCAACAAACAGGCTTGTGAGATTTATTTTTAGAAAAGAAAATAAGGAACTCATCATCATCGAACAACAACAAATGCAAGTTCAAATAAATACACTAATTCCAAAAAACCTAGTTTAAAACAACACCCAAATGGAATGCAAGCACGAACTTCTTTTTACAATGTTAGACGGAAAGGTGTGTAGTGCCTTGTCACAATATGATTCCTCCCAAAACTGCTATATTTTTGGCGCAACTCACAAGAAAATGAACAGGCGAGAGAAGTGTCATAAAAAAACCGGATGAAAAAAAGTTCAAAAGTTCTCCATTGCATTCCTAGCATTTGAGCTCTTCCCAGCATATAGCTGGAAATACCAATGATGGCAACACAGTTCGATAGTTTTTTTATAAACGTTGAAACGTTTCCGAGTTTTACTGGAAGTATAATATTCCTATAAATACTTATGTCAATGAAACAAACAGCTTATGTCTTCGACATTATGCCTGGTACTAGTTATATGCCTGCAAGCATACATTAGCTTCTTGTGCATTCAAAGGACATAACTGAAGCTGGTATATTGCTTCTTGGGTGGTTATCCGAAGAGGTCCAAGAAGGCAGTATAGAAGATTCCGGGAGCACTACAGCCGAAAGTCTTCAAGAATAAATTCTAATAGAGATGTGCTTAATAGATTTTTACTTTCTTCGGATCCCTATCTATCGAGCCGGAGTATAATGCTGCATAGAAAGAGAAATCCACTCACACTCGAGGGAGAGCATTTCCCTGCTAAAAGCTCCCAAAGAACTTTTAGATGTAGGCAGTTAAAATAGAAGTGAATTTGAATCTGATTTACGATAAGGAATAAAAATAAAATCAAAAATTATATAATGTTTCAATTAAGAAAGCTAGAAAGTTTCTTAGAACCTATTGTTTAAGTTTCATTATTTTTTCCAAAGCTCTTTATATAAAAAACAAAAATAAAAAAAAGTGTGTAAAGATCTGAGCGAAATTATTCTATAAGCCTTTGAGATAATAGATGCAAGTATCATATTCTAGGTCCCTAAGTTTCAAATTCTGAAATAAGTAATGGAGCAGATAAATATAAAAAACAATATTTTCAATCGCGAAACAAATAAAGTTCGTAACACACAGTACGGCGTGGCAGAACTCTCATGCCAAAAAAAAGAAAAGGCACTTAACATGTCCGCCTCCCTTCTGTATTTAGTTGTGTGTTCATCGCTAGATTACCTACTCATTGCGTTAATGTCAGATTACATTATTCACAACAAACATTTTCTAGATTTAAGTGCCGCACAGAATGTAAAACGGAGGCGTAACAACAATCTTCTATATATATAAAAATGAAGATCACAACTTATTGATCATCAACGTCCAGCCCAAACTCTTTGCTCTAGGGTTTTCCTTTACGGAAGGATATTTCAAAATTCAACCCCGAAAGGGTTAAATGGGGGATCAAAATTTGTATGGGGAATTTTTTATTTTGTATCCAGTTGAGTTCAAATTCGGTTTGTAGTACATAAACCAAATTTGAAAAATTATAAGAAATAAAGAAAAGCAATTTCTCCGATTTTGGAAATTTTGCTTGGGCCCGAATTATTAGCGATGACCTCTTTTAAGTGGGTCTTTTTCATAACTCACGAACCGAATTTAAAACTTTGTAATGCGTCCCAGAGCCTCTGTCCTCGTTGAACATACGTTGACGGAACGTACTCCAAAGATATTCAATCAAATGGAATTCTGTAAGAATGCTAGAGAGTGAAACACGTACACATCCTCACGATCTTTCCGGTCGCATATGTTAAGGTACACGATATTTAGCACGCCTCATATATATGTGGTTCTGACGTCAACAGAGAATGCACAAAGAGAGCTTGTACACGGCATGTACCCATTGGGACCATTCGCTGACGTCAGTGCTACATATATATGAGGCGTCCTACATATCGTGTACTAGCACCTTAACACAATATAGGATCTGTGCGGTGTGAGATATGTATAATTAAGGGGTAAGAGTTACCCTTTAGTCTTAAGATGGTGCTCATCATTTTGGCAGCTAAGATATATGCTTTGTCCCGTAGACAGTGGCTCAGTCTGTTATAGTATGATGCCAGCGCAGCTCTTCAACAACAACAACTTGTTCTTTTCAGAGATACTAATTACACCTTAGGCTTATGTACTTAAAAAAAGGAAACTAACTGACTGTGAAGGAATCTCTGTGTACCAAATCCTGAGGATTGCGCGAGCGAAGCCGTGGGAAAAAGGTAGATTTCACATAAATGCTTTAAAATTACATCGGGGACTGAGTGCCCAAGAACAAGATATCGGCTCACATTGTGTATCATGTATCAACTACAATATTTAATTTGAATGGTCTATTCCGTCTACTTGGTTGGGTACTGTGTATTTCCATGGCAAATAGATAAATACAGCATTTGCGCTCAAAATCCAGACATGAATTTTAAGTGTAAGCTCTACTTTGGTCTTGGGTTTAACAAGACAAGCAACAGGCACACATTTCAGCAATAGATAACACATTTACATTTTCCAAGCGACGACCCAGATACATATGTTTGAATTCAGTAATATTTTGGTAATCTCCGTTATACTCTGCAAACAATATTGTCAAAAACAACCGGGCGGTAGACCTAAGAGGTTTCTGGAAGGTAACTCTTTGATTCAATATACGGTCCATTGTGACTTTTTAACTCTGAAGGTTGTATTCTTTTAAAATATTTTTTTTTGTTTCACCTACTAACTCTTCTTAAAATATCCACTTGTGATCTCCCACCATGTGTTTTAAAATTCAAAATATTGAGGACACTTATCACGTCTTGGGTGTTATTCGTATTGTCGTAACGGTTTCATGCCTCATGTATCTACTCATAAATCTGTCGCCTTTTATTGTTTAGCTTGCAAGGGGTTAGATTTTTCCTTCCTATTTGAATGACGCCCAGGAAAGGGAAATTAAAAAAAAAAATTTATAGTTGGCGCAACAGGCGTGTAGACACCCTCGGCCTAGCTTCTCGCAACCATTCGTTTGTGCGAGTTTATTTTTTGAGACGAATGGAAGGGACCTACAATTCTATACCGATTCCGAACGGCTAAATTGAGAAGCTTATTCAGGACAGTCGTACTCTCGGATGTTTGTCAGACGTTCGCGAGAGTGGCGCAGTAGAAAAAAACGAACAACTGTTTTTCCGGGGATAGAACCTCGCACAGTAGTCCAGCACACTAACCACTGCGCTACTGCGGAGATATTATGTTTTAATTCCTAAATTTGCAGTAAATATACGGTGTTGAGGCAAGACCGCCCCGTTCTGCGGCGGTTTCGCCTACAGTCATCCTGCCGTGGCCAACTTTTAGAAGGCCTACTGAGAAAACGCATAGTTTAGTGTAAAAGAACAAACGAAAAAATTTGCCTCCATCAACATTTCCAACGTCAATATGACTGATCTAAAGATTCCTCTTCGCTTTTTCCTTTCAGCTCAATATTCTGCAACGCTCGCATATCCCTTTTACTTTTCTCCCCCTCGCTTAGTTTCAACAACTTTAAACGACATACTACATACAAGATACGAGGCGTCCTTACCGACACAAACTCGATACCTTTTTACTACTATCCCTACATTAATCAAATTCAGTACTAAATTTATTACTCTTTTAAGGGTGCTAAAAAAACAGCTAGTGCGAAACTCATTGCCCTCCCACGTACGATATATATACAGATACTACCGAACAAGATACATTCGCATTGCACCAAAGAAGGAGTGGGACTGTTTTATCCAGAGAGAACCAAATGATTGGAGTTTGCTCAGTTCATGCTCAACAGATGTGGACTGGGACCGGGCCAGGACCGCAAATGTGGTGTGAGAAAATCAATATCCTGCATCTCCTATGCCACGAAGACCTCAAGAGAGGCCCCTTAGCTACAAGACACAACAATTTAAAGACATGGGGGTGGACATTCATACAAACTTATGTGACGAGTTAGAAGTATCTCTTGTGCAATTCTTGTTTGGAAATTACATATATGAGTTCTATTTTTAGGACTTCAGATGAGTACCCGACACGTTGTTAGGTATTAGCAGTACCAGGACCCACATCAAAAGACGATTATGTACAGAACATATAAATGTAGCTAAAAATAAAAGAATAGCTGCAAACTACGAGTCCCTTATGGTTATTCCTCAGATGCAAATTTATTATGCTACGGATAAAAAGTAAAAATAGATTTCTATGGGGAAGCGAGTTAAGAGTACGTTGTCAAGTAGGTATTCATAATGTACCCCCAAATCAGACTCGAACAATTCAAATCTGTAGTATTCCTGGAGAAAAGTCTTTTCGGGGGCCTGGAGGAGGCAGGCTTCGATAGGGTACGAGTACATCTGCTTAGCTTATGTGTATTCCATGTACTGTAAATGACGCCAGTGCGCATCATCAGTAATACGTTTCCATGGTACCCATGGTAAATCTCTGTAGAACATTCCCGATGCTTGATGGCAGTTCTTGCAAAAGATTGCGAAATTATATGACCGCCATGCGACATTGCTCTCGCTATGAAGTCTTATGGGCATTGATTTGGAATGAATCAGATGCATTAAAAGGGTATGTATCTAGGGGTCGTTTTGTATTGTGGCCGAAAAATGTAAGAAGAATAGAGAAATATTGTACCCAAGTCCAAGGACTGTAAAGTCTGTTTTCAAAGCTCTTACTGTACAGTAAATCTCATGCGTTTATGTAGGGGTAACTGGGGCTAGTCTGCCTTGGAAATAAGTTGACTCACTGCAAATTATTTTAAATTCGCAGGCGAGTCACCTGCCTTGCTTGTGCTTCGTTTTGCTGATGAAGTGGCACTAGGAAGTAATTTTTGTAATAGACTCATCACAACACCGCAGTGGATCCAACTTCCATAATAGAGTTATCGAAAATTTGTTTTCTGGAATTGAGCATGTGATTGGATAGTTCTGGCCGTTCTACTCAATTGAGGAACTTCATTAGCTATTTGTGGGCTCATTTTATAGAATTAGAACTGAAACACTAATATATTTGCAAATGCACTTAGGAGATAAAATCAAGCGCAAATTTTATCTCCCACAAAAAAATGCATACAAAAAGAAAATTTTGCGATTTACTTTAGCAAACCTGTAGGTATCCTGTTAAACTCTTAACTTCATATATGTACATATATCGACCACCCAAAATGTCAGTTTGGTTGATAAAAGATCTCTATCTCTACTTATTTAGCGGCAATGCTCGAAAGTTCTACCAAAGGGTAAAACGATCCACCCAAGGATAAAAGGCCCGAACAGAAGCCTGCATGGGATGAGCATGGTGGAAATACAGTATTAGATTCACATTCGGTGCTGAGGATTTGGAAAGAACACTTCTCTGTAGAATGTTAAACGGCGGAGACAGCCAACAACCCGCTGTCAGGCAGAATGATCTGTTCAGCTTGGACGATGATGGCCAAAATGTCTGTCCACCCGACCTACACGAAGTTAGGATAGCGATATCCAAACATAAGTCTAACAAAGCTGCTGGAGCGGATGGCCTCCCGGCTGAACTTTTCGAAGCAGCGAGAGATGGCTTGGTAAGGCGAGCATGCAGATGCACCAACTCATCTATAAAATTTGGTCGGATGAAAGCATGCCCGACGAATGGAACCTTCATCGTGTGCGCCAACTACAGAGGAATAAATCTCCTGAATGTCGCGTAAGATCTTGTCGGCTGTGTTGTGTGAAAATCGTTCGCCAACAACCTGATCAGCCCACATCAGTGCGGTTTTAGACCAGGAAAGTCTACCATCGACCAAATTTTCACACTCCGACAGATCTTGGAAAAAACCAAGGAACGAATCAATTTTAGGCATCCCCGCCAAACTCGTCCGTCTGTGCAGGATGATGATGGAGAAATCTCGCTGCTCCGTCAAAGTCGGCAGGGACACCACCGAGCCATTTGATGTCAGGTTTGAGACTGGTATGCTAGTGGACAACACTCATGGTCCCCGTCGTCGTACGGTGCCGATGGTGTGCCAACAATTCAGAAATTATTCAAGCAATTAAGGTCAATATCATCGAAGCAATCCGTGATCTACAGCCCAAAACCATCTACATGGTCTTGGAAAATTGGAGTGACAAATTGCGCTACTGCGAAGCCAGCTGAGGCAGCCACTTGACCGACGTTGTATTCCATAATTAATGGGAATGTTTGCTCTTACTAATAAAATCATAATACATGGGAAAAATTCAATTTTGTTCATTTTATTGCATTTTTAAAAAGAAATTGGTTTTTGGACCACCCTTTAAACAGATTCCTGTGGATGGTATAAAAATACACGAATTTTGTGCCAACTAGCTCCGGTGTCCCCTATATTCTACCTTGAGTTTTAAATGCGTAATAATATGTAAAGTGTATGCACCCACTGCGCAAAATCGTAACTCCACATCCTGGGCAGGTAGGTACCCTAAAATAGATTGTAGGTATATAGATAGTGAGATATCGAATACAGATGCATAGATGCCATCATTGGCTCCTTTTTTTCTATTTTTACTGAAAAGCTTTTTGTTTATATACACATTTATCTATGTGTGCGCTTTATGTATTGTGGTCCCTATTTTACAATTTCGGGAAGTGGTGTAATTACACTTAATGTCAGTATTGCAACTTTACAGTTTTCTGCAAGACTTAAAAATTTTGTATTACGGTTCATAAATAAGTTGTGTATACCTTCAACACCCCCATAAGTATACATTTGTCCAAAGTTATTTAAATTTCTGGAGGGTATGAGTCGTCGATAATGTGTACATGAGGCCCACCCGTGATAGTGGAACCGGGGAAATGGACTTGAAGAAGTGTGATCAGTGTTTCCTCCCGGTCGCGTGTGATTGTTCCATCCGCTTTGACTAGCAATCCCATGCTGGAAGCTCTTCGAGTTTTTCACAGTATCTTCGCCAAGAGGCTCTTTTAGATCTACGCAACTCTAGGTTGTATTAGGTAAGAAGGGATCAGTATTGGTCCCAGTTTCCTGTGCGTTTAGCTTTGTTAAAAAGTTTCAGTTTCCTCACTCTTTTGCGAAGAATTTCAAGGCATTCGTTCCAGCATGGAGTGCACCTCTTTGCCACAGTGCGTTTCACCTTGCGCCTATCTACAAATTATGAGATAATAATGTCATTAAGTTGACATTGTGCATCTTCCGCGTCGCTTATGCGTACGAGTTGTTCTGGAAGCATGTCACATTTGATCGCTAGATTTTCGCGATAGGCTCTCCAGCTTGTGAATTCTGGAGACGACCATCACTTCAGATTTGTTGACGTGAACCTTCATCTCAGCTTCAACACTAACGGCTACAAACCGATCGAGTGCGCGCTGAAGTTCAGTTTGAGAGAACTCAAGGATGCTCAAGTCATCAGGGAAGAGCAGATGATTAGCCCTCAGATCTCTCAATTCGAAACGTTCTTCGCCAAAACTGCGCTGTAACATCCAGTCCATATAAGTAATGAAAAGGAGATGAGACAGACAAGACGCACCCCTGGCAAAGTCCAACGCCCACAGTGAAAGTTATTGATTTAACGCCGTTTACCCGAACACAGCTTCCAAGAGAGAACTGCCAGTTTCATACTCCTGGAAAAAACTTCAGAGTTTACCTCAAGGGACTCGGTCCTCGGAAGGCTTTCTCCAAATGCACGAAGCATGCGTAAACAGGTGTAGCATACTCCCAAGAGCACCATTCTGGGAGTGAATAACTGGTCGGTTGTGCTTCTGCCGGGACAAAAGCCGCACTGCTCATCTCCCAATCGTGCCTCGACCACAGCTCTGCAACGCGTTTCCAGCACCTCGGCAAAGACTTTTCTTCGGGGAGATATACCCCTCTAATTGGGGCAATCTCTTTATCCCCTTTCTTGAAAACGGTCCACAATCACCTCAATGTGCCAATCGCTGGGAGTTTCGCCGCATTCTTTCAGAACAGCCATAATCTTAGTAAGGGGTGTTGTTGTTAACTATCAGCCGAAGACAGTAGATCGCGATAATGTCTCAGTGCAAGTTATGTAATAACAAAATCAATATAGAGACTCATCCAAAATAAGCTGCAATGAATGCAACTGCTTATTGCATGCTGTGACTGGAAGACGTTGAATTCCTAACAAAAAATAAAAAAAACCTGGAATTGCTCGTTGTGTACCCAGAAAAAACGCAATAACGTAGGAAGATTATCTATGTCATCGTCATCAACTTTGGAAGACGATCCCAGTATAATCACATTGAAAGAAGTATTTGCACAAATGATTGAAATAAAAGAAACTTTATCTACTACTGTCATCACAATGGATTCGATAAACAATCGTCTCGCGGCATTGGTTTCGGAGTGGTTAATTCATGCAAATTACTTAGAAATGCATAATATTCCCGCTATTGACAACGAATTGGTGGCTGACACGGTGGTTAAAATATGCAATGTTGGCCTTGGACTGCAAATATCAAATGATGACATTGACCTATGCTATAGACGCAAATCGTATGCAAAGGAAAAACACTCTGGAAATGGCACATTTCTGGTGAAGATACTTCGCCGCTGTACCAAGGAGATGATAATGAAAAAAATCTACAAAAACAAAAAACCGATTAAAGCAAATACAACTGAATCGACTTGGAACAGCAACAACAACATCTACATCCAGCCAGAGTGACCAATTTGGCATTTTTCCTGTCAGATCTAGCAGGGAAAAATATTTTTTAGCCGGGAAAAAAATAAAAATCTGCCGGCATAATTTCTAGCAGATTTTTCTGATCTGGCAGGAAATCTAGCTGAATTCTTAATAGTTTTTTTTAAATTCGCGTGCAATCAATAGCACTTTCCCATCGAACAAACCCAAACTAAATTATCTTTAAAATAGAGCTGAACTCATCCACTAAGCAAACGAAGCTGGAAATAACTCGAACAATACGTTTGTTTAACGTGGACCCTATGGCGCACTGGGATAGCCCTGTCGGGTTCGATATAGTACTGAGTTCGCACTGACAATAAAGACCTGTGTTCGAGGTGAGCGCTTAATAGGAGGCAGCGTACAAAGACAAATGGAGTTTTAAGTGACGATGAGGTGTGCCCTAATGTCGGTGTACCTCAAGGCTCTGTCCTTGGACCCATTCTCTTTATTGTTTATATTAACTCCATCTTTAGTATGAAACTCCACGGAGAGGTAATTGCGGACGCTGATGACCTAGCATTGTCCTTTGCAACGCATTCATTGAATGTTTTAAGATCACTAATGGAGCAGGATTTAAATATGCTCAGCAAGTGGTTTGACTTGCATCAGATTTCTCACTAACCTCGAATAATGTAATTATGGATCTGAATTACCACCATTTTACTTGTATTAGGGATAGCTGCTCAAAAAATAATTGTTTTCAACTAGGAGTCCTATTGGATTCTAATATTAACTGGAAAGCACATATCAAAAGCTGTAGAGCAATCAAAGTAAAAAAACCGATACAAATTTCGAAAACGTTATAATAATTAGTTTAATTAATTGCCACAAATCAATAATTATACCAGAGGGTTCGCTGGTGCCAAAAACAACGTGTTGAATGGGTGGTTGCTATAACATAAGTGGGGAGCTCTAAGAATTACATCGCATATGCAAATGCAAGCGCAATTTGACAATTGGAATTGGCACAAAAGCTCGAACTGTAATGCTCTCACGAGGATCTACAGTTGAGTTGATACACAATTCAAGTGCAATTGGTTTATGACAACGGCACTTACATTATGCATATGCGAGCAACCAAAACCGAAATAGAAATTATTTACAACTTAATAATATAGGATCCAATCGAACCATAGGGTATGCAAGGGTACATTTGGTAATTCATACACTTAGCAAAAACAAAAATAAGTTTAAACTATACAATTATTCAAATAATGCAAATTTACATAATTAAGAAAAATTATAAAAGGAATGAACAAAGATTAACAAAAAACAGGTTTTCCAACAAAAGCATTAAACAATTGCTCTATGTTTCAATAATTAAACTCTATTATTTATTGGTTCCACGCAATTTACTATTGATCATTTTCTATACCTTAGTTCAATCAAGACTTGATTATGGACTTGTATTGTCGCACAAAAAAAGACTGTTAGAGTGATATCAAATAGAAATAGGTACGAACCATCACTTCCTCTGTTTCAATTTCTAAAAATATTGCCTCTCAGATATCTATATATTTACAAAGTTTTAAAAATATTTTTTCTAAGAAGTGGACATATTAACTTAAGAATAAATGATGTATATTTACTTAGAAACATGACCACTACTGTAGTCCCATTTGTAAGAAAAGATCACTGTAGACATTTTCTCTCAAATATTATATTTAATAAACAGCCGTCTAATATATGCACATTGGTTACACAGCCATACAGATTTTTAAAAAGCACTAAAAAAATGTTTTCTTTCCAAATCCGAAGTAGAAACATTACTATGTTGTGTCCTGAGCAAATACGTTTTTTCTGTTTTTCTCCTTTAGTTTTCATTGCTTTCTATAAACTATTCGTCGCATAAATTTTTTGTCTGCCTCTCTGGTAATTATTGTTGACTTCGCCTATCATCGCGGTTCAATTTTTATATTAGTTATCTCAACCTTCTAATCGCGCTACCCTATTTGTCTTTCGTTGGTAGTCTTTTCGAAAAGGTAAATAACTGCACACTTATCACTGGTCCTTTATTGGCCACAAAGTGTTTGCTTTATTTTCAAAATAATTCATGATTAAATATCTAAATTTCGATTTCCTTTTCTTTTTTTATCCTTCAAAAACATTGAAATTATTTTTTCTCTTTTGT
Source organism: Cheilosia soror (assembly GCA_949372485.1). Lineage (NCBI taxonomy): Eukaryota > Metazoa > Arthropoda > Insecta > Diptera > Syrphidae > Cheilosia > Cheilosia soror. The sequence goes on along the minus strand of OX443565.1, from coordinate 3,519,164 downwards.
TTTAGTATTTTTTATTGTTTTATGGTATATCTATCCTAATTTGTAAAAGAAGAATGAATCTAATCTGTTGTACAACAAATGAATAACTTTGAATAAATCTATCTATCTATGTGGTATTTGTGTTTCCCCTCTGACTTTGACCCGAGTGAAATAATAAAACAACATCAAAATCAATCTCAGCAGTTGCAGATAGTTTTTAGAACGTATCACCGCTATGAACCACCTTGAACCTATAAAAATACAAGTATCATTTTAATCAATCTATTGAATTACATAAAAGTTGTTTTTCCATTAAACTAGCAAAGTCCTTGCACCCTGATCGATCTCACCCCTTCCATTTCTAATTCTGAAAGATGGCTATGCCACAGGGGTACGTGAACTTTCCCAGTCCACATTTTTATTTGAAACTTGAAGTCTCTCAAATACTACATGTTATCATACTCATAAGCAAGAGTATGCAAGAGCCTTCAAAATAGCTTAGCCCCCCGCTACCCGTACGTATTCTATAACCCACAACAGATCGTGTTAAATTTTCATTTTCGAATTGAAATGCAAATAATCTGCACTTCAATAGTTTTGAAACGCTCTCTGCTCAGTTGGTGAAAAACTGTATCTGCCGGTGTCTGTTGGACTACAGTCGATTCGGAAAATCAGTCTGTGCTCTAAATTACACAAACCATAATGTTGTCTTTCGATTTGACATTCGAATATTTGTGAAAGTCAAAAACAGTATTATCAGCTATTTTTATACTTAAAAAAAAAAAATAAAAAATTTAATAACATTAAAACAAGTGAAGCCCTTCTGATAATCTCATTTAAAGTGCATTTCGAGCATGACAACCATCCACTAGCCTTTAGTTTTTTTATAAATAGAATTCTAATAAAACAAGAAAAAAAATGAGTGCAACAACACAACCCGCCATATCAACAAATTCGGTATCAGAAATTATTAAAACGTTTCTCGAACGTAGAGGCAAATTTCAGTGCATTTTAGTTGTGTTGTTAAGTTTGAATAGTATATCAGTTGGAATTAATCACACTATTACAGCTTTTCACATATATGTTCCAGAATTTTATTGTAGAGTAAGTATAGTATAAAAATAATTAACTTACCATAACTTATGCGAATAAATTTCATGGTTTTCGAAATATTAGGCGAGTGCGTGCTTTCGAAGTTGTAAATTTAGAATACTCTTCAGTTTTATTTTTTGTTGAAATGAATTGATGATTTAATTTAAGGGGAAATAAATATGAATTAATTTTTGTTTCCCCGTTTATTCCAAAAATTATGAAGGCTTAGTAAGCCTTGTGTCAATTATGTACAATAATAATTATCTTTTTTTTTAATATTTTCCCCTGAAAGGCGAACTTTTAACGAGATGCTAGCAGATGATTGTTTGTTAGTGCTGCACTTAAATTGCTGCAAATTGTAGTCTTCTGGAAAGATATCCCCAAGAAGCGGGTTCCAAAGTTTGCTTGTCCTGTAACAGAAGGAATTTTGGAAAGTTGATATCCTCGCGGTTGTCAAGTGTACTGTATACGGTTATGGCTTATGAGCATTAGCTGCCTATCGTTGCATTTCGAGGGATAATGTCTTTGAGTTCCTCGGAACGGTACATCTACCATGGAAGTACCTATAGAACAAGCAAAGGTCAGCGACTTGTCTTCTGTGCACCAACTGTTGTAGACTCGATGTGAGCGTAGGGACAACTTGGATCGATCTTCCCAGAAGAAAATTTTGCATCCATCCGCAGAGTTGTTGTGGTAATCCATAAGACGCTAACTTGCCTAATAGGGCTCTATGCCAGACTCGGTCAAATTCCTTTGATATGTCCAAGGCTACGACGGCTCTGCGCTCTGGATTCGCCGTGTTGTTCAATTGCTTGTATCCATAAGTGCGTTACGTAGCTTAACAGGTCTCCAGTAGAACGTCGGCTCCGAAATCCGTATTGCCTGTCGACATATATTGCCTTTTCCATAACATTGCATTAAAAGTAGCGCTATTGGACGATAGTTTTGTGGCAGACATTTCCTCCCTTAGGTTGAATGCGAGAGCGGTCTTCCAGCACGAAGGGAACGTCTTCTTGCAGTACGACATGCTAACCAGGTGCAAGTTCTGGTGCACAGCTCTTGAGTACTTTAGCCGGGAATCCGTCGAGTCCAGTTATTGCAATCTAGTTCTTTAAGGATGCGTATGCGTTGAATTATTCGAGGCCGAAATTTCACTTCTGCCTCGGGATATTTGGATGGCTCTAGTGCTAGTGAAAAGATCTGCCTTTTCTTTAGGTGTTGTTCTAGGGTGCCGTTTTCTTTTACTAGAGGTGGAAAGGAAGAGCAACTAAAGTTATAGACCTGATTGTCTTTGCCATGGACCAGAATGCGCGTGAGCCGTTAGGACATCCAATTACTTTGTTAGTGACTCTTTCATTGTAAGTTGTCTTCGCCGATTCAATAATTAGGTTGCATTTATTTCGAAGAATTATAAATTCAGATCTTTTTTTGGGTTTGACCGCCATTCACGGAAATCCTTGTTCTTCGCTGCAGTAATTCGCTTGCATTCTTTGTTAAACCAGGATTTATTTGAAGCTGGTTTTTTGATGCAATGTGGAATATAAAGTTCCATACCGAGTAAAATCATTTCGGTTACGGCTTCTGCGCACATATTGACATCGGTGTCTCTAAAGCAGACATCAGCCCATGGTAACGAAGCGAAGAAATTACGCAGCTCGTCCTAGTTAGTTTTACTATAATTTCAAATCGAACGACGGCGATCCTGGTTCGTTCCTGTAATGAGGGGTGGTAGGTCGGCAGCAACTAGATCTAGATGTGTTCAGAATCTCAGAATCGACTGACTGAATGCGGATCAAGCTCTTTTATAGAGCGAGACAATAGATGTTACCCTTTGGCACGTAATTGACTTCTGTGGTCATATTCTAAGCATAGGTTACTACAGCTCCTATTTATTGGTGTCGATATAGAGAGAATAGCAGATATTAGAGCATGATCTGAAATCCCTAAGGGAACAGATATTTGTATTTTATCATTAACTGGTTCTGTTGAAAGAACCAGATCGAGAGTGTTCCCGTAATTTGATGGATTGTCTGTAATTCGCGCGGGCTCATCAACGAAATTGCAGCAAATGGCGAAGTCTTCAGCTTGTTTCCCTCGTCCGTTCGATTAGAATATCGTAGCCAATTCATGTTATGGGCATTGAAGTCACCAAGTATAATAACTTCAGCGGTTGGATGATGAATTTGTATCTAGTCTACTTTTTCGGATAAATGACGAAATTTATCGAAAATTATCATTTGGCGAGCGGTGCAGGCAGCAAAAGAATTTGGTACAACTTTGTAGGACGACCTTTAGCCATATTTAGGGGTATCGCGAATAAATTCCGATGGAATTTTTCTCTTGTCAGCAATGTAAATCAAATTGCTGAATGGGAAACATTCCGGGGGAAATATTATTCGCGATAGGGGTGATTATGTCGAGATCCTCTCTTCTTTTCTTTCACACTCCAGATCTGTTCGGGCAAACACACATAGTCCCCCTAACAACTTTTATGGAAAATAAGGAAGTACTTCGTATGCTGGACAGCGAAGATATGTGTAGCCAGTGTTTAAGTTTATTTGTGTCTCGGTTATAAGACTAGGACGTCTGTCTTTTTTTCTTTCAGATGCTGGTGCACGCAGCTGACGTTGACATTGTTGAATCCTAGATCTCGAATGTTGCAGAATTCTGTGTTATTATCACTACGGCTGTACCCACCCGCCTTTGCCGGTGCCTTGAAATCGTATTGCTTAAATATTAAATGACTGTAATCCTATGATCTGATGACCAAAGTGTTCTCACGATCAAAAGTTACGACAAAAACCAATTCATTGACCCAGTGCCAGTGATAGTAAAAAAGTTGGTCGTTCATGAAGAACATTAGGAATTCCATCATGATGTGTCCCTCCACTCGTTTCCAATAACAATCCAGCTGTCAGCTCTTTGGACAAAGCAAATCTGCTAGCTGCGTAATTTGGAGTTATTCCCAAATGCGCGGCGGATCGTATTGAAAGAGATACTTTGTTTCGACCGTCCTCGCTTTTGCTTATTTTCAGATGCGTTCTGTGCTTTCCAGTTTTTTTCCATAAGACTTCAAATTTTTCATTAATTTTCCCAAAAGTTCGACAGCTTTTTCCCGTCACAAGAATTTAATTTATTTTGTATCCACAATAAATCCGCCAGCAATCCGTCACCTAAATATCTATCGCTGTTGATTGGATCAAAGCGATTCGCCGCGCATTTGGGAATAAGCCCCCCTGAAGTCTAAATGCATTGTAGAGCATCAGTTTAAATGAAAGCTTAAGCCTAGTACGCTGCTGTTTCGGAACGAAAAATCCCATACAAAAGTGACAGAACGAAAAAATTCGCTCTCCTTTTCGTTTTGCAGTACGCTGCTGCCGCGAAATGATGGCGAAAAGTAGGTAATTGTAATAGATTGCTTGGTACAATTCTCCACTCTCTTTTCGCACACAATTTATTGTCCGTGACATTAATTGCTTGCGAAAATTTGACGTTTCATTTTTTTCGGGGTTGTTTTTTTGTAATCTCACGAAGTGGACGGTATTGAATTTTGATATCTAAAACAGATTGTCCCTATGACATTCCAGCGATCCTGCCAGCCACTCAAACCAATCCAAATGATTTCTTCAACCTCCAGCAGGAGGCGACAGTACTGCCGCCTGGAATGAAAATCCACCAGTTATAGTTCCAGACTTATTCTCAAGCGGCTGCGTTTGCTGTGCTGTACTCTTCGATTCCAATGCCGTCGTCAAGGGCTTCTACTGTTGAGTCCCACCAACCCCCACTCGGTGTTCCAATGCACTACCCCAGTCAGGATCTCTTCCGACTGGAAGCGGTAAAAATGTAGACAACGTTAGTTCTAAATGACAAAACGCGATTAACTAAAAAAATTAAATTGATTTGAACAAATGTGTTTTTATTTCTTAAATGTATTGATGTCGTCATTCCAGTAGCAGTTATTGACAACGAGATCAGAGGAGGGTGATGTGCAGAGATCCTAGTTCGAGAGTTCGAGGTAAGTTGTGTGAAGGGGGAGTCCTTTGGCCTTGCTCGGCGGTACTTTTACGGAATACTTATTGCAATAGCTGGGCGTTTGGTTGGCCAGAATTTCATGCAATTGTTTTGTTGCTGATGACTAAGCTGCGAGCCTCGCCTTTGCCATGGCTCGGCGATTTAAAGTTAATTTTGCCGACGATTCTAAGATGGTGAGAAAGAAAAGAAAATTGTGAGACGTAAGAAATGTTTGCAAAGGCGAATTTTGTCATATCAGTGTGGAAGGGTAAAAGACTTTCCGATGTTTATACATATTAAGGACCATGTGACAAAAACTAATAGTGACATAAGCCTGGCGGTACAAAAATGCTCGTTGCTAGTTCTTCCTCGTCGAGAGGCTAGAGGCAACGTAAGCATTCACCATAGATTGCCGTATAGTCCCTATGTAATACAGCGGGTTAAAAAACAAACTTACTCATGAAGCAGTGCTCTTTCATCCTTTGTAAATGTAGCCTCAAAATTCAGATCACGAATATCATCGGACACAAGATAGTTGTGCAAGATTTGTTGGAAATATTTTCCGTCCAATGTATCGGTGCTACTACACAATCCCGATCGATTAACCTTAGACCTTAGGAGGTTACTGAAAAAAAAAACAGTCTTTAATGCCAAGTAGTTGTTTCATTAATTTAGCTTACCCAACCGGATCTTTGCGGCTTTGCGTTTGTGAGCCCAATCCACCTCCGGCCAAACCCATCATCTTCATCATTAGATATAACCAACATTGCTCCTGTCGATTTTCTTTTCAGCGACTTCACTTTGCTTGACTCCAGTGACAATTTTTTTGTTCGACTTGTTAATGTCTATGGAATCAGCGTCTGGATTCGGCTGCCGACTTGGCCGTTTTGACATTATCAGCCACTGCACTGCCAGCCAATTGATTTCCGATAAATATCTTAAATTTTCTACAATTGACAAGTGACAAATTTGTAAACATACTTTTTCTCTCTATTAAGAACTTCTTTTTCGAGAATGTGAATTGAACATCTGAGGGCGCGGCGGATCGCTTTTGGTGGCGGATTTGTATTTTCATATTCTCAAAAGCGATTCGCTTTCCATTCGCCCTTTTATGGAAAGCGAAAGTACTTTCCAAATGTCAATTCGTTGTTATGTGTCTATATGACAGATGTTATTTCGTTTTTAAAAGCGATAGGTTGCTGTGTGACGGATTGTTAGCGGATACAAATAAAATGTAAGTATTTAGTAAAAATAATCTATTTTATTGAACCAATTGTTTTGTATTGTTAGTGTTAGTAAAAAATATATATATTTTTTTTCATTTAAGGAGCCAAAAGCATACCACCGTCCAACAATTTGTAACTTGTTGACTTTTTAAAAGATAACCCGGGCATAGCCAAGGGCCTGCTTAGCACTTCCGAATATAAGGTGAAGGCTGGAGTGCTATGGGACAGCATTACAAATATCCTTAATGGTCTTGGTCCACCAATGAAAACACGTGATGAGTGGAAGAAAGTACCTAAGTGAACAATTTTTTAACTTCTCATCGTACAATTTACAATTTTATAATAAAACAATATTACTGTTTCCATTGAAGGTATGGAAGGACTTCAAATACCACATCAAACAAAAGGTACGCCATAATCAAAAGTGTATTCGTGGAACGGGAGGTGGACCCAACAAGCGGTAGGTATGTGTTTTCGGTCATCGAAAAGCAAGACTCAGGAATGTGGATTGAATGTCCTTAAATTTGGGGCTTCAGTTGAAGAACCAAAACGAGAACCTTCAAAGGATAGGAACCAAATTTGTTGCCAAAGCCTTTCTCCAGATACGAGAGCATTAATTGCTGAATCGGAGTCCATACCCTTAACCCAAAAAATACTCGAAGGCGAAGACGAAAATGAACAACAATTGTGGATAGGAAATTATGGGTCTCAAGAAGAACCGGAAGTGCCTGTCCCATTGGAAAAACTTCAAACACTGCAACCTCGCGCTCCCACCACATCTTCGAAAAAACTGTTGGAACTCCAAGTCCAACAACAAATGAATTTCCTCGAGAAGTCAAACCAAGTGCTAGAGGACCAAAACAAACTCTTAAAAAAACAAAACAAAGAGCTAAAAATACAAAGTGAGGAAGTGAAAAAAATAAGACGTCTTGAAGAAGAAAAAATAAAAATTTTAAAAAGGAGTAATGAAATAATGGAGAAGGAAAGCATTGAGAAGAGAAAGCTTAAAATAAAGGAGCTGGAAATAAAAAAAAGGAAACTCGACTTGAAGGAAATGGAGCTGCAGCAGTAATAAAACGTTAAGATGCTATAGATACAGACTGACTGAATCGAAAAACTTATTAAGTTCCTATTATGTTTCGAAAACATAAATCAAAATAATGAAATGATTTTATTTTAGTTCAAAGAAACTACATATGTATGTATGTTTCATCTCTAATTCTTTTGGAAATATTTTTGTAGTTGCCAACATTCTGTGAAGGTTGATACTGAATATCGTCAACATCTTCAACCAAAAGTAAGTGATCAAAATCTACTTTAAACTTAATACATATATTGTGCAACATCGCACACACGTTTACGATAGATGTTGCCTTTTCTGGCTGATAATGGAGTTCTCTTGAATGTAGTAGGCATCTGAATCTTCCTTTAAGAACTCCAAAACATCTTTCAATAATGCTCCTACATTTTGAATGCACCGAGTTGTATCTCGCCTCAGGACTATTGCTTAAAGCTGCTCTATATGTTGTCATAAGCCACGGCTCTAGAGTATAACCGGCATCACCTTAAATTATATTAATACATAGTTGTAAATTCAAATGTACATTATTATGTATTTCTTTTTATAATATATTAACATTTTACCAAGAATTTTGCTTTCATCTCCACTTTTAAACATTTCATCCATAAAATCTCGTTCGGAACTCATAGACCAAACATCCGAGTCATGCGAACTTCCACCATAGCTTGCATTAACGCACGTAATCCTTAGTGTATGATCATGATCACAAACCTGTTGGTTGAATTTAATTGTCACAACATTATTAAATTAAAACATTGAAAGAGTAAGGCCCGAAACACACATGCTCGACTGTTTATCCCTTCCTATTCATAAAATGATGTTCGTTATTTGAAGGACGAATTATGCTAATATGCGTCCCATCAACACACATTATTACCCCGGGAAAACCACTTTTTTCATAAAAGTATGTTTTTGCACTGTTTTTTTCTTCCTCGGTCATTTTGAATGTGATGAATTTCGGACAAAGTTTTCTCTCCAGTATATTTATTGTTTCACTCATTACCTTCGAGACCGTTGGTTGAGCGATAGCAATGTGGAAGTCTTGCCCAACGCTCTTCTGATATGAGCCTTCGGCTAAAAACCTAAGCGTTGCAGCAAGTTTCAAAATTGGAGGCAGAGAACTGCTGTTTTGTGGTTTGAAATCGTCCTTCATTTCTTCAAATATGTAAGAAAATGCTTCCTTAAATAGACGAAATAATTTAAGAAACCTAATGAAAAAATATAAAAGGATAATGATAAAAGGATTAAAATTGTTATGAAATGTAGGTATACTTACTCTTTGTGAGAAACGTCAAGCGGAGAAGAACCACTTTTTATCAATCTTCTTTGTATTTTTAGTTGGTTTTTTAGGTTTTGCTCTCTTGCTTCTTCCCGTTCAGCATTTAAAAATATACTTATGGAATCCATATTTGTCTTTATTAATTTCATAACAAAATATTTTGCAAACTATGCCGAGAAACAACTTTCAAATTTTTTTAAACAGCTGACTGAGACTGGAAATTTGAATTGGAAAAACCTGGAACTTATTGACATTTAAATGGAAAAACTAGAAGGACAGTTTTCGCCAATGTTCGCTTTTTGAAATAGCCCAAAGCGAAGTTGGTCGAAATGGAGTTATCGCTTTCTAAAATAGGCCTACTGGTTCCAGAGACTTGCAAGCAATTTCGTCCACCTACTAGGTACACCACAAATCTTCCATACTTCATAGCTTCCGTTAGATTAGTCGTTTGCTGGTGTATCGCCTTGCCGAAACTCTTTCTCGTCATCGATGATCCCTCATTCCGGTTGTTTCCTCCTGCTGCTGGTTGTGGTCGTTGTGGTCTTCTTGCTGTAAATTTTACAAAAATTGTATAATTTAATTATATTTGCTTTCACTTACAAAATAAAATTGTGTGCTGTTTTCAAATGTCACATGTCACTTGTGTAACAGCGGATGGAATTCTCCACAAATTATTTTCCGCGGTCTTTTCGCAAACGTTTCGCTGTGCAATTGGAGACCACCGGAAAATTTCGTTTCACAACAGCAGCGTACTAGGCACAAACCAGTAAGAATAGACCGTCGACTCCTCCCACATAACGGACTTTGCCTACAAGCTGCCGGCGAGACCAGGATTTTTCATGTATTGGTGCTGTACAAAATCAAAGGGGCGCCATTAACGCACGCATACTTAAAAAATCCTGGTCGCATGGTATAGCATGGAAAATCATTGCCGCCATTAATTTTGACATTTACACGTATTCACAGACAGGGAAATTTTTTCCGGGGGGAATCGGGTAGGTGTACGGGAAGTCGGCGGTCTATTCTTAGTGGTTTGTGGTACTAGGCTTAAATGTCCAAAACACATGTGCAGAAATTCTGAACGCTTCACTGCAAGCAATACTGCAGATGAAACAGATGTGCAGAATTCTATTTGCATCGGTTGCTGTCAATGCAGGGAAAAATACGAGAGTGCAACACAGACGACAAATAATTCCCATCTCTCTTTTCCTCGGTGCTGCCAAGTCTATTTAATTTATTTCACTGCGTTGCCATGCAGTGGATTTAGAAATAGGGACATATTGCAGTGCTGCGGTGGGTGCAGAATTTACATTTGTATCACCGCATAAAAACATGTGTATTCTAATCTTGCTGCACAGTAAATTCTGCACGTGTGTTTTGGGCATAACTGATAGCTCAACTGAAACTGAAACTGAAATGACCGTCTAAATGGGGCTTAAGATTTTTAGATGGAAGACTTTCGGGATGATCAACAGAACCGATCATAATTTTCCTGTCGTTTCTTTAATGCGCTAAAAAAAGGCTTTTCACTAACAGGATCTTTCCTTTGTTCAACTACAGTTCTTAAAGGAATCACATTTACAAGCCGCAAGCCCTCAAATGCAAACAAAAAACTTTCTATTTGGTAAAATACGTATACTTTATAATTTTAGTATTATTGAAAAAAAAAATGGAAGGAACAATCATTTTTTCCAAATTTGTGTCTCACTATTTCCAATTAAAACTAAACTCATTCCTTTCAGGATGCTCCTCTGGAAACATGCAACATAATCGTAAACGAAACCGAGTGCCCAAGTGGGTACGCATTTGATGAAGCAGACGATCGGTCCGTAGCTGTCGAGGTGAGCTATGCCCTAATTTGTGCAAGACCTTGCCTGATGCCAAAAATGCATTTACACATTATTAGTGGTCCCTTGTGTGCGATAAAATATTGCTGGCACCTTTAGTGAACACGATCTATTTTGTAGGTGTCACATTAGGTGCACTTATATGTAGTACCCTCTGTGATGTATGGGGGCGAAAGAAGCTTGTACTAACGTGCCTCTACGCACAAGCCCTTATGGCAGTTGGCCAATACATCTCCGGTAGTCTGCTGACTTTCGTCATTTTCCGAATGCTACAAGGATTCTTCATCCAGGGATTGCAAACGTGCTCGTATACACTTATGCTGGAATATTGCCCATCGAAATATCGGACAATTGCCGCAACATTTTGGGAAGCGAATTGGGCCATTGGATTGGGAATACTCGGCGCAGCATCCTACTTCATCAGGGAATGGAGACTTCTGACATTGGTGCTAACTTTGCCGGCAATCGTTAGCTTAACATACTCATGGTAAGTAGCTCCTTAAACAATTTAAATGGTTGTCTTTTGTAATGACTATTTTTCTTTTTCATCCAGGATGTTTCCAGAATCTATTACATGGCTATATACAAAGGGTGACAAGAAGGAAGTAATGCGATTGATTCACAAGATTGCTACCTTCAATGAGTCCTACGACATCATTCAACAGTGTAATTCCATGGATATGGACGAAGTCAATAAGTCCGACGAGCTACAAAGGACAGCCGCTGCGCCCGAAGAGAAGGCCAAATTGTCGGACATTGTTCGTAATCCAGTTCTACGCAAACATCTATTTTCAATGATTGCCATTTGGTGCGCATATAGTATCCTCTTACGTGGCCTTTTGACAATATTTACTTTTACTTTCAGGTATAGTGTGACGCTATCGTATTATGGGATTTTGTATTTCCTTCCCAAATTGGCAGGCCAGAGGCATTTAAATTTCCTCATTGGTGCAGCTATTGAGTTGTGTGCATATATTTTGGCCTATTTCATTTTATCCGGACTGGGACGGCGATTGCCGATGGTATTCTATCAGTACGCAAATGGCATTCTACTTCTCATAATTGGAATTATAACGACTATTCCTGGGGAAGGTCCAATTAAAGGTAAGTATACATTAAGGATGATAATTCGATAGCTTGAAATAGATTGTGGCGCTTATTGTGATTGTCGATCAGCGATCGTCACGACAATTGTCGGTTGCGTCGATTGATTTTAGCTATTCGTACGCACAAATTGATTTCACTTCCGAAAGAAAGCATTGACCAGACATTTGTAATCCACTACAACCGACTGTCAAATAGACAGATAGTGATCGCAATCGACAATCACAGTTCTCGATCAACGATCAACTATCGACACTCATAATAGGGGCCTGTATGCTGCTCAGGTACTACTAACTTACATACTTAGCCGGATGAATACAGTTCTTGGCGAAGCAAGTAGCCTCCCCAGTTAGCGAGCTCTTTAGATAACTGCCTCCAGTTGCGGACCGAACCCTACTACTATGGTTTCGAATCGAATCGAAGACTATGCGGCCCGGATCGTTAAGGGACAAGCTATACAAAGCCATGTCACGTTTCGGCATCCCTGCCAAACTCGTTCGCATGTGCGCAGAAATCTCGCTGCTCCGTCAAGATCGGCAAGAACATCACCGAGCGGCGAGCCCTTTGATATCGAAAAGGGTTTGAGACAGGGCGATGCGCTATTATGTAACTTTTTCAACATCATCCTTGAAGCAATTGTACGAAACTCACAAGCCAACATCAGAAGTCAGTTCAGCTTCTTGCATATGCTGACGATATTGACATTTTCGGAAGATCGCAGCGAGCTGTCAGTGGCGCATTTGCAAGTATGATAAGACCCTAATCACCCCGGTCCTGCTGTATGCTGCAGAAGCATGGACCCTGAAAACAGCGCATGAAAACCTTCTGGGATGCTTAGAGAGAAAGATTCTTCGGACAATATTCGGTCCAGTTTGTATCGAAGGAGTGTGGAGGAGAAGGTTTAACGACGAGCTTTATGGGCTATATAGCGACGTTTCCTGGTCAGAAAACTAAAGATACAACGTCTGAGATAGCTGGGGCACGTGCAGCGTATGGACAGCAACGTACAGCCCGACGAGTTTTTGAGTCCACTCCTGGAGGGACAACGTAGCAGAGGAATAAAATAGAGCTACTTTCGTCTTTGTCTAATGCTTCGGAATAGCTTGCGTATTGTCCTTGTTTAGAGATTGTAAAATATAAAAGAAATTCTTAATTATAATAAACAAATCCTTTAACTTGCAATAATATATATATTTTTTTTAATTCAAATAGTATGGTGCTTAATCATCATTACTTTGATTGCCAAGGGTCTGGCGGTATCAAGCTTTTGTGCGATGTTTATTTACTGCAGTGAACTACTACCAACAGTATGTCGTGGTCTTGGACTGGGATTATGCGGATTCTCAGCACGATGCGGTAGTTTGCTGGCCCCGCAACTATTGGCATTGGTGAGTAGAAAATAACACAGTTAAACAAATAAGTTAGTCTGCACGTTTTTAAATTTTACAGATCCACTACATGCCAGCATTCATCCCACTATCAGCAATGGCAGTACTTTTGCTAATATCAGCCACTGTTACCATATTTTTGCCAGAAACACTGTCCTCAGCCCTACCAAATACTATTGCTGAAGCTGATGAAATGTGGAGAAAACAGAAATAACATTTGAATGCCTTGATTTTATATTAATTTTTGCATTTTTTTATACACTCTAAATTTTCAACAAAAATAAATGACCTTTTTAGATCTACTGGGGGTTATTCCCAAATGCGCGGCGGATCGTATTGAAAGCGATACTTCGATTTCGACTGTCTTGCTTTTGCTTATTCTCAAATGCGAACTGTTTTCCAGTTTTTTCAAATTAGACTTCCAATTGTCCACTAATTTCCCCAAAAGTTTGGCAGCTTTTTCCCGTCACAAAGCTATCGCTTTTGATTGGATCGAATCGCTTTTGGAAATACAAAAATACCAATCCGCCATGAAAAACGATTCGCCGCGCATTTGGTAATAAGCCCTCTGAGTTCTCGTATATTTCCTTCAACATTTAATTAGAAACAATTGTCAACAAATTTCAAGTTATGAAAATTAAGAATTTAGATAGTAAAAGCTATATTCAGGACTGGAATATTGTTCCCATATAAGGAGTTCGGCTCCAAAACATTCACAGCATACATAGACGAGCAGTTCGACTTATTGGAGACTCTACACTCACATGGAATCTACAACCGTTGGTGCACATAAGACAAATCACTGACCTATGCTTGTTCTATAGGTACTTCCATGGTATAGATGTTTCGAGGAACTCAATGACTTTATCCCTCGAAATGCAACTTTTGGGCGCCCCACACGACAGGCAGCTAATGCTCATGACCATACAGTACAGGCAAGCAAACTTTGGTTATTCCCAAATGCGCGGCGAATGGTATTGAAAGCGATACTTCGATTTCGACTGTCTTGCTTTTGCTTATTCTCAAATGCGAACTGTTTTCCAGTTTTTTCCAATTAGACTTTCGATTATTTTCCTAAAATTTTGACAGCTTTTTCCCGTCACAAGAAATTAGTTTATATTTTATCCGCCACCTTAATAGCTATCGCTTTTGAATGGATCGAATCGTTTTGGAAACACAAAAATACCAATCCGCCATGAAAAGCGATCCGCCGCGCATTTTGGAATAAGCCCCCCGGGGCGCTGTTTTAGCGTTATAAGTTCGCCTTTCCCGGAAGAATTATAAATAAATAAAACAAGTAAAAGTGATATCATCGGCCTGGCCGATGCTTTGTACTGTACCTCCACTGTATGTACTGTTTAGGTACACGCATGTGTCTTATATTGGTTTTATATGGGAGGTACAAGAACTACTTGACCGACATAGACAATTTTTAATACCAACTTGACAACTGTAAAAACAAGTCCTCTCACAAAATTTCATTCACCTAAGGCGATTCGTTTGGACGCTATCGTGCTTTCAACAAACAGAGAGATATATGCGTCAAATATTGGCTTTGTATGGGAGGTAACAGAACTACTTGACCGACATGGCCCATTGTTAATAGAAACCTGAAGGTCATATATATAAGACCTCTTATAAAATTTCAGTTGCCCAAGTCCATTCGTTCGGACGCTATCGTGATTTTAACAGACAGAGAGACACTTGGGTCTAATAGTGGTTTTGTATGGGAGGTACCAGAACTACTTGACCGACATAGCTCATTTTCAATACCAACCTGACGACGGTAAAAAGAAGTTCTCTCACAAAATTTCATTCGCCTATGTCGATTCGTTTGGACGCTATCGTGTTTTCAACAGGCAGACAGACGGACATGGCTAAATCGATTCAGAATGTGATCCTGATTCAGAATATACATATATACTTTATAGGCATGATACAACAAGACAAGATAGCGCATTGAAGTTTTCATTTTTGATTTGTTCTGCGCATGTACGTCATAGTTGCGGAGTGTACATTTTGACTCTTGGTATTTACATGTGTTTTATATGGAACGAGTTGTGTTGGTTCTTTAAATGTTTAAATAAAAAGGAAAATATAGAAGATATAGTTTCGGAATTCTGTGAATGTGCTTGAAAAAACATTTATCGTCCATAACATGTGTCTTTTTTGTTGTTCCTTTCAATTAAGTCGCAGAATTACTTATTTTCTGCTCAGCTCGACTCGTCATATTAACAAAATTGATGAAAAAACTTGTGTTTTGAATCGAATGTGAATGTGTGGCCGATGCTTTGATACCCTCCACTATATTATATACTGTACTTACAGGTACACGCATGTGTCTAATATTGGTTTTGTATGGCAAGTACCAGGACTACTTTACCGACACAGACAATTTTTAATACCAACTTGACAACGGTAAAAATAAGTCCTCTCACAAAATTGCATTCACCTAAGTCGATTCGTTTGGACGCTATCGTGATTTCAACAGACAGAGTGGCACATCGGTCTAATAGTGGTTTTGTATGGGAGGTACCAGAACTACTTGACCGACATAGCCCATTTTCAATACCAACCTGACGACGGTAGAAAGAAGTCCTCTCACAAAATGTCATTCACCTAGGTCAATTCGTTTGGACGCTATCGTGCTTTCAACAGACAGACGGACAGACAGACAGACAGACAGACAGACGGACATTGCTAAATCGATTCAGAATGTGATCCTGATTCAGAATATATATACTTTATATGGTCTCCGGTGAATCCTTCTTGGCGTTACAAACGTAATGACAAAGTGAATATACCTTCCTATGGAGGGTATAAAAACAAGTAGTTTCGTCCACTATTTGTCGATTAAGGAAGCGAATGCAAAAGTGCATTCGCGAGCGGAAGAAGATTGTTTTTGATACGGATATTGCAGTTAAATCAATTCAGTGGTTAATATAGTTTCACTATTGTCTTTCGTCATAGCTTCAAATGGCTTCGGAAGACCAACCATGCTGCAGACTCTAATTCCTACCAAAGAAAGTCCGTGTCTAAGCATAAATGCAACAGCATTTATAATGCCAGTTTGCCTACCCTTTTCATGTTGAATAATATTTATTAAGTCATTTTTCACAAAATGCAGTCTATAAAGTCCTTATTTTTCTATTAATTGGGTCTTATCGTTTAAAGATAAAGATTCTTTGTCCTAAAAGATTTTTTTTTCTTAGAAAAGTTATGGAGCTGTTTCTAATGATTCTTTTTGTTTTTCATTAATTATATTTGCACTCAAATAAAGAGCAAATATCCCTTTTACAAATGTACTATTATTTGTTCAATTAATACCAATAATAATTTAACAAAATCGCAAATTTGTACTTTCGCGCCAATAGTACATCCATTATCTCCGCAGCTACTACGTCATAATCTGTTGACAGATGAATACCGAGTAACAGCAAGAATGAACGACATGCGCAATGCAATATCTTGTCTTGTTGTATCATGCTTTATATGGTCTCCGGTGAATCCTTCTTGGCGTTACAAACGTAATGACAAAGTGAATATACCTTTCGTGGAGGGTATAAAAATGTAGGTAGGTAGGTAGCACTGTAGCAGTGGCGGTTTGAGATAAAACCCAAGTAGCACTACGTGCCGTTTTGTTACCACATACTCATTTGACCTGGTTGTTGTAAGTATGTATGTCGAAAGGGTGGTTTAGATCCAGCCTGTGGAATTCAAAAAGGTTATAAGTTCTTTGATGATATTCTTCGAAACTTCCTCGAGCGATGTGAAGAAGAATTTACCCAGAGCTCGCTGTCTAGTCCTAGCTAATGCAGGACAAGCGCATAGGTATGAGGGTTTCTGTTTCGGTTGCATCGTTACAACTGCGGCAGTGTGTATTGTGTGGGATGCCTAATCTGACTGCATGGCCACTGGCCGGCCTGTGGTAATCGCTGTTATCCTGGCTATATCTTTACGCGTTTTACTTATGACATGAGGTGGGTTTGTTTTTTCCCTGCTATAATTTGGCCACATTCTTCTGGATATGACACAATTTGTTAGGCTCTTCCATCTGAGATTGGCTTTCGATAGGGATTCTGCGGAAATTTTTGCTTTGATTGCTCCTATTGGAATTTGGACCGATTCCGAAAGTGAGCAGTGGAGGCTTGAACCTCGCCTGGCCAGCTCGTCAGCCTGTTTGCCTCGGAACTATGACCTTGTGTAGTTCGATTAGGCGACAGGCTTCACGAATAACAAATATTCGGCCCTAGCGAGGTATCCGTCGGAACGGAGAATTCCCCGCAACGCGTACTCCGTCTGAGACTCAAATTACATTCGAGGTATCCGCCTTCGGAAAGAATAATTAAAATGCGACAACGTATTGATTTGACATGATACTGTTCCGTGGTCCATCGGTGTTTTCCTAGCGCTTGTTTTTTTGGTTTGTTTTTGCCCTGGAAACACAAATTTAAGCAACAAATACAACCAATTACTTTGCTAAAAGTTTTTTTTCTTTATTGCTTTCATTTACCAACACTTCACTGCAAATCGTAAACAAATTCCGCAACAAATTCCTGTCGGAGAATATCGGAAGAAAATTCGTATGAAGCTGTCAAAAATACCAATAAAAACGCACTCGATCGCACTGAAACGCAAAACACCAGTGTGCGTTACATATCCGCCGGAACAAAATTCCGACAATCTGTTCCGAAGTATACCTCGCTGCAAATATCCTCCGATTCGTATGAAGTCGGAGAAATTTCCGTTCCGACGGATACCTCGCTAGGGCCGATTTCCGCCTGAAACACACTGGCTGTGTCCGGGAGCCTGAAGGATTTTGAGATGCTCAGAGACTCCGAAAATACACCCGCATCTACTCCACAGTCCATTTTTGAACCGTCGTCAGTGTAGATTGTTAAGTTCGAGTCCCCATTCACCCGTCCGTCCTGCCAGTCTAGTCTTGAGGGGAATTCTTCTTCAAAGTGTTTTTTAAAAAGTATTATGAGGGTAATGTAATCCGTTGAGGGTGGTACTAGCTCTCTTGCTAAAGTAAGCAGAATGTTGCTATGATCGTAGGGTCTCGCACACCAACACCCAGACTCTCTGAGTCTGATCGCGCTATGTATTCACCCCTATCGTGGAATCCGCCGGGGGGAATCATTCACGGAAACAAATATTTTGGTATCGTCAAATCCGCAAAGTGAACAGTTCCCCGTGTGGGTAATGTGAATGCGTTTCACTGTATCGTTGAAAACGTTCAAATCGAATTTTTTCCGAACAAATTTCTTGCCCGCATCAAATTCATTGCGGATTTCATAGGTTTTCTTGCTTGCTGCGTGTCGTGAGAATTAAAAAATTTACATACAAAACAGCTGCTTCATTAAGCCCAACATTTGTATTAAATCTATTGCACAGATTGAACTTTATTAATATAAAAAAATAAACATTCTAAAAACACATTTCGTCTGGAAGTTCCGTGAAACCACTCATTGCTCATTTCAGCCTGCCTCGTATTCTTCTCTGAGAACAGCGCTCATTTCGTTCTTCCTCTTATTTTTACAAGAATAAAGTATACATTCGGCCCTATCATGGTATCCGTTCGGAGAGTACTTTTCTCCGCAACGCAAATCCAGTCGGATACTAAATTTGCGTTCAAAGTATCCGTTTTCCGATCATGCATCAACGCATTTTATTCACTAAAATATTTCCGCGATGAACAGATGTCGGAGACAATCGGAGAAAAATTGTCGTGTGGCTGTCAAAACCAGGTGCAAAAAACGCAACCCATCGCACTGAAACGTAGACTGCCGGTGTGCGTTACGTATTGTCGGAGAAATGTTCCGAACAGCTTATCGGAACGATTACCATGAAGCAAAATTCTCCGATTCGTACAAAATCGGAGAATTTTTCTTTCGGAACGGATACCATGATAGGGCCGATTATTACATAATAAACAGTTTTTTATTTAAATCAGTTTTGAAACAAACTTTTTATAACCTCCGACGAATACAGCTACACGGATTTGTGTTCACAAATGAAAGACAGCCATTTGACAGTGAAACTCAATTCCGATGTGCAATTTCCTGTTTATAAATACATAAAAACTGGTTTGTTCGCATTTCATCAATTCGTTCGTTCGCTCCCATGTGAATGGTCTTTAAGGGTAAAAGATGCAGAAGAACTGTGATGGCGTCTGTGGTGCCTATGCATGCTGTTCTTTGCACTCTGTTGAGTTTGGTTATGTTGTAGGCTTTTCCGAGAGCCGGCCACCAAACTAAGTGAGGATTGGTCGTACTACGTCTACGGCCTGTAAGCTGTTAAAAATGTACTCCCACATGACCTTTCCTTCTTGCTGGAAGACCATTCACTTGCCAGTAAATAGAGACAAGCACTTTGACTAATAAAGTTTCGTACACAAACATTAAATCTACAATGCGACTTGTTATTCAGTCCCAATATTGATCCCAAAACAATTTAAGCGCTTTTACCGAGAATCCGAAAGATCGTGATCATAAGCAATGCATTCCGTATCGCCGTTGCCATATTGGAACAGATATGTACGTGTAGGTCGATAGGGTTGGCTGAATCTACATATGGTGGTGCATAAACAAATCTTTCTCAACTGTAAAATTAAAACGATTTTCTCTTTTTTTTTGTGTTGTATATACATACATTTAATAGTCCTTAAGGATCTCTGTTTTACAGTGTTTTACAGTTTATTGTTTCATTTTTATTTAAACTCAACGATTTATTTCAATAATAGTAATAATGACAATAATAGTAATTAATAAAAAAAAAATTCAATAGCTTTATAGCTTTCAGTTTAAATATATATTATATATATTTTTATGTTTCACTTTATTTTTAGTTGTTTTGTTTTCCATAATCTTGTTTTTTTGCTTTCTTTTAAGTATGAGTGTTGGGTTCTACATAATATATTTTTATTTCTTATTTTCTTAGGTTTTACGAAGCATCGACATAGTCACGATCTCCAACATTAATCCGACCCTCAGCCGCCGTAACCGAGAATCCAAGAATACGAGCATCCAGTTTGGTCATTTTACTTTTTTTTACCTTTTTCTGCTTTCCCTGTAAATGCATTATTTAGAAATGTTGTTTCGTTTGTATACATTTGTATGGCTTGTGTGTGTGTGTTTATTTTTTTTTTAGGGGAAGGGTAAATAAACAAACTTAATCGGAAACATTAAACATCTAGTAAAAACAAATAAAAACAAAAAAGAAGCGAAAATCGATTCATTCATAACACGGTCTGAAGAAAATCAGACGTGTTAACCTGACACACCTCTTTATGCTGCAATCAATCCATTCCATTCATATCTGCAACAAATTCGTACACACACACACATATACAGTCCAGTTGGCTTTTTTGTAAAAACAATGCAAAAGTGCGAAGACGAAGGTATTTTCCCTGCAACATTTATGTCGATTTCCATTGGGCTTTTACCGTTTTGCTATCAGATCTCAGATTTTTCCTGCCCAATGGAACATGAAATGAGATACAATTTTTTGCATTTGTGTTAGTGTGTGATTTGCCAGTCAGCTGTTTTTGAATTCCAATTTGTGTTTATAAAATTGAATAATTGTTATTTGTTAGTTTTTTACTTTTACTTGTGCTTGTACAATAACTACTTACTTGTTTTGTTTTGAATTAGAACTTCGTCATTCCCCATAATAACAACCCCATTGGCATTTTCTACGACGGTCCATTCGTATCCATTTTCAATTTTCAAATTTATTCCACAATAGGTAGAGGAGACTGGGGCACATTTGACTTTTTGCTTTTAGGTCTCATAAAATCCTATTTGTTTAAATTATTTGACTGTAAAGTATTCACACTTTAATAGCCGGTCTTACAGTGCGAGTTTAAACTCAGGTTTAGTTAAACTCGCAAGCAAGTTTAAACCAAGTACGTAAACCGTGAGTGTATTACAGTGAAATTTGAACGAACGTTTAGTTAAACTTCGGTTAAACTTTTCTCGTCTATTTTGTACGCCACTGTATTTGAAATTTCTATCAGTTTGTTTATTCTGATGTCAGTTTGGCAATTTAAAAAAGTGAAATAAATAAAAGTCATTAAAAAATTAAATTGCAATTAAAATATACATCCGAAAGTCATTGACGATGACGAATAAAGAACACGTTATTACAAAGTTTAAATTTTGGTTTATATGTACATACTTTGAAATATTTTTTAAATGTTGTTTTATTAGCAATGTTCAAATGTGTCTTATGTTCAAATGTGCCCCAGTCTCCCCTAACAATAACTAACCTCAAAGTTTGACAATTGTCACTTGTTTTGGTATTGGTGAAAGTATGTGCGAATCTCTCTCTCGAATCGAGATTCGCAAAAGTGATCTGAATCTTAAAAAAAAGTGCCTTTTTTTTGCCCAATGGAAATCGACATTAGTACTAGTATTAGTATTAGCAAACAAACCGCCTGGAGAACCATCTTCATACAGTCCAATATATGTCTACTGGACACAATGGGGAAGATCCTTAAGCTTATAATATACAATAGACTGCTCACTGTTGCAGAGGGAAAGGGAGCTTTGTCAGACTACCAGTTCGGATTTAGGAAATCACGATCTACCGTAGACGCTATAAAATCGGTAGTCGATGTAGCTGCTAAAGCGATAGAAGGAGAATGATGGCAATTTGGAACCAAAGGGTATTGGATATAAACAACGCTTTTAATTCGGCTAATTGGACATTCATTAGGAGATCACTAGCCAGAATGGATACACCATACTACCGGCAAAAAATAGTTACAAACGTTTTAACTGAACTTGCTATAATATTATCATAAGATAATTCAACTAGTACATTTAGTACAATTAAAATAACTTTTAGCCGCAAGCTGCTACAAACTTTCCTAGCATTTTTTGCAACAGAAATCTGTCTATTTGATTGACAGACAGAATTCAAGAAAGATCAATTAAACAGTCGTTTTTTTTTCATTATTCGGTGTGCCCAATTGTATTCGTCTGTCGCAATAACTTTTCAGTGTCTGCAGATCGGTGCATCTATTGCTATCAAAAATAAGGAAACACAAACTATTTCAGCTAAGGTACGAAACTGAGGAGGGAGTGAAGTACCACAATGTCTCTGCAGGGGTTCCACAAGAATAGGTTCTGGGTCCCCTCTTATGGAACATAACGTACGATGGAGTCTTTCGACTATCGGTAGATAGGTAGGTAGGTAGGTAGCAGTGCCGGTTCACCTTGAACCCAACTAGCACTGATGTGCCGTTTTGTTACCACGACGCGTGTGACCTATTTTGTGGTGATTGTTATGATCCTGTATCCCTTTGCCAGAGATGTCGCTAAGGTCGTCAAAGAATGGTTGAGTCAGTGTGCGCAATCTCTTGCCAGAACCCGACATTTGCAGAGGAAATGAGAGAGAGAGTTTCTTTTTCATTTGTATTACCGCAACTGCGGCAATGAGGGTGGTATGGGATACCTAGTTTGGCCGCATGGTCTCCAATTGGCTAATGCCCCGTGGTTTTTTCCGTGATTCTGGCAATGTCTGGGCGGGTTCTGTTTAGGAGGTTCTTTGTTTTATTTTGACCGTAGGTAGGCCAAATCTTCCTTGATATGACGCAGTTTGTAGAAATGTTACATTATCATTGCATAAAAGAAAATTTACAGTCTGTGTCAACCGCGCTGCGGCAAAATGGCACGAGAGAAAATGTAAGCAAAATGCTTGCAGATTATTTAGTTTTTGACTTAAATATTTAGAAACAACTATTTACAACATGAAATGAATAATTTTTATTATACAGATATGAAGAAGAACACAAATCTGGTCCAACGATGACACCAAACTCTTTATATCCCACCATTTATGACTTTAGTTTTGGGGGTTTGTTTGACGTGGCAGCCGTAGGGCGCAATCAGTGGTATTCGAGGTGAGCACTAGTGCGCTTTAGGAACCACGTCAAATAAAAGGATGTTTTTTTTTTTTAGGTATAAAACTTTAAGTTCGTAACACTATTTTAACCGGCGGCCATTTTGTCAGCTGTCAAGTGATTTATTTTTAGTTTGGTTTGGCATTTCAACATGAATAGACTGACGCCTGAAAAACGCTTCCAAATTGTGCAAAATTATTTTGAAAATCATGGTTCTGTTCGGAATACGTATCGCGCACTACGTCCATTTTACGGTCAACATAATCGTCCATCAGAGCAATTAATTCGATTAACTGTGGAACGTTTTCGCACCACGTTTACTCTAAATGATAATACCCACCCATAGAGACGTCGTACACAGTGCGTACAGAAAAAGTCATTAGGCATGTTTTTTTGAATCCTCGCCAGCCAGCCGTTCATTTGGACAGTTGCCAGCACAATTACCAGCAAGATGAAGCCAGCCGAATGAATTTAGGCAATAAGCCTAAATCATACCAGCATTTCGTATAAAATTATGCATTTGGTAGAAATATTAGATAAATTCTGACATTTTTCTCTGGAATGTTGTGTGCATGAGATAAGAACGCAATTATGATTTAAGCAAATCGTACGGAAATTCTAAGCCACTTGTTGCTTTCAGCGCCACCTGTTTTTTCATTGTGAATTGAATTTAGCCAGCTGCCAGACTGGGGAGAATATCAAGAGTTGTTGCCAGCAGGTTGTTGTTTTAATTAGCATGTGAAGTGTGAACTGCCCACTACTGGCAACTACTGGCTGGCGAGGTTTCATAAAAACACAACTATTGCTGCTGTAGAGCGTATCGTAGAGGAAGACCCGAATTATTCTATTTCCATCCACTTTATGGACGATTTTGCGGAAAGATCTTGGTTTGCGTGCTTACAAAATCCAACTCGTGCAAGAATTGAAGCCACAGGATCAGGTGATTGAACTCAAAACAAGATTGCTGTTGATTCCAATTTTTATAAGCGAATTTTGTTTAGCAATGAAGCTCAACTTTTGGTCGAATGAGTACGTCAATAGTTGTGTTTTTATGAAACCTCGCCAGCCAGTAGTTGCCAGTAGTGGGCAGTTGAGGCACACTTCACATGCTAATTAAAACAACAAGCTGCTGGCAACAACTCTTGATATTCTCCCCAGTCGGAGAGCTGCTGGCTGGCAGCTGGCTAAATTTAATTCACAATGAAAAAACAGGTGGCGCTGAAAGCAACAAGTGGCTTAGAATTTGCGTACAATTTGCTTAAATCATAATAATAATCTCATGCACACAACATTCCAGAGAAAAATTTCAGAATTTATCTAATATTTCTACCAAATGCATAATTTTATACGAAATGCTGGTATGCTTTTAGGCTTATTGCCTAAATTCATTCGGCTGGCTTCATTTTGCTGGCAATTGTGCTGGCAACTGTCCAAATGAACGGCTGGCTGGCGAGGTTTCAAAAAAACA
Organism: Cheilosia soror; assembly: GCA_949372485.1. Taxonomy (NCBI): domain Eukaryota; kingdom Metazoa; phylum Arthropoda; class Insecta; order Diptera; family Syrphidae; genus Cheilosia; species Cheilosia soror. The sequence goes on along the minus strand of OX443565.1, from coordinate 3,494,779 downwards.
TGGGAGGTCCGTACTTCCTTAAAAACGATGCTGCCCAGAACGTTACAGTTAATGGTGACCGCTATAGAGCCATGATTACTGACTTTTTTGTTCATCAATTGAACAACCATGATGTGCAAATTGGACCTCCAGATTAGACTAAGTCCGAGCCAGCCGTGGCGGTCATATTTCAGAAATCATGTTTAAATTATAATGCCAGAAGATTATCTTTCGAATAAAGTAAATTTCATGTCAATTTAAAAAAAATCATCTTTGTTTTATTCCACTTCAAAGTTCTATAGTTCTAAAAAAAACACCCTTTACATTTTATCTTTTAATATTGAATTAAATTGTATTTTATTTGAAACGAGTTCTTCAATTTGGAACCTTTTAAAAACTCAACAGCAGCAGTGAAATAATTGCTATCACTGCAGCAATTTTGGATGAGACAAATCTTTAGAGTCCAACAAAGAATTTATGGCGAAGGTTTTGCAAAACAGTGTGAGAGCTACATCATCGTCAGTTCCATCATTTCGCCAGTTTAATTCCGAAAAGGAAAGTTGGGAGACCTTTTTCAGCTGCAGCAGCAGCATTACACGGCAAATTCCCTGGAAGATGATAACCTTCGGAAGTCACATTTTCTGTCAGAGTGCGGGCCAGATGTCAACGAGCTACTCCGGAAGCTTTTCGAAACAGGGAACGTAGGTACGCACACTTTTAAGGAACTCACGAAAAACTAACTCGCCATTTTTCGACAAAATTACATATTTTGGCTTCGCGCTGTAAATTCCTCCGCACAAAAATGTCTCCCAGTTAGTCCTATGCGGACTGGATTGCGGACTTAAGAGGAGTAGCAAGGAGCTTTGCGTTTGTTTGCGGTAGAGAAGATTGCATTCAGTCGTGTGCAGACATGATGATACGCGCTATGATAGTGTTTCACACTCTACATGATGCAATCCGCAACGCATTTACACAAAAAAAAAAAGATCCTACACTGGAAGAGGTTGAAGACATTGCCACCGCCTATGAGTCCACTCAACTTGCAAGTGACAATCTAAAAGACTATGGGAAATCATTTTCTTCTGCTGAGGTTAACTTAGTTAATACAACCAATAATTGTCATTTGGATTCAGTGTGTGATCTATATGTATGTTTATCAGCACCACAGCGAGACGAAGGTGGAACTTCATCAGAAAAATCTGAAGTATAGACGATCATAGTTCTGAAAAGCAACGTAGCACAGAGAATCGCAAAAAAGAACACGAATCGGCACACTCAATTCATCAGCTGGTGGAAGGAACATCAGAGCATACAATATTGGAAAAGAAAACTCTGTTGTCATTCTCAGATAAAGTTTCGTCAGCTTGGAAGATGGAGCGAAGGGGGCGCACGATTTTAATACGATTAGACTTAATCGTATTTTGTCAATTCATGATGACCGCATTCATGCAGCTACGTCTGCGTACATAAATGTATTCAATGAACATTTGTTTCATGGTTTGGGCAACATTATTTGCAATTATGACACATTCTCGGGTCGTGTTCAACGCGAGCGATTTTCAACCCCGTTTTCGTTGACGGTTAGAGATTTAACACGAACTCTACGAGCTGTACAGCGACATCTACCTGGTAAGAAAATTGTCGAGATGATTAGGATACGTAGAGAGAATTCACATTAGCACACCAGTCCGAAGAGCTTTCGATTACGATTAGTATGGATCTCCATCGATCGTATTTTTTTTTACATTAGAATTAGTTCTTCCAAGAACCCTGAACCCTTAAAGGCAGGAAAGTAATTGACAGATAAAAAAAAGGCAAGTAAACATTTCTCCGACTCCGACTGTAAACAATGTAGGTGCTGCATGGGATCAATATTTAAATTAATTTAGTTACCCAGTTCCTAACAAAGTTCGATTGATATCCGATTGGCGACATTTTCGTCTGGCTTTATAACAACTCCAAGGGTTATCAGTCAGCGCTTCGTCTACTCTTATCCAAAGCTCACAAATTCAATCAAGTAAAACTCACACATTCAGTCACTTCAGTAGGCAAGTCAATTGATTCTATCATTCGTTTCAGCTCACTCATCTCTCTCAATCTCCCACTCACACGCGCACTCTTCCCACACAAATTCTTTCAGTCAAACCAACCAAGCAAACCAAAAACTAATTACCTTATTATCAAAAGAGTCATTACCGGACGGATTAATGGCCGGTGCTGGCTTGCACATGTCATCGATGTGTGCGTTTTGTGCTCGTTGCAAATTTTTATATTTGCTCCTTCGTTCAAGAAATTGCTTAGCAAATTCGGTGTACTCCTTGCTTTCGCCTGCAATTAGAGAAACAAACAGATAAACAAATTTTGCAGATAAAAAGTGGAGAAAAAAAAACACTCACCTAAATACATTCGGATATAATCTTTAACCTCGTAGGGTGACTCCAGATCCTGCAGGAAACTGACAAAAGTTGGCACTGAAAAATAAAAAAAAAAAAAAATAAGAGTTTTATTCACAATAAATGAATGGCCAAGGTAACAGAGCTCAACCCCAAAAGATTCACTTGAAATATTACATAAACATGCACATTGCACATCGATTATTAGGAAAGCCTACACTAACAACATTAAATCTACAGCCGATTAGGAACCGCGAAGAGCGAATCGAAGTAAACGCCATTTTGGATATTTGAAGTGACTTCGCTTGGCTATTGTCTTCAAGGCGGGGTTAAGGCCCAATACGCACGGAGCAATTGAAAAAAACAAAAAAAACTAATCAGCTACAACATCAACTACATAGTTTGCCTGTAGTCATAACCTGTGTAATCAAATGGGACGACGCACACGACGCTACTGATTGGAAACTCGTTTGCGATTCACAAAAACCAGTTTATAACTAGTTGCCTCTGTCTGTTGATTTGCAGGTCGGGTTGTCTATTGATTTCAGTTTCTAGTTTGTCGAAGATGACCGAACAACAGAAAAACAACGACAGCCAACCAACAAACAACAGGTGGGGATGATGAAAAACATGACGCCACTGAACAAACTATGTCCCCGACCAGATGGTTAGATCAAGTCCGTAATCTCTCCTGTACCCGTATGGGGATTGCCCTTGATGATTTGGAGTCGATGGCGGAGGATCGAGAGCTATGAAGGCTCACTTGAGCAACCTAAACCCGCGATCCACTTAATGGACAAGCGGACGATTGAAAATGAATGAATGAATTTTCTTTCGTATAGCGCTCCATGTTTACTAACCCGAACTGTCAGCGGTCACATTGTTATCTTTCTTTCCGTTGGCTTCACTGTACTATTAAATGGCGCAAAAATCAAATTTTGCGTGAATTATGGGACACCCTTTATATATCTATGTATATTCCGCTGACATATAAAGAAATATTAGAACTGTCTGTTTACTTTTAAATTTTACTAATTCTTAGGAACTTTTAGGCATTTTACTAGTTTTTACTCAACAAATTTCTTTGAGTAAAGGGCCCAGCCCATAGAATCCGCCATAAACAAACCCCTTAGTTGTAAAAATATATTCCAAAGCCTTACTTACCATCAACTTTGGGGCTCATGTTGTTTAAGCTCTTCATGCACCAGCCGGTGAACTCATTGCGATAGTCGTCATTTTTGTTGACGTGGTTATTGGCAACACTTGTCACTGATACAGAATTAGCCGACGAACCGTTGGTCGAGGAGCCAGATGGTCCAGAATTGTTCTTGATGCCCTTCTTTTCTTTATTGCCTCCTTGCTGCTGCTGCTGCTTGACGGAAGAATTCTGTTGATTTGACTTGGCTTGACTTGAATTGCCGCCTGACGCGCTAACGCTAGTCCAATTTGATGAGCTCACCATGTTGGAAACAGTTTGGCTTTTGCTAAGGTTACGATTTGCCCCAGCAGCAGTTAAAACAGAAGCTGACGTATTCCCACCCGATGCAGATGGATTAGAGGCACTTTGTTTGCTATTTCCACCGGCGGATTGTCCAATTGCTTTTGCGACAACTGATGCAGCCGTCGGTGCCGAAGATGAGATAGCTGCTGCGGCAGCTGAGAATTTAACAGGTTCCTCCCAGAAGCCAGATGTACTATTTGTAGCTCCCCATACTTTAGAGCCGCTCCAAATCATTGCAAATGGATTCGAAGGCAGACTATTGGCAGCAGCAGAATTTGCTTGCTCTTGATCTTTGCGCCGCTGTAGCTCGGCGTTTGCAGCATGCTCACTAGCTAGGCGCTTGGCTTCTTCGGCTTGGATCTCGGCAAGAGACTTGACCGGGACTGGAGCAGGGTTCCATTTAAGAACATTATCGGTTGCCTCGGCGGCTGCTGCAGCAATGCGCATCTGCTTCTCCAACAATTCCAAGTGACGCTGCTGATCGGCGCGTCTTTCACGCCGCTCAGCCTTTTGTATTTCGGCTAGACTGGGTCCCGGTGTAGAGGGAATTGCTGCCTGGGCATTGGTTGACCACGGTGCAATTGAAGTCTGCATGCGTTCTTGTTTCGTCATTGCGCTGCTGCCAGGACCAGAAATGGTTGATTTGCCATTAATCGCCAAGTTGGAGTTTGAACCGCCTCCGGCATTACCGCCCAACATTGCCTTACGGCGATGAGCATGTATCTCCTTTTGACGCTCCTTCTCTTCGGAAGCTTGTCGCCGTTTTTCCTCCTCGACCGATTGCAGACGTTTCTTTTCTTCTTCTTGCTGTTGACGTTTCTTCTCCTCTTTTTGTTTGCGTTTCTCTTCGGCGGCTTCCTTGCGGCGATCCTCTTCAGTTGGGCCTGCAACAAGTTGTGCTTGCTGCTGCTGCTGCAGCTTGTTTTTCGACGCATCAATTGGTTTCTCATTCGACTTTTGCTTGCCGTTACGCTGCTGCTTGTTGTTACTGCTGCTGCTAATTGGACTAGCACTAGTTTGCTGTTTGGTAGTGACACTGATCAACGATTGGATATCCTCGCTAGGTTTCAACTTGTCGATCTTGTTCTTATTGTTGGTGGTGTTGTTGTTGTTGTTTACATATGCGGCTTTAGTCTGTGCAGTGCCTGGTGGTGTAATCGAGTTAGAAACGTTGTCGTTGATTACATTGGCGTTCTCTTCGACAGATAAATCGTCGTTATTGTTGCTATTGGTGTCTTGTTGTCGATGCTGTGGCTGCTGTTGCGGTACTGGCTGCAACGGAACTGGAGCGAAGTTGTTCTCCACTTTTGTGTGCATGATGTCCACCTGTTGCTGCTGTGACGATTGTGACTGCTGTTGCTGCATTATTAACTGGGCGGCGCTGGCTTCTGCAGCAGCCCACATTGAAGTTGGTGGCTTACCACCAACTGCAGCTTGCAGCTGTTGCACAGGAACAGTACCACCGATTATTGGCCACTGATTTGCTGCGACTTGTGGTGGTTGGGGATTTTGTTGTGGTGGAGTTTGCTGCTGCTGTGGCGGCTGTTGCGGTATCTGTCCATGGGGCATCATGTGTGGTGGCCATTGTGGCATCATGTTCACAACGGCTGCTGCCAATACCTGTGGACCTGCCCTGGCAAGTAACTCTGCTCCATAGTCATTTGGAGCAGCAGCCAATGGAGGTGGTAGAGGCGCTTGTTCGCGACCAGTCCTTAGCCTGCCTTGGCGCAACATCATACGCAAATTCAACTCATTTATTATCTCGGCATTGATTTGTTCGTCGACGGGACCGCTGCTTCCAGTTCCATCTATTGTATTGTATGACGAACGATATGGAACATTTTGGTACATTCCACTTTGTTGGCTCACTTGCTGTTGTTGCTGTTGTTGCTGTTGCTGCTGCTGTTGAAGAAAATCTTCTTGCTCTAGGTACGGATTTTGTGATTGCTGTTGCACTTGTTGTTGCTGGTGCTGGGCCTGTGCTTGCTGGTGTTGCACTTGCTGCTGTTGTGCTTGTTGCTGCTGTTGTTGATGGTGAAGATGTTGCTGCTGGAACTGTTGAAGTTGTGCCTCTAGGGGCGACATTCCGTATGTGTCCTTTTTCGAGCATTCAGCAATAACGTCATACAGCTGGTGGCCTGCAGCAGGATTAAGCGAAGCTAACGAATTGCTAAGACCAGCCAAACTTTGCAAATGTTCTGGCAAGCCTATCATATGAACTCGCTGTCGTACAACAGCTGCCTTTTCGCTGGGAGTTAGTCGATTAAATGTCTCTTTAGTCGAAAATTCAGAGAGAATGAGCATCTCCTGATGACGAATATACTGCTCCTGGAGCATTTGGAAGTGTGCATTCAACATGTGAGACATATCGACAGGATTCATCATGTTCTTCACAGCAGCACTTAGCGCATCAGCAGTTGCTGTTACGCTTCCCTTAAGATCGCTGCTGGCAATATTCGGACCGTTAACTATGCCAACGATAGGAGTATCTTTTATCTGATGTCCGGGGTCATGTGACGGCAGGGGCATTATTGGAATAGGATTCGTCATAGAGGGAATCTCGGTAGACTGCAATGGTGGTATCAAATGTGACGACTGGAATGGCATTTGACCGCACATTTTAATCAAATCTCCTAATGCAGCGAATCTATTGTCGCACATACGCCTCACGTACAGGTTCTCATCAAAGTAACCTGCCCGATACCACTCAATCATCTCCATGGCGGTGAAGGGACCTTGGACCTTCGATTGAGGATCTCGGTAGTACCAAAGTTCATTGTTAGGCTTTGTTATGGGCGGTGGCAGCATTCGCGTCCCTGGAGGTATTCCACCTGACCCTATACCTGCGGCTACTGCTGCGTGCATTATTGGATCAACTACCGGAAGGAACATTGGTTTGTTGGCTAGTGCTTGATTCTTATACATGGCCGCTACCTTGGCAGCGTTCGACATCCCAACCCCTGAGGGTAGAATATTAGAATTCATTGGAACCTTACCAGTGACCACAGCGGCTGAAGGGGCGACCGAACTACCTGCTGTTGCGGCCGATTTCTGATTATCCTGAGCAACGTTATCGTCATCCATTATTAGTTTCTCAACCATGTCATCCGCAACTTCTTGCATCCGATCAGACAACTCCGTCAGAGGCATCTTCTGAGATGGCTGCTGCATCATCATCATTGCCTTAGTGTTGGCCGAGTTCGGAGTAGAAGTCGTGTGCGTAGTTAGTTGTTGGGAAGGCGAAGAATTATTCATCGACGGATTGTCCGCTGACGTATGTTCTTCGCTAGTTTCCAGTTTGTTAATGGAAGAGATTTCTCCGCTAGAATGAATCAAATTCTCAGCCGCCGAAGAGCTGTGTTGCGGATTTTCGTCTCGGAAGCTTCTCTGCTCATGGGCCTCTAAATCGTCATCGTTTAGACTTACTCGATCCTGGTTCGCCCGGTGGTCACCCTTATCATCGCCTTTCGGACCGATCTTTCTATTCCTCTTTCCATCCTCCACCGATTTTTTCCGGTTGGACGAAGATGAACTCGAAGTGGTGGATGAACTGCCACTTTCTCCACCTCGTCGCTTCTCATCGTCCTCCTCAACTGAACCATGGAATGCACCCGTCGCATCAAATGTCCCACCACTATCGGTTGGGTTTTCCATTGCCCATTCGGGCAACATATCCTCCGTATCCCATTGATGGTTTGCAGAATTTTGATGATGATGACGGCTATTGATATTGGATTTGTTGGTACCGCCGTCACCGCCAGAACCCGCACCCACACCGCCGCCACCTCCTGCGGCTGATGTTAGTGAGGAACTCTTTGAGAGACCAGAGAAGTAAGTCCGTTCGGTCGTTGCAATTGTTGAATAGGACCGCTGCATTGGAGGTATATTATAAGCATTTGCCTCAATACCACCTCCGTTCCCGCCATCTTCATCCCGCCAACTAGTTGAACGTCCTATCAAAGTAAGATTTCAGATTAGAAACAACCTTTATTTTAAAATGAAAATTTATATAAATTACCCCAACGATTGTTCCCGAAATTATTCGAGCCAGAGCCTCGCCAACCATCCCCACCCGGACCGACGCCGGTACTCATGACACCAGTTGCAATGCCACTGGGGGGATTCGCCCCACCCGGAGGCCCACCAGTTACTACACCATCTTCGTCGTGTCGACTTCTACGCCAGTTCTCCAGATTTCTGGCTGGATGACCAGCAAAATCTTTTCTTGGACTTGAGGAGGGAGAAACACTCCAGTCAGGAAGTCCCACCGCAGAGCTATCTCCAGCGACGCCATTGCGTTCAGACCAACCTCTTTCCGACTTAAAATTCAAAATTATCACTAGCCGCCCTTATTAAAGTTTCAAATACACCTTTACCTTTAAGTTACGAGCGTCATCCTCGAACATTGGTGTTGGTCGGGGAAATATTGGATGATACATTGACTTGCCTCGCATACGTCCACGATCTACGGAGCCACCACGACCACGTGGTGCAGAATTAAATGCGACTGGACTACGCTGTAACCATTGTGGACGCTGCTGGGTAAAAATCAAATAGAGAAGTTGCATTAGAAATTTTTTTATTTATTATTTTATTTATCTCTACAAAATGGTTAAAATAATAAAACTTTTATTGTCACGTATATAAACTTATTTGCAAGATCTAACAAATTTTATCATTTGGAAATGAAGACTTGACATTGGACCTAGCATACAACGCTAACAAAACAAGCTTTTTTGCCAAGTGTAGATAATATCAGAGATGAATATTCCCTGGAAGAATACAATGAAGCAGGCGAGAGAAGCCACCCACTACTGGCAGCTTGTGGTTGTAAGCAAAAGTGCACGGCCCGTGCTTTTAAGAACTCCGACTGCCAGTGATTCAACTAAAAAGCTATAGAAGACCGAATACAAGCCACAAAAACAATACTGTCTGTAAAATTCTCTTTCTCAAATGACTGAATCATTCATTGACAGGGACGCGTCATTTCTTGTATGAACGGGAAAAGATCCATAGGCCTTCAATCTGCTATCCCGTCACCTTTAATAATTGCAAAATATTTGACAATTCTTGTACACTCAATCACATTTACCATGGGGCATTAGTCCCTCATCTTTCGTAATGGAGTTGGTCACGACACAATCAACTTAATGACATTTTTGAAGCAGTTACCTCTGATCTTAGATCTAAAGGCTGGAGTTTGGTTTTCACAGGTCAAAAACGAAGGACAGTACATTTTTTATTTTTGCCGAAACACACGAGTAACCATTGGGCTACTCTATCCACCAACGAATCCATTTTTAGCTCCGAGGCATTAACTATCTCCTGAAAACCATAAAACTATCCTCAAAATAATGTGTAAATTTGTAATTATTGAATCGGCGAAAACAAACATCGATTTCAGAAGTGAAATTTCGGCCTCGAATAATTTAATGCATCCTTAAAGAACTAGATTGCAATATAAGGCAACGGGACCCGACGGAATTCCGGCTATAGTACTCAAGAGCTGTGCACCAGAACTTGCACCTGCACCATGTAAGCTGTTTAGCACGTCGTACTACCAGAAGACATTTCCTTCTTGCTGGAAGACCGCTCGCATTCAAAGAAAGGGAGGAAATGTCTGCCACAAAACTATCGTCCAATAGCGTTACTTTCAATGCTCTCTCAAAAGTAATGGAAAAGGCAATAAATGTCGAAATGATCAAATATCTAGAAAGCCACCGATTAATAAGCGACAGGCAATACGGATTTCGGAGCCGACGTTCCACTGGAGACCTGTTAAGCTACGTAACGCACTTATAGACGCAAGCAATTGATCGTTTGCTATAAATGCAGGAGTGCCAAAAAGATCTATTCTTTCTCCGACTCTTTTTCTTCTTCAATGCACCTTCTAGGCGTCACAGTCAATTCAGGAATCAAATCGCAGGACCACGTATCCTATATCGAAAGATCGCCGTCCGCTAAGTTGAGCTACCCATTCAGAGCAGAGGTACTTTAGCCCCAAGCAACTTCTCCGTCTCTACAGAGTACAGGTTAGACCAGGCTTGGAATATTGTTCCCATATATGGATCTCGGCCCTTAAACATTCACTTTACCTATTTGTCAGCATACAGAGACGAGCAGTTCGACTTATTGGAGACCCTATACTCACATCGAATCTACAACCGTTGGTGCACAGAAGACAAGTCACTGACCTTTACTTGTTCTATAGGTACGTTCATGGTAGATGTTCCGAGGAACTCAAGGACATTATCCCTCGAAATGCAACGAAAGACAGCTAATGCTCATAAGTCATAACCGTACAGTACACTTGACTACTTGACAACCGCGAGGACATCAATTTTCCAAAACTCCTTCTGTTACAGGACAAGCAAATCCTTTTCTGTAGATATATTTCCAGAAGACTACAATTTGCAGCAATTTAAGTGCAGAACAAACATACGTCTGCGAGCATCTCGGACGATGATAAAGGTAACATTTCCCGGGAGAAGTATTTAAAAAAAAAATATCCGTAATACACCCTGAATTGAAAATCTTAATAACTAACAACGTTCAATCATCAACAAAATTAGAGAATGCCTAACAAAATGAGGCTGATATGGATACCTAGGCCTAGCCATGTAGGCATTATGGGAAATGAACTTGCTGATATAACCAGCAGTCTTGCACACCGTGCTCCACTTTATAAATCAGCCGCATACACCAAACTTCGCCTACTACGACTCTCTAACCACAATATTAGGGCAAAATACTTTTGAATTGGTGCAGCTACTTTCATTTCATCACTATTCATTACCACTGAAAGATCACCACCAATTTATCCCAGTTATTCTTCTAAATCGATTGTTTCTTAGACTAGTTCACACTAAGTTTCACCTTCTCAAGAAAGAAGATCCACATACGTGTCATTCCTGAAACTCTCAAATCGACATAAATCACATTTAAGGTATAGGAATAAATATCTCCCTCATGTAAACAAACAAACCAACAGTTACCCCCTTCGCAACCTTCTATTACGAGATCTTTAGAAATCATAATCACGTTAATATTGAGTATCAAACGTAAGTGAACATTAGCTCTTTTACAGGAGTATAGAGCCACTATGGATTTCTTAGCGCGTTCGGCAATATTTGCCCTTCGTAAAAGCCCAAATATTTGGCGTTTCCAACAATTTCGAGTGGGTTCCCATGAGCTTGGGAGGAGTGACGGAAGGTAGGTTAATCACCCCTATTCTATGTGGCGTTTTTATTAAACGACAGCTGGCGTTTTTTGAGTCGAGTCGCTTTAGTGTCGTTTTAGTATCGGTATTCTATTCCTTGAACGCCTCCTCTCTTATTTATTTTACATTCCACATGAGTTCCACACCAACAACTGATAATTGACAAGTAGGTATTTATGGCGGCAAAAGGGAGAGATTTTTCTTTTGGTAAATTGTTTAACACACGGAATTTAAACCCAAACAAAACCAAACGAAAAAAGTGTTGAACAGTCCTAATGTTGGCGATATTACATTTAAAACAGTTTAAATCAAGAAGACGAGGTCAATAAGGTGTTCGTCTTCTAAACTGTTGTAGGTATTTGTTTTGTACATATTTTAAAGTGCCAGTCATTTTAAAACTGGCTTCGACATTGCGTTTTCTTGCGGTGGAGGCTTGTCGTTTAAGAATTTGTAATCGACAATAATCGGCGTTTTTTGAGTCGTTTTGTGCAACTAAAACGACAGTCAGAATGCGAAAAACTGTGTAGAACTTGTGTTCCACACTACTTAAACGCCACATGTCGTTAAACGACATAAAACGCCTAGAAACACGCCACATGTAATACCGATTTCAAAAAACGCCATTTGTCGTTTAATATAAACGCCACGTAGAATAAGGGCGAATCTTTCTGATCGCTAAGATCACAACTATTTTTCCAGGAGACTAGTTTACGTAGAACGAGTTGCAAGATGTCACAAAGGGTTTGAGGATACTTTCTCGCTGAAGTGTCCGCTCTACGACGATCAGAGAATTTCATAACAAATGCCTTCAAGTACTGCAATACTCCTGAAACACGAGAAAGAGATCAACGACAAAAACAGACGATGAAAAGATCGTAATAACATAAAAAAAAATCCATTTAAGTCTTCACGGATTGGCATCAATGTTGCTTCTCGGGCTATTCGTCGTAGATTGGTAGAAGCCAAGTTGCCTGGACGAGAAGAGCTCGCAAGGTTCCTCTTTTCCGCAAACAAAATTTGCAAATGAGGAATCTGATGGGGGAAAAAATGGCACTGCTATGAAGATGCATTGTTTTGAGCTTAGCAAATGGATAGGGAAATTGCTACACTGCGGGACGTCGAATTCAGTCTACTCTGTAAAAAAATTCCTTCGAATTTAAAGAAAAGTTAAAAAGTGTTCGACTTGGAGAGAATGATGTTTCAGTTTCGTATGACGTAGTTAAAAAAGAAATGGAATATTCTCAAATCAAATTCCTTGAGATTTTTCACTTCGATGACTTATTTTTTTATTTTGACCCAAAAACATTGATGCTTGAATGGATATAACCCTAAAATACAATTTACTGAAATGAATAGGGCGATTGCCTTTCTGGATGTTAAAGTCCACAGTCGATCGATTGGCACCAGAAAGATTGGCAAAACAGCCTCTGGAAGATTGATCAATTTTCATTATTAATACCAACCTTCCAACTTGGTACAAAAAGTTTTTGCGTTGATTGACGTTGAATTCCACTCCGCCAATGAGAAAAAGGCCACCAAGATACTCATGGACTACAACTACCCTGGCATAATTCAACGCAAAAAAAAACAGAGCCCCTCGACTAGAAGACACGGAAAAACCAAAAGGTGTATATAAGAGCATAGTTTATATTTCAAAGCTAGCCGAAAACTTCAAGGACATCATCACCGAGAACACTAACGATGTAAATTTGGCATATAAAAGCAGCACTCGCCCTTATGCCATCGGAAATGGTCACAAACCAGACTTCGACATGGTAAAAATAATACAAACCGAAAAACACAAAATGTTAAGCTTTCACTATATTGTAAGATAATTTTATGTCTTAATGTGTACGCATTCAAATGAAATAAATAAATGAAAAAATTAAATGAATTATTGTTCCTGAATGTTTAAAGAAATCGACAAGAGGGCCTATCGAGTATATAAAAAAAAAACTCTCATATACCGGAGGAACATCCCCTCGTTACCAAGTTGATGACGCAGAGCGAATGTTGTATATAAACAGTTGATTAAATACTTGGATAACAATAAACTATTGTTATCCAATGCTATTTGTATTGATTGAGACGTCAATACAGCCGGTAATCACGCAATGGAAAACTTGCATTGACGAAAAAAAAAATGATGACCACAGCAGCCATTTGGGACTGTGAAAAGGCAAAGTTCCAGACAAAAACTTAAGAGCTAATTATTGCTAATGGAACTGAGGGGTAGTAGCTGCTATACAAGTTACCTATCGGAGAGAAAGCGATGGGTTAGGATAGATGATGATAATCTATCTGACATTTTGGTGGTTGGAACACTACTCTTCATCATCTATACATACACTCCGTCTCACTTAATTACGAACAGGCAGTTTTTTGTTTTAATTTTACGATATTTTTCAAATCCTTTGCTAATCCGGGAAAAAACAATTGCACAAGGAATGAAGGATAGATTATGTTTAAATTGTAGAAAAAAAAATGGAATTAAGTTGATAAATGCAACTTTTATGACGCTTTTCCAAAAAAGGTCATCAAATTTACCTGGGGTCAGATCACGTAAAATAAAAACGATTGAACGATATCGTTTTTACGCATGCTGTCTTTATCATACCTGTGGCAATAAACAGAGACTGCTATTGTCGAAACAATGTCGTTCGATCGTTTTCATTTTACGTGATCTGGCCCCTGTTAATTTTGTCTCACTTGATTACGAACAGTGGCTTAAGCTACGTGTTACCTTGTTTTAAATGAAATAAAAGGATAATTCGAGTATTAGGGAGCTTAGATCAAGAAATCACTTCATACAATCCACAACTATAGGTAAATGTCAGACATTAACCAAGGACGAAATAGGCCAAATTCGAGCTTACTAACAAGGAAAATCCATCCGTTTCATAGCCAGCAAGATTGGAAGAGGCGCTACTGTTGTGCACATCTTTGTTAAAGACCCGGAGTAGTATGGAAAAAAAGCAAAAATCTCTTCGCTAATATTTTTTATGATTTTTTGAATGGGATGATCGCAGAACAATTTTGTATGAAAAGGAGGAAAAAGCACCATTGATGCAAAAATTTACATGAAGTAAGTTCAAATTATGAGTAGAATTAACTTTAGTTTTGTCTAAATACTTTTGCCCACCACTGTACTAAGGCATTTTGTAGAGGCATTCTGATATCAAATTTGTTAATGTTTATACAATAATTTTAAAATAGAATATTTTGCGCGCACTTCCAATTTATAATTTCAGTAGGAACATCTGTGATGAAATCAACTGTCACAAAACTTATCCTGTTATTCGGGTACGTAAAAATCTTGGTAGGTGGCGTGGAAATCAATTTACCGAGTCACAATACACTTTTCAGGTAGTTCAATGTTTGATCTTGGCAAATTCCAGCCGTAGTTTTTTATTTACCCTTTAATTTTATGACTTACTGTTGGGAAAATACATATGTATCAGGCACGAAGCGTCCATATATTGAAGAGAAGCAGGGGGCTAACTATGCACTTCGCCGCGAAGCGCATTTTTATTCGATTTCGCATTTTGGTACTATTCAGTTCGCCGGCGAAGACTATCGCACTTCGCTCTATTACATTCGCGCAACTATGCAAATGCGAACGTCATTTATCGAAGTCAAATGCGATAGATATTTTGATGGCGAATGAAGTTGTCAGCGGTGCATTTGCATAGTGAAAAAAAATGTATGTAAGAAAACGACAGCGAAAAATATTGTGATTTCTTATATTTTCTTTGCATTTAGGGCAGAAAAACAAACTACAACAACTGAACAGTTCATTTGCTTAGTTCAATTTATGAAAGAGCACGACCAGCTTGCGAAAGGTTTGTTGCGCCAGTCCGATGTGCATGTCTTGCCCAACGCTCTTTTGATAAGATCCTTCAGCAAGAAATCGAAGCGTTACTGCTAGTTTTAATATTATGGGCGTTGAAATACTTCTTCGCCTTGGAAATTCGTTTTTTATATTTTCCAGCACATATCTAAGATAACAAAAAACTCATATTTATGCACTTTTACCCGTTTTCAAAACAAATTAATCTTACTCGTTGTACGGAAGATCCAGCGGGGATGAACCACTTCTTATTAATTTCCGTTGTACATTAAAATTCGAAGACACATCGACTTCATCCCTTTCAGCATTTAAATACACACCGATCGAAAACATTTTTGTTTTAATATCCAATTTACTTGTTTACTTAAAGTTCGCGCAATTATTTGAACAAAATAATAACAACATTCCAAAGCATTTTGACAGAAGAATGGGAAAGTTTGTGGAAATACCAAGGGAAATGAGGAAATGTCTTGGAAGGTCGACATTCCAAACAATCGTCTTGCATAGTTGCCATGTCCGCCGCGAATCGAACCGAATGAATCGCAAATTATGCGATTCGCGGCGAAGTGCATAGTTAGCCCCCAGTGCTTCCGTAAGAATTTCAAAAAATGTTCGTTACAAAAAATTTATTTAATCATATAAATAAAACACTTCTCTCCCCTAAATATACCCTTCTTCTTCTTCTTCTTAAGGTTCCTCTCCGCTTCGGAGGTTGGAAATCACCATTTTTATGGTTTGTTTGTTTTGTACTCCTCTCATTATTTGTGCAGTCGAAAGATTGAGCCATTCCCGCATGTTTGACATCCATGTCAGCCTTTGTCTCCCAACTGCTCTTCTTCCCTCTATCTTCCCTTGCATGATAAGTTGAAGGAGCTTGTATTTGTCGTTTCTTAGGACGTGTCCGAGGTATTCGAGTTTTCTTTTCTTTACCAGATACATAAGCTCTTCTTTCATTCCCATTCTTCTCAACACCTCTTCATTTGTTATCCTATCAACCCAGGAAATACGTAGTATTCGTCTGTATATCCACATTTCGAAGGCCTCCACTTTTCGTATGGTTGCTCTGTGTAACGTCCATGTTTCAACTCCATATAATAGTACCGACCAAATGTAGCTTTTGACCAATCTTATTTTGGTATTTAAGTAGACTTCTCTGCTGCAGAACACTTTTTTCATTTTACAAAAGACTCTCCTCGCTTGTTCTATTCTGCACTCTATTTCTTTACTAGGATTTGCCTTATTGTTGACCATCGTTCCCAAGTATTTAATGCTATCAACTCGTTCTATGCTTTTGTTGTTTACTTTTAATTCGAAATTCTGTATTTGCGGTTTCCTACTAAGAATTATAAACTTCGTTTTGGTTGTGTTTATTCGTAGTCCGTATTTATTGCTCACAAAATTCAGTTTATTCATCATGTTACTCAATTCGTTTATGTTGCTTGCTATTATGACAGCATCATCTGCATATCTTATATTGTTTATGTTAACTCCGTTTACTTTTATTCCGCCATCGTTTTCTGTGATTGCCTCCTTGAATATTTCTTGTGAGTACATGTTGAAAAGTGTGGGTGATAAAATGCATCCTTGTCTTACTCCTCTTCGAATCGCTACTTGATCTGACTCTTCTCCTTCTATTGATATTTTCGCTTTTTGGCCCCAGTATACATTTTCAATAACTCTTCTGTCATTCATATCTATATTTTTACTGTTGAGGATTTCTACCATTTTATTGTGTTGAACCGTGTCAAATGCCTTTTCGTAATCTACGAAGCATGCAAAGACGTCTTTGCTCACCTCTAAGCTCCTTTGGACCAACATGTTGAGTGCAAACAGTGCTTCGCGCGTACCAAAACCGCTCTTAAGACCAAATTGGGAGGAACTTATGTTCTCTTCTAGTTTATTATATATTCTTCTATGGATAATTTTTAGGAAGATTTTAAGCGCGTGACTCATTAAACTTATTGTCCTATAATCAGCACATTGTGTTGCATTGTTCTTCTTCGGTAGTCTGCAATTGGTCTCTTTCGTCCCAGAAAAGTTCTTCGATGTATTCTTTCCATCGGGTTAGTTTGTCTGTCGTACTCATTAAGATTTTTTCTTCCTTGTCTTTCAGCACCCCGAATTGTTTTTTCCTTCCAGTACCCGTAATTTCTTTGACTTTTTTATGTAGATTAAAGCTATCATGATTATTATCATGCCTCTCTAGTTCTACACATTGTTGTTGAAGGTATCTATTCTTGGCTTCTCTAATTTTATTTCTTATTGATCTGTTTATTTCTTTGTATCTATTTGCGTTTGACTTATATTTCCTTCTTTCTTCCTTAAGTATTAGTATTTCATCTGTCATCCACTCATCTCTTGGTCGTTGAGTTCTGTGACTTAGATGCCTATTACCCGTCTCCAGTAAGATGTCCCTAATATCTGTCCATATGGGATTGATATTTTCTTCTGCGATTTGGTTTGTATTCATTTGTGCAAATCTCTCATTTATTTCATTTTTAACTCGATTTTTTATCTCTTGGTTTTTAAGGAGATCTAATTCAATTTCTTTTTGCTTATGTTTCCTTTGTACTTTTTTCATTTGTACTTTAATTTTTGCCATTACGAGATTGTGATCGGATCCTACGTCTGCACCTGGGTAGGCCTTCGCTGATTTATTCACATTTCTATACCGTTTGTTAATAATTATGTAGTCTATTTGATTTCTTATTACTGCATCCACTGTATGTCTCGGGGAGGTCCAAGTGTATAGTCTTCTTGACGGTTGCTTAAACCATGTATTCATGACGGTTAATTCATTTATTTGGCAAAATTCAATTAGTTTTTGCCCCCTTTCATTTTTACTGCCTAGACCGTGCTCACCTATTATATCTTCAATTCTTCCTTTTCCCACTTTTGCATTGAAGTCTCCTATTATTAGCGTGGTCTCTTTCTTTTTCGTAAGTTTTACTGCTTGTTCCAATTGTTCATAGAACTCTTCAATAGCTGATTCTTCACAGTCCGTTGTTGGGGCATACACTTGGATTATGTTAATCGCAGTATTCCTAGCTTTAAGTTGCATTAATATTACTCGGTTTGACAAATAAAATATAAATAAAATATAAATATACCCTTAACATACTCAAAAGCGTTATTGAAAATGAAGAAGATTGGGAGACTGAAGCTATTGTTTTATTCAAAGGTCTGATATATTGTTTTACTGATAAGAAATTTATTGTTCTTCTATATTTTTTCAATCAGTTTTTTCCACAAAGTGACATTTTATTTAAAATTCTTCAATCAAAGTCCAACGATGTTCAATATTGTCTAAATCAAGTTAATAAATTCAAAAACAGTACATATTTCTAATCAACTTGAATCAACATAATTTCGATTCTTTTTGGATGAAAACGAAAATTTGGACAATTTCAATAGCAATAGGCGTTGTGAAATCAACCTTTCAACAAAAGAACAATTTAAATATCTGTTAACAACAATTGTCGACCAAGTCATCAACGAAATCGATATTCGGTTTAGTTCCCTGTCATGTTTTGAATTTTTGAAACTTTCGGACACAGCATTGTATGAACATTTTAAAACCAATTGCTCAATAATTTACAGAGCTCATATCCCGGATATTTTGACATCCCAGCGTTGAAAACAGAATTAAAGTTGATTTTTAATGACGAGAATTTTACGTCAAAAACTGATCTTAAATAAATTTTAAGATTTTTAGGCACTATTGATTTGGATAAAAGTTTCACTAAAATCTTTAAGCTTTGTAAACTATTGTTGACTTTTCCCGCTATAATTTTAAATGGGTATCATTTTGGCCTTGAATAGTTTTAAATAAAGCAATATTTTCTGGAATAAATGACTTTTAATTATTTTAAGTTTAAAGTTGAGTGCTTCCGCTTCCGAAAAAGTCACGCTTCGTGCCTGATGTATATACCTGTTCATAGGTAGCAAAAGTTTCCGGGTAAAACATTTTCACCAGGTATAAAAAGTGAAAATCGATTGCAAAAATGTTCTAGTGATCGCCAGTGTATTTATGAAACAGAAATTTGAAAATTGTCCAATTGTCAGTTTAGAAATTCTCACCTGTCACCTGTCGGAATTGTCAATTTTTATGAGACAGGGCCCTGGTAATCAGTGCTATAAACTTTGTACATTAATTATTATTTGTAAATAAAGCTTAAAGTGTCTCAAGTTGTCTTCATGACAACTCAACTTTGAGACAACCAAACAAATTTTTCGTATTATACAAGACAACTCATTTCAGTTGTCTTTAGAAAATAAATTGTCATCTTTTAGGCGCATATTGAAAACCGAAATCAGCTGCTAAATGTCAATTTTGTGAAATTATTTGTGGAAATTCAAATCGAAAGTATTTGCAATTAAAGCGAGAAAGTTAAAAACAAAACATGGAAAGTAATGTGGATTTGTTTTTTGGTGATTTGAAGGAGGAGGATGATGAGAATTTGGTCAATGTTTTACAAATGAGAAAAAGTATTCGCGATCGCATCACTGCGATCCATTAGAACTCCCAAAATACAAAGTAATCATACTAAACCTGAAGTTGTTCTTCCGATGTCAGGTTTTAAGTTATTTTATGCTTACTAAGGAGAAGCATTATCTAATGTATGTTCTGTTCGAAATAAATGATTATTTTAAACAACATCATCGTTTTTCGGCAATTGTACATATGCTTGAGCTTGCCACTGATATTCGTTTCATAGCAAAAGGAATGGTAATGACTTAAATTTAGGAATTTGTATCTAGAAACATTCTTATTTCATATATAAATTAACGAACGAACGAATTTTGTGTGTGCAACAATCAGGTTTTAGGAAGGGGCACTTCTGCCAGTGAGTTGTGATTGTATTCGTATATTTACTACCTATTACTTGCTCTAGTTGATAATCAACGCAACTTTCAGCTAGGTTCTAGAAATCGACTGAAATCGAAATTGCAAATCGAGTGAATTCGTTTTTAGTGTTTTGCATTTTGAGCGATTCGGAAACTCCGACATTTTTTCGAAATCACAATTTCACTTTGTCTCAATTCCGAAAATTTTGAAATCGTAATCGAATACAGTGAAATGTAGAACACAAAAATGCATTTCCAATTTCATTTCGAGTGAAAGTGAAATGTGGAACCTAGCAGTTTATGTTGGTTGATTAATGGCTGGAAGAAGGAAGTAGATGAGGGTGAGGCTGTTCTTGCGGTTTTCCTGGACTTGAAACTATAGACAGAGGAATCTTGCTACATAAACTTGAAAAATACGGTATTCGTGAAATAGAGCTAAAATGGTTTGAGAGCTATCTGTCGGAAAGATAGCAAAGAGTAAAAGAAAACGAAACTTTTTCTGATAAAAAAAAACGTAGACCTTGGTGTACCTCAAGGATCGAAATTAGGAGTGTTGCTTTTTCTTATATATATTAACGATATAGTAAATGCAATATCAGAATCATATATTTTAATATTTGCGGACGATACGTTGATTTAAATTGTTGGCGTGTAAATATTAATGTTTGTGAATATTTAATGCAAAGAGAACTTAACAAAATAAATGTCTGACTTTGTAAAAATAAACTAAAACCTAACGTGCAAAAGACTAAATGTATGTGCATAAATAGCAACGACGTAAATGCTAATATTAACATTAATGGTGAACTAGTGGAATGTGTGCGTGAAATCAAGTATCTGGGGGTATATATTGATTATAAACTTAAATTCAATGAACATGTAAATAAACTAGGAGCTAAGATCTCGAAAAAGATAGGATTCTTCAAACGAATACGTAGACATACATCATTTAAAGTGCGCTTACAGTTTATAACACATTAATTCTTCCGCATTTTGATTATTGCTCATTAATCATTTACATGTCAAATAGTCAAAATATAAGAAAATAACAAATTTTGCAAAATAGAGTGTGAATGCAGTGTGAATGCAGAACTCCAATACAAGAAATGCTAATAAGCCACGGATGGTTAAATGTCAAACAGCGATTAAAGTTTAATGCACTAGTAATGATTTTTAAAATTAAACATAATTTATACCCTGTGTATCTTCAACGTAATGTTAGTTTCATAACAAATTCTTTTTATAATTTAAGGAATACGGGAGATTTTAGATTACCACTTTATAGAAGAGCTGGCACACAAAACAACTTGCTTTACAAAGGATTGCAAATTTTTAATAATCTACCAAGAAACCTAAGATTGAAAAAAACCTAAATGTATTTAAAGTGCCTATTATGGATAACAACTCAATTTAGTTGTGTTGTCTTCATGACAACTCAACTTTGAGACAACCAAACAGATTTTTCGTATTATGCAAGACAACTCTTTTCAGTTGTCTTTAGAAAATAAATTGCCTTCTTTTAGGAGCATATTAAAATCGAAATCAGCTGTTAAATGTCATTTTTGTGAAATTATTTGTGGAAATTAAAATCGAACGAAGAAAGTATTTGTAATTCAAACGAAAAAGTAAAAAAACAATGGAAAGTAGTGTTGATTTATTTTTTGGTGGCTTGGAGGAGGAGGATGAGAATTTGGTCAATGTTTAACGAAAGAGAATAAGTTTTTATGATAACTCCGATCCATTAGAATTCCCAAATACAAAGTTAGCATACTAAACCTGAAGTTTTTCTTTCGGTTTCAGGTTTTTAGTTATTTCAGGCTTACTAAAGGAACCATTCGTGTACGATTTGCTAGAAATAAATTATTATTTGAAACAGCCATCGTTTTTCGGCAATTCCACCTATTCTTGCTTGCTCTTCGTTACATAGCAGAAGAAAGTTACCAGAAGTGCAGTGGGTAATGACTTCAAATTAGGAGTTCGTATTTAGGAACATTCTTATTTCACATTACTAACGAATGTGAAGAATTGCAATTCTTTTGCTGTCCTTGAAGGTGGCTCTATGCTATTGAGCTCCAATTCCTCATCAATATTTTTTTTTTCGAACCAAACTGCCTACCTAACCTACCCCTGGCCAGTGATCAGGTTGTTCCTGGAGAACCCCAATGAGCCGATCAAATTGTTCTGGTTTGGTGATTCTTAAAATTTAAAAACACACATTCTATTATCCTTTTATATTATGATATATTCTAATTCCTAAACTTGCATTTATTTGTCAATTTTTTATTAAAAATGACGATTTTTTTGGTTTAACAAATGCAACACAACTGGTTAAAAGCAGTTGTCTGTTTTTGACATTCCGGACAACTCCAATACAAATCAGTTGTCTTATAAATACAGACACTCAACTGAAAAGACAACCATTTTATTAGTTGTCTACTCATAGAGTGATGGTTGTCCTTTGACAGACAACTATGTACAGTACTACCTCCAATATGTGAATTATCCAAAAATGTGAACCGGAAAACGTTAGCATAATGTACATACTCTAAAATGTGAACTCAAAACCAATTCCTGATACTCGAATATGTGAACTTTTATTTTATAATTTACCCCTATTTTTGTTTAACTGTAGATACGTCCCGTCTGAAAAATCATTCAGTTTATTTTTTTAACTTTCTCGTATACGTAGTAAGAGAAAGATATTCGGCCCTAGCGAGGTATCCGTCGGAACGGAATTTTCTCCGCAACGCATACTCCGTCGGAGACTCAAATTACATTCGAGGTATCCGTTTTCGGAAAGAATAATTAAAATGCGACGACGCATTGATTTGACATGATGTCGTTTCGTGGTACATCGGGGTTTTCCTATTTAATGCTTCTTTATGCTCTGGAAACGCAAATTGAAGCAACAAATACAACCAATTACTTTGCTAAAAGTTTTTTTTCTTTATTGCTTTCATTTACCAACACTTCACTGCAAATCGTAAACAAATTCCGCAACAAATTCCTGTCGGAGCACAT
This sequence comes from Cheilosia soror, assembly GCA_949372485.1. NCBI lineage: Eukaryota > Metazoa > Arthropoda > Insecta > Diptera > Syrphidae > Cheilosia > Cheilosia soror. The sequence continues at coordinate 3,471,968 of OX443565.1, read as the reverse complement.
CGGAAGAAAATTTGTATGAAACTGTCAAAAATATCAGTAAAAACGCACTTGATCGCACTGAAACGCAAAACGCCAGTGTGCGTTGCATATTTGTCGGAAAGAAGTTCCGAAGTAGGTATACCTCGAAGCAAAAATCCTCCGATTCGTATGAAATCGGAGAATTTTCCGTTCCGACGGATACCTCGCTAGGGCCGATTGTTTTCGTACAAAATTTCGAACTCGAGATTTTGATCAATTCTGATATTACGATGATAGGGGAACTCAAAAAAGTGGGTCTCGCAATTCTTTCCGGCCGTATGTCTGTCTGTCCCACCCCTGGGGATTCTAAACGCTTGGACGGATTTGCTTCAATAGTTTGTGGGCTTCCCGCTAGGGACGTTTTTTTTTATGCTAGCCCTAATATTAACGGTACCTCCCATATAAAAATTTTACGAAATATTACGAAATATGTCTAAATTTAGATTTTTTCGAAAACGGCTCTAACGATTTCAACCAAAATTGATAGTTGAGTTAATGTAAGCATGCTTAACATGACTGCATACCCGGTTTTTCGCTAAAAAGTCCAGCAACGGCAGTCAGTTCGGGGTGAAATTTAAAAGTAAATGTTGAAATTAGCCGTTTTTTATTATCAGCGTGATCTGATCCGGATCAGATCATGAAAATAAAACAAACTGGATCATTGAAAGATTTTATATTTAAGTTGTGGCAACAGTAGTTTTTCACATATCGAATCCAGTACCAATTATGACAAATTTTGTATTGACACCGCCATATTGCAGCCACACGGTACAATGTGACGTCGCAACGCGATGATTTCTCTATTGCACTTGCTCATATTTGAGTTTGACATTTCGCTTGTTGTGTGGGGGTTGTTACCATATGAAAACAAATCTGCATACATTTGGCATTCAATATTTTTTTGTGGGAAACTATGTTCAAATGTTATGTTCAAATATGCATCATAATTAACCGTATTGTACTGCTAATATTTCCATTTATATTTCTGTGCTATATAGCGAAACAAAACATCTCGAAAGTCGGAATAGTAACTTATTCGAATTTGAGAAAATGCCAATTGATTTTATGTGTCGTTAATTGTGTTTCATATTTTGGTCTGGCAACATTACTGTGTGGCTATAATTTACAGGGGCACCAACATTTAGTGAATGAAATAAAGAACGCCACGAAACAACAACGGGAAATAGTTGAATTAATTTTTAGATCATATTTGGTGATCTCGATGAAAAGCAGGATCACATGTTGTTGTTGTAAGTGCATGTAAATCGATGATCTATATGGATCACAGTTGATAATAAAAAACGGCTATTAATACGTATGTTTATGTAGTATGTATTACGTTGTAAATTAACAAGTGCTCAGTTATCTGAGTACATCCTGAGTGCGTATGATTTTAAACGTAAAATTTGCGCAAATAACTCTGAGATTCTGCGAGATTCGCAATAAACGAAAAAGTTACATGCGACCCAGTCGTGCACATTTTTTAAGGTTGAATTACTATACTTTTGTGTCTTTTCTTTTATTTTTCAAAAATCAAGTCAGAGATCATTCCAAAAAGCATAAAATGCAACGAATTTCTTCGTCCAGAAATGTGAACCCCTCGAAAATGTGAACTGCCCATGTTTTAATTAGTTCGCATTATCGAGGTAGTAGGTACTGTAGTTGCAATCGATAATAACAATTGGAGAAAGTCAACCCTGGTTTGGTTGTAGTTGTCTTCCATAATAGGGGCATAAATAAATAAATAATAAATATTTATTCCCACAAACTGACTGACATTGCTGAGAAAGGGCAGTTTTCGTTGATTATTTTAGGTTCGTTCGACGTGGTTAGCCCTAGGGCGCACTCAGTGCGCACTGAGAATTGTCAGTGAATTGTCGTGGGAGCCAAAAAACCCAAGGAAACTTAGTTGCATGTCCAACACGAAATGCAACCGTGAGACCAGTCACTGGAAAAATTTTGTAATATACAGATTTACCACCAGCAATCACATTAAATTTGTTTAGCTAATGATTGTAATGTTAAAAATCATTCTTTTAACATTTACTAGTGTTGCACAAGTCAATGATTGACAGCCAAATCCAGCACTGAACTTTTGCCCTGACTGAATACCATATCAAGGGTCAGCTCAGTGCTCACCTCGAACACAGGTTTTCATTGTCAGTGCGAGCTCAGTGCTATATCGAACGCGACAGGGCTAACCCAGTGCGCACTAGTGCGCCATAGGGTCCACGTCAAACAAACTTTTTGTGTTTCTAATGCCAATTGACCCATTGGCAGCACAAACTCAAAAGTTACCAGAAATTGCAGCCATATTATTTTAATTGGTAAAAAAATTGCAATGGAATCTGGAGCTTAGTATGAGATGGTTAGATCAAGTCCATAATCTGTCCCCTACCGATTTGCAATTGTGATAAAATGAGTCTGAACTAAAAAAAATAACCGCTCTTCGTGTGCAGCTTTTCCAATTGGATACTCATTACCGCTTTTATCCGTGTAACAATATTAAGCAAATAAAAAACACATGCGTTTGTTGCACATTTGATTACATTGGTATACCAAAAATGTACATACTTCTTTGTACACATTATCACACATCACGTTATCAATTAAGCCCGCGCAGTAATTATCTTCGACTAATTTAAGCAAACTTTCAACAAATTATTTTGATCTAGGATTAATTTTGTTGCTCAAGTGTATGTGCAAAATTCAAGAGAAATCTCTGTTTCTGCAGTTTAATGAACTTTCAGTCAAAGATAATTCTTCAGCGCAAATTGACAAACGACCTTACCATGTAGTAATATAAATAAAATACAAAACTTACTGTTGGCGGCTGTGCGACTGATGAAAATACCTCTTCCTCGGTACTGGGAGTTAGAGCGAGTGGAAATTGAACTTGTTCGATGAATAACTTCTTAAACGATGGTAATATTTCTGGCATATTACAATTCTTATTGAACAACGATAGCATTTCTTCACGACCATATCGAAATTCTGGGAATAGTCCACGCGATGGTTGTAATATTAACATTTGCCGCTGTAGCTGTTGCTGTATATACGGGTAACTACTGCTTGCACCATTATTGTTTGAATTTGTTGACGAGGCTGACGATGTTGATGAACTGCCGCCACCTCCACCGCCAGAACCTTGATTGTTTGTTGTATCAGTAGCCATATTACGAAGCCATTCGGGACCGAATTTCATTGAGTCTGTCATTTTGATAATGCTTGTTAGTATCTTTCTGAGTAGTTATCTGCAACGAAACAACAGAAAAACAAAACTCTAAAAACAGCTGTATCATGATAAAAAAAAAAAAATGATAATACGATTGTTGGGAAATTAACACACAAAAAAAAAAAAAAAAAAAAAAAACTGTAGTATGGCCACAACGACGGTCGTATCGTCTCAAAAACGATGAGCAATCTCCTTTCTCTCACATAAAATAGAAATATTATGCAATACTTTCCAACTCCCTTTTTTAGTCAAAAAAATAATAATAACAAGCAAACACTCAGTAATTGTAATAACAATTCAATACCTAATAATGGCAATAGAAAAACTGAAATTTCAGCTAGGAATGAAAAGAATTTTTTTTAATCTGTCCTGCTTAGAACTGTGCTCGATTTATTATCTTGCAAGGAGAGACAAACGAAAGGAAAGGGTCGTGGTACTTACGTAGTAGATTAACCACACACACGACCTGTCACCATCTTCTATAGTTTTCTCTCTCTCTCTCTGTGCCACGATATTTTCAACAATTAGCATGTGTGTTGGAAGGAAACGGTTATTTCTTGTACATAATTGCATACGAGGAAATGTAGAAAAACAAAACGAACGGCTGTTCTAAAGGGAAAAGCAAATTCTCATTTGAAGCACGTATTCCAATAAGAAAAACAAAATCCATGTCCCAATTGCATTGGCAAAGGAATTCAGAAGGCATGCTGCCACCACATTTACTTCTAGCTCTTGGTCAATCAAACGGAAACATCCAAACAGAGCCAAATATGCAGACTTATGGTTGTCCCTGTCTTGAGGCAACTTCTTATTCCATTATTTTCCACTAAAAATAAATTCCATTGTAGTTTTCTCTTTAATCCGCTGAGCAGAACAGAAAATCCCAATTTGTTGTCCATATTTTAGATACACGATACACCACTCCCCAAAACTCCCAACTGCGCGTTAATATGAAGAGTTTTGTTGGGCCAATGTGTTGGCAAACGGCTATTGGATGTCGCAGCAAAATTATATTCCCCACTGACTATATTCCATTGACATTGTTTCTTAGCTAAATAATTAAATTCTGCATCCAAATATGCCATCGAAAACGTCTCCTCACCCAGATGGATTTATGTACAGAAAAAAAAACATGCGTCATAAATCCAATTCCAATGACCGGTGCCTGCAGTCTGAAAGAGTGCACTCACATACATATTTTGGCCACATTGCTGCGTTTTTTTTTTCTATTTTATACTACATTCCGAAATAGTTTCTTTTCCCCCAAAAACAAGTAACAAACTTACATTGGAAATAATTGTAGTCCACTTGCACTCCTGATTATGTGAAAAGATGAACAATTTAAAGGGATACTGTTTTTTTTTTACGAACACGCACGAACGATACGAGATCACAAAAAAAATTTAGTCTCAATCAACATGAAAACACTATTCACTTCTGACACTGAGAAACAAAGATGGCACTAGAGATGACCACCTTCGTTTGTTAGTTTTATCTCTTTCTTGCCGTCTCGTCAGTGGGCAGCCTCGTTTAGAAAGAGAACTGCTACAAGTTTATTTTTTTTTTTTTGCGAAATGTCAGTATTAAAGGCAAAAAAAAGTTTTTTGGACTTTAATCCCTAACTTTTATGAATTTTTTTTTTGCAAATTTTTCCTATATGAATGGAAATTTAACGAGTTGGTTACTTCTTTTATTTTGAATTATTGGCTTTGAAAATATGTGAACGACTTCTAATTTGAAACACTGAATTAATACCAATTTTACGCCTTACGATGCAGCCACACAAACTGAAGTGAATGAAGTAAAGTACGCTTCTGTATCTAAAAAAAAAATTCAATATGGCCGATTGGTGTTGTTCACACCACGATTAGAACAGGTCAAGTTCAAAAGTAAAAAGCGCTCAGACAACTGAAAATGAAGTTTTATCTATAAATTGGGGTATTTTATGGCACATATTACAATAGGGTAGTTCGCGACAACGTCAGTGACAAATGAGAAAAAATAAAAATAAAAATAAAGTGACTGCTAAACAAACGGAAATTTTATATAGCGGGAGATAGGGTTTGTCCATTTTATTTGTGAAAAGTTTATAATAAAGTGGAAAATACCAATTCAAAACCCATCTCCCGACATTTAAAATTTGGTTTGTTTTCCTACAAGTTTTTTGACGTTTAAGTGAAAGAGAAACCGCACTTCTGAAAGGGACAACTTCGCGAAATACCCTATGGCATGCAAACATATTATGCCGGACCTATTTATAAACTTAAAATGTCTTTAAAGGCGTTGTTCAATTACGCTGACAAATTTTCTGACTTTATCGTGATGGAAAAGAAATTTCTCGACTGTCAAAAAATGATCTTACTCTTACACATCATTAGCTTTGACTGTAGCAAACGGATCTCTCTCTCTCTCTCTCTGAAGTCATGCAAAATTGCGTGGCGTGGTAATGTAAATCAACCATAATTTTGTACAGAATCTTGCTAAAATGATGTTGAAGAGGAAATAAAATATAGAATTTTAACTGATTTAACTGATATCATCCAACATGCAAAAATGTGTGACACATAATTAAGGCGGCGATATTGTTTATATGATACGAATTACAGGAAAGTTCTGCACGTTGATGATTTCCTATAAAAGAAATTGGCTTCAGAAAGTAATGAAAATATAAATAATATGTCTATTTCTTTGAAGTCATTAACACATGGTTGATAAAAATGTACTCAAACAGTAATGTAAACAATAATGGAAATATTTTGAGTCTATTTTACGATACTGTTTTTGCATCCGATTTATGTACCTATAATTATGGTAAGTGCGCGTCTTATTGAACACCTATCTCAGCAAAGTTAAATAGGTAAAATCTTCAGTTAACACATTATGGACTCTAGGTGGTTTTTGTTATAGCGTGCTGACATTAATTCCATATTTTCCTTTGCTGACATAGATGTTTAATAAAACACGCCTACTTGAAAGTAATTGAATATATTGATTTGCGATCTCTTTCTTACACCTTTCTTGGCAATGGCTGTAGAAAAACAGATCCCTCTCTGATTTCGTACAAGCAATATTGCATGTATGAGGATGTAGATTCCCCATTAAGGTGATGATTAACTATCTCATTGTTTATGCTTTTCTTCTCTTTCTCTGTGTATAGGAACTGTAGGAAACGGATCTCTTTTTCTGACATCGTAGATTTACATTATTGATATGATATAGATGTCCCATTAGGGTCCCATTCTCCCATTTGCGATCTCATGCTTACATTAACTGCAGATAAACGGATTTTTCACTCTCTCTAATATCGTACCAGAATTGAATGTGTAATGATGTAGAAGTACCATAAAACAAAATGGCTTCCGGAAGTAGTAAACTATGATAGTTATGCAAATTTGTTTATTGATTTGCAGAATTGTTTTTCGCCGGAACTTGTGTTTGCTTCCATTTTATAAACGATCAGACTTTTGCTATAAAAATATCAATATGCTAAACTTTCTGATAATTCAAATCGCATAGAGATTATGGCAGACATAATTTTGCATGTGAGTAAGTGGTGTATGGGCAGCTGAAAATGTAAGCTATTGGTAGACTGCAGGCATATGAATGACCAGATTAACTTTCAAAAATTAAAAAAGAATATGTGTTTTCAATGAATTACATCAGATTACACATGACAGAATGCTCGTACTATATTTGCTGGCCATTGAAGTGACCTATTGTCAAATTAAATTGTATTAATACAGCTTTATGTCAAAGTCTAATAATAATATAATATGACAGCAACCATTGACATAGGGGTATTTTTTTTGAGAACCTATAGCTAGCTCACTATTACTTTTACATACAAAACCAAAAGTAGCAGCCGTATTTATTAGATTTCCTTAAAATGTCGCTTACAGGTTGTTTAGTTAAATACCGCATACGAATTTAAGCAACTTCTACGCTACTTTGCTGAAATGGTTATTAATATACATTTTTCCACTGTTGATTTACTAAACAGGGATGGTGTACAGATAAAGAAAAAACCATTGCAGAAAACACAGAAAACTAGTACTTTCTTCTACAGAAACCGATATCAGCTGTTTTCTGGCAGATTTCTTGTGTAAATACAAATATTTTAATGCAAATTTCGCTAAGAGAATCCGTGCCTGCAAGTAACTCAGCGCTATGTTGTTAATTTTGGCCTAAAAATTTTGGATAAAAAAGAAGAAAAGAAATATGTACCATTATACCGGATGACCATTTATTCGGTATTTAGTAAACAATTTTTTCATGGCACACACACAACACTAGATTATTTCATCCAATTTTGAATCACAGACGAGGAACATCAATAATTAGAGCTGAAATGAAAGTTTCTAAAGAATATGCGTATCAAAACAAACGCAGGTCGAATTAAAAGAATACTCGATATAAATGAACGTATACGCTTATTTATTTGCAAATTTTTGTGATCACTCTATTCACGATTCCACCCCGATAATGACATTTCCAAAAAAAAATTTACGCAAGCTCTACGCAGCCTCTAAACGCAAATTTTTTGTTTCTAAGTTATGCGGCCGTAAAACTACGTTGCTTAAATTCGACATCTAATATGTGAAGTTGAAAACACGCGTACTAACTTCTAAATAAAAATAAAGTAAGTTGTAAGTGAGTTCGGAATGTTTTTTTTAAGACTCGAAAAGTGAGTAAGAGAAATGTCTCAAAAAATACGCATTCAGGACCATTCACGTGAGTGCGACCAACTACCTATGAACGAACGAATATTCGCGACTTTGACATTCCGTTCACATGAACACTTTTCTAGGACGCGGCAGTTCTCGAATTTCAGCCATCTATTTCTACATCAATGCCTAATTTGAGGTTAAGTTCGAACAAATATTTTATTCGCTAGTTTGTGGAACGCGAATTAAATAATGCTGATTGCGAATAAACTTTGACAATTCGCGCCAAAGGTGTTTTCGTTCGCGACAAAAAGTTTGCAATTCAAAATTTCGTTATTTAAACTGTTTATAAAACTTATTTTCTTAATGCATTTTGATGCGATAATTATTAACCTCCTCTTGGAATAATAAAATGTCACAATCTCTACAAATTTAACTTCATATTTAGCTTTTGCAAATACTTAACAAAACGCACAATTTTTATTCAGCAATGTTTTCAATTGGTATTTTTGACTTTATTGTAAACATTTTACAAATAAAATGGCCAAATCCTATCTCCCGCCATATAAAATTTCGTTTGTTTTTCTACAAGTCTTTTTAGCTGACATTTTGTTATTTTTTCCTCATTTGACACTGACGTTGTCTTGTCGCGAACTACCCTATAGCTAGGTTTTTATAAGAACAAAAACTTCATTATAATAATGAAGAATTGGAAAATTATTTAGATTTAGAGCTTAAATTAATGATTGCAAATTTCAATTCAATTTTGTCTACAATTTGTTTTAATGTCAAAATGAGTTCAATTAAATAAAAACACCCACAGCTTGTCATATTATTGCTAAGCATAATTTCTTCACAAACTGCTCAATTGTTCTGAACACACCCACTCAGTGTCTTGGTGTACTGAATTCAGTGGTGTGGTAGCAGTGACAGTTGCTGCGTTCGTTACGGACTGGGGGCTGGGCATTGGAATTTGTTTTCGTTTTCTTTTAAGTTTGATTTTATTTATTTTTGTTTTTGGTTAATTAATCATTTTCGGTAGTAAATTTGTTGATCAATTTGCAGGACACACATATTTTGTGGAACTCTTTTTATTTCCATTTCTACAATTTGTACAACTAGTAATTGCGGAAATACCAGATTTGTGCAAAATTCCGGTTGTTTAATCATCACTAAAATTATGCTTTCTCATCTGGGAAATAACTGTTCAAAGTTCACTGAAATGGGTATTTCAAAGCTTATGCTGCAACAGAAACATTCATTTATTCGCCTCAAGAGTACTACCTCGAATCAAGTCTGTTATCAGTACTTGCACAAATCGAAACTGCCAACACTTTATTTTCAACAATCTTTGCCGCGTCTTCCAATTCCGGTTCTCGAAAAGACATGCGAACGTTACTTGGCAGCGGTGGAACCAATCCTCAGTACAGAATCCTTTGCCCAAACCAAGGCGACTGTTGCGGAATTCGGTAGCGGTATTGGTCAGGAACTGCAGGCACTTCTCAAACAATCTGATAGTGCCAACAAACACACTAGTTACATTTCTCAGCCATGGTTCGACATGTACCTCAGTGATAGATCACCATTGCCGCTAAATTACAATCCACTTTTAGTAATGAAGAATGATCCCAGGCCGGAATACAACGCACAACTGTTGCGTGCAGCCAATCTGGTTGTTAGTTCTTTGCGGTTTATGCGTTCTCTTCAAGCAGACCTCCTTGAACCAGAAGTTTTTCATCTTAATCCGAAGAAAAGTGACACCGACCGGTTTCGACAAATAACGCGACTTGTTCCAAGTCCTATTGCAACATACGTAGCGTATGCGTTCAAGGCATTCCCACTTGATATGAGTCAGTATAATCGGCTCTTTGGTGTTACTCGCATTCCTCAGGTTAACAAGGATCGCATTTACCAAAACACAGACTCTCGACACATTCTGGTAATGAGGGGTGGCAAGTTCTATGCGGTAGATGTGCTGAACTCTGATGGAGATATTGAATCACCAAATGTTATTCTTGGTCGATTAAAAGCTGTAATGGAACAAAATCCTTCGGGTGAGATTGTAGAGGAGCAGCCACTTGGTGTTATGACTGCCGAGAATCGTGATGTGTGGGCTCGAACGCGTCAATATATCGTCGACATTGGAAATGCAAAGCAATTGGAATTGGTCGATTCGGCAAAGTTTTGTCTTTGTTTAGATGGTAGCGACATGCGGTACGATGAGGAAAAGCCAGACAAGTTGTTGAAGCATTTCTTAGCTGGAGATGCAGTCAATAGGTACGTACATATTAATTACAATTAATTACCTCAAATTAATTATGTACTTTTAATTCGGTTAACGCGTAAATTAAGTTGAAAGGGTACCAGGTGGGGTAAGTAAGATTATGTTAAATGGGTCCAGCTTTCCACGTCGTTTTTTGTTCTTTTGTTTTTAAGTTCTCTAGTATAGGCACACCCTTTTTACAGGAACAAACTCAGACTGTTTTCGAGCTAAATACTTCAAACTTATAGCATTTACCAAGCTCATTAGAAAGGTACACCTCACCAAATTCCATTTCTGTAGCATAAGTTGTTCTCAATGTATCAGACTTTAAAAATCACAAAAACCGTAACTGACTCACTTACTCACTTAGATGATGATCACCAAATTATGAAGCACTTCCGGGCATCCTAGAATCGTGAAATTTGGTAAAGTGGGAAAAGTCGAAAGCATAAGATTTTCCATTCAGGAGGCGTGGTATTTGGTAGAGCAATTTAATTTTTAGTTATTGCGTCTGGGCATTTAATTTACTTGTTTTTCTAAAATGCATTAACAGTAAAATAGAATTTTTAATTATTAATTACTTTAGTTTTTAATTTTTAATTTTTAATTTTTAATTTTTAATTTTTAATTTTTAATTTTTAATTTTTAATTTTTAATTTTTAATTTTTAATTTTTAATTTTTAATTTTTAATTTTTAATTTTTAATTTTTAATTTTTAATTTTTAATTTTTAATTTTTAATTTTTAATTTTTAATTTTTAATTTTTAATTTTTAATTTTTAATTTTTAATTTTTAATTTTTAATTTTTAATTTTTAATTTTTAATTTTTAATTTTTAATTTTTAATTTTTAATTTTTAATTTTTAATTTTTAATTTTTAATTTTTAATTTTTAATTTTTAATTTTTAATTTTTAATTTTTAATTTTTAATTTTTAATTTTTAATTTTTAATTTTTAATTTTTAATTTTTAATTTTTAATTTTTAATTTTTAATTTTTAATTTAAATTTTTTATTTTAAATTTTAATTTTTTTTAAATTTGTAATTTAAATTTTTTATTTTAAAATTTAAATTTTTAATTTTAATTTTAATTTGTCTTGTTTTGCTATACTCACGGATTTCACCCTCATCGCCAATGTAATGACCGGTGGTCGGCAGCAACTAGATGTGCTCCGCTCCACATCTCAGAACCGATGGACCGCAGAAATGCGGATCTAGAGAGACAACAGATGTCACTCTTTGGCGCGTAATTGACTTTTGTAATCATTTTCTAAGCATAGTGTATCGTCGAAGCAAAGAAAACAAAAGAGAGTATTTCCACTGGCGAGTATAATTCGTGCTTTATTGCTGGTGTCTAATTGGCAACTAACTTAAACATTTTAATTAGAGCATATGAAGGGTCTTAGGCAAATTCATTGAGTGTTATTTTCTTTATGTGAGTGTATATAATGAATAATGAGTTAAATAAGAAACAATTAATGAGTGAGTTTAAGTATAAATGATTAATGTACAGTTCACAATAGCATAATGTAGGTTATAATTCAATATTTTAATATCATAATTTAAGCTTTAATATACATAATGTAGAATGTAGGTTTAGGGGTGATCTGGCTCAACACATAGGTCACTACAAGTAGCGACACCTATTAGGACACTGGTACTGCTAGAGGAATGTATATACAAAGGTATAAGTAAGTCTGGTTTGGAAATGTCTTTCATTCATATGAACGTGTTACCACAGATACTATAGTTCCATAGATATCGCACCAAGAGGAAAAAAAAATTAAATTTTTTCAGCTCAATGGGACGTACCGCTGCGTCCCAGTTGGATCAAACTAGCGTGAATCATACTGACATGATGTTACCACAGATACAACAGACTTTACCTTTGATCGTGATGTGAGTGAGCTGTGAGTTGCATTCGAAAGATAAATACACTTGAATTCGTTTTCGTTTGCCAGTGCAATGCCAACGCCTGACTATGGGGACGGGGTACGGGGATGGCTATGGCTGGTCTTGTGTGGTGTTGGCTTTGTTTGGTAGTGTGTAGGTATACATATTTTTATATTATATATATTTTTATTTTAAAGATACTTTCCTCCATTCGCCATCGACTTTCGAACGATTTGGATGTTCATTTATATGGTTGAGAAATTTTTCTATGTAAATTTTATTGCGGAATGTACTTTTTTAGCGATATATTTTTCAGCGTTATTTTTTTTTAATAGCAATGGGTGATGTGAGATTATTTGGAGTTTCTTGTTCCGTTTGTAGGAAAACGAAAAGAGATTATCCTAATTTGATCATTTTTCAATGCCCTTTTAGGGGAAAAGATTTAATTGTAAATAATTTGTGGAGGCAGGCGTGTGATTTCAAAAATGAAGGCAAATACTTTTTTTGTGGATACCATCTATACTCTATTATCTGTGGTGTTAACCTTTATAAGAACTTTCAGCACTTTCAAAAAACAATAGAACCGGCCGTTCCTGGTATAACTTTCATCTTATCCATAATTAGTGTACATTTTGGCATAGTATGATTTACTTTCAAGTTAAATTTTGTTTTAGCAGCAAGTTTCGTTCTCATCGTAACAGATTTATTTTTTTTTTATCATTGTAGGTGGTTTGACAAGTCGATCTCGCTGATAGTAAGTGGCGACGGAACAGCAGCTGTAAATTTCGAGCACTCTTGGGGCGACGGTGTCGCTGTGCTACGTTATTTCAATGAAATCTACAAAGAGACTACTCAAGCAGCCCACGTGCATCCTAATACAATACCGTACTTGCCACATGCCGGCGATAACACAGTACGCTCAATCGATTTTCAACTAGATGATCGCGTCCATGATGATATCGCGAAAGCTCGCAAGCAACATGCCAAAACTATGGATAGTTTAAACATGAATATACTACGCTTTACAGATGGCATTGACAAAGTCTCGTGTAAACGTAACGGAGTTAGTCCAGACTCTATAATGCAATTAGCATTTCAACTGGCGTACCGTCAGGCATTTGGTAATTACGTGGGCACCTATGAGTCGTGTAGTACGGCCGCCTTTCGACATGGCCGCACTGAAACAATGCGGCCTTGTACATTGTCTACGAAAGCATTTTGTGAGTCTGTGCTTGAGCCTGCCGGCCGCAGGGCCGATGTAGCTGAATTGCGTGCAATGCTGCAGACATGCTCTACTGTGCACGGACAGTTGACTAAGGATGCCGCCATGGGACAGGGATTCGATCGCCACCTGTTTGGACTCCGTCATATGGCTCAATTGAATGGAATTGAACTTCCGAAATTATATACCGAGGAGGCATACAAAAAGATTAACTACAACATTATCAGTACCAGTACGTTGGCATCGCCAGCTGTCTTGGCTGGATCATTTGGACCAGTTGTTCCCGATGGACTTGGAATTGGGTATGTTGTCTCTGGTTAAAAGTATCACTCATGCATCACGGTGTATAATTTATGTTTCAGATATTCCATTCAAAACGATGAGTGTGGCGCCGTTGCAACAACATACAAGGGACAACGTGATGGAGAGTTATTTATTGACAGCCTAAACACAGCTTTCAAAACGATTCGTGATATATTTGAAAAGTAGACAGAAGCGGGCTCCAAGTTGAGCACTTGAACAGCCAGTGACTGGTTTTGTTTATCTTTTATATGTTGTTAAAATATGTTTGCTCTTTCGTATTATAGGCAAAGTAGATAAAGTGTTATAATTTTTTTTTTATACGTAAATATACATAAATACATGTGATCAATCGTTGAGTAAGCGTTTAAGACAGATAGTGAATTTATGAGCTTAACGAATTTAAATAAACAAAGTTATTAGCTTACAAAACTTAGGTCTGTTCTCTTTCTTTTTTAAGTTGATATAAACATGGACACATTACATTAGTACTAGATGGTGCATTTCATAGCCCAACCTGGAACGGCGTTTACTCCACACTTTTACTCCTAATAGATGGCGTCCCAATGCAGTTGGTCTGAACTTTTTTTGTGTTTGCATATTTCCATGTGTTTGCGAGATACACAAAAATGTTGCAGAGAGTGGAGGAAGAAAAATTGCAAATGAAATCGATGATAGAGATCGAGATCGAGTTGTTGTAGTGCTAGGGTACTTTTAGCATGACGAGACTGATGACGATATGTAGCACGCCTCATATATATATAGCACTGACGTCATTTTGACGTCAGCGAATGGTCCCAATGGATACATGCCGTGTACAAGCCCTCTTTGTGCACTCTCTGTTGACGTCTGAGCCACATATATATGTGACGTGCTACATACCGTGTACTAGCACCTTTACATCGTTTAAAATCATCAATGCATGCGATAAAATGCAAAATTTCGTCGAGAAAATAAATTAGTTTTACGCGTTTTTCCCGAATTTTCTGTTTTTCCATTCGAAAAGCCAATTTCCCGACTTTTCCAGAGGGTTTTCCCAAAATTTTCTTTCAGAAGAACCTTCTCCTGGCAATTACAAACAACTGAAAAAAAAAAAAAAAAAATTGAGCCAAATCGGCACAGCCGTTCTCAATTTTGATGAATTACTTTACATTTTTGCCACCATTTTTATATTATATAGATTATTTAAAGTAAGCCTATTTAAACGCTTAAACTTAAACGCGTAAAAGCCTCATAAACTGCAGAAGTTTACCACTATGTTGTTCAATTGCTTGTGCGTCCATAAGTGCGTTACGTAGCTTAGGGGCCTGTACCACAAAACAACAAATTTAGTTAAACAAATTTTAACAATAAACAATATTTTCTGTACCACCAAAACATAATTAAACGATCGCCTTAACAAGTGTTAACACAAACTCTAAACAAGTGGGAAATTTGATGAATTCTTAGTTTCTGTACCACAAAACAACAATTGTTAAAATTGATTGTTAAATTGTTGCAAAATTCTAACTGATGAATCGAAAATTGTTAGCTCGTACAAAATCAATACGAAAACATAATGGTACTACATTTTGTTTAAAAATGCTACATTTTGTTGGCTTACGTACTACATTTGGTTTAGATTTTAGTGGCACCGCTGGTCGTAACAAGTTATATTTTTGATTTGGTATTAGAGATTAGCGCTATTGGACGATAGTTTTGTGGCAGACATTTCCTCCCTTTCTTTGGAATAGGTTGAATGCGCGCGCGGTCTTTCAGCAAGAAGGAAACGTTTTCTGGTAGTACGACATGTTAAACAGCTTACATAGTACAGGTGCAAGTTCTGGTGCTTGAGTATTATAGCAGGGATTCCGACGGGTCCATTTGCCTTATTGCAATCTATTTCTAGTTTGACACGGTACGGTTAACACCTTAAGTCCAGCCCAGGGGGAGTGGAGGGATGAGAAAGGAGGAAAGGGTAGGGCGGCTTCTGATTACCTCTTAGTTCGTAGAGCGAATGGCGATTGGCATCCTTGCCGGCCTACCATCAGTTGCTCTACTTAAGCCTCCACACCACGGCAAGGTGAGCACCTAATCGTCGTCAACCACATTCGCACATGATTGTTCCCTTCACAGGCGTTTGGTGAAAGCCAAAATTATACCGGAAATCACAAAAACACAAAACAAAAGACAACATTTTTGAGCGCGAAACTACAAACGTCAAACTAAGGAGTGTGTTCATGATGGATGTGCTTAGCGCTATTTTCATTTCTTATTTCAAAGAGGGCATTCAATCGAAAATATCTTTGACGAATGTGCCCCGATGATGAATGTTCCCCAGTTTAACATAACTGGAGCTAGCTGGGGACCCAATTTGATTGAGGGGCTTGTGGCTGTGGTCCACTTCCGAATTCGGCGAAGATAGATAACAAAATGTAAAGTTAAATGAATCTAATTATCCAATGTCGAATTTCCATTTAACAGGTCGGACTGAAACTGAAGAAAAAGAAAAACTGATATTTCTCTATTTTGTTCAATACGCTGAAGTTTATTGCGCTCTTTATTTAAATGCAAACACCTGAAATGTGTTACAAAGATTAATGCGAGAAACAGATTACCACAGCAACAGCAACTTTGACAGCAGCAGCAACTTCAACAGCAGAAGTCACATGAAACACATTGGATACATCGACAGCAACTTTGTCAAGGGAGGAAAACAAAATTTGTTGTGAGTTGATTGCAACGCAGCATTACCAGATTACCTTTTATATCTTCCAAAATAAATGGTAAAAGCGAAAAAATGATATTACGTACATGACGACCTGTAAAATGTTAGAGCAAATCACGTACTTAGTACCAGCAGGTATGTACCAGTATAGATACTTGGTGGTAGCTAAAGTATAAAATTCGAAAAACATATCTGATGTCATTTTCGACAGTGTTTTTCAGATGTTTGCTGCCCAATCAAACATCAAATCAAAATTTGTATGTATTTTTCTTTTAATAGCTTGTCAAACATTAATTTTAACACAACTCACGACGATTGAATTAGTGGATAACTCGTTTCCACATTGCAATATAGTAAAACTAGAATTCAAAATCCGACAGTAAATAATTTGACGCCTGCAGATCACAAAAAAGAATTGATTTCTTTTGCCAATCGAAAATGAAAGGCAATCTAAATCAAAAAAAAAATTAAAATAGTATTTTATAAATAATTTATATAAGAATAATTTGTAGACTGCTGAAACTTTTTTTGTCGATGTTGCTGTGGTATGTAACTTCAGCCATTAAAAAGCAGGGGCTTTAAAAAGTGCGCTGTGGCTGTCAAAGTTGCTGTTGCTGTTGCTGTGCCAATCTGTTTCTCGCATAAAGTGTGTCGCTAAATTTACAATAAATATTGAATAACTAGGTATACACATATAGTTGTTAGACGATACCACGAATGATTTATCTGCTGCCCAGACGTTGTCAGAGGCTTGCTGTTGGGGTCACATGAATTGTCTAGGTCTTTGGCCGGACCCATACAGCCAACATAGCTCATGACATAGGCCAGGTAGTTTTGTTCAAACACCCCGCGAATGAGAGTGGAACCTGGTCCACTAGCAAAAACAATTACATCCTCGCCACCATGTGTTTCGTCCTTTAGTCGAAAAGTAGCCAAATGTGGATAGGTGGGCTCCAAGCGCTTTACGCCCAGTTCTTTCATAGAGATCCATGTTGCATTGCTGCTAATCGAACCATCAATGTTGTTACTTTTTCGATGTAAATCGTAGCCAGGTCCATTGGCGTATGTCAATGTCTCGTAAGGTGCTATCTTCTCGGTTTTGTTGGCAAGGCCTAGAATATCATTTCCGCGCATGGGATACCCGTTAAAGGTCATAGAATGCGAATGATCCGCGGTCACTAAAATAAGAGTGTCATCAATGTTAGTCATACGAAGAGCAGCATCTACAGCTTTATCAAACTCGAGCATTTCGTACATTGCTGCTCGGGCGTAGTTCTGGTGGTGTGCTTGATCAATCCGACCGCCTTCTACCATTAGAACATATCCATTGGAGTCTAATCGGTCAAGGATTTTAATAGCCTGTACGACCATATCTTCAAGTCGTGGTTCTTCCAATTCTGCCGCAATAGTGTACGTCAGATGATTATTGCGGAAAAGTCCTAGCACATGATCGACCTTTGTCGTATCAATGTTCATGAGTTGGTCACGGGTTTGAATAAACTGGCGCATGCCCAGGGGTTCCAGACGCACCCATTCATCTGTTAGGTTCCTGCCGTCATCCCGTGCGCAGATTTCCTCTGTGTCTCCAGTAAAATTGTATCTTTTCACTTCAGAGAAGTTCTCGCTTCCCATTGGCCTTAGGCCACCACCCATTACTACATTCAGCTGCCGGCCTGGATTTTCTTCAACCAGCTGCCGGGCTATGTCCATGTGTTGTTCTTTGATATCTGCGGGAATCTTTGAATCGCATTCCCAATCACGATCATAGATACCGGCAAAAGTAGCCGCCGGTGTGGCATGCGTGATGCGAGTTGTGGTCACAATACCTGTTCGTTTGCCCACTGCTTGGGCCCAATCCATGATCGAATGAGTACGTCCTTTCTTCCGGTCCTGTCTATCTCGATTAGTGTCTAGCCCAATAACACCATACAGAGTCTTGACACCGCAAAACATGGCCGTAGCAGTACCCGCCGAATCTGGAACTTGCTTGTCAACGTTGTATGTCTAAAGGAGTTAATAAATGTAAGATGCTAGTGATAGTGATTTTATTATTATTACACACCTTTGCCAATCCAGTATGAGGAAAGTCGTCGAATACCAGTGAGGCTTCTTCGCCGTTGGCGGCTCCGTTTTGCTGACCCTTAAAAATGCGACCAGCCGTTATGGTTGTCAAACCCATACCATCCCCAACGAATATAATAATATTTTTTGCTTTGAGATCTTGAAGATTTTTTACGCCCGAGGTTGTAAGTATCTGCTCCAGCTTCGAGATTCCAACTTTGTGCCAGAAAGCCGCATCTGAAATGAACAAAAGGACAGTTTTACTTAAGGTTACATATTGTGTTATGTTACGACACTAAATCATCAAGGCCAATCCCCATACGGGTGGAGGAGAGATTATGGACTATATCTAATCATCTCATCCTGGGTCTACCTAGAGGACGCCTGCCTGATGGTACGGACTCCATGGTGAAAGGTGAAAGGTGTTGATTTAACGCCGTTTACCAGAACACAGCTTTTACAGTTTGTGTAAAGAGATTGAATTGCTCTCAGAAGAGAACCGTCAATTCCATACTCCTGTAATACACTCCAGAGTTTACCTCGAGAAACTTGGTGGTATATGCTTTCTCCAAATCTACGAAGCATGCGTAAACAGGTGTATCATACTCCCAAGCCTTCTCAAGCACAATTCTGAGAGTCAAAAATTGGTCGGTTGTGCTTCTGCCGGGACAAAAATCGTTCTGCTCATCTTCTAATCGTGACTCGACCACAGCTCTGCAACGCGTTTCCAGCACCTTGACATAGAATTTTCCGGGGAGACTTAAAAGTGATATACCCGTGTATACTGGAGCAATCCGTCTTATCCCATCCTGCAAAGGCAATGACTGCTGTCGAAAACTACTGCCATTCTTCCTCTACAGTGAATGGAACATTTGGAATTTGTTCCAACCTTTCAGATAGCTGCCGTTCAAATTCCTCCCGTATGTCATCGTTCTGTAGCACCTCCCACCGTATGCGCGTAACCATTCTTGTTTTACGCTTTGGCAGGATAGGTAATTGATCGTTAAAATACAATTTACACAACACAAGGTAGTGATCAGTTGAAAGTTCAGCCCCTCTCAAGACACGAACATCACAAACCATTCTTTTAATACACGACGGTACCACAAAGAAATCTATCAGCGATTTCTGCTAAAGAATTCGACGGTACCATGTGTATTTATGGATATCTTTGTGTGGAAGGAAAGTGTTCATAATGGACATTCCATTTGAACAGCAAAAGTCCAACAACTTCTCTCCGTTCGCGTATTGATCGGATTCACCATGTTTCCCAATCGCGCTGCCCCACGTCGAGAAATCCACACCATCCATATCTGCAACCTTTTCAAGGACTGCATCAACTTCATCTAAGAAAGCTGCGTACCCCGACTCCAGATCTTTCAAGGTTAAGCTTTAAAATCGCAACTCTTCCTCCTAATAATATCCACTCCAATACTCTGCCTGCCAGCCTGGAACTTGTGAGTATCCCCACTCCCGCCTGAGCAGACATTGAAGGTGCTACATGAAGAGTTTCCACCCATCCTCAAGGTCCCCTTTGCTTTGTTGAGGAGACACCAACTATATCTAGTCGATATTTGACAGCCTCCCCAACAAGCTTCAGGTCTTTTCCCGTGAGCGAAGAGATGTCCCACGTGCCTATCCTAAGTCGATGCCGAAAGTCTACTTAATGCGTCTATTGGTGTATAGCCCATGCACCTTCTGAACACCATAACGGTTTGCGAGACCATTGATAGGAAGCTCATAGCCGTTTCGGTTTAAACCAGACGCTCGCAAACTGCCACCCTTCAGGCATCTGGCTCCAAAGGGCGCCATATTTTGACAGGCTTGGCAATATCCGAGGCTCGCTTTATTCGCTTTGTCACCATTGGGTGTGTGCTTTGTTAGCCATGTCTAAAGTCTAGGTAAACCTAGACTAGACATGTTGCCCGCCCCCCATCACGAGGAGGTCAGCTACGTGAGGGGGCTTCTTAATGCATTATATTCATAAATTGTAAGCTAAGCTTGTTGATGAAATACTAATATTAATAATAACCTCTGTTTATAGCGCCCACGTGAAGTTATTATTGTATTGCTGAATGTGTGAAAACAAAACATGTCGATTAAGAACATCCGCGTTATTAATAGGATGCCTTATGCATCGTTAGGTGGCCGCTGGTGCATGTATACCGTTCATGTTCCAGGACTAAAGGTGCTAGTACACGGCATGTAGCACGTGTGTAGCACTGCCGTGTTCAGTCTCTCTTTGTGCACTCTCTGTTGAAGTCAGAGTTACATACGTATGTGGCTTGCTACATGCCGTGTAGTAGCACCTTAACGCGATATTGTGTTGATAAACATTTCATTTTCCATTTTTTTATGCGTAGCTTTACCAGACGATGTTTACTACACGAAACCTTGAATAAAGGCATCCCATACATTATTAACAATTAAATACTTTAAGCCCATTCGTCATTTGAAATGTATGCATCTCTAGATAATTATGAGAGCAATTAAACCTTCGCAGATCTAGGTATGTAGATACCCGTAATCCATTATTTGTTGAAGTACAAATAAGCGGGGGTTTTATTTGCAATTAGCTCACCTCATTAAAATGACAATTAGACGCAATGCAACGATCTGTTTTATAACAACACTAATATCGTACCATTAACATTGCAAAACGTTTTCATTACAGCTATTGACTAGAACTGGCTTCTACTGAATACTGATAATCACGTTCACAACATCACGTGGGGGATGTTCGGTTCGTGTCACTGAAATGCATTTACAGAGATATTTACATTTGTTACCTGTTGTAGCAGGTGAAGTACCTCAATAACTTATGGAATATTATTGCTGTCATATAGTCATTTTACATGCCAACAATAATTACCGATAAGCACAGAAATCTATACAACACTAAACAGATTTTAAGGGTGTAAACAGTCCACCACATCCCATAAATGAGTTCCACTATCAAATATAGTATTATGTAACGTCCCTTTGGTCTATTGTTACCCTCGTATTACGTCCTATAGCACTCTTTCAAATCCCGGTTTCTTTTAGAATGAGAGCTGGCTAAAGTGCCGGTATTTCCGCATCTAATAAATTGGCGTTTGCCCACAAGTAAGATCCCAGCACGTGTTCTGGGATTTCTCTGGGACTCATGGAATACAGAGGTTTTTTTATGTTATTTTAAATTTATAGATTTATTGCCCAGTTAGATTCAAGAGTGGTAGTAGAGGGTGGTGTAGGAGGTTGGGGTTATTTTAGGAACTGCTCGACCGATTTGACGAGTTCGAAATCCATATCACATCAAAGGGGCGCATATTGCAATTGCAACTGCATGGAAACTTATTACTGATTGAATGGAATATTATGGACAAAGTATAGATAAAAAGTAGTGACAGATAAGGCCAGCAACATGTCCAAGGCTGTGACAATCGACTTGACAAAAAAGCACTATGGTTGGTTTGAACACACTTTAAATGTCTGGACTGGGTCCAGATCCCTTTGGATCTGCCATCCTATCTGCGGTATACAGACGGTTCTAAGATAGATTCAGGGACTGGATCTGGCATCGATGGGGAATTGCCTTAAGCGAACTTTTCAGTCAGCTTAGCAAATCTCGTCTATATTCCACCTGAAATCCTTGCCATTAATCATTGCGCGAGCATAAACTTAAATTCTAATACACGTGGTAAAACTATATTCATCTTCTCAGACAGCCAAGCTGCTCTTAAAGTTCTGGGCTCATCTGTCATAAAATCAAAGCTGGCTTTGGAAACTTATATGGTCATCCTCGAACTTGCAGAGAAAAATCTAGTCATCCTACACTGGATTCCAACCCAAAGGGGCTTTATTGGAAACGAAACAGCTGACTCACTGGCTAAAGTCGGTGCGACAATGCCACTTGTCGGACCTGAGCCTTTCTATGGTGTCAGTAAGATATGTTTCATGAAGCACATCAAGAACTTAGTTTTAATTGAATCGAATAAAGTCTGGCTTAAAACACCTGGGCAGAACCGCACCAAACAATTCTTTCCGAAATTTTCCCTCAAGAAATCTTATTTTCTTACCAACCTAAAAAAAAAACAACCTAAGAATCCTAACAGGTTTGATTACTTGCCTTTGCCATGAAAAAACATCTTCACCGAATTGGAGTCTCACCGGACCTCACATGTAGACTATGTTTGGAGTGCGACGAAACCTCTCTTCACATTCTCACGGAATGTCCGGCTCTCCGTCGCCTTTGGAAGAATGTCCTTGGCAAAGAAATCGTTACCCTAGCAAATCTTGCTGAATTACCCCCAGAGAAGAAACTTGTCTTCCTGACTGCCTTCGGAGTAAAAAGATGGGTCTAGGACTAGGACCCTCCTAGGGAACACACTATGTTCCCTTTAAATAGGCCGCAGTGCCAGGGCTGGTGAAGGCTCTCCCGACTTTTAATATATTTATCTATCTAAATATGTCTTCCAAAAGTCAAGAAAGTTCCATATGATATAACACCAGCTTTATAGCGCCTTGTGGTATTGATCCTGAGTCTACAAGCGATGAAGAGGTCTTACCTACAGAGGGATAAAAGTGTGATCGTTGTCCCAAACTCAAGTGCACCATTATGCAATATGTTTGGTGTAAGAATTTTTATTGAAAGAAAAAGTAAAAGCAACGCAGTTCAAGGTTATGTGTAAAAATAAGAAAAATTAGAATGGCCATGTGAGACCTGTCAAATAACAATTTGTACAGTATGAATAGAAGTTAATTATTATAATAATAAACACTAGGAACAAAAACGTTTATACTTCAACACTACAAATTCATTTTTGTAATGAACATAGGAAAGTCGAAAAAAAAAAATAGTTTTCTAAGACATGTCACCTTATCCGAGAGTCATGACTCATGAGTGATGAATAAGTCGTAATTTCTGTTAACTCCAATTTTTTATATTTTTTTTTTAAAGCTGGCAGACAGGTTTCTTCTTTTTCAATTCAAGATCAAGTCAATAGAATTAATTTCATTTTAAGCTATGATTAGACTTGGATTTTAGATTAGATAATATTTAAAGGGTGGGCCAAATAAAAGTTTCTTTTTAAAAATGCAATAGAATGAACAAAATTAATTTTGTTCGTGTATTATAGCTTTATTAGTAAGGGCAAACATTCCCATTATTTATGTAACACAATATCGTTCAAGTGCCTGCCTCGGCTGGCTTTGCAGTAGTGCATTCTGTCACTTCAATTTTCCAAGACCTTGTTGATCGTTTCGGGCTTTAGCTCACGGATTGCTTATATTATATTGGCCTTAAGTGCTTGAATCGTTTCCGGATAGTTGGCATAACATTGGCCCTTCACAGTTCCCCACAAAAAAGGCCAATCGGGTCAAATCGCAGCTCCGAGGCGGCTAATTGACATCGCCAAGACGGCTGATAACAAGATTTGGGAGTTTGGTGCGCAAAAGATCGATTGTAGTATGGGCTGTGTGCCAAGGCCCGCTATCTTGCATGAACCAGAGGTCGTCCAAATCCATGTCTTCAATTTAAGTAAAAAAAAAGTCGGTTAATATGTAACGCCCACCGTTGACCGAAACGTTCTCCCCAGCCTTATTTTCGAAGAAAAATGGTCCAATGATGCCACCACTCCATTTGCACCGTACGACGACGGAAACCATGAGTGTTGCCCACTTGCATACCAGAATCACGAACTTTTTGCACAAACTTGCGTACAGCAGGCGC
The DNA here is from genome assembly GCA_949372485.1 of Cheilosia soror. Lineage (NCBI taxonomy): Eukaryota > Metazoa > Arthropoda > Insecta > Diptera > Syrphidae > Cheilosia > Cheilosia soror. The sequence goes on along the minus strand of OX443565.1, from coordinate 3,447,897 downwards.
GGCGAGTGCTTCATTTCGGCCAAAACTTCCTTTCAAAAAACGGATTGTTTGGGCTACACAGCACTCACGTTGGAAATAAGTTTTCAACGACCCCTATCGTGGAATCCGATAGAGGTGAACATTTCCCAACATTGTTCAAGCGTGAAGTGACTCATTTCCTTCCGCGGAGGTATGATACTGATTTTCTGTCAGGATTTCGAGCGGGAAACAGCTGTCAGTGTCAAAATAACCTATGATTTAAAAAGAAACCACTAGATGGCCCACCCGTACATTGATTTGATTTTTTGTTGGCAACGCGGCTTTTGTTTACATCTGCGTACGTCCTTCAAATAGCTTCGAAATTTAAAGTGTTTATCAGTAGTGCTATCCATGTATGTGTTGCGACCTTTTACCTTGTATATTGTTGTGGTTTATTGGGCCTTAGGTCAATTATAAATAAAAAACATTTCTTTTTTTATTTTTTCCATGACGTTTCGTCTTTGTTAAAAGAGCTGAGAATATACTAGAAATATTTTTACCAAAATTTTAAAAATTCCTACAAAATATAACACATTTTTTTATATTTTCACTATAACTAATAAATTAAAAAGAATTGAAGATCTGACTTCGATTCGGGTGAATATAGTACCCCACTTCGCCTTTTAGGTCTGAAAATTCACTCGGTATCTACCAAGCGTTGTTATATGATCTTAATTATCTTATTTTCTAAGATATTGATGTGGTCTCCAGATGAGAAGATATTCACTTAATTTTAATGCATTTTTTAAGATTTGGAGAATTTTAATAAGATTTGTTAAGATATTAGCTTTAAAATAAAAATTTAATTAAAATAAACTTACTTCGAATATGTTCTTCATATTCTATTCTTCATATTTTTGGGATTGAAAATACCAATTTTCTCAGATTCCTAAATACGCGTTCAATTCAATTTTGCATAGTCTTAGAGCTCAAAATTGGTTGCCAAACATTAATGGCATTGATTGTAATTTTAGTTTTCAAATTACACTGATAATCTATTAAAATCGGCGATTCTGAACGTTTTAAATATTTGTATGTTTTAATTTTTTTTTTTAATTCTGCAGAGTCCCAGTTATGTTGTAGTGTGAAGTTGCATATTTGTGGAGTACCTATATCACAATTCGGTTTCAGTATGATTTAAGCAGTTGCAATAAAGCTGCAAACGACTAAGGCTGTCAGACTGTCAGAATTCAAAACTATTCAAAACAATAAAAGGAGTCTGATGATGAATTAGTGGTGTAGTTCGAAATAGCTATCATTCCTACCCAAGTGACTGTGTCTACGAGCAGTGTTACCGATGGGCGACATAAGTCGCCAAATGGCGACTTTTCTACTGTCGGGACGCGTGGCGACCACATTTCGAAATAAGCGTTTTTGGGACCCCTTTCACAAATACAGGCGACATTGGGACGCATTTTCTAAGCTTAAATTTATTTCTCAAATAACACCCAAACATTTTGAAGTATACATAAGCATTTGCGGGTGTTTTCTGCTTCAATAAATCTTCGCATGTTTGTTGAATAGTTGTAGTAGGTAAGTTGTAAGCTGAATAAAATAACCTACAGCGCAACACTTTCTATTCCAAACGTCAACACAATGCCAGCAAAGTCTTATTTGCTTCTATACATATGGGTGGGATTTTTATTACATACTAAATGACCCGGTGAAGTTCGTACCACCTAAAAATTATTTATTTGTAACTCTTTATAAGCGATTATGAGTCCCAATCAACCTTCCAATTCCACAGTTTAATTTTCGTTTGGTCATTAAATGAAACTCGTTCGTATAATTCAAATGAATTCAATGTCTTTTAATTATCTATGTACATATAAAAATGTAGATTAATCTAACTACCAAATTTCGAAGCTAAAACTATAGTGTTTTAAATTATGTACTTTTATGGGTCGTGCCATTGCCCGATTTCGAATCCCACCTTATTCCAATTTTTATGGACAATGTACATCAATGTTAACAATCTTACAACTTTTGAAATGCATAATTTTTTTGTATGGGAGGTGCCACGCCCCTTTATCCAATTTTTATGAAATCTCGCCGAAACACTTTCGGACAATAGTAAAGATTTTCTCATTATGTGAGCTCAATCCACTCTGTGGTTTTTGAGATATACGCTGTCGAAAGATTTTCTTAAAAATTGTGCTCGTTCTATTCTGTGGTTTTCGAGATATAAGATTTATAAGAATTTTTTGTGTGTCCAATTTTGACCACACTTCACAGAAACTCGGGTCTCGGGTAATAAAGGGTCTTCCAAAATTTGAGTTCATGGTTCATGGTGGTTTTCGAGTTTTGCTATTATTGGTGGTGTATATTCCTATACAAAATGGAAATTTAATTTTTTTATTGTTTGGGACGCATTTTTGGGCTCGGGCGACCTTTTTTGGAGACATTTTCAAATTATCCATCGGTAACGCTGTCTACGAGTTGTTGTTAATGTAATTCTCTCAAACAATAATTCAGAGACTGAAATTCGATATAATTTCGCAACAGAAATTGTCAGGGTCAATCCCAAACAAGCGAGAATCGTTGTTACTCCTCGCTTCCCCACTCAACGACTAAGGCTTTAACATTTTACCCAGTACAGTAGAACTTGCAATGTAAATAGCGAGCTTTGCACATCCTCGAGTTATAAAGCAGTGAGGAAACATTGAAAACAATTTCGAAGTCTCAGATTGGCTTGTAAAAGTGGTTTTTCTCAAATGTCGCGACAAACAAAATACACATGTGCGAAAGTACTTTTCTTAAGATTTTTTAAATTCAGCTCAGATTACAGCTCTCCTGATCTCAAAATATTAATAGTTCGACTTATCGGTTTTATTGACTTAGGGCCGTTTGCTGATACGACTCATAGTGATTTAAGTCCCACATAAACTCTTATGTGACAGTTCATGCCATACAAAAAGTACCCCAAAAGAATTTAAGTAGAACTTAAATTGTTATGAGTCGTATCAGCAAACGGCCCTTAATGGCGGATTTACATCAGAACTATTCCCATAAGATTTTTTTAAATATCGAAATCAGGGAAAGACGTTGATAAAAATCGGTCTGTATTCAAAATAGGATTACCTATCATCTCAAAAACGCTTTTAAGATTTTTATGAAATTTTGCATATAAATATACGGTTCGAACTGAGTTTTCAAAACTGGTAGATTCAAAAACAGAACCTATCTTAAATATATGTACCTTCAAAAACGCTGCACATGTACCCTAGAAAATAGGGTACATATTCAAAATTTCTTTAGGTATATAGGTATAACTGTCTTTTAAGATGAATTAAGATATGAAATCGAAAGTTGTAAGATCTAGAAAAAATCTTTATAACAACACTGATCTACCTACTCTAAAGGACGAATTTCAGTTCAGTCAAGGGAGCAAAAAAAAAAAAAAGGGAAAAACTTCCAAACTATCGCAATACCTCCAGTAAATTTGGTATCATATTTCATTTGTGGAAAAATTAAAACAGGCTAATGGGCTAATTCACTGTAACCACAAGCGTCAAAAGTCTTAAGTAAGACAATTCGTTTGAATCGCTTTATTTGGAAATTTGAGACGACTAGTGCTGTCATAGAAAATTTTCGCTCAGTTTCAATTTCATTCTCAGTAATCTTACCTTCGATGACGGTCTTTGATTTCGTTGGAACACTAGCGCCTTTACACGAAACTGCAACAGCCCAAACCACTAACGCTACCACTGCAACACGGTTGTGGATAATTTTTCCCATTATTTCGATTTAAGATCTATCTAAATCTATCCCGATTAAATATCGCGTACTAAGTATCTGTATCTAAATCTTTTGTTGAACTGTAACCGTTAGCACCTGAAAGATAGACACGTGCAATTAATGACACAATTGTTTCGAAACGAACGTTAGTTAAACTTGTGATTTCGATTTTCAAGTTCACATTCTCTAGTAAGTACAGAGCGCGGCGTCTATGCAATGTCTTTGCTGAAATACGAATGCGTTCAAGATTTTATATCCAAATTCTAGTAACTTAGGCACTTGAGAGCATCACTGCTGGCGTACTCTCGGGACTGTGATTAGAGTAAGCTAGATACAATTGGGTAAATAACAGTCAACAATTATATGGTTGTAAATTACACCAGCATATTATTAGTAAAATTTAGTAATAAATGCTATTTAAATAACAATGACAGCTAAACGATCGTATTGTTTATATTTATTTAACATCACCACCACCCCCGAACGGCAGATATTTTTTTATTTTTTTTTTTTATCCCACAGCAATAAATATAATGCAGGCAAAGTGTCGAACCTCGAGTAGGTATCTTTAAGATTAGTATAAGGAATTATCACAATTGGAGAGCGTTGATAGCGTGAACTTGCGACCGATTGGTGCCCCGTCAGGCTTATGAACTATACTCGTTAGGTCGTCAACGATGCGATGACCGACAACCGACGCGACGTTCGAAAATCCAGACTCTGTATGTTTGTATATATTTGCACTGTGATTGTTTCTTTTAAATGGGGCTGGAAGTAGCAACAAAAGCGTATAATTTTGTCAAATGATTTGAATTGCTGTATTCACTGTGCAACTTGTACTCAGCTGGCTGCTATTTTAATTAATACTGCTTCACATTCGTTTGAGTGCAGGAAAAGTTTTTAGCTATCTACTATTACACATGTCAAAAATCGTGTCAATTTTTGACATTCTGTATCCAAGATTTTGAAATGAGTCATTTGGATACGGCACGAAATCGTAGGGCCATTATGTCACATAAATAAAATTGGATAGATCGATTCGACTTTGATTGAATGATTCAATTACGTACAGGATACCTAGGGCGACAATCTTCTTCTGTCTCTATACTTTGCGGGACAATCATATAAAAGACTGGGCTCAATATACATAGTTACTATATCAGCTTAAAGATGACGTTTTCGGCTTTGACATAATATTGATATGTTTCTGAATCTCTCAGCTGGGTGAGTCAATGCGCACCTCAATCTGAAAACAAACATAATATAATTACCCCGCAACATGTTGACATTTCTGTTATGCGAGAAACAGAGTGACACAGCAACATAAGGTATGTTTGTTTACTTTTGTAGTAAGAATAGACAATACTGTCAAAATCGCAGTGGTGGGGATGAATTCTCTCTCTTAAGGTGCATTTTTTTTTGCAATCCTATATGGACTTAGCAAATTGTCCATACAAATACGCAATCCTATATAGGATTCGTTAGTCCGGATAATCATCGTGGCTTATGTGTTAGCCCAGATAAAAACTGTGCTACCAATTTACGATTATTTTAAACGTTATCGAAAGTGCTATCGATTGTGTCATAAATGACACGAATTTGACAACCAACATTATTAGGGGAGACTGGGGCACCTTTCAACTTCGTAATACCGTCTTCTTTAATCGTCAGCAGTGTTGCCATGAACATATTTCGACAAATCTGCATTAATGCAGAACAAATTTGCAATTCCGATTTCTATGGTAAAAAATTTGGATTCATTAATATTGCGATATCAAAAAATTTAATTTTGAGAGGTTAGTGCTAAACGCATTCAGTAAAGCCTCATAAAACCCAGAAGTGGAACAGTTTTATACGCAGTAGCGCAGTGGTTAGTGTGCTGGACTACTGTGCGAGGGATTCCAGGTTCGATCCCCGGAAAAACACAAATTACATCTTAAAGTTTTTTCTACTGCGCCACCTCTCGCGATCGTCTGACAAACATCCGAGAGTATGACTGTCATGAAAAAGCTTCTCAATTCAGCCGTTCGGACTCGGCATAAAATTGTAGGTCCCTTCCATTCGTCTCAAAAATAGAAACTCACACAAAACGAATGGTTGCGAGAAGCTAGGCCTTGGGTGTCACCCGCCTGTTGCGCCACCTATTTTTTTTTTTTTAACAGTTATACTCATGGAACGCTGAAACTTGTCCTTTTCTGTTCTCTTCTATGGAGTTCAGAATCAGCAGACAGTATCTGCCACTTAGATTTTGGGATTTTAAAAGTCTGCGGCTGGGGTGAAACTCTGCAAAATGCAGACAAATCTGCACTTACGGCAACGCTGAACGTCAACGACTTTCGGATATCTTTTCAGTTGTCACCTGGAAGCAGCCGGTGAGGCGGTTTTTATGCTTAAATTGCTTTTAATTTTACTATTTGTAAAGGATCATATACATGAACATTTTATGAACATTTGTAAACAGAAAATTGCACAAGAAAACAAATTTATTAAGAAAACAAGTTTATAAACAGTTGAAATAACGAAATTCCGAATTTCAAACTTTTTGCCACGAACGAAAAGACTCTTGGCGCGAATTGTCAAAGTTTATTCGCAATGCACATCATTTAATTCGCAATCCACAAACTAGCGAATAAAACATTCGTTCGAGCATAACATCAAATTAGACATTGCGGATAGAAAGTGATGGCTAAAATTCGCAAACTGTTGCAACCTAGAAACGTGTTCATGTGAACGGACTGTCAAGATGAATCTGTCTGTAAATGATGACAAAATGAGGTATATGCTGTCAGCGAGAAAGGACACACAACTACGGGAATTTGGGTAAAAAATCGCAATAGACAGATACGGCTTCGAAGTAGTTTAAGACCTCGAAAAACGACACCGGCCGGCGTAGAAATCATGCAAATAAACACTCTTGCAAATCGCTGTTTCTTCACGCTAAGAAGTAAAGGACCCTCTCACACAACTAACGAAATATTGTACGATAATTTAATCATCCCGATTAAGGTAAGAGCAAGTGGAGGTTCTCTGGTGTCAGTGAGGAAGGTTTGGGTCGATGAAGTACTTTCTTACTATCATCATCATCTGATCATCTTCCGATAGAAATTACAATTGGCATTGATGGTCCTCGAAGTTCTGCTGTTCCTGTAATTTCAGTTATAGCTTTAAAATGGAAAAAGCAAAGAAAAACTGAGTTTCAAAGAAAAACAGACTTTATTTTGAATTTAAGAAGCGACACTGTAAACGCAAAGTTCTTACTACTACTAAACGATCTAAACGATATCTAACAAACCTAGACATTCGTAGTCTCCTTTGCTTCCACAGAAGCTCAAACTGGTTCAACGAGTATGACGAAATTTTTAATAGATTCATCTGGTATCACAAGGGACCTAATTAGTCTAAGTGTGTCGGCCTTTTGCTGGCAGCCACTTCAACCGAACCTAACCTACAACTACTTTAGTTAGAGCGCATAGTAAAGGAAGCAGCGGCGACTGTGACGAAGGCACCGACCAGGAATAGAAAATGTGAATGGTTCAACAATAAAGACTTCACAAAAAATCCCTGGCTTTGCTTAACCTGTGTAGGAAAACAAATATCAACAATCTGAAATGAGCATAATGCGAAAACTATTAAGCAATACAAACACACAGGCCTTTCAAAGTCCCTGAGAATCTCCTATCATCTGCGTAAATCTTTAGGTCAGAGTGTGGAATAACGCGGACTACATCGTTTATTGTCAAACTAAAGATCAAAGGCACTAGATGACTTCCCTGTGGTACACCAGAGGACGCTATGACTGGGTTAGAGACGAAAAGGACACTATACCTTCGTCCTTCTAGATAGGACTTAATCCAGGAAATAAACCTCGATGGAAAAACGGTTGGTTTTAGTTTGAGGAGTATGACTTTGTGCGAGATGTTGTCAAACGCTTCGCTGAAATCAGTAGCCACGACATCTACTTCCTTACTATTTTCCAAGGCGCATAAAGTGTTTGATACAAATTCCCTGAGGTTTGTGGTTGTTGGTCTACCCTTAAAAAACCCATGTTGCTTCAAGGAGAGAATCCATTTACAATGAAAGAACATAGTGTCGTAAACAATGCTCTCAAAGAGTTTTGGTATGCAAGAGAGTTTAGCTATGGGTCTGACTGTAATTCGAGATATCGACCTCACACCCCTTTTTCTGGATGGGAATAATAAATGAGTCCTTCCAAAGTTTAGGAAAAATACCTTGTGCTATTGGTAATTGGTAAAGAGCACAAAGGGGCAGCGCAATTTTGTGTGTGCACATTTCTTTAAAACCATGGCAGGGAGACCATTTGGACCCTAGGAATAGTCGTCCTTCAGGAGTTTTATTTTCTTCACTGCTGACGACAGACTTATATTTATGGCTGCTAAAGAAGTTTGATCGCAGCCATTGATGTAATTGAAGGAGTTTGGGCCATGTTCAAAGTCGACATTTGCAAACTCCTGGCTGAAGAAATCTGCGAAAAGATTGATGATTGTTTTAGGGTCTGCAGACGAACAATTAGCAAATTTTAAGGTAGATGGATATCCATCCGACTTTTTTTTAGTATTAATGAACTGGAAAAATCGTGCCGGCTAGATATTCGGAGTAGTGAGTCTCGTACATTTCGGAGAAGTTATTACAAACTAAAAGATAATTCGAGAAGTCAGGCAAAGATCTGGTTCGAAGATATGCCTTCCATAATTTGTTTCGTTTGTTCCAAAGTGAGCGAAGTTCCCTGTTATACCAGGGTGGGGAAGAGTTAACATTCTTTTGAGTTGTAACAGGAACAGATTGAAGAAAGCATTCATAGATTTGAGAGTAGAAGGTGGAAGGTGGAAGCAACATCAATATTAACTGTTTTGTCATGGACAAAGTCAAAATGAGTGTTACCGATAAGTTCGGAAAATTTGTCGAAATTAGCTTTGCGAAAGTTAAATTTACGCTGCGTCAAGGGGTCGATCTACTTTGGGTAAAAAGCTGACTTGATGCTGTCTTAACAATTTTTAGTTGATTTTGCAAAGATTTTGGCGGTAAGATAAGTGTTAAGACAATATATTTTAAGGTACATACCTAAGTTGTTTTGACTCTCAACAACACGATGGGGTTAAAAAAAATAGAAGAAAGACAGTCCTTTAAAAGCTGGAAGTTGATATACGAAATAGACGCTTGCCACTATAAAATATCTTCATACTTTTAAAAGTCAGCTAAATGAATAATTGCGACATTGCGACCGACGCAAGGCACTCCTCCAGTATTATGGATGTCCGAACGTTCCGAGGGGCCAACATTAACTCGGACCACTACCTTGTTGTAGCCAAGGTACGCCTTCGGATATCCCGAACACCGCCAAGACAAGTAAATACTGTGGGGAAGTTTGATGTCGGACGGCTAAAATCGCAAGAGATCACCAGATCAGAGTCGCCGCCTCTGATGTGCTTGGTTTCACTCGTCCACCACAACGAAACCCCTGGTTCGACGACGAGTGCCAGACAGCAAGCACATGCAGCAAAACAAGAGGCTAGAGCTGCTCGTGAGCTCTACGCGCAGAAAAGAAGAGACGAACACCGGCTTCTCAGGAGTAAAAAAGAAAGAGCACGAGAAGCGCGCTATCGAGGAAATAGAGAGATGCTACAGCAGGAATGAGGTTCGGAAGTTTTACCAAAGTGTAAAAAGAACCTGCCAAGGTCCTGGCTTCAGGCCAGGAAAGTTTCACACTGCGGCAGAACTTGGAGAAAACCCAGGAAGTTCAAATCGATACCCACTACCTTTTCATCGATTTTAAGGCCGCCTATGACAGCATCTATAGAGACGAGCTATACAGAGCAATGTCTAGTTTTGGCATCCCTGCCAAACTCGTCCGTTTATGCAGGATGACAATGGAGAATGCACGCTGCTCTATCAAGGTCGGTAAAGAACTCACCGAGACCTTCGATGTCAAAAAAGGATTTCAAGGCGATGCGCTGTCATGTGACTTCTTCAACATCGTTCTTGAAAGAATAGTGCAAAACTCAAACGCTACCACCAGAGGCACTATCTTTCATAAGTCCGTCCACCTACTCGCCTACGCCGACGACATCGACATAATCGGCAGAACGCAGCGTGATGTTACTGGCGCGTTCGTGAGTATTGAGACGGAGGCGGCGAAGATGGGTTTGGCGGTCAATGAGGGCAAGACAAAGTATATGCTGTCATCAAGAAAGGACACCCAACACCGACGTCTTGGACAGAATGTCACTGCAGACAGATATAACTTTGAGGTGGTAAAGGACTTTATCTACCTAAGCTCCGCTATGAACTTAGACAATGACACCAGCGCTGAGAATAAACGAAGAATAACTCTTGCCAATCGCTGTTTCTTTGGGCTAAGAAAGCAACCTCTCTCGAACAACTAAAGTGACCCTTTATAAGACCTTAATCATCCCAGTCCTACTTTATGGTGCAGAGGCATGGACTCTATATCAAAAGCGGATAAGCTTACTCTTGGTTGTTTCGAGAGGAAAATTCTTCGAGTAATTTTCGGTCCCGTCTGCATAGACGCTGAATGGAGGAGGAGATACAACGACGAACTGTACGGGCTGTACAGTCACATTGACCTAGCCAGAAGAGTGAAGGTCCAACGACTGCGGTGGCTGGGTCATGTAGAGCGAATGGGCGTGAATGCTCCGGCCCGGAAGATCTTCGAATCCACGCCGGAGGGACGGCGCAGTAGAGGAAGACCGCGACTCAGGTGGCGCACGCAAGTGGAATGGGACCTTAACCAACTTAGCGTGCGAAACTGGAGACAGCTGGCCAAAGATCGTGCTGGCTGCAGACGCTTGTTGGTTGAGGCCCAGGTCCACCCCGGACTGTAGCGCCACCTTAAGTAAGTAAGTAAATGAATAAATGACAGAAACTTTGTGACGAGTTGGCAACTTCGCCCGAAAAACCTTCAAGTTAAACCCTTCTGAAGGCATAATTGACTTTGAGAAAGATCTTATGGCTAACCACGGAGAAGTAAAATGAGCACAGTTAATTTTAATGTATAGGTATGAGGTAGTTCCAAAAACTAAGCACCGCAGAATTGATGCTCGCTTCATATGAATGGAGCACCTACAATCTTCTGTCGAATTCCAACGGCTGAACTGAGGTATCACAGTACAAAAAAACCTTGAGACGTCTTTGTGTTTTCCAGACATCGAATCTGAGATCCCTCGCACAGTAGTCCAGCACACTAACCGCTGACAACTTCACCCACCTAATTTTTATTTGACTTTCGTAATTATATACGTGTACATTATACAGCATCTTTGCGCAACACTTTGCGCTTATTACCATTGGCTGTCTACAAGTTGGTCTAACCCCAAGTTTGACTGATATCTAAGGTTGTAAACCAATTTTCCCCGCCTGTTGTAGAAATCGTATTACCGGGGAGCAATATAAATTTACTGCAGGCAATTATAGATAATTACAAATATTCTTGTGATGTATGCATGACGTTTAGATGTGCATATCTTCACATATAATAAAATATGTCATAAAGCGCAATCACGCTAAGACACGTGATACGTAACGAGCTAATAAGATGCTTATACAAAAAGGGTTACGCTGTTGTTTGCTTTTAAATGGCGTTCAATGGATTACTTCTTCTCTACTTCCTATACCCAGGTCAAAACAGTATAAACATTTCATCAAAAATGTGATCAAACACTTTTATGAGAATTTTGCATTTTTGGGTCCAATTTACAAAGAACTATATTCACAAAACGAAGGGAGGCTGAAGTTCCATTTGAGTTTCTATCGGGTCTCCGAAATTCTGTTTGCAAATACTGTGCCAGTTATTTACTTCGATAAAGGAGACACATGACGTCAGGAATAATTCGAATATTCAGACGCTCATTTTTATTTTTTTTTTTTTTTTTTTTTTTTTTTTTTTTTAATACTTCTGCCGGGAAAGGCGAACCTATAACGCTTTATCAGCGCCCGATTGCCTTTGCAATGAACCAGAATGCGCGTTAGGACAACCAATTAATTTGTCAGTGACTCTTTCGTTGTAAGTTGTTTTTATTGGTTATTTAAATAAAACAATCACTTCTTGTATTAAATATTTATTTTATTGTAAAGAAGGACACGTAGACATCCGCACTGTAGCGTAATCAAAACAAGACTGAGACTAGTATATAGTGATGCTTTGCATCGTTAGTTTTTGTTATAATTCAACAGTTTTCGCCGATTCAATTACCTCTATTTCGAAGAACTATAAATTCAGATCTTTTTTACTCCGAAGGGTTTGACCCCCATTCACGGAAAGCCTTGTTTTTCGCTGCGGTAACCCGCTTGGGAGAGGGTCGAAATTCTGCTTTACAAAATTCTGAACGCAGAAATTCTGCTTTTTAAAATTCTGTTTTTTTTTCTGTTCTGTCTTACAAAATTCTGACAGATGCTGCTAACTGCCTGACTGGCTTACAATTGTATGGACATCACCGTTTGTTTTTGTCACTATTCATGCTTTACACTTATTTTTTATTCAGTTTGCACAATTTTTACATTTATTTAATTTTTCACAATAACATAATATATCCATTCCAACACATGGAATTCTCCTTCGGGAGCAGGACAATAAATTATATTATAGGCTAATTTTTGGACGTTTTCTTTTGCTAGAATGTAGAAGAGGAAATTAAACAATGCATTTCAATTAAAAGTGTGAAATTCGATGAATCTCAGATTAGAGTTTGGTTTCAAGTGTCAGAAAATTATCCAAAAATAATAATAATAATTTCTCCTTTCTACTCACTCAAAATCTACCTGCCAAGCTGGACATTGGAAGACGTGTATGGCCATGCACTAAAAGTGTATTTCAGGACTTAAAACACGCCATATAAAATGAAAAATTAGTTTTAGTAAAATTTAAACAAATGAAATAAAAAACAAGTAAAAGTGTTATCTTCGGCCTGGCCGATGCTTTGATACCATCCACTGCATAAAAGTCATGCAAAATGTTTGCCATGCGAGTGTGTCTAATATTAGTTTTGTATGGGAGGTAGCAGAACCACTTTACCGACATAGACAATTTTCAATACCAACCTGACGACGGTTAAAAAAAGTACTCTCACAAAATTTCATTCACATAAGTCGGTTCGTTTGGACGCTAAGGTGTTTTCAACAGACAGAGAGATACATGGGTCGAATATTGGCTTTGTATGGGAGGAAACAGAACTACTTGACCGACATGGATCATTTTTAATACCAACCTGACAACCGTAAAACTAAGACCTGTCACACAATTTCAATCGCCTAGGTGGATTTATTTAAACGCTATCGTGATTTCAACAGGCGGAGAGACACATGGGTCTACTAATGGTTTTGTATGGGAGGTGCCAGAACTACTTGACCGACATAGCCCATTTTCAATACCAAACTGACGACGGTTCAACAGACAGACAGACGGACAGACAGACAGACGGACATGGCTAAATCGATTCAGAATGTGATCCTGATTCAGAATATATATACTTTATAGGGTCTCCGGTGAATCCTTCTTGGCGTTAGAAACGTAATGGCAAAGTGAATATACCTTCCTGTGGAGGGTATAAAAATGCCTAATGATAGTTAACTTTTGTTTTATATTTCTAGTAATACTTACTAACGCGTGAAATGTGTAAAAATGTAATGAAAAATGTGCTCAAAAGGGTCCGCATTTGTGAGACTAACAGAGGCAGACATTTACCTGATATTGTATTCCATACATAATTGCCGACATTAAATAAAACATTTATCAATATAAGATCCATTCTCTTTCATTTAATGAAAAATTATAAATTGGAAAAGCGCGCGCTTTTTAACATTTTCCAAACTTTTTTTTTGCAGAATTTTGTAAAGCAGAATTTTGAAAAGCAGAATTTTGACCTCGCCAGAATTTCGACCCCAACCCAACTCGCTTGCATTCTTTGTTAAACCAGGGTTTATTTGAAGATGGTTTTTTGATGCAATGTGGAATATAAAGTTCCATGCCGAGTAAAATCATTTCGGTTACGGCTTCTGCGCACATATTGACATCGGTATCTCTAAAGCACATATCGGCCCATGGCAACGAAGCGAAAAAATGATGCAGCTCGTCTCAGTTAGATTTACTATAATTCCAAATCGAACGACGGCGATTCTGGTTCGCTCCTGTAATGAGGGGTGGTGGTCGGCAGCAACTAGATGCGCTCAGAATCTCAGAATCGACTGACTGATCAAGCGCTTTCATAGAGAGACAATAGATGTTACCCTTTGGCATGTAATTGACTTGTGTGATCATATTCAAAGCATAGGTTACTACAGCTCCTATTTATTGGTGTCGGTATAGAGAGAATAGCAGATATTAGAGCATGATCCGAATTCCCTAAGGGAACAGATATTTTTATTTTATCATTATCTGGCTCTGTTGTAAGAAACAGATCGAGAGTGTTCCCGTAATTTGATGGATTGTCTGTAATTCGCGCGGGCTCATCAACGAGCTGAGTGAAATTGCAGTAAATGGCGAAGTCTTCAGCTTGTTTCCCTCGTCCGTTCGATTAGAATATCCTAGCCAATCCATGTTATGGGTATGAAGTCACCAAGTATAATAACTTCAGCGGTTGGATGAGGACCCAGACTACCTTATCGAATAAATGACGAAATAATTTAGATGGTTCGTTATCGTTTGGCGAGCGGTACAGGCAGCAAAAGAATTTGGTACAACTTTGTAGGACGACCTTTAGCCATCTCTTCTTTTCGTTCACACGCCAGATCCGTTCGGGCAAACACACAGAGTCCCCCCTTATATCGAAAACGAGGAAGTAGTTCGTATCCTGGACAGTAGTCAGTCACCCGTCGGAATTGAGTTTAACTTCACCCTATTCGATTCCCTTTCATCTTCTACTGCTATCGTGGAATCCGCCGGAAAAGTTTCCTTATCGACACGTTTTTGGGAAAGGTAGTTTCACTGTCAAACGGCTGTCCTTCATTTGTCAATACAAATCTCTAGCTGCATTCGTCGGAGGTATATGAAAAGTTTGTTTCAAAAGTGATTTAAATAAAAAATAGTGTTTATTGTGTAATAAATGGATTTACAATGTATTTAAATGCACTATTTTTGGAAGCATAAGAGGAAGAACGAAATGAGCGGTGTTCTCAGAGAAGAATATTATGAGACAGGTTCAGAGGAGCAGTGAATACATAATTTCATAAAACTTCCGAATGAAATGTGTTTTTAAAATGATTATTTTTTGATTTTAATAAAGTTCAATATTGCACAGATTTATTACAAATGTTCGGCTTAATAAAGCAGCTGTTTTGTATGTAAATTTTTTTTAAAGAAAATTCTCTCGACGTGCAGCAAGCAAGAAAACCTATTAAATCAGCAATAAATTTGATGCGGGCAAGAAATGTCATTTTGTTCGGAAAAAAATCGATTTGAACGTTTTCAACGATACAGTGAAACTCATTCACATTACCCACACGGGGAACTGTTCACCTTGTGGATTTGACGATACCAAACCATTTTTTTCCGTGAATTTTTCCCCCCGCGGATTCCACGATAGGGGTCAGTGTTTGAGTTTATTTGAGTCTCAGTTAAAACTAGGACGTCTGGCTTGCAAATGCTGGTGCACACAGCTGACGTTGACATTATTGAATGCTAGACCTCGAATGTTGCAGAATTCTGTTGCTAGCTTTTTTCTGTTAGTGTCCGTGTTTTGTCTATTTTGTCCTTGTGTTCGTTTTTGTCTGTCGTCTTGCAAGTCCTGTGGGTGATTATTTGCATGTTGAACCCCCTGAAATAGTCCTCCCGGAGATCTGAATGGGATACTAGTTTACCTCCGGAATTCTTTATCTCAGGCTTTTGTGTCCAATACGTGTTGCACCGGCCCATCTGCCAAACTCCCAAACGTAGTCAAGACTGCTTCAGGGAGCCATATATTCAAAAATGAAACCAAGAAATAACGTCATAACGTTACAGAAGATACTCACTTCTCTTTTGTTGGCCGAACAAAGTTCCAGTGTTTAAAAATATGAACAGCGTTTTGCAAGTTCTCACAACATTCAAGAGTAATATGCGTTTATTTTTCATTAAATATCAATTGATTTACGTATAAATATATGAGTAAATATATTATTTTCTTCTTATTATTTTTAGTATAGAATATAATTTGCTTTAAAACTATTTTCATTATTATTTTTTTTAAATTCGTGTAGTAAATTCTTTAGATTGAAAGATACTTGGCTTGTTTTTTCCGTTCTCTTTTAGTCACAACTCAATTTTTTTTAACTATTTGGGGCAATAGTTAAGTGTACAAAATTTTCTTAAATCTTTTTCATAGACAAAATATATTATATATATAAATATGTTAAATATTATGTTCTTTTTAGTAATATAGAATATAATTAATATTTTTTGTGCTACATAACGTATTTTTTGTACAAAAATACGATTTCTCAATATATATGGATATTTTGTTTTTAATTTATTTAGCCTTCAGTTCAGTGTTCAATGTTAGGCTGTTTCAAAGTTATAGATCAATATTAAATGTCGTTGCCTGGAAATATACTTATAAGTGTAATGTAAACGGTTATGGACTTTAAAATTTGTGAAAAGTATTTTTTGTTTTTTATTTTAATGACAAATTTTAATACCAAATACTTTGAAATATTCGATTTTTCTGTTGACCAAAATTACAAATTGTCTCTTCAAACAAAAGTTTTAAAAATTCGTCTACAAGTTAAATAGATTTCGATGACTTGTTTGTTTGTTTCGACGACTAACAGGGACATGCATTTTAGCAAATGTATAAGAGTAACTTGCCTAATCTAAATTACTCTCCTAAAAATTAATGTCGTTTTCGGTTTGTCGTCCAGAACCGTCCGGAAGAACTCTCCGCGATTCTGAACTCAAAACCAGAAGCAAATTTCTCTTCTTTTCAGTAGAAGAACTGTCAGTTGAGTGCCAATCGAAATTAAAAACAAAATCGAACGCTTTTAGAAGCGTTCGGACGGAGTGCTTCCGGACGATTCTGGGCGACCAACCGAAAACGACATAAGTGTTATGTGGTCTAGTATTGGTAAAAAATGTCACGAAATGTCACGAAATGCATTTTTGCACATAAATGTAATAGTTTGAGATTTCAATATAGCCGACTGTGCTGCAAAGTAATCGGCAGTGTTTACATTAAAATTTGTATTTGATTTACAGTGATTTTTTTTATGAATATTTATTTGAAATTAATAGGTGGCGCTACAGTCCGGTTTGGACCTGGGCCTATTTATTTGAAATATTTAAGGAAATAAACAATGCATATTGTGTGGCAGAATTACCATGCAAAAAATGGACGGTTCAGCTGGGCGTGGCACCTCCCACATAACAAATTCATTTAAAACACTGTCTTGACATTAAACCTAGTAATTTAATCCTTAAGATATATACGAGGCAGTTGCAAACCTGGCCAGTCAGAAAGACAACAAAAAGTTTTGGAACTCCCAAAATTCCATAACATTTTTAAATACCTCGCGATGGTTTGCATTTTTCTGCGCGGTGGGAAAAGGACGGAATCAAGCTAAACTACAATACAGATGAAGTAGACATAATTAATTATTTCGTGACAAAAGTATTTCAATCCATTTACCATATACAGTGCGGTTCACTTGATTAGACGCATCAGAGTTACGTCTAGGTTTCTTTTTCGTATTATTATGTGAAACGAAGAAAAAAAAAACAGAAAGGTACACTGATAAAGCATATATATAATATACTTTCAGACAATTATCAATCAAAAAGCGGTAACGATTGAATTTACACCCCTAGTTTCAAATGATAACAGTTCAAAACATATAGAGTAAGAGCTAGCAACATTTTTTCTCAAGTCATTTTAGCAAGGCTGTAACTTTGTGAGCTTAGTTCGTGGCATTCCAATATAAACCAACGTAGCGCTGCCAGAAATATATTTTCGTGTTCAGTAGTCACCCCGAACTAAGCTCACAAAGTTACAGCCTTGCTAAAATGACTTGAGAAAAAACGTTGCTAGCTCTTAGTCTAATACGAACAGAGAGCTGTAGAGACGAACAAGAAAACCTTGTAGTGGAGTCACAGTCGTCCAAGAAGTGCAAATCACCATCTTTTTATCGATTTTAAGGCCGCATATGACAGCATTTATAGAGACGAGCTATACAGAGCCATGTCTAGTTTTGGCATCTCTGCCAAACTTGTCAGATTGTGCAGAATAACGATGGAGAACGCTCGCTGCTCCGTAATTGGCCAATTTGTATATATATGCACCCATTCCAAACCGGGGAGGTGGGAATTTTAGAGCAGAAAGGTGGCTCAAAACACAATTGAATTTTTTTTTAAATCTAAAATACTCCAATTACCTTTGTGTTTTAAAAAAGCAGAATACTTTAAAAGGTTTTTTTCGTTTATGTGTTCTATTCAAGTGAAGCGAAATTAGGACCCCACATTTTTTTGGTGAAACTTAAAGCTTTAGTTTTAAATCATGCTTCTAGAAAAATCACAACAATTAAATTAACTTTAATTAAAAAAAAATGGAGTCTCTAGCATGCTTTGTTTTGGGACGAGTGGGCGATAGAAAAACGACCTTAGGGAGTGTGCTATTATATTGACGCGGAGTGTAACTCAAGTGAAGTTTAGTCAAGTGAAGTGCACTGTACATACACAGATATAGTTTTTAAGTTACTAAGGGTTGACATGTCATAATAATTTCTAATTTTTTTTGGTTTGTAATATTATTGTTTTTTTTTTTTGTTCTGTTTGTGTGTGATCGTTGTTTTTCGAACACAACCATGTTTACTGACTGAATACTTATCATTTTCTAAGTATGTATATTTAAGAACATGAAATTGAAATAAATTAATAGCAGTCTTTTCTGTGGGCTTACGATAATTATAAATGTAGTTGTATAATTAAAATTAAAAAATTATGTGTAAATGTAAAATTTAAAACCGGCATTAATTCCAAAAATACGTTTATAAACCTACAAAAAAAAATATTAAATATATATTTGTTTTTATTGTTTTAGTATATTTATTATAAAACTCAAATATATTTGTTTAAATAATTTTAACTATCAATCTATTCTTCACAGACAAGTTGCGCACATAACCTTTTTATTTTAAGTCAATTTGAGGGATGGATATAATCACAAGTTAGTAAAATTGTCTTTTTTGATGATATTTTTGTTTAAATATTGATAATTCTTAAAGCTGTCAAATGTGTTTAAAGTCTCAAGAGTGTTATGTATATTTTGAATTTTTTTTTTTGTAAATATAAAATTATGAATGTTGGCTTATATTTTGTTATCATTGAATAATAACATTTAGTCGTACAAATATATATATCTATAAATTTTTAAATACTTTTTCTTCAAGATAATTTTTGTTGCTTTATATTTAACGGGTAGTTAAAAATATTAGTCGTACAAATATAAATACATTTATATATTTTTTTAAATATTTTTTGTTTTGCTTTATATTTAATGGATAATTTAAAATGTTTGTCGTACAAATATAAATATATATGAATTTTTAAATATTTTTTCTTAAAGATAATTTTTGTTCCTTTATATTTAATAGGTAATTTCAAATGTTTATATATTTTATATATATTTTTTTTGAAACTTGTAAATATCAATATTACGTGACTCAACTATACCAAGAAAAAAATCTTTAAACAAATTTAAATTATATCTAATTAAAGTTCCACAAGATCTTTTGAATTGACTTGAATATTGGGAGGGATTATGATGGGAAGACAATTTGGAAAATAATATATCTAAATGGGGTTAAAAGTTTGGGGTAATTGCGGGAGAAGTAAGACATTGAAAAAGGCTAAAGAGAAAGACGGTGCATTTATTTTCAAGGTTGCGAAGGACATTAAGCACGGTGATGTAGTATTATAAGACGAACCATTAAAATTAAAAATTCTCTTTTTCGCGTATAAAAGAAAGAGATCAGGGGCCAGATTATGTAAAATGAAAACAATCGAACGATATCGTTTCGGTAATAGCTGCCTCTGTCTATTGCCACAGATATGATAGGGACAGGTTTAGTGAAAACGAAAGCGTTTTTCTTTTCGTATTTTACAGAATCCCACTCCAGGCTCCCGACTTTTATGCGATCAATAAATACCTCCTGGTAAATGAATTTCGGGATAAACCGATGCTTTGATGCTGCCTTTGTAAAGAAAGAAGACAAGAACTTCTTTAGTGTGAAATAACCCTTGATGCCCAGTAATTGGATGAACCGATTGAGCTGCCGCATGGGAAACCACAGCCAAACTTCGCGAAAGGTGGCGCAGTGAAAAAAAAGTTTAGTAATTTGTGTTTTTCTGGGCCTCATTTCGTAAACATCGACAGGTGACGGTTCTATACATTTATTGGACTTATCTGACAAATTTCCAGTTCCTAAAATATTGACAGATGACATAATTGTCAGTTAAATTCTATACGACAAATTTGATATGCACTATGTGCCGACTTAGGTCCCAGGTATCTCAATAACGCTTTAATTTGTTGACTTGCAGCTGGAGAGTATACGGATTGTCGGATAGAATGACAGTATCATCCGCGTAAAATAGCAGTAGATACTTTCATCCCTACACGTCCGAGCATAATGCCACCTGCGATGCTGTGTCGCACACATCATCAATAAAAAGAGAGAATACTAATGATAGCCCTTCCGCGCCGACCTTGACTAGCAGTGTTTAAAAGGCAGTCCACAAAAAAATCCATAAAGGCAAAATTTTTTCTCACTAAAACGTTCTAAGTGTAAAAATCGGATCAACTGTCTACACATTTGCTGGAAAACCAGCCTGCTCAACACACCTTACTAACCTACGGTAAAGCACTTGGATGAAGACTGAAGAGTTTTTTTTAGCCAGCTGAGCATTGAAATTCCCTAAATTCTTCGGCCAGAGAAGGATCACCCTTTTTAAAGATTGCGCATATTTGACAAGTCTTAAAGATTCCTCGCTAAAAATGTATTGCATCGAACAGTTCTTAAATGTTATACAAGAAACGACTGTGTTCTGCCCTGAGGTTTCGTTATTTTAAATTTTTTTCCAATGCTGCCAAAAGTTCTGACATGACTATAGTGAAGTTCAGTTCATATCAATATAGACTTGTTGTCAGCTTACAAACTTTCGACAGGTGATAATTTGTAAACCAACAAATTTGTAATTAGCAAATTTCTGTTACATAAGTAACTAGACAAATTTGTAGAATTGTTAGAAATTAACGGACAATGTCGGCTCTTTTTGCAATGATTTGTGTTTTTTTGACATAATTAATTGAGTTCACTTTTTCGCACCAACTTAAAGAATGCAATCACCAATCATTTTGAAACCATTGAGACTGCAATCATTTTTCATCAATGAAATGATTTAAATCATAAAGATGCAGTTATTTCCAACCATCGCCAAAAGTTAGGTTAGGTTTGGTAAGGTGGTTGCCCCAAAGGGGACAGCGGCCAGAAAGATTCTATGTGCCGGGCATTACCTTGGGAATTTCACTGCTAGGGAGACTGGTGCGTGGCAGGGGTGGGTGATTGAAATCAGTCCGCTTTGCTGCTGACCAAAAAAGTCGGTGGATGGATTGTCTATTGGAATAAGGATGGGGGCAGCAGACTGCCGCCCGTTTATTTTATTTTGACGATCACATGACAGAGGCTGGTGGCGAGAAGAAAAGCTTGATTGAAGCACTCAGTCGTAATGCTTGGTACCGGAAGAGGGTCGCGATTTTTTTCGGTGAAAAGGCGAGGGGTGACCGAAAAAGTCTGTCGCCTCTGAAGGTGTCCTGGAATTGTTGAGATTAAGCTGATTGATGTAGTCAGCTCCTCCAGTTGGCGATCAGTCTTCGGGGGACAGCAAAGGGGTGACCAAAGCAGTCTAACACCCCGTTGGTAGCCTCTGACACTAACGGACTGTAAAAAGGGTGGCTGGTACAATTCAAGGAAGACTGTGACAGGAGAGAATGACGGACGGTGACTGAAACTGTCTAACCCCCGTCTATCCCGTCTATCGTGTGAAGGAGAACTGACTGACGTAGTCAGCTCTTCCTCGTCGTTAGGCGGTAAGTCTTCAGAAGCAGACAAAGGGTGACCGAAACAGTTTAACCCCACATCTGTAGCTTCTGACCGTTCGCTTTCAAGAAGTGTGGCTGGTACGGAACGGAGACAAATCTGCTCTGCTATTTGACGTCGGGGAAAAAAAGACGGAGAGTAACCGTAACAGTTGGCTTACCAACCAGTTGGGAAATCTCCTTTTCCAAAATCCTTTGTGCTGAAATCCCTTATTCCAAGAGACCTTAAAAGATAATCCCCAGGGACAAAATCCTCCATTTTTAGATTTGACTTAAAAGATTTTGGTTTTGAGTGGTGAAATGTTATTTTTTTTTTCGAAAAACAGACTATTTAAAATTCAATTTGAAATTTAACAATCTAGTTTCGCTAGTAAAAATAAAAAGCGCCCAACAATGAAACTAAATATAGTTCTAAAACAAAAAAAACTTAAAATAAGGACACACTAAAACAAACTCCTAAAAAATGACTGGTATAGTGATCAGCTACCACTATTATAAGACTGTTTAAATGTCATGTTAATATTGGGCAATATTGGGCTTAAACAATATCTTTAAAACCCAATATTGATTCAGTTCGCTTATGGCGTCTTGTTGAAACGAAGGTTTTCTCTCTACCACCTGATTTAGGAGGTTCGGCAAGAGCATCTTTCAATAAGTTCATTTTGAACCCATTGATAACACCCAATGGCAATTGCTCAACCTCACTGTACTGCTGGGCTGTTTTGTTGGGACTGCTTAGGGGTTCGAAGACGTTTAATTTATTCTCGTCCCCTGGACTGCCATGAGTATGGGTCGTCTCATTAGTCAGTGTAACAGATGAGCTATCTGGTCGATCCTCGCACGGTTCCTGATCCTGAATCTCTTCAGCGATTTCAGCAGCATTATTCTCGGCGATTGTTTCGAGCGAATTCGCTGGAGTCATATTTGTTTCAACTGGTGTAGTGTAAGTACAAGATACATTACAGTAGTCTTAGGTATAAATATATAAAGAATACTTACCTCCACGGTGTCTTCTTAGTTCGTAGTCATTAACATGCCTAATGTCTCGTAGGCGGCGTAAACGCTGTCGCAGCAGACGTGCATCAAAGTCGGCATGCGGTCGATTGTTAGCGCAAATTGCCATTAGATATAAGCCAATAATTCTGGCAATTATTGCCACAATTATACTAAGATAGCGATAGGAACAAACAAATAAATATAAACTTTAAACCAATACTCTGCATTATGTCGAAATAACAAACAACATATAACTTGCCTACCAATATAAAATATGAAGAATTTTATTTTTTTTAGTTTTGGCAGCACTTCTTTCTTTCAAAGCTATATTGATATTTAAAGTATCTTCTTCTGGGTATCTAGCAAAGTTATCCAATGTTAGTATAATAAGTAACAAGTACCTAGTTCAACTTGAGCCCTAATGCATTTTTATTGCTGGTAAAACCCCAGGGAACCCGCAAAAGTACCAAATGAGGAAAAAATCACTTCTGGAAACTGCAAATGACCGAAATTCCGCTGTCTGGTAGAACGAACTATCCAACGAAATCTAAGCCAAATTTAAGTATGAAAAGCGATAAATTCAAGTTCTCCAGAAGAAATTCGGTCAGGCCGAAAACCAGACTTGGGAACTCTTCGAATTTTTGGCTGCAAGGCCATGGCGCATATTCCCAAACAAAGAACAACTAAACTGGAACCGAAATAAATGGAATGCATCTTCCTTAGATACAGGCATACCTACAGCACCGATTCGGAGGCATACCGACTCTTTAATCATTTGACAAAAAAAAATAATAACCAGTCGGGATGTCATTTTCATGGAGTCTGAATTGAAAGTAAATATCCAAGTTGACTTATAAGATGAAGAAGAGAACACCATTGCCAATTCAGGGGAAGAAACGTCAATAAAAGTTCCAACTGCTTATTTTAAATATGAAGCCATTAAATATCCTCCCACTCTCCAAGCTTCTAGTACAAGCGATTGTTCAGAAGATGACAATAATGTGGACATATATTCTAGATGAGAATATTTCTGGCCTAGAGAATAAATTCTTCAACTCCCAGAGGAGCACTCTCGTGACCCGAAGACAATTTCTGGAGATCAGCGATGCAAGAAGAATTTGATGCACTGCTTTTAAAAAAACCTGGACTTTGACTGCGGTAATGGGTGTTCAAAATTTAATTTGATACTGATGGGAAACCCACTAGACGAAAGGCAAGGTTGGTGGTCAAAGGATTCGACTATAGTGAAACTTTTGCACCGGTCGTAAGATGCACCTTTGATTGCACCTACGGCCAAGCACGATCTTCTTGTGCATCAAATGGATGCTGTTACCGCCTTCCTGAATGGTGAGCTAAAGGAAAATATTTACATGACTCAGCCAACCTGTTTTGATGATGATTCTGGACGTGCTGCAAAAATCTCTATATGGGCTCAATCCAGTCGAGGGTGGAATGAGAAGCTCAATCAAGTTTTAGTCAACATGGACTTGAAGCGCAGCGATGTGGATCAATATTCATTGGCATTTATGTCGATGACGTTCTGATTGAACTCGTGGTACATTTAAAGGAAGAGTTTTGACCTCTATCTTAGGCATACGAATAACACGTAGTAATTCATCTATACGAATTGATTAATCTCAGTATATTTCAGACATTTTGAGACGATTTAACATGGATCAGTGCAACCCTATCTCGACTCCGGTAGACCTGAGCCAAAGGCTGTCTTCGAATATGTGTCTCAAAGATGATATTGAAAAACATCAAATGAAAGATGTACTTTATATGCAAGCAAAAGGTTGTTTGCTTTTCGGTTCAAAAATCAAACGCCCCGAAATATCCTACGCCGTGAATTTATTCAGTCGATTTGGAACCAATCCAGGGAAGGCGCACTGGGTAGCTATTAAGCGCGTGATGAGATACTGAAAGGGGGCGATGGACAAAGGCATTGTATATTACCTTATATTACCTTATATCTTATCTAACATAATTTATTAGATAAAACTTTTCATTTTTTTATATTAATGCATTTTTGAATGAGTGCATTTTAGATGAATTATTGAATTTAAAAATAGTTTTCAGGTGTTGAGAATGAAAACTATATTTGAATATAAATTTCAACATAATTTCAATTTAAAACAAGTGCCAAATAAATCACATTCGTTCCTCTAACCTACATGGTAATACCTTTTTCTAACATTTTAGCATCACTCTTTCGGTGCACGAGAAAGGAGACCCTCTAAACTGCCCCAACTATAGAAGCATCCGCCTCCTTAACATCTCGCACAATATCCTGTTTACGATAAACTGTGTGAACGCTTAAAGTCATTTGTAAAGGATAAAGATTCAGTGCGGTTTTATTTACCCCACTGCAGATCCTGGACAAAACCCAAGCCATGCAGACCGCTACCCAACATCTGTTTCTTGGTTAAAAAAAAGAAAAAAAAGTACCAACTTGCATTCCCGAATAACATTCGGATAAAAATGAGCTCATTCGTAACTGACGGCATAACCAAGTATTTGGTGTCATCAGTAAGGGACACACAATGTCAACGAATCGGATGGACATAAAAGACAGCTATAAACGTTGAGGGGCTTTATCTACCTCTGCTCCAAGGGAGTCTTCAATAGAGCACGACCACACCTTAGGTGGCGGCCACAATTGGAACGTGACCTCAACAAACTTGGAGGCATTTAGTTGAAGTTGAGGTTCACGTCCATCCGGACTGTAGCGCCACCTAAGTAAGTATGTAAGACTAAACAAGACTAGACTAAAACAATCCCCAGAATACTCAACTGGTACTTTTCACAAATCAAAGGAAAATACCACAGTTTGTTAAACCTTTTGTTGGGGGCACACCCCTCAGAATCTCTGATAGCCCAAAGTACCTGGGACTGATAATAGACAAAAAAACTAAGCTGGAAATTGAACCCCAATAAAAGAATAAAAAAAACCCACGATAGCCTTTTATTCCGGCAGCAGAATCTTCGGGAAAACCTGGGGACCATCTCCCAAGATCAATGCACACGGCTATAGTAAGTGCTACACTGAGCTATGGCAGTGTCGTATGGTGGCCGGCAACCAATAAAGTCACTTATCTTAAAGCGTTAACGAATGTTCAATCGGTAAAATGGAGTTTGAACGAAACAGGTCATACGATGATCCTACAGATCAGATGGCAATGTACCTGTCATATCAACGCCTTACCTAAAATTTACAAGACCCTTCTCTGTCGCATATCCCAGCAGGGCAGAATGGAGAGGCGGACTCGTACCTAGTACACAAGCCATAGCCGTATTCACAGACGGATCAAAAATGGACACTGGGGTAGGGTCAGGTGTCTTTTTTGAATCGCTAGGCAATCCAAGCAGAGGTCTTGTGACAGCAGCAGCCCGTGAGTCAGTGGTAAGGGCAATACCGCCTGGAGGTATTACATTCTTTATCGACAGCCAGGCAGCAATAAAAGCCATAACTAAAAAAATAAATAAATAAATAGGTGGCACAAGCGCAACAGGCGTGTAGACACCGTAGGCCTAGCTTCTGGCAACCATTCGTTTTGTGTGGGTTTCTATTTTTGGGACGAATGGAAGGGACCTACAATTTTATGCCGAGTCCGAGCGGCTGGATTGAAAAGCTTTTTCAGTACAGTTATACTCTCGCGAGAGGTGGCGCAGTAGAAAAAACCTTAAGATGCAATTTGTGTTTTTCCGGGGATCGAACCTGGGTTCCCTCGCACAGTAGTCCAGCACACTAACCACTGCACCAGAAATAAAATCGAAGCTTGTGAAGTGCTGTCGCGAAGAACTCAAGGCTATTGGTACACAGCATAAGGTATATAAGGCTCTGCTGGGTTGCGGTTCCGGGTCATGAAGGCATTCCAGGCAATAAGAAAGCAGACGAATTAGCAAGACAAGGTTCGACAGCTGTTTCAGAACAAGCTGATCCCTCTGTGGACATCCCGCCTTGCACACTCCTTCTTAAAGCAGGGAGAAAAGCCACAAGAGAGGCGAACGCTAGATGGGCCACGTTAAACACTTGTAATACCACAATAATGCTACGGCCGTCCTTTAGCGAAACCAAAACCGAGAATATATTGCGCGAGGATAGGAAATCCTTTGAAACCTCTAAGGTATCATAATGGGACACAACACTCTGCGACACCATATGAAGAAAATGGGCTTAACGGAAGAAGAACTCTGTAGAGGCTGCGGTGATGAGGGAGCTCTTGAGGATACAACCCACTTCCTATGTCACTGCCCAGGTCTCCAACTCATAAATTCCTAGGGAGTTATTTCTTCAACGACCTATACAAGTTTTCCAGCACATCAATAGACAAGATAATGAACTTCGTCACATCAACAAGATGGTTTGTATACTTACATATTTACATTTGAATACAGGGTTATAATGGGTAAGGGACAACTTCTGACCTGAGTGTGCCACGGAGAAATTCCCGCCAACCCACAAACCTGACCTAACTTAAAACTAAACAAACAACACAGACTTTGAGAAAAGTAGCTACCGCACCAAAAACTATCCATCATATTTTTTTGTCTATTATAATGAATTACTTATTATTACTTAAAAATCTGTAATTTTAAATAGATAAACGACAACTACAATATTTGTAATTAGTTGGTTAATTACTAATTAAATCGTACTCACTTTTTAATGCATCTGTTATACGAACAAATAAATTAATAATAATTGTTTAATAAATTTTCAATAATATTACTCACAACAAAAGGAGTCCTATTAATATTAGAATAATTATCTGCAAATACTGTTTTATGTTAAAAAAAAAAGAAAAAAAAAACATTTTCATTAGAATGCGATGATTTTAATTTTTCAAATATATAATTAAAAAAGTAGGTACTTACAACAAAATATTAAATTCACATAAAATTTCATATTTAAACACATTCATGCTTTATAAGCAAATTTAAACATATTTTTTTTTATTTTCAGGGGAAAGCTTATATACAAGAAACAATAGCTCAATTTATTTCTCGCGTCAATTGTAGTAGTTTCTGGTTTTACCTTGAAAAGCTGGAAGTAAAAAAAAAAAAAAAATAAATAAGTGGCGCAACAGGCGGGTGACACCCAAGGCCTAGCTTCTCGCAACCATTCGTTTTGTGTGAGTTTTTATTTTTGGGACGAATGGAAGGGACCTACAATTTTATGCCGAGTCCGAACGGCTCAATTGAGAAGCTTTTTCATGACAGCATTACTCTCGGATGTTTGTCAGACGTTCGCGAGAGGTGGCGCAGTAGAAAAAACTTTTAAGATGTAATTTGGGTTTTTCCGGGGATCGAACCTGGGATCCCTCGCACAGTAGTCCAACACACTAACCACTGCGCTACTGCGCCGAAGCTGGAAGTATTCTAACCTAAAAAATAATTTAAGCAAATAGGTTGGGTAAGGTTAGGTTAGGTTAGGATAGATATATACCATTAGGACGCCCCGTACAAATTTTTGTTCGTATCTTAACAAAAGCCCCCGTAAAAGTTGCATATTGCGGAGCTTATAAAGGGAAAAATAAAAAAAAATTAATATTCAAGGGTACTTTTGGGCCTGTATTGGACGTTTTGTTCTTAAAATTTGTTCTTTTCATCTTTTTTTAATAATACTAAAATTTTAAAAGTTTGCGTATTTTACCAAATGAAACGCGTTTTATTTGCCAGGCGACAGAGTATAGCAATGGAAATGGATGAAACAGTGAAGCCAGTCGAAACAGTAGGGTCACTACTTTGTTCATCAGAACCTTCAACGTCATCTTTAGATCCTTCCACGTCTTAAGATAAGCGCAACTTGCTCGTTCTACGATCTGTAGCCAGTGTTGCCAGAAGGTTCTGATGGAATATCCCAGATCAACCGTTAAAAAATCCCTTTTCGATAGACTTTATCCCTTTTTGTTAGAATACTAGAATAGTATTAGCGAGTAACAAAAAAAAAATAAAAAAAAGAGACGCATTTCAAACAAAAATAACGTTTAATGACTTAATTTTTGCACTTGGCCTTTTTCGAGTTTTCTGGAACCCTCGATATCCAATCTTTATATTTGTCGTAAGTTATCCAACTCGAACAAAATTTCTTCTTACACGATCGCCGTGATGATTCTCCCTTTTCCGCCATTCTAAAAACAAGCAATGAGGAATGACCTCTCAAAAAAAAAAAAATATGGACCTAGTTTCATTAAATTCTATATGATTTTGTTTTGCTGTGAAGTGAGCATCATTTCATTTCTTTTGAGGTATGTTCGTATTCGTATATGTTGTAAGTATTTTACGCGTTTCTGGTACTTAAACATATATGGCTGCTTTATCACTAGTTCACTTGTGTTTGATAATCATTATTATATGAAAGTTGTTACTATGAAAGAAAATCTCTTTAATAGCTAAAATGTCCCTTTATCCCTCGGACATATTAATATTCGCAGAAAATCCCTCAAAAAGGGATAAATCCCTCAAAATGACATCACTGTCTGTAGCAAGATTTTGTGATCGATATGGGGTATCAGTACGATCTGCCGCAGCAGTCGTCCTGCGGTTCTGCAGGATGTTGGAATCATAAACAGCACTGACACAAGACTTGTAATCGACAAAAATAAAATACATCGAGCTTTGTCAAAGTGGAGAAAACGTCTAAGAAGCCAATATAATGATGTCATTCTCAAGAGTATTTACTTCGACGGACGGAAAGACAAAACAAGTGTTTGAGAACAAAAAGACGGGCGTCATTCCCGCAAGGAGGTTCTAGAAGAACATATGACAATAATGTATCCGAAATGTGGAACAGGGAACGAAATATTCAATTCAATGATAGATTTTTTAAAAAGTAAGGACTTTTATTTGCAAAACATTCTTTGTGTTGGATGTGACGGTACTGCTACTAACACTGGCTGGGAAGGAGGTGTAATAGGTCGTCCATTGCAGTGGGCAATGAGTCTGCTGCATGCAAATGACTTGCTCCTAAGACACCCTAGACGAATCAACCTCGGGCAGTCGTAAATATTCTGGTCCGCTCGGCAAGGCTTTGATTGATTGTGAGAGTACCAATATTGCTCAGTTTTCTCCTGTGATTGGAAATGTACCTGAAATTGAAGAAAGGCATCGCAAATCTAATGAGTACATGACAAAAATATCTCCATGAAATGTGTCAAGCAATCAAATCAGGTAAGCGTTTTCCAGAGCTAGCCAAACGACAGCCTGGAAAAATGGCACATTCAAGATGGGTCACAATTGCAAACAGAATACTAAGGCCTACTGTCCACGTAGCTGCACTTCATACGTACGCTTTCGTCATTTGCATCTTGATGTGCGCTTGCTTTCAGCTTTCTTGCAGCTTTCTTGCAGCTGGCATATAAACAAACGAAGCTCTGTCCACGGAGCGACAAAATACGCTTGTCGTCATTTGCAGCTTGCATTGTCGCTTCGTGGACAGTGGTTCGTGGTTCAACAAGATGCAAATGACGAAAGCGTGCGTATAAAGTGCAGCTACGTGGACAGTAGGCCTAAGACTTTATATAGGTTCTAGTAACCCATCTAAAAATCTTAAAATTCTTTAGGAAAACTTAATGAAAGTTTACCTGTTTGGTTCTCCATAAGAAACAAACCATCTTTGATGTATGGAGCGCAGCATTTTTTTCAAATTGATTTCTTTCTCAAGATGGTTGCCACAAATTTTGAAATCGATAGTCATTGAAAAATAGTCCTTTTTTCGCACATCCACCCCGAAAACGTTTTAGTTGCAATGCTAGATAAAATGTCTTACGTTAGGGAGTTTGCTTCAAAACGAATCAGTAAATCAAGAAAAAATTATGTTTCCAACCGAATATTCAAGTCCTCGACAATTAAATTTAATGCTTCTGACTACATAGACATATTATTTTGGAATGAATGTCAAATAACTCCTCCACCTATCTTAAAAGATTTGTCTGATGAAGAACTTTCATTGCTTGTAAATGCAACTGATCTCAGAATACCAGATTTCCCTTCTCATACACAATGTGTCGAAAGGTGCATAAAAACTGTGACTGAAGCTAGTCATTGGAGAACACTCAAGAGATGGAGTTATTGGAAACAAAATTGAATCCAGAAATCGGATGCCATCTTTTAATTACAAAAGCCAATTAAAAGTTTGTTTGTGCTGAAGCCCTAATAACTAATTGGTTATACCTTTGTTTAAATTTTTACTATTTTTATGAAATACCAAATCATTTTTATGTTTGTATAAAATGTAATTTTGAATAAATAGTAAAATGAGCAAAAATGTTCGTACCTTACTTACTTTTCCCTGTTTTTCAATCGTCGGTAGAGGCCCAAAAGTTATGCCCTAATCAAAAAAAAATTACACATTCGACGAAATATTCAAAAAAAAAAAAATGGACATGAATGAAGGTGGATTTTGGGGCGGAAATGAAAAGTGGGAACACTGTTGGTTAAATTTGTAATTCGAAAAGGCGAACGATGATCGAAACAGTCTAATCCCCGCTTTTTGTTTCTGGTAGTCCGTCTGTAAAGAGTTAGCCTGATACCGATCAGAAAAGGGTGAATAAAGCAAGCTGCTCTGCTGTTTGATACCGATAAGGTTACGGTTTATTTTCGGAGAAACGGAGACTGGACTGAAACAATCTACCCTCGCCTATTGCCTCCGACAGTTTGTCTATTAGGAGACTGGATATTCAATGTGTCAATATCAAAGTGAAGTTGACTGCTGCAGTTTGCATCTCCAGGTAGCGGTAAGTCTTCAAAAACGGCGTTTGTCAGCCCATAAAACGAAATTTAAAAATATACGGCTGAAAGAATGGCCATAGTCATAGATACCTTCACCTTGGCTGAAATACCCTTTCATAAAATTACAAAGATTTTACATTAAAAAAACTCACATTTAAGAATTCAAAGCATGCATTATGTAGGTTTACAATCTTGCACGTCAAATGAACACAATGACAGCAAATAAAAATATTATGTAAGTATATAAAAAAGCATATATTTTGAACTTCGCTCACATCCATTGAATCGTTTAAAAAAAATAAATTTGCGCGTGGTTTCCAAGCTCCTAGAATGATTAGATTTTATGAACCGTCCTGGATAGTTTTCAAAGATTTGTATATAAAGATTTGTGTCAACCTCTGGTTATAAAACTTGCTGGTTACCTATAAAAAATGGAAAAGAGTTTAGAGTTAAATCTTCACCGTTTTAACATAGAGCTGAGGTTTATGAGTACAACACAGAAGTACGGGAATTATTTTTATAGCCTGAGATAAATGGAATATGATATTGCTGCGACTATGGCGGGTATTCATGGAGGAGTTCGGCAAATTAATCCAAAAGCTTTGTTTACGGCATGTGCAAACCACTCTTTAAACCTTTGTGGAGTTCAATCTTTGGGAAGCACACCTTTAAGTACAACGTTTTTTGGGGCAGTGAAAAAACTTTACACATTTTTCTCAACATCTACGCATCGTTGGGATATTCTCATACAAAATTTAGGTGAGTCAGTCAAGATATGTACTTGTAGACACTAGATGGAGCGCCCATAACGAGGCTGCTAAGCCAT
This sequence comes from Cheilosia soror, assembly GCA_949372485.1. Lineage (NCBI taxonomy): Eukaryota > Metazoa > Arthropoda > Insecta > Diptera > Syrphidae > Cheilosia > Cheilosia soror. The sequence goes on along the minus strand of OX443565.1, from coordinate 3,415,494 downwards.
TGAAGGAAAATTTCGTTAAGATAGTTTCAACTCTTGAGCTCTTTTGTGATCCAAATTTGCTGTAACCATACTCTTATCTGCTGTATGCGACTTTACGTTTTTGAGTTATCTTTCATTCTAGCGCGCGATATTTTGAAAGAAGTTGATGGAGCAGAGAAATACTTGCAAAAATCCGGGCTCATTCTAGAAAAAAGTGTTATAAAACTTAACACACTCGGGGGTTTTCTTCATGTCAATCGTGATGAAACCGTGAAAAAGGCCATAATGTAACGCAAGAGAACAATGTACTGAGCTAGAAATTTCAATTGAAAGGCAGGGAAGACCAAAAAGGAAGGAAAATATGCCAAGCGAAAAGGCTCCAGATGCTGGTTTGACGTTGGAAAGGGAACACGAAGATCCATGTTAGAATGTTGGGATACATTTTCCACTAAACTTATTCATCGGTCTAAGGCCATGGAAGACATTGCGTTAGTTTTCTTAGCTCTTTAACCGAAAATATTGCTGATCAAAAGAAAACTGAGTACTGTTGTTCAAATACTTACTTCGACATTTACAGAACTAACAGACAACAGTATCGTATTGAAAATCGGACGAATACGGCGTCACATGGTAGCAGCAAAAATACATTTAAAAGATGCGGAAATTTTCAGATCCTTTGAATGTTTAAGGCTGGGTGTTCGAGGGTATATGATTTTTCGCCCCGATGGGGCTTGCAGGGCTTAAGAGATAATTGATTGCAGTAAACGGCTTTCGACAGTAAATAAATAGACGCTGTTAGTGACCGTCTTAGAATTTTAATTTTTTGACTTTTATGTACCATAAAGTCCCAAAAACGTCATTTTTTGGGTGTTTTTTTTTTCGCCCCGGTGGGGCAATATCTAAATGGAACTTTTTTATTTTTTTTATGATTTTATTTTATAGTTAATGGGTTAAATTAGTTAGTGACCGTCTTCGAATTTTGATTTTTTGAGTTTAACTATTATAATCTGCAAATTAAGGTGACCAAAAGGAAACAGTGTTTGCAGAGCAACCAGAACTTTTTTTTGTCAGCTTTTCAAAACAGAATAACATTCAAACATTTATGTATCCGTTCATTGAATACAAATTAAAAATTTAGTTTAAAAAATAGTTAAAATTGCATTTTGAAAAGTTAACAATTTAACAGCAGTTTCATTTTTGTTTCAGAACTCACGCTCACATATGCAATGTAGTTCACAAAATATCCGACACAGCGCTTATCGTTTTCTCTATAATTTTGCTCTCTCGCGAGAGTCTGTAATTTGCAGATTGTTGTTTGCCGCATTCGTTGCCACTGGGATATGGAGAAAACAAGTTTGGATCCTTTTTTTGGTTTTCTAGCTGATAGAAAAAGGACGCATTCAGATCCCAATTAATTGTCAAGAACTATCAACGAAATACAGAAAAGGGGCAACTATGGATAATTTTGGAAAAGTGGTCTCATTGGGGATAAAAAGAAAAAAGGGGAAAAATGCAACTTTAGTCGCATAAAGTCAGCCCTGATACTAATTACTTAATAATATTATTGTTGTTGTTTGAAGTCAATCGAGCATTGTGATTGTGAGGCATAGAGGCAGATTGGGTAAATATCGTCGTAGACGTTACCTACAAAACGGTACATGTACGTAACATAATTATAAATATGATAGGGAAATCAAATCGAAATGAAAAATTATATTGAGAGCGGAATATTTTTAAGGGATGATGAATGATTGATATGGATTGAGGGCTTGAGAAGATTTGAGAATATGTATGGGAGTGGGAGCTGGGCTGGGAGGTGAATGATGTTTTATTTATTCTCATGAGTTGAGTTCAAATCAAACTACCGAAATGCAATTTTGGGTCATCGTGAATAAAATACCTACTGTATGAGGAAAGGGGTTGGTTGCTTTGCTGTTCCCTATTTTCGGCCGAACTTTTCAAAATAGATTAGTGGTTGTGTGTTTTAATATTTTGAAAATTATTGTGTGTAGTATAGTATACCTATATACACAACATCCGCTTTTATTGGTGATATTGAAATGGTCATCTATTCATAAATCATAATGATTGGTCAATGTTTTGCATGACCAGTCTGGAGAAGAATTGTTAATTTGTGTTGAGGTTAAAAATTCTAAAGACAACAATAAAATGTGTTCCTGTGGGCAAGCTCATTGTTTGTTATTACAAAATTTGAAGGCAAATTAGTACATATATAGAACTGGGTAATGTTTTGTTGCACTTTAAACGTTGTCCAGGTAACTCATTCACGATATAAAAACAGTGTTCTACAGCAACGGTTCTCAAATTTATTAAGCTGTGGAACCCTAAAGAAGGCCCAGATATATTTCGGAACCTCAACTCTTATGCCGATTTCGATAGGCAAAAAAATCACTTTTTCTTGCCCCAGACCACTTTTTGCGTTGGTATTGAAAATGGGCAATGTCGGTCAAGTAGTTCTGGTACCTCCCATACAAAGCCAATAGTTGACCCATATATCTCTGTCTATTGAAAGCACGATAGCGTCCAAACGAATCGACTTAGGTGAATTAAATTTTATGAGAGGGCTTTTTTTAACCGTCGTCAGGTTGGTATTGAAAATTGTCTATGTCAGTGAAGTAGTTCTGCTACCTCCCATACAAAAGCACTATTAGACCAAAGTCTCTCTCTGTCTATTTAAATCACGATAGCGTCCGAACGAATCGACTTAGGCAACTGAAATGAAAGGTCTTATTTTTATGGCCTTCAGTTTTCTATTAAAAATGGTCCATGTCGGTCAAGTAGTTCTTGTACCTCCCATACAAAACCAATATTAGACACATGCGTGTACCTGTACAGTACATACAGTGGAGGGTATCAAAGCATCGGCCAGGCCGATGATAACATTTTTACTTGTTTTTTTTCCGCATGATGCTGCCGTATATCTACAAAATTGATCTCATTATAGTCATATCTCTGTAGAGTGAAGATAATTGCAATAAGTAATTTTTCTCTTCTAAAGGGTGGAGGGGGATAATTAAAAAAAAATGCCAAAAATGCCAAAAACTATTATTAGTTTTTTTTTTTAAACACTATTTGGGAGTAGTACAATATATGTACATATAGGACATACATATGTACATATATCCATCCATCAATCGGATGGAAAATATGAATTTTCCTATATAAACTTTTATGAAACTTGAGTTTGGCTCTTACCATTTGGGCTAGGCGTCCCCAATCAGTCAGGACAAACTTTTTATTAAATTAGATAATCCATGCCTACATCCATAAATGGTGCGAGCAGGGCTGCAGCCGTTTGTTTTTGGATAGGATTTATATTCTATATAAATATATAATATGTAGAAATACTAAAAAGGAACCCAAACCCACAAAACAAAGCAATAATAACAAACTAGCCCTAACAGGTTTTTATAAACAGCCAGCATAAAATGCCAAAAAATAAAAGCTAAGGTCAGGACAGGAATGAAAATTTGTATACATATTATGGATTTTGGATATTATTATTAAAATATTTCGATTTGTGCTTACGAACGATTGCGATTGTACGTCGCTATGACGAAGGCGGTATTCATAAGTGTGCGTTAGGAAATTCTATATCACACACACTTTTGGTTTCAGTGTATTAGATAAACAACATTTGCAGCAACAGGCAGTGTTGTTATAAAGATTTTTTCTAGATCTTAACACTTTTGATTTCATATCTTAATTCATCTTAAATGGCAGTTATATCTATATGTATTTTGAATATGTACCCTATTTTCTAGTCAAAAAATAGGTGTGCCTGTGTAGCGTTTTTGAAGGTATTTTAGATATATGCTCTGTTTTTTGAACCCAACGTTACCAGATTTAGCAGTTTCCTGCAATTTTAGCAGGATTTGATCATAAATTTCGCATGCAGCGAATTTTATAGCATTTTTGTAAATATCAGCAGTTTTTAGCAGTTTAAAAATATTCATAAAACATTTTGAAAAAAGCACATTCAGCAACATTTAACACAATTTCATACATTGGCTACCTCTATAAAAAATTGATAAAACTCACAATTTCAAGACATGAATGAAGCTTTTTTAAAATGCAGCAATGTGTTGTGGAATAACAGAAATCAGCTCAAATTACATTCGATGTATCCGTTTTCGAAAAAGAATAATTTAAATGCGATAACGCATTGATATGATATGACATGATAGAGTACGGGTTTTCAAAGGTAAATTTGCTAAGAACTAAAATCCGTAATAGATTTAGTATACCTAATAAAAATGTTGCATTAATTTTGCAAGTACAGCAGGCATTTCTATAAGTGGAAGCTGTTACAACTTTATTCCAACAAATAAAATGTTGCCTTTAATAAATTCGAATGTTCTTTATATTATATTATTATATTATTATTATTATATTCAGAGTAATTAAATTTTTATTCATTTTGTAGGTAATACATTTAAATGTAGAAAATATAGTCTTTTACATGATGACTATAAATATCGTTATCGTTATAACAATAACGTGAATAACAAATGTAGTCGAACTACCATAAGTCCAACTCTCAAAATGACAGACAATAAACTCGAGTTATAGAAACTTCGAGTAATGAAGGCCAAAAGTTGAAAACGAAAAACGTAGAGTTCGAGTAATAGAAAAATTCGACTGAAAGAGGTTAGAGTTATGGAAGTTTGACGTATACAAATATGAATTTTTTATAAATGTAAAATAATTCACTAGAATTTACATTAAAAAGTAAAAAATTCAATTATTAATCGTGGAAAAATCTATCGCAGTTTTTCAGCATTTTTTACGATTTTGTTTAGCAGTTTTTGCAGTTTTCCGCCCCCGCTTTAGCATTTTTGGAAAAAATAATCTGGTAACGCTGCTTAAACTAATTTTTGAGATATGGATAGGCAAGCCGATTTTTATCAACATCTTTCCGCGATTTCGATATTTGAATAAATCTGATGGGACAAGTTATTATGTAAAACCGCCATTAAATTATATACATAAGACCAATAAGTCGAAGTTTTAATATTTTAAGTTAAGAAGAGCTATAATCCCATTATAGTGTGAATTTAAAAAAATCTTAAGAAAAGTACATGTATATGTAGGTATATATTTTGTTTGTCGAGTGATTTGAGAGAACCCACTTTTAGAAGCCAGTCTGAAACTTCGAAATTGTTGTCAATTATTTCTCACTGCTCTATAACTTGAGGCTGTGCAAAGCTCGCTAACTATTTACCTTGTAAGTTCTACTGTACTGGGTAAAATGTTCAAAACTTGGTCGTTTGCAGCTTTATTGCAACTGCTTAAATCATACTGAAACCGAATTGTGCAATGTACTCTACAAATATTCAACTTTACACTACAACATAAGAGGGACTCTGCACAATTAAAAAAAAATAAGAACATACAATTATTTAAAACATTCAGAATTGCGAATTTCAACAGATTATCGGTGTAATTTGAAAACTGAAATTACAATCAATGTCATTAATGTTTGGCAACCAATTTTGAGCGCTAAGACTATGCTAAATTGAATAAGAATATATATTTTTTGATTAAATTTTTATTTTAAAGCTAATATCTGAACAATTCTTATTAAAATTCTACAGATCTTAAAAAATGCATTAAAATTGAGTGAATATCTTCTCATCTGGAGACCACCTCAATATCTTAAAAAATAAGATAATTAAGATCATATAACAACGCTGGCAACAGGAGCAATAGCAACAGCAAGCACAGCTTGTCCCTTTCCCTTCCCTTTGGTTGTTTTGATTTGTTTTGTTGTGCAGACAATTTTGTATTATTTTTATTAATTGAGCTGAGCGAGTCTGCACTCTGCAGTCACAATTGTGATCTTGGTAAGGGAGGGTGTGCTCGGCTATTTTAAATTCTGTGCACTAATACATGTAAACACGTTTACTTGAGCACAGAGTTCGTAGCTGAGGGAGACCCACCCTTAAGTTGGTCTTTTCAGACTTGTTAACAAGTTTAGATTTTGGTTCATGTTCATATTTTTTTTAAATGCTGTCTTATTAGCAACGTTCAAAGTTGCCCCAGTCTCCCATATTAATTTTTGTTGTCAAATTAACGTCATTTATGACACAATCGATAGCACTTTCGATAACATTTAAGGCAATCGTAGATTGGTAGCACAGTTTTTATCTGGGCTAAAGCATAAGCCCCGATGATTATTCGGGCTAACGATTCGTACCTATGGAAATCTTGCTAAGCCCATTATTTGTCAATTCGCCTATTATTTGTCAATTCCCACATAGATGTGGTCTGTGTTTCAGAAACCTGGCTTAAACTGAAATTTCAGAATGCTGTTTATAATTTGGGTGGATTTAGGTTATTTGCTCTGTGGTAGATATAATACAATTGGTTCTGAAGGTACTGCAAGAAGTTGTTTATGGTTACTATTGGATTTGTATTGCCACTGAAGTTTTGGGCTACACAAAAATATTTATAAAACAGTTCTATTTGAGTTTTTTGAGAAAGTATGTAATCATGTTTAAAATGCTTATGTTGTGTTAAATATGTATTTCGATAAAAATCATTAGAGCGGTTTTTTGTAAAATTATGCAAACAAATGTTTCAAATTTGGATTTGAAAAGCACTGTTCCTAAGCTATTTAGCTGAAAACAAGTGTTGTTCACAATATAAGCATTGCCTAGCAGTTACATTTTCATCCAAATCGAAAATGGCGTTTTCGAGATAAGAGCAGTTCTTAAAGTAAAATTACATTTTTATGTAAAATGACCCCCTACTTTCCTTACAGATACTCAATCTCACTGCGACCGGAACGCAGGCTCTTGGAGAGACCGAAGAAAACCTAGTCACCGAAAGGCAATAGTAGACGTGCTTGCAGCATTTCCAACATCTGCATAAGGCTGCAGTTATAGCTATCAGAAAAGTCCATCCGTAAAAACGCGCAACAGAACAAAACTGAAACATTCAACCATAGCATATCATAGGAATTCAGTGGAATACTTCGTGAAACTGGTTGAGAAGTTGAGCAGAAAAAGTTTTTCGTACGGAAAAATAAAGAAATTCTGTTTTTAGAAAATTTAAAGATCAATTGCTTAATTTTTTTTGACGAATTAGTTTTATAATTCAAAAGCAACTTTTTAAGACCAAGATTGAGTTCAACGATTAAGTTTAAGTGTTCCAAAAAAGTGAAACAATTTTTTTACGGATGCATTTTACTGATAGCTATAACTGCAGCCTAATGGGCATCATGTAGAGAGAGTGATAGGGCAAGAAGAGAACCCATGTCCAGTCAATGAAGAACCAGTTTCACTACCTACTAGTATGGAAGAAGTTGGCTTAGCTATAAAAAAGCTTAAGAACAACAATCCCGCAGTATCTGATGGTTTACCAGCGGAGATCTTTAAATACGGTGGTGATGTTTTGGTAAGAAGCATGCACCGAATCATTAACCAAGTATGGGTTTAAGAAAACATGCCCGATGATTAGACTATCATATTGCCCCATGTACAAAAAAGGCGATCATATGTCTTGCAAGAAATATCAGGGCATATCCCTGCTTAATGTCGCAGGGATATGCAACGTACGTCTTAAAACGTTCTGTATCACACTAATCGGCTCGTACCAGTGTGGCTTTCGGCTCGGCAGATCGAGCCTAGACCAAATTTTCACACTGAGGCAAATCCTGGAAAAGACCAACGAATATCAAGTCGAAACTCACTACCTATTCAACGACTTCAAAGTTCAAAGCCGCTGGAAAACACGCGCTGTAACGTACAATTTGGATCTATTCTATTTCAATTTCAAACTTGAACCGGAATTCGGTAAGGAGACGCGCTATGGAGAATCGAGAGCTGTGTAGGGTCCACTTGAGCAACCCATACCCGCGACCCACTTAATGGACAAACGGACCATTGAAAATGATAATGATGATGAAAATGACACGCTATCATGCGACTTCTTCAATCTCGTACTGGGGAAGATAGTGCGCAGGGCAGGTGTCAACACGGAAGGCACTATCTTCAACAGATCCGCCCAGCTGCTGGTCTATGCAGACCATATTGACATTATCGCTCGCTCCCAGCGTGCCGTGGTAGAAGCGTACACGGCGGTTGAAAAACATGCGAAATCCGTTGGCCTTGACAAAACGCATCTGTCCACCGCCTAAGACAAAACGTCACTATCAATAGCAACAACTTCGTGATAGTTAAGGATTTCACCTACCTCGGAGTAAACATGAACTCCACGAATGACACCCTAGTGGAGATCCGGCGAAGATTTACCCTAGAAAACCGTTGCTACTTCGGTTTGGCCAAACAATTAGGTTCAAAACTCCTAACTCGAAGGACGAAATGTGTGCTCTACAAACCCCTTATTCTACCACTACTGCTTTATGGCGCCGACTGCTGGACGATAAGCAAGAAGGGAGAGCTGATACTGGGTTCCTTCGAAAGAAAAATATTTCGGCGGAATGGAGTAGAAGATATAACCGCGAACTCTATGAGCTGTACCAGGATTTGGATGTAGTCCAAAAAAACGAATGGACAATAATGCTCCAGCTAAGAGGATCTTCGAATCCCAGCCCCCATGTTCGAGAAGACAAGGAAGACCGAACCTCCTTTTCAGAGACCAAGCCATAGCGGATGCCGAAGCGCTTGGTCTCGATAACTGGAAGCAGCGTGCCCGGGATCGTAGAGGATGGAGCGTGCAGTGTCTCAGGCAGAGATTCTTCACGGGTCGAGAGCCTGATAAGTAAGTATTGCCATATTCTACTAAAAATGTAAGCGGACCGTGCACAGAATCTTGGGAGGGACACTGGTTCTTAGAATATTGACTCCTATCTGATTTTCAAGTAAGTTTAAAACCACTCGAATATTCACCCCTATTGCCGTTGGCGTTTGTCGTAAACGACTCGTATTTCGCTTCGTTTTTTAGTCGCTTTTTTAACTTTTTTGAAACAAATAAATTGAAATGATAGTGAACGCATAGAAAAGGAAATAAAATTGTTACCAAAAGTTAAAAAAGAAAATCTGAACATAAGTCGTATACGACAAACGCCATCGGCAATAGGGGTGATTATTCCTCTAAATCCAGGGCTGTACAATTTACTTAGTACTAATAAGTCATGGTCGACTAAGTCAAACGCTTTTGTCATGTCGATGAAAAGGGCCATTGTGGAGTTACTATAGCTTGTACCATCATATAAGCGGCTACAAATCTTAAGAATAACATTTTGAACTACTAATTTTCAATCTGACACTCTTCTTTAGTTCTCTTTCTGTCTATTAAACGTAGTGTTAAAGCGAAATACAACCGTAGGTAGCTTGTAGCTACGCACGTCCCCACCACACTGATGATGACGACGCATGCATCATGTGTCGCTTTTACGAGGCAGTAGGAGACTATAGAAGAAACAAAGACACCCAAGCCATACTCAGTGATTGACATCGAGGATACTGAACCAATTTGTCAAATTTTAGTCCCTGTTACAATTTTCTGAGAACATTGCACTGCATCACTATTTATCCCAATTAAAATTGCATACATGTCTTACTATAAAAAAGGAACAGGCGGAATGTCTGTCTTTGCACATAATCAGAAGTTCGTAGTTAACTTCCAATTAGAAGACAATTAATTTGAGAAGTATCTTTGATACGAACGTGTAGGTTGGTAGACTTACAAATACAGCGAAATAATAAATGAACTTGTTACTTGCTTGTCCTCACATACGGTGTAGGGGTTTTTAGCAAAAAAAAAATGCGCTTGTATAAAAATGTTGTGGAGGGAATGCAGCCCTTGGATCAGCGTTGCCACAATGAAATGTTTTTCAAGGTAGATACCATATTTTTACCCTACGTCTTTTACTACGAAAATAAATATATTAAAAGGTGTGTCCCAAAATTCTGCGACATTTGTGCGGTAAAGCGGCAGCTGACAGTTCAGTAGCCAATTGAATTACCCCATCAAAGGAATAGAAAATAATTTCTTACAAAATGGTAGCTTTATAGTCTAGAATTTTCCTAGAGACAAAAAATTCGCGAATAGGTTTGGCAGTGTTGCGTCATGACAGTCAAACTTCCATAACTCGAAGTTTTATTCACAACTCTGAGTTTTAAATATTTTCAACTTTTGGCCTCCCTAACTCGAAGTTTCTATAACTGGAATTTATTTTCTATCATTTTGAGAGTTCGACTTATTTTTTAGGTTTTTATTTTCATATTTTGAACGATTGTCCAAAAGTTTGACATAAACTTCAAGGTTTGCTAGAGCTCATAATATTCCGGGGAATTGAACGAATCCAAGGTTTCCAAATTTTCGAATGCGTGAGTCTACTTCAACTGAATCAAAGCAAGCTCTCAAGTTGAAAATAAAAATCACCAATTTCTCGTCACCTTAGAATTGGTTTGACGTAAACGCCAAAAGAGCTTTTTTGGCAATTCTAGTTTAAAGTTTGAAAACGATTTCTGCCTGACAGGATACCTTAATTTTATGCAAAGTGAATATTTTAATAAAATTAAATTTTTAAAACAAATAAAATCAATTTTAATTTTTCAAAACGATTTAAGTAATGTTAATAGTAAATAATGGCAGCCGGGAATTGGTTTATAAGGCAAATCAATTCTTACAAGGCTCCACATTGTGTCGTTTACGGACGGAACGGCAAATATTCAATATTTTCGTAGCCAAATGAAATAGGGCAAACTGTTTTCAGAAATGGAAGGAGCAGCCTTAAAAATCTATTACCGCATACCTAACCTAAAAACGTCAAAATGGCCTTTACGTCAAAACGACTTTGGGGCGACGCACGTAATCTGTCTTTGCTCAATTTTAGTACGCAACACGAATAATACTATAAAATAAATAAATAAATGGCGAAACAGGCGGAAGACACCCTAGGCCTAGCTTCTCGCAACCATTCGTTTGTGCGAGTTTCTATTTTTTGGGACGAATGGAAAGGATCTACAATTTCATGCCGAGTCCGAATGGCTGAATTGAGAAGCTTTTTCATGACAGTCATACTCTCGGCCGTTTGTCAGACCTTCGCGAGAGATGACGCAGTAGAAAAAACCTTAAAATGTAATTTGTGTTTTTCCGGGGATCGAACCTAGGATCCCTCGCACGCACTGTAGTCCATCACACTAACCACTGCGCTACTGTCCAATAGCACTCGCCACTTTTTTTTAATACTGCCCAATTAAAAATTAATTATTGAAATTGTTGAAATTTATTTCGTAATTTCTTTCGTAATTTCCCTCAAGTTTTCTTCTGATTTGGGATTAAAACAAGAAGCAAAACAAAACACTTGTTGTAAAGTGTAGATAAATGCTCTTAACTCTTAATCCACTCCTAGACAGACAGTTAATCTGTTTTTTTCTACAAAAAGCACTCGGACGAATTTAAAAACGAAGAACATCAACAGGTGTGCGAATATTTGGGCGGAAAACAGACTTCAAGGTCTCAATTCTAATCCAAATTTGAGCGTACAGAAACCAAACCAACAATTTGCCATTTTAACGAAATTTCACAAATAAATTAAAAATTCACAAAGACGACTTACTCAGGTTTTGTCAAATACACGAAAACGTTACTTTTCAAAATCACGTAATATTCTTAGTGTGCTCGAAATGGGGTAGATTATGTTCACTGAATTTATTCCGACACGGCTACTTTAACCAGGAAGAAAATTGAATAGAAAAGTATTTCTTTTGTTTCACTAGACTGCAATCAATTATTTTATATTTTAAGTAAACTTTTCACAAGCAACTAAGTATTACGTACTTATTAGCAAAACAAAGCGACGACTGTTCAAATTGAACAACAGGGATCGAATGAATCAAATGCCAAGTCGTCCTGGTCTATATAAGGAAAAAGAAGATGCCCATGCCATCGTAAAGAAGGATTCTCTCCCCTGTATACGAATATGAATGAGTATAAGAATTTTGTTTTTGAAGGGTAGTTGGGGAAATTTGCCTTACAACATGCTGATACCGAATCAGAAAGTCACCTCGACTGCCGTGGATAGCATGAGATAAAAATGTTGGGGCAAGTTCAGCGTCGCCACAAGGATACAGAGTGTCGTAGGAGATACATTTTAGGCATTTTGTTCTCCCAGTTTTGATACAACATACAACTATGTACAACCACTATCTCTTGAATATCAAAGTTGGCTCCCTCCTAAAGTGTTGATATTGATACCTACTTGAGAAAATCATGATTTCTCTATTTTATTCAGGCGAACTGACAGGCGAGTTTTATTGTTCTCGAAATCTGGTCATTATCAGTTCGTGAATCTTAAATAAAATTGTGCTAAAAAAGTATTGCCACGAATTAGGTTGGTTTGTTTCGCAACTAGAACACTACTTGTCGCAAAGTGTTGCAGAGATGTTCGTACAGATACATTCTGGGAAGACCATTCATTGTATAGGTACTGTCCTGTTAGTTGTTGGTATGCAATGTGGCAGGACGAAATAAGAAAAACGAAAGGTTCACGAACTGTAAAGTACTGCGTCGAAGTCTCACCTTTTCTATATTCAAATAACTCTTTGTCTATATCGTAGACAAAATAAACTATTTTCATGTACATGCGAGCATATGTGTAGAGTTGAGTACATACATTTTCAATTTGGCTTAATTAAGTGTGTAACTTGTTGCTTGGTACAGATAAAATTGGTGAGGGACGTCCTTCCGCACATCCTCTAGACTGAATTTGTTGCATTTCCCCCATTAGAACTTCTTGGAATTAGGTAGTTGCTGTAAAGGATACAATTTCCCATAAATGGAAATAATGAGTGGTGGAGGAATACATTTGTATCCACTTGTGCTTTGACTAGGACAAGGAGCCTTAGCTCAATTATCCGCGCGTCTTGGTTCGTCATATATTTCGTCCACTCGATCGAATATTATGCGAGTTATGCTTGTTAGTTTATTGAAAATATACTTTTTCTCGAAAACGGTACAAATATTTTAACGAGAACATATTTTTAACTTGATAACAAATCGCTAATATAGTAGGGGAGACTGGGGCACATTTGGACACTTTTTGCTTTGAGGTCTCATTAAGTCCTATGTATTTAAATTATTGAACTGTAAAGTATTCTCACTTTAAGAAATGCAAATAAACTTTGATTTGCACAAATTCATTCATTCATTCATCATTCATTAATTTTTAAATGGTCCGCTTGTCTATTAAGTGGGTCGTAGGTGTAGGTTGCTTAAGGGCTTCATTTAGGCGGGAGGGGTAGTTTAAAAAAATCAATACTTAGAATGAAAAATTTTTTTTTTTGAAAAACAATGACAACATTTTCAAAAAAGCACCTTAGGATTTTTGAAAGCCAAGAATCTGTTCTTTGATGTTATTTTTAAATCAAGTTATTTCTTTAATAGTTTTTGAAAAAATGCTTTCAAACTTGAAATTTAAGGAACAAAATTAAAAAAAAAAGTTATAGGCTGATTTGTTCAATATTAAGACAATTGATACTTAATTTTTTAGTAGTTTTTACTGCCGAAATCAATTCTTAATCGAACACTGAAAACCGGATTGATTTATGTCCTCTAATTTTTGAGAAAATTGGAAATTACTTTTATATGTCGCTCCGCTTAGAGTACAAATTGTTACCCTTGCGCCTTGAAATATCTATGGGGGGCACTGTTGGATTTTGGGATGGTTGCAAGGCTGAGTATATGCAAACTTTCTTTGAAATATATTAGTTTACCCAATGTCAAAAACAAGAACAAATTCTTCGCTTTGAAAAATACTACAGTTCTTTGTTGTAAGTGTTGGCATTGTTTTTTAATATTTTATTTTATATTTATATATAATTTTTTTTTTATTAGTTCCTCCTCCCGCCTGCCTAACTCATCTACATAAATCCGTCATTAGTTTTCATCGCCAAAATTATTGTACTCACCCCAATTTTTGCCCTTAAATTGCAACTTTGAAAAATGTACAGGAGAACCCGAGGCAGTCAATTCCTCGCCGTGTATAAAAAATTGGCCTTTCGTAGAATCCAACTTGACAAATTTTGCATTGGGATTTGGGCTTACGCCCGTACATGATTAAAACTAAGCCAGGAGCTCAAAGTTAATGAACAATAGACAAAGCCAATCCCTGACTTGGCTTCGGAGCGTTTGGAAGAGGATTTTGGCCGAAAAATCATCTTTAACGACGAAGCGCATTTTTAGACGAATGCGGGTGTGTTAACAAGCAAAATTACCATAAATATGGGACGAGGATATTTCAACGTCGACCCGTTTGAAAAACAATTTAGTGAATCTTCAGTAAGATCAGCTTCTTTTCACATATCTGTGCTTTTAGAAGGGCGTCGCAAAAAGTATAAAGTATACGCAATTTCAACCACTCCTGTCTTCTGTCACATTTCAAACGTCGACATAGTAGATTGTAATATTTCGTATTGTCCCATTAACCATAGGAGGAGCAAAGTTAGCCATTAATTTTCTTATTTTATAAAAACAAAACCCCACTCTTGAATGTTGAAGAAAAAGATTGTATGTCTCCTCCGCAATGGCGCAACAAAGGCCAAAGAAAGAACGGCAAGCCAGTTGAACCAAGGAGTCTAAAAATGCTGGCTTTGTTCTATTACTACAAGAAAGGATGGTCAATCAGAAAAGCATTTCAATCATTAACTTACGGATAAGGTGTAGGTATTTATAGTAATTGCAATTAAAAAAGCCCACGCTAGGAGAACATGGAAAAATACTGTCTAGCTCGCAGGTATTCCTTTTTTTGTATAGTGTATATCAGACAGTGGGAGGAATTGCGCTGCGTCCTCCAATGCAATTGCGTCTAATAATTTCAAAATTATTTCTTGGAGCTCTTTGAAAATAAAAACAGAAAAAAGAAAAGAAAGAATCAATCAGGACATCGTATTGTTAAGGTGCTAATACACGGCATGTAGCAAGCCACATACGTACGTAGGACTGATGTCATTTTTACGTCGGCGATTGGTGCCAATGGGTACATGTCGCGTACAAGCTCTCTTTGTGCACTCTCCGTTGACGTCAGAGCTACATACGTATGTGGCTTGCTACATGAAGTGTACTAGCACTTTACAGTGGGGTGTCGTAAAATTATGTATAATTTTAAAATTGTACAAGGTAATTTTTAAAGTGTATTTTATTCGAGCCAGATTTCTGGTACGTTTCTGAAACTAGTTCCAGGGGGTAGGATGGGATGAGTGAAAAGAAATTGAATCGATAACGTTCTGTCATCTACTTGCAGGATTCAAAAACTCAACCTGATCACAACAAGGGATTTTCTTAGAAACAAAGAATTCGCGATTTAGACCTGTGATTTCATTCCAGCAGCAAAAAATGAATACTTTTGCGATTTAAGTTTTAAAAAGTCCAAGGTTTTTTAGAGCTCTTCTTGGAATTGAGCGAATCCAAGGTTTACGAATTTTCGAATGCGTGAGTCTACTTCAACTGAATCAAAGCAAGCTCTTAAGTTGAAAATAAAAATCGCCAATTTCTCGCCAATTTGACGTAAACGCCAAAAGAGCTTTTTTGGCAATTCTAGTTTAAAATTTTAAAACGATTTATTAAAATTCTGCCCGATAGGATTCCTTCCTCCTGATTTGTGTAGCTGTTTTGCTTGGACCCATAAAAACTTTTAGAAATATTTAGGGATTTATTCAGAATTTAATTGACGTAAACGCCATCTGACTTAAAATTGTTTCTCCTTCAGACACATACGTCAAAAAGAGTAGCTCATACGTCAAACCAATGGAATATTTTAGTGAGATTTAAAAAAAGGAAAAAATATTTAAGTTAGTCTCGAATAAGCTGATGATTTTCAATGTCCAAAGTGAATATTTTAATAAAAACAAATAAAATCAATTTTAATTTTTCAAAACGATTTAAGTCATAGGTACAATGTTAATAGTAAATAATGGCAGCCACAATCCACATTGTGTCGTTTACGGACGGAACGGCAAATATTCAATATTTTCGTAGCCAGATGAAATAGGGCAAACTGTTTTCAGAAATGGAAGGAGCAGCCTTAAAAATCTATTACTGCATACCTAACCTAAAAATGTCAAAATGGCCTTTACGTCAAAACGACTTTGGGGCGACGCACGTAATCTGTCTTTGCTCAATTTTAGTACGCAACACGAATAATACTATAAAATAAATAAATAGATGGCGAAACAGGCGGAAGACACCCTAGGCCTAGCTTCTCGCAACCATTCGTTTGTGAGAGTTTCTATTTTTTGGGACGAATGGAAGGGACCTACAATTTTATGCCGAGTCCGAATGGCTGAATTGAGAAGCTTTTTCATGACAGTCATACTCTCGGCCGTTTGTCAGACCTTCGCGAGAGATGACGCAGTAGAAAAACCTTAAAATGTAATTTGTGTTTTTCCGGGGATCGAACCTAGGATCCCTCGCACGCACTGTAGTCCATCACACTAACCACTGCGCTACTGTCCAATAGCACTCGCCACTTTTTTTTAATACTGCCCAATTAAAAATTAATTATTGAAATTGTTGTAATTTCTTTCTTAATTTCCCTCAAGTTTTCTTCTGATTTGGGATTAAAACAAGAAGCAAAATAAAACACTTGTTGTAAAGTGTAGATAAATTCTCTTAACTCTTAATCCACTCCTAGACAGACAGTTAATCTGTTTTTTTCTACCAAAAGCACTCGGACGAATTTAAAAACGAAGAACATCAACAGGTGTGCGAATATTTGGGCGGAAAACAGACTTCAAGGTCTCAATTCTAATCCAAATTTGAGCGTACAGAAACCAAACCAACAATTTGCCATTTTAACGAAATTTCACAAATAAATTAAAAATTCACAAAGACGACTTACTCAGGTTTTGTCAAATACACGAAAACGTTACTTTTCAAAATCACGTAATATTCTTATAGTGTGCTCGAAATGGGGTAGTTCTAGTTCACTGAATTTATTCCGACACGGCCACTTTAACCAGGAAGAAAATTGAATAGAAAAGTTTTTCTTTTGTTTCACTAGACTGCAATCAATTATTTTATATTTTAAGTAAACTTTTCACAAGCAACTAAGTATTACGTACTTATTAGCAAAACAAAGCGACGACTGTTCAAATTGAACAACAGGGATCGAATGAATCAAATGCCAAGTCGTCCTGGTCTATATAAGGAAAAAGAAGATGCCCATGCCATCGTAAAGAAGGATTCTCTCCCCTGTATACGAATATGAATGAGTATAAGAATTTTGTTTTTGAAGGGTAGTTGGGGAAATTTGCCTTACAACATGCTGATACCGAATCAGAAAGTCACCTCGACTGCCGTGGATAGCATGAGATAAAAATGTTGGGGCAAGTTCAGCGTCGCCACAAGGATACAGAGTGTCGTAGGAGATACATTTTAGGCATTTTGTTCTCCCAGTTTTGATACAACATACAACTATGTACAACCACTATCTCTTGAATATCAAAGTTGGCTCCCTCCTAAAGTGTTGATATTGATACCTACTTGAGAAAATCATGATTTCTCTATTTTATTCAGGCGAACTGACAGGCGAGTTTTATTGTTCTCGAAATCTGGTCATTATCAGTTCGTGAATCTTAAATAAAATTGTGCTAAAAAAGTATTGCCACGAATTAGGTTGGTTTGTTTCGCAACTAGAACACTACTTGTCGCAAAGTGTTGCAGAGATTTTCGTACAGATACATTCTGGGAAGACCATTCATTGTATAGGTACTGTCCTGTAAGTTGTTGGTATGCAATATGGCATAATAACGAAATAAGGAAAACGAAAGGTTCACGAACTGTAAAGTACTGCTTCGAAATATCACCTTTACTATATTCAAATAATACCGAACTCTTTGTCTATATCGACCCTCTTCGCCCACCTCCACCAAAAGCAGAATTGTACACTGACTACACGGTCTTTCAGCTACTTTTAGCAAACAGGGATAGTTGCGAGGAATGACGTTGTTGCTATAAGCGAGTCAAAAACATTTTGAAGGTAAATTTTGATTAAGAAATGTTAGTAAACAACACTTAATTGTTTATGAATTAAAGAACCATTTGAATAAAACTTTTTCCATCTTGGGATATTCACACTCCTAAGGATAAGTATTCTTCCTTTCGGTCCACACTCCACAGTCAGTATTGGAAACAAATTCGCTTATCACATTCTTATTTACCTTGATTCTGCTGATTGTAGATTTATGCTCCTTTATAAATTTTTTTCTCCCAAAACTTTACCTTTGTCTTTAATTGACAATTTCACAATTTTTGTTTTTATGTAGTAAGACCGAATCTTGAAAAAATTAAGAATCACCAATCACAAAGGAAAATTTATATAACTAACCACAATCACTGTTGCTGTTGCACTCAACAGATACATTCCTTTACGAGTTCTCAAGTACCGGTAAAATAACTGCCACAACAAAGTGGCGAAATGAAAAACAAGGATTATGAAATAAAAGTTGCTGTTAACGAGGTAGAATTTTTGAAAAGTTGCGATGACAAGGTGAGAAATGATAAACATTTAGGTGTTGCGCAAATCGAGAGTTGAGTTAATTGAGAACGTCCTGTGTATACCAATTCAAGCAACAAGTGAAGTAAGCCATTTATTGTCTTATTTGTATCTTTTCTCTATTTTATAGAAAAAAAAAACAAAAGTGGTTGTCTGCCTCCTCTGAAACGCCGCAGCAAAGGTCCAGCAAAGAACTAAGATAAAAATAATGACTCTACTACTACAAGAAAGGATGGTCAATCAGGGAAAAATTTCAATCATTAATTAACGGATAAGGTGTAGGTATTTATTTGTAGTAATTGCAATTAAAAAAGTCCACGCCAGGAGAACATGGAAAAATACTGTCCTTTTTTTGTGGATGCACTAAAACTTATAGCCGTAGATATAATGCACATCAGACAGCGGGAGGAATTGCGCGGCGTCCTCCGATTCCATTGCTTGTCTAATAAATTCAGAGATATTTCTTGGAACTTAACAAAACAAAAACAAAAGAACTTGTTGTTGATTGTGTTCGATAGAAGTTCTTAGAAATTAAGAAGCGACGTCATTCAAACAGCGGCGTACAGGGTACAGGACATCGAATTATTATAGTAGTGAGATGAATGCAAACTAATTTCCATTGGTGCCGTAAACTGACGAATAAGGACATTATTCGAGCGAGATCCGATTTGCATAGATACCTAAGAACAAAAAGCACATTCCTGAAGCTAAGTATATATTTAAAATTTTCTTAATTTTAGCCCATTGTTATAGCTACCATTGTTTATGTTCATTTCAGTGAAAAGAAAGGTGTAAAGTCAGCGATAAAGGATAAGGGATGGTGCCGGTGACAATTCTAATTAAAAAATTCAGACGCAGGCAAACATTTTTTTTTTTGTTTTTTGTTTTCACTCGCTGTAAGGGAGAATGAAATTACGAAGTTATTGTCAAGATACCGAAGAAATGCGATCTTAATAACATCACCGTGTTGTCCGTATTCCCGAAGCTGATGGCAACTATTATTATCGAGTGGATAAGGTCCAGGATTGTATCCAGTTATCATACACGTTGGGAAAAATACCTTCATGTGGGTATTTTCGACTAAAAAACTGCTTCATAGGGGGACAGATTTTTAATGTTTAAAACCGTTTGCTGTAAACGTAGGTATTTTTTATATTTTATAGAAAATGCCTAATAAACGGGAATGTGTACGATTTTTTTATGTTTTCGTATTTCTATACTCTATAGAAACTAGATTTGAGATAGACATACCTCTTACCCTGAATTCACACTTTGATTTCCACCCTAACGTTTTTCGCCCAAGCATACTCTTCTTTAAACGTCATTGTCAAAAGGGGCATTCGTTTGCGCCTTCATTGTGTTGTCTCTTCTTTTTCTCTTTTCAGAAGTTTGTGCCTTGTGTACTGTGTTGACCATTTGGTTTTAGACCATTCTATTTTTGGCGAATTCGGAAATTTCTTGCGGTTATTTTGCTGACAAGACCAGGCTGCTAATGCACATGACCATACAGTACACTTGACAACCGCGAGAACATTAATTTTCCAAAACTCCTTCTGTTACAGGACAAGCAAACTTTAGAAGTAGATATATTTCCAGAAGACTACAATTTGCAGCAATTTAAGTGCAGAACAAACATACGGCTCTGCGAAATAAAGCCCCAATGAAATAAGGCCCCAAAACAAAAATGAAATAAGGCCCCAAAAAATTATACAGTAAACAACAACAACGATTTTTAATAAAATTTGGGGTGTTATTTCCTTTTTTGGGGCCTAATTTCCGTATGAAAATTGGGGTTTTATTTCATTATGAAATATGAAAAAGATTTGGGGGCTTATTTAATTTTTTTTGGGGCCTTATTTCATCGCAGTGGGGCCTTATTTCATATTTGAAATTGGAGTATTATTTCATTATGAAACAACAACAACGATTTTTAATAAAATTTCGGGTGTTATTTCCTTTTTTGGGGCCTAATTTCCTTATGAAAATTGGGGTTTTATTTCATTATGAAATATGAAAAAGATTTAGGGGCTTATTTAATTTTTTTTGGGGCCTTATTTCATCGCAGTGGGGCCTTATTTCATATTTGAAATTGGAGTATTATTTCATTATGAAACAACAACAACGATTTTTAATAAAATTTCGGGTGTTATTTCCTTTTTTGGGGCCTAATTTCCTTATGAAAATTGGGGTTTTATTTCATTATGAAATAAGACTCCAAAAGAAGGAATGAAATAAGACCCCAAACGAAAACGTGTGGGGGGCATGCTGCCCCCTGCAACCCCCCTGCAAGCAAAATTTCAACAATGAGTGGTTGGATTTGGACTGCTTCAAAGGTTGGTTGGCAAAGTTTAAGAATAATTTATTTAAGTGCAAGTGCAAAGCGTGTAACAAACTTCTATCTGAACTTCTGAAATATATAGAGACCTAATTGCACAAAAAGAATGTTTCTTCAGTTAAAAACTCAAAATCAGTTAACGATTTTTTCAAACCAAAACAATCAGCTAAAAGTTTTGACGGAGAAGTAACAAACTTTGAAGTTAAATTGAATATGTTATTCGCTAAGCATAATGGCGCATTTCAAATAGTCGAACACTTGTTCCCACTTCTAAAAGACATAGCTCGCGACGCGATTCAAAAATTATTCAAAAACCGCAGCTTGGAGGAAAAAAATGTACCAGCATAATTAAAAAGGGTTTTGGCCAAACAGGAAACTGAAGAACTTGTTGATAAATTAAAATGTAAAAAATTTTCTGTGATGATTGATGAGAGCACTCACATTAGCTTGAATAAAGCAATGTGTGTCCTTGTTCGATTCTTCGACGATGAAAATGGAAGAATTATAGTTAGGTTGCGGAAGCACTATACAAAATTATTTTGTATTGAAAAATGGAATTCCGTTCGAAAATATCATTGGTAATTTTTATCCTATACCAGGGGTTCCCAATCTTTTCTATACAGCGACAGGTTATAATATTTTTGCGACGCCCCTCATAAAAGTACACAACGGAACATAGCACAGATATGTGAACAGAAGCTGAGCTTACCGAAGATTCACTATAGGGTTATTCAATAAGAATGGGTCGACTTTGCAATCTAATAAAACAAGCTCTGTGCGAGGTATTAACAAAATCCTTTTTTATCTGAAAGGCCCATGTATGTCATTATTGTATGGAATGTAATACCATGTTAAAATGTCCGCCGCAGCTTCTCATGGTGGCATAAATCCGAGTGGTCCAATCTGCTGTGTAGATCCGGCTGAATTTGAGCGATGGCATTGGTTATGTTGGGTTTAATGACATCAATCGATTGTCGTTGTTCTCGCATTGAGCTGCGACTTCAGTCAGCCCCACAAGAAAAATCTAGCGAGGTTAAATCGCACGAGGGAGTGGGCCATAATTCTGGATTTCAAAATACTGTATCGACAAAATTCTGTATTTTTTTTTTTTTAAATACTGTATGAACAAAATTCTGTATTTCGGAATTCTGTATTTCAAAATGCTCTATATCCAAAATGCTGTAAATTATGCTCCAATTTTATATTAAAAAAAAAAAGATTTTGCATAAAGGAAGCTTTGATATAGGTAACTTTTAAAAATTATTGAGAAAAAAAATATGTAAAATAAATTGAAATTCACTTAGGTGCCAACTGCCAACATAATAATTTAACAAAAACATTAGACAGAAGACAGTGTGGCGATGGCGACGAATTGGAAGTGATTTAGTTTAAACTAGTTATATCATATTATAAGGGCTGGTGACGATGTGGATTTTTGCATTACAACTGTTTTTTTTGTTTACCCGGAAACTAAAAACATGCGAAATGACCAAGAATTAACAAGTTCGACATTTTAAGCGCTGGTGGCACTATACGTTGTTTGCCACTTAAATCATTTTCATACCAGTTTACCCCCACCATCGCCACACCACTCCTATGCCAACGCTACGCCACTGCCTTACCACTTGGGTGCGCGCCTTGTCTAAGAGTAAACTTAATACTTTAAAGAAATAATATGAACTTAAAATAAAAAATATATTGAATTGGAGCGAAGAAGAAAAATTCAGATTTTTTAAGACAACCGCTAAAGGTAAAGCTTTTATTGCAGTAGCAAAATTTTAAAGGTATTCGTCTCAATTTGTTTTCATAAATCTATGCTGACATTCACGGAGACAGTAAAATATAAAAAAATGTATTATGCAAGAATTCTGTATTTTAAAAAATCGTTTTGATAATGTAAAAAAGTGCACACTTTTAAATACAGAATTTTGATATACAGCATTCTGAAATACAGAGTTTTGTTCATACAGTATTTTGTTCATACAGAATTTTGAAATACAGAGTTTTTTTCATACAGAATTTTGTGCATACAGAGTTTTGTGCATACAGAATTTTGAAATACAGTATTTTGAAAACAGAATTTTGACCATACAGTATTTCAAAACCAACCCATCGCACGATCTTGGTGGCCAATTCATGTCACCTCTGCTAGAGATACCCATACCCTCAAATCCTTCATGCCAAATGACCATCTGCTGTGGCGTCTTACTGAAATCACATGTCATCTACCTCCATATCGTTCAATTTGGGTCAAAATAAATCGGTTAGAATCGTTCTATAGCGCTCGCGGGTGATGGTAATAGACTTAGCAACGTCATTTTCAAGACAACGTACGGAAGAAAATGCGCCTTGTCGCTAAACATGATTTTTCGGCGAAAATTAGGATATATTTCCCGAAAATGTTATTTAAAATATTTTTTATGGTTACTGTACCAAACGAGTTTACTGTCAAATAGGTACGAATATTTGATAAAATATTATAAAAACGTGACAGATGTCGCTTTTTTTTAGAAGCTATCGTTTATCCGTGGCTTCGTCCCAGTCGCCGTTACAAAAGTTATTCTGTTTTGCTTAATAGGAGATAAGACGAACAAAAATGTTCCTTATGCAAACTGAATCCTCCCTCGCTATAATAACTCGGGCCTCAGGCAAAATTTCCAAAATGAGGAAAACTATTTTATTTATTTTTTATATAGAGTACACAAATCGAGTTTGAAGTCAATCGGATGTAAAATAAGAATTTTCCCGTACAAACTTTTACCCCCTTTTCCCCCGTTTGGGGTTCGAATTTCTCCAAATAGCTTCTAAGTGCCCACCACACATACAATCAAATTTGTTTCAAAATATGTGTTTCCTTACTCTTACCGTTTGGGCTGGGCGTTGATGCACGATAAGTCAGGACAAATAAATAGGTATACGATATTTCATCGAAAAGACCATCTCAAGGATTTCTACTTCTGAAAATGTAGTATTCTATTGACAAATGTATTGTTGACATAAGTTTCGTAAAATTTTAGTTTATGTTCCGATACTTCGTAGAGCTGAATTGGCCAAAATTTAATACTATACAAATTTTTGTCAGTGTTTTAAAGGTCAGTTTAAAATAAAAAGGACGGATGGTCAGTGTAAGCATAGGGGAGAGTGGGTATGTATGGGACACAGGAGATATGGGACATGGGCATTTTCCTCAACGTCATACCCTTTTTTCCATTTGTGCTGATCAGCAGTTTCTTGTTAAGGTGCCCTAAGGATGATTGGGACACTCATATACAGGAGGAATGGGACAGTGTCCTCAACCTCAGCATGTTTCACTAAATAGGAAGAAGCCACGGGATATTTATTCCTTTAATGTGGATTTAAATTCCAAATTTGTATCACTGTCATGAATACGCACTTTTCTGGTTTGTTCCTTTTTTTCTTTATACACTTTTTTGTTATGTTTTTTTTTTATATGTTTTGTACAAGTGAAGCTGTTTGTTTTTAACTCTTTTTTGTTAGAACTGAAAAATATGTTTTTTGTTTTGTTAAATAAACCGAAAACTTATGTTATTTTATCGTTTTTTGTTATGGAAAAAAAGATTTTAACATTGCAGTCCCATTCCACCACATCATAGCTGTCCTAATCCTCCTGAAACCAGGAGAAACGGGACAAAGTTAGGTTGTACATGGAATGAATTTTAACTTCTATTCTGGTAAACGTTTTATTACTTTTGTGTTTTTAATAGCTTGCCACAATGTATGTTTTGTGCAGATATGATTTATAAGTTGTGAGTAGTTGAGTTTTCACTGAAAAGTGTCCCATACACACCCACTCTTCCCCACTACGGAATGGAAAAATATTTTCGCCAATATTTTTTCTCAGTGTAGGGATCTCACAAGTCGAAATAAGACTGGAAGTGTGGTTTCTAATTTTTATTAAAATTTTATTTTTAAATTTTATTAAAAAAACATATCTATGATAGTACGGCTGTCTTGGTATAAAAGCACATTTTGAATTTTAATGGTTAAATATAGGTAAAACAACCCCTTTCTATGTTATGTCTGATATTTGTATTTAAAATTAAAAAAATAATATTTATATCCGATTTACCGGTGATAATACACTATACAGTGAGCGTCAAAAGTGAGTCAACACCAATTGTCTTGGGATTTTGAGAAAAATGTTCTTTTAAATATGTTTTTTTATTGCTACTTTGTTATCAAATTTTTTATAGATTGTTGGTTTTTTAGACAAGACATTAATTAAAAACCTTAAAAGAACATCGGTATTCACTTACATTTGACACTCACTGTACCTACATACTAATGCATTGGCGGCGGCATACAATCTTTGAAATAATGAGGGCCTCTTAGAAACACTCTTCTGATAGACATTAAAAACACCAATAACTTTAATGAATTTAAAAGAAACCTTATTGAATATGTTCGATCTATATACCTACTAAATAGTATAAGCTTAATGTATTTTAAAGCCTCGCAATATTTGTGATATAAAGTACCACAATATCAAACAGTCTTTTTCTGCAAAAGGTGTTAAAAACGCGGCAAAGGCATTAATTGAAATTTTCCAACTTTTCTTAATACACAACGCGGATAATACTCGATTGATGGGAACGGACAACGTAGTCTGCCAACTGCCACTCACTGCCCAATTAAAAATTAATTATATTTCTTTCGCAATTTCCCTCTTCGGATTTGGGATTAAAACAAGAAGCAAAACAAAACACTTGTTGTAAAGTGTAGATAAATTCTCTTAACTCTTAATCCACTCCTAGACAGACAGTTAATCTTTCTTTTTGTACAAAAAGCACTCGGACGAATTTAAAACCGAAGAACTTCAACAGGTGTGAGAATATTTGAGCGGAAAACAGACTTCAAGGTCTCAATTCTAATCCAAATTTGAGCGTTCAGAATTCGCAAATAAATTAAAAATACACATTTAAAAAACATGACTTACTCAAGGTTTTGTGAAATACACGAAAACGTTACTTTTCGAAATCACGTAATATTCTTAGTGTGCTCGAAATGGGGTAGATTTAGTTCACTGAATTTATTCCGACACGGCCACTTTAACCAGGAAGAAAATTGAATAGAAAAGTATTTCTTTTGTTTCACTAGATTGCAATCAATTATTTTATATTTTAAGTAAACTTTTCACAAGCAACTAAGTATTACGTATCTATTAGCAAAACAAAGCGACGACTGTTCAAATTGAACAACAGGGATCGAATGAATCAAATGGCAAGTCGTCCTGGTCTATACAAGGAAAAAGAATATACCATCAAAGAAGGATTCTCTCTCCTGTATGAATGAGTATTAGAATTTTTTTAAGGGGAGTTGGGGAAATTTACCTTGCAACATGCTGATACCGAATCAGAAAGTCACCTCGAATGTCATGGGTATCATGCGATAAAGATGTTGGAGTAAGTTCAGCGTTGCTGCAAAGATACAAGGTGTTATTGGAGATACATTTTAACTATTTTGTTTTCACAATTTTCATTTTTACATTTGTTATACAGAGTGGCCCATAATGTATGATATTTTCGAAATATTCATCGAGTTCTAAAATGTCTTTCCGATTATTCTGGGTCTTCCGATTCCATTTCCTGAAGTTGATGGAGTGGCGATTTTAAATATTTTAAATGAATGTTGAAGAGGGTACTGCACACTGAACCAAATTTGATAGTGATATTGACAAAAACGTAGGTAGACTTGAAGAAATGGCGATCAATTTAAGGTCAACACCTCCTATCCATTGTTTTGACAAATACTTTGTTTTATTTAAGAAATATTGTCATTTTGAAAAAAAAAAAATCATTAAATTTTTCGTTCCTCAAAAATCTGTTATAGTGATAAAATTTCTTCATTCTATCATGTTCTTCATTTTAAAAAAAATTCTTCAAATTGAAAATACTTTCTTCAATTCGACGCATCGTCCACTTTAAATTAACGAAACTTTCTTTATTTTTACGTATTCTTTCCTTAAATTAAAATTCTATTCTTCATTTCATTTACTTTATTGATATTGAACAAAATATTCTTCAATATTACGCTTCGTTTTTCTTCAAATTTACTTACTTATTTCTTCGAATTAATGATTTTTTTCGTCAGTTATCCCTTATTTATTTCAAACTGAGAACAAAACAAAAAAGAAACACTTTAAGCATTATTTAAATTATAAAGTTGATTTTTTTTTGTAACTTACATAATTAGGGTGGAGCGAAAAATTTGTTTTTCAAAATCTTTGAAGCCTATATGCGGAAAAGTTGAATTTGGGGCCCCAAAGGATGTGTGCAAAATTTGATTTATTTATGACGTAATCTTAGGGTTCCTTTATGACGTCATAGATCAACATTTTTACACCCTCCACAGTAAGGTATATTCAGTTTGACATTTCATTTGTAACGATAAAAAGAGTCACCAGAGATCCCATAAAGTATATATATTCTGAATCAGGATCAAATTCTGAATCGATTTAGCTATGTCCGTCTGTCTGTCTGTCTGTTGAAAACACGATAACGTCCAAACGAATAGACCGATGCGAATGAAATTTTTTGGGAGGACTTCTTTTTACCGTCGTCAGGCTGGTATTGAAAATGGACTATGTCGGTCAAGTAGTTCTGGTACCTCCCATACAATACCAATATTAGACTAGACCCATGTTTTGTGTATACGTACTAACTCACATGCCTAACATTTTGTGACTTGTATGCAGTGGAGGGTATTAAAGGACGAAGATAACATTTTTATACCCTCCACAGGAAGGTATATTCACTTTGCCATTACGTTTGTAACGCCAAGAAGGATTCACCGGAGACCATATAAAGTATATATATTCTGAATCAGGATCACATTCTGAATCGATTTAGCCATGTCCGTCTGTCTGTCTGTCTGTTGAAAGCACGATAGCGTCCAAAGGACACCTAGGTGAATGAAATTTTGTGAGACGACTTTTTTTAACCGTCGTTAGGTTGGTATTGAAAATTGTCTATGTCGGAAAAGTAGTTCTGCTACCTACCATACAAAACTAATATTAGACACATACTAATTCGCATGGCAAACATTTTACATGACTTTTATGCAGTGGAGGGTATCAAAGCATCGGCCAGGCCGATGATAACACTTTTACTTGTTTCTTTGTTTAATAGTAGATACGTTTACACCGCACCTTAATACATCATTTCAACTAAATTCAGCATTTGAGACCAAATGTTCAGGATCTCGCCATATATATTCCAACATTTCGAAATGTTGAATTTCATCGCCGCATTTGTAAGTTTCGCACTCGCACGTCATTAGATGACTTTTCAGCTCGCTGCGCTGACAACACGGCTGTCAAAAAACTCTAAAATGTTTAAAAATGTAAACTGGATTGTAAAACCTAAAAATGTAGGAAGTAGGAAAAATTCTTTATATGAATCCGTCCATCCGATGAAAAATTTGGTTGTTGTATTTAATATGTCTAAATTATGACTTCAATTCATGTTTAGATTAATATAACATGATATAACTAAAAAAATAATTCTTTAAGTACCACCCAGTTCTGATTTCGAAACACAAAAAACATCGGTAGGTAATAATCAATCTCATACTAGGTAGCTGTCATTTGCAATGTTGAAGTTTCAGTTTCAGTGGGAACGCAAAATTGGATTTGCGAAATTTTGTCTAAATGTTGAATTTAGGTGCGGTGTAAACGTACTATAAGTTTTGTTTACTTTAAAAAACAATGCAGATTATGTAACTGTTTTATAATGAAATTAAAGAATTATTTTCAACGATTTTTGGGCTTCTTTCAGGCATATATATGTAGCACTGACGTCATTTTGACGTCAGCGAATGGTCCCAATGGGTACATGCCGTGTACAAGCCACATATATATGAGGCGTGCTACATATCGTGTACTGGCGCCTTAAGGCCTACTGTCCACTTA
The DNA here is from genome assembly GCA_949372485.1 of Cheilosia soror. Lineage (NCBI taxonomy): Eukaryota > Metazoa > Arthropoda > Insecta > Diptera > Syrphidae > Cheilosia > Cheilosia soror. The sequence continues at coordinate 3,386,763 of OX443565.1, read as the reverse complement.
GCTGGGCTTTATACGGACGCTTTCGTCATTTGCAGCTTTGCAAATCAAGCTGTGTCCGTACGAAGCGCCAGCTACGTGGACAGTAGGCCTAACTTATATTTCATGCAAAGGGGACAAGAATCAAAGATCTCTTTTTTTAAATATTTTGCGATATTACTTTTGTCTGGCTACAAGTCTAACACGCATAGACGAATGTATTGAGAAGATACTCAAAACTCACTTTTTTTCTCTGCTTTGTCGAGGAATAGATTCAAACTTTATTCACCGCTATTTTCACTTCAAAGATAACAATCAGCTTGACCCCAAGATAGATTATATAAAGTTCGCCCTTTTATTGACCACCTAAACAAAAAATTTCAAGAACTTGCTATACCATAAGGAACAAAATTTTCACTTGATGAAGCAATGGAACCGTACTATGGGCACCATTATGCAAAACACTTCATTAGAGGCTTCCCATACGTTATGGTCTAAAGTTATGGTGCCTCAACAATTCAACAATTTTTGACATAGAAGTTCTCGGTGAGTCATTGTTATTCTGCACAATCTAACGAGTTTGGCAGCAATGCCAAAACTATAGACATGGCTCTAGCTCAGATCTATAAATTCTGTCATATGCGGCTTTATAATCGATAAATAGATGGTGAGTATCGAATTGAACTTCTTGGGTTTTCTCCAGGATCTGTCGTAGTGGGAATATTTGGTCGGTTGTGGACTTGCCGAGCCTAAAACTGCACTGATAGGGACCAATCAGCTCATTCACGAATGGTTTCAGACACTCACACAGTACAGCAAATATGATCTTATAGGCGACGACGTTGAGGAGACTGATGCTTTTATATTTGGCGCAGTTTAGAGGGTCGCCTTTATTGTGAATCGGGCAAACAATGCTGAGGCTCCAATAATCAGGCATACTTTCCTCTGACCAAATTTTAGAAACGAGTTGGTGTATGCTCTCTATCAAGTCATCTGCCGCTGCCTTAAAAAGCTCGGCCGATAAACCTTCCGGTCCTGCAGCTTTGTTGGACTTCAGCTTGGATATTGCGATTCTTATCTCATTGTGTTCAGGTGGGCGGAAGTCTTGGCTTTCATCGCCCAGGTTGAATGGTTCATTCTACCTGACAGCCGAATTTGTGTCGTCTTCGCCGGGATTAACAGTCTACAGAATGGCACCGACTGTGACTCCACCACAACGTTTCCTTGTTCGTCTCTACAGGTCTCTGTTCGGGTCTTGTTCCCGTGACACGTTCTTTTTACCTTTTGTGCCTGAAGTAGCACCTCTATATGATCTCATGATCTTTCTTCTTCCTCTGGAGAAGCCGGTGTTTTTCCCTCCTTTTTTGTTCGTAGAGCTTACGAGCTGCTCTCGTCCTTCTCTGCAGCGCCTCTTTGTAGGCCAATTGCTTTGCTGCATGTGCTTGCCGGCACTCTTCATCAAACCAAGGATTTCGTGATGGTGGTCGGGTGAAACCTAGCACATCACTTGCGGCTTCTTGGCATCGATGTCACTGGTCTTCAGCACTTGATGTTGGCTGATGGCTGCACAGGACTTCTCGAGAGGTTGAGGGAGACGCGATCGGCAAAAGTTCTGGCTGTTTTTTGCGTTTTTAGCCGTTCAACGTTGAATCTCTTCACAGTATTTCTTCGTTGTTGTGGTGTCTGGGATATACGCAAGAGAGTAAGAAAAAGACACGGTGTTTTGGATTGCGTTTCTTATAAGCGAGTTTTTCTTATATAAGTGGTTCTTATATCCGTAAAATACGTACTAGATTTTATTGGGCGTTATTTCTGAATTGATTTAGAAAATCTTTTCTCAACTGGTAAGAAAGTAACTTAGGTACAGCCTCCTAGAGGTAGATAACCGGGATCGCATATCTGCCTCATTCTGGTTCTTAAGTTGTTAAGAGTGACAGTTATCTAGCTTTTACTATATATAAATTTGTGAAACATCTATCGTTTGCGTGTAATGAAATAAATAAACATAAAACCTGTCATTCGATTACAATACTGTATTTCAATTTTTGAACATGTATACCTACTTATTTTAGAATCTTATCAGCCGATAAGCAACGAAGCTATTTACTTTCGATAAACTATACCTAGTTAATTTTAATCGGCTTTCGAAGAAATTCTTGGCGACGAAGGGTCGAAAATGTATTTATTTTGCTTTTATTGATTTATGATTTTTGATTTAGATCTAGTCGCACACAATCAGTGGGAATTTATGTGAGTTTTTTTTTTTTATATATCAGACTTTCAATTCTTTTGGTACATATTTCTGACGTGTTTAGGTTAATTTTTTATTACAAAGTAAACACACTTTTCCCACAAGTGGAAATCGAATATCAGTAAATAAATATTTGTCCGATTTACAGGTAGGAATATAGATATTCGTATTTATTTCATCATGATGAAGTGGTTCTGGGAAATGACAATAATATTGTGAAACTTAGAGGCACCTAACTTATTATGCCATATTATGTCATGCTTTTCAACTGCAGATTGTTCGTTTCTTTTCGAACAATTGTGCCATCGCAAATTCGCGGTGATAGATATTCAGATATTTTTAATTCTGACTTTTTTTTCCATGGAAAATAATCGATTGACGTCATAGTTTTTTTTTCCTAAATATTTTGCTATACAAGCCTTGAATTTCTGGGAAACTACATCTTTAATAACATAGAAGAGATAGGGCTTATCGTCCAAGCGAAGATATTTAGATACAGTACGGAAATAAAATATTGTGGAGAAAGTGCATACGTTTTTGCATCTAGAACTAAAATGGCTTATGCTTCCTGCATCCTGAGATTCTGCTGAGAGACAACAAGAATACCCCTGATTTCTTAAGGACCATTCACATGGGAGCGAACGAACGAATTGATGAAATGCGAACAAACTACTTTTTATGCATTTATAAACAGAAAATTGCACATTTTACTACTCCAAGATGAGGATAATTAATTATTCCGTCAAAATTTATTAGGAAAAGAATTTTATTAACAGTTTAAATAACGAAATTTCGAAATCAAAATTTGTTGCCGCGAACGAAAACACCCTGGCGCGAATTGTCAGTCTATTGACAATCCACATCATTTAAATCGCGTTCCACAAAGTAGCGAATACAAAATTCGTTCGAACTTAACCTTATTCCAAGAGGATGATATCTTGGAATAATAAAATGTGGAATTTTCTGTTTATAAATGCATAAAAAGTGGTTTATTCGCATTTCATCAATTCGTTCGTTCGCTCCCATGTGAATGGTCCTTTAGTCTGCATCTAGAGCTGTGCTGGCACTGGCAGTGACCGAGGGCACAATACCAGTATGAACTGGGAGGGGCCTGTGACTGGGACCCAGAAAAGAGTAAATGAGTTCAGCCATGCAATAGAATTCAAAGAGATGCATTACAGTTCAGGAGAGTTCAGTCCTGGGGGCCAACTATGTAATTCGATTCTACAATCAAAATGTTCGAATTCGCAAGATACATACTCTGTAACTCTATAGCCAGCGCTCATATTTGAAAATCGAGCGGACCTCGAATTGCCTATTTTTTTGGTACTGCCTAAAGGTGGGTTTCCACATGTCGGTTGACTGACAAAGTTTGACAGCCCTCGCGTTTATGTCATTGAAGGACACCAACGTCAGTTCATTTCCACTTATGCCAATTATTGGCAAAAAATCGTTTGTCAGTTAATTGACCAACTTATGAACTCGATGCCAATAAAATGTTCTCTGTCAATTATAGACAAAGTGACATTTTGTTTGACAATTCAGCTATTTATTTCCATTTGTCCAGTGGTTTCTTTGTTAGTTATTGACAAACGCTGTTAGTCAATTCATTGACAAGCAATTTTTCAATATTTCCACTTGCCAATTGTTTAATTGGCATAAAAATACGTCAATTGTCAATTTCAAATCGACAAGTAGAAACCCAGCATAGGTAATTCTAAATTAAATGTCAAAATCATTCGAATTCGCAAATAATCATTCTAGTGCAAATGCGAGCAGGCTGTGTGGATTACAGAAATCTTAAAAAATGTGATTAAGAAATTTGTTCATAACTTATTATATATTATTAAGAGTATTAAAATATACTTTATGCATAGGGAATCATCTAAATGTGAATGTGCAAACAGAAAGACATCTCAATTTGAGATTCTTTTTCAATACATGACAATGCATCCCGACTTATCTAAAGGATTTATCCCGAATTGGTCTTCGTTCAATATGATCATTGCGATCCTCATTTTCTTCGGTAAAAAACCAAATTGCGACACTGTCCATGTAGATTTAGAAGCTATTCAAGAATCACAACAAACGATTATTTCGTTTTTTTTTTTTTTCAAAAATCTGTTAAACACAATGTGAGACCCGTTCGAAAGTCGGAAAAAGTTGGCATTACTTACATTCGATTCTAATTTTATACATAGTTCTGTTTGAAAGTAGAATCGGAACCAACTTTCGAATAGAATCGAATTACATAGTTGGCCCTCTGGACGCATAGACCATAGAGAGTCGACCGAATTAATAATTGCGTTGTGCAAAATTGCAAATAGCTTGAATAATAATTCAATAGGCTTCCACAAAATACGCCAATTAGACTTTATGATTCCAATAGCACATTCTATACAAAGTGTCCCAGTTAAGCGGTATAATCCCTTAAGCAAGGGAAGATTCCTGAAGTTCCGTCGAACAAAAAATTGTGTGACAGGAGGGGGTCTATTCACACCATATTTCTCGTTATAGCCCATCAAAGTAGGTGATGGAGATTCTACCACTGAAATCGCTATAACTTCTAAACCATTATAGGTACAAACATTTTACATTTGAAAAGACAATTTAGTGCCACATAGAAGTCCTAAACACTTCGGGTACATCGGTGCAGCTACAAAAATGTTATGCGGCTTCTTAAACTTAAAATTATGAAAATTTGTTGTTACATTTTTTTACTTAAAATGCTTTTTTCTCTAAATTTTTACTTAATAATTTTAAATTTTTTTTATGAAATTTTTATCCTTGAGAAATTTAATTTCCTAAAAATTATGCTCAGCAACTTTTTTACGTACGATCAACAGAAGTTGTATAGTAAAAGACGTCTTTTGTCAGACAAAACTGTTCAAAAATGACTCGGTATTTCTCGAAAATAAGGTTTTTCTTTCATAGCACCCCAGAATAAAACAATCCATGTGTGTTAAGGTCAGGAAATCTGGGTGGCGAAATCGACCCAGTCCACCGTTCGTAAAAAGTAAGGTTGAGGAATGGAGTTACCTCGCTGTTACTCTGACCAGATATTCCATCTTGTTGAAAGAACATATGGCTCTTCTCTGAACAAGAAGGATATCTTCAAGGACCTCCGACAATCGTTCTCGATTGTGGAAGAACGTACTAAAGTGTTTTCAAACATTTACACTAAACCTACTTTGAAATAAGCACACGTTCTGAAGAAGTTGTTGAGAATAATCCAATTCTCACCTTTGAAAGGATGTTGTGCATATTAAATGGGGTCTGACCAATGGTGGAAATTGTGGAGGTTTGTAACTTTGTAACTGTTTTTTAAATTGCGCTTCGTCAGTCCACAGAATGTTCTTGAGGAAGTGCCCGTCTTCTGCCTGTTTGCGCAATAGCCATACAGTGGAGGGTATCAAAGCATCGGCCAGGCCGATGATAACACTTTTACTTGTTTTAGTAAAAACTCGGTTAACAGGGCTCTATAACGCTTACCGTTGACCGAAACTTTGTTCTCAGCCTCATTTTCAAAGAGAAATGGTTCAATAATGCCACCACTCCACAATCCGCACCAAACTGTCACTCTCTGTGGATGCATTGGCTTCTCGACAAAAACGTGCGGGTTTTCCAAAAAACGGATGTATGGCAATTTTGTTTGTTAACGTAGCCGCCAAGATGAAAATGCGCCCTGTTAGAAATGATGAATTTTCGCACAAAATCGTTGTCCAATTCACGTTAGAAATAAGTTTTCAACATTTCCCAACGTTGTTCAAGCGTAAAGCGACTCATTTCATTCCGCGGAGGTATGATACTGACTTTCTGTCAAGATTTCGACCGGCAAACAGCTGTCAGTGTCAGAATAACCTATAATTTAAAAAGAAACCACTAGATGGCCCACCTTAACATATTCTATCTAGTTTATGTCGAAAATCACTTGCATTTCGTCCTTTCGATTTGGGACATAAGTACACAACCGCTTCTGACATGGACAATATAATACTGACCAGGGAGCCTCCCTTTCCCAATTTATAGGGCAGACCTTTCTTGGTTTTCGCGGAGTCGTTATGCACATAACGGGAAAGAGGTAGAAGAGTAGAGTTATAAAAAGGTCTTAAATATATATTTATGAGTCCTTCTACACCAGGTGGGGCATAGGGCGGCGACACACTTCCTTCATCCTTCTCGATCTCCGGCCAGATACTTCAGCTGTGGCCACGTTTTACCCTGTGTTGGTGCTTCGGCCAATACTGTTGATTTCCAAGTAGTTCTTGGTCTACCAACTCGCTGTGTACCTTGAGGATTCCATTCGAAGGACTGCTTCGCGATATTGTTGTTTTGTCTCCTCAACGCATGGCCAATCCAGCGCCACTTCCGTTGCTTAATTTCGACATTCAAAAGCTTTTGACCCATTATGAGCCACAATTCTTGGTTCTATATAATTTGCGGCCATCGGATCTTAAGAATTTATCGAAGGCAGCGGTTTACATATGCTAATGTGACCATTACCCTTTTTTTTATCTAAAAGCCCTCCACCGGCCACCACAAACATTTTCCCGCTTTTTGATAAAAAATCGGAATTAAATTCTCTTAAGAATTTTCTTTAGTCCTTTTTTTCACTATGTTTGAAGATTTTTTTAATTAAAAACGTATAAGAACACTGGGCAGAACTAAGCTGCCGTAGACAACTTCAGTTGGCAAAAGTGCGCGAAAATTGCAAATATCATGTGTCTAAGAAACAACCAATTTTGTTTCTTGTCACATTCGCTGTAAATACGACGGTAAAATTTAGCAAGATAACGAGAGACACCGAGATGCCGAAAAATCCCAAAATTAAAAAAATATCTAACGTCAGAATTAAAAGCCGTTTTTACGTATATTAAAAAACTGATGACGTTTATTTTTAAAGAATTATATTAGATTTTACGTGACAATACGTGAAATAAACTGTTTTCTACTATTTTGCTTTTGGGAAACCCGCCAAATCCGCCAAAACACGACCGCTTTTAGCTTAAAAAAAACCCGCCGCTTTTTGCCAAAAAATAAATGGTCACGTTACAATATGCCTGTAATATTCTCGAGAAGGAGGTAGAGACTTTCCAGGTTTCGCAGGCATACAGCTACAGCATACGGATTTGACATTGGATTCGAAGAGCCTTAACTTGGTGCGTAGGGAAATTTTACTGGAGTTTCATAGCGGGCTTTAGTACTCATTCTGCAATTAACATCCTGATCCGTTTTTCCATCGGGCGATACATCGATACCCGGTATGGCTTACCCTTAGGATATTTTTTTTGGCAAAATTCAATCGTTTTTAAAATTCTGTTGGTATTCAGTTCAACCATGCTTTATCACTTAGGCATAAGATAGTCGACGAAGCTATCAATTTCGTTTAACTTAGCAACACACAAAGTTCAAAGTCATTCAAAGTATTTGCTGCTTCATTTCTTTCGAAAACTGTTGTTATATTTCTTTTTTTCTTTATCGTGAATCACTCCAACAAAAGACGATATTTTTTTTTTGAACAACCAACCTGCCAATAGTTTATAGATAACCTTGTGATCAAGTGTGGGTTTGTTCTCTATTTGGTGTGCCTTTATCATTTTTATTTACCTATATTTCACTTATCGTTATCAATAAATTTTATGACAGTTTGATATGATCACTTGCACCAATAATCCAAGACGGTTTATTTTTTATATCATTTTTAATAAATTTAATCAGAAATTGAAAAAAGTGTGTTTCCTGTGATAACACATTGCGACCGGCGCGCGGCTATGAAGTAACCTAACCTAATTTGAAAATTGCGATATTTTCATAAAAAAGTGAGGTGAATTTTATTTCTGCTCTAATGAAACTGTTTTAGAATTGTTTTTTTTTTTAGACTATGATGAATTTTGAATTGACCAACTTAGGGACCACACCCATTTCCGATTTCCAGTTGTTAGTTGTTTAGTGTTGTAGCTAGTTTTGCAATTTATAATTGATAGGTTAGGTTGAATAGGGTGTGAGTTCATCACAGTGGACCAGGCACCATATTGGGGCTCATCGCCATCCCTAGGGGAATCTTGACGGTCAAAAACCTAAACCAAGCAATTGAGTTCCCTACAAAACCAAAAAATTGTTTCAATTTTGTTAGTGAGGCCAACCTCTTCCAAATTGTCGAAGAAGTATACCTTCCAAGGTGGTTCCTTCTGTACCGAGCAATGGCTTGACATTCACAGAGGAGATGTGTTATATCCTCTGCTACATGTCGCAGAGGATATAACACAATCCTCGCAATACCTGCATCCATGTCCGTTTCTGTTAAACATAGTCTCATGGCGTGCTTCCTTAGAAGACAGTGCCCTGAAAGAATCCCTATTGCCGTTCGTAGCTTAGATCTTCTGAGCTATAGTAATTCTACAGATTTTCACCGATCTAGCTTAGGCCACAGAGCCTTTGAGACCCTGTGTCCTACTACATCCAACCATCTCTGATCCGCCCTATTTTTAATTTTCTCGAAAATAGTTCTCTTGGCCACGGCTATTGGTGGTCTTTTGCCTTCAATGGTTTCGAGTTGTAGAAGCTCTGCTCCGTTTTTGGCCAGAACGTCGGCCCTTTCCTTACCCTCAATATTGCAGTGTCTGGGTACACAATCTGACTTGGTTCTGTTAATGACTAGTTCAGAATTGATTATGAAGGACTCTAGCGCCTTTAGGGCAGCCTGACTGTCAATGTAGATAGCGATATTCTTGTTGGATATTGATCGCATATCAGGTAGATCCGCAGCATTAAGCACGGCCAGAACCTCTGCCTGGAACACACTGCATGTGTCCGGAAGTCTTAGTGATACGTGTAGGTCCACATCCCTCGAGTATATACCTGACCCTTAGTTTTGGAACCTTCCGTACAAATCGAAATTTCATTTTCATTCGAAACTTTATCCTTTTGCCATCAGTCCTCCTTATCTGGGTATAGTACTTCGTACTGTGTCAAATTCACCCAGACTTTCATCCGTTTTATCAGGAATGTTGAAAAAGGACTCCCTTAGTATGGAGCTATGTCCTACTGGTTTTGAAGAACCCACCGCTTGTTAGCCGAAGCGCATTTCTACCTGCTTGTACAACTTCAAGCAGGTAGATCCAGTGGCAAAAGATACTTAAATGCCTCAAGTGCAGCTGTGGGTGTAGTGCGTAAAGCACCAATGATGGCAGTGCAGGCTGTTCTTTGTACCCTGGTCAACATATCCCGTATATAAAACTTGTTTGTAGCTCTCCACCAAGCAAGAGCTTGGATTGTACGGATAGATCTAACCAAAATTATGTATCCTATAACCAATGCATCATTGTCGGTTTTTTTCTGTTGTTCACTTACAGATGAAGAGAGCATTATCAGACTTACGAACTCTTTCCTGAACATTAAGTTTAAATTTTTTATCTAGAACCGTACTTACGCTACCCGAAAGGGAAAGCTCCACTCCACCAATCCTGGGTAGTTTGAAGGGTGGTATTTTGTATTTTGTACGAGAAAATACTATAATTCTGTCTTTTCCGGGTTGACACGAAGTCCACACCCTTCAGCCCATTTTCTGAGCTTGTTGTCTGCTGATTCCATGTGTTCAGGAATTTACCCTGAACTAGGATTTCCACATCATCCGCGTTAGCAGTTATGCTTAACGCTGCGTTACTGAGTTCTTTAAGTATCTCGTCTATGACAAGAACACAGAGAGGGGGAGAGATAACCCCTATTGAACTATTGGGAGTGGAATTGATATTCCTTTCCTTGTGACAAGCATTGTGCAAAGCCAATTGGTGATGCTATGCTCTACATTTATCCTTTCTAGAGCTAGTTTTATTGCATCCGCCCTAACATTATACAATTGCTTTCTAAGAACCACATTTTATAGTCGATCGCCTTTCTTCGGTTTTCGTAATACTCCAGTGATCTTTAACGTAAATTGTAGTGCCACCGGTTCGCGTTGAATTGGATGGACATGATTTGTCTTTAAACCCTTAAAACTTTCACCCCTATTGCCGTTGAGGTTTGTCGTATACGACTTCTGTTTCGTGTCGTTGTACAACAATGTTCAGATTTTTTTTTTTAACTTTTGCTAACAATTTTATTTCCTTTTCTATGTGTTCACCATCATTTCAATTCATTTGTCTCAAAAAAGTTAAAAACAGCGACTACGAGTCGTTGACGACAAACGCCAACGGCCAATAGGGGTGTTTATTTAATTTTTCTTTCTTTGTACAGACAAACACTCCTATACTAGAAAATGTATTTTTGACCAAATAAATTGCAAAACGGGAGTAAATACTCGTAGATTGTAATGTAAGTCCTTGTGTCACTCAGTGCGGCAACGCCTTTTCGAAGTCAGTAGAACCACATCTTAGGTTTGACCTACTTATTTTTTATACTCTTAGTTATTATAAGAAGCCTATACCGCCGACCGACGCTTAGGTTAGGTTAAAGTGGCTGCCAGCATTCGCCAGCACACATAGACCAAATTTATGTCCATTGTGATACCATCCGGATTAAATATTACGTTACGCCTAATCGTTAGAATCCTTTTGAGCTTTTAATGAAGCGAAATATGCTCCTGATGTCATTAGTAATGACGTCACAAGGGTCGTTAAAGAAGAAAGCTCCTAAGTGGATATTAATATATTTAATATTATAGAAAGAGCAGGGCAGGAGCCTCTTCATCATCCCTACAGCTTCTGCAAAAATCATTTGAGGGGACACCAAGTCTGGTTGCGTGCCTGCCTATCAGACAGTGTCCAGTGATGACGCCTATCATAGCTTAGAGCGTTTTAGATACAGCCTTGGCCAAATCTTTTTTGTCGCTAGTCCTGTTGTACCATTTGACCATCTAAGATTTGTTTCCCTAAAGGCGTTTAGCTTTAATATAAGTTTACATGTAGCGATCGGTATACCTAAGTTAGCTTCATCAGAAAGCAAAGGTAAAGTTGTTCCACGTCTGGCGAGTTCATCGGCCCTACAATTTCCTGAAATATCTCTATGCCCTGGCACCCAGAACAGGTGAATATTGAACTGCTCTGCCATCTCTAGGAGAGACCAGCGGCATTCTTGGGCTACTTTCGAATTATTGGAGAAGAATTCCAAGGATACGGATATCCTTATTAGATAACACGTTCTTCTTTAGCCATGATAGGGCTTCTTTGATCGCCATTATTTCCGCCTGGAACACGCTACAATGATCAGGAAGGCAGAAAGAGAGACTGAGATTGAGTCTATCAGAGAAAACACCACCACCCACCCCTTTGTCAGTTTTTGTACCGTGCGTCGGTATAGAAATGAACCGACTTATTTTCAGGAGAAGCCTCCCCTTCCCACAAAGACCTGGGGGGATGGTAGACTTGAAGTTTTTGTCAAAGTTTAACTTGGGATTAGTGTAGTCTGTATTTCCCGAAACGATTTCGAAATTGTTCAGTATAGAGGCGTGTTCAAAGTCTTTACTAGTCCACTGCGATACTACTTTCAAGCGAACGGCTGAATTTGCAGAAACTTGTCTGCTGAAAATGTCAAGAGGTATGAGATGGAACAAGACGTCCAATGCTGCGGAGGGTGTTATGCGAAGTGCTCCACTAATGCACATGCAGGCTGATCATTGGACTTTGCTTATATAGTTCAGTCTTACCTAGTGCAGTCCACCAAACAACCACTCCGTACATGAGTATCGGTCTTATAACCAAAATACAGAGCCAGTGAGTTATACGAGGTTGTAAGCCCCATTTGTTACCAATGGCCTTTTTGCAAGAGAAAAGGGCGACTGTGGCTTTTTTACTCTTTCTTAAATGTTGGACTTCCAATTTAACTTCCTATCCAAAATAAGACCTAGATACTTAGCTTCTTTAAAGAAAGTTAAGTTAATGCCATTTAGAGAGAGGGGGCCAATTGGCGGAATTTTATATTTCCTTGTGTAGAGTACCAGTTCCGTTTTGTGGGGGTTTACACTCAAACCACAACGTACTGCTTATTTAGAGCATTTTCGAAGAGTTCTTTGGGAGTATCGACGCTTAAAAATAGCGACTTTAATTTCGAGAGGATACAATTTAAACAACTGTAATATAATAATAAATAACTAAAGTTTCTTTTTTTATGAAACTCATGGAAATTCATGCAAACGAACGCTCCTATACTAGTTCTCAAAATAAAATGTGTCAAGTAGGGATAAAAATATGTTGTCAGTACTGTGAATCAATATTTGCAAACGAAATTCTTTTTTCATTTCCAATGTCTCTCAATCCATCAAATAGCTACCTACAAAGTATCCAAACGGTTTACGTGACAAACTAAAAATACTACAACTTAGTAGATAGTATTTTTCTTATCGACGTCGTCAGTGGAAAAAAAAATGATCTCAACTTATTGACGCTATTGAAATCTATCAAAACATTAACACCAAAAAAAAAAACAGATATAATAAAAAACCTACCTCTAGCTACCCCCCTTGTTTGAATGAGCATAAGAACACCGTGCGGCGATCATAACTGATAAGTCTTATCGTAAGAAAACCACCAGTTACTCAAAAGCTATAAACCCTTTTTTTTATAATAAAACTAAAATGATTGCCACACAAACGCAAGCAAGAAAATTGATACCGATACCATCGATATTGATAAATGGCACTGTGCGGCCTAAAGAAATCAACCCACCTACTTGTCTACCTGTGTGCGTGTATAGAGTTAAATCAAAAAATAAAAAAAATCGTATCTTTATCATGAGGTGAGACAGAATCGTCAGATAACAGATAACAGACCTATAAAAACCCATATCTATTAAAGAATTTTGTATATTCAGTTATTGAACACCATCGAATAAAGCTGGATAATTTCCCTGGTGTTGAGTGTACTTTAAAAATTCCTTAAAACAATGTGCATAATTATAAAGAAAAGTGTTGCAGCAAAAATTAAACAGGATAATCTTATTCAAAATTATGGATTTTAAACTAACTAACTAATATATAAATCATAAAAAAAAATCTAATTCTGTTTGAGTGAGTTTATTTTTCTGTGGATTTAATTGTGTCTTGGAGTTTTATTAAGTTTAAATGTTTTTTTGAAAAACTCCTGTGAAAATTTATATACCTACATATTTATTTTTAAGTGTCTATAATTTATTTAACGAATGAATGTTTTTTTTAATACTTTCGTGAATAAAATTTACTTGTTCAGTTTCTTTAAAAGGACATCAAGGCTTGAATTTCATTAAAGTGTGTGTTCAATAGTGTCCCGAGTTACCTATATAAATTTTGTAGTTTTTTTTAAATGTGTGTATTAATTAGCTATTAAGTTAGGATATAATAAGTCGTACTTTTTAATCATTTCTAAACTTTAGCTCACATGTTTATAAGAAAAATGTAATTGGTAATTTTAAAATTTAGTTTTGAAAATTTATTAGTTGAAACATTAGTTGTTACATCGTTTACTGTCTCATTGATAATTTAATATTATTAAAGAAATGATTCCTTTGTGTTCAAGGATAGTAACTTTTTTAAAAAACCTATTGGACTATTTTTTTTAAATTAATAACATTAATTATTATAGTTGTTATCCCTCTTGACCGACTTGCAAGTATTTATAGTTTTCACTAAATCAAAGCATAGTTTTCTGTTAAAGCCGCTAGATGAATTTTCTTTAAGTCAATTAGTTCCCAATTTTATGTCAATTCTATTTTGAAGATACCATTCGAATTTTATCATTTAAAGCCAGAGTTTTGTACATTCATAGCGGCAATGACTAATGATTCACTTATGTTCGTTTTCTTAACTGAAACATTATCATTTTGAGCAGATAGCGATACCCACACTCAGACCTAGATAGATATCGGGCGCCAATCCTATGCCAAGAAAGTTAAAAGAAATGAAAGTTACATATTTACGAGTATTTATCGGTATCCGTCATGTGACATAACTTGCATAATATGATTGTATGTATCTTTATGTCTTAATAATGACGGTTTTAAAATTCACTTTAACCTCAATCTCATGTAAGGCTACAATTATGATACGTTTCCACCGAAGATTAACTCCGATTAATTTTCGTTAACCTCGTATGATTTATCATACAAAAATTAATCTCATAAAAAGGAGATTAAGAATTAATCTCCTAAACTGACATGTAGACTACGGTCGAGATGTCCAAAATTAAAAACAAACAGAGCTGCAATTGACATTTATGTCATTGGTGAGCAAAAAAAAATTGTTTTTTTCTGGTACATAACCTAAAAGCCACTTCTTGCCTATGCAACCGTTAAAATGTTCATACATATTAGTTTTGAGGACAAAATGATGCGGTAGTATATTTCTAGACTACTGCCACTCATATTTTGTTTATACTTTTAATTTCGAAAGTAGAAATTGTTAAATTGTTTGTCATTTTTGTCACACTTCGATTTGACAGCTAATGGCAACATCTGGTGAAACGTCAAATTAATCTCTTTTTTGTTGGTGGAAACACTTCAAGATTAAATTTAAACCTCTTGCACTTAATCTTGGGGTTAGGGTCCGGTGGAAACGTAGCTTTAGTGTTCCCAGATGAAAAATCTGAAAATCTTGTTTTCCAAAACAAAAAATTTTTTTTTTTCAAGATACATATCTCCAAAATATAGAACAAAAACGGAAAGTGCTTAAAAAAATTATCAGATCAAAAATGTCGAGAGTCTCATAAAAGGTTATACTTTCCAATAAAACTAGACCCAATCTAATGTATTTCCAAGGGGCAGATACGTCTTTGTACCGGCACTCTGTTTACAAATAAAAGGCCCTTATTGACAACTATCGATCGATCGACTACTATGATTGTCAATTGCGATTGATATTTGTCGATTTGACTGTCGGTTGTAGTCAATGTAGACAAATGTCTGGTCGATGCTTTCTCTTGCAAGTGAAAAAATGCTGGTACTAATAGCTAAAATCAATCGACGCAATCGACAATTGTCGCGACGATAGCTGATCGACAATCACAATAAGGGCCAAAGTCTCGGAAGAAATGTGTATTTCAACGTTTTATTTAATTTTATTAAATTTTCCGTTGACACAAGTCTTCGTTATGGGAGTTTTCCAAAGATAGGAAAGGTCCAAAGGGAATACAAAATATTATAAAAGTGCGCATAATCCTTAAAAATAGTCAAAGTAAGAAATGTTGTGAGATGACTTTGTTTTAACGTCGTCGCGTCGTTGGTATTGAAAATGGGGCTATATCGATCGAGTAGTTTTGGTGCCTCCCAATATTAAACCCATGTGTTCTGTACGTACTAACTCACATGACTGACATTTTGCATGAATTGTGGAAGATATAAAAGCATTGTGCATTTAAAAAATGTTAAAATGGATTTTCTAAGACGGCTCTCACATGGCAACAAGCAGAAATAAGCAACTGTCAATGAGCAATACGAAACTTTATTTTAACCTATGAATTCAGATTGAAGCCACAGCTTGCCTAAAATTTCTACCTATCAGGGACATTTTTTTTATTAACTGGATCGTCCGATACATTATTTATTTGTTGCTTTTCAACATGCGCTGTGTATCGCCACGCAGCGTTGCCATATGAGCAGATTTGGGTGCATTTTGTAGCTTTTCAGCAAAGAAGAAAAGAGAAAAGTCGAGGTTTTTACATTTCATGCTGTCTAAAACTAATCCACTTCTGGTTTTATGAGGCAATACTGAATGTGTCTAGTACTAAACTGTCAAAATTGCATTTTTTGGTATCGCAATATTTATGAATCCAGATTTTTTTCCACAACAACCTCCATTGCAAATTTGTTTCTTCATAAATTGTAATAGGGACTACAAATTTTTTTTCAAAAATCTCTTTGCTGATATTTTTTTATGATTTTTTGAATGGGATGATCTCAGAAAAATTTTGTATGAAAGAGGAGGAAAAAGTGAAAACAGAAGTCGCGCATGAATTCTTTTTTCACTGAAAATAATATGGAATCGAAAACCACTTTCTTCCATAGAAAATGTTATTTCAAATTGTTGGACATACGAATTCTAGTTCAATATTAAAAATTTTTAAATTTGACGAATTTAAGGTAAAAGATCTTGCACATTATTTTAAAGCTTAAAAATCTTGAAAAAATATATATATTTTGTAATCTGGCATCAATGGTTACAATAGCAAATTTTACAGAGCACTGAACAGGGTTAGAGAACGTCGAGCTTGCTCTGAACCGAATGTATTCAGAGGGATTTGTTTTTTTTTATTAGCACTACCTGTCATAAAATTAGCAAGAGATATAGTTCTAATTTACTCCTTGTACCATTGACATACTATACATGGACTGCAATGTCAGTTACATACAAACCTGCGAAGAAAAATGAAGCAAGCATTAGCACTAGCCCTTTTGTGCGGCGAAAGTATAAAACCTCTGCGCGCCATTGCTATTTTTTACATAGAACACAGTGCCGTCCATTGTAGAAACATTGCAACTGCATTCTATAACAGATGGCACTCTCAGCACTCAAACAAAATCGCACGAATTGCTCGATGACATTTGAGAGTTTTCGTTTCTCTTCGCCGTGAACCAAGTGTGCTACAACGAAAAATTGGCTGCTAGCAGTTCATGTGTAGTGTAGTATGTCAATGGTATGTACATTTTTGTGTCAGTTTTTAAAAGTTACTATTATTCCGTTTGTCACTTATTAGGTCGTATTTTTAGGGTCTTAGTATGCTGAAATGTCATTTGTATAAACATCACTCTTCAGTTGAGTCCGTTTATTTTTTAGCGTAATGGTACGTTACAATTTCCTTATTACGATGGTCACTCCATCTACCTTTCGTAGTTAGAATAGAATATCCGCTGCACCAAAAACATTAACGAGCTGAATAAAAATTAGCATTTGCTATGAGTAAAAAGCTTGTAGCAAAGTAAAAGCAATTTAAATTGGTATAAATAAAATCCTACTTTGCTAAAGTATAAGTTCGAAATTTCGAACAAAGCTTTTACGTCACTGCATGTGCCCTTCCCTAAAAGTTTCTGTCAAAATGTACAAGTGACAACTGTAATGTGGTTTATTTTTTGTAATTTTTTTTTTATTTTGAATTTGAATTTGGAATTAGAAAAACTATTTTTGGGGAAAATTAAGCAAAAGCTAGGTTAGGTTAGGTTAGATTTATAGGTTGGTGAAGCTGAGTAGCCTCTTCTTCACCCCATATTCAGGTTCTTGTGGACCCATTGTGATACCCTTCGATGGGGTTAGCCGTGTTGTAGTGGCTTTATTGCAGCCTTCCCGTGGTTACTCGACTATATCCAGCCATCTCGTTGTCCTCAGAAACCTTTACAGATTAGATATTGAGACATTAGGGAGTTCTTGGATTTCCTGGAAGTAGTGATTTCCAAGTGTTCTGTTCCTCAAGTGACAGAGACTTGGGCAGTGACAGAGGAAGTGAGGAGTGTCCTCGTGGGCTTCTTCATTACCGCAGCCTTTACGGGATAAGTTGACTAGGGTACAAAGAACAGCCTCCACTGCCATCATTGGTGCTTTACGCACTACACCCACAGCTGCACTTGAGGCGTTTATGTATCTTTTACCACTGGATCTACATATAAACATATAGCGCTTCGGCTAACTAACGTAAAAACCAGACAGGTAGGACATAGCTCCATACTAAGGGAATCCTTCTCCAACATTCCTGATAAAACGGATGAAAGTCTGCAATTCCTCTATGGTTAGTATTCTGGATTAGTGAGCGAGAGGTCTCAGGCTAATAACACCTTCAGATTTTTTCTCCTAGACTTAATTAGAATAGCTCTTTGAAAAGGGCGGTGCTCACAGTCATGCGTGCCGCGTGCGTTACTTGGAGTTATTAAGGTATTTATACCTGGTGAGTTGGGGACCTCCCTCATCACCTTAGTCTCTGCAAAGTTAAACTAATGTGGTACTAGCCATGCCCGCGGCTCCGAGTAGTTCAGAAGATAGCCCCATATGCGCGCCTTTCCCTCATCCTCTCCCTAAGTAATCTATACTGATCCGGAGGATTTAGCCAATACAATGTTGAAAAGAAATTTTTAAATCAGCCAAATAGTTCTAGAGTTAGTCCCTACCAACACTCTGCGCCTCCCTCGTCACCAACTTAGTTCTTAGGTAACCTGTACTGATCTGAAAGTCCTAAGTCAATGGACATAATGAGGGGTATCGCGAATAAATTCCGATGGAATTTTTTCCCTTGTCAGCAATGTAAATCAAATTGCTGAATGCGAAACATTTCGGGGGAAATATTATTCGCGATAGGGGTGAATATTTCACTTAAATCAATTCTCGTGACAGGTAGGTATGATTTGATTATTTATGCTACGCGATCATATCGTTACATTTTCCATAGCTGGTAGTTAATCGTAGTAAGGTCGAAATAGAAAAGTTTGCACCCCCTTTTTCAACCCTTATAGAACGTATTTAGAAAAATGATCAATGACGTATATAATAATTTTGACTTATCTATCAACATACAAACTTTCAAGTTCATATGGCTAACGGTTGGTCAGACCCCCCTTACTCCCTGCCACTGCTTTGCTCCTCACCACTTCCCACCCATCCTACGGCATATTTGGGACACACATCTATATATCAGAAAAAAATCATGAAAATCGGGCGAACTTTTTTCGAGTTATGGAGAAACGAACAAAACTGGGTGAGTATGAGTGCACTTAATATTTTATCCCATACACTGGTGTAACAAGGTAAGTAGAGTAGCGGGCTCATCACTTCTTTATTAACTAATAGTGAGATTCTTCTATTCTACTTGTTAAAACACTAAAATTCAACGGGATACGTTTTATATATTTTTATTGTAATTTTTTTCTTAACCTTTTTTCTCCTGATAATAATAATAATATTTAGGTCACCAAGCCATAGAGAAGAGAACTCACAGATGAATTTGCAGAATGGATTGAATTTATTTATTATTACAGTAAAAGTGAAAATATATTATACATATATATATAATAGTAAATAACAATTAAAAAAACTAATATCTACTTTGCATGTTTAGTGGACAATTGCAAAAGCAAATATGGTTGATGTTCTCAAATGAATCGATTTTATTGACATTGTTGTAACAAATAAAAATCGAAGTATAATATTAAACTTCTTGTAATAGTTTTATATTTAAACCCATGACTTCACTTGATGTTTTAAAGGTGATTGGTCCCTAAAAAAATAAAAATACTAATACATATAGTTCGTGTGGTACTGACGATATCTAATTTCAAATATATTGCTAAAAAAAAATAAACGATTTTTATAAAATCATATTTTATTGTAGAAATGTGTAATTATAAGTCTATCTCACTATAAGTACAATTTTTAAAAACCTTGTAAAAAAGAAGTTAGTAAATTATTTCACATAGGCTACCTATATATTTTAACGCAACGCTATTTGGCGTTCAAAAAGGTAAATCCAACGGAGATGCACTTCGTTAGTTTTGTAGCAAAATATACACCCTAATTATGTGTGAGATTCAAATCGAATCGTAAGTCATTCGATTTCAGCCAATAATGACATTCCAACTTTCGATTTCGATTGAGATTCGTATTTTGATCATTTCTCCCCACATTCTAAGATTCGATTGGATCGAGTTAAATGTCAAATTCTATTCGAACGAAAATGTGTGGTCGTGGTCGAATGCGTTTCTGCCTTTTCTTTTTGGTGGGTAAAGGTGCTAGTATACGATATGTAGCCGCCACATATATATGTGGCTCTGACGTCACCGGATAGTCTACACATATGGCACACATTTCGTTTTTCCTATGTAGCGCAGTGGCTACATAAAATTGTGCTAGTACACGGAATGTAGCACACATCGGTTGGCTGTTGGTTATTCGTTTATGATGATGTTATCCGCAGTTTTATTGCCCTCTGTGCAGTCTTGCACTAGAACTGTTCTTTTTGTTCTATTGTTCTGTTTTATTGCTTTGGGTGTCTCGCCTCGCGTTCGCTACTTTTATGACCCGCACAAAAAACTAAATACCATGCTGCTCGTACAAAACACACTGACGCAAACTAAAATGCTGAAATTACATTCAAAAATACATACGAACCGTGCAGGTAACCACTTGACATTATGTAGCGTATTGGCACAAATCGTGTGTGCTATGGTTAGTACACGGAATGCCGAAAAGCCACACACGAGTGCCTCATACGTACAAGTACCTTATGTGAGTGGCACAAAGAGGGTTAGTACACGAAGCCATTGGCTCCATACGCTGAAGTCAAAATTACGTCAGAGCCACATTTATATGTGGCGTGCTACATATCGTGTACTATACAGCACCTTAAATGTGTATCTCTATCTGTGGCATAAGCCAACGACGACCGACCGACGCACGTTGCAGCGACCGGCACGGAGTGAGAAACCAATTGACCAGGGGTGGAATCGCCAGTGATGAAAATCGACTTTTCTCAATTGTACTGAAAACTGAAACAAAATTGTACTGAATAGTACTCAAATTTCTTAAATTTATAAAACCAACGGAAAACATAAAAAATGAAAATTTTATTAAAAAGAAAACGAGTAGTAGTAGTATCAGTGTTATCATCGGCCAGTTTTTATAACCTCCCCAGCATTCAAGTCATGCAAAATGTTAAGGAATTATTATAATGATTTTGTGGGAGGTACCGGAACAAAGAAGTCCTTTCACAAAATTTCATTCGCCTAGGTCGATTCGTTTGGTTGGACTCTGTTGTGTTTTTAAAAGACAGATAGACCGACGGCCGGATAGACGTACATGGCTAAATCGTTTCAGAATTGTATCCTGATTCAGAATATTTATGGCTTATAGGGTATAGGGTGACTTCTTCTTGGTGTTAGAAATGTAAGTGAATACTTATACCTTCCAGTGGAGGGTGTTATAAAGGCGCATTTAGTTGAATCTAAAGCTTAGTAAGCAGTTCGAGGAAATCTAAATTTTAGCTGCTCTCCAATTTTCCTCTCCAAACATTAAATAAAATCCTTGCTAAATTTTGACATAGAGTGCGCTGTGAATATAAGTGTCACAGAAAAAAGCACTGTGCACTTTCTTTTTTGCTATTCCTTGATATCAAATTTATCACTTTGACAGAAGGTAGGTAGGTAGGAGTAAGGTATTCATTGAAAACCTTATCCTTATTTACTTTTCCGCAACACAAAACAACAGAAGAAAAAAAAAACATTATCTTTAAAAATTTAGCTAAAAAAAATGTGCCGAACCATTAATGGACGCGGTAAATTGTGACATAATACACATTTTTTAGCTGAAGCAGCACATCGTTCGGCTAAATGGATTGGCTTAAATTTAGCTCAGCTATGTGAGCTAAAATTTAGCACCAGCAGCGTACCAGGCTCAAGGTAATACAAGTCTTATAGACACCGGATAGGAACTTTAGTCCATGTACATACATATAAACAGATTAAGACTAATCTTTGTATAGTCGTGTTCAAAATCACTTGTCCAACGGTCGATTGAGTAAACTGTAGACTTTGTACAGAAAATCTACCATTGTCCAAGTGATTTGAACACGACTGTACCACATTCAGATAACAATCTAGGTACTATACAAGTTCTTCATTTTCAAGTTTATTTTGTAAAGATCTGTTTTATTAAAGAGCTGTGGCAGCCTTAATTTTTAATAAGATGTTTAGGTTCTAATAGTGCAGACATTACGCCTGCATTCGATTCTTTAGCTTTTTTTTTTTGATAATAGCTATTTTGATAAGAAAACATTCTTTAAGCGTTTGCGGAAGAATAAGAAAAAATACAAAAAGCACCCGGACAATGCGATGTAGGATCTGAAAATATGAACTCGTTGCATTCATTTTGCACAAGGCCTATTTCAGCCCAAAACTCAGAAATAGAAGTATGTACCTATTTCTATCGTAGTCAGATATTCACGATTGATAATTTCAATAGTTCTTTGTTCACCAGGAAAAAAACCTTAAGACAAATTGAACGATTGAATTTACTTGATCGTCCAAATGGCACTTTGTGAAACATTTTGTAATGTGTTTAAAAAAAATGTCTCCGAAATCAAATCGTTTTTCCACATCTTCGAGAAATGCAGCAAATTTCAAAAAAAAAATGTTTAACGAAGTACGGTAAGAATGAATGCATTCAGAATTTTAAAACAAAGGAGTGCGTTCAGCTTTTTTTTGTTTAATCCTTATATAATGTCTGATTTGAAAGATATAAAAATAAACTTTCAAAAATTAAAAATAGTACTGAAATTTAAGAAGTGGTACTTGCGTACTCGGGAAAGTCAAATTGTACTGAATTCAGTACAATAGTAAGCCTTTTTGCAACTATGGGATAAGGTGATTTGTGGTTATCACAATTGTGAGAATTACTTGTGATCAAATAATATTTTCCGTCTGCGTAAGGTGATCACCAAAATTTTTTTTCAAATTGACATCACTTGACAATAACATGTGTCATTATTATTTTTTTATTGTTTTCGAATTGGGGAAAAGCATTTGAGTACGTAATGCATTTTAAAATGCAAAGTACTATAAAAATAACAATTTTAACAATATCCCACAGATAATACTGTTAGACATGTATTATCATGTATTGGACCGCAGCCAATTAAGCGCATATCGAATTGTAGTACGTGGTAAAGCACCCGGATTTGGCCAAACCTTTTTCTGACAAAGGCGCTATCTGCCGTGATGTCGATAGGGTTTTTTGGGGGAAAGTATCCCATAATAAGGCTGAGCCACCATGGGACAGAGTTAAAGTGTTCTTGAGGTCACCTCACACGGAGTATTCTGCCCTATTGATGCTGACCAGTCATTAGAAACTTCACATTAGTACCCGCCACTCGCAAGAAAGTTTTATGTTGTAACTAGCTGGAGAGTAGATGGAATTTGAGTTGATGGAACTCCAGCTGGTAAATGCAATTGCTGTTGGGGTAGGATATACTACAAAAATATATCGTTTTTTAGTCGAACTTTTTTAAATAATTTTTTATTTGGAAATAACTATTAGCTTTGTACATCATATAGCTCTAGTATGTTTAGCATATTTCGGAGATTTAAAAGCAGAGGGACAAAAAACACCCTATCGTTATTTTTATTTAGTTCCTATTCCTTTTCAGACCCTAAAAATAATTGTAGAGCTACAAACACGTCAATTTTCTCTTAACACATCAAAAATAAAAAATAAAAGGCTTTGATTTAACCAACATGCAAGTGACAACTAAACTGCTGTCACAAGAAATTATCACAAAAATGTGATTGTCACTGGGGACAATCACCTTACGCCGACCAATTTTGTTGATTGTGACTATCACGTATCACAAATCACCTTAGCCGATTCCACCCTCGTTGTTTTTGACCAAATTGGGAAAGACGCTTTCAATGAAGCAATTAAAAAGTGGCTTGTTTTTTCACTCGATATGGAGGCGAGGTTCTGGGGCCTTACGAGAGGCGACATCCGTACATTAGCTTTTCAATTAGTCAAAATAATAACAATACACAACACGTTTTCGAAGGAGTACGCTGGGAAAGACTGGTTTTATGGTCTTTGTCAAAGGCATAATTGGTTAAGGTGCTAGTACACGATATGTAGCACGCCTCATACATATGCGGCTCTGACGTCAACAGAGAGTGAACAAAGAGAGCTTGTACACAGCATGTACCCATTGCTCTAAGGGGTTTAGTCGCAAAAATGTGGACATCTATACATATAATAAAACTGTAGCAATTTTCGTTGTCAGCTAAAAACTCGAAAACTACTGGACAGATTTCAATGAAACTTTTTTTAAAATGTTCCTTAACACCGTGAGACTGCTATAGGCTATGTCGTTTATAGCCACGTCCTAAGGAACAATTTTTAGCCAAAATGTATTTTTTGAAGTGAAAATATATACGTACACATAACCAAATATAATTTTGTGCGAGCGGGCAAGGCGAGCACGGGTCCAGCTGGTGTTTTATAATTTGCTCGAGCAAGAATATGAAAAGTATAGCTATCAGGTTGGTCGGAGATTTCTATTCAGCATACTTTACCTTCCCAGGGAAAAATCAACATACTTCTCTTATGAAGAAAGCACCTCCTCTGGAAGCCATATATCTGGGTGGATACAAGTCCTTATATTTAGAGAATGGTTTAAGCACTTTTTGTTTCATGAAAAGCCCTCAAACCAGGATCATGTTTTTCTTATTTTGGATGGGCACTATAGTCACACAAGAAATGTCGAAGTATTGGCGTGGTGATAACATAATTACTACCATACTCAACCCATAAAATGCAGCCTTTAGACAAGACATTTATGGTGCCTTTAAAAGTTTATTATAATGACGAAATTCGACGTTTTACTCGTGAAACTGGCCGGATGGTAATGGTAACCCAATATGATTTGGTGGGACTTACTTGAACCTTGAAGATATAATCCAGTCAAGTTGCTATAAAGGGTTTCAAATGCGATAGTTTTTCGGATGGGGACTTCATAGCTGCGGAAATTGAAGATGAGGAAGAATTTGAAGTTCAAGTTGAAAATGGACCTATTTTTATTTCTCAGATGCCTGAAGTAGTTCCGCAGCTGATTGACAAGTAAAGGTCTATCAGCCTCCTTATCAGCCTCTCCATACTACACAAGACCATGTGACACCTTGGGAAATATCTCCACCGCTCTAAATACCCGTAGGAGAAGAAAAACCATTGCAACTGTTTTGACCACTTATGACCACTGTATACGAATTTATATTTTATACCCTTTTCTCGACATAAAACTTTATCCACATCCTCCCCATGGTAGACTTCGTTCCTGACGAAACAAGAGAAACAAGCTATGGACAGTTTTTCTTCGCACAAATTCTTCTTCGGACTATTCCAACTATCTCGGTATCTATCTGCAATTCACCCAGCTTTATAACTCTCTCTACCAACGCTTTCTAAATAATGCTCAAGTTCAAGCGAACTTAATAAATGACCCCAAGTCCTTTTTCCGATTCGTCAACTACCTATATATAATCAGACGGAGAGATCTCTCTTATGATAACGTATCATTCACGGACCCACATACCATTGCCAATCCATTCGCCGCATTTTTCCAGCAATCTTTTGCTGACAACTTATTTGTACCGGACCGCTCTAACTTTAGCTACCTGCCTAACTTCTCTTTTCGTCCCTTTCTCTCTCAAACTATTGCTGTTACTCTCAACGAAAATAAGTTACAAAAGCTAAGTGATGAATTCTCACCCGTCCCAGATGGTTTCCCCGCAATTTTTCTTAAGAAGTGTTCTTCCAACCTGTCGGTCCCTATTTCTTATCTCTTTCGTCTATCTCTTTCCCAAGGAGTATTTCCCCAGATTTGGAAGACCGCTTTCATAACCCCGATTCACAAAAAAGGATTGCAAAGTAAAGTCAGTAATTATCGTCCTATTGAAAGTTTAATATAAGAAGCATTAAGCTTTCGATGCAAGCCTCTTATTTCCCCTTACCATCATGGCTTTCTGAAAGGTAGATCAACCACTACAAATCTTGTCGAATTCGTCAGCATTAGAGAACGGCAAAGAAGTTGACGTTATTGCAACTGACTTTAATAAGGCCTTTGATAAGATATCTCAGCAATTAATTTTAAATTGTCTGCTCTTGGGTTTGAACCCATATTGTTAAAATGGATATCTTCTTACCTTGAAAACGGGTTTTATAGCGTTCGCTTCAGGTCTGTCCTATCGGCCCCTTTCTTGTCAACCTCTGGTGTTCCGCAAGGCAGTCAGTTGGGTCCCCTTCTCTTCATCCTTACTATAAACGATCTTGAAAATGTCATTAATGGCCGACGATACCAAATTCTTCAAACTCGTTTCTTCACCTCAAGACTCCTCTCTCCTTCAACAAGACCTTGATCGGTTTTCAACCTGGTGCCTTAAAACTGCTTAGAGCTTAACTTTCCCAAATACCAAACTATTACCCTTTTGCGCAAGCGCAACAAAACCCCTTCCCGGCTCTACCTTCTCCACGGTCAACCAATTTCTCTCCGTGTGACCTTGGCATATTGTACGACACGGAGTTAAATTTTCGTTTACATATTGATGAAATAATTCGAAAAGGCAACTCATCACTCGGCTTTGTTAAACGTTGGTCTAAAGAATTCTGCAGCCCCTACGTGACTAAATCACTCTACCCCACTTTTGTTCGACCCCTCATTGAGTACGCCTTGAGTCAAGCGTGGTCTCCCTTTCATCGAGTTTATGTGCTCAGAATTGAGAACATCCAAAGTCGGTCGTTTCCTTCCATTTGCTCTTCGAGGTCTGCCGTGGAAACTTGGAATGAGCCTTTTATGTTGCCTCCCTTGAGGAACGCAGGGGCAGGGACGCCGCAGACATTCTTTTCATTCATAGTCTTCTCTCAGGTTCCGTCGATTGCGGCCCCCTATAACAACCGCCTTAAAATCGATCTCCTTCATCATTCCTTTTATCCTTAAGCTTTAGTTTAAGATTAGTTTTAAGTTTCAGTTTTTAAGTTATTTACCAAATGTTAGTTTTAGCTTGTAGTAAGCCATATAAATGGGGGCTATATTTACCCTCATTAAAATCAAATTAAGCTGTACTCTTACCCGAAATGTGTCACTTTTTCCACAAATGGCTGTCAGATGCTTGACTATACCACACATGCAACAAATTCCACCGATAACGATTTATTTTACATTTATTACAATAATTTTTTTTTAATGTACAATTATAAAATGATTATGCTGACATACATACATATATAGTTTAATCATGGAGAAGACTTATTCTATCTACACAATATATCTATACATTGTTCATATTAATCACTGGCACACCGAAATATATATTTCTCAAAATACAAAACTCGCTAAGATACTACCTTATACTGGCAAACATGTCCTCCCGCGCACATCTCATTTAAATCACTCTCTGTTAACATTATATACATATAATAATTATATGCGTAGGTGTATAATATTTTTTTCTAACATTTAGTAAATAGTTTAATAGATTAATAAAAAAAATATACAATAGATAATACAATAATATTATTGTTTACACTTGATAATTACAAAATTTGTTAGCTGGTTCCAAAAGTAATGAATAATACCACAGGCAATGGGGGTTTATTCGGAGTCTTAAGTCTTTTATGGTTATGCTGTCATGCCACCATTTAAATGCTTACTTTATCCTTAATACAGTAGACGCTCGAACTAATAAAAAACAGGCCTGTTCACTATATCGAACGGAAGTTGTTAAATATTCAACTAAGCTTAATTTGATGTAAATAAACTTATACCTAAAGGTTCAGACAAACAGAGCGCGTTTTATCGTCGCGTACCACCGCCGCGTTGTAATATTCTGCAATACACATCCCCTGTCACACAGAGCGCGTTGTCAACGCCGCGTTGACCTCACCGCGGCGCGGCGGTCAAACGCAGCGGTGAAACGATCTCTTATAAAAAATTACAGATTATTTCTCTGATTCCCTGACGCGGAGAGGTGAGAGTAATTTTTGTAGTGTTAAATGGAAATGCCTATTAATAGAATTTGAAAGAAATTAGCCATGTCCTTACGATATGGTTGATGAAATGTAAAAAAACATTGTTTTAAAGGGTAAAAATAAAAATAAATAAAGTAAAAATAATTCTTTTTCTTTTTGAAAATTTCGTAGCAGGGCAAATAAAATCAATAATTGGTCATCCTAACCGAACTGCTTGACATTTTAAGAGAATTTGATGATAGCTATCTGCTTGACGTCGTCTAACGCGGCGTTGAGAATGTGGCGTCAAAATAGTCTTTAATAACGCGTTCTGTTTGACGGAACTTTAAGTTTTTATTTCAAAACACTAAAAAGAATTGAAATTGTATTAATTTTTAAAAAACACAGAGATGAAGATATTTTTTTGAGGAACACAGAGGAGCTGACTACATCAGTCAACTTCATTTCGACACTCTAAACATCTCGCCAGATGCAATAGATGGGGGCCAAACTGTTTCGGTCACCCTTCGTCTTTGCTCTCCCTGAAGGAGAAACTCTAACCATTTTTTCGGTATCAAGCAGTATGATTGTTTGCTCCAATCAAGCTCTTCTGGTCAGCACCAGTCTTTGTCTCGTGGACCATCATTATGACCTCCTGGTACAGTAAGATGCACGGAGATATTTTAGTATTAAAAAATTATATATTTGCATAGGAGGTAGTTTTTATTCGACCAAGCTCATTTTTTGTCAACATTTTTTAAATATTATTAAAACAATATGTGCAAAGTTTAAATTTACTATCTTCTATGTAAATTTAATTTTTGACATCGTTCATATTTTGTATGGGAGGTAGTAGTAATTTTCATCCGATCTTGCTCATCTTCGGACTTAGCCTCAGTTTGCTGGATAAATGCTTACATATCAAATTTCAAGGCCGTAATCGTGCGGACAAACGGACAGACGGACATGGCTAGATCGACTTGCAAAGTCATGCTGATCAATAATATATATAGTTAGTCATACCTACAACGCCTCCTTATGTGCGTTACATACAAATGGAATGTCAAAGCGAATATACCCTCACCACAGTTGACATCCATGCGGTTTCCGAAAAAAAAAAGCTGAGTTCACTTCAACAAGATTTTCATAGTTCACTATTTAGAGTAGTCAAAAATGTTGGTGACACACTATATTGGAAAGTTCAATATACAGACGTTTATTACACCGAGCGTCTACTGTATTTCTTAGGCTTTAGCCAACACTGTCATAAACGAAAGGTTATAAAGAACTGGCGAATCTCTTTAAAGAACAACAAAACTTTCACGGCCGACGAAATCTTCTATCATAAAATTGATGCTTGCCATAAAAACATACATATATAGCCATCTACGTACTTACTAAGAAAAATCTAGGCTTTGCTGGCAACGAAACAGCTGACTCACTGGCTAAAATCGGCCCACCAATACCACTTATATGACTTGAACCCTTCTGTTGTGTTATCAAAAAACATTTCAGAAACTAAATCAGGAGCTTGTCTTGAATCGAGTCCAATGAAGTCTTGCTTTGTTTGCTCGCTAATTATTCTGGACAAAAATAACCTGAAAATCTTGACAGGACTAATAATTGCCTCATGAGAAAACATCTTCATAGCATTGGCCGCTCACCGGAGCCTACGCCGTCTTGAGAGTGACGAATCTTCCTTTTTACATAAATGAAGTCTAAGCCCTCAATGATAATTATTTGATTGTAGGTATGTACATTAAAAAAAAAATTCCATTTGATAATAGTAACATGACAGAAACTAACATTATCTTCAAATCGGAAAAAGATTGTATTTAAGGCCCAGCTACATGCATATGTAGTATCAGTAGTTAGGTTCCCATTCCTGTGCCAGGTAATAGTGCACTTTTCAACTTGCTTTAAATAGTTTTTCTTTTTTGTTACTTATAGTTAGTTTGTACCCAACTCATACATACATGTATATTGTGCGATG
Source organism: Cheilosia soror (assembly GCA_949372485.1). NCBI lineage: Eukaryota > Metazoa > Arthropoda > Insecta > Diptera > Syrphidae > Cheilosia > Cheilosia soror. The sequence continues at coordinate 3,357,126 of OX443565.1, read as the reverse complement.
ATATTTTTATTAATATTATTATACAAGTTGGGCAAGTTACACATTTATATATAAAAGTTTCTTAATTAACAATTTATTTAATACGACTATAAAGGATGTATCAGTCAGATCAATGGGGCAAACATTTAGGTTAACATTTCTCACAAATATAAGTACCTATCATCATTTTAACGGTTTTACCCTATTGTGTCAACAATTCCTTCTTGGAAGAGGTTAGTTTTAAAATTGAAGGAAACGCACTATGGAGGTGAACTTATTTTAATATTTTTTTTTTTATTTTAAGTGAAATTTAAGCAGGGATCAGAAGTCAAAGCTTCACCAATAAAAATGTCTCCACCGAAAATGGTAAGAAAGCATCAAAATGGATAAACCTACTTACACTCCGTCTCACTTGATTACGAACAGGTAGTTTTTTGTTTAAATGTTTTGTTAAGATATTCGCTAATCTGGGAAAAAACAATTGCACAAGGAATGAATGTTTATATTGTAGAAAAAAAATGGGATTAAGTTGATAAATAAAACTTTTATGACGCTTTTCCCAAAAAGGTCATCAAATTTACCGGTTATTTTTGTCTCACTTGATTACGAACAGTGGCTTAAGCTAAGTGTTACCTTGTTTTAAATCAAATAAAAGGATAATTCGAGTATTAGGGAGCTTAGTTCAAGAAATAACTTCACACAATCCACAACTATATGTAAAGGAAAGACATTAACCAAGGAGGAAATAGGCCAAATTCGAGCTTACCAGGAACAAGGAAAATCCAACCGTTTTTTAGCCAGCAAGATTGAAATAGGCGCCACTGTTGTACACAGCTTTATTAAGGAAAGGACCTTGATAAGAATGAAAAAAAAAAACGCAACGAAAGAGTCAGCAAAGTAACAACTTGTCAGGAAAGGCGGACGATACTGAGAGCTGCTTCAAATTCAAGGCAAAAACTGGAATTACAGCTAGCAGATCGACTGTTCATCGCGTGATACAGAAGGCCAGCCATATTCGCCATGAAAAAATTAAGAGGAAACCACCATTGAATAAGGAACGTAAGATCCAGCGGCTTGATTTTGCAACAAGTCACATCAGTTGGAATCGAGAGTGGCATACCGTCGTCTTTTCTGATGAAAAATAATTCTATTTGGACAGACCTGATGGATACAGCTGTTATTTCAATGATTTGAGAAAAGAAAAAACACATCTTCAAAGGAGGTGGACCTGACCTGACCATTGTGGATAACGTGTGGGGTTGGCTTTTAAGAAAAGTCTACCAAGGAGGAAAGCAATATCATGAAACCGAAGAAATTATTGAAGCTGGTCCGAAGTTTCGCTAAATTATTTGACAGTACTCTAAGAATCTCTACACAGTAGGCTACTTGAAGTGATTAAGCGATTAGGAGGTGGTATCCATTACTAAAGAAATATTGCTACTCTTTGAGTAAAACCAACATTTATTTATACAAACAAATTTTGTATTGCGGGAACTCGTTTTGAAAACTTGTCAGGACCCTTAACGGTATAGGTTTTGCAAGAGGCATCCACGTTGAAACGACTGCACTTGCTGATCATTTCCAGTCATTATTGAACCCACCATGTAGATCTAATTCGCTAAGTTTTGCTCTGCCATATACAAGAGTGGTTGCACCGTTGTAATTTAAATAAAGCTCCAGGAGAAGACCGCATTCCCTACGAGTTTTTCTAAGTTTGCGACAAATGGGTTCCTTGAAAAACTAACGATATCATACAATTACATTTTCGAAAAGGGTGAGGTACCAGATAGCTTTAGAAGAAGCATAATATTTCCATTGTTCAAAAAAGGAGGCCCAAATGATCCGAACAATTATAGTAGTATTTCCTTCATGAAAACTGCAATGAAAATATTTACCGGAATCATCTTAGAATGCCTGACAAATTGGGTACGGGAAAATGATTTACTCAGCGAGTTCAAGAGAGCAAGAAACTGAAGAACAGTTTTCAAGCTGGGTTTTACCGGGTGCGGAGCATTTGTCTTAGACATGTTTACGACAAATGTGTGCAACATGTTTTGTGCCTATTGTGTTGTTTTTACGTCATGACTCTTGATGAAGGAGTCATGAGTTAAGTTTGTTGATTATATTTTCCCTTCAATAACTAATAATTTATGGAATAATCCAATACAAGAGTTTTGTTTCATATTTCTTTTTGTTCCGGGTTTCGCTTCTATAAATATAAACACCATATATACGTGGATGGGGATACAGATAGCTTATTAGACGGATTGTAGCTTTTCCCTATAGTTTTAGTACATTTTATTAAACGTTTTACAAACGTAAATATATTTATTTTTAACAATTTGTCCAATTTATTTTAGCTAAATATGCAGATAAATACACTTAAAGTTGGAATGTTATACAAGGGGTGGTTTTAATTACTTTTAGCTATCAAAATTCGTCACATTTTGTGACAGCGCAATCGCCGATAATACAATTTTGTTCTATATTCTTCAACATTTGCGATAGCACCCACTTAAAATAGAATAAAACAATTAAATTTAAATAATTTAAACAACAACTGATAAAGGAACTATAATTGAAAATAATAATGCCGAAGTCAAGATAAATAATGCCTTTTCTTTAAAAAGTGGGTCAAGTGTTGTTTTTGAACGACCAACAATAATAATTTGTAAATTCACACGTCATTAGATTAGTAGCTATTTCAAACAGTAATTCTTCATCAGAGTCCTGTCATTGATAATATTGTTGGAAAAGTTTTCCCTCTCTCTTGACTTAAGAAGCGAACCAGCGCCACCTAGTGATTATCACGCCTGCCATGAACCCTTGCATTTTATCTATTCACGATGAGTGCATTCGGCAGCAGACCCAATTGAAAAATCCAAACGAATTTGATAGTGAGTTATGTTATCGGCGCTTCAGTAATACAAAAACAAAAAAAGTATAAAATAAAAACATTGTTAACTTCTCACTTTTTCTCAATAACGAAAAATTGGCTCCCTATTAAACTAGAGACCTCTCCAAAATTAGTTTCTTAAACGTAATTATCTTCAGTTTCGTTTAACATAGTTACAGGCGTTTGATGCCGCTCGAATTGGACAACTAGTACATGTGTTATCATTTACCAAACTTCACATTTTTCTTTGGGATTCATTCGTGATCCTAAGGGGCAATTGAATTCCTTGGAGAATTCCTTAAGATTCGACAATGGACCGATGACTCGATACTCTGGTGGGGCATGAGGATCCTTTTCAATTTGAAGTGTAGCTGCTTCATCAGTAACTGCGGAGCACCAAACCTAAGCGAAAAATATATATTTATTTATTTATTCAATCAAAATTCAAAAATTATATTTAAAAATTACCACCAAAGCCTATAACAATAGAATTAATTTATTCCTAAATGAATCTCTACTAATATCAAAATCAATAACATCACAATATTTATTGTATTCCCTAAGGCATCTAGAAATTGGTTCATTGTAACCATATCCATGAGGTATCCCAATCGCTACGTGTAAACTTATAATAAAGCTGGATGCCATCCAAAGAACAAACCTTAGGTGGACATGTGGCACGACATGTCTAGCGACAAAACAGATCTGGCCAAGGCTAGATCTCAAACGTTCTAAGAATTTGATATCTCTTGACAGGAGGCATACCGGTGCCGCAATAGGTATAATTACGGGACTCTGCCTTATGGGTGGACATGCAACGATGTTTGGCGTACTCTCAAACGATTTTTGTAGAAGTTGCTTGGACAAAGAGGAGGAGGAAACTATTCAGCACTTCCTCTGCACTTGTCCGGCACTCTCCCGAAAACGGAAACTCCATTTGGGAGCCTTCTACTACAACGATCTAAACGATCTAACAAACCTAGACATTTGTAGTCTCCTTCGCTTCATCAGAAGCTCAAACTGGTTCAACGAGTAGGACGAAATTTTTAATAGATTCATGTGGTAATCACAAGGGACCTAATTGGTCTAAGTGTGTCGGCCTTTTGCCGGCAGCCACTTTCACTTGGCCTTGATGACATCCACAATCGCAAGTGATAGGAGGTGGTCCCGGGTAGTCCCTTATGATGCTTAGGAAAGTTCCAGAGAGCTTCAATTTGACTACCTTCCACCGTTCAGGGGAGATCGTGCCATGATCGTCACTACGATCAATCACAGCCACCACAATCTTGTCTTTGAGAACGTCACTAAAAGACTTTTGAGATGTGACGTTGGAAGACTTTTGGGAGTTGATGGTATTTCTCACCTTAGGTCTTTTAGGGGCCGGCGCGGCCTCCTCCAACGATCTCTTGCGCTTAGACGTGGAGTCCTTGCTGGTTTTTATTGAATCGTTCCCAAGCCCAGTCGCCCATGCGACTTTGCTATTTTGTACCCCAGTCCTATCAGTCTCCAAAGTTTCTCCAAAGACCCTTAGGATGTGGATGGCGTAGCGACGTTTTGTATACGTTGAAAAGAGGTAGATACCAAATAATTTGCACCTCGTCTCGTAAGATGGCTTTTCAATATTCCATCGCAGTCTATGAACAGCTACTCAATTAAGACGCTTTTAGATCTTCTCAATCCTAAAAGAATTTCCTCCGTAAAATGGATTCCATACTATACTGCAGTATTAGAGATGTGATCAGACAAATGCAAAAAATAGTATGAGGATCTTAAAAGTCTTTTGAAATTCCGTAATAAAAAACCTAGCATCTGATTACCTTTGGCAACCAAAAACTCAATATGCTTGCAAAAGCTAAGTTTTATGTCAAAAATAACCCCAAGATCTTTTCTGCAGCAAATAAAAGGGGTATAGGTACGTAAAGGGAATTGGAGAGAGGTGACGATAAAAAGAAAGGTTTTGAGATAAAAGTCATTGCTATTACACCATATAGAACGATGTTTAAGGTCTTCTTGTAGAAGAATACAATCTTGAACTGAACATATTGGTCGCAAGATCTTCAAATCGTCAGCAAACATAAGACACTGGTGAACTCAAAAACAAGTCAGGAATGTCATTAATAAACAAAAGTAAGAACACATGGTCGAGATGACTAACTTGAGGTACTTCAGAGGTAACATGAATTGATGACAAGAGCACTTCATTTATGCGAACATACTATCCGTTAAGTAAGAATGAATCCAATGTAGGATATTGGATTAAAATCCTGAGGTAGTCAGTTTGCAAATTAGTGTACTGTGGGTGGTTAAAGCGATCAAATGCTTTAGCAAAGTCTGTATAAATTACATCACATTGGAAGCCATTCTCAAGGTAATTCAAGCACAAACCAGTAAGAAATAGACCGTCGACTCCTCCCACATAACGGACTTTGCCTACAAGCTGTTGGCACCATAGGATTTATTTATGTGTTGGGCCTGTATAAATCAAAGGGAAGAAATTACGGCACACGCATACGTAGTAAAATCCTATGGCAGTTGCACCTGGCAGTGGTTTATGGCAGTAGGGCTGTGTTCTGAAGGTTTCTTCTTTTTTTCCAGTTACACTTCGTTCATATCACAGTTTAGTTTTAGGAAATATTAAATTGTTCAAACTGTTGATATCAATTAAAATTGGCGATGTAAAGGAATATTCACATGATAATGAACAAACGAATTGATAATAATATGCGAACGAACCACTTTTGATGCATTCATATAACAAAAATTTGCTCATTTTACTATTGCAAGATTACCTACAATAATAAATTACTGCATCAAAATATGGGGAAAACTAGTTTGAAAAGAGTTTAAACAACGAAATTTCGAACTAAAAATGTTTGCCTCGAAGGAAAACACCCTTGGTGCGAATTTTCACAAGTTTATTCAAAATTCAGACATTAAAACCCGCTCCACAAACTATCAAATACAAAATTCGTTCGAACTTATGTAAACTTTAATCAAAGATTGTTAAGTAGTAGAAATTGATGTTTGAACTTGGCGAACTGTTGCGAAAATAAAAGTGTTCATGTGAATGGACTGTCAAAACATGTGATAATATTATTTTCACTTATACCTACCATGTTTCCACCAACGTGATTTAGCTAAATTCATTTGATTTAGCTAAAATCATGTTATTAATTTCGTGATCTATTACTATTATATATTTTCATAACTGCAAAAAAACAAAATTGGTCCGGAAAAGACTTGCTCCTGGAACTTTGGAATGAAGCTTCAGGAATTGACAGTCAAAACAAAGTGTCAAAATGAAACTCTTTTCGTGATTTATTTTTTACTTTAGTTCATTCACGTGGTTATCCTTTATTTGTTATTTTGATTTTGTTATTAGACCTGTTTTATTGCACATCTATCTCAGTGAAGTAAAGAAAAGTAGAAATTTTAACACGCAATTACAACAACTACACACTGCTTGACACGTATTCATGCAACGTCGTAAGTTTACCATTCGCGTAAAGAGAAAATTGCACATTTTACTATTCCTAGTATAGAATAATAAGTTATTCTATCAAATTGTATTAAGAAAACAAGTTTTAAAAGGGTTTACATAACGAAATTTCCAATTCCAAACTTTTTGCCGTGAACGAAAACATACTTTGTTTGGAATTGAAAATTTCGTTATTTAAACTCTTTTAAAACTTGTTTTCTTAATACAATTTGATGGATTAATAATTTATCCTACACTTGGAATAGTAAAATGTGCAATTTCTATTTATAAAAACATCAAAAGTATTATAAATTCATGCAAAGTATTTTTTTCCTGATTTCGCGCCTTTATTTCAAGCGTAACATTGTGGAATTTTCTGTTTATAAATGCATAAAAAGTGGTTTATTCGCATTTCATCAATTCGTTCGTTCGCTCCCATGTGAATGGTCCTTTAGTTGGTAGCAATTTTAACAAATTCGCTGGAACGTAAAATAAATCGCCAGCGATTTTTTTTTCATTCACTAATCCCTAGGTACCTCTTTTTTATTCGCGGGTGATTTGTTGTTGCGATGAGTTTCTTGTGAATTGAAAAAAGTATTAGTTTTCGAACGAGCGAACAAAATATTATCAACGATATAGATTATATTTTCGCTCAAAATTAAGTTTAAATCATTCCAACCAGCCGTCTAGCTACTTGCAATATGATTTTATCTAAAATGTAAACAGTACCTAAACTTAGTTCCCAACATTTCTTAACACATCCCAATAAATGGCCGCTCTTATGTTTTATTTACATTCCCGCCATTAATTTTGACATTTACACGTATTCACAGACAGGGTAATTTTTTCCGGGGAGAATCGGGTAGGTGTACGGAAAGTCGGCGGTCTAGTTCTCTGTGGTTTGTGAATTCAAGGCAGTATTACAAAAAATTGAGAGATTTGTAGTGGATCTGCCTGTAACGAAACGGGATGACTACATTATCTCCTTTTCCAAAATCCCTTATTGGACATAATCCCTAATTTTTTTTCTTCTCTTTTCCAAAATCTCCCGTGACGAAAACTCCTATGCCAAAATCTCCCACAAGCAAACTAAACATTGCATATAGCCAACCTTGCACCTGCTCCAAATCCTACAGTGACCACAAGCAGAGGGGTTTCAGGGGGGCAGCAAGCGCCCCGTACGTATTAGACTTATTAACACCATTTTCTGGCGCGACAGAATTAATAACACAAAAACTAAAAATGGGGGATTTTGTATCTGGGGATTTACTCTTGGGTCTTTTGGAGTAAGGGATTTTGGAAAAGGAGATTTCATCACCAACCCCAATTTATACTATCTAAATAGCTTGAAATTTTTCTGGAATTAGCTTTAGTATAATTATACTTGAAATAAATGTCACCGGAACCCGTTTTTAAAAAAAAAAAACATTAAATTCAAACTGCATTGATATACTATATTAGTATTGGATGAAGGTTACGATTTCCTATGTACGTCTCAACAGAATTAGGAAGGGGACACGAAACGTCTCTACAAACGATCAAGGAATTTATGGAATGGCCGGCGTGACTGCGTCTGTTTCAAAAATAACAATATGTTCAAATCAAATCGAAAAAAAAAATTCACTGTGGATCAATTCTGTGTTTAGGCTTTATAGATCAGATCGAAATTGACAATCATTTTCTTTAAAAATCATCCTTTCCATTCCATTTCGTTTTTGAGATTGGTTAACTTCACTCATGAAACCCATTTTGAAGCTTTGAATTTTATATTCACTCACCTGTGCAAATGAAACGAAAAATAATTGCCGATGCGTCAAATTCAATCCCGGTAAGGGCAAGTAATCTGCTTCCTTCTCATTTTTCGAATTCAAATACGCGTGAAATGCAGCCTTTAGTCCTCCATTGTCGGCAATATTCTCGCCTTCATAACATAACAAACAATAAAGAAAACCATAGTTAAAAATCAATATCAAGCTTGTACTTCAAGTAGAGGACTCACCCACTGTCTGCTTGCCATTCAAATTCATTCCAATAACCTCAAACTCGCCATATTGCTTGATGATGCAATTTGTCTGCTCGACAAAACGATCAACACTCTTCTGGTCCCACCATTTGTTCAAGTTGCCGTACTTGTCATACTCCCTGCCCTGATCATCGAAAGCATGTGTCAGTTCATGACCCATTACCACTCCCATGGCACCGTAGTTCAAGCTCTTTGGATTGTGAACGTCATAGAAGGGCTTTTGTAGTATTCCCGCTGGAAAAACTATTTGATTTTTTGTCGGAGTGTAGTAGGCGTTCACTGTCGGTGGTGTCATCCCCCAAGCGCTCTTATTAACCGGAGTATCTAGCTTCTCTAGATTCTTCTTCAAGTTATATTGATTTATGCGAAGATTGTTGCCAAAATATTCATTGACGTTGATTATTAAATCTTCGTATTTCTGGTCCAAAAGCGTGGCGTTTAATATATACTCCGGGAATCCAATCATGTCCGTTATAGCGTCAGCTTTCTCTTCAGCCAAGCGTCTGGTACGACGATCCATCCAAGAAATGTTGCGTAGATTCTTTTTGAATGCTTCGCGAACTTCGTCAATCATCTTTTCAGCCTGCGGCTTAGCATCGCCCTGAAAGGTCTGGCGGACAAATATTGCTCCAACAGCGAAACCGATTACGTTGCTTGTATCTGTGACGCAATACCGCCATGTTTCTTCCGTTCCATCGGAGCCAAGTAAAGCCTTACGTACACCCTTGTATGCGTCACGAAAAGGCTTAGATAGACACGCAGTAAGGGTGCGTACTCCCTGCCAAACTAAGTAGTTGCTAAGAGCGCTGTAAAGACAAGTTTCTTGATTGTAATAAAATAGTATATCAGATTATGAAACTTGAGTGACCGCCTCTTAAGGAATTCTGGTTCTCGCCCTTGGTCCAGCCCAAGACAGTGACACCTCGTGGAGCCTTGGAAAAACCGATTAGGTTTATAGTGCTGAACGACAAAACGAGAGTTTTAGACCAAAAGTCATTGTTTGGAGAGTACATTGACTATCATTGCAAACAAAAAAAACGGGCAAGGAAAATTGGATTTATTAAACAAATTAGAAATCAAAGGAGGTACGGTCCTTAGAGTAACCGCTTCGAAAGGCACTCCACAAGGAGGTAAGCAGCTAATGCTTTCTACGCACGTAACCGCATCTTTTGGCAGGAGATGGGGCATGGCAATGTGACCATTTCACCCGCTTTGGGTTTTACACTCTTTTTTACATATAAACCCTCCACCAGCCACCACAACCATTTTCCCGCTTTTTGATAAAAAATCGGAATTTAATTCTCTTAAGAATTTTTTTAGTCCTTTTTTCTCACTACGTTTGAAGATTTTTTTATTTAAAAAACGTATAAGAAAGAACACTGATGGCAGATCTAAGCTGCCGTAGACAACTTTAGTTGGCATAACAGCGCGAAAATTGCAAATGTCATGTGTCAAAGAAACACCGAATGTTATTCATTGACATTCGCTGTAAATACGACGGTAAAATTTAGAAAGATAAAGCGTATCTCCAACTCCGGGATTCCGAAAAATCCAAAAATTAAAAAAAATGTGTAACGCTTGCACGCCAGAATTAAAAGCCGTTTTCCGTATATTAAAAAACGATGACGTTTATTTTTAAAGAATTATATTAGATTTTACGTGACAATACGTGAAATAAACAGTTTTCTACTATTTTGCACGAAGTTTTTCAGGTCGGAATCTACTTTTGGGAAACCCGCCAAAACACGTCCGCTTTTAGCTTGAAAATACCCGCCGCTTTTTGCCAAAAAATAAATGGTCACGTTAGGCATGGTGACCAAACCCCAAAACAATCCTGTGGGGTGCCATGAAATAAAGTGTTATGCAAAAAAGTCAAAAACCTACCAACGGGGTGCATGCAATAACGCCCAGTGAAGTCAAATAAAAATGTTGATTATTAACTGCGCGTTTCCAAACACATATAAAATTCAGAAGCATTTTCCTTGATAAATGCACTATGGAGCAATTTTTAGATTCTTTAACTATAGCATCGGCAGATAATCTATATTGTCTGGCGCAACTGGTGCATATGACAACTTGGGCCATATTTCGATTCTATTTATTGCTATTGTACTTACACTCGACCTTTCTCTGTTACTCGATACTGGTGAACAATTGCCGATAGATTCCTTAAATATTCCGGAGCGTAGACAACAACTCTTTCATCCTGGGTAATCGTACGACCAATTTTTTCAAGGGCGTCAGCAAAGTGTACTGTAAAATTCATAAACGGCGCCATTTCATCCACTTCTCGCAATGTCATCGTATGGTACATGGCATCCTCATTTCTGCGCTCCTCTGCTGGGGCTTTATATAACACGAAATATAAAAAAATATATATATATTTTGATTACAGATACTTGCTAGTGTAAGCTACCTGTTATGCTTGCAATCTTAGTCTCAATGTCCAGCACGTCCTGCATTTGGCGTCGTACATCCGACTCATTGCCACCCAAAAGTACACCAGTCTTAACCATATATTCCAGATACGCCGATAGGACTTTTTCATGAACTGTTGTATTTAGGTAATGATCACGTGTCGGTAGTGCCAAGCCACCCTGATCAATTTGAATAACATGGTTTGATGAATTTTTGTCATCCTCGCCGACAGCCCAAGAAAAAAATCCACCCATATTGTATCTGTAAAAATAAAATTAAATTCGTTAATTTCTTTCTTATAAAATTAAGCTAAGGCGAAGAAGATTCAGACTTAGAAGGCCCAAAACCCTTGCAAGGAGATTCCAAGTTAAAGCTTAAAAAAACTTGTAGAAAAGCAAGACCCATATCTTTTTTTATGGCATCAAAAATGATTTTTCCAGACTAGTCAAGGCGCTGAGAGAGATAATGGCGGAAGAGCTATTTACATCCCAAAGAGGGTTCTGTTCTTCTGTCGGAGGTTGTTACTATCTGAAGGAGCACTTAGACACAACTACTGGTCCATTGTACTGCCAAACAGACACCTTACACCAAAGAGGGTTACTGACACCGGAATATCCGGGCTGATGTCCTAAGGCCAAACAAGAGCCTTGCCCTACAGATTGTGTTTTGTGCGTGAGGTTAACTTCACGGAAAAAATCATCTGGTTATGAAGTGTAGATTTTACTCTGTCCAACAGGCATTCCGCAGAGATCCTTAGGCTTGATCGATGATTGGAGGATTAGAAATGGGCTTTCAGTGAATCCTCTTAAAACTAAGGTTGTTACGTTCACGAGAAGGAGGATGGTCACTGGTCTGACTCAACTTGTGCTTAAAGGCGTCCCTATCTCGATCACTAATAAAGACAAATATCTGGGAGTAATTCTCGATAGAAAACTTTTTCGGTCCAAGCATGTTGAATCGAAAACCGATAAAGCGCTGTCAACTTTCTGGCAGTGCAAAGGCGCTTTTGGAAGGCATGGGGTTTATCTCGTAAAAGGGTTCATTGGATCTATACGGCAATGGTAGGACCACTTCTCTCATATTCATCGGTTGCATGGTGGAACAGGCTTTCGGGGGAACGTATTACTGCCTCTTTCGAGCTCTGCTCTAGATGCTATGATGATTTGAAAATAATTTCGGGTCGGGTCGATGTTGGCCATTGTGTTTTGCCGTCCAAAAGAAATCTGTATTTTGTAAACTTTAACATGGTGAATTTTGCGTCGGGACTTGGGCCTATACCCGTTTAAGATCCATCTGACCCAGGAGCTCAAAGTTAATTATAATGACCATAGAAAAATCATCTTTAGCGACGAGGCAATGGCTATATTAGCAAGCCAAATTGCCGTATATAGGATGACGCCAACCCACATGAGGTAGCAATGCGTCCAAAAAAAAGGTTTCGTGCGTCGGTGTCCGTACTTTTTCTTGAAAATGATGTTGGTAATGTCATTACCATCAACGGCGAGCGCTACAGAATGATGCTAACCGATAGATTACATGTGATTCCAGCAAGCCGTGGCTACGTGTCACTCAGCAGACGCTACGATGGTCATTCTGCATGAACGATTTGAGGGTATATTTATCTCTAGCAGAGGTGACGTAAATTGGCCACAAAGATCGTGAAGTTGCTGCTCAATGCGAATAAATCGCAATGGACCGATGTCCTTAAACCCAACAGAACCAATGCCATCACTCAAATTCAGCCGGATCTATGCGGCAGGTTTGACCACTCGGATCCGTGACAACGTGAGAAGCTGCGGTGGACATTATTGTTTTTTTTTTTTGTTGTCTAATTCTAGACTTGTCTATAAAAGCACTTACTTATTTTGTAGCATCTTTAGTGTCCATTCTAGTGACCATTTGTCTGTCCGATAGCCTGAGGTTGAAATATTCCAGCCTCCAACTTGATGTATAAAATCTTGCATCGGCTCTGCTCCCAGCTTGTCCATAATTTCATCCTCATCCATACATGACTGATAGTATAGTTTAGCCTTACGTTCCGCTTCCGATTCAAAATCTGTTAGAGGTTTTTCTAAAAAAATACAAAACGACATTTCAAAATGATGACATAACGATCCTTGAGCTGCATATTACCTAGAATATTCCTTATTACTAACTGATTTCTCATTTCCAATTTGCCGAAAGTACCCCATACCGATTTTCCATCTGGAAGCGGATTCTCTCGTATCCACTGGTTACTAACCATTTAGATCATCGAATTGGAACAGAAATAGAGAAACTTATTAGTTCAATAATTTTGAAGCAAATATTTTTTAAGGCGGTTTTCTTTTGCCCTTCAGAGTAGAGCACTGAACAGAGCTCGAGCACGTTGAGCATTCTCTGAACTGAACCATGTAAACAGTATTGCTTCACCTTTTTCACAATCTACTTTCAATTTCTGTAACATCATTCGCATTCTTGATCATAGAGTGCGCTCTAAACAAAAAAGAAGAGTTCGTATGTGTCTGAGCTCAAAAAAGAAAGCGGACTTTGACAGTTCAGGCTCTTTTCTGAACTAAAAAGTGCAATAAAAACGCCTATTGCAAACGGAATTTTAAAGAAAAAGTCATAATAAAAAAAAATCTGTCGAATTATGAAAAAACTTACCAAGCAAAGCCGTAGAAATCGTCGCAGGGATCAACCTTCGGGTCCAGGGATTTTAAAATCTCACTGGCCGCAAAAATGCAATATTTATCCAGGCAAGGTGTTGGAGATGATGATGCAGCCTTGCTTTTCGAAAGATCGTCTCTTGGGTCTTCGTAAAATGATTTTGCCTTGCTTCCATAAATTGGTTTTAAATGCTCACTTGGAGTAGATTGCCTAAATTTTGGCGGCGGTGGTTGAAGTGTCAGATTTTCTGTATATCATCGTTTTGTACAAAAAAAAAAACAAACAAGTTACTAAAACAATGTTACATTTACTGCGCTCTGACTACTTCATTTGTGACTTTTGAGAGGTCATATCAGAAGCCCTTATAATGATCGTGTAGGTTAGCTCGGTCTTACTTACGTCTTGTGTGAGGCTGTACATGAAGAATGCGGGTGGTGTTTTCATTTGAATTAGTAACAATTATGATTATAAGTACAAGTATAATCAATGCCATTAAAGTTGTTGCTAGAAGTAGCCATTTCTCTAGCCTATTACGTGACCGCCATCTGGATGTTGCCTAAGGTTTAAAAGAAGAGAAAAAGAAAATGAGAAATAACAACAACGGTGGTAGCCACCGGGTAATAGTCTCTTGTCCATCTGAGAACAGAAAAAGCAGTAACTGTAGGGAACGTAAAAGACCACAATGAAAAAAAAAATATCTTAAATTGGATGGTGCCTCAAAATGGTTTACCTTGGTCCAAAGAAGCTGTTAATAGTACCTTGGAGTAATGCTGGACAATAGGCTGCGGTTCAAAACACACGTGGAATATGAGCTCTCTCGCACATACTGCCTAACATTGGTAACGCAAGAAGGATCCTACTTTCCAGAGTTGTTACCATCAGTTCTGTTGTATGCAGCCCCAGTCTGGGCGCGGGCACTGAGGACGAAGGAGACCAAAAGGAAACTATTGTCAACAGCGGCTTCCGAACTATGTCGGATGAGGCCGCCTTTGTTATAGCTGTTCCCGTCGACATTCTTCCCGACGACATTCTTCCAGACGACATGGTGAGGATATATAACAAAAGAGCCTTAAACCAATACGATGCCAGTGGAATCAAGAGGATTCAAATTGAAGAAAAGGCAGCGCCAATAGCAACGTGGCAAGCTTGCTGGAATAACACAACGAAACGCAGATGGACATACAAATATATACCGACAATCCAGGAATGGGTGCAATGTAGCCATGGAGACTGTAACTACAACCTTACACAGTTCCTGTCAGGCCACGGTGACCCAAACCAGTAAGAACTAGACCACCGACTTCCCGTGCACCTACCCGATTCTCCCCGGAAAAAAATTACCCTGTCTGTGAATACGTGTGAATACGTAATGGCGGCAATGATTTTCCATGCTATACCATGGGCCTACGATTTTTCAAGTATGCGTGCGTTAATGGCGCTCCTTTGATTTTGTACAGCACCAATACATGAAAAATCCTGGGCTCGCCGGCAGCTGGTATAGGCAAAGTCCGTTGTGTCTTGTGTGGGAGGAATCGACGGTCTATTCTTACTGGTTTGTGACGGTGACTATCGCAAGTATTTGCACCGTTTTGGGTACGACAGCTCACCATCTTGCCCCGACTGCATAAATGAAGATGAAGACACGGTACCATCTTTAGAAGATTACCACATCCATTGGTGGATCCAAAAAGAAATAAAAAATTTTCCATCGAACAAACACTGTCTTATGTGAAGTTAGTTGATGTTTTCAATTTACAAATACTACACATATTTATATGTACCTACTAATAAAAGTAAAAACTTCGATCCGGGTTGGCAACAGCCAACAATGCATACAAATATTAAGGAAGTTGTGACCTTTCTTCCTAACTAACATTATGCTTGGAGAATACTCATTAAACATAAACATACCCTAGATGTTTGATAGCGTAGGTGGTAGCCCGATCCGGAATTTGTTTCTGTTAGCTGGATGGCTCCAACTGAGCTCGCATCGTCATCATTAAAGTCAGCATGTTTATAGCGCGTCATCTGAAAGGAAAAAATATCATAATTTAGCTGATAAATGTAAACTTTAGTATTTACTTGCAGTCCGGTTATCAAAATAGACCAAAAAGGGCTAGCTGGGTACCGACTAACATATATCATTTTCCGTATGGACAAACAGTCAGAGGAAAAAGGAAAAATCGGTAAACAATACTTACAAGGGCGATAAATATTCAGACTTGAATCTCGACACTCGGAGGAAGAATTAAGAGAGGTTGGTCATAAGGAGGTGTGAAGATTTAGAAGACTGCCATTCACAGAGTAGAATCAGTGCTGCCAGATTGTCTGAAGTTTCCCTTTTTGAGGGAATATTTGTACTCGAAATGAGCTAAAAGGGAAAAGGGATACTTTCTGTTTTCCAGAAAAAACGAAAGGACATTTTTGTTCTTTGAAACTTTACTTTAATTTTCTTGTTCAACTTCAGGAAAACTATTTATTTTACACACCTGATAGCGTCCATGACCAAACGCTGGAATTGACATAAAAAGATAGAAGACTTGGGGCCAAATATCGTCAAATGAAAACGACTGAACGATATCGTCTCTGTCTATTGCCACAGAGCCATGTTTACTGTTTAGTGAAAACGAAAACGGTTTTCGTTTCGTTTTTGCAATAACTAATGAAGACTGACTATCCTATCCGGCACGTCTACGGTCTACCTGATAAAGATCTACATATTGTAGCATACATTAGAAAGAGGGTTTAGGCTAGGATGTTCTCCACTGTTTTTGTAAAGTTTATGATACTGCTGCAGAGGATTTTTTCATATCTTCGGGTCCAGTTGGTCCCTGGATAGTCAATGTCGCTGTACAGTTTTTCGTTCTATCTCCTCATCCATTCACGAGTAGATGGACGGACTTTTGAATGATAATGCCTCTGGTCTCTGGTTTGAGTTTTGCACTATACTCCTGAGAAGCCGGTGTTCGTCTCTCGTTCCTTTTTTAGGCATTCCTATCTATATGTATGTCTATGGACATAGGTACATATCGGAATTAATGAACAGTTACTGCAATTGAAGAAGATGGAGTGATCTTGACAGCTGTAACCATGCAAAAAAGACATGGTCACGGATGAAGGTGGGTTTCCACATGTCGGTTGATTGCCAAAGTTTAACAGCTCTCGTGTTTATATCATTGAACGAAACCACCGTCAGTTCACTTCCACTTATGCCAATTATTGGCAAAAAATCGTTTGTCAGTTGATTGACAAACTTATGAACTTTATGCCAATTAATTACCACTGTCAATTATAGGCAAAATGACATTTTGTTTAACATTTCAGCTTTTCCACTTGTCAAATGAAATTCTTTGTCAGTTATTGGAAACGCTGTTTGTCAATTCATTGACAAGCTATTTTTCGCTATTCACACTTGCCAATTTTTTTATTGGAATAAAAATACGTCGATTGTCAATTTCAAATCGACAAGTGGTCGAAAGTCCGTGGCTAATGATTTTTGTCGCAGTTGCATGAATGAGGAGGAGAAGGAACAACCTTCCCACTAACTATGTAACTGCCCGGCGCTGTCCACAATTAGAAAGCAAACTATAGGAGAGTACCTAATTCCTCCAGAATTGAAAATGGTTCCAAGAGTAGCGGAAATAACTCTCGTCGTAGTATCACAATGGAACTTATTTGGTCACAGTGAATCACCTAATCCAAACTAACACAGAATCCCAGCAGCTACCCTAGAGAATTTGCCATAGTTTGACGAATTACGGAGGGAAGGTTTCCTGACAAGTATCACAAGTAGAACTGCGATTTCTACTACTATTACTGAAGGAATGTAAATATAAAAAGGGGCCTCAACGCTGACGTTATCTGAAGAGCGATTGTTTGTATTCCTTTTCGAAGATAATTTCCGAATGGCGCAGTTCGGCTCGAACTGTTTACAATTGACTTTACCCACCATATGGAAGCATACGCAAATTTATAACCACCCACGTTAATATAAACATTGAATCAAATTAATATTTGTAAACATTCAAATATTTTATTGACGATCAGAGAAGACGGGTAGGGGAAGCTCTTCTGCGTTGGATAAATGCGTATACTAAATTCTCAGTTAAATGAAATTTAAAACTCACCATTAAATTGTCAGTAAATTACAATTTTAAATTAAATCAATTGAACTTTTGCACGCAAATATTTTTTTAATTAAATTGAGATTTTTTTATCCAAAATAAAAACACAAACCAATTACCTAGGTTCAACAAATCAAACGAACACATTTTGTCGAGCAAATAGCGCGCGAAATCTGTTCGACTACAATAAACTATTCTGGGACATTTTTTACCTTTAGATCTAGATACTTGTATCCAATTGTAAATATCTTCAGCAAGTAACTGACAAATTAAAGAAAAAAAAATTAACAGAACCACACAATGGAAAAACAGACTACACTCGGAACGTTGTACGAAATAAGAGCAATCTCACAAGAAACTATCTAAGGGACTGAGATACAAATAGCAGAAGCAAAAAATTCGCCTCCTCGAATCCAATATAATGGTAATTTTCCCACCTATATAGACGTGCGCATTTAATTTACATAAGATATTTCTTTTCACCCTTATCTAGCTGCTACGAATATCTAACAAAAATAGGTTAAATACATACGTATCCATTATGGAAAAAAGCTAAACAATGCGCATGCAGGTCTGTTTACATTGGTTAAAAAAAAAATCAAAAAAAAATTGCAGTCGATATCGGCTACATCCCGACCCGTTGTTGGGATCAACTATTGTCGAAACTAAGCTCAGTATAAACGGCTGCGCATTCTTTTCAATTCAATTAAACGAAAACTATAGAAATAAACCTACCTACTACATATTCAGTTGAGCAAACGGAAGTGGCAGGGCTGTATCGCTGTATGTGCCGAAAACAATTTCGAGATTGGAAAGATACATTCTTAAAATGCCAGCTGGTGGGGCCACCGCCACAAATATTTTTATAATATAATGCGCATGCGATTTTTGGACTTTGAAATAGGGTGTCGTGTCGAGCAAGTACCAATGCATTGAATAAAAAAATCTCTGAAGACAAGTCTCAGTTTCCGTGTCGTGTCTAATCGAATTGATGTTCTTTGTCCTTTCTGTTTGCGATGGTTACCAATCATTGATCATTGAAAAATAAAAAGTTTTTCGTGTAAAAATTTTTGATTCTGATAATCGAATACTCGAACTTTTTTTTACAATTGGCAAAGATATCTCTATAGAAGTGATCGCAACACATGCCTGTCTGTTTGGATGTCTTTATCCGATGTAACGCTCAAAAGAAACTAAACGATAATTGGCACCACAGTTGTTTTAGGTTAAAAAAAAAAAATGAAAAAGTAAAGTCTAATACGGTACTAGAATGGTAGAAACCTAAAGACTTGAGCTTGAAAACCACCCAATTGCCGATGGCCTATCTCCTCTAAATGTTGGAAGAAGTACCTTCCCAGAAAACTACCTTCGACATATTGCTTCGCATTCGCACAGTCGTCTTCTTCTTCTTAGGCGACTCTACAGTTTGGACAAAAAAAAGGCCTCAACTAACAAGCGTCTCTTTGGAGGGGCGGAGCTTCCCTTTCAAATAGCGCAAGCGGTACGGTCTTAGATTAAAAATTGAATTGGAAACTTAATGTTCAGGAAAGAGTCCGAAAGGCTCATAATGCTCTCTTCATCTGTAAGAGAGCAGCAGAAAAAAAGTGGGGATTGAAACCGACAAACCGACAATGATACATTGGTTATACATCATTGTGGTAAGATCTATCCTTACCTATGGGGCTCTTGTTTGGTGGAGAGCTACAAACAAGTTATATATACGGGATATGTGGACCAGGGTACAAAGAACAGCCTGCACTGCCATCATTGGTGCTTTAAGCACTACACCCACAGCTGCACTTGAGGCGTTTATGTATCTTTTACCACTGGATCTACAAATATAACTTTAAGCAGGTGGAAGTGCGCTTCGGCTAACTAACGCAGGGTTCTTCAAAACCAGTAGGACATAGCTCCATACTAAGGGAATCCTTCTTCAACATTCCTGATAAAACGGATGAAAGTCTGGGTGAATTTGACTTCGATAGGGAGGACTGGCAAAAGAATGAGGTTTCGAATGAAAATGAAATTTCAATTTATACGGAAGGTTCCAAAACTAAGGAACCCATACAGGGTCAGGTATGTACTCAAGGGATATAGACCTACACGTGTCACTAAGCCTTCCGGACACATGACATTTTCTCTCGAAACGACCTAGGATATCTTCATGCGCTTTAGGTAGAGCCCAAGCCTCAGCACCACAAAGCAGGATTGGAATGATCAATGTCTTAAGAATATCCTTAGTTGTTCAGGAGATTTTTAATTTAATTGTTTTTAGTTGTTAGTTTAATTTTGTCTACAGAATGTTAGTCTCAGAATTTATAGCTAAAGGTTAAGAAATCTCATCATTATACCTCCAAGTTATAGCTGTCGAGTCGATTGTGCTGCACAGCATGCGTGCTTTATCTTGCAGAATCAGCAGGTACCTAAATCCGATAGTCTGAACCTATTGGTATGCCTTCTAAGGAGACAGTGCACTGACAATATTCCGACCAGTGTCCTTAATCGTTTTCTGTCAAGTTGGAGAAATTTACTTGATCTTCATGCCAAAGTGCCTTGAATACTGAGCCTTTCTATAGTTCTGGACGTAGAGGGATATGACTACATATCAAAGTTAGCACATAAACAATTAAATAATAAAAGCTGAGTTTGCCAACGCATGTATGGACGTATGGTCCAACCTGGCGGTCCCTCAAACGATGACAAGCCCATAATAACATATGCTTCTTTAGCTTAAAAGGTAAAGCGTCTAGCATGTCTGGGTCAATCCTTATCGCACGAATTCCGACTATTCCAACTGATCTTCCACTCCATCCAATTCAAGCGGACTAAGTTGGCTTTGCTGACAATCAATAAATTGCAAGGACTATCGTTGGAAGTCTGTGGGATTAATTTCGACCGGTTGGCAAACCGTCTTCATTATTCGTTTTTGCGCCGGAAAACAAATCGAAAAACATTGTTTATCGCTTTCTACTGATTTCGATGCCATTCAAATAAATCACATTGAAATTTGAGCTCTCTGTGTTTTATTATCACTCTGGAGTTTATCTAAAGGCGTTAAATTGGGACGAGACGAAGGTCGCCGGGTCCGCTAGTTTATTACATTATTGGAAAAGAAAACAAAATCTTTATCGAAAGAAGTAACAGGAACAGAGCAAATCGCTATTGAACAGAGAGGTACCAACTACTGTATCAAAAAAAGGGGTGTCAACTATTGTATCCGTTAGGTGCTAGTACACGGCTTGTACCCATTGGCACAAACCACTAAGAATAGACCGCCGACTTCCCGTACACCTACCCGATTCCCCCCGGAAAAAATTTCCCTGTCTGTGAATACGTGTAAATGTCAAAATTAATGGCGGCAATGATTTTCCATGCTATACCATGCGACCAGGATTTTTCAAGTATGCGTGCGTTAATGGCGCCCCTTTGATTTTGTACAGCACCAATACATGAATAATCCTGGTCTCGCCGGCAGCTTGTAGGCAAAGTCCGTTATGTGGGAGGAGTCGACGGTCTATTCTTACTGGTTTGTGCCATTGGGACCATTCGTTGACGTAAAAATGACGTCAGTGCTACATACGTATATGTGACATGCCGTATTCTAGCACCTTTACGCTAATAAAAGCCAGAACATTTTTCGTAGAATTTTCCGAAAAAAAAGTGAGTTGACTGTATGGAGATAATATTTTGGATAATATGTTAATGTAATAGGCTTCTATGAACTACACAATGTCTTTTTTTTATTCTTATAAACTTCGATTAGCTTTGAGTACCTATACTACAGAAGAAAGAAAGAATAAACACAAGATTCGTTGAGGGTCGGTCGCTGAAAGGATCAACGAAAGATTTTCTATATAATGTCAAGGCATTGTCTATGAACTGCTATAATGAAATGTTTTTTTTTTTTGCCGAGGAAGGTGGAAATCTTCTAAAAGACATTGAGGACAGTCAGCGCGTGCTCATAGTAGTGTGAGATTTTTACCCACTAAAACCACCTCCCACAAATTTGTTTTGTACTGCAACTAAGTTATGACTTATCGATCAATTTTTTTTTTATCACGGAGTTATACACGTTTGGCAGGCAACATTCCGGCGATAGTTCCTACTCTTTCCGCAATTTTAACGCAGTTATGATAATTATCGGGCTAAATCGGAAGGTTTAGTTCGTTACAGACGCCGCAATAAATTTGTTTCATCGAGAATTTGCAAGAACGAGTTATTAACGTGTCATAATAGTCGATTTCTATGCTTTCAAGCGCAATTTCTCGCTTCGTCCTTAACCGTGAGAATTTGGAAGTCTCTATGGAGATCTTCATTTCTAATATACCACGGTGCACTGACGAATGATCTTAACACTTCATTTTGAAAAGTTTGTAAATTATTTAGATTTATGTCACTGGTACAACCCCATAACTATATACCATACGTCCATACAGGCTTAAGCACTTGCTTATATAATAAAAGCTTGTTCTCGAGGTTAAGCTTGGAATATTTTCCGAGTAAAAGTAAAGTAAAAAGTTTCTCCCATTTCTTTTTTACATGCGGTTTCCATTTCAACTTTGTGTCGAGAGACATTCCGGGGTATTTGGCCTCATTTGCAAACGGAACTTGGACCGTATTTATAAAAACCGGCAAATAATTTGTTTGCTTATATGTAAAATCCACGTGAGCCGATTTCGTTTCGTTAAGAGCGATCCTCCATGATTTTGTCCATTCATTGACCCTGTTAAGCGCGCCTTGTAATATTTAGTTTGTTTCTTTGGTAGTTGTACCAACTGCTAGTATAGCAGTGTCATCGGCAAAAGTGGCTATGGTAGTACTTTCTATTTGCGGTATATCACATGTAAATAAAAGGTACAGCCCAAGGACGCTTCCTTGCGGCACACCTGCCCGTATTTCTTTAAATTCGGATTCTTTCCTCTAGATACGATTCTAAGATTTTCCACAACCGTTCGGGGAGAACTTGTCTTAATTTGCACTTAAGGCCTTCGTGCCACACCTTATCAAATGCTTGCGAAACGTCCAAGAACACGGCAGATCAGATTTTATTTTCTTCTCGAGCTCTCTCTATTACGTCAGTTATCCGTTGCACTTGATCGATCGTCGAATGTTTGCATCTAAACCCGAACTGGTGATCAGGTATAAGACGGTTTTCTTCTATAATTGGTTGTAACCGTCTGAGTAATATCCTCTCAAACACTTTGGAAATAATTGGACGAAGCGAGATGAGTCTATACGACTTTTTTTCATTTGGTGGTTTGCCTGGTTTTAAAACTATAATGACTCCCGCAATTTTCCATTGACTTGGAATGTATTGCAATCTGATCGCTGCGTTTACCGGTCGTAGCTTTTTTGGGCTTACGTTTTTTTTTTATTTCTTGCACGACCTCGCTGAGTGTAGCGCTTCTTACTGCAATATTTACAGATGTTCTGCCCGACGCATTAATATTTCTATTAAGCGCTTCGCCATCGAACGGCTTAAAAGTTTCTTCTAGATAGGCGGCGAAAACGTCCGCCTACTCTTTATCGCTGTTTGCCCAAACGTCATGGGTTATCTTGATAGGCGGCGCTGCGATCTTCGGCCTTTTAATGGCTTTAATAGCCTTCTAAAGCGAGTAATTGGATTCTTTTCCAGCTGTTAAGCTTTCGAGGTAATTTCTAACCTCATCATTTTTTAAATCTTTAATCAACTTTGTTAGCACAGTCAATTTAAGTGCGCTTTGTCTTGCGGGCTCGAGTTTGTTGCCATATTTTACGCGCTTTTCGTTTTGTCTTGATCATATTTATTACACTCAACCAAAAAGGTACGCCATATTAACAACAAAGTTCGTCATGAAGAAAAAGTTGTTATTTTTGAGCCAACAACCGTAGTTGTCAATATGATGAACTTGGTTTGTCAACTAAATGTTTATATTGACATTCGCCGTTGTTGAACGAAAGAAGTAATTGAATTAAAGAATTAGATTTTCAAAATAAAAACGGCATGATTTAAAACACCTGCTAGATTGGAATTTATACTTACAGTGGAGTGTCAACATATTATTTAGATGACCCACCACATCGGGCTCATCAGTAGACGAACCACCACATCTGCCTAGACGCACAGTTTACTCGAAGTTTACCAAGACTATCATGTGTTTCACAGTCCAAAGTGACTGTGAACCATAAACCTAAACGTGTTTTCTTGAGTATTCATATTGACAACTATGATTGTACAACAAAGTTCATCGATATAAAGATTTTGAAATACTGCACTTATGTGGTAGTCATATTGACAACCCCGATTTTCAATTCAACAAGCGCATTCTTCAATAGGTCTGTTTTTTTGCACACCTATCTCAGTGAAATAAAGTAAAGTAAGACAATATACAATAAAACAGTCCCCAACCACTTTTCTGAACAGTCGGTTTTACCCCTGAAAAGTTAACAGCTGGCATTGCTGTCAAAATGGCTATCATTGAAAAAATCAATTTCAAAATCAAAATCCTTCTAGAAAAATGAATAATTAACCTTTTAGCGCAAAAAAATAATAATTATCAATTTCTACAGAATATTTTCTTTTTCGGTTTACTTTTTTTCTCTTCCTGGCATCTTGTATGGTCAAAATAAAATCACAAATTAATTGCCAAAGAAAAAAAAAAACAAAAACATACGTGGGTGTGTTTATTAGGTGAGTCCTAAAGTAATAAGTATTCGTGCTAATTCTGAGATTCGATCGAATCGAATATTCCTCGAATTTAAAACTTTCACTCGAATGAACTTCTCACAATCTAAGTTTTGAAGGAAAGAAGTTCATTACCAAATTATTTAATTGTATAAGTTTTATTTTCGAAATCAGCTGTATAAATATTTCACTGTCGATTGCGTTGGTTTTGACTTTAATTTGAGAAAGGATGGGTTTATTTACACATTCCTGGAGGAAGAAACGATCAAATTGAACAGAAAAAATGCAATAAAAATTAAATAAATGAGCATTTCAAATCGTTTTTGGTTTGTTCATTTTGATTGCAACATGCGATTATTTACATTTGGAATTTTGTCTCCATAAGACGAACAAATGTTGCTTCTAATTTTATGTTTTTTGTAAATTTCACTTTAAACATTTTTTAAATAAAGACTTAACCAAAAATTTTCAGTCGAAAAAACTCATAACATTTAACTCAATGCAATTGAAAATGAGAATGTGACTTTCACTTAAAAAAAAGAGTAGCTATGTAAATAATACTTAACCTTTATTACATACTTCAGGGGGCTTATTCCCAAATGCGCGGCGGATCGCTTTTCATGGCGGATTGGTATTTTTATATTTCCAAAAGCGATTCGATCCATTCAAAAGCGATAGCTATTGTGAGGATTGATGGCAATAAATCTGCCAGCAATCCGTCACCTGAATAGCTATCGCTTTTGACAGGTTTTGAAAATACAAAAATATCAATCCGCCATGAAAAGCGATCCGCCGCGCATTTGGGAATAAGCCCCCAGTTAAAAAATCAACAGGAAATACAAAATGGGAGGATTTGCTATTTATTATCTACAAAAATGTATCCCATAATGACATATCAAAGATAGATTTCAATTATTATAAGTCTAGGTGTATATATAATTATATTTTGTAAACAAAATGCAACTTAAATTAAAACGGAAAATATTTAGTATTTTATTACTTTCCGTAATATTCAGTTGTCGTTTTTAAAGTTGTTTAAAATATGCAATTCCTTATACATTTACACCTACCACAGCCGACAAAATAGTAGGTATCATAAAAGGAGACACTCTGTGAACACTGAACAGATCCAAATTACACAAAAATGTGTTCCCCTGGTGTTCAGAATTGAAAAATGCTCCAAAGTTTGTCTTGCTGGAAATGAATAGCTTGTGTGAATCTCAGTGGTGTCAAATTGAGTGCAGTTGTTGTAATTGCGTGCTGAAAATCCTACTTCACTTTACTTCACAGACCTAATATGATTACAATGAAAGTACGTTCATCATATTGACAACTGCAATTGTTAATCTTACAACTTTTTCCACAATGTTTGGTACTAAGAATTGACAACAGCCCGTTCTTCATATTGACTATCCAGCTGTTAAATGTTTTTGATATTTTCAAAAAATATTCATCATATTGACAATTTTGGTCGTCAATGTGACAATTTCCAGTTAACAACTATCGATTGTCAATATGACAACCAATACTTTTTTCAGTGTATTTATTGCGGGTATTTGACGCAGTTATAGTCCGGTGTTCTCTGCTGGTGAGGAGGATTATTCCAAGCAGCTTTTTGTACGATATCGACGAAGCGGTCGACAGCGACTTCTAATTAGTAACGCGTCTTGAGTAATACAATCAGTCAGTTTCATACAATCCTTGCCCAGAAAATTACGCCAACATAAGTAGCGCTCGTGGTTCGAAGCGAAAAACAAGTGAAACAAAATGGCAACCACATTCGACTTCTCCATAGAATGCTAGCGCCACCTATTTGGCGTGAGTGAATTTGCCAAACAAATCGCTTAAAATTAAGATTCTTGCGCTACACAGAGAGTTTTCACAAAAATGATGTTCTACCTGTCTGGTGCGTCAAAAATTATCTGACATTTGAATATCAGAAAATTCTCTTAATATCCTTTAATATATTATGCTCTTCTCGTTTTGAGTTTCAATAGATATAAAATCGGCATTATTGGACTAAACAGAGTCGAAGACCTTCTTAAAGACCTTAGCATTGTAATTGACTTGAGGTTCACATTTATATTTCATGTTGATCATGGTATTAGATAATAAAATTTATTCTTAAAAGTTCATGGTACAATCAAATACATAATAATTAAAATAATAAAAAGTTTTTGCAGCAGGTCCGTAAAGGCACTTAGGTTACGCCTGGCGTAGGATTTGGTAAAATACGTAGAAAGCTAAAGTGAAAATTTGCTTCGGGTTTTCTTCCTCTTCTGGGAAAAAGCCCCAGTGTGTTTCAAGCAGAGCTCCATGTCATTAAAGAATGCGCAAGCCATATATTTAACTCAGGTATCAGAGGCGCTAACATCCATATATTTACGGATAGTCAAGCAGCTATAAAAGCCCTTAGCTCACACACTATTGACTCCAAATCAGTACTACACCGCTTCAATTCCCTCCAAACACTTAGTTCCAGAAACAAAACCAGATCATGTTGGGTCCCCGCACATAAGGGGATTGAAGGTAACGAGAAGGCTGATGAACTAGCCAGAAAAGGCTCGGAAACCCCTTTCATTGGACCTGAACCTTTCTGTGCAGTCCCCAAATCAGCTATAAACCTGGCTATAAAAAGCTGGGAACAAAATGAATGTACATATTTCATATTGGGAAAACATCCCAGGCCTAAGACAGGCCAAAAGAGCTATTCAGCCCTTCAAAGCAGATGCCAATAAGATACTAAATCTTCGTACGCATGATATCAAAAACTTAGTCGGCTACAACGGTCTGCGATATCACCTAAATAAAATGCATTTAGTCGACTCACCGGAGTGCAGTCTATGTCTAGAAGAAGATGTAACAGCCGAACACATTATGTGAATGCCCGTCCTTTTCCGGTATAAGAAGGAAATAATTTTTCAGGGAAGTAATAAGTACCGAAGAACTAAGGAAATCCTCTGCTGAATGTATTATCAGCTACATTAGGAAAGTAGAAGCGCTACTAACCTAAACAGGAATCAGACGAAGCACAAGATCTTTTAGGTCGACGTGCATTAAGATGCTCCGGCAAGTCAGAAGTTAAAAAAAACATAAAAATAATAAATACCGCATAGTTAGCTCTAACACATCTGTATTGTGTCTATGTATTTATGGGTGCCAACTACTGTATTACGCTAGTTCACTATATCAAGCGTCTACTGTATTTATGAAAATAATCTGTGAACAAATTGCAACCATATGATAAGAAAAATATTGCACGCAATGCATAGGGTCCACTGGAGCATCCTCGACCCTTGTAACGGGACATTGAAAATGGAAATAACTTATAAGGAGCAACAAAAAATATTGACAGAGCTTCGCGAAATCTGGTGCAATGGGTCAATGGCTGCAATACAAACATATGGCATCATTTTCTGAATGAGCGAAACTTTTACGTGTTCTCGAAAGTTTTTTTTAATCACAGTCACATAAAATGGTTTCCATAAGATTGCGCCCATCTCGTGAATGGGCAATTTTTTATCAATGGTTTCACGTCTTTAACTCGACTTTAACATAACGTCAAAAACATTATCTCACTGACCCTCCACCCACCCCAGTAAGTCATCGGATCCGAATGCATGCGGGGCACAATTACACGAAGGGTTTGCATCATGCTCTACTAAGCATATGTTCACTTGTGTGAAATATTATAACAAGTTGATGGCCAACCCTGTTCTTTTCACTTGCACTGATATAATTGAATCCCGCTCGAAAGGCAGCATGGAAAATCAATAGACTTGTAAACAAATTCGGCAGAAGTACCCAGGCACAAGTTCACTTCACTTTGACCGAGTTCTTGCAGTCACCGTTTCCATATGGACGTTCTAAATTTAGCTTGACTTACCTTTACGGCCATCGTCATGGATTTCGAATTCCCTGGGAAAAATTTAGCTTATGTCTCTTGGTTTTGGTTGTCTGTTGTTTGCAATTAGAGCATATTATTTATTTTTGTTGTTTTCCATCAGCACCCATGGGGAAAATCGATAGATGCGAACATTGAAATCATATGCAGCTAGGATTCACATTTCGTTCCCGAACCGGTACTAGTCAGAAAAGTTGTATATGCCACTAAAGCGCACTAACAAGCACCTCATATATATTTTTCAGGATATTTTAGCCAACTATAAATTAGTGATTAGACCCACTGCTAGTATCTAGTTCGAGAGACGTTTAAAAAATCGCGATTGATAACTCCCTGCTACTGAGTAATTAACTTGCACACTTCGAAAGTTTCCTGAGGATGATGAGCTTTAGCTGTACCTATGGAGTAATATAGTGCCCAGCATAAAGGATGTCTATCGACTGAACTGACACTGAGAACGAAGGGTATGTCCTTATATTTCTGTATAAAAATATGATGCTGCTCTCCCAGAGAGGGTGGTGATTGCTGAGTATTGTGACATGATAAATTTCTCGGTAATAGTTCGGTCTATTCAGAAGGGAATGCATAGCATATGCCCCTCAGAGTCTGAACCCCTTAAAATCAAGCATTTGATAAAATAAAGTTTTGCTTAATTACTTTGTCCTTCAAGGACGATGATGACAATAGCAATAATTTAAGATGAAATATTAGTTTCAATTGAATATCGAGTCAACTGCCCCCAAAGATCTGAGTTTCATTTCATGGCTTTTGCAACAATATGTAGCGTAGTGTTGACTAGATTAGGGGTAGGGCGTAGGGGATGATATCGAATTGAAGCTTTTGTTTTATACATTTGAAAAGGTACGACGCAATAACTAAAAATTACAGTTTGATTATGTATACGAATACTTCGAGTATTTTGGCTTACTTGGGCCGATGTCAGTTAAACATTGACCGGGTGGTCAAAGTTAGACATGACGACGAATAGAATTTATTTTATTTATTATTTTTTTCAAAGAATAGGGTCACAGTAAGATTACATCTTATAGTTTGTGAGGGCTTTAAAAGACTTGTAGTTCAAAAGAAAATTTAACATTAGATAGATGAGGACAGATTACATGTAATTTAATTGGAAACTTACATAAGAGAATTAATAACAAAAACAAAAACAATAACAAGATTATAATATTTGAGAAACCTCTTAGATTTATATGTATAAATGTGTCACTGGCCAAGTTTTTGAAAAGGTAAATCTTAAACGTACTTGTGTTTGTGGTTCTTCTTAGTGTAATGAGTTCCATAGAAGAGTGGCATGGACGAAGAATTAGCGCTCAAATTGCAAGCGATGGAATCTGGGCCGAATTATGATGGCTGTGAACTGGGAAAATGTAAACTACCGTACAAATACTCAGGGCTGTATAACACCATGGAAGAGGATTAGCGTTCTGAACTGATTGAGGTTATCGAAGCTGAGGCCCATTATTTGCAGAGACTAACTTAATATGTGGTCGAAATGCCGTTTATTAAAAACATATCTTTGTAAATTGTTGTAGATGACATTTAGTTTATGCCTAATGACATAGTCAACATAGCAGAAAACTTCGCAGCTATATAACAATATAAGTAATAAAAGGGACTTAACAACGGGTTGCCAGAATTTTGTTTGCTTTAAGCGCCCAAAACTTAAAGAAATGTAGCCCAATATCGTTGCACAGAAAGAAGCCCAAATATTGTTGAAAATAATTCGGTTCTTGTATTTTATTATAAAAGAGGTACACATGTATGCGTATGCGCATCAAAGTATATCGGGAGATTCCGTTGACAATCGTTTTCGCGGGTTGATCTTAATTAAATTCATAAATGAAAACGCTTTTTCTTCTAAAGCCGAGATTCCCAAAGTGTGCTCCGCGGAACACTTGGAAAGATAAGCGCAAAATATGAAAATTCCAGCAGACTAGCTAATTTCGTGCTTCTGGAACCTTGTCATTTTGTTCGCAACAATGTAATTTGTGTATTAATTACACAGTACAAAAATGGGTAAAAATAAATCGTGTACTCCAGAACTTCCTAACTATCAAAATGGAAACGAATCAATGGCGTTGATAGCGAAAAGATTTTTTTTTTACGAAGCTTGTTTTTAGGGAAATACAAGTTTCTAAGAAGACCGGAAGTTTTGAGAAATGAGATTGGATGCAAAACTACTCCAAAGAGAGATTTGCCGGATAGAGCCAATCCATTTTTAATGTCCATGAAAATTAAGGAGATTGTTGCACCTAAACTCCATCAAGAACTCAGGGCGCTGTGTCGTAGAACAAAATCTTCGTGGATGCATATTGCACAAAAAACACACATTGGCCGCGCGTTCCGCTAGATCTCTAGCGCCAACGTTCCTCCATCAGGGATATTATGTGCTAGATGACTAGCGGTCAAAGGAACGCGGCCATTATGTCAACAAAAACCTAAGCAAGAGCCGGAATTTCGAGAGACTCCACTTAAAAAAATCGTTTGCAATTTTGGAAAAAAGTTCTTTGGAGTGACAAGTCCAAGTTTAATTTATTTGGATCCGACTACTGCGCGAGAGGTCACATGTTCAATCCCCGGAAAAACACAAATTACGTCTTAAGGTTTTTTCCACTGCGGCACCTCTCGCGAACGTGCGACAAACATCCCATGTCCTGAAACTGTCCTGAAAAGCTTTTTAAATCAGCCATTCGGACTCGTCCTAAAAATTGAAAGTCCTTGTATTCGTCCCTAAAAAAAACTTTAAAAAACAAATGGTTGTGAGAAGCTTGGCCTAAGGGTGCCTACATATATGACTCGTTGCGCCAAATTTGCCGGAACATCTTCAGAAAAGATTGACTGCCCTTTAAAAAAAATAAAGGCTATTCCAGTAAATATTTACATATTTATTTATTTATTTTTTTTTTTTTTTTTTTGGAAACTGGAATTTTCCAGTCTTTGTTTTTCTGTGGCCAACTGAGTTAAAAATGTTTCTGAATTCTTTTTGTTTTTATATATCTACTAGTTTGAATATGCTAAAAGTCACAACACGTTACTTATTTCTTTAATTTAATAAAATTAATAAGAAAACAACTAAAAATGGTGTTTTCTATAATTACAAAAATTGGGATACTGACAGCGAAGTGCTCCGCGAGGAATTTCTCTCCAGAAAAGTGCTCCGCGACCAAAAAAGATTGGGAGCCGCTGTTCTACAGCATTGCTCACTGGAAGTGTTAGCAATTGGGTTGCATGCAAATAAACTTAACTCCTTCAAAATTGCTTCATTCGATCCATTTCTTACGTTAGATAACACGTAAGCCCAAAAATTGTCAGGATTTTGGCTCGTGTCAAATAAAAAGGCCTGCAAAATAAATTAGATTGCGTGCAAGTTGAACGACTGTTCGAAGTTACTTGACTGCAAGAGGGCTGCCATGTTTTAAAAGTGAGGGTTTGTCCAAAATATTTATTTTTTTAGTTTTATGAAAGAGTAATGCCCCTATTATGTAAGACAACTACAACCACAGTTGAGTTGTCTCTTGATTTTATGCCATTTAAAATTCGGTATTGTCCGTATTGTTATACACAACCTTGATAGAAAAGTTGTCTGTAAAAACACAACAAATATGGCGATGGTTGTCTATAAGTTGTTAATTAGTTTGGGTTGTGTGAAAGTTGCGTTCAATTGAACACAAATCAACTCAACTAATTTGAGTTGTGTTCCATAATAGGGGCATAAAACAAACAAAATTTGTAATACGATATATAGCCCGAAATTGTGTTGGGCGCTCATGGAAGAAATGTCTATCCCTTTTTTATGCAAAAAGATAGCGCAAAATACGACAAAGCGCCCAATCTGGCAACTGTGTTAACAAGTAGCATCTTAGTTTTGACCGACAAAGAGTTTTGCGTTGCCCGTAGCGATCGGAGACCAGTATATGCTTTTCCGGCAGTAGTTGCAGCATGATCTTTTTAGGTAAGAGTATCATTGAAAACTATACCAAGATTTCGAGACTTCGTGACATATTTAATGGATGACTGTCCTAATTTAATCGGAGGAAATGTGGTAGTATCTAGAGACTGCTTATAAATACAGAGTGTCTTATACCCTATTCACACCAAGCCGAAAACCGAGTTTTCGTCAAAAAAGTTTAGAAAACTCGTAGATGCATTCACACCAAGCCGAAAACCGAGTTTTCGTCAAAAAAGTTTAGAAAACTCGTAGATGCATTCACACCGAACACCAACTCGTTTTCGTTTGACGTTTCAATTAGCTGTGAAACTAGCTATGAAATATGTATTTGTGGCGACTAGACTTTTATTTTAGTTACTAAACTTCGCTCGTATTGACATAATATACAAACAAAATTATTTAAGATACTTGATAATCGTTAACTTATGGTTAAATAATTAACATAACCGACATTCAAAATCAAAACATCTGAAAATACCATTTAGTTGTGGCAGGCTGGCAGGTAGTTTGCTCTTTATGGTGCAAGCAAAGATAACAAAAAAACTCTCACTCTCACTCTCACTCAGTCTCTCACATCCTGTCAGCAGTTTTGCTGAGCTCGCTGAATGTTGCAAAAGGTGTGTCTGCTTCAACAACCCAACGATCGTACTCGTTTTCGTGGCGTTTTCATGGAAAACGACCTCAAACAACTCGTTTTGAAAACTGCAATATGTATGGGAAAACTTCTGTTTTCGATGAAGTTTTCGACTGTTTTCGCGAAAACCCAGTTTTCGGCTTGGTGTGAATAGGGTATTAGACTTCATTGATAAGATGTGTAGACTGTTGTATGATCTCTATATCTTCGTTCATCAGTTCAATCCCATTACTAATCTAATCATATTCAGCGGGCAGCACAAGCATAATTGGCCGTCGTCAGCAAACATATGGACAGCACAATGTTTAACAAGCTGAGGGAGTTTTTCGAGCTTTCCTGAGCCATTTTTTTAAAAACCGTAATTTTAGATTTTGACGTGTTGACCTCAAGACTCCACAACTTACAGTACTCGGATAGCTTATTAATCATTTAAGGACCATTCACATTGGAGCGAACGAACGAATTGATGAAATGCGAACAAACCACTTTTTATGCATTTATAAACAGAAAATTGCACATTTTACTACTCCGAGATGAGGATAATTAATTATTCCATCAAAATTTATTAAGAAAACAAGTTTAACAGTTTAAATAACGACATTTCGAAATCCAAATTTTTTGCCGCGAACGAAAACACCCTGGCGCGAATTGT
The DNA here is from genome assembly GCA_949372485.1 of Cheilosia soror. NCBI lineage: Eukaryota > Metazoa > Arthropoda > Insecta > Diptera > Syrphidae > Cheilosia > Cheilosia soror. Next base: position 3,323,735 of record OX443565.1, on the reverse strand, counting down.
CAGTCTATTGACAATCCACATCATTTAAATCGCGTTCCACAAAGTATATAAAAAATTCGTTCGAACTTAACCTTATTCCAAGAGGAGGATGTCTTGGAATAATAAAATGTGGAATTTTATGTTAATAAATGCATAAAAAGTGGTTTATTCGCATTTCATCAATTCGTTCGTTCGCTCCCATGTGAATGGTCCTTAAATGATTAATAAGCTATCCGAGTAATGTATGATGAAATTTTAAGATTTATTTTAAACTGATTTGTGTTTTGCATATTACCTTTAAGATGGACAAGTTACCTTAGACTGTTTCGAACTCTATCATATCATGCGTTGGCAAACAAAAAGTCGGTTTTAGGCCAATTTTCCCAAACACAGCTGGGAATCCTTTCAATAAAAGAATAGCGAGATGTCGCTTTAAAAAAAAAGCCTCAAAGCTTTCAAAGGACATAATATTCCGTTCTTTCCAATGCATCCAATATCATTTCGATAGCTTCAGTATTGACTTCTCTAGGAGGGAAACAAAATGCCATTTTTCGCACTTTTCCTCGATTTCTGGGTAGAGGCCTCTTAACTGCAGCGAGTGAAGCGAATTTTTCCAATATCTTTGCAAAATTTCAATGACACATGTAGGTCTAAAGCTTGTAAAGTAAAGGCACAAAGTGACAAAGAAACAGGCACAGAAACTGAGACAGAGCAGAAACCTTTTTCGTTCTGTTGTAAATTACGTTACTCGTTCAGCTACACAAAACTGAAACAGATCAAGAAAAACATGGCTGCCGTTAATTGTGCAATATAAATAAAAAAACCTCCCTCCCACGATAAATTGCATTTCTGTAGCTGGCGGTAACAGAAACAATCAATATAGACTTATTTTTCGGTCGCTAAATTCTGTTCTGTTCCTTAGTTTCTGTTCCTGTTTCTGTTCTTTGTGACTTGCTGCCTTAAGGTGTTCCTCTCTACTGTGTCAAAGGCCGCTTTAAAATCAATAAAAAAAGCTTACAGTGTTTTTTTTTTTTTGTAATAGCCGACAAAAACCGTCTATAAACCCGCTTTACACGCCCCGATTCTTGTCTCCAATGTCGAGAATGTGATTGTAAAGGGGATGAAAAGTGCAGGGGGTAGCATCTTATTAGCTCGTTACGTATCACGTGTCTTAGCGTGATTGCGCTTTATGACATATTTTATTATATGTGAAGATATGCACATCTAAACGTCATGCATACATCACAAGAATATTTGTACTTATCTATAATTGCCTGCAGTAAATTTATATTGCTCCCCGGTAATACGATTTTAACAACAGGCGGGGAAAATTGGTTTACAACCTTAGATATCAGTCAAACTTGGGGTTAGACCAACTTGTAGACAGTTACCAATGGTAATAAGCGCAAAGTGTTGCGCAAAGATGCTGTATAGTGTACACGTATATAATTACGAAAGTCAAATAAAAATTAGGTGGGTGAAGTTGTCAGCGGTTAGTGTGCGAGGGATCTCAGATTCGATGTCTGGAAAACACAAAGACGTCTCAAGGTTTTTTTGTACTGTGATACCTCAGTTCAGCCGTTGGAATTCGACAGAAGATTGTAGGTGCCATCCATTCATATGAAGCGAGCATCAATTCTGCGGTGCTTAGTTTTTGGAACTACCTCATACCTATACATCAACATTAACTGTGCTTATTTTACTTCTTCCTGGTTAGCCATAAGATCGTTCTCAAAGCCAATTATGGCTTCAGAAGGGCTTGAGCTTGAAGGTTTTTCGGGCGTAGTTGCCAACTCGTCACATAGTTTCTGCCATTTATTCATTTACTTACTTACTTAAGGTGGCGCTACAGTCCGGGGTGGACCTGGGCCTCAACCAACAAGCGTCTCCAGCCAGCACGATCTTTGGCCAGCTGTCTCCAGTTTCGCACGCTAAGTTGGTTAAGGTCCCATTCCACTTGCGTGCGCCACCTGAGTCGCGGTCTTCCTCTACTGCGCCGTCCCTCCGGCGTGGATTCGAAGATCTTCCGGGCCGGAGCATTCACGCCCATTCGCTCTACATGACCCAGCCACCGCAGTCGTTGGACCTTCACTCTTCTGGCTAGGTCAATGTCGCTGTACAGCCGGTACAGTTCGTCGTTGTATCTCCTCTTCCATTCAGCGTCTATGCAGACGGGACCGAAAATTACTCGAAGAATTTTCCTCTCGAAGCAACCAAGAGTAAGCTTATCCGCTTTTGATAGAGTCCATGCCTCTGCACCATAAAGTAGGACTGGGATGAGTAAGGTCTTATAAAGGGTCACTTTAGTTGTTCGAGAGAGGGCTTTGCTACTCAATTGCTTTCTTAGCCCAAAGAAACAGCGATTGGCAAGAGTTATTCTTCGTTTATTCTCAGCGCTGGTGTCATTGTCTAAGTTCATAGCGGAGCTTAGGTAGATAAAGTCCTTTACCACCTCAAAGTTATATCTGTCTGCAGTGACATTCTGTCCAAGACGTCGGTGTTGGGTGTCCTTTCTTGATGACAGCATATACTTTGTCTTGCCCTCATTGACCGCCAAACCCATCTTCGCCGCCTCCGTCTCAATACTCACGAACGCGCCAGTAACATCACGCTGCGTTCTGCCGATTATGTCGATGTCGTCGGCGTAGGCGAGTAGGTGGACGGACTTATGAAAGATAGTGCCTCTGGTGGTAGCGTTTGAGTTTTGCACTATTCTAAGAACGATGTTAAAGAAGTCACATGACAGCGCATCGCCTTGTCTAAATCCTTTTTTGACATCGAAGGTCTCGGTGAGTTCTTTACCGACCTTGATAGAGCAGCGTGCATTCTCCATTGTCAACCTGCATAAACGGACGAGTTTGGCAGGGATGCCAAAACTAGACATTGCTCTGTATAGCTCGTTTCTATAGATAATATTTAAGTCTTACCGCCAAAATCTTTGCAAAATCAACTAAAAATTGTTAAGACAGCATCAAGTCAGCTTTTTACCCAAAGTAGATCGACCCCTTGACGCAGCGTAAATTTAACTTTCGCAAAGCTAATTTCGACAAATTTTCCGAACTTATCGGTAACACTCATTTTGACTTTGTCCATAACAAAACAGTTAATATTGATGTTGCTTCCACCTTCCACCTTCTACTCCCAAATCTATGAATGCTTTCTTCAATCTGTTCCTGTTACAACTCAAAAGAATGTTAACTCTTCCCCACCCTGGTATAACAGGGAACTTCGCTCACTTTGGAACAAACGAAACAAATTATGGAAGGCATATCTTCGATCCAGATCTTTGCCTGACTTCTCGAATTATCTTTTAGTTTGTAATAACTTCTCCGAAATGTGCGAGACTCTCTACTCCGAATATATAGCCCGCACGATTCTTCCAGTTAATTAATACAAAAAAAAAGTCGGATGCTATTCAGCAAAGCGTTCGAAAACTTCTCGCACAAAGTCATACTTCTCAAACTAAAAGCAACCGGTTTTCCACAGAGGTTTATTTCCTGGATTAAGTCCTATCTAGAAGATCGAAGGTATAGTGTCCTTTTCGTCTCTAACCCAGTCATAGCGTCCTCTGGTGTACCACAGGGAAGTCTAGTACCTTTGATCTTTAGTTTGACAATAAGCGATGTTGCGTTAATTCACACTCTGACCTAGAGACATTTTCTATTCCTCGTCGCGGAGTCTGCGTCATAGTCGTCGCTGCTTCCTTTACTATGCGCTCTAACTCAAGTAGTGGTAAGAACTTCACATTCGTTAATATAAATACCAACCTGACAGTCGCGTCGTCATGTTGGTATTGGAAATAGGCTATATCGGTCAAGTTGTTCTGGTACCACTCACACCAAACCCAACACTAGACCCATGTGTGTACATACTAACTCATGAATGGCTAAATTTTTGCATGACTTGTTTATGCAGTGGAGAGTATTAAAGCAACGGCCAAACCATTGATAACACTTTTACTTGTTTTTTTTATACTTTTAGTGCTTTATTTTTATCTGAAATTTTGTTTGATTTTCTTTGACTGCTTTCTTTTTATATATTTGACGGTTCTTTTTTTTCAGTCAAATCTGATTGGAAGGCGGATTTCAAAACGGCAACACTAGTACCCACCCGTTGTTGTATCGATGTTAAAAGCATTGACTATGTTGCGGATGAGTAATATTTGGTACCAGAGTAAGGTATACTTTCAGGGTGTAGACATTTTGATCTAGGAATGATGCCTACTTTCAGGTGTTCAAATGTGTACGCGTTGGCATTGCATATTTTCAGGGCTGGCAAATTGTTCATGGAGTAAAGCATACACTTAGGGCTTAAGCAAATTAACATCGCAGGAGTAATGCATACTTTTGGGGCTTTGCAAAATATCGAATAGCGACAAATTATTTGACTGTTGCACTGCCGCCATGGATTTCTATAGTTCTAGCCATTGACATATTATATATGGAGTGCTAGTAGACGTCTTCGCGTTGGTTCCTACATAACCACTAGCCCTCTTGGTTCGGAGCGGAATATTTCGAAATTTACACCCTTTTTGAAGTGGCATCTATTGTTAACAATGACGCAACAATTTGAATTTCAACCATAGTTGCAAAAAGGCTTACTATTGTACTGAATTCAGTACAATTTGACTTTCCCGAGTACGCAAGTACCACTTCTCAATTTTCAGTACTATTTTTAATTTTTGAAAGTTTATTTTTATATCTTTCAAATCAGACATTATATAAGGATTAAACAAAAATAAGCTGAACGCACTCCTTTGTTTTAAAATTCTGAATGCATTCATTACTCACCGTACTTCGTTAAAAATAATTTTTTGAAATTTGCTGCATTTCTCGAAGATGTGGAAAAACGATTTGATTTCGGAGACATTTTTTTAACTCATTACAAAATTTTTCACAAAGTGCCATTTGGACGATCAAGTAAATTCAATCGTCCAATTTGTCTTAAGGTTATTTTCCTGGTGAACAAAAAAGTATTGAAATTATCAATTATGAATATCTGACTACGATAGAAATAGGTACATAGTTCTATTTCTGAGTTGGGCTGAAATAGGCCTTGTGCATGATGTATAATTGAGATCACTATTACACTTGCAATCACACCCACATAGCATAACAATATACATATGAGTAACACAATAATATTACACAACTGCACATGCCTACTGGTCTCACTCTTTGATTGTCTTTCTACTTCAATCAGTTGTAATTCTGCGCTTAATGAATAAACTTAAACTTATACCTAAGTAAGCACGTCTTTAAATAGAAATACAACAGTGCAAAATGAATGCAACGAGTTCATATTTTCAGATCCTACACCGCATTGTCCGGGGTGCTTTTTGTATTTCTTCTTATTCTTCCGCAAACGTTTAAAGAATGTTTTCTTATCAAAATAGCTATTACCAAAAAAAAGCTAAAGAATCGAATGCAGGCGTAATGTCTGCACTATTAGAACCTAAACATCTTATTACAAATTAAGGTTACCACATACAGCTCTTTGAATAAAACAGTTCTTTACAAAATAATCTTGAAAATTAAGAATTTGTATAGCAGATTGTTATCTGAATGTGGTACGGTCGTGTTCAAATCATTTGGACAATGGTAGATTTTCTGTACAAAGTCTACAGTTTACTCAATCGACCGTTGGACAAGTGATTTTGAACACGACTATACAAAGATTAGTCTTAATCTGTTTATATGTATGTACATGGACTAAAGTTCCTATCCGGCGTCTATAAGACTTGTATTACCTTGAGCTTGGTACGCTGCTCGTGCTAAATTTTAGCTCACATACAAAATTTTCTCCAAAAATTAGCTGAGCTAAATTTAAGCGAATCCATTTAGCCGAGCGGTGTGCTGCTTTAGCTAAAAAATTAAATTTTCATTTCAGACTGTACTGCATGTATTGTATATGTCACAATTTACCGCGCCCATTAATGGTTCGGCACATTTTTTTAGCTAAATTTTTACAGATAATGTTATTTTTTCTTCTGTTCTTTTGTGTTGCGGAAAAGTAAATAAGGATAAGGTTTTTCAATGAATACCTTCCTCCTACCTACCTACCTTCTTTTAAAGTGATAAATTTGATATCGAGGAATAGCAAAAATATAACACATTTTCGCGTCGATGAATTTTTGAAGGAAGTTATTTTCAACGGACAGCTGTTTTCTGTGACACTTATATTCACAGCGCACTCTATGTCAAAATTTAGCTAGGATTTTATTTAATGTTTGGAGAGAAAATTTGGAGAGCAGCTAAAATTTATATTCGCTCGAACTGCGTACTAAGCTTTAGATTCAATTAAATGCGCCTTTATAACACCCTCCACTGGAAGGTATAAGTATTCACTTACATTTCTAACACCAATAAGAAGTCACCCTATACCCTATAAGCCATAAATATTCTGAATCAGGATGCAATTCTGAAACTATTTAGCCATGTACGTATCCGCCCGTCGGTCTATCTGTCTTTTAAAAACACAACAGAGTCCGACCAAACGAATCGACCTAGGCGAATGAAATTTTCTACAAGGACTTCTTTGTTCCGGTACCTCCCTGCACGCACAAAATCATTATAATAATTCCTTAACATTTTGCAAGACTTCAATGCTGGGGAGGTTATAAAAACTGGCCGATGATAACACTGATAGGTACCTACTCGTTTTTTTTTTTTTTAATAAAATATTCATTTTTTATGTTTTCCTTTGGTTTTATAAATTTAAGAAACAGTACAATTTTGTTTCAGTTTTCAGTACAATTGAGAAAAGTCGATTTTCATCACTGATTTCAACCTTTTTAATTGCCAATTTCACTAACGCCCAATAGGTGTCTCTAGCATTCTATAGAGAAATTAAAGATGGTTGTCGCATTGGCTCCTGTTTTCCAATGCCATCTACCCTAAACAGTAACGCAACACTTTGAATTTTAAATGTCTTACCTAATAAATTCTGTAACGCCCAATAGGTGCCTCTAGCATTCTATGAAGAAATCCAAGATGGTTCGTCATTTTGTTTCACTTATTTTTCGCTCCGAACTAAGAGCGCTAGTTTATGTTGGCGTCATTTTCTGGAAAAAAATTTTATGAACTGACATTTCACTAGCAGTCCATATATAATAAGTCAATGGTTCTAGCCTATGGATCATTTTTTGACAGCTGAAAAATTAGTTTTTCTATACACCGATGGGTCAAATACCTGCAGATGACGGAGTAGGGGGCGGGATGTTCTCAGCTTCATCCTCCCTAAACCAGTCTTTTCGACTACCAAATAACGGCAGTGTTTTTCAGGCAGAAGTTCTGGCTATTCGCGAGACCACTGACGCTGAAGGTGAGAACGATATCGAATTCAGACATCGTTATCTACATCGACAATCAAGTAGTCATTAAAGCCATTAAATCGAATTACTAAAATTAAGATCCAAATTGGTCATGCACTATGGGTCCCTGGTCATAGAGATATACCAGGTAACTGTAAAGCAGACGAGCTAGCAAGGAGCGGTACGAAAATGGAACTCACTACTGATAAAGGTGAGCCCCAAGTGCCAATTGAAATGGCAAAATACAACATGTACTCATTAGCGCTGCAACATGCTAACTAAATATGACGTAATCGTGTCAGCTGTAACCATAGAAAACAGACATAGCCACGGATTAACCGGCACAGGACAAAGAGTCTCTTAAAAGATAGCAGAGCATAATATCAGAACTCTTATCGGAGTTATAACAGGTCACTGCGTACTAGGAAACAAGCTGCAAGACATGGAGTCACCGCTAGAGACTTTTGACGCAGTTGCAGCGATGAGGAGGAGGAGGAGCAAACACCTTTCTACCTACTGTGTATGTAACTAACCGGCGCTATCCTCGATTAGAAAGCAGGCTCTAGGAGAGTACATTTTCAGGGCGCTTGCGGATATTGCCGAAACGGATATCAGCAAAATATGGAAATTAGTCTAGACGTCAAAATGATTCCAGAAGTAGAGGAAATAACCGACTCTATTAGTGGTATCACAATGGACCTTGCATACTTGCTTTTGATGGCGCTACAAAGCGTGGTGGTCCTGGGCTTTTTTTTTAAATACTTCTTCTGCGAAAGGCAAACCTATAACGCTTCAACAGCACCCCAAGATGCTTGTAGATGTATGTTAGTTCTGCACTTGAATTGCTGCAAATTGTAGTCTTCAGGAAATATATCCCCAAGAAGCGAGTTCCAAAGTTTGCTTGTCCTGTAACAGAAGGAGTTTTGGTAAGTTGATGTCCTTGTGGTTGTCAAGTGTACTGTATGGTCATGACATAAGCATTAGATGCCTGTCCTGTGGACCGCCCAAAAGCTGCATTTCAAGGGATAATCTGGGTGATCACAGAATCCGTCGTATTCGGACCCCGAAAGAACTATCACAGAATCTGTCGTAGTGGACATTTTTGCTACAAATTTAATCCGTCGTAGTGGAAATGTTTGCCTATGAATTAAATTCGTAGCAAAAATGTCCACTACAACGGATTCTGTGATAGTTCTTTCGGGGTTCGTAGTCACGACGGATTCTGTGATTACCCAGAATGTCTTTGAGTTTCTCGGAACATCTACCATGGAAGTACCTATAGAACAAGCAAAGGGCAGCGACTTGTCTTCTGTGCACCAATAGTTGTAGATTCGATGTGAGTGTAGGGTCTTTTGGGGCCGAGCTCCATATATGGAAACAGTATTCCAGGCCTGGTCTAACCTGTGCTTTGATCTGCCGTCGGAGGTCTCCTTCTACCTGGTTGCTCCATCGAAGATGAGGTCTTCCTTGGTGTCTCCTTCCCTCTGGTATGGCGTCGAAAACCTTATGCGCCGGAGCATCGACTTTCATTCGCTCTACATATCCACATCTACGTAGGACTTTTCTCTCGAATACAGCAAGGGAGCCTTCATCCGAATAGGTAAGGGTTCATGCTTCTGCACCATATAGCAGGACCGGGATGACGAGTGTTTTGTATAGCGTGTCCTTGGTTCTTCTCGATGGGGCTTAATTCCTCAATTGCTTACCTAGCCCAAAGAAACAGCAATTAGCAAGAGTTATTCTACGTTTGATTTCCGCGCTGATGTTGTTTTCCACATTTACAGCAGTGCACAGGTAAACAAACTCACTGACTAATTCGAAGTTATACCCATTAATTGTCACGTTCTGGACAAGTCGGTGGTGGTATTGGACGTTTGTTGATGAAAGCCTATACTTTGTCTAGTCCTCGTTTATAGTCAGTCCCTTTTTGCTTGCTGCTATCTCCATTGCAGTGAAAGCACCGGTTAATGGACCTAGCATGGTCTAACCTAACATAACCTTTCCAAACAATCACTTCAGAGAGATTGTATTCTGTATTCCATCAGAATTGATTGAGTTTGAAATCTTTAGCAAACACAAGACGTTTCTCTTCTTCATTGTGGGTATAAACCTTAACCTTCTAATCCGACTCTGTTACAACGAAATACAAATTTATTTGTTTTAAATTACATCAGTTTTATTTTTGTCTAACTATTATAAACATCATTATTGTACTAATAAATGTATTTGCTATTGTTCAATGTATTGAGACTATTTTTTCTATTAATTATGTATTGCGCATATTTACATCATAAATACTCTAATCGAATATATAAAATATATAACAATCTTGATCTCGATTACATAAATACTCGTATGTAGAAAAATATTGATAAATAAACGTTGAGGACTTTATTAATAAACTGAATTGGATCGACCGTTCAAATAGTTAAGTGATTATGAAATTATTATTAAATGGACACTATTATTATTTATTATTATTATTTATTATTAACAAAATAATTACAAAAATTATAAGGCTAATATAAGTTAGAGAGCACTAGCTGCAGAGGCTATCGGCCCTAGTAAAAGAAAAAGTTTATGTATTATGTTTTAATGTTAGATAAATTAATGAATTCACAAATTATAGATATGTTTTGAATAGTAGGAGTTTTAAGAATTGTGATAACTGAGTTGTTTTTAAAGATGTCAATGATGGAGTTTGGCAGAGAGCATTGTCCTAATCCCAGAATGTGTTTGATGTCAATAATTGTGTTGCATTTTGTGCAGAGTGGAGGGTTTTCTTTTCGAAGCAGGTGTTGATGCGTGGTAGCGGTGTGACCTAACCGAAGTCTTACAAAATTTGTTATGTCAGTTTTTGATGAAGACGTCGGATAGATTGGCTGGGTGCGATTTGTATTTATGCTGGAGTAGTGGTGCACATATGATTTCCATTGGTCTTGTCTATTTTTGAAGTTTATATTTTGAACCGCATTACCAAGGTCTTTTTTGGAGAAAGAGTCGAATAGAAGGAGTGGCATTTTGTGAGCGGAGGTAGCTGCACTGTCGGCAAATTCGTTACCTTGTATTCCTGTGTGACCGGGTACCCACATTATTTTTAGTTTTTTCGGTGTACGTATAATTATGTTTCTTATTTTGTTTATGATTGTGCTGTTGTATCTATCATTAAGAATTGCATTAATAACAGATATACTGTCAGTTGTTATAATAAATTTTTGCCGAGAATTTAGAGATGTTTTGCTGGCTTCAAGTATTGCGTGTGCCTCTGCTGTGAAAACTGACGCTTGTTTGTGTAGCAGACCGGTGCGGATCAGTGATCCATTTTCGAGAGTAACTGCAAATGATACGCTTTCTGATACTTTTGAGCCGTCTGTAAAAACAAAGGACCATCCTTTTGATTTTAGATCTGAAGTGATATCGTTATAGAAGGCACGAAAGACTTTGCTGTTGGTGTTGCTCTTACGGTTTGAGTGTAGGTCCAGAATAAATGAGGATTTATTGATTAGCCATGGTGGGTGTGAGGGTGTATGTTTACCAAAGTGTCTTAGTGGTAGTTCCATTTCAATGGCAGATTCAACAATGTAAGCAATTGCCGAAGGAATTCTTTTTGGTGTACGTGTGGATATTGCGGATTTGAAGTACTTTACGGCGATGGAACCTGATGAAAAGGAGAGCTTAGTAAAACATTTGCCTCTTGTTGTTACAATCTGTTCTTCGATTTCAGGGAGACCAGCTTCTGCGAGTATGTTTTTGATTGGGGTGGTGGGATAAGCGTTGATGCTCCTTCTGGCTACGTGATGGTAGATTGGTTTAACGATTTTTAACGTGGATTTTGGACAGCTGCCGTATATGCAAAGGGCGTAATCTATTTTACTAAGTACTAGAGCTCGGACTACGTTACACAATGTATTTATATGAGCATTACTTTTCTTACATGCTAAATAACTAATTACATTTGCTCTGTTAGCTAGGCTCTTTTTAAGTTCTATAATGTGATCATTCCATTTGTATTTATTATTAAAAATAAGTCCTAAAATTTTTAGTTTATCAACAGAGTTAATAACAATATTATCTATATTTAGTTGTAATGTTTTAGGACAAGATAATTTACGACAGATGTGTAGTATTTTACATTTTTCTAAAGACAATTTGGCACCAGATGTATTGGACCATTCCAAAATATTTTTTATGACTTCAGTGAAGAGGTTTTTTGTTTTTGCTAGATCATTGCATTTGCTCATGACGTAGAGGTCATCAGCGTAAATGCAATGGTCCAGCAGTTTATGTTTGGATATAATGTTTGATATTTCATCAAAAGCAATTAAAAAGAGAACCACTGACAGAGGAGATCCTTGTGGGATTCCATTATTGAGTGGGAAAGTTGAAGAGAAACAGTTGTTGGCTTTGACACAAAATCTTCTGTTCGTTAGAAACGATTTAACATAATGTATCATCTTGGGACCTACCCTCCAGGTTTTTAGTTTGTTTAGCACAAGATGCATGCCAATCTTGTCAAATGCCTTTTCGAAGTCAAGGGACAAGATAGACACATGATTGCGGGATGAAAGAGCGTTAGTGGTATAGCTGTCTATATGAAGGAGAGCGTCGATACAGCCCTTTCCAGTTTTGAAAGCCACTTGGTTGGGGCTAATTAGTTTTTTTTTTAGTGTAAACCATTGAAGGCGTTTTGCAATTATTTTTTCCATTATTTTGGAGATGCAGGGAAGAAGGGAAATTGGACGGTATCCAATAACTGAGTGTATTTCTTTTTGCGGTTTTGGAACTGGAATAATGCATGCAATTTTCCAACTGAGAGGGATAACGCCAGTTTTGAAGACATTATTGTATAATTGTAAAAGCCTTAATTTGACTTGATGTGGCAGGTTTTTGAGCATTGGATAGGATACTCTATCCCTACCGGGAGTTTTGCCTTTAAGTGTTGACAAGCAGCTTTCCAGTTCTTTAAGGTCAATTGGATTTTCTATATGCAGGGCTGAGGAGTCAGTTGTACGTGTTCGGAAGGTGTTGTCCAGACAGTCTTTCTTTAGTGCGCAGTATCTTTGCGGGAAGTTATTGTCGTTTGACTCTTTGGACCAGGTCTTAGCGAAGTAGTTGCAGATTAGAGATGAATTTGAAATGAGGCCTTGCGGTGAAACAATACATTTAATTATTTTTGGGGAGTGATTCCCTGTTAAGCTACGGATGTTACTCCAGATTTTGGCAGTTGAGGAGTTACTATTTATAGATGAGGTAAGAGCGTGAAGACTTTGAGCCTTGTTTATTTTGACTTGCCGCCGAAAGACAGCATTCGATTTTTTGAAGTTGATTAGGTTTACTTGGTTGGGATATTTTTTAAACTGTTTCCAGGCTGTGATCTTGTTGAGTCGGAGATTTGTTAGTTCAGGGCTCCACCATGGCACTACACGTTTTTGTGGCTTAGGACTAGATTGGGGTATTGATATATTAGCCGAGTACCTAATGGCTTTTAGCAACTTTGCTGCTTCCTTGTTGGTTTCAAATTCTGGAGGTTTATCCTCCAAGTAGCGCAGCATATTAAAACCGAAATTCGCCCAGTTTGCTAGATCAGTTATAAATTTTAATGGGGGCGGAGAGTGTATGTTTAGTTGACCAGAATCAACATGTGTGATTATAGGGAAGTGATCGCTGTTATGCAGGTCATCTAAGGTGTAGCATTTAGTTTTGGGAAGCAGCGTATGGGAGCAGCAGCTGATATCGATGTGGGTGAGGGTATTGTGGGTTGAAAAATGTGTGGGCGACCCGTCATTTAAAATTGAGAGATTGGAGGAAAGAATAAAATCCTCTACTATGTTGCCTCTAGCGTTTGTTTCGCGCGAACCCCATAGTACATTCCAAGCATTAACGTCACCAATAAGTAAGACCGGAGTGTGAATATTACTAAGAATATTAAGAAGGTCCTGTTTCGTAAAACTTTGATTGGGTAAGATGTAAATAGAAACAACCGTTATTTTTATTGCAGTCTGAAGCTCAATAGCAATGACCAGCAGGTTGGAGTTAATTGCTAGTGGTGGATTATGAGGGATGTTGGTTTTAATCAAAACACCAATGCCTTGTTTGTTTGTCACGTTTGTGGGGAAGTTGTGAAAGTACCCTGTATAAGTTTTTGGTACCGCTGGTTTGGATAGGAAGGCGCAGTGAGTTTCTTGTAAAGAGATGAAGCAGGGTGAATGTTCCTTTATTAGGATACTAAGTTCGTCGTAGTTGTGTAAATATCCTTTTATATTCCATTGGAGAACTTTCAGAACATTTTTTGTTATAACTAATTTGTTGGCAGTTTTTTGTTTTTGTGATGAAGTGGAGGTAGATAACTGCGTGATGGTGTTAGAATTGGGGCCCCGCTGGTCGCTTGTCGAGGCGCCCGGATCCCCTCTGTGGTCCGAGCGTCTCGACAAGCGATCAGCGGGGGTCGCGTTCAGGGGAACTAGTTTATAATTCGGGTTCATTTTCATTAATTTCAGTTAGAGAATGGGGTAAATAATATTCGTTTTGTTGTATGAGAGTATTGGTAATGGAAGAAATGGGTGATGAGGTGGGATTCGTGTCATCTGTTGCTCCAAATTCGAGATCAGAGACGTTCATTGTAATAGATTCGGAGTTGTGAGTGAGTGAAGAACTTGAGTTAATATTGTTTTTGTTTGTGTGTTCTCTAGGTGGTGAAAGTGTGTGTGTATTGTGTTTTAATGTATTTGGAGGTTGCTTATCAGTGGAGAGTTTAGAATATGAGGATGTAGATGTTTGCGAGTGTAAATTTAATGAGTTAGGGGGGTGCGTGGGAGTGGGAGAGATGTTATTCAGGTTTTGTTGCTCTGAAGTTTGCGGTTTGGCTATTGTTATTGGAGTCTCGACTGGCATGTGCTTCTCGTGAGAAACGGCACTATCAGAAGATTTTTTGTTACCTACCTTTGCCCTTTCAGTGTAAGATGTACTGTAGTGTGTTTGAGCGGGATTTCTGAGGCTATACAAGTGTCTGGCTTCGGACATACTACACTTTTTTCTTGTTTTGATGGTTAGGATTTCTTTATTTTTTATATATGCTGGGCATTTTAACGATGAAGATGGGTGGGGTTCGGCAGATTGGGGGCAGTTAGCACACATTACGCGTGTACAACTTAGGGGGGGATTGTCATGTGGTGGAAGATTGCATGTGCCGCAAGCTTCGTCTCTTGTGCACCTTTTAATGGTATGACCGAGGATTTGGCATTTGCGGCATCTCATTGGGTTAGGGATATATTCCTTTACTTTTTCTTTGTAGAATCCGATTTCCACCGAAGTTGGTGGTTGGTAGAGATCGAAAGTGAAGAGCATTAGCCCGGTCGGACACTGTTTTCCGTCAATATTTTTTGTAAATTTGTACACTTCTGTAACACCTTGCGCGGACATTTCGGAAACAATTTCGGTTTCGGAGATATTAATTAGAAATGGTGCGAAGACGATACCTTTGCACGAGTTGAGGCGATCATGGTATTTCACTGACACTGGGCATTGGTTGGCGAGGTTAGAAACCGCTATAAATTTATCGGCAATTCTTTTATTTTTTGCAAGAATAAGTATGTTTCCATCACGAAGCTGGGTAATGCTTTCGTATTCCTTGCTTATTGCATCTATTGCTTTTTTCAACACAAAAACACTAACACTCGCGAGAGGTTTATTCGGATCTTTAGCAGAAATTAAGATAAACTTTGGGTTTTTAGAATTCGAGGTGGTGGGGAGTAGGGGGTATTCATCCAAATTGAGGATTTGTTTAAATCGTTTACTAGGGGGAGAATTAATAGGCGGGGAGTGAAGGGGCGTATCCGGAGAAAGCCCCTTGAAGCGGTTCCCATTCATATTAGCCCGTTGGGATTGGGCTTTTGAGGAGAGAAAAAACTATTTGTATAGGAGAAAGCTTATACTTGGGAGAAGGAAAGAAGAGAGCAGATAATAGAATAGCGGGTTTTAAAGAATGAGATGATAATGCACTTAGCTAATGAGAATAGGTCTAATTTCCAGAAGACGATGTTAACGCAACGAAAGCCAGACGGAGACTGTAAATGGACACTAAAGATGTAACCCTTTCTATATCCTTATTTATACAATCTGCATGCAGTTAAGGCCTACTGTCCAAGTAGCTGGGCTTCAAACGCAAGCTTTCGACTACTTTGACGCTCCATGGGCAGGGGGCTTATTCCCAAATGCGCGGCGGATCGCTTTTCATGGCGGATTGGTATTTTTGTATTTCCAAAAGCTGTCAAAAGCGATAGCTATTCAGGTGACGGATTGCTGGCGGATTTATTGCCAGCAATCCTCACAATAGCTATCGCTTTTGAATGGATCGAATCGCTTTTGGAAATATAAAAATACCAATCCGCCATGAAAAGCGATCCGCCGCGCATTTGGGAATAAGCCCCCAGAGCTTCGTTTGTTTATATGCAAGCTGCAAGGAAGCTCCAAGCAGGCATACATCAAGCTGAAAATGATAAAAACGTGCGTATGAAGCGTAGCTACGTGGACAGTAGGTCTAAGTTTTACATCGTATATGGATTCATAGATTTTAAACAAACCAATCCCCATACTTATAGCTAGCAGCACCATTTTTTGTTTATTGAACACATTAAATACTAACGTTTAAGATGTGATAAAAATTCCATAAAAAGTTATTTAATATGTCTTCATAAATGTAAAATAATATTTAATTCAGTTTTTATTGATTAAAAAAATAAATGAATAAGTGTCACAACAGGCGGGTAGACACACTAGGCCTAGCCTTCTCGTTTCTATTTTTAGGACGAATGGAAGGGACCTACAATTTTATGCCGAGTCCGAACGGCTGAATTGAGAAGCTTTTTCATGACAGTCATACTCTCGGATGTTTGTCAGACCTTCGCGAGAGGTGGCGCAGTAGAAAAAACCTTAAGATGTAATTTGTGTTTTCCGGGGCTCGAACCTGGAATCCCTCGCACAGTAGTCCAGCACACTAACCACTGCGCTACTGCGCCCACATTTTTGATTATTTTAAGATAAAGAAAATACAAAGTTTAAAGAGAAGTACGCAAAAGAAACGATAAAATACGTCTTTTGTCAGCTTGCACTCTCCGTTGACGACCAGACCCCTCCCCTTGTCAGTCTGATTGGAGGACCTGTCTCTTTCTATCTCCTTACATAAATATGTAGCTATAGCGAATAAATTTTTGTTAATTAGAGGAGGAGGCGCAACAATTAAATACAACTATTTTCTATTTACACAACTGCTTGGTGTATATTACTGCAGATCAGCTGTTGAAGATACGTATCGAGTGAAACTACTCTAGGGTAACTTGAAAGGCTAAAGAAGGCTGCAAGGAAGTCCTTCAATCATGTCATGAGAAGGGGAGAACCCGAAGCATGGGATGAATACAAGGCGAAAAAGAGAGAGCTGGGCCCTGATCACGTAAAAAGAAAACGATCGAACGACGTCGTTTCGATACTAGCAGTCTCTGTCTATTGTCACAGATATGATAGAGACAGCTTTAGTGAAAACGATGTCGTTCGATCGTTTTTATTTTACGCGATCTGGCCCCTGAATGTTACTCTACGACGACGCGAAACGGGGTCATGGAGGGACTTTTGCTCGAGTATGAGGAGTACATCTGAAGTCAGTAGACTACAAAATATTGTCTCCAGAGACCCAGTTTCCAAGATCGGACTCATTCGTAATAGAGCGGGGGAGACGGTGGAAACTCTGGATCAAACAAACGGAGGTCCTGGTGGAAGTACACTTTCCAGGAAGCTATAAGTCAGACCGGCCCTGGGCTCCAAGTAAACAAGGAGCAAACAGGATGGATAGGACGGAAGCAGAACGAGAACGAGAGCAAGGAGCCGAGGAACATTGAATCAATCGATCGACAACTGTGAATGTCGATTGCGATTGATATTCAACCTATCGTGGAAGCCGCCGGGGGGGAATTATTCACGAAAAAAATATTTCGGTATCATCAAATCCGCAAAGTGAACAACAGTTCCCCGTTCGGGAAAAATTCGAATTAAACGTTTTTAACGATACAGTGAAACATATTCACATTCGGATTCGACGATACCAAAATATTCTTTTCCGTGAATAATTCCCCCCGGCGGATTCCAGGATAGGGGTGATTTGTCGATTTGACAGTCGCTTGTAGTCGATTACAAATGTCTGGTCGATGCTTTTTCTTGAAAGTGAACAAATTTTGTGCGTACGCATAGCTGAAATCAATCGACGCAATCGACAATTGTCGTGTCGATCGTTGATCCACAATCACAATAAGGACTATTGTGTCAATGTCCAGCTTTGGTTGGCAGAAGAATGAGGATCTTGGGAAAACATTGGGTCGAAACCCATTCGATGAAACATATCTCACATAAACAGATGCTAGCGTTAACACTAGGAATCGAACACAGGGAAGAACTCAGGAGAAGTCCAGCGACCAGAGTCTCTCTGGGAAAGGTTTATAGCGGTAGAAAGACGAAAAGAGACCTCACAATGGTGGTCTGATTCGAATTTTTCTCGAAATTTGTATATACATTACTGCAGATATTACTCACGGCCTGTGAGCGCCATCTACAGTGGTCTATGCTCTCCAATATATTATATTGAATTAAACATATGTACGTTGTTCGAAGACGCTTTTTGCTTCATCTTTGCCATCGCTATTCGAGTCGCAGAGAAACTATTAGTTTAGAAGAAGTAAGTCACCACAATCAGGGTACCTCACTCACTGTCTAATCAGCACCTCTTTCCTTTAAACCAAGGTAATCTTTAAACGCCGCTTTTTGCAATTTCAATTAATTAATAGCCTGAAACGAGATCAATCTCTGTTTTAATATTGGAGTTGGGTGAACTACTCTTTTCAGAACAAGTGTCAGAAAATTTGCCGAAGATAAATTATTTAGCGCAATTGGCACGTGGCCTTGGTGTCGAGTCTAAATTGGTGAACTGCACAGTAGCCATAAAGAATTTACATAATAAAATGAATTAGCCCGAAGTTATTGTTTTCAATGCTAACATAATCACGTATCAGCGAAAGGCCTACCAGTTACCGGTGCCCGATCGAACAAAATAAGTTTGTTTGTTTATTTTCGCTAGCTAGATTTTAAAGTGTCTAAATTGGTGGCAGAAACCATTATTTAAATTATTTCAGTGTCTTTTGAAGGTGTTGTTGCAGATAACCACAACGTGTCTGCCGCATTGAACTACAATACCTTCAGCTGCACAATTTCTGGAGTCTAGAACCAACCTATCCCTGTATTAGTTACCATTCAATTCACATATAGGTACATATTATTAAAATCATCTTATAAATTCTTACAGTACAATCCAATTCAATTCAAAATACAAACATACACAATAAAAGACCCAATTTGTTATCACCAGCACAGTTTTAGTTAATTTTTTGCTTTTTTTCATCCTTCACAACAGCGGGGTTCCTTATTTTCATCTTCGGCAGCATTTCCGTAAATATAATCGTCCCAATGAAAACCAAAACTGTTCCAAGCCAATGGCTGGTAGTGAACGGATTTCTAAAGTAGACTATAGAGAAGAGCAGCGACACAAACTTTCTCAGTGTAACCACAAGGGTCACAGTTAGGGATGTACATTCCGTTGTCAGCACATAAACGGAACTAATGCAAACATATTGCGTTAATACATTACCAATGAGGTAGAGCCAGGTTATTGGTATGCTTAAACCGGGTATTAATGGTACTGGAACTGGTGTACTGTTTGAACTGATGACGATGTGTTCCCAAACGTTGCGATACATCAGCAGAAACCCTGGTAGTGGCAGTAGATGCTGAAATTGAAAATTGAAATTGTTTGCAGAGAGAATATTGACAAAAAATAATATCATTCGTAATGAGCTTAAAACTAAACATAAAATGCCAGAAATCAGGTCAAATGTACCAACTCCCAACTACAGAACGCCTTTGACATTGTCAAAGACATTCTCAGGCACATTCTCGAAGGTTGCATAACACTGGGTTGCATCCCATCATCCTGCGGACTGCGGTCAAGGTTGTTTTTATCTCTAAAGCAGGCAAGACCTCCCACACACTCCCCAAGGACTTCAGACCAATAAGTCTGTCCACCTTTCTTCTTAAAACTGTCGAGAGCATCATCGACCTCCACATCGAGGACACTGTTGACCGATCACTGTTTTCAAGCTCTCAACATGCCTACCAAAAGGGCAAGGCAACTGAAACTGCTCTTCATTCGATTGTTGAAATTATCGAGAGGTCCCTTTCACTCAAAGAATACACAATGGCTGTCTTTCTTTATATAGAGGGGTCCCCTCTATTTAACAATATCGAGACTCGGTCGATTATTCAAGCCTTAGACAAGCTTAATATCGGTGAACCAATCTGCAGCGTAACCATTCACATTCTAACAAAGAGGATGGTGACGGTGAGGGCTATCTTTGGCAGCAGCGCTGTCGAAAAACTTGTCTACCGAGCCACCTCGCAAGATGGAGTGCTTTCTTCATTGTTATGGTTCTTAACGAACTTCTGGATCTGGATGGAGAGTGTCCTCAAACAATATCCGACATCCTGCAATTTGCTTTGCGTAAACTAGTCTCTTGGACCGATAGTTGCGGTCTTAGAGTCAACCCGACGAAAACGAAGCTAGTCTTATTTACAAAGAAGGTTCAGCTACCCAAAGCTCAAAGGAACTCCACTCGAGCTCATTGGCAGCGCTAAATATTTGAGGCTGAGGCTGAACTGCAAGCTCTTATGGAGAGAAAACATTGCCGAACGCGCTAGAAAATCCCTAGGGGCTCTATACTCCTGCAAAAGGGCTGTCGGCTCTAGATGGGGCATAAGACAGATATTTCTATATGGCATTGTTGTGTGGTGGCCGGCATTGAACAAAAGTTATTATCTAAAGGTCTTAGAGAGGACTCAGCGCTTGGCATGCCTCTGCATTACAGGCGCACTAAGGACATCTCCAACCGCCGCTCTGCAAATCGTGCTTAACTCACTTCCACTAGAGGTCGTCAGTAAAGACAATGCCACAAACGTGGCTATCAGATTAAAGGAAGGAAAACACTGGAGAGGGCAACCGTCTGGATCGTCTGTAGAAGGATGCTGCCCACTACTACCGACTATCTGCCTACGAAAATCAACTTCGAAAGAGGCTTCACTCACGGTTCTAAGACCCTAGAGGTAGTGGGCGCCGGAGTCTTCTCAGAAGAATTGAATCTGGGCATCTCCTTCTGTCTTCCGAAACACTCCAGTGTCGTCCAAGCCGAAATTATATTATTTCGTCAAGCCACAGCGTGGCTGTCAATTAATTCGGTAAAACCACAGGATATACTCATATTCATTGATAGCCAAGCTGCAATAAAATGTCAAATATCCAGCGAAATAAGATCTAAGGCGGTGGACAGTACAACCTCACCCTCTGCTGAGTTCCTGGTCACTGTGACATCCCAGGGAACTGTGTATCATACGAACTAACAAGTCGAGGCTCCTCTAGCGTGGATAGTATAAGCCTGCACAACGTGCATGAACCACTTTCCTATGCTTAACAAATAATACACGCGGACACAGCAAGCAGAGCAGGGTTCAGATGGAAGCATCTAGAATACTGCGATACTGGTAGGCTCACCTGGCCAGCTCTGGACACAAAACGATCCAAGGAGCTCCATCGACTTCAAAAATCCAGCATGTCGAAAGTCGTTAATGTGATCTCCGGACACTGCCATACAATGACTTCTTCAGAAGCTGCAGAGATGAAGAGGAGGACGAATCCGTCAATCGCTTACTTCGCAACTATGTACCTACATATATATAAAAGAAAATAGAAAGTCAACACAATACGCTCCAACCCACATCCTTGGACGTATAGGGTAGTGATTTTTGAAAATTCGACCATTTATAAAAATGCAGATCAATACACAAAAGGTTGAGCACTATTTTTAGGCAATCATGTCTAGCACATAATCCGTCGTATTCGAAATTTTTCTACGTACCCCGAAAGAACTATCACAGAAACCGTCGTAGTTGAAATTTTTGCTACGAATTTCGAAGAAGAATACTAATGCGAATACTAATTTCGAAATTAGTAGCAAAAATTTCTACTACGACGGTTTCTGTGATAGTTCTTTCGGGGTTCGTAACAAAATTTCGAGTACGACATGCAATTTCAAACATTTTGAACAATCATTCATCTATTTGGTCCGTCCAGAGGCCACTCTACGTTAAATTTGAAACAGATTTTCCCAACAATCAAATTCCAAAGTCCTTTAGCAGAGATAATAGACCCTAAGCCCCCTTAAGTTTAAAATTAACTATATCACAGTCGAATCTATTAATAAAACTAATGATATAATATCGTACCGTATAAAAGAGTGCTTCATGTGGGTGCTTGCCGTATCGTTTATATAATACTTCTTGATAGATTCCCATTCTGGCCGAAATAAATAGTGCTACAGTCAACAGTGTAATACCAAGACTCCACCAGAAGAGGACAGAGAATTCACTTTCAGGTTGATTGTGATCCTTCAAGGCTGGATTACTGGTGTCTTTCTAAAATAAAAATTGCACAATTTTTAACTGCCGACAAAGAAATCCACAAGTTAAGCTTACTTACCACATCCGTTCCAGAGGCGATTGTACAAACAACTATTCCGACAGTTATCATAAGAACTGAAAGGTACTTTGAGAAATCGTAGCGCTTCTTTAATATGAGAATTCCCATTATCATATTGGCAATTAGAGAACCCTGCAACATTATAGAAATTACGTTCTTTAATTCAGCGTTTAGCATAATGTATGTTTGTATATATGTATTATACTGATTTAATGTTGTGATTTGAAACTACAGCCCTTAAATCTAAAGTGAGGCCGAATAGGGAATCAGAAAGACATTTTTATACCCTCAGGGAAGGGATTAATGACATCTACTACTTCTACAGCTGGTACGCACCCCCAGTCTTACTCAAGGGGAATATCAAATACAATATCAAAGAAAATTAAGCAATTTACAAATTAACAATAAAAGTGTATTAACTACTTACCGCTCTAAATATCATATGCAAAGGCATTGGTATGTTAAAATCAAATGCATAATTGTTGCATACACTTGTAACGAAAAACATCACCACGAGTATGGAGTAGTCTTTGAGTCCGATTTTTGGTTTTTTCTTTCCCCATTTCGCCGTAAAAATAAATCCTTCCACCGAGATGAACAGAAATTGCAAAAATGTTATGAGATTCCCGGAGCCTGGATCCGTTCTAATAAATGGAAAACAAAATACATGTATTAGCACTTTTCCACAACACAATGAATGAGTTTGCCTACTTGACCAAAAGTTCCAGAAACACAACATTACTGCAGCATCCAATAAACACTAGGGCTATGGCTAACGTCGCTTTTGCATTCATTTCGGCCAGAAAGGAATGTACACAACCAGAAAAATAAATTAAGATCAAGTGTTTCTGTTACAACGTGACTCCCGCACAGCAGTAGTGACAAGACAATATCAAATAAAAAAGAGATTATTAAAACACTCCACAGAAAACAATCATTTCAGGCTAAACTATGTGTACACTGCTGAGGCACTTGTGTCGACGATGATAACACAACTAAAATGTGACGAAATTCTAAAAAGTTTGCAAATCATTCAATATCTGAGATTGTTTTTAATTTTTTAATTATATAATCTGACATCGATTATCATGTCATGTCCTACTTATCAATTAAGCCCTGAAATACATTTTTTTACTACCTAAAGAAAGTCAGATAATAAAATGTATATTTTATTGGACTCTGAAAGCGTTTAGGTATTGAGAAAAAATAAATATTAAATTTTCTAAAACATATTTGATCTGATTTGTTTTGACAGTAGCCTTTGATTTGATGGGAATATTGGCCAAAGATTATTTATTATGAAAGTAGATAACCAGCTGTCGTAGTCGTACATTTCTTCGATTTTACCGGCAAATTTATATTCCTCTCTTGCGCGCTCTTAATTTGTCTGGCAGTTACTGCGTTTACATGAGCGATGCTGTCCGGGTTCAATTCGAATTGAATCCCATGTAAATACCGATTGAATCGAAATTGAATTCAGTCAATTCGATCAAAACATTTTCTGTGATTAGTTTTGACACAGAATCCGATTTTATCATGTAAACGGAACTTGAAACATCGAGTTTCTCAGATGCTCTCTCTCTCTCTCTTTATTTGCCTTTGTTTTTTTCACTGCTTTTGGCGGTGGGCCAAAAACAAGTTTCTTTTTAAAAATGCAATGAAATGAACAAAATTAAATTTGTTCAATGTATTATGGCTTTATTATACCCTATTCACACCAAGCCGAAAACTGGGTTTTCGCGAAAACAGTCGAAAACTTCATCGAAAACAGAAGTTTTCCCATACTTATTGCAGTTTTCAAAACGAGTTGTTTGAGGTCGTTTTCCATGAAAACGCCACGAAAACGAGTACGATCGTTGGGTTGTTGAAGCAGACACACCTTTTGCAACATTCAGCGAGCTCAGCAAAACTGCTGACAGGATGTGTGAGACTGAGTGAGAGTTTTTTTGTTACCTAATTTGAATTGCACCATGAAAAGCAAACTAGGTACCACAAACGAGTAAGAATAGACCGCCGACTTCCCGTACACCTACCCGATTCCCCCCGGAAAGAATTTCCCTGTCTGTGAATACGTGTAAATGTCAAAATTAATGGCGGCAATGTTTTTCTATGCAATACCATGCGACCAGGGGCCAGATCGCGTAAAATAAAAACGATCAAACGACATCGTTCTCACTAAAGCTGTCTCTATCATTTCTGTGACAATAGACAGAGACTGTTAGTATCGAAACGATGTCGTTCGATCGTTTTCATTTTACGTGATCTGGGCTCAGGATTTTTCAAGTATGCGTGCGTTAATGGCGCCCCTTTGATTTTGTACAGCACCAATACATGAAAAATCCTGGTCTCGCCGGCAGCTTGTAGGCAAAGTCCGTTATGTGGGAGGAGTCGACGGTCTATTCTTACTGGTTTGTGCCTGCCACTGCCACAACTAAATGGTATTTTCAGATGATTTGATTTTGAATGTTGCTTATGTTAATTATTTTATGCATTTAACCATAAGTTAACGATTATCAAATAGCTTAAATAATTTTGTTTGTATATTATGTCAATACGTGCCAAGTTTAGTAACTAAAATAAAAGTCTAGTCGCCACAAACATTTCATAGCTAGTTTCACAGCTAATTGAAACGTCAAACGAAAACGAGTTGGTGTTCGGTGTGAATGCATTTACGAGTTTTCTAAACTTTTTTGACGAAAACTCGGTTTTCGGCTTGGTGTGAATAGGGTATTAGTAAGAGCAAACATTCCCATTAATTTTGGAACACATCGTCGTTCAAGTGGCTGCCTCGACTGGCTTCACAGTAGCGCATTCTGTCACTCCAATTTTCCAAGAACTTGTTGATGGTTTCGGGATGTAGCTTACAGATTGCTTGGATGATATTGGATGAATGATTCCACCACTCCATAATCCCACCAAGCTGTCACTCGCTGTAGATGCATCGGCTTCGTAAGACGACGGGGACCGCGAGTGTTGTCCACTAGCCTAGCAGTCACAAACCAGTAAGAATAGACCGTCGACTCCTCCCACATAACGGACTTTGCCTACAAGCTGCCGGCGAGACCAGGATTTTTCATGTGTTGGTGCTGTACAAAATCAAAGGGGCGCCATTAATGCACGCATACTTGAAAAATCCTGGTCGCATGGTATTGCATAGAAAAACATTGCCGCCATTAATTTTGACATTTACACGTATTCACAGACAGGGAAATTCTTTCCGTGGGGAATCGGGTAGGTGTACGGGAAGTCGGCGGTCTATTCTTACTGGTTTGTGCTAGCAGTGTCACGAACTGTTTGCAAAAACTTGTGTACAGCGGTGGGGGCTTCATTTCGGACAAAACTTCTTTTAAAAAAACCCAGTCTTTGGGCTACACAGAACTCACTTTAGAAATATTTCCCATAGTTGTTCAAGCGTAAGACGACTCATTTCGTTCCGCGGAAGTATTATACTGATTTTCTTTCAAGATTTCGAGAGAGAAACAGCTGTCAGTGTCAAAATAACCCATAATTTAAAAAGAAACCACTAGATGGTGCACCTTTTATGTGGGATGAAAAAAAATGTATGGCGACAAGAATTATTCCAAACAATTTCATATCTAACCAAAAAAAATAACAGCGCCACTAATTTCTCATAGAAAGAATAAGGCCCCTATTGTAAGTGTCGATTGTTAATCGTTGAAAAACAACTGTCGATCGATCGAGAACTGTGATTGTCGATTGCGATCGATATTTGCCGATTTGACAGTCGCTTGTAGTCGATTACAAATGTACCTATGATCGATGCTTTCTCTTGGAAGTGAAAAAATGTTGTGCGTACGAATAGCTAAAATCAATCGACATTGTCGTGACGACCGCTGATTGACAATCACAATAAGGAATAAGGGCCTACGTTTTAGTAAGCCAATACAATGTAGGGTGAGCATTGGATAAATTACTATATCTCTAGCTCTGGCAAGAAAGCACAAATGTCAGACTAAAACTATCAATAGCATGCTATATTCTGAGCAGTACATAGAATGACATTTTTTTAGAGTTGTATTTGTGGTTCCCTTCATAAAGCTGAAGCTTACGTGGCTGACGAAGCACTGCCAAGTCTGTTAAATTAGGGTGTCCTTTGGAGCCAAGTCTGAAGGGGGGCAGTTTGAAAGTATCTGGTAGTCGGCATGTCACGCTATGCTGCCGGCCGGGTATAACTCGAAACGGCTACGAGATTTCCATCCATCAATGATCTCGCAAACCATTATGGTGGTCAGAGTGTGGTTTTAGTTACTCGACAACGTCAGGATAGGCAAATGAATCTCTTCTCCCTCGGGAAAAAAACTGGAGCTTGTTGGGGTAGTTATTGCAGTGATTCCTTAATCCCTCCTATTGGAATGTGGACGATTAATACGAGTGAGCTGTGTAGAGCTGAACCTAGCCAGGCTAGCCACCCGAGAATCCCAGGCGGTTAAAATGCATAAATAAAACAATTCAACTTTGTGGTATATAATCAACATTCCATGTTTATGTATATTTTTTTAGGCCTTAGTTCTAACAATTAGTACTTTAGTTTTGCTTTTATTTTCGTTTCAATTTATATACACATGTAGTTATAAAAAAAGCCATGTCATGTATCTTAAATGGCATATTCGGTTTATGATACAAAAATAATTATAATAAAATATTGAAACTTACTCCATTTTAGCCATAATGCACAAATATAAAATAAAATTCAAAACAAATAAAAACCCTCAAAGGCAATACATACCGAGTCCTTATGGAATGAGAGAAAAATGCACTGAAACGAGAGCTTCAACGTACAGATCAACTAAATTCTGGAAAAAACATAGGCTCGAAAGTATTGCTGTTTTAGGACACCTCAGAACATAAGTGTTACTACGTGGCGAAGAATAGATGTAGCCGATATATTGAAATTTCAAATGAAACACGTTGAAATGTTATTGTTTTTTTTTTTTGTTTTTTTGCTCTATTTTAAATTCAGTCCAACGACTTAAGGTCTTTATGGGCTGTTGTATCCCTTGTCGCAAATTAAAGAAAACAAGTGATGTGTATAAATTACCGAAAATGTATAGTTTGCTTCTAGTGGAATAAAATGTACATTCATGGGGAAAAGTAATCAAACATGTTTAAGATTAATTGGCAAAATATTGGATACACATTTCCAATCTGGAGTATAAGTCTCAAGAGCTTTTGTGTTTGTATAGTTGCTGTTACATAGAAAGAACTAGAAAAAAAATTTTACGCCACACGGATGGATTGAATGATCTGGAAAATGGCTGATCCACAGACGACAAAGATGAACAAAGCCAATAGCCATGGTCCAACTGGGTACTGATTTTCCTTTGTTTTCTGAAAAGAAAGATAAATGAATAAAGATAAATTTTTGATTATGAGAAGATTTTTGATAAAGTTCGTCGACCAAAATAAAAGAAAGTTGGATATCGGTACCATGGCAAAACGGTTTGTTTGATATGGACCTTTAGTTAGGGCAAGAGTTAAGTGCTCTGTTGCGCCCAGGAATAGTGTCGTCGGCTGTGCTCTGTCATAAACAAACGTGTTTGTTGTGATAGCTCAGCATTGTCGCCAATTAATGCTATTGCCCTCTGGCATGACCCAAAGACCGACGGCCACATGCTGACTGGGCGAGACGACCCTAAAGCTTTTTAGGCTGCAGTTATAGCTATCAGTAAAATGCATCCGTAAAAAAATTGTTTTACTTTTTTGGAGCACTTAAACTTAATCGTTGAACTCAATCTTGGTCTTAAATAGTTGCTTCTGAATTATAAAACTAGTTCGTCAAAAAAAATTAAGCAATTGATCTTTAAATTAAAAAAAAAAAAAGAATTTCTTTATTTTTCCGTACGAAAAACTTTTTCTGTTCAACTTCTCAACCAGTTTCACGAAGTATTCCACTGAAGTCCTATGATATGCTACGGTTAAATGTTTCGGTTTTGTTCTGTTGCGTGTTTTTACGGATGGACTTTTCTGATAGCTATAACTGCAGCCTTAAACAGACCAACAGGTAAGCGACGAGTCTTTTTCGAGAAACGAATAGAGGCGGTTGTATTTATTTTATTCACCTTCGCGGAGCGGTATATTTTCTCTACGGAAGCACACAAATATACGACAGCCGGTAGCTCCATTTTGTTTTCAATCACAGCTTTCACTTGGTTGAACTCTTATTTTGTGAACTATTGATTTGGCCTGCGCTTTAAATGTAACCGGATGATTGGGTAAATGACAGTCTAAGCCCCAACACGCATGGCATGATCTACTCTGCGGCAAAATATTGAGTCTTTAAGGCGAGCCCTTCTCCAATCAGTGGATAGTTTTCTTATTGATGTGGCGCTGGCGCGTACTGCGATTAATGATTGGCCAGATCGTTTACGACGATTTGAATTCACTATTAAGAGCGTGCGTCGTTGAACAGCAGTTGTCGTTCAACGCCTTGTTGGCCCCATTAGCGTTCGATAAACGTCATCTGACAAATTTCACTGTCATTCTCTAAGGCGTCGACAAAAAGACAAAAAAAACTTCGATATTTGTCGTTATAAAGAAGCGATGGCCAAGTAATGAAAATTTAATTTTTCTTGAATTGTTCATTTATTCGAATAATAAAATTGAATTAGATTCTTTTCTAGGGTTAAAAATAATAAACCAAAAACAATTTAAGACGTTGGTGGAGTTAATACAAAAAACAAAAAATACTTTGTTGGCAAACGGATTTTAAAAGCAGAGTCTTAAATATTGACGCCAGGATCGAATGGAACCAGTTGGTATCCGAAAAGCATTGTTTGATTGGACGAAAGCTATTTTGAACACAAACAAATGGTAGAACCCCTCGACCGTAAATATATGGATATAAATGACAGATGAGTGATTGAAAATCTGTACTGGTGTCAAAAAGTGAAACCAGCAATACGATGAGAAAAGTTAGATCAAGTAGGGCTTCGTAAAAGAAGTGCACCCAAATTCAAGAGTATGAAATTGTAGCGCCTTGTAAAAATTGTCTTTCATTGAATTTCTTTTAGAGGCCGAGGGAAGTTTACACAGTATACTCCCTTAAAGCCGGCGAAATATGGGACAAAGGTATTATGGGCATGTGGTTCTGACGCGTCATATCCGTTGAACGGCCAGATTTACACCGCTAAAATTGGGAACAATCGGGACAACAAATCAAGGCGAAGGATTTGCTTGTTCTATACAAAAACACAGGCAGAAACGTTACGATGGATAATTTCTTTACCTCACTTCCTTTAGCCAAAGAATTATTAAGCTGGAACTTGTCTATGGTGGCGATATATGTATGTACTATGAAAACCAGCGCAAGCAACAAGTTTTGTCATCGACTTTTGGTTTTGGAGATAAAATTGTTCTCTGCTCATTAAAAATAAATAAATAAATAAATAGGTGGCGCAACAGGCGGGTGACACCCAAGGCCTAGCTTCTCGCAACCATTCGTTTTGTGTGAGTTTCTATTTTTGGGACGAATGGAAGGGACCTACAATTTTATGCCGAGTCCGAACGGCTCAATTGAGAAGCTTTTTCATGACAGGCATACTCTCGGATGTTTGTCAGACGTTCGCGAGAGGTGGCGCAGTAGAAAAAACTTTAAGATGTAATTTGTGTTTTTCCGGGGATCGAACCTCTCTCTCTATCGCAGTAGTCCAGCACACTAACCACTACGCTACTGCGCCCATGTGCTCATTATGTTGTGAAAAAAGACAAGGCGGTACTCAGTATAATACCCCATTCACACCAAGCCGAAAACTGGGTTTTCGCGAAAACAGTCGAAAACTTCCTCGAAAACAGAAGTTTTCCCATACAAATTGCAGTTTTCAAAACGAG
The DNA here is from genome assembly GCA_949372485.1 of Cheilosia soror. Lineage (NCBI taxonomy): Eukaryota > Metazoa > Arthropoda > Insecta > Diptera > Syrphidae > Cheilosia > Cheilosia soror. The sequence continues at coordinate 3,293,976 of OX443565.1, read as the reverse complement.
TTGTTTGAGGTCGTTTTCCATGAAAACGCCACGAAAACGAGTGCAATCGTTGGGTTGTTGAAGCAGACACACCTTTTGCAACATTCAGCGAGCTCAGCAAAACTGCTGACAGGATGTGAGAGACTGAGTGAGAGTGAGAGTTTTTTTGTTACCTATCTTTGCATTGCACCATAAAGAGCAAACTAGGTACCTGTACCTGCCACAACTAAATGGTATTTTCAGATGATTTGATTTTGAATGTTGCTTATGTTAATTATTTTATGCATTTAACCATAAGTTAACGATTATCAAGTAGCTTAAATAATTTTTTTTGTATATTATGTCATTACTAAAATAAAAGTCTAGTCGCCACAAACATTTCATAGCTAGTTTCACAGCTAATTGAAACGTCAAACGAAAACGAGTTGGTGTTCGGTGTGAATGCATCGACGAGTTTTCTAAACATTTTTGACGAAAACTCGGTTTTCGGCTTGGTGTGAATAGGGTATAAGGGTTTCTGGGCGAAAACTAAAGCCAGATGTTCACCTTTATTCCCGTTGGCGTTTGTCGTAAACGACTCGCATTTCACTTCGTTTTTTAGTCGGTGTTTGTAACCTCTTTGAGACAAATGAATTGAAATGATTGTGAACACATAGAAAAGGAAATAAAACTGTTAACAAAAGTTAAAATCTGAACATCGCTTTACAACGACACGAAACATGAGTCGTATACGCCAAACGCCAACGGGAATAGGGGTGATTATACATTACTACAACAAAACTAAAAAAGCTGCCCTCGACACGATGGACAAAACGTGCGCGCAGTCTACCACGAAAAGCAAAACAAATCGATGGCCACTTTTGATGTTTTTCAATATTTTTGATACTGTAGGGCTCGCACCTTACATAATTTTTTCGAAAAACAATCCGTCGAGCAGGCGTAACGTCAGAAGAAGACGCCGGCCGTAGAGAGTTCCTGCAAGAGTTGGGTGAACATCTTTGCGTCTCTGAGTCCAAGAGTTATGGGTAATTTTTCTACTAGAAGTGCAATTGAATGCATTTTGGGCATTCCAGCCCATTCCATCCATTCCATTCGGGATGTATCTGGTCGTCCAACGCAAAAAGGGCAATGTTTTGTGTGCTACCGTGAAGAGAAAAGGAAGCGTCCCTCTTCGGATTTGGTGATGCAAGTGCCATTCGTGGGTAATGGCTGTAGGTTCGTGTTTCGCTTTAGAGACAGCAGACAGCGTTGTGTTTTTGAAGCATTAGATTCCACTCTTTTGGCTGAATCCCATTTTAAAATGCTGTCAAGGTCGGAATTTAATGAGCTTAACATAACGTTGCCGTTACAGTTCTACGGCCGAAGAGCAGGGACGTGAGTCCTGAAACGAATATGAGAAGCTAAGAGTGCTGTCATCAGCGAAGGAATGAATTGGATTAGCCTTGGGGAACACCAGCATTTATATGGTGAGTTTCAGACTTGAAACCATCCAAAACAACTTGAATTGAACGGTCAGAAAGGTAGTTTCTAATCCATTGAATAAGAGACGCATCGATCCCATAAGCACGCATTTTCGACAAAAGAGCTTGGTGCCAAACTCTGTCAAATGCCTTTGAAATATCAAGCGCAACAATTTTCCATGGAGAGATAAGTCATCAAATCACCAGTGGATCTGTTGCCACAAAAACCGTACTGCCGGTCATTGAGGAGTTTCCGTGATTCAAGATTTTTCATAAGCTGACCGTTTATCAGCGTTTCCATGACCTTAGAAAGAATGGACGTAAGTGCTATGGGTCGGTAATTGGGAGAAGAAGATTCGCCTTTTTTAGGGACGGGCTGGACAAATGCTGTTTTCTACCTACTCCGAAAGAGTTCATAAGAATAGGAGAGATGAAAAAGTTTACGCAGTAGTTTTGCCACCGTGGAAGAACACCTCTTCAGATACAATCTGGACCCGTGGATTTATTTATGTTGAGATCATAAAGTACACTTGCAACTGTACGAGTGCGAAAATGGATTTGTCCCATGGTAAATTCGACGCTCTCGAGTACAGGTGGGGACAAAGCGCAATCTGGAAGCAACGAGCTGGCTGCGAAGTGTGCAGCGAGCAGATTAGCTTTGTCTAAAGAGCTGACAGCTGGAGTGTCATTGTAAAGCGTTGGGATCGCTGATGAGGCCGAATTCTTAATATTTTTTACAAATGACCAAACGTTTTTACTACCCTTGGGACATTGTAGTATTTTTTGCCTCAACTTTTGGTCACATGAGAATTTAACACGCTTTTTGTTTACTGTTTACTACAGAAACAAGTGATTCCAATACAAAAACAACTACAAGATTCTACTTGTGCGTGCATTGTCAATATTATCCTTGGATTTAATAATATTTGAAGACGAATTCTACATACCACTTTGGGTAAATGAAAATCTACACCCAGCTGTATACAGTCAACAAAACAAACAAAATGTTATTAATAAAATTAAGACAAAAATTTATAAAATTGTTAAAACAGCTAAATGTTGCTACATAAATTGAATGAAATGATGGGCTTTGCACGTGTCCAGGAATTGTATTGCTCAGATATATGTATAAAGTTTGTATTCTCATAAATGTTCCAAAGTTCACATTTAAGCTCTCATGAGTGCCGAGAAATATTATTACTAGCGACGGATGGCAGGATGTGGTAAAAACCCAGCTAGAGACAAAAAGCAGTAGCTGCAATCACATCCCTCCGAACGTCCACTATCATTTCACTTCGATTTTACAACTCTTTGGAGACAAGTTACAAATTTCACTTCACTCGAACAGCGTTTAGTACGCACGCTTATAATTATTATTATTATTTATAAAATAAAATTAATTGGCGAAACTAGATGACAGTTCAAACATGTATCAGAAATAAATACTGTATATTAGCAGGCTTTAGACGTGGTTATTCAACTATCGACCAACTATTCGCACTTAAAAATGTTGTGGAGATTTATAAGGAGAGAGTTATATGCCTTTTTTATAGACTTTCGAGCGGCCTTAGACAGTGTGGCACGTGAGGCCATATTTTCCATAAAATAGGAATGTCTTCGAAAGTTATAAATATACTGAAATCATTGTATCCAAATAACAAGGCATGAGTCTGGGATGGAAACAAAGTTCGAACTTAACCCTGCATATAGTCAAAGTAAAAAATGGTGATATTTAGGGACGGTGGTGGGAGATACTCGCGGAGTTTGCTTTGCTTTTTAGACTAAACATGATGGAGCATCTGAAAGCCAAACTAGTAACTTACCAAAACGGTAAGCGGGCAATTGGTTCAGCATAATGCAAATATGCAAATCCGCAATGGCGGAAAAGTCTGGGGCTATAGCTCCTTCGAATACGTGGAGAAGTTCCTGATAAAGTAGCGAAAAGCATTAACCATTTATTTGATCAAAAGTGCGCTAGTAGAAATATATATCCTTAACCGAAATTGATGTGCGCTTCCTCAACTACGTTTCGTTAACTGGAAGATTATTTTTAGTGTGAAACTGAACAAGTTAAACCAAAAGTTTAAACTCTGACTGCAGCAACTGTTTAGAGACAACATTTGGAAAACAAACTCTTATCAAACGAATTCAAATTAATGTTGATTGTAATTGCGATTAGCTAGAAAATCCGCTTTGAAGTTTAAAAATATTTATTTCATCGTTAAATTTCTTCAATAATTGCAAAGCTATTATGTTATCATAGTCGTATTAGTAAGATCCCAAAATTTAGATTATTGATCATCAGCATCACTAACAACAGCACAGTGTTCGGCTAATTAACATTAGATATGCCACTCTCTTTTGATCGATGGCCTCGTGTGGTTCACTTCACATCATGTCAGAATGGGTTTTCTTCGTTGCATGGCCGTGGCCACTCTCGAAGATTGTATACGGAGGAACGTAAGAATACTTGAGGAATGCACTCAATGTCGAGCAGTTACTTTTACTTCTTCGAAAGGGCTTAACAATTCTCACTGAAAGCTGTTATCTAAACTTTATCTAAACAATACACATCTGTTTGCAGATTTCTGAAGATGTAGTGTAAAAAAATACGTGTTGGCACCAATTGACAAAATTCTCAAAACGATTTGTTTGAAAATATTTTTAAATACTTTCGGACCAACAAAATTTTCCAAAAAAAAAAAAACAACAATGTCAACGCTGGAAGACACTTTCCCTTTGCTCACAGAATTTGTACAAACTAAATCTTCTCTTACTCTTTTCCAAATATTATTATAATTCACTTAAGACGCAATTAATATTAAACGTGAACTGTAATCAAATTTCACTTAGTAACTATTCCTCATGAACTCATAATTATTGTGTCCACTCGAATCCAAGTCACTTAAAATTTGTTTATCGAAATGTGTATCTAAAAATTGACTCGACCCATTCATTGTTTAACAACCACAAAAACTTAAAATGAAGCATCGATCGCCAATCCAATTTTTACTTATCTATAGTTATAGAACTTAATAAATTCAAACAGATTGCCAGAGATATGGAAATGACGTCCCAAAACTGCCACATTTGCAGAAGCAAAACATTTCGACGTGTAAGAAAAGTTGACACGTCTTCAATTTACATTCGTATTGCCATAAAATTCCAGTCGCGTGCGATGTAGAGGAAAATTAACTACTGTCGCTTAACATAGCAGGTTTTTTTGTAAATCTAAAAGCTGGCGTGGCACTTTTCAATACACTCTTGTGTTCCTTATTTTATTTAGAAAATACAAAAATCTTCATACAATTCAGTTAAACGACTTACCGATGATTTTGGAACATTTCCCCGCATTACCACATTCTTGCTGGCTTTCTCGTTAGCAATTCGCATTCTCTGTGGTGGTGCCATTGTTTATTTTGTTTAGAAATCTTTAAAGGGAAAAAATTTATTTGTACAAATAAAGATAACACATTCGAGCAGAAGATTTTAATTTTTAAAACTATATATATGAAAATATTTATTAATCACTGAGTCAAACAATGAAAAGAAACAAAAAAAAAACACGGTTTACCTCCTTGTTAAAGAAAACAACGAAAAAGACAGAAGTACCGAAGCTTCTATTGACGACTTCAATCGGAGTGAAACTGTGGCAAATACGCGTTTAGATTTTGTTGATTTCAGCTTTTTCCACAGCGGCGGGAATGATTTAAAGAGATAGAAAACTTTCCATTGATTTTTTAAAAACAGAATGAATTTCCAGCGGGAAGGGGGGACGAGGAAATTGAAAACAGTAGTAGTTTAGTCATATCATAAGTCGACTAGATTTATCTGGACTAGATTTCCCCTTTATGGAAGAACTAGACTAGATTGTTGTTAATGACATTTTTAATAAATTGTCCATGTAATGACAATTTTGTGAAGATCCCGCTGTCATGTTATATGAACAAATCACAAATGATCTAATGACATAAATTGTGTGTAGAATTGTACCAAGCAATCTACTACAATTACATACTTTTCGCTAACATTTCGCTGGAGCAGCGTACCTACTGCAAAACGAAAAGGAGGGCGAAATTTTTCGTTCATGATTTCGTTGTCACTTTTGTATGGGATTTTTCGTTCCACAAAAGCAGCGTACTAGGCTGCTTTAAAAATTTGGTGACATTTCTGGCATTTTGCCAACATATTTGGATATACCTCATGAATCTAGGAGTTTGTAGCAGAAGTTTTCGTTTTTGGAAGACAAACCGGACAAATAGAAATAGAAATTGGATAGTGTTATCCTCTTTTTCCTCATTCAAATAGTTTCTACAAATAATGAAAGTACCCCAAGCCTTGTTGAATAGTTGCATATAAAAAGTGCCTAGTGATGACACTTTGCGCCTTACCAACAATCAAATTTAGACTCGACTTTAATGCAAAAGTCGAAACTAAAAAATATTGCGTGCTAATAACCAATTTATACTCGAGTTAACCCTAATGTCGACTCTAACTTTCGATGCTGAGAAAGTCGTGTCTAACTCATGGTTTAAGTATAAATGTCATCGTAGTAATGTCATGCAAAGGTGGAATGTCAGTTTTCCAGCTGAATAATTTTTATTTTTCATTTAAAATTCTTCAATAAGTAATTTTATGATTTAATTTGATGTGATTGTTTTATATAAAATAAATTTAGCAGTGGCCTGTGAAATTGTGAATTTTTATTTTCCTTAAATAAATTGACAAATATTTGTCAAGCAAGCCTAATAGTTTGTTTTATTTCGTGGTTTTTGTTTTGTAAGGTGACTGTGATTATGATTAGGTATACCATCGGAATATTTTTCATCATTTTGGCCTGATAGGATACATTAAATTATGTGAAAATGTTTACCCAAACCAAAAATGTGTTTTGTACATTTCATTATGCGAAGGCCCTAGTTATAGCTATCATTGAAATGCATGATTGAACATTTTGTTTTCCGATTTTAAGACGATTAATCAAACAATATTGGCTTTAGTTGGTATCAAAATAAAGGTAATCAATTGTGGATTTTTTTTACGAAAGAAATTACTTAATTTGGACTAAAATTCTTCTTTAAATTCAATTTTATTATTTCACTGATCGAAATCGATTTCAATGAACAGCTGATCCTCGTTTCTCCAATTTGGAACCCAATCGTTTCACTGATGTGTTCGATTCTCTTCCTATTCTCAGCTGTCAGTTTTGCTTTCAATGATCAACTTAACCTGAAAACCTAGACTCGTTTGTTGAAAAGTCACTGACAGGTTCTTTCACTGACAGGAATTTTGAAATGATTGCTATAACCGAGTTGTCACTGATTTGTTCCAATGATGCATTTCAATGATAGCTATAACTAGGGCCTAATTCCTTGCTTCACGCGTAGTTTATTGGCCTTGACAAATTTGCATTTCATAAAATATTATCATGTGACATAATTGTCAGTTAAATAGAATGTTCAATTTTTCTTAACTTTTCGTCATTGTCAGATTATGACAAAATTTCATATTTTCTGCTTGTTGAATTTAGGCTGCTATAACTTTTTTTATGAAGATTTGTGGTCTCAATATTACACATATTGACTATGGAAAAACGGATCTCTGAAGTTATGCAAAATGTGAAGCCAGTTTTCACTTCACATCATCATATCTGTGGCAATAGACAGAGACAGCTATTGTCGAAATGTTCGATCGTTTTTATTTTACATAATCTGGGCCCAGCATAGAGGTATTCATTGAACGTCGTTTATATTTGCGTAAAATGGTAAGTTTATGACACATGCCCCACATAACTGCTTGTGTAAATGATGGCAAACAAAATCAGCCTCGTTAAACGTCATATGTTAAACAGCTTAGAGCATTCAATAATATAATTTGAATTATTTTATTTGGAATAAAATCTGTGTTTTATAGGTACCAAGAATGTCTTTAGCTTCCTCAACAATTGTTTGCATTATCGTCAGACATTCAGTTTCCGTCCAACTGTTTTTAATTCATCCGACAATTGCCGAGTTGTTAGTTAAAACATTGTCACCGCAAAACTGTAAATTTTTATAATATAGGGCCCAGATTATTAAATATATTATATCAGACTATACGCGACAGGTATGTTCCTGATCGCTAATCGTCTTTGTTATGGACGAACAACCGGACGGCCAAAAACTGCATCAACTATTAACATTTCCATTATTGTTGAAAATATGTCACATAAGATTAGTACCTAGTTAGTTTCAGTAAATTTTACCAATCGTTAATAAATTCAACGAAAAATAAAAATAAAAACTATTGTCCCTTCGCAATTTCCGGAAGCCATTTCGTTTTTATAGGAAATCGCCATCAAGCCATTGGTACAAAAATATCATCCTACCGGTGTTTTCAATAATTTACTATTATTAATTTAATTATTTGTGACTCCATCCCAAACAAAAGAAAACTTTACAAATTGGCCAATGTGGAAATTTATTATCTTGTTCTCGAAGCATGATGCTTTTTTGTCACCGAAGTATTAGATTTTCACTACGATTGTGTCAAAACATTGAAGCTATTCACTTAAACAAGTAAAAGCCTCATAAACTGCGTAAACTGCAGAAATAAATAAATTTAATTAATTTATGGAGAATAGTTTACGCAGATCTCATAATTTTCCGCGACGATTTAGACTCGGAAATCAACCGCGAAAAGTTGCGCAAATCACAAATGTCAAACTTCGACAGACAGTCGTTTGAATTGTTTGTTTGATTCCAGATTTACAGTTGATTTACGCAATGACATTTCCGAGGGGTGTTCACTTAAAGCACCGCAGAAATTTATACACTTACGAGCTGCATAAATTTATGAGATTAAGTGAATACCCTTATTATGCAAAAAACGCTGTCAAAACATTAGCTAAGTGTTGAGCTGGGTTGACATAAAGTCTATCTATTTACTATAAACATGTCGCCAGCTTTCGTAAACCTTTCCGATTTTCCAATCGACTTTTGATATAAATGTAACTCTGGCGAGCTCTAATTTTTTCAAACTTTGAATACGGCCCTAGTTATAGCTATCATTGAAATGCATCATTGAAAATTTGGTTTTCCGATTTTAAGACGATTAGTCAAACAATATTGGCTTCAGTTGGAATCAAAATAAAGGTAATCTATTGTGGAATTTTTTACGAAAGAAATTAGTTAATTCTGACTAAAACTCTTCTTGAAATTCAATTTTTTCACTGATCGAAATCGATTTCAATGAACAGCTGATTCTCGTTTCTCCAATTTGTAACCCAATCGTTTCACTGATGTGTTCGATTCTCTTCCTATTCTCAGCTGTCAGTTTTGCTTTCAATTATCAACTCTAACCTCAAAGCCTAGACTCGTTTGTTGAAAAGTCACTGACAGGTTCTTCCACTGAAAGGCATTTTTCAATGATTGCTGGAACCAGCTTGTCAACAAAATGAAACCACCATTCCACTGATTTGTTCCAATGATGCATTTCAATAGGCCTCTTTTATTGGCAGTTCATTTCAGTGAAGTAAAGTAAAGTAGAATTTTTAACACGCAATTACAACAACTATATAGAGTCTCGAAAGTGTCAAACAGTTTGTAATTGTTGTAATTGCGTGTTAAAAATTCTACTTTACTTTACTTCACTGAAATGGATTGCCAATAATGATAGCTATAACTAGGCCTACGTGAGAAAATTCTATATCCACCCATACGGTGTAAAACATACCATAAGTTGAATGTGTATGCGTGCATGCGTGCATTGTTACTTTTATAGGAATGGATTTAATATTTTTATTAGATGTGCAACTGCATTTCCACTGGAAAGCCAATGTCTCTTTGAGGACATGCGGAAATGTATTTAATATTTTTATCTTTATCTTGTTCTCATTTGAAGAATGCAATTTTTATTCTTTTTGTTTTGCTCTAATTCGTCTACTATTGTCGTTTTGTCATACCATCTCAAATGAAAGGGAAGATTTTAATTAAAGAAGTCCAACGATTAAGCAGAACGAATGTTTTTTATTATTAGGATAGGACATATAACAGCGCTCAGCAGCGACACACCAATTACAATTTTCATTCAAGCAAAGTGAGATACATTTGGTTTTATTTTTCGTTTTTAGAGGAGGCTAAAAGGACTCTAGTCGCTCAATGAATGAATGTGTACTTCGGCTCATCGTCATCGGTCTGTGTCTGTTACTGTGTTGTGTTCATTCTCATTCAGTCGCTAGGTCTTCGAATCGTGCTCGTGGCTTATTTGCCTCTGTGTGTTCGGTCGAAAGCCGCTAGAGTCGCTCTTATATGTCGAGAGACTTATTATTCGCCAGCACCAGAAAACAAGAAAGAATAACTTGACACGTCTTGCCTTGCCTCGAGCTTTGTTTTTGTTGCTGTCGGACGACAAAAACCACAGAGTCTCAAAATTCATACTGCTTAAGATTTCACAAACTTGACTTGACTCTATTTTTTTATGCATATCATGCAAAATAAACCAAATACGATACAATAAAACTGTTTGTGATAAAAACACTTGCATATATATGTTATTAGAGTGGTAAGATAATCATATTTCTGTATGGAATTACTTTCACCCTACGAATAATAATAATTTTTTAAATAAAAAGTGAACTAATACCTAAATTCCACTCATTCAGGTGGAGATAAACATTATCATGGAGGAGACATTTATGCTAATACTCCTCGTCGTGGTTATGCTAGTCGGTTCATATTTGGCTGGAAGTATTCCACTTGTGGTGAAGTTATCCGAAGTAAGTAGTTCAAACTTATCGTATCGAATTGCTTGCAATCAAATGCTTTCTTTTGCAGGAAAAACTTAAGATCGTAACAGTTCTTGGTGCAGGCCTTTTGGTTGGTACCGCCTTAACAGTGATAATTCCTGAGGGTATACGGTCTCTGTATTCGTCTGACTCACTACCCACTGTTGAACATCAAAATATCCCAAAGCCACTCGTTTCTACTTCTGAAGACTCAACTAATCCTTCAGTTGTTGCACCTATCCAAACATTCCACAAAGACGAAGTTGATCATTCCGGCACAATTGGGCTGTCATTAGTTTTAGGTAGGTAGATGCAACACTTGCACATGAAAATAATGTTTTGCTTAAATATTTTTATAGGTTTTGTATTTATGATGCTAATCGATCAAATATCTCAACGAAAAAGTGCTGCCAATGATAAGAACATCACTGCTACTCTAGGACTGGTTGTACATGCAGCAGGTTAGTGTTATTTTTGTTTTACTATCTTCTTTGTTGAGTGCATATTTTTGTTACGTATCACCCACTAAAAGGTTTCTATTATTATCGATTGGGCGATCTAAAACACTGACTTTTGATGGCGCCTTTAAGAAATAGGGCTTAGTAATGGACATATTTATGCTCCAAAATATTTATTTTTTCCAGTGCAAACAGAATCATGATTCTTCAATGGTTCTTAGTTGTTTTTGATGGATTCTGTGAAAAAAAAAGGCCAAACGCACGCATTTCAGCGAGCGACAGAAATCATGCGGAAGCGAAAACGTAACTTAAATTGCATACTTTTACGATAATTTCCGTAGTTTGAAGATTTTATTTATTCTCCTGAATGTACCTTTTTGTTCCTCTTGCTTTTCGGTTCTTTGGTAGGTAACAATTTTTGTTCCTATTCGTTGGTCATAATCATAACTCATAAATAATTAAAACCATTGAATAACTACATATAAAAGTGGACACAGCTCATTTTGATGCGACATAGACGCGGCGGAAATTTGTATTAAGCTAGTGTATGCATATACCACCTTTTTCTAGGTTCGTGCATTATATAAAATAATTTCCCGTGTTTATTTTTCTTGTGAATACCACATCGAGCATGTCAGTTGTATTTGAATATTTGAAACGAAATTAAAAGATTCCCCTTCCTCTTTTCTTATTCGTCTTATTGACAACATGCAGATGAAAGAGATTGCACCGATTGCATAATAATGGTTGTGGAGTAGAAGCGAAGGAAAATGAAATCAATGATCGGGTACTTTTCGCACATATGTATGTATAGGAAGTTAGTGGTGGTGTGTAGGGTAGGCGAAGGGTATAAGGAGACGAGTGTGATGTGCATTGGAATTTATATTTAAGAGCATAACAATGTGGAAAGGAGAAATATGAAATATCAGATCAGATTCTTTTATTTTGTATTTCTTCGATTTATGGGCAGCAGTGGTGTCATGGTGGTGGCTTTTGAACTTAGGTGTCAAGGTAGGTTTTGATGATTTGAAAGTTATGAGGTGGATGAGCTGAGCTTGTAAAGTGTATGGTAAGTGTACTAGTAGGGAAGTTTGGTTGAATTTTAGGAAATAAAATCACGAGGTACCTAGATCGATCCCATTTTTCAGTTTTCTCATAATGTAGGAAGCATTATATGTACCTATGAGAAAGATATTGTTTTAAGTCCAAATTTAGATCTATTATTATGATATTAAGAGGATAGTCGAGCTTAAAAAGTGAGTCTCGCAATTCTGTCTGTCTGTATGCGTGGTATTAGGTAGCTGCACTCTGAACGACAGGACGAATTCGTTGTAGTTTGTAGTTTGTTTCAAACTGTAGGTATGCGATTTGTGGGCTGACAGTTAGGGTTTATTTGTTTATTTTAATTTTAAACCCAAAATTAACCTTTTGTATTTAGATACAATTATTTTAGGAGCAGCTGTATGTATGTATGTATGTAAAATCTGGACTATAGTATCTAGGAATATTGAAAATATTTTCAGTTTAGATTAGATTCTTGCAACGAAATTATGTTATGGCACTTTTACACCTCGTCTAAATTCAACATTTCAACAGACAAAATTTCGAAATCCAATTTTGCGTTCCCACTAAAACTTGAACATTTCAAATGACAGCTAGTATCAGAATTGATTGGATACTTTTTGTGTTACAAAATCACAAGGTGCTTGTACCTAAAGAAAAAATGGCAGCATCTGGCGGGTAACCCCAAAAAACACAAGCAAGACCATCACGGAGCTGCTAGTAATATCTACTATATGGAATCAAACTTGGCACTTTAAGGAACGCCGTCCTTTTCTTAATATGTACATAGTTAGAAATACATACTTTTATTTATAGTTCCGTATAAACCCCGTGAATATGTATGTATGTAGCTATCTAATATGTAGTAAAGAACATTTAGTAGTACACTGCATTCTCGATTGTCTGAACCGGGGGTAGTAGCAATGAGTGAGGTTGTTGCTATAACCGATTCAAAAACTCGTTGAAGGTAAATCGTGATTAAAACCTGTAAATAAAGAATCCAGTAAACAGAACACCTACACCCAATTTTAACACTGCGAGCTTAAGTGTCGATCCAAGGGTAAACTCAGAAATAACACAAATTTGGTTTCCACAGTGTAGGTTTAACGATAAACTTCACTTAAGTAATGCATAAAGTTAAGCCACCGACTTCCGAGGCTTAACTATCAATACAGAGAATACATAATTGCCAAGCGCAATAAGATAATAGGGGTATTCATGCAACGTCGTAAACTCGTCGTAAACGTCATAAACTTCGTAAGTTTAGGACGTGGTAAATGAACTGTCAAAATTTGTATGGAACATCATTTACGACGAGATGGTAAACTTACTACGCGAATTGGTGTGGAAAACCGAGATGGTAAACTTACGACGAGGTCAATGTGACATTTCACACTTGAAATAAAGGCGCGAAATCAGGAAAAAATTACTTTGCATGCATTTATAATACTTTTGATGCATTTATGAATAGAAATTGCACAATATTGCAATTGCAATACTCTCTTACCCTGAGCATGCAACAACATCGACATGCTTCGCTTCCACGCACACTCAAAGTTTTAGTTGGCACACACATTCGCATACAGTCACCAGGTTTGTATATTCATGATAAATGGTTCATAATGACACTCATTTGGTGGTAAAACCTGTGGACTGTGGAACCGAAAAATACTTAAGCGAAGTTTATGTTCAATCCTGCACTTAGCTAAGCCCAGGATTAAGCTTTCACTGTGAAATTGGGTATTAAATATTTAAATAATCCAAAAACTTTTTATTTAGGTATCTACTTCAGTTATAATTCTGAAAAAAAGCGTCTATTATTTGCTTACAAAAAGTTTGATATTTTTTTTGGAAATTGTTTCCTTTGCGGGGTTTCTCGTATAGCTGGTTGGTAACACTTATTCTTGAACAAATTAAGCGTGACCGATCAGATCACCAAAGAAAATTAAAAAAAAAAACTAACCAAAACCACAGTTGCACTCAAAAGATTCATACATTCGTTTACCTTCAGAAAGGACAAGTAAGAACAAGAAGATATGATGAAATAAAAGTTGTACTTATTGAGAAAGAATTTTTGGGAAAGAAATTTCAGAAATGATGGAAATTTATGTGTTGCGATAGCCGAGGAGTTGCGCAAATCGAGAGTTGCGTCAATCGAGAACGTACTGTACTGTGGACAGACACAATTATAAGCAGCACCATTGATTAGTTTCAAACCTCACTTAAAAGGCACTTTCCTTCGCTTTCAGTTGGCGAATATGAATCAAGTTCCAAGACACAAAGTTCCCCAGTAACAGAAAAACGACGTGTTTTACCATTCAACTTTTGTCGAAATAGATTTGGATGAGATGGGGATTTCGGTGTAGGTACCCAGAAATCAGGGGCCAGATCGCGTAAAATAAAAACGATCGAACGACATCGTTTACACTAATTTGTCTCTATCATATCTGTGACAATAGGCAGAGACTGCTAGTATCGAAACGACATCGTTCGATCGTTTTCATTTTACGTGATTTGGGTCCAGATTAAATACTATTAAAATTCATTTAAACTTTGCATCTTTATGGTTCGATGGATTTGATTCTCAGCATTGACCGAAATAAAGTCCAAAAAGCGAGAAAGACTCATAAAAGTCGAAATGCATATTTGTCTATCGACCTTGGAAACGTATTTTGTTTTGATTTATTCCAGAAAGCACGCTCAGCCCTCTCACTGAATAACTTTTGTATGTAAATAATTTTTAACTTTCTCGTACCTACGTAGATAGTTTTAGAACTTGTTAAACAATTTTGATTTTTTTAGAAAACGGCTCTACATAGCGATTTGATAGATGAGTTAATGTAGGCATGGTTAACATGACTGAATACCCAGTTTTTCGCTGGTGCTTTTTAAAATGAAATAAGTACATTATACGATTTTAACAAATCTAATTTTTATAGAACAATCGCTATGCTTAACTTGACTGCGTACCGATTTTGATTCTGGAAATTTCCCATGAAAGGTGTCGTTGATACCATGGTTTATAAGTTCATACGGTCTTTGTAGGTGTATTGGTTCATGAGTTATAGGGGCGTGGCAGCTCCCATACAAAAAATGCATTCAAAATCTTATTGCTCGAAAACCACTGAATCGATTGAATTCAAATTTACATACAATCTTAGGTATTGGCCCAGGAGTATTCCTGTAAAGATTGGTCAAAATTGGACAAAGGGGCGTGGCACCTCCCATACAAAAAAAAACATTCAAAATCTTATATTTCGAAAACTACAGAATCGATTGAGTTAAAATTTACATACAATCTTAAGTATTGGCCCAGGAGTATTCCTGTGAAGATTGGTCAAAATTGGACAAAGGGGTGTGGCACCACCCATACAACAAAATCATTAAAAAATCTTATATTTCGAAAAGCACCAAATCGATTGAGTTCAAATTTACGTACAATCTTAGGTATTGGCCCTGGATTATTTCTGTGAAGATTGATCGAAATCGCACAAAGGGGCGTGGCATCTCCCATACAAAAAGTACATTCAAAATATTATATTTCGAAAACAACCCAATCGATTGAACTTAACCTTATAGATAATCTTAATTATTGTCGCTGGAGTGCTCCTCTGAAGATTGGTCAAAATTGGACAAAGGGGCGTGGCACTGCCCATACAAAAAAACATTCAAAATCGTTTATTTCGAAAACCACCGAAACGATTGAGCTCAAATTGACAGGGGCCAGATCGCGTAAAATAAAAACGATCGAACGACGTCGTTTTCACTAAAGCCGTCTCTATCATATCTCTGACAATAGACAGAGACTGCTTGTATCGAAACGACGTCGTTCGATCGTTTTCATTTTACGTGATCTGGGCCCAGATAATCTTAGGTATATAAAGGTGTGTGGCGCTATTTTTCGACAGTCATGGAAGCCAAAGTTTGTAAAATTTGTAAACTTGGTAGCTATGCATTGTCCTGATAGACAAGAATACTTTCTACGCAATACCATTCCTGGAAAAACAAAAAATATGTACCACGGAGCATTACAATAAAAACTGTTTATCACTGATTTAAATGAATTTGAAACTGATTTTTTTATTTTTCTATTTTGCACTACGAAGTGTGCAGGGGTTCGCTAGTGCTTATATACAGAACAATTGTAGGTAGGTAGGTAATCAGTTTTCAGCTAAACAGTTGAACAGAGCTTTTCAACATAACCACTAGCCCTCTTGGTTGGGAGCGGAATAATTTGGAAATTTACACTTTTTTGAAGTGGCATCTATTGTTAACAATGATGCAACAATTTGAATTTCAACCGTTTTACTTGCCAAATTCACTAACGCCCAGTAGGTGCTTCTAGAATTCTATTCAAAGATGGTTGTCGCATTGGCTCCAATGGCATGTTTTCCAATGCCATCTACCTTAAACAGTAACGCAACAATTTCAATTTCAACCATTTTACCTCGTAAATTCTATGACGCCCAATAGGTGTCTCTAACATTCTATGGATAAATCCAAGATGGTTCGTCATTTTGTTTCACTTATTTTTCGCTCCGAACCAAGAGCGCTAGTTTATGTTGGCGTCATTTTCTGGGAAAAATTTGTATGAACTGACATTTAACTAGCAGTCCACATATAATAAATCAATGCTACACATAAATACAATTTAGTAACAGAAAATATTTTCTTTCTTTTACAGCCGATGGTGTTGCTCTTGGTGCTGCAGCAACAACAAGTCACCAAGACGTCGAGATGATTGTTTTCTTCGCCATTATGTTGCACAAAGCACCTGCCGCATTCGGTTTAGTTAGCTTTTTATTGCATGAAAAAATTGAACGTCAGCAGATACGCAAGCACTTGGCAATATTTTCACTTTCAGCGCCATTGCTCACTATACTGACCTACTTTGGTATTGGCCAGGAACAGAAGGAGACATTGAACTCAGTGAATGCGACAGGCATTGCGATGCTCTTTTCAGCCGGCACATTCTTGTATGTGGCAACAGTACATGTCCTACCAGAACTAACACAAGGAGGTCACAGCCATGGTGGCTTCGACACCAGTCCCGGAGTGGTATACACATCGTTAGAAGATTCCAGCAATATTAACACTGTAGTTAACCGACCCAAGGGGTTAAGAAATAGCGAGTTGATTATTATGATATTTGGGGCGTTACTGCCATTAGTAATAACCTTCGATCATCACCATTGATGATAAGTATTAATGGTAGTGTGGATCCTGCCGACCTTTGTGGACGATAATGGAATATTTACTTACAATTACTATTACTATTCTGTATGTATATATATATATAGGTATATTATATATCTTGCATTCTGCTTGACAATGTTGTGATTGTTTATAAACTAGAAAACCGTAAGTTTAAATCTAAAAAGAAATAAATATGTACAAACAGAAATTAATTTTGTTAAAGACATTCAATTAGAGAGAAGGAACAAACAGCAAACTTGGAAGAAGCATTTGCCATTGAATAACCATCATAAATACATTAAGCAAACGCTGATTCGTTTCAATACAAACCCATCTTTACTTTAGACGGCAAGAAAGCTCGAGATAATAGCAAGAAACTTTAAGGTGTGGGGTGAACTGTTTACTTATGAATTTTACAATTAATAATTAACAATAAAAGATAAAGAAAACACAAATAGATAGGTAGCATCATTGACATACTATACATGGACTGCTAGTAGTCAATTTTTCATTGAAGCAAACACAAGCACTAGCTCTTTTGGTTCATAGCAATGGCGCGCAGAGGTTTCATACTTTCGCCGCACTGAACCAAAAGGGCTAGTGCTTATGTTTGCTTCATTTGTCCTCGCAGGTTTGTATGAAACTGACATTTCACTACCAGTTCATGTATAGTATGTCAATGGATAGCATAATTATAATAGATCAATAATAGAGGAACATCTGATGCATGATATTTATAAAAAGTTTATTAAATAGTTTGCACGACACGACGGAGTAACAGTTTTTGTGTAGAGTTGTACGGAAAGGGGGCATGACGACAACATTAATTGAATTGCTTCGCAAATTACGAGTGTTCGAAATAGGGCTTTGTAAATAGCCACCTCTCATGAAAAATATTTTTGAAACTTTAAAATATTACAAATGTTTCAGTGGCAGAATTTTCAATGCTCTGTGGGCGCAGTAGCGCATTAGTTAGTGTAGTTAGTTTCGATTCGTTTCCCAGTTTCGATCCCCGGAAAAACACAAATTACATCTTAAAGTTTTTTCTACTGCGCTACCTCTCGCGAATGTCTGACAAACATCCGAGTGTATCACTGTCATGAAAAAGCTTCTCAATTCAGCCGGTCGGACTCGGCATAAAAGTGTACGTCCCTTCCATTCGATCCAAAAATAGAAACTCCCACAAAACGAATGGTTGCGAAAAGTTAGGCCTTGGGTGTTGTCTACCCGCCTGTTGCGCCACCTATTTATTTATTTATTTTTGAACAAAACTATAGAAGAAGCTAGACGATAGCGCACTTTTGCAAAAAAAAATCAATGGTTACATATTTGTTTGGTAAGCCCCATCCCAGCAAGTTATTGCGTACTGTAATTTCGATTGAAATATTCCATAATAGACTATTTTCAAAGTTTTATTGTCACAAAATAGTAAGCTTCGTACTGTAGATCGCAAATATTGTTTCAGAATCAAAATATGTTTGGACCAAGTCATATCTTGTTCAAAAGTAATACCTTAGTATCTAAACTGATTTACTGCTTCAATTTTAAAACAGCGTTGGTCACAAGACCAACAACAAACAAACAACATTGTCCTTAGGCCTACCTCACAGGTTTACAATTTTAGACATTAGACCTTTCGCATTGTTTGCATTAAATAAAATTTCGAAATTAAGGGAACCCCGGCATATGTAGATTAAAGTGCATTAATTTAGTTTTATTGCTGACAACTAGTTTGTGTTTTGAAAACCACAATCCCAGAAGGTTAACATCATGATTTATATCCGCGCTTAAGTTTAGGGGACTATCCGAGCGGTATGCAATGTCAAGATCTTCTATCTATCCTTTAAGTAGGACTCAAGGCTGTGTATAAAACCACGAAATCCTGCCAAGTATAATTTGATTAGTAGAACTCTATGGTTAACCATGTCAAAAGCTTGAGTAATGTCTACAAAAACCCGGGGCAACATTTTTTATCATCCAGAGCCTTATAAATAAAGGAGCAAAACTCCAAGAGGGCATCCTCTGTGGCAAACCCTTCCCTAAGTCCAAAAGTGAACAGGACTAATGAAGTTTATTTTTGCCAGGTAACTCAGCATTCTATTCTTAATAGCACCTTAGAGACAGATGTAAATAAAGAAATCGGCCTATAATTATTTTTGTCACTTTTATTTCCTTTTTTTATAAAAATGGATCACATTACTTACTTACTTAAAGTGGCGCTACAGTCCGGGGTGGACCTGGGCCTCAACCAACAAGCGTCTCCAGCTAGCACAATCTTATCTTAAATTACTTAGCGGACACTTTTGCTCGAACGTTGTATACATTCTGCTACATTTAGGACCATCAGTGAGGGGTTTAAAGACAACCAAGAACTAGGAGTTCTGTCGCCTATCTAGGAACCTACATAAAATAATACACACAGACTCTTTATAAATCAAGCTTTATTGGATTAAAAAAAATACACTTTATTCTGTGTAACATAAAACGATAAACGAGTTCTACAGTTTGAACTTATGTTAACTAAAGAAGCAAACTTTAACATGGGAACACTGATTTAGGTAAAACAAAATAAACTATAAATCAATTCATACATAACACCATGAATAAACATGGATATCAAGAGACTTTACGTATACCAGTTCAAATTTAAGAAACTTTAAATAAATATTTAGTAAAACATGCGTCATGACAGTGAAATGAACTTAACTTATATGTAGGTATCTGATACGATCATTTGGTTCACCGGAATGGCGACCCCTGATTTCGACATCTTTTTGAGCACATATCGCGGAATTATTGCCTGATGCAGTGGGCAAATAGAAAGCAATACTGCCGAACAGTGACTGCCGGCCCGATGTGTGGCTAAATCGTATTGCCATGTTGACAGCGGCATATTCAAATACGGTAATAACACTTGATTACGGTCAAATGAAGAAGCAGCATATGTTATGTGGGGTACCACAGAAAAATTTCGTCCGTTTATCTTGAAGCATAACGCCAAAACGATTTGAGTGTTGTCCAAGTTGTGTTTCAGTGGAGGTTTTTTCCTATAATTTGGCAATATTGCGCCGATGAGGCGTTGTGTGAATTTCCAACCATTGGGGTAAGGGTGAATTTCGTTGACCATGCAGCTCTTCTGGTAAATTTCTAAAAGGTCCTCTTCTTGGAACTCCGAAATAAAGACAGCCGAATGGCTAATATCAAGTACTTCCATGAGATCGATTTTAAATCTTTCGGGCACTTTATGTGATGCGATGAACGTCAGTTGCGGTTCGAATACCACTACTCCAACTGAAATTAAATCTGATTAGTATTACTTATGTGTACTAGGTTGAATTTGGGCCTACGTAAGTGTGCGGAATTCTTTTCGGCGCAAAAAACGTAATTGCAGTCGGGAAATATACCATTAGCGTCAATTAAAGTTACCACCACCTCGCAGAGGCGTGACTGGATATCGAAAAGCTCGCTGCATTGAAGCCTAACTATTATCAAACGGAAATCACACTTGTCGTTACGAAGGAGCACTGCACCATATTGAATTTCTTCAGCCTCGAAGAATGACCCAAACATAGTTATGGGCACCTTCCAGGAATTAGCTATGCACTTCAATCGAAGCAATGCTTCAAAATCCTTATTCCGCTCGTCCAACATACGATGTCTGAAAACAAATTCATAGTGAATGAGCATTGGGTATAAGTATAACATAACACGTAGTATTAGTGGACTTACCGCACCGAACGTTGTGCCCATTTAACCATCAATCGCGAATCACCAATCGAAATCCCATTCATTTGATGTAAAACAGTCTCGGCTGATTGACGACAAGTAAATTCAACAAATGTATTTGCTTCTGCGATTGACATTTTATCAACGGTTGTGCGATCAACATACTGTACTATTAAATTGTATAGTTCTTTTTGGCGCAGATAGAGATTGGCGTTCGGAAAGAATAGCGTCTTGTTCTAAAAATTTAACAAATATTTGAAATATATCACTCTCACCGCAATCTATAACTTACAAATGTAGAATTTTTAGCCCCGTCTGTAATGGCCCAAACTACTTCTACGTCCTCGTTCCAGAGTCGTAAAATCCCTGGGCAACTTTTCCTCTTCGCTTCTAATGCTTCTTGGTGTGTTGCAAAGACGACAAACACACACTGCCCATTGCCCTGGTTGCTCTTCGGAGAATTCGAGTATAATCGACTCATGCTGGGAAAGATCGTCCTCAACCCTTTCTCAATTTCCTTTTCATTTAAATGTTTGGGAATATTTCTTACAAATAGACTGTACCTCTCGCAGGAGTTCACTACATTTAGTAGCTTCTGTGGCGCGATAAAGCAGTGGTTCAGTACCGTCATCGCACACTCTGCGTCCTGTTCGTTGGTGTAGCGGACGAATGCGTATCCGCGAATTCCGTTAAGCCCAGCATTAATAGGGACTCGGAAAAAATAGACTCTCCCAAATTGCATACATAGCTCCAAGAGTCTGTACTCGTTCGTATTTTTGGGGATGCAATAAATATATAGCTCGCACGAGCTACTTGGTGGTGGCCCAATCCAGTCATCGGGTGGACCATGCACTTTCGCTCCGTTTACTTGCATTAGGGAAAAACCATTTAGTTGGACCTTCCTCATCACTCGAGTGGTGGACGAAGGTACAGGTGGTCGCATTTCCATTTCAATTTTCAAAATTTTGATGTACAAAGGGTCAGTCACTGAATATAGATATTTGTTATAATAAAAGAGTTTTAACTTAGGCGCCTGTTTAAAGAAAAACCAGACTCGCCTGCGAAGAGCAGCTTATTGCTTGTCAGTGCAAGGGGAAATTATAGATCATTGAAAATACTTATTATTTAAAAAAGTTTATAACTTAGGCGACTTTTAATGCAAATTCTATTGAAGCCAAAATTCTACGAATAGCTGCTCGTCGCGCGTATCGGTTCTAAGAAAAATATATTTTAAATTGTAAATCGCTGAATATATTGATTATTAAAAAATATTGATTTAAGCGCCAGTTTAAAGAAAAATCAAACTCACAAATTTTTTTTTAATCCAAGATTCCACGAAAAGCTGCTTGCTGTGCTGTGTCTTGTCGGCTCGGCCGGCGCAAAAAAAATTATTTGAAATTGTAAAAAAATTCCGTTAGTTTTGGCCCAGTGCTGCCTATTTTGTAATTTTTTTCAATTTTAAAATTGTACCAGACTTTTTGTTTCGATGGAAAATGTGCGATATCTAATTGGACTGATCATTTACACGAGATTAGAGACAGATATCCGTTTCTGTGCAGTCAGTTCTAATAAGAGCATTATTATACCGCATTTTTATAAATAAAGAAAAAAATGGTAGCAAATACAAGTTGCGGAGAACAAACATTTTGCAAACAATTGAATATGCGTTTAACATTAAGCCAACCTTAAAACAAATCTCAATCATATCTTAAAATATTAAGGCCGTGTGTCAATTTGACTTTAATAAATATCCTCGGATAGTTTTCGGACACTTATGAAAGTGTTGAAAGAGAAGTTCACCAAACTCGAGATATATCGAGTTTTACGCCACCACGATAGTGTCAGAAAATTATCCAAGGACATTGACATATACATGGACTGCTAGTGAAATGTCAGTTTCATACAAACAAAAAATGAAGCACTAGCCCTTTTGGTTCATTGTGGCGAAAGTATGAAAACTCTCCGCGCCATTGCTATTTTTTACATAGAACACAGTGCCATCCATTGTAAAAACATTGCAACTGCGCAAAAATAACGACTTATTCAAATTATTTCAAACGTTCTATAACATATATGGCACACTCAACACTCAAACAAAATCTCACGAATTGCTCGATGACATTTGAGTGTTTTCGTTTCTCTCCGACGTGAACCAAACGAGCTAGTGCTTATGTTTGCTTCAACGAAAAATTGGCTGCTAAGCAGTCCATGTAGAGTATGTCAATGAGAGCATTATTATTACCCCATTTTTAAAAATAGATAAAGTGGTAGCAAATACAAGTTGCGGAGAGCAAAAATTTTTTAAACAATTGAATATGAGTTTAATATAAAGGCAATCTTAAAACAAATCGTAATCAAATCTTAAAATATTAAGGCCATGTGTCAATTAGGCTAAATAAATGTCCTCGGATAGTTTTTGGACACTTATGAAAGTGTTGAAAGAGAAGTTCCCCTAACTCGGGTTTTATCGAGTTTTACGCTATTAATTATTAATTGGAATTCAGTGTTTTATTTACTCTTTAACATTCTACCAAAACTCAAACAAAAGTAAACGTCAACAAATTAGACTATAGGATAATATTTTGACAACTGAAAATTAGTTTTCCACAACGATAGTGTCAGAAAATTATCCGAGGACACGGCCTAATTATCAAATTAAAATGCCGTTTTGGTGATACGTTTCAGTTAATCATCTATGCATTAATAATTTCAACGAAATAAACAAATTTATGTCCTTTTTCCACTTTCGAAAGCCAATTTGTTTTATAAAAATGTTTCGCAACAAGATCATATTCGTTATTTTACCTGTGATTTGATGTAAATGAGTGATATTGAGCTACCAATGACCAAATTAATCGAAAAATGTATTCACCAAATTCTAGTACAATGAAAGACAAATCTTGTACGATTCTCACAAAAACCATCATTTATTTAAGCGAAAGTCAGCTTTTAATTTTTTTTGTTTATTTGTTCTATATTAATTTTTATAGGTAGTATTAAAAGATATAACTGAAAATAAATTAAGAATTGTTTTTGCTGGAAAACTGACATTTCACCTTTGAATGACACTATACCTACGACACTTACATATAGTACGTTTACACCGCACCTAAATTCATCATTTCGGCTAAATTCTGCATTTCATATTTTAAAGCATTTCGAAATGTTGGATTTCATCGCTGCATTATTGTACGTTTGTGAAATCGAACAAATCTCATTCTGATGACTTTTGAGCTCACTGACAAAAAAAACCGCTGTAAAACTTGATTGTAAAATCTAAGAAGTAGGAAAAATATGTCTGAATAGTGAATTAACACTTGTATTCATGTTTAGAATAATATAACTAAATAATGAAACAAACCACTTCTGATTTCGAAACACAAAAAAACATCTGTAGGTAATCAATTCTGATACTAGCTGTCATTTGAAATGTTGAAGTTTCAGTATTGGTTTTCGAAATTTTGTCTGCTGAAATGCTTCCACAGTCTTGCTCTCAGATCTCAGATTTTTCCTGCCCCAATTGAATGAAATGAGATAACTTTTTTATACATTTGTGTTGGTGTGTTATTTGACAGTCAGCCATTTTTTTATTGCAATTTTTGTATCTTGTTTTTAGTATTTGTGAAAGTATGTGTGATCTGAATCTGAAAAAAGAGCTTTTTCTTGCCCAATTGACACTCGGTCATACCGCGTCTAGCGGATTTCGGCGGAACCCTAATCACAGGACAAGTCGCGCCATTATCTGTCAAATCGTATGAAAATTTCTGTCTCGAAAAATAAAAAAATTAATATTTAATAAATAGAATATTTACCAAGTTTATTGGTGAATTTAAGAGAAGAAATATTTAAAAGTAAATCTATAAGTATCAAAAGCAGCTATTAAAACAAGATGATAATAAATGTAGATTCTTTTAAATATCAGAGGTAAGAGAGACTGAGATACCCAACTCGCAATCCTCTTGCCGCTGGTCGCCTCAATTTTTGCCAGGAATCCGCCATTTTGTTTTCCTATCCGTGTACGTCAATTCCTATCCATGTAAAATTGAACAAAAAAAAATTAACAAAAAAAATGTGGTGAATTCGGTTTGACAGCAGCCGATTGTCATAATTGTCAAAACTCGGAAAACAAATTGAGACACAAAATGTGATTTGCTGTGGAAAAGTGAAAAAAAGTAAGTTTTATCATATTTTAATTGCTAAAATTAATAAATAAATACATTCTCTTGGTAATAGCTAATCTCTTACAGGGTTGGCTTATCGTTTTTGGAATATATCCAAGCAAACACATTCAAAGGAACTTTGTGCGTGGTCGATGGCGAAGAAATTGCGTATTCTAATGGATTCAGTGAGTTTGTGTATAAAATGTGAAAAATGTGAAAGTTAACCTTACAGATTTACAGAGAATAAACCATAAATGATAAAATCTCATTACAACGTGCCCTTTCAATTTTGGGCTACGCTCAGAGTCGTATCGCAGAAAGAATCATTGGGATTATCACCATAAACCACGTCAACGCCACTACCAGCGATTACACCTAAAAAAATACGAAATATATAATAAGCAAGGCAATCTGTGAGACTGTGAACAAAAAGAATTAATTTCAGTTTGATCAATTTTGCATTTTATCTGTCGGTACTACAACAAGAAATCCTCGAATTTGATGTCATATCGTCCATTAAAGGCAATGATGTATCACCTCTGTCAGTTTACTTGATAAACCTGCAAGGTATGTAATATAATACAATCCATAACTTTAGCAGTTTCAAAATAGTACATTAAAAGGCAAATCTTGTATACGTTTGACGTTTTTTCTTAATACAGGTTTTCAATCGCTTCCTAGAGAGGAGAATAGACAATAAATTGCTACAGAAAGCACATTTTAGGACAAACAGCAGCACAAGCGTACTTGGGGACAACCGACAATGTGATATCAACAATAGCTGAACTAAAACCAACACATTTATGTAGGTCAGTGCTAAAAAGTTGAGGTATTAATATCCATCAGCAGCGGTGAGGACAGTTGGGTGATTCGGCAAGAGACCCGAGGACTGCAAGAAATTCAACCACATTCTGAGGGCATTCGATCCAAAGAAGGACAAAGTGGCAGATTTGTACAACGTAAGTAAATCTGTCTGGTTCAATGAGAGCGCTTCAGATTTGATTATTCTTTCAGAAACTGGAAAAGCTCTTTATACCCGATAATCCGGGATTGGCGCATGTATTCCTAACATTTCTCCTACCACCGGAAGCGGCTTTAGCAAGCAACCAGCGCAGATCCGGAAGATCTTCAATTGCATCAGCGAATTGTCGGAAGACGCGGACATTATCGAACAAATTAAATTCAAGATCTTTCCTCTGCTGAAGGGGAACACTTTTCTTATCGACTGGTTCACGCAGTTGTTATATATATATATTTTTTTTTTTAAATTTGTTTATGTCACCAGCTGCAATTTTATAAACATTTGAAAATGGAAAAAACAAACAAATAAACTATCAATAATTTTCTGATTTTGAATTATGTTACACATTTTATCAAATATTAATCTTTTCATCCTATTTACAACTCAGAATTTTGATGTTCGACATATTTAAAACGTTTACGACTAATATGATTAGTTTTTTTAATCTTTTCGATTAGTTATTTTTAAGTATTTCTAATAAAAGTTTGCTCTAAATGCTTTTGTTTCTCCACAACCCTTTAGCATTGTTTGTTTTTGTTGATTATTTAGAATAAATAATACAATAATTTTTAAAATAAATTACTATTCACCTAAAATGTAAGCGTAACGACTATTTTTAAATCTAACGGCTAAAATATTTGAACGCTGCCAAAAACTTTGCCCACAGTGAAAGGTAAAAAGATTAGGTGCGAATGTATTGGTGGAGAGGATTTTTGACATTTGTCAATACGAATTTCTATGCAACAATACTAACGCACCTAAACTTTTTGGGAGCGTAAAATTTAGCTTGTAGGCAAATTACTGTAAATCGGTCGAAGATGGGTATCTCAGTCTCTCTTACCTCTGTTAAATATGTCGCGGTCTAAGAAATGTATTGTACCTGTCCCTCGCAAAAACAATTTGTGAAAAGTACGTGATAATTGAAATTAAATAATTTTCATATAATTGAATAGATTTTGTGGTCAGGTGCAAGAATGACGGCAGAAATAAAACTAATTTAAAAACTGGGAACAAAGCTGGGGAACTCTGTGGAGTTACATATTACATACACACTATACAGGAATCCAAATGTGCATATCTATGCACCGAATCCCCAGAAAAGTTTATAATGATCGGAAGTAGCTCTTTCCAAATAATTATCTTATTTGTAGCCCCCACACAAGGACACAAAAAATTACTTGTTTGGACTAAGCACTCCCAACTAAAAGCCTGCCGCAATCCTATACTGCGTATGGAGAAAATTAAATCCGAACCCGAGATATTACTTACTTACTTAGATGGCGCTACAGTCCGGGGTGGACCTGGGCCTCAGCCAACACGCCTCTCCAGTTAGCACGATCTTTGGCTAACTGCCTCCAGTTGCGCACTCCAAGTTGGTTGAGGTCCCCTTCCTGCGTTGTCCCTCCGGGTTGGAATCGAAGACTCTTCGGGCCGGAGCGTTGGTGTCCATTCGCTCTACATGTCCTAGCCATCTTAG
The DNA here is from genome assembly GCA_949372485.1 of Cheilosia soror. Lineage (NCBI taxonomy): Eukaryota > Metazoa > Arthropoda > Insecta > Diptera > Syrphidae > Cheilosia > Cheilosia soror. The sequence goes on along the minus strand of OX443565.1, from coordinate 3,266,673 downwards.
TCGACTGATACGTACTTTTCTGACCAAGTCGATGCCGCTGTACAGCTCGTAGAGTTCGCTGTTAAATCTCCTCCTCCAAAGCCCGTCAGTGCAAACGGGACCGAAAATCACTCGAAGAATTTTGCGTTCGAAGCGCCCAAGGAGATCTTCATCCGCTTTTGACAACGTCCATGATTCTGCGCCATAAAGCAGGACTGGGATGATGAGGGTCTTATATAGAGTCTCCTTGGTGTTTCTCGACAAGGCCTTACTAATCAATTGCCTTCTTAGGCCAAAGTAAAAGCGGTTGGCAAGTCTAATTCTTCGCTTGATTTCTGATGTGATGTCATTTTCAGAATTAAAAGCGGAGCCGAGGTAGACAAAGTCCCGAACTACCTCAAAGTTATAGCTGTCTATCGTGACGTTCTGTCCGATTCGTCGATGTTGTGTGTCCCTTCTTGTTGACAGCATATATTTCGTTGTGCCCTCATTCACCACTAAACCCATTTTTGCCGCCTCTGTACTGATACTTGCAAACGCACCAGTGACAGCTCGCTGTATTCTGCCAATGATGTCGATGTCGTCAGCGTATGCAAGTAGTTGCACGGACTTTTGGAAAAGTGTGCCCCTGGTGTTGGCTTGCGAGTTTCGCACAATTTTCTCAAGAATGATGTTGAAAAAGTCACATGACACCTTGTCTAAATCCTTTTTTGACATCAAATGTCTCGGTGAGATTGTTTCCGACCTTTACGGAGCAGCGAGCGTTTTCCATCGTCATTCTGCACAATCTGACAAGTTGGCAGGCAGGGATGCCAAAACTAGACACGGCTCTGTATAGTGTAGTGTTGTTGATATGAGATTTATATATGAGATATGAGAAACAGCGAACTTACAAAAGCAATAGAAAAGAAAAGGGATGTTTATTCGTAAGAGGTTTAAACAAGACTGAGCATGAAAAGATTTTACACAAATATAAGTACAAAGGTATATTAAAATATGCGTAGGAGTATTAGTGTTTGTTGCAATACTACATTAGTATTAGTGTTGGTTGCAATACTACATATAGCTCGTCTCAATAAATGCTGTCATATGCGGCTTTAAAATCGATAAATAGGTGATGAGTATCGATTTGGACTTCTTGGGTTTTCTCCAGGATCTGCCGTAGTGTGAATATTTGGTCGGTTGTGGACTTACCGGGCCTAAAACCGCACTGATAGGGTCCAATCAGTTCGTTGACAAATGGTTTCAGGCGTTCACACAGTACGGCAGACAGAATTTTGTAAGCGATGTTAAGGAGACTGATGCCTCTATAGTTGGCGCAGTTTAGAGGGACTCCTTTCTTTTGGATCGGGCAAACAATGCTGAGGCTCCATTCATCAGGCATACTTTCCTCTGACCAAATTTTAGAAACGAGTTGGAGTATGCTCTCTACCAAGTCATCCCCTGTTGCCTTAAAAAGCTCGGCCGATAAACCGTCCGGTCCTGCAGCTTTGTTGGAATTCAGCTTGGATATTGCTATCCTTTACCTCAATTTGGTCAGGTGGACGGAAGTCTTGACTTTCATCGCCCAGGTTGAATGGTTCATTCTGCCTGACAGCGGAATTTGTGTCGTCTTCGCCGTTTAGCAGTCTGCAGAAATGGTTTTTCCATGTCCTCAGCACCGATTGTGACTCTACTACCAGGTTTCCTTGTTCGTCTCTACAGGTCTCTGTTCGGGCCTTCCGAAAATTGTTCCTGGAGTAACACCTCTCTATTTCCTCGATCGCGCGCTTCTCATGCTCTTTCTTTTTCCTCCGGAGAAGCCGGTGTTCTTCCCTCCTTTTTTGCTCGTGGAGCTCACGAGCTGCTCTCGTCCTTCTCTGCAGCGCTGCTTTGTAGGCCAGTTGCTTTGCTGCAGGTGCTTCCCGGCACTCTTCATCAAACCAAGGGTTTCGTGGTGGTGGTCGGGTGAAACCTAGCACATCAGTCGCAGCTTTTCTGATGGCTTCTTGGCATCGATGCCACTGGTCTTCAGCACTTGATGCTGGCTGCACAGGACTTCTCTAGAGGTTGAGGGAGACGCGATCGGCAAAAGTTCTGGCGGTTTGTTGCGTTTGTAGCCGTTCAACGTTGAGTCTTCTCACAGTATTTCCTCGTTGTTGTGGTGTCTGGGATATCCGCATACGTACCTTGGCTACAACAAAGGTAGTGATCCGAGTCTATGTTGGCCGCTCGGAAAGTTCGGACATCTAGAATACTGGAGGAGTGCCTTGCGTCGATCGCAACATGGACAATTTGATTGACCGTTTGATGGTCTGGTGACGCCATGATGCTTTGTGAATGTTGAGGTGTGGAAACCGTGTGCTTGCTATAGTAGCATTACGTCCGGCAGCAAAGTTAATTAGCCTAAGTCCGTTTCCAGACGTGGTGTCGTGTAGGCTGTGCTTTCCGATTGTGCTACCAAAGATGTCCTCCTTTCCTATTTTGGCGTTAAAATCACCTAAGACGATTTTAACGTCGTACTTAGGGCATTGCTCATATGTTTTGTCGAGGAACTCATAGAAATATTCTTTGGTAGAATCGTCCTTATCTTCTGTGGGGGCGTGAGCGCATATCAGGCTGATGTTGGCGAATTTAGCCTTGATGCGGATAGTTGTAAGGCGCTCACTAGCGTGTCGAAAGCTCAAGACTTCTTGCCTAATTCTACCGCTTACAACGAATCCGCATCCGAAAAGACGCTGCTTCTGTTCTCTCTAGCAATCACCGTAGTAGATGTCACAGTCTTTCATCCTTCTTCTGCCGGGCCCATCCCACCGCACTTCCTGGATGACGGTGGTATCTGCCTTGTAGCAGTCTGTGGCTAATTGTTCGGCTGCACGCGGTCTGTTCAGGGTTCGAACATTCCACGTGCAGATCCGAAAGCCATTGTCCTTTTTTTCGTTTTGCAGGGTCGTCAACAGTAAATCCATCCATATTCGAGGCTTTTGGTTGCTTCGTAACTGGCGGTGTTTTCCGTGGTTGGGTAGTTAACCCCACGCACAACCCCCAACCTGGAGGGCCAGGCCCTTTCTGGACGAAAGGGGCCGGATATTCCGGAGTCAGTAACCCGCTTCTGGGATTTGAGTGCTGCCGTTGACCCATTAAGGGCTCTTCCGCCACCATCTCTATTTCAACACCCTGACTAGTATTGAAAAATCCTTAAAGACCTCAGCTCCAAATATGTCGAAGTAGCTCATTAAAGTATCTGCCATGTCGACTGTTGACGTCACCGTTGATTCAATCGCGTGAATTCTTCCGCCGCACGTCCTCTTTCTGAGGGGCTCATGTTAGACTTCTGAGACTCGAGCAGACAGTCAGTTCCGACAGAGCATTATAGTGTTTTCTTCGTGTTCAACACTCGCGCTTATAAGTTTAGCAAGCCAAGCCTGGATGGGCGACACCAGTACCCGGTGGTTACCACGCGGAGGTAAAATAAGCACAATTGATGTGTATAAAAAAGTTGTCGTCACCGTTGATTCAATCGCGTGAATTCTTCCGTCGCACGTCCTCTTTCTGAGGGGCTCATGTTAGACTTCTGAGACTCGAGCAGACAGTCAGTTCCGACAGAGCATTATAGTGTTTTCTTCGTGTTCAACACTCGCGCTTATAAGTTTAGCAAGCCAAGCCTGGATGGGCAAGACCAGTACCCGGTGGTTAACACGAGGAGGTAAAATAAGCACAATTGATGTGTATGCAAAAGTTGCAAAAGATGGGCACCGCCAAGTTGATGCCAATCAGCGCCTACCCGGTTCATACACACCCAACCACGAGATATTATTATTTGTAAATCCTAAAGGGAAACAGATAACACAATAAAAAAAATGTATGTATAATTGGAAACTTCGAGTGCTTTGTTTACAATTTTTAAGGTATGATTTTATTCATATCTCTTTGTTTTTCACAAATATTTTACTTGTTTTATGTACTAAGGCATTTTGTAGCGGCATTCTGATATCAAATTTGTTAATGTCTATACAATAAATTTAAATTAGAATATTTTGCGCGCACTTCCAATATATAAGTTCAGTAGGAACTTCTGTGTTGAAATCGGCTGTCACAAAACTTGTCCTGTGATTCGGGTACGCAAAAATTTTGGTAGGTGGCGTGGAAATCAATTTACCGAGTCACAATGGAAATCGACATTAATTAAATACATTTTAGCTCAGTCACACCCTGTATAAATATCTTCTTAACAATCCCATATCGATTTCACTGAGCTCTTTGGAGAAAAGTGAAAAATTTAATTTCATACGAACAGCGTTATAGGTTTTATGGAACCCACAGCTCGCTAATTTTGTCTTTGAATTTAAAATCACTATTTTCACCCTTGGATAACCATAATTTGGGAATGGAATAACTCGTCAATGCCTTGCACATCCCATATAAGTTAGTTACTGTTATACAAATGAGTATCACAGTTTTTTACGATTTCACTGGGAGAACCAGAGCCATCTACTGTTGATTAGAACTACGAATCAGCTCATCATTTGCACAATCCAATTATGACTGTAAGGTGAATTTGATATTTGATCATCCAATAGAGCAGCATACTTGGAAAATAAAATGAAAATAATAAATTTATTTCATGAATAGGTACTAATCAATGGCAAAATATAGAATGCCTGCTTTTCTTAATGCGGCCCAAACGACTATAACTTAGGATTAAGGAAAGCTTGTAGGGAAAGTCTTGGACTCCTGTTTCAGTCTTTGATGAAATCTATATTCGAACTTAATTGGAATAGCATTGTTGACAGCACCTAAATACCCTGCAGGAACTCCTACCTTGTCATACCAAGATAATGAGATGAACCCTGGATTGTTCTTAAGCCCGCACTAAACTAATCTTGTCCTCTTGTCTCAGAAATACAAAATTCACACATTGGCCTTCCAACTTTCAAGCTAAATACATGTGTCTTATTTTAGAGAGTTAAGGAAACCTTTAATAAAAAAAACCAACCAGGTATAGGGAATAAATAGGGCCTATGCGTCTCGGGCACTTATACTAACACTGTGGTTTCTGCGGCTTTTCGCTTTGAAGAAACTTCACAGTGAATCTGTAAAAGAATGGGCCACGTTGCTGTTATGAATACTTTCTTCCAAGAAACATTGACTACACCATACCCGAATTACAGTTCAACAAAATCTTCTAGAAATCGGCCCATTTCTTCACAGATTAATGAACACTGTAGATGCTGGGTTATGGTGTCTTACTTCTCTAAATCTTAGAGAAAAGCAAAGTAAGAGCGATAAAAGAAGTCTTATCTCAGCTAAAATAAAAACATGATATCTGAAAAGACAAACGGTTATCAAACTCTTCTTGGAATATAAGTCTACGTATACCCGTAGACGGTTGTGATATCAGATCAAGTTAGGCTAGTATCAATATAGATTCGTTGTGATGCCCTAAGGGTTTATGTATCCCACACTCTGGGAACCATCTCGAGGTATTAACAAATTTAAGTAAGTCATTTATGGACCTGTCGAAAGTTTCTTGTAAATCACAGGGGCCTTATTATGGACTTAGTGTGTCCACTTAAACCTTGACTGCTCCTTTGTTGAAATAATGTTCATGGGATCGCCACGATCGTGTCTTTTCAAGAGCGATGACACTTTTTCATCGGGATTTAAATATCTAATCTGCGCCTACAATAAAATGAAGCAGACATTTTGAAGGAAACCCTCATGGGCTAACTAATAGCATCTTTGAATTTCAGAGTACACTATATTTAATTCAAAATAAATATAGTGAATTAATCCTCTTCATAAGCAGGTAGGACTATTTTTCCATAATGACTTCCGTTCCGAGAGCGAAAAATCCCACATAATTCAAAGCAAGATATGAAATTTCCATACATTGACACAGCCCTGGGTATACGCAGCGCACCGATAAATTATTCGCCTTTATGTTAACTTTCGAGGTAGTGCAGTTTGAATATTGGTGGTAACATGGAATTCCCGTCGAAAAACGATTGTTCGTCCAAGTACCATCAATATTTAGTAAGAAATAAGACTGCGTATCGTTAGCATCGTCATCAAGTCTACATCGGATTCCATTGCTTGAAATCAACATATCAACTCACCGGTGCTTTTGGTAGGCTTATGGCACACTCCAGCCTCATCTCACTTTTCGATAATCGTGCATATTCCATATTGCGGTCACCATCACGACTATGGTTTTCGGAAACTCTTAATAACCACAACCGGCTTTGTTGCAAGCAGCAATATTTCCGACCAAGCAACAAGAGTTGTCCGCTTCTGGGAAGTTAACAGCGACAGTCGTTGGTAGTTCGAGTGCACATCTTAAATTACCTAACGGACACTTTTGCTCGAACGCTGTATATATTGAGGACCCCGTGAGGTGAGATAAACCAATTCAGGCTTTAAACAACGTCAACCAACAACTCTCCAGGAACCTATATAGAAGAATACACACAGACTCTTTATAAATCAAGCTTTATTGGATAAAACAAACAAAAATACACTTTATTCTGTGTAACATAAAACGATAAACGAAAACTAACGAGTTCAGAAAGTTTGAACTTATGTAAATTAAAGAACCAAACTTTAATGGGAACACAAATTTAGTTAAAACAAAAGAAATATAAATTAGTTTATAACATCATAAAGGAATAGTCAATCTATTGGACACACTTTTTGTCTGTACTAACATAAAGCAATGAACGAAAAACAACTGCAACTTTGAACTCAAATTTAGAAACGAAACAAACAAAAAATTTGATAATACATGCGCATGCGTAAAGTAGGTTAAACAAACTAAACAAAGAATAATTCAAAACATCATAAATGAATAGTCGCTGGAAATCAAGCTACTTATTGGATACACAATACGTATACGAGTTCTGAAAGTTTGAACTAAAATTTAAGAAACGTTATATCGGAAATAAAAACTCAGTAAAACATGCGTCGTGAGAGTGAAATTAACTTAACTGGAAAATCCCCACAATGTAGGTATCTGTTACGATCATTTGGTTCACCGGAATGGCGACCCCTGCCCTCGACATCTTTTTGAGCATATATCGCGGAATTATTGCCTGATGCAGTGGGCAAATAGAAAGCAATACTGCCGAACAGTGACTGCCGGCCCGATGTGTGGCTAAATCGTATTGCCATGTCGACAGCGGCATATTCACATACGGTAATAACACTTGATTACGGTCAAATGAAGAAGCAAACTGAGGTCTGTGAGGTACCACAGAAAAATTGGTTCCATTTCTCAAAAAGCACAACGCCAAAACGATCTGAGTGTTGTCCAAGTTGTATTTCAGTGGAGGTTTTTTCCTGTAATTTGGCCAGATTGCGCCGATGAGGCGATGTCCGAGTATCCAATCATTCGGATAAGGGTGAATTTCGTTGACCATGCAGCTCTTCCGGTAAATTTCTAAAAGGTGCTCTTCTTGGAGCTCCGAAATAAAGACACCCGAACGGCTAATATCAATTACTTCTATGAGATCGATGATAAATCGTCCGGGCACCTTATGTGATGCGATGAACGTCAGTTGCGGTTCGAATACCACAACTCCAACTGAAATTAAATCTGATTAGTATTAATTAGGCGCACTAGGTTGAATTATGGGCCTACGTAAGTGTGCGGCATTCTTTTCGACGCAAAAAACGTAATTACACTCCGGAAATGTACCAATAGTGTCAATTAAAGTTACCACCACCTCGCAGAGGCGTGACTGGATATCGAAAAGCTCGCTGCATTGAAGCCTAACTATTATCAAACGGAAATTACACTTGTCGTTACGAAGGAGCACTGCACCATACTGAATTTCTTCAGCCTCGAAGAATGATCCAAACATAGTTATGGGCACCTTCCAGGAATTAGCTATGCACTTCAATCGAAGCAATGCTTCAAAATCCGTATTCCGCTCGTCCAACATACGTTGTCTGAAAACAAATACATAGTGAGTGAGCATTGGGTATAACATAACACGTAGTATTAGTGGACTTACCCCGTCGAACGTTTACCCCATTTAACAGTCAATCGCGAATCACCAATCTGAACCCCATTCAACTGATGCAAAACAGTCGCTGCTGCCTGACGACAAGTAAAATCTACAAACATATTTCCCTGTCTTATTATCATTTTATCAACGGTTGTGCGATCAACATGCTGTACTATTAAATTGTAAAGTTCGCTTTTGCTCAGAGAGAAAGATGCGTTCGGAAAGAATAGCGTTTTATTCTAAAATTGTAAAAAGTAATGTTTAAAAAAATATCACTGTGACTGCCATCTATATCTTACAAATCTAAAAGTATCCGATACTTGTGTAGTGGCCCAAATTACTTGCACGTTCTTGTCCCAGAGTGGTATCATGCTTGGGCGAATTTTCATCTTCGCATCTAATGCTTCTTGGTGTGTTTTAAAGACGACAAACACACACTGCCCATTGCCTTTGTAGCACTTCGGAGAATGCGAGTATGATCGACTCATGTTGGGAAAGACTGCCCTCAACCCATTCTCTATTTCATGCTCTATCAAATGCTTGGAAATATTTCTCACAAATAATGTACGCCTTTCAGATAAGTTCACTACATTCAGTAGTCTCTTTGGAGCGATAAAGCATTGGTTCATTACCGTCATCGCACACTCTGCGTCCTGTTCGTTGGTGTAGCGGACGAATGCGTATCCGCGAATTCCGTTAAGCCCAGCATTAATAGGGACTCGGAAAAAATAGACTCTCCCAAATTGCATACAAAGCTCCAAGAGTCTGTACTCGTTTGTATTTTTGGGGATACCATAAATAAACAGCTCACATGAGCTACTTGGTGGTGGCCCAATCCAGTCATCTGGTGGACCATGCACTTTCGTTCCATCTATGTGCGTTAGAGAATAACGATTTAGTTTGACCTTCCTCATCACTCGAGTGGTGGACGAAGGTACAGGTGGCTGCATTTCCATTTCAATTTTCAAAATTTTGATGTACAAAGTGTAAATCACTGAATACAGGTACATAGGTAATTATTATAAAAAAAGTTAGGTATAACTTAGGTGCCTGTTTAAAGAAAAATTAAACTCACCAATTTTATTGAATTTACAATTCTGGGAAAAGCTGCTCGTCGCGTATCGATGCAAGAAAAATGTATTTTATGTTGTAAGTCACTGAAAATATTTATTATAAAAAAATAATAACTTAAGCACTTGTTTAGAGAAAAACTAAACTCACAAATTTTTTTTGAATCCAAAATTCTACAAGCTGCTTGTGGCGTGTTGCATTGGGTCGGCCGGCGCAAGAAAAATTTATTTAACTGTAAAAAGTAACTGTAAAAGTTTTGGCCCAATGATGCCCACTTCCTATTTTTTCAATTTTAAAATTGTACTAGACTTTTTGTTTTCGTTGCAAAATGTGCGATATCTAATTGGACTGATCATTTACACGAAATTAAAGAGAGAGCGAAAGAAAGACTCGTTTTACACGCACCGCTTTTAGTGGTACGACTCGAGAATGCGTAGGTAAAGGGGATGAAAAGTGGAAAGCCGAGTACGGATGGGTCATGAATTTCCTTCCCATTCTTGAAAAAAAGGAAGCAATGACAATTTGACAATCTCCGCATTCAATCTAAAGTGATTTTCCATTGGGCTCATCAGATTTTTATTTCAGATCTCAGATTTTTCGTCGTACATGGAACATGAAAGCTTTTGTAAATGTATTAGTGCGTTATTTGACAGTACATCGGATGTGCAAATTGTTTTCGTTTGTTGATGGAAACATACAAACTTCATATGGACAATCATATCGAAGAAGAGTCGAAATCCACAGATAACGAGGAAGAAGAATAATATGACGAAGATGATAGCAATTGCTCCCAAATTAATTCCATGTCCATTATTTACGTTTTTGTTCTGAGGTTTTTGGTAAGTAATTTTGTTTTAAAAACGAATTCTGAATGACGTAAAACAGCTGTGCAAGTTGTATTGGCATTAGTGAGAGTATGTGTAAATCTCGAAAAATATCATCGAGATCTGCAAAAAGTGATCTGGATTTTTTGTCCCAAATTGAAAACCACATAAGAAAAGCGTGTGAATAAAATCGTAAATCAACCACATTTTTATAAATAGATAAAGTGGTAGCAAATACAAGTTGTGATACGTTTTAGTTAATCATCTATGCATTAATAATTTTAACGAAATAAATTTGGGTCCTTTTCCACTATCAAAAGCCAATTTGTTTTTTTTTTTTTGTTAATTTACATTAGAATTCGGTTATAACGAAACGACCACTCACGGGAACAAATTTTCCGTCGTTATAAGCGGATGTCGCTTTATCCGTTTCACGGATTTTTAATTATTTATGTATATATATCTGTACTCCGATCTTCACGCTTTGCCGTAGAGTTCGTTCTGCTTGCCGTACCAGCTTTCAACCTGCCGCCTGCTAACCACCGCAACCCCCCTAGTGCCATCCAACAGCCGGTTTGTAGTCCACTTAGAACGGACTCCGAAACCAGGAACCATAGAGAACCATCGCGAACACTACCCAGACCCAGCCTCATTTACGAAGCCGAGGTCATGAACATGGTCCGGAAGTGCATCTACGATTTGATGGCTACGGAAATGCCTTCGAGTTCATAAAATGAATCAAGGAGCTGACTCTATGCTATAACATTCCACCGGATCACATAATTCGGCCCTTGCCCGAGATCTTTAGGGAAACCGCACTAAAGTTGCTGCGGATAAATCGAGAAAGATTTTGATCTAGGGAAACGTTACGGACATACTTCCTCCCAGCTCGGTATACCCAAAAGCTCGAGAATGATATTATAAGGAAGCGGCAAGGTCCCCGGGAAAGAGCTACAAATTTCATAAGGTTCCTCCAGTACCTAGTCCGGCAACATCACCGAATACGGTATAGCAAAAACCTAGAGCGGCTATACGACGGCCTACACTCGAACCGCGTGATCCTGCTAAGGTGCTCACACTTATAAGCTTTCAAAATCCGGGTCTCCCAGTCAAAGACTGGAAGATCGTGGAAAACCCCAACGGTTCCATCGACGAACCCAGGAAAACTGGCCGCTCAATTGTCATCTCAATGACGGCTGAATCTCTGCCTATGCTAAGAGATAGGAACTTCCTTATAAAATACGACTTAAGGAAGTTAAGATGAAGCTCTTTAAAAAAGATGATATTCGCATTGCTGAAGCCCACCTGGCCAGCTCTAACGCGTCATCCTCGGCAGATACCGACTCGCCACATGAGGATCTTAACGCTACCGTTGCGGAGAGAACTGTATCAGTTAGCAATGCCGCTAAATCTGATACAGATTTATACAGATACACCACTCCAAGCTAGCATCCGCTAACCTACTGGTCCGCCTCATCAAGGACGGACTGGACATCGCCCTAATCCAAGAACCGTGGCTGGTCAAAGGCAACGTCACTGGACTTGGGGCTCCCGGCTATAGCCCTTACTACGCAGAAGGTAAAGGTAAAATCAGAGCTTGAATTCTTGCTAAAACATTGTTAAAATTAACTTTCATCCCCCAACTTAGCACAGGCGACCTAGCAGCAGCGCAGCTAACTCCATCGAGCGGCAATCCGGTCTGGCTGGCGTCCAGTTATCTCCCGTACGAGGAAGACGACCCGCCATCCGCTGGACTACAACGGGCTGTCCGAGAGGCGGAGGAAAAAAAGGCCGGCATTGTGATAGGGTGTGACACTAATGCACACCATGACCTATGGGGCAGTACAGACACTAACCCTCGATGTGAGTCTTTAATTGAATATTTAGTAGGAACCTCGAGGTGAGTCTTTAATTGAATATTTAGTAGGATCTAACCTAGTAGTATGTAACAGAGGAAATAGTCCTACTTTTATTGTTAAAAACAGGCAGGAATTAATTGATGTTACTCTCGCCTCTCAACATCTTTACCCAGCTATATCAGACTGGATAGTATCGGATAGTCCTTCATTTTCAGACCACCGGTATATATCCTTCACTTTAAACTGTAGCCTCACTCCCCAGAAATCAGTTTATCGCAACCGGCGAAAAACAGACTGGGTTAAACACATCTATCACATCTATCTGCGAATCTAGCTCACTGTATACGCTCGCCACCCGGCGACCGGAGAGAGCTCGACTCACTTAACAACGTGCTCACTTCCGCCCTGAATGGGGCGGCATTCAGTGTATCCTGTCCCCTCACCAAAATGAGGGAGGGCAAGAAACCACCGTAGTGGACAAAGCAACTAATTAAACTTCGCTGTGATAGCAGAAAGGCATTCAACAAAGCTAAAACCTCGAAGTTAGACACGGACTGGGAGATCTACAAAGGTAGTCTGAGGCTTTTCAAAAAAGAAGTTGGAAAGGCACAACGTAGCTCCTGGCGTAACTTCTGTGAGAACGTTAACAGCGTTAACGAAGACTCCAGATTACGTAAGGTCCTACCCAAAACGTCCACTGTACCGGGTGTACTAAAAAACCCCAGTGGCCAATGGGCAGAACCAGAGGAACAATCACTGGATCAGCTCATGGTCACTCATTTTCTTGGCTGCACGCCCTTCACCGGTAATCCTGACTTCAGGAATAGTACCCCTTACGACCCGGCATCTCCAACCACATTAACCGTTTGTGAGGAGAAGCTAAGGTGGGCCGTCAATAGCTTTGAACCGTACAAGTCACCTGGACCTGATGACATCTTCCCGGTGCAACTACAGAACGGCTTTGACATAGTCAAAGACATTCTCAGGCACATTCTTGTAGGTTGCATAACACTGTGTTATCCCATCATCCTGAACTGCGGTCAAGGTTGTTTTCATTCCAAAAGCAGGAAATACCTCCCATATACACCCCAAGGACTTCAGACCAATTAGTCTGTCTTCCTTTCTTCTTAAAACTCTCGAGAGGATCGTCGACCTCCACATCAAGGACACTGTTGACCGATCACTGTTTTCAAGATCTCAACATGCCTACCAAAAGAGCAAGTCGACCGAAACTGCTCTTCACTCGATTGTTGGCTCGATAGAGAGGTCCCTCTCACTCAAGGAATATACAATGGCTGTCTTTCTTGATATTGCTGCGAAGCCGCTAATCAGCATTATACCCGAAGCTATGACGTAGAAACCACCACGACCTACTCTATAGAGCGGACCTTTTTATTTTTCTACGGAACACACCTTCTTCTTCTGTCAAACCTCACAAGACAAGAAAAGCGCGAATAAAAAGTCAGAGAAGAAAATCCTCTTGGGAACCACAAGAACAAAACTTTAAGTTAAGGAAATAAAGTCTCCAATTAAATTAAAAATTGTGCATTTTAATCAACATTTTCTCCTTTTTGTAGCAAAGTTTGGCTAACAATCTTCCCCACGGAACAAAAAAAAAAAAAAAAAACGCAACACTGGTGTCAGATGTGGGGTAGATTTTCTTTCGTACCGAAAGATTACCAGGCGAAATAATGGCGCCTCAATAAACGAGACAAATAATGAGCAAGTTAATGTAAAACTTCGCACAATTTTACATGAATACGTCACAGACCAGAAACAATTTTGGGAGAATAAATTAAGCATGTGGCAGAAGGATCTTAAATCGCGCGACGAAGGGATTGAAAAGCGAGTTAATGACTTAGAACGCACTGCTAATGCTTTATCGTTTACACATGCTGCGCGCAGTGCACCTCAATCGTCACCAAAAGATTTTAGCTGCGATCACTTGAGTCTTCCAACAGCTCCCCCGACACAACTGAAGGCGACGAATTTGCAACCTGTTCCTATGGATATCACCGGCGGAAGGTAAACTGTCTCCGAAGACCACCACCCCCCACCATGGTTCATTCTACGGTACCGAAGCCAACTATTCCTTGTACATTACAGCCATATGATGGCTTCGGCTCTTGGTCAGACTATCATCGGATGCGGATGCGGAGGATGGTCAATCGAAGACAAAGCCAACGTTCTGGCAATGAATTTGCGTGGTGAAGCATTCACGGTGTTAAGCGCATTGCCAACCAATGTCGATCCGTCCTATAATGTGCTTACAGAACTTCTAAGGCAACGATTCAGCGGGGACCACAGATCGAGTTACACCCAATTTCGTCATCGAGTTCAAGGACCTAAGAAAGGTGTGGCCGAACTATCTATCAGGCCTAGACAGCATGGGGCGGTTGTCAAATGGCGCTTCTATGAATGCCCTCAACAACATAACTGAAATGAACCAAATTATCCAAATATGTAATGACATAAACCAGAGAATAGATAACTCTTCATGTGAGGCAACATGTTCATTTATGAACCACGACGGAATGTCAGCCGATGGCGGGTTTGGATTTGCAAGCCCAAATAGTCTCTCGATCGCAGGTTTTATCAGCGGTAAGCCACTCAGGTTGGTGGTCGATTCTGGGGCAAAGTGTCCAATATGCCTAGCATATTGGTGCCACGATGTGCAGAAATTGTCAACCATCCAATTGCAATAACTGGCGTATCGGGAGAAGGTCGTAGTGCAGTAGGAAAAATAGAGTTGGAAATTGTCTTGATGGATATGAAATTCAGCCACGAGTTCGTCGTGCTAGGTTCAAACGGCCCTCCAATACTCGGCTTAGATTTTTTGGTCACCCAACGTTGTCACCTTGACTTGGCAGATCTGTATCTCGAAATGCGAGGACAAAAATGTAATTTAGAGGTTCCACATGTAGCTCGAGTTTGCCTACTCACCATGAGTGATGAGATGAAAATACCTGCAAACGCAGAATGTGTACTGCAGGTTCCTACCGCGGGTTATAAAGATGCTGTTACTGCTCTCGTGGAGCCGTGTGTAGATGGCAATTTACCTAAAGGGGTCTTGCTCGCTCGGACTATAGTAGACCCTACCAAATTAACCATTCCAGTTAGATTGTATAACACAACCACAGAAGATAAAGTGCTTCCCTCTGGACTTGTATTAGGTCGAGTGGAGGCTGCTGAAGTGTGCGAAATACCAACTGACCAGCAGGAAAGCCGCAATACAGAGCTCGAGTTTGATATGTCGGCACTATCTAATGGAGAAAAAGACACATGGCGTATTTTTTTGGGAAGTGAGTATAACAAAACCAAAAGTGAGTATAACAATTTTGCATGTAAAACCAAAAGTGAGTATAACAAAACCATAAGTGAGTATAAATGTTTTTCATGTAAAAGTAAAAGTGAGCTAGCTATAGATTCTCAAAAAAATACGCCTACAATTCCTGTCCTTGATAAATAAATATCGTGCTGTTTTTGCTACAAGTCCTCTCGATTTTGGACGAACTCATGCGGTCCGTCATAAAATTAATACGGAAGATTCTAAGCCCATCAAGATTCCAGATTGGCGGGTTCCTCTGGCTAAAAGGCATGAAGCGACAAAACTCATCTAAGATATGGCGAAAAGAGGAGCAATTGAGCCATCATCAAGTCCATGGGCGGCCCCCATTGTCCTTGTCAATAAAAAGGATGGGTCTACCCGTTTTTGTGTTGACTACCGACTCTTGAATGATGCCACCAAGAAGGATTCTTATCCATTGCCTAGAATAGAAGAGCTTTTTGCATCATTAGGGGGATCAAAGTGGTTCTCAACGCTGGATTAGCAAAGTGGTTGGTTATTGGCAGGTAGATATGGACCCGCAGGACAAAGAAAAGACAGCCTTCTCGGACGGGCAGGGCCTCTGTGATATGCCTTTTGGACTTTGCAACGCTCCAGCTACTTTCGAACGACTAATGGATGCCACACTACAGGGCGTTTGCTGGCAGAATGCACTTGTTTATCTTGACGACATTATCGTCTATTCAAATATTTTTCAGACCACCTATTACATTTAGAATCAGTTTTTCAGAGATTACAAGCCGCAGGTCTAAAATTGAGCCCCTCCAAGTGCGCATTCTTTAAGCAGAAGGTAACCTATCTTGGACATATAGTTACTGGCAATGGACTTCGAACAGATCCTAGGAAACTGGACGCCGTTCGAGAATGGCCGCAGCCAAAGTCTAAGCGCGAGGTACGGAGCTTTTTGGGTCTTTGCTCATATTACCGCAAATTTATATCCGGATTCAGTACCCTGGCCAAACCTCTATCAGAATTAACGGAGGAAAGAAGGCGTATCTCTTGGACGTGTCAGAATACCGAACCGAAGGAAAGAAAATTGAAAAAAAACACAAACTCAAATTTACTGTCTTTATTGAATTAAAATGCGTCTATTGCCCACGGCGTCCGAAATGCAACTCCTCTTGTTTAAAGAATTCATAAAAGTCGTGAGGGACAAGGACAAGGACAGAAGGAGGGTATTATAAAAAGGGATAGGTGATGATGTTTGTGTTGCAGTGTTGATAGATGAGTAGAATAATCCTGTGATGAAAACTCGGCCTCTCCTGACAAAACTCGACCCGAGTTACTCTGCATCTATTTCAGCAATATAGTTTGCTTCTTCATCATCGCCTTCGTCGTAGTCATCGTCGATTTCAGGGTACAGCTGACACCATGGCTTGAGTTTATCGCTGCTGGCCACAGTGCTGAACTTCCGCTGCATCAGTTGGAATCCATCTATGTCTTCAATTACGTAGTGGTCAAAGCGTAAAACTTTAGCTATGACATATGGACCTCGGTATTTTACTTCCAGTTTTCGCGATTCGCCTGTGCTTGGAATAGCACTTTCGATCAAAACAAGTTAGACTTCTTTGTACTCGTGCGGTTTCTTGTATCGAGCATCGAATCTAGCCTTCCAAACCTTGCGTGCTGCTTCAATATTGGTAATAGCTTCTTCGCGCCTTTTGATTATCGGCGGCTTATCTAATTCGCATTCATCGTCGTGGAGAGCTGCGAGAATCTAGTTTCCTCCTACATTCCTTATAGGAAAGTCGTATACTAGGTCCATCGGCGAGAATTTCGTTGTCGCGTTGATTCTTGTGTTGATAGTCCATTGCAAACGTCGTAGCTCTGCGTCCCAATTCTTTGCATTAGAAACGGATGCTTTGATGTACATCAAAACGGACTGATTCACTCTTTCAGCAAGGCCATTTGCACGCGGTGTCCTTACTGCCACCTTTACATGTTGGATGTCGTTGCTGCTGCAAAATTCGGCAAATGCGGTTGACGTAAGGCAGTACCACGATCTGTGATAATCCTTTTTGGCACACCAAACTGCAAAGTTAGCTGATTCAGTGCCTCTATGACTGGTTTTGTTTTCGTTGATTTGACTGGATAAATAATAGCATATCTTGTTAAGGCGTCAACGATAACTAAAATATGCTCGCTGCCTCGAGAACTTCTAATAAAGGGACCCAAATGGTCCATGTGCAAAGTTTCAAATGGAAGTTTAGGTATTTCCATCCCGTACAGCTGGCATTCCTTGCGGGACGGTTCGCGGCTGAAGCAACATTCGATGCAGGATTTTATGTACCCCTTGACAAAGTTTCGGATTCGCGAAAACCAGAAATGTTGTAAAATCCGGTTAACTGTTCCATCCACTCTTGGATGCCCAACATCATCATGGAAAAAACGAACGATTCTCCATCTCATGCCGCGAGGAACCACCAACAATAATTTATTTTCGCTGTGCTTTCTAAAAAGTGGATTCTTCTTCAGCACATAGTCTTTAATATAGCCCTTCCGCTGGTCTGAGACTGGCTGACCATCAATAATATCGATTATTTTCCCAAGCTTAGGATCCAGCTTTTGCACTGTGAACAACCAGTCGTCGATATTGAAATTTATGGTCATCACGCATGCACTTACATCATCCGGTTCGATAGCTGATTCAACAGGTGCTCGGCTCAAAGCATCCACATGTGCACAATAGTCGTAGTATAGTCGTATTCAAGTAATTTTAGAAACCATCGAGCTATTCGAGGTATCAGCGGCTTCGTTGATTTCACATTGGAAACAGCAGCACAATCGGTGACAATCGTAAAATGTTTACCTAGTAGGTACATGCGGAAACGTTGGCAAGCTTCCACCACGGCCAATACCTCCAGCTCGTAGCTATGGTAATTATGTTCGGCTTCATTGTATGCACGGCTAAAGTACGAAATGGGCTTTAACTCACCATCGTCATCTCGCTGTAATAAGATCGCTGCTATTCCCACACTGCTAGCGTCTATGTGTACTTGATGATATCCGATTTATATCGTATATCTTTAACACTGGTTCTTCAGTCAACATTTTGACTAACTGCTGAAATGCGTTCTCACAATCCGATGTCCATTCAAATTCGGTATTTTTTCTTGTCAATTGCTTTAATAGAGTTGCCATATGTGCGTACCTTGGCACAAATTTACGGAAGAAACCGGTTAACCCCAGGAAACGCCTTACTTCCGTTGCGTTGACCGGAACAGGAAACTCTTTGATGGCAATAGTTTTATATCGACCTGGCTTCAGACCTTCCATATTCAGCTCATGGCCGAAAAAATTGACACTTCTCTTCATAAATGAACACCTGGAGATACGAAGCGTTAGCTCAGCCCGTCGAATAACTTGTAAAAATTCTTCAAGGTTCTGCAGTCGCAATATTGACTTCGTCGACATAATTGGCCACCTTTTCCTTGACCGGTTTAAGGATCTCCATCATCATGCGTTGGAAAGCACATGGAGCGTTCTTCAGCCCAAACGGCATTCGATTGAACTCCCACTGTCCATGATGTGTCACAAAGGCTGTATATTGCTTGGATGTTTCGCTAATTTCAATCTGATAATACCCCGACATCATATCTAGAGTGGTATAATAATTCTTACCTGCCAACAATGATAGAACTCCTTCGACAGTGGGCATCAACCGTGGTTGCTTCTCAGTTATCGCGTTTACTTACTTACTTAAAGTGGCGCTACAGTCCGGGGTGGACCTGGGCCTCAACCAACAAGCGTCTCCAGCCAGCACGATCTTTGGCGAGCTGTCTCCAGTTTCGCACGCTAAGTTAGTTAAGGTCCCTTTCCACTTGCGTGCGCCACCTGAGTCGCGGTCTTCCTCTACTGCGCCGTCCCTCCGGTGTGGATTCGAAGATCTTCCGGGCCGGAGCATTCTCGTCCATTCGCTCTACATGACCCAGCCACCGCAGTCGTTGGACCTTCACTCTTCTGGCTAAGTCAATGTCGCTGTACAGCTCGTACAGTTCGTCGTTGTATCTCGCGCGCTTCTCGTGCTCTTTCTTTTTTCTCCTGAGAAGCGGGTGTTCGTCTCTTCTTTTCTGCGCGTAGAGCTCACGAGCAGCTCTAGTCCTTCTTTGCAGCGCCGTTTTGTATGCCTCTTGTTTCGCTGCATGTGCTTGCCGGCACTCGTCGTCGAACCAGGGGTTTTGTTGTGGTGGTCGAGTGAAACCAAGCACATCAGAGGCGGCGTCTCTGATGGCTTTTTGGCAATGTTGCCACTGGTCTTCAATGCTTGCTGCTGGCTGCATAGAACCTCTTGAGAGATTGAGAGAGACTCGATCGGAGAAGGATCTGGTGATCTCTTGCGATTTTAGCCGTCCGACGTCAAACTTCCTCACAGTATTTATTTGTCTTGGCGGTGTTCGGGATATCCGAAGGCGTACCTTGGCTACAACAAGGTAGTGGTCCGAGTCAATGTTGGCCCCTCGGAACGTTCGGACATCCATAATACTGGAGGAGTGCCTTGCGTCGATCGCAATGTGGTCAATCTGGTTTACGGTTGATTGATCGGGAGATCTCCAAGTGCCTTTATGAATATCGAGATGCGGGAACCGAGTACTTGCTATGACAACATTTCGCCCCGCCGCGAAGTCGATCAGCCTAAATCCGTTATCGGAGCTGGTGTCATGTAGGCTGTACCTTCCGACAGTACTACCAAAGATGCCCTCTCTTCCAATCTTTGCATTAAAATCACCTAGGACAATTTTAATGTCATAGTTAGGGCACTACTCGTATGTCTTGTCCAAGAGCTCGTAGAACCTCTCTTTGGTGTCGTCGTCTTTCTCCTCCGTGGGGGCATGGGCACATATTAGGCTAATGTTGACGAATTTAGCCTTGATGCGAATTGTCGTGAGGCGCTCGTTCACGCAGTGGAAACTTAAGACTTCTTGCCTAAGTCTGCCTCCAACGACGAATCCACATCCGAATAAGCGCTGTTTTTGTTGCCGATAGCAGTCGCCATAGTATATGTCGCAGTTCTTCATCGCACTTCTTGGATGGCGGTTAGGTCTGCTTTATAGCAGTCCAGGGCCTCCGCTAGCTGTTCGGCTGCACGCGGTCTGTTAAGGGACCTAACATTCCACGTGCAGATCCGAAATTCGTTGTCCTTAATTCGTTTGCCAGGTTCGTCAACAGTAAAATCATCCGTATCCGAGGCTTGTTATAGTTTCGGAACTATTGTTGTTTTCCGCAGTCGGGCAGTTACCCCGGCGTACAACCCCCAACCTGGAGGGCCAGGTCCTTTGTTGGACCCCTTGGACGAAAGGGGACGCAGCTGCTACAATCGACGGCGTTGGAGTTGGAGCCGTTGTAGCTGTTATAGTTTGTGTGGCCGGCACCGACGATCCGACATTCGATGCAATACTTGAGGGATGAACTACATGTTCATTTCGTCTCACTTCCACACTCGTCTGTGTTTGCGACACAGATGGCGATAACAAAAGCAAATCCTGCGAATTAACGATCGCTTGCCCTGCTAATCTTCATTTGTATCCGTGTCCTGATTTGCATGCACCACCTGCTCACTGTCCCCGTCATCCATCACTTTTATCGTCACCTCCCTCAAGTCACATGACTCTAAACGCGCAAAAGTTCACTTTTTGTTCCCGACGTTTTCTGGCCTAGTTGGCGAAGAATGTAATTCAACTGTTGGACTTTATATTTAGATAGATCTGGAGGATCCATCCCGCTTCTGATATTTTGTCAGAATACCGAACCGAAGGAAACAAAATTGAAAAAAACCACAAACTCAAATTTACTGTCTTTATTGAATAAAAATGCGTCTATTGCCCACGGCGTCCGAAATGCAACTCCTCTTGTTTAAAGAATTCATAAAAGTCGTGAGGGACAAGGACAAGGACAGAAGGAGGGTATTATAAAAAGGGATAGGTGATGATGTTTGTGTTGCAGTGTTGATAGATGAGTAGAATAATCCTGTGATGACAGACGGAAGGATGTGAAGTCGCATTTCAGGTGCTTAAATCTCGTCTAACCGATTCACCAATCTTATCTTTCCCAACAGTTGACCCATTTATACTGGATATTGACGCTTCCAATCTGGGCATCGGCGCTGTTTTATCCCAAAAACGAGGGAACGATGAAGTAGTTCTGGAGTATTAGGCTGAAAACACACCGGATAAAGCAAAACGTGTTTTTTTGTTTCGTGAAACAAGAGAACATGGTTTCTTATGAGACAAAACACACCAAATCAAACGAAACAAAACACACGTTTTTGTTTTGAAGCGTTTCGGTTGTGGTTGTCGAAAATACATGCCATTGTATACGAGCAACACACACCGAATACAACAAAACTGTTTCGAATCAGCGTCGTTGTTGATAATTGCATACTTTCTTATGGCGCAACACACACCAAATGAAACGAAACATAAAAACCAAAGCAAATCAGAAAAACATGTTTCGTTGCCGATAGCTGACCTGTTGTTTTTGCGAAACAAAATTTAAAATCCGTTGTTTTTATTTTCTTCTTTCGTTGCACTTTTCACCTTTATTTGCTTCTATGTTTACTCCGTGCGCAAATTTTAACAAATATGGACGTAGATGGAGAAAAATTGATTTTTTTAATTGAGGCAAGAAGCCCTATCTATAATTATAAGGATAAGGAACATGCCAATAAACTTACTATTGATAAGCTGTGGAAAGAAATAGCAAAGCATCGGAAATTCCGTTTTGTTTTATTTCAACGCACACCAAACGAAACAAGAAAACAAAACGTTTTGTTTTGTTACATTCTGTTTCGCTCGGTGTGT
Organism: Cheilosia soror; assembly: GCA_949372485.1. NCBI lineage: Eukaryota > Metazoa > Arthropoda > Insecta > Diptera > Syrphidae > Cheilosia > Cheilosia soror. The sequence goes on along the minus strand of OX443565.1, from coordinate 3,244,809 downwards.
GTTCAAATAAAAAACGTTTTCTTGATTTAAGAATCAAAAACGTTTTGTTTTATCCGGTGTGTTTTCAGCCTTATAGTCGAACATTGCACCGGGCCGAAAGAAACTATTGTACTACAAGGCAAGAGTTGTTAGCGATCGTGCACGCCACCAAGCACTTTATCACTATCTTTTCATCTCTTCGTTGGTTGCTAAACTTTAAAGAACCTGAATTTTGTCTGCTGAAATGCACAGTTTTGCTCTCAGATTTTTCCTGCCCCAATGGAACATGAAATGACATAACTTTTTTTTACATTTGTGTTGGTGTGTTATTTGACAGTCAGCCATTTTTTTATTGCAATTTTTGTATCTTGTTTTTAGTATGTGTGAAAGTATGTGTGATCTGAATCTGAAAAAAGAGCTTTTTCTTGCCCAATGGAAATCGACATTAATTATATACATTTTAGCTCAGTCACACCCTGTATAAATATCTTCTTAACAATCCCATATCGATTTCACTGAGCTCTTTGGAGAAAAGTGAAAAATTTAATTTCATACGAACAGCGTTATAGGTTTTATGGAACCCACAGCTCGCTAATTTTGTCTTTGAATTTAAAATCACTATTTTCACCCTTGGATAACCATAATTTGGGAATGGAATAACTCGTCAATGCCTTGCACATCCCATATAAGTTAGTTACTGTTATACAAATGAGTATCACAGTTTTTTACGATTTCACTGGGAGAACCAGAGCCATCTACTGTTGATTAGAACTACGAATCAGCTCATCATTTGCACAATCCAATTATGACTGTAAGGTGAATTTGATATTTGATCATCCAATAGAGCAGCATACTTGGAAAATAAAATGAAAATAATAAATTTATTTCATGAATAGGTACTAATCAATGGCAAAATATAGAATGCCTGCTTTTCTTAATGCGGCCCAAACGACTATAACTTAGGATTAAGGAAAGCTTGTAGGGAAAGTCTTGGACTCCTGTTTCAGTCTTTGATGAAATCTATATTCGAACTTAATTGGAATAGCATTGTTGACAGCACCTAAATACCCTGCAGGAACTCCTACCTTGTCATACCAAGATAATGAGATGAACCCTGGATTGTTCTTAAGCCCGCACTAAACTAATCTTGTCCTCTTGTCTCAGAAATACAAAATTCACACATTGGCCTTCCAACTTTCAAGCTAAATACATGTGTCTTATTTTAGAGAGTTAAGGAAACCTTTAATAAAAAAAACCAACCAGGTATAGGGAATAAATAGGGCCTATGCGTCTCGGGCACTTATACTAACACTGTGGTTTCTGCGGCTTTTCGCTTTGAAGAAACTTCACAGTGAATCTGTAAAAGAATGGGCCACGTTGCTGTTATGAATACTTTCTTCCAAGAAACATTGACTACACCATACCCGAATTACAGTTCAACAAAATCTTCTAGAAATCGGCCCATTTCTTCACAGATTAATGAACACTGTAGATGCTGGGTTATGGTGTCTTACTTCTCTAAATCTTAGAGAAAAGCAAAGTAAGAGCGATAAAAGAAGTCTTATCTCAGCTAAAATAAAAACATGATATCTGAAAAGACAAACGGTTATCAAACTCTTCTTGGAATATAAGTCTACGTATACCCGTAGACGGTTGTGATATCAGATCAAGTTAGGCTAGTATCAATATAGATTCGTTGTGATGCCCTAAGGGTTTATGTATCCCACACTCTGGGAACCATCTCGAGGTATTAACAAATTTAAGTAAGTCATTTATGGACCTGTCGAAAGTTTCTTGTAAATCACAGGGGCCTTATTATGGACTTAGTGTGTCCACTTAAACCTTGACTGCTCCTTTGTTGAAATAATGTTCATGGGATCGCCACGATCGTGTCTTTTCAAGAGCGATGACACTTTTTCATCGGGATTTAAATATCTAATCTGCGCCTACAATAAAATGAAGCAGACATTTTGAAGGAAACCCTCATGGGCTAACTAATAGCATCTTTGAATTTCAGAGTACACTATATTTAATTCAAAATAAATATAGTGAATTAATCCTCTTCATAAGCAGGTAGGACTATTTTTCCATAATGACTTCCGTTCCGAGAGCGAAAAATCCCACATAATTCAAAGCAAGATATGAAATTTCCATACATTGACACAGCCCTGGGTATACGCAGCGCACCGATAAATTATTCGCCTTTATGTTAACTTTCGAGGTAGTGCAGTTTGAATATTGGTGGTAACATGGAATTCCCGTCGAAAAACGATTGTTCGTCCAAGTACCATCAATATTTAGTAAGAAATAAGACTGCGTATCGTTAGCATCGTCATCAAGTCTACATCGGATTCCATTGCTTGAAATCAACATATCAACTCACCGGTGCTTTTGGTAGGCTTATGGCACACTCCAGCCTCATCTCACTTTTCGATAATCGTGCATATTCCATATTGCGGTCACCATCACGACTATGGTTTTCGGAAACTCTTAATAACCACAACCGGCTTTGTTGCAAGCAGCAATATTTCCGACCAAGCAACAAGAGTTGTCCGCTTCTGGGAAGTTAACAGCGACAGTCGTTGGTAGTTCGAGTGCACATCTTAAATTACCTAACGGACACTTTTGCTCGAACGCTGTATATATTGAGGACCCCGTGAGGTGAGATAAACCAATTCAGGCTTTAAACAACGTCAACCAACAACTCTCCAGGAACCTATATAGAAGAATACACACAGACTCTTTATAAATCAAGCTTTATTGGATAAAACAAACAAAAATACACTTTATTCTGTGTAACATAAAACGATAAACGAAAACTAACGAGTTCAGAAAGTTTGAACTTATGTAAATTAAAGAACCAAACTTTAATGGGAACACAAATTTAGTTAAAACAAAAGAAATATAAATTAGTTTAGAACATCATAAAGGAATAGTCAATCTATTGGACACACTTTTTGTCTGTACTAACATAAAGCAATGAACGAAAAACAACTGCAACTTTGAACTCAAATTTAGAAACGAAACAAACAAAAAATTTGATAATACATGCGCATGCGTAAAGTAGGTTAAACAAACTAAACAAAGAATAATTCAAAACATCATAAATGAATAGTCGCTGGAAATCAAGCTACTTATTGGATACACAATACGTATACGAGTTCTGAAAGTTTGAACTAAAATTTGAGAGGACATCAAAAATAACTGAACTTATAACTCCCACAATGTATCTGCTATGATCATCTCATTCACCGGAATGGTAGCCCCTGTCTTGGAAATCATTTTGGGAACACTTCTTGGCGTTATTGCCTGTTCCAATGGGTAAATGGAGAGTAAGGCCGCAGAACAATGCCTGTGTTCGCCATTTGTGGCTAAATCGTATTGCGATACAGACAGTGGCATTTTAGCATATGGTAATAATATTTCTCTCGATTTGAATTGAGAAGCAACATATTGTCTCTGGGCTGTCACAGAAAAATTCCGTCCATTTCTTAGGTAGCACAACGCCAAGACGATTTGAGTGTTGTCCAAGTTGTGTGTCAGTGGAGGTTTTTTCCTATAATTTGGCAATATTGCGCCGATGAGGCGATGTCCGAGTATCCATTCTTTCGGATAAGGGTGAATTTCGTTGGCACTGCAGCTGTTTTCATAAATTTGTAAAACGAATTCTTCCTGGAACTCCGAAAGATAGGCACCCGAACGGCTAATGTCAACAACTTCAATGAGATCGATGGTAAATTTCTCAGGAACCACATGCGACGAGACGAATAATGGGTGGGGATCGAATATCACTACCCCAACTGAAATTAAATGTGATTAGTATTACTTATGTGTACTAGGTTGGTTTATAGGCCTACGTAAGTGTGCGGCATTCCTTTCGGCGCAAAAAACGAAATTAGACTCAGGAAATGTACCAGTAGTATCAATTAATGTTACCACTACCTCACAGAGGCGTGACTGGATATCGACAAGCTCGCTGCATTGAAGAATCACTATTATTAACCGGAAACTAAAATCGTCCTTTCGAAGTAGCACTGCACCATACTGAATTTCGGTGGCCTCATTGAATGTTCCAAATATGGTTATGGGCTTTCTCCATGTGTTTGCCAAACATTTTAAGCGAAGCAATGCTTCAAAATCAGTATTGCGCTCTTCCCACATTCGCTGACTGCAAAAAAAGAGTGAGCCGTGGGCTTAACACGTAGTATTAGTGGACTTACCGAATTGGGCGCTTAGCCCACTTAGCCATCAATTGTGAATCACCAATCGCAACACCATTCATCCGACGCAAAACAGCTTCTGCAGCCTGACGGGAAGTAAACTCGACCAAACTATTTCCTCGGTCTACTGACATTTTACTTATGGTTGTACAATCCACATACTGTACTATTAAATTGTAGAGTTCATTGTTGTGCAGATGAATATTGGCGTTCAAAAAGAATAGCGTCTTATTCTGAAAGGTTAAGAAATCATTGAAAAATATTCCATGAATGCAGGTTATATCTTACGAAAGTGGGAATTCCAGCTCCTTCTCTAGCGGCCCAAAATACTTTCACGTTAACCTCCCAGAGTCGTATGGTGCCTGGCCAAGTTCTTCTCTTCGCCTCTAATGCATCCTCGTGATTTTCGAAGACGACAAATACATTGCCAATGTTGCCTTGGCCGCTCGAATACGAAGGGGTGCTCGGATCATACGAGAATATACGAGTCATTGTGGGAAATATTGTCCTCAGCCCTCTCTCGATTTCCTCTTCCTCCAAATGTCTTGGAATGTTTTTTACACGTAAGGTACACTCTTCGCATGAGTTCACTACATTCAGTAGTCTCTTTGGCGCAATAAAGCAGTGGTTCAGTACCGTCATCGCACACTCTGCGTCCTGTTCGTTGGTGTACCTTACATAAGCAAACCCGCGGATTCCGTTGAAACGTCCAGTATAAATGGGAACTCGGAAACTATAAATATTTCCAAATTGCATGCATAACTGCAGAAGACTGCATGCGCAGACGTTATGTGGGATACGATAAATTAACAGTTCGCACGAGGTACTAGGTGGTGGCCCAGTCCAGTCATCCGGTGGACCATGTATTTTCGTTCCGTTTATCTGGGTTAGGGAACATGCATCTAGTTCGACGCTCCTCATCACCCGAGTGGTGGACAAAGGCAAATTCGATTGCATTTGCATTTTAAAATCACTGAATATAGATACATATTTGTTATTACAAAATATATAACTTATAACTTAGGCGCCTGTTTAAAGAAAAACCAAACTCACCAAATCGAAACTTTTTTCTGTTTGTTGCGTGTCGGTTCGGGCGGCGCAAAAATGTATTTTAGATTGTAAATCACTGAATAACTGAAGAATAACTGAACCAAATCGAAACTTTTTTTGAGTATAAAATTCTGAGAAAAGCTGCTTATTGCGTGTCGAAACTCGAAAGTCGTTGAAAGAAAAATGTATTTTAAATTGTAAAAAATTCCGTTAGTTTTGGACCAGTGAAGCCTATTTTACTTTTTTTTTTTAATTTTAAAAATTGTACTAGACTTTTTGTTTTTGCTGGAAATTGTGCGATATCTAATTGGACTGATCATTTACACGAGTTTATACCATGTTCGTGCTTACCCGACGTACCGCAGATAGCATTCTATTAAAAATGGCTTTCTATATATTGCTCAGCCAATTTTTTTCATAGGTCTCAAAAACTAATTGATGTAAAAGGTTAAAATGTGCACATAAAGTTCGGTATATAACCTCTAGTTAAATTACAAATACATCGACTGCGCTTTTAGTTAGTATTTTCGTGAAAAAAACTTTTTTAATTAAAAAAAAAACGATTTATTTCTTGATTTACAAAAAAAATGCATTTGAAAGGTAGCGCAAAAGTCCACACCCTGTCAAAAAAGTCTATAATTTTATCATATGATTAAAAATAATGTTTATTCTACTTTGACATTTGAAAAGTTAACAGATACAAAATACACCTCAATTAGACATAAATCGCTATACTCCTATAGAATGCGGAGTAATAGGGTAGTTCGCGACAACGTCAGTGTCAAATGAAAAAAAAAAAAAACAAAGTGACAGCTAAAACCACTTGTAGGAAAACAAACGAAATTTTATATGGCGGGAGATAGGGTTTGCCTATTTATTTATTATATTTGTTTCGTAGTTTCTGTCTTAAAGTTACAATTTATCGATTTCTTAACTTCTAACTTACTTTTTAAATTTTACATATTCTCGGTTTTAGAGTTAATAGTTAACTTTTTAAATTTTTTTATTTTTTTTATTTCTTAATTTTAATTTATTTTTTCTAAGACAGTTGCTTAATAAGGTGCTTTCGGCGGATTTCGGGACCAAGTGGCGGATTCGGGCATCATGGCTATGGCGGGCTTTTCGGAGAGGAAGTGTTTGGCCAGTCGGTTTACGTGAGCCGGAGGCTGGTTCATCACATGTGCCTTGTCTTTCTGGCCAGCCGGTTTTTGGTTCGGTCGCTCGTGTCAAAGAAAGCAAGAGGGGAGAGAGAAAAGAAGAGAAATGAGTGAATTTAGAAAATGAAATTAAAGAAAATTTTATTTTTATTAATTTGTTATACCGTCCTTTTATATATTTTTTAAATTCAATAAGAAAAGGGACTTAAAAAGAACTGCAAAACTTAACGAACTAGTTCTGTGCTACTGGTGAGCTTGGGGTCCTTGGGTATGGGTGCTAGGGTTTTGGTGTAACCCTTGGTCCGTAGGGTCGCAGTTCCCCTGTCGTCTATTTGAACCCAAATGACTCCCCAGGAATAACTGAGGTAAAACCTGTCAATGGAATCCATCCCCAGGATGACACTTTCTCGTTGAGTCCCGGGAGATAGGACATTACTCCTGTTACTGACCTGGTTTCTACTTGGAATGTGATGCTGTTCTCGGTCGTGGCGACTGTTTTCCCGTCCGCTACCTGAACTGGCTGGTATTCGTGGCGCTGAGGTGCGCCCACTTGGCGAAGCGCCTGTCTCATGGTGAGTCCGATGAAGGATAGGCATGATCCGGTAGCCACTTTAGCGGAAAACACTCGGCCCTCTAACCGGATGGGAATGAAGGATCGGGTGTCGGTCCATATCTTGGTGGAGACCATAGCGGTGCGGGTGGCTCGACAGGAGCAATCTCGGGTCAACCAGCTATTGGTTCCGCAGATACTGCATAACACCAGCATTGGACGTATGCAGGCCGACTTTTGATGTTCTGGCTGCTTAAGGTTCCAACAATGAGTATTGCGGTCATATGGGAGCTCGTTTTGCGGAGCTAGTACTTCGGGTCGTCTGGTCGGTATTACGGGATCATTTCGAGGGAAGAAAATTCATTTTCTCTACTCGGAGAAATTTAAATTCCTCCGCTAGCTCCAAGAGTTCCTCCAGTTATCGAAAGTCCCATCGCGATGGATGTACAGTCGATACTCGGGCCGTAGGCCGTCGTTAGTTAGTTAGTTAGTTAAAGTGGCTCTCTATGAGAGAATCACTTAGGCCGTTATTTGGCCCATTGTGCCTACCACTGGGATTTGAGCTGTTTCTTTACTGGCTACTCATGTAAACCATTTGCTGCCTGTTATGAAGCTAAGAATGTTAGCGGCGCTGGTGTTACCTAGATCACTGAGATCATTGAGAAAATAGTTTCATAAGTAGGCCCTTCTTAGATTGGCCAGGGCAGGGTAGCTGCAAAGAAAGTGAGTGACGGACTCGTCCTCCTCTTCGTCTCTACAGCTTCTGCAGAAGTCATTATATGGCAGACAGAGCCTTTGCGCGTGTCTGCCTAATATGCAGTGCCCGGAGATCACGTTAACGACTTTCGAGATGGTGGATCTCTTAAGTCGAGGAAGCTCCTTGGATCGCTTTGCGTCCAGAGCTGGCCACGTGAGTTTGGCAGTGTCGCAGTATCCCAAATGTTTCAATCTGAGGCCTGCACTCATTACTGCGTCCGCATGAATTATTTGTTTAGCGTGGAAAAGTGGTGCATACACGTTGTGCAGGCTTATACTTTCCACGCCAGAGGAGCCTCGCCTTGCTAGTTCGTCTGCTGCACAGTTCCCTGGGATGTCACAGTGACCAAGAACCCAGCAGAGGGTGAGGTTGTACTGTTCAGCTATAGAGATAGCAATCTTCCACCGCCTTGGATCTTATTTCGCTGGATATTAGGGATTTGATTGCAGCCTGGCTATCAATGTATATAACGATATCTCTTTTTGTACCCAATTAATCGACAGCCACGCTGTAGCTTGACGAATAATTGTAATTTCGGCCTGAAAAATACTGCAGTGTTTCGGAAGACTGAAGGAAAAGGAGGCCTAGGTTCAAAGATAGCCATTGCATATTCCTTGAGTAAGAGGGACCTCTATATCGAGCCAACAATCGAGTGAAGAGCAGTTTCGGTTGACTTGCCCTTTTGGCAGGCATGTTGAGATCTTGTAAACAGTGATCGGTTAACAGTGTCCTTGATGTGGAGGTCGATTATCCTCTCGAGAGTTTTAAGAAGAAAGGAAGACAGACTAATTGGTCTGAAGTCCTTGGGGTGTATATGGGAGGTATTTCCTGCTTTTGGAATGAAAACAACCTTGACCGCAGTTCAGGATGATGGGATAACACAGTGCTATGCAACCTACAAGAATGTGCCTGAGAATGTCTTTGACTATGTCAAAGCCGTTCTGTAGTTGCACCGGGAAGATGTCATCAGGTCCAGGTGACTTGTACGGTTCAAAGCTATTGACGGCCCACCTTAGCTTCTCCTCACAAACGGTTAATGTGGTTGGAGATGCCGGGTCGTAAGGGGTACTATTCCTGAAGTCAGGATTACCGGTGAAGGGCGTGCAGCCAAGAAAATGAGTGACCATGAGCAGATCCAGTGATTGTTCCTCTGGTTCTGCCCATTGGCCACTGGGGTTTTTTAGTACACCCGGTACAGTGGACGTTTTGGGTAGGACCTTACGTAATCTGGAGTCTTCGTTAACGCTGTTAACGTTCTCACAGAAGTTACGCCAGGAGCTACGTTGTGCCTTTCCAACTTCTTTTTTGAAAAGCCTCAGACTACCTTTGTAGATCTCCCAGTCCGTGTCTAACTTCGAGGTTTTAGCTTTGTTGAATGCCTTTCTGCTATCACAGCGAAGTTTAATTAGTTGCTTTTTCCACTACGGTGGTTTCTTGCCCTCCCTCATTTTGGTGAGGGGACAGGATACACTGAATGCCGCCCCATTCAGGGCGGAAGTGAGCACGTTGTTAAGTGAGTCGAGCTCTCTCCGGTCGCCGGGTGGCGAGCGTATACAGTGAGCTAGATTCGCAGATAGATGTGATAGATGTGTTTAACCCAGTCTGTTTTTCGCCGGTTGCGATAAACTGATTTCTGGGGAGTGAGGCTACAGTTTAAAGTGAAGGATATATACCGGTGGTCTGAAAATGAAGGACTATCCGATACTATCCAGTCTGATATAGCTGGGTAAAGATGTTGAGAGGCGAGAGTAACATCAATTAATTCCTGCCTGTTTTTAACAATAAAAGTAGGACTATTTCCTCTGTTACATACTACTAGGTTAGATCCTACTAAATATTCAATTAAAGACTCACCTCGAGGTTCCTACTAAATATTCAATTAAAGACTCACATCGAGGGTTAGTGTCTGTACTGCCCCATAGGTCATGGTGTGCATTAGTGTCACACCCTATCACAATGCCGGCCTTTTTTTCCTCCGCCTCTCGGACAGCCCGTTGTAGTCCAGCGGATGGCGGGTCGTCTTCCTCGTACGGGAGATAACTGGACGCCAGCCAGACCGGATTGCCGCTCGATGGAGTTAGCTGCGCTGCTGCTAGGTCGCCTGTGCTAAGTTGGGGGATGAAAGTTAATTTTAACAATGTTTTAGCAAGAATTCAAGCTCTGATTTTACCTTTACCTTCTGCGTAGTAAGGGCTATAGCCGGGAGCCCCAAGTCCAGTGACGTTGCCTTTGACCAGCCACGGTTCTTGGATTAGGGCGATGTCCAGTCCGTCCTTGATGAGGCGGACCAGTAGGTTAGCGGATGCTAGCTTGGAGTGGTGTATCTGTATAAATCTGTATCAGATTTAGCGGCATTGCTAACTGATACAGTTCTCTCCGCAACGGTAGCGTTAAGATCCTCATGTGGCGAGTCGGTATCTGCCGAGGATGACGCGTTAGAGCTGGCCAGGTGGGCTTCAGCAATGCGAATATCATCTTTTTTAAAGAGCTTCATCTTAACTTCCTTAAGTCGTATTTTATAAGGAAGTTCCTATCTCTTAGCATAGGCAGAGATTCAGCCGTCATTGAGATGACAATTGAGCGGCCAGTTTTCCTGGGTTCGTCGATGGAACCGTTGGGGTTTTCCACGATCTTCCAGTCTTTGACTGGGAGACCCGGATTTTGAAAGCTTATAAGTGTGAGCACCTTAGCAGGATCACGCGGTTCGAGTGTAGGCCGTCGTATAGCCGCTCTAGGTTTTTGCTATACCGTATTCGGTGATGTTGCCGGACTAGGTACTGGAGGAACCTTATGAAATTTGTAGCTCTTTCCCGGGGACCTTGCCGCTTCCTTATAATATCATTCTCGAGCTTTTGGGTATACCGAGCTGGGAGGAAGTATTGGAGGAAGTATGTCCGTAACGTTTCCCTAGATCAAAATCTTTCTCGATTTATCCGCAGCAACTTTAGTGCGGTTTCCCTAAAGATCTCGGGCAAGGGCCGAATTATGTGATCCGGTGGAATGTTATAGCATAGAGTCAGCTCCTTGATTCATTTTATGAACTCGAAGGCATTTCCGTAGCCATCAAATCGTAGATGCACTTCCGGACCATGTTCATGACCTCGGCTTCGTAAATGAGGCTGGGTCTGGGTAGAGTTCGCGATGGTTCTCTATGGTTCCTGGTTTCGGAGTCCGTCCTAAGTGGACTACAAACCGGCTGTTGGATGGCACTAGGGGGGTTGCGGTGGTTAGCAGGCGGCAGGTTGAAAGCTGGTACGGCAAGCAGAACGAACTCTACGGCAAAGCGTGAAGATCGGAGTACAGATATATATACATAAATAATTAAAAATCCGTGAAACGGATAAAGCGACATCCGCTTATAACGACGGAAAATTTGTTCCCGTGAGTGGTCGTTTCGTTATAACCGAATTCTACTGTAAATTAACAAAAAAAAAAAAACAAATTGGCTTTTGATAGTGGAAAAGGACCCAAATTTATTTCGTTAAAATTATGAATGCATAGATGATTAACTAAAACGTATCACAACTTGTATTTGCTACCACTTTATCTATTTATAAAAATGTGGTTGATTTACGATTTTATTCACACGCTTTTCTTATGTGGTTTTCAATTTGGGACAAAAAATCCAGATCACTTTTTGCAGATCTCGATGATATTTTTCGAGATTTACACATACTCTCACTAATGCCAATACAACTTGCACAGCTGTTTTACGTCATTCAGAATTCGTTTTCAAAACAAAATTACTTACCAAAAACCTCAGAACAAAAACGTAAATAATGGACATGGAATTAATTTGGGAGCAATTGCTATCATCTTCGTCATATTATTCTTCTTCCTCGTTATCTGTGGATTTCGACTCTTCTTCGATATGATTGTCCATATGAAGTTTGTATGTTTCCATCAACAAACGAAAACAATTTGCACATCCGATGTACTGTCAAATAACGCACTAATACATTTACAAAAGCTTTCATGTTCCATGTACGACGAAAAATCTGAGATCTGAAATAAAAATCTGATGAGCCCAATGGAAAATCACTTTAGATTGAATGCGGAGATTGTCAAATTGTCATTGCTTCCTTTTTTTCAAGAATGGGATGGAAATTCATGACCCATCCGTACTCGGCTTTCCACTTTTCATCCCCTTTACCTACGCATTCTCGAGTCGTACCACTAAAAGCGGTGCGTGTAAAACGAGTCTTTCTTTCGCTCTCTCTTTAATTTCGTGTAAATGATCAGTCCAATTAGATATCGCACATTTTGCAACGAAAACAAAAAGTCTAGTACAATTTTAAAATTGAAAAAATAGGAAATAGGCATCATTGGGCCAAAACTTTTACAGTTACTTTTTACAGTTAAATAAATTTTTCTTGCGCCGGCCGACCCAATGCAACACGCCACAAGCAGCTTGTAGAATTTTGGATTCAAAAAAAATTTGTGAGTTTAGTTTTTCTCTAAACAAGTGCTTAAGTTATTATTTTTTTATAATAAATATTTTCAGTGACTTACAACATAAAATACATTTTTCTTGCATCGATACGCGACGAGCAGCTTTTCCCAGAATTGTAAATTCAATAAAATTGGTGAGTTTAATTTTTCTTTAAACAGGCACCTAAGTTATACCTAACTTTTTTTTATAACAATTACCTATGTACCTGTATTCAGTGATTTACACTTTGTACATCAAAATTTTGAAAATTGAAATGGAAATGCAGCCACCTGTACCTTCGTCCACCACTCGAGTGATGAGGAAGGTCAAACTAAATCGTTATTCTCTAACGCACATCGATGGAACGCAAGTGCATGGTCCACCAGATGACTGGATTGGGCCACCACCAAGTAGCTCGTGTGAGCTGTTTATTTATGGTATCCCCAAAAATACAAACGAGTACAGACTCTTGGAGCTTTGTATGCAATTTGGGAGAGTCTATTATTTCCAAGTCCCTATTAATGTTGGGCTTAACGGAATTCGCGGATTCGCATTCGTCCGCTACACCAACGAACAGGACGCAGAGTGTGCGATGACGGTACTGAACCAATGCTTTATCGCTCCAAAGAGACTACTGAATGTAGCGAACTTATGTGAACGACGTACATTATTTGTGAGAAATATTTCCAATAATTTGAGAGAAAACGAAATTGAGAATGGGTTGAGGGCAGTCTTTCCCAACATGAGTCGATTATACCCGAATTCTCCGAAGTGCTACAAAGGCAATGGGCAATCTATGTTTGTCGTCTTTAAAACACACCAAGAAGCATTAGATGCGAAGATGAAAATTCGCCCAAACATGATACCACGCTGGGTCAAGGACGTGCAAGTAATTTGGGCCACTACAGAAGTATCGGATAAATTAAGATTTGTAAGATATAGATTGCAGTCACAGTGATATTTTTTTATATATTACATTTTACAATTTTAGAATAAAACGCTATTCTTTCCGAACTCATCTCTCTCTCTGAACAAAAGCGAACTGTACAATTTGATAGGACAGCATGTTGATCGCACAACCGTTGATAAAATGACAATAACACAGGGAAATATGTTTGTAGATTTTACTTGTCGTCAGGCAGCAGCGACTGTTTTGCATCAGTTGAATGGGGTTCAGATTGGTGATTCGCGATTGACTGTTAAATGGGGTAAACGTTCGACGGGGTAAGTCCACTAATACTACGTGTTATGTTATACCCAATGCTCACTCACTATGTATTTGTTTTCAGACAACGTATGTTGGACGAGCGGAATACGGATTTTGAAGCATTGCTTCGATTGAAGTGCATAGCTAATTCGTGGAAGGTGCCCATAACTATGTTTGGATCATTCTTCGAGGCTGAAGAAATTCAGTATGGTGCAGTGCTCCTTCGTAACTACAAGTGTGATTTCCGTTTGATAATAGTTAGGCTTCAATGCAGCGAGCTTTTCGATATCCAGTCACGCCTCTGCGAGGTGGTGGTAACTTTAATTGACTCTATTGGTACATTTCCGGAGTGTAATTACGTTTTTTGCGTCGAAAAGAATGCCGCACACTTACGTAGGCCCATAATTCAACCTAGTGCGCCTAAATTATACTAATCAGATTTAATTTCAGTTGGGGTAGTGGTATTCGAACCGCAACTGACGTTCATCGCATCAAATAAAGTGCCCGAAAGATTTAAAATCGATCTCATGGAAGTAATTGATATTAGCTATTCGTGTGTCTTTATTTCCGAGTTCCAAGAAGAGCGCCTTTTAGAAATTTACCGGAAGAGCTGCATGGTCAACGAAATTCACCCTTATCCGAATGATTGGATACTCGGACATCGCCTCATCGGCGCAATCTGGCCAAATTATAGGAAAAAACCTCCACTGAAATACAACTTGGACAACACTCAGATCGTTTTGGCGTTGTGCTTTTTGAGAAATGGAACCAATTTTTCTGTGGTACCTCACAGACCTCAGTTTGCTTCTTCATTTGACCGTAATCAAGTGTTATTACCGTATGTGAATATGCCGCTGTCGACACGGCAATACGATTTAGCTACAGGTCTCAGCGGCAGTTACTGTTCGGCGGTATTGCTTTCTATTTGCCGAATGCATCAGGCAATAATTCCGCGAAATATTCTCAAAAAGATGTCGAAGGCAGGGGTTGCCATTCCGGTGAAACAAATGATCGTATCAGATACCTACATTTAAGTTAATTTCATTTCACTCTCACGACGCATGTTTTACTGAGTTTTTATTTCCGATATAACGTTTCTTAAATTTTAGTTCAAACTTTCAGAACTCGTATACGTATTGTGTATCCAATAAGTAGCTTGATTTCCAGCGACTATTCATTTATGATGTTTTGAATTATTCTTTGTTTAGTTTGTTTAACCTACTTTACGCATGCGCATGTATTATCAAATTTTTTGTTTGTTTCGTTTCTAAATTTGAGTTCAAAGTTGCAGTTGTTTTTCGTTCATTGCTTTATGTTAGTACAGACAAAAAGTGTGTCCAATAGATTGACTATTCCTTTATGATGTTATAAACTAATTTATATTTCTTTTGTTTTAACTAAATTTGTGTTCCCATTAAAGTTTGGTTCTTTAATTTACATAAGTTCAAACTTTCTGAACTCGTTAGTTTTCGTTTATCGTTTTATGTTACACAGAATAAAGTGTATTTTTGTTTGTTTTATCCAATAAAGCTTGATTTATAAAGAGTCTGTGTGTATTCTTCTATATAGGTTCCTGGAGAGTTGTTGGTTGACGTTGTTTAAAGCCTGAATTGGTTTATCTCACCTCACGGGGTCCTCAATATATACAGCGTTCGAGCAAAAGTGTCCGTTAGGTAATTTAAGATGTGCACTCGAACTACCAACTATAGTCGTGATGGTGACCGCAATATGGAATATGCACGATTATCGAAAAGTGAGATGAGGCTGGAGTGTGCCATAAGCCTACCAAAAGCACCGGTGAGTTGATATGTTGATTTCAAGCAATGGAATCCGATGTAGACTTGATGACGATGCTAACGATACGCAGTCTTATTTCTTACTAAATATTGATGGTACTTGGACGAACAATCGTTTTTCGACGGGAATTCCATGTTACCACCAATATTCAAACTGCACTACCTCGAAAGTTAACATAAATTTATCGGTGCGCTGCGTATACCCAGGGCTGTGTCAATGTATGGAAATTTCATATCTTGCTTTGAATTATGTGGGATTTTTCGCTCTCGGAACGGAAGTCATTATGGAAAAATAGTCCTACCTCCTTATGAAGAGGAGGAGGAGCTTTGAATTAAATATAGTGTACTCTGAAATTCAAAGATGCTATTAGTTAGCCCATGAGGGTTTCCTTCAAAATGTCTGCTTCATTTTATTGTAGGCGCAGATTAGATATTTAAATCCCGATGAAAAAGTGTCATCGCTCTTGAAAAGATACGATCGTGGCGATCCCATGAACATTATTTCAACAAAGGAGCGGTCAAGGTTTAAGTGGACACACTAAGTCCATAATAAGGTCCTTGTGATTTACAAAAAACTTCCGAATTTAAGTAAGTCATTTATGGACCTAAATGACTTACTTAAATTTGTTAATACCTCGAGATGGTTCCCAGAGTGTGGGATTCATAAACCCTTAGGGCATCACAACGAATCTATATTGATACTAGCCTAACTTGATCTGATATCACAACCGTCTACGGGTATACGTAGACTTATATTCCAAGAAGAGTTTGATAACCGTTTGTCTTTTCAGATATCATGTTTTTATTTTAGCTGAGATAAGACTTCTTTTATCGCTCTTACTTTGCTTTTCTCTAAGATTTAGAGAAGTAAGACACCATAACCCAGCATCTACAGTGTTCATTAATCTGTGAAGAAATGGGCCGATTTCTAGAAGATTTTGTTGAACTGTAATTCGGGTATGGTGTAGTCAATGTTTCTTGGAAGAAAGTATTCATAACAGCAACGTGGCCCATTCTTTTACAGATTCACTGTGAAGTTTCTTCAAAGCGAAAAGCCGCAGAAACCACAGTGTTAGTATAAGT
The DNA here is from genome assembly GCA_949372485.1 of Cheilosia soror. NCBI lineage: Eukaryota > Metazoa > Arthropoda > Insecta > Diptera > Syrphidae > Cheilosia > Cheilosia soror. Next base: position 3,228,578 of record OX443565.1, on the reverse strand, counting down.
GCCCGAGACGCATAGGCCCTATTTATTCCCTATACCTGGTTGGTTTTTTTTATTAAAGGTTTCCTTAACTCTGCCTTTTATCTCTAAAATAAGACACATGTATTTAGCTTGAAAGTTGGAAGGCCAATGTGTGAATTTTGTATTTCTGAGACAAGAGGACAAGATTAGTTTAGTGCGGGCTTAAGAACAATCCAGGGTTCATCTCATTATCTTGGTATGACAAGGTAGGAGTTCCTGCAGGGTATTTAGGTGCTGTCAACAATGCTATTCCAATTAAGTTCGAATATAGATTTCATCAAAGACTGGAACAGGAGTCCAAGACTTTCCCTACAAGCTTTCGTTAATCCTAAGTTATAGTCGTTTGGGCCGCATTAAGAAAAGCAGGCATTCTATATTTTGCCATTGATTAGTACCTATTCATGAAATAAATTTATTATTTTCATTTTATTTTCCAAGTATGCTGCTCTATTGGATGATCAAATATCAAATTCACCTCACAGTCATAATTGGATTGTGCAAATGATGAGCTGATTCGTAGTTCTAATCAACAGTAGATGGCTCTGGTTCTCCCTGTGAAATCGTAAAAAACTGTGATACTCATTTGTATAACAGTAACTAACTTATATGGGATGTGCAAGGCATTGATGAGTTCTTCCATTCCCAAATTATGGTTATCCAAGGGTGAAAATATTGATTTTAAATTCAAAGACAAAATTAGCGAGCTGTGGGTTCCATAAAACCTATAACGCTGTTCGTATGAAATTAAATTTTTCACTTTTCTCCAAAGAGCTCAGTGAAATCGATATGGGATTGTTAAGAAGATATTTATACAGGGTGTGCCTGTAAAAGCTCTTTTTTCAGATTCAGATCACACATACATTCACCAATACTAAAAACAAGATACAAAAATTGCAATAAAAAAATGGCTGACTGTCAAATAACACACCAACACAAATGTAAAAAAAGTTATGTCATTTCATGTTCCATTGGGGCAGGAAAAATCTGAGAGCAAAACTGTGCATTTCAGCAGACAAAATTTCGAAATCCAATTTTGTGTTCGCACTGAAACTTCAACATTTCAAATGACAGCTTGTATCAGAATTGATTACCTACATATGTTTTTTTGTGTTTCGAAATCAGTTATGTTTCATTTTTTAGTTATATTAATCTAAACATGAATACATTAGTGTTAATTCACTATTCAGACATATTTTACCTACTATAAGTGTCGTAGTGTATAGTGTCATTCAAAGGTGGAATGTCAGTTTTCCAGCAAAAACAATTCAAAATTTTCTGAATTTATTTTCAGTTATATCTTTTAATACTACCTATAATAATTAATATAGAACAAATAAACAAAAAAAGATTAAAAGCTGACTTTCGCTTAAATAAATGATGGTTTTTGTGAGAATCGTACAAGATTTGTCTTTCATTGTACTAGAATTTGGTGAATACATTTTTCGATTAATTTGGTCATTGGTAGCTCAATATCACTCATTTACATCAAATCACAGGTAAAATAACGAATATGATCTTGTTGCGAAACATTTTTATAAAACAAATTGGCTTTCGAAAGTGGAAAAAGGACATAAATTTGTTTATTTCGTTGAAATTATTAATGCATAGATGATTAACTGAAACGTATCACCAAAACGGCATTTTAATTTGATAATTAGGCCGTGTCCTCGGATAATTTTCTGACACTATCGTTGTGGAAAACTAATTTTCAGTTGTCAAAATATTATCCTATAGTCTAATTTGTTGACGTTTACTTTTGTTTGAGTTTGAGTTTGGTAGAATGTTAAAGAGTAAATAAAACACTGAATTCCAATTAATAATTAATAGCGTAAAACTCGATAAAACCCGAGTTAGGGGAACTTCTCTTTCAACACTTTCATAAGTGTCCAAAAACTATCCGAGGATATTTATTTAGCCTAATTGACACATGGCCTTAATATTTTAAGATTTGATTACGATTTGTTTTAAGATTGCCTTTATATTAAACTCATATTCAATTGTTTACAAAATGTTTGCTCTCCGCAACTTGTATTTGCTACCACTTTATCTATTTTTAAAAATGGGGTAAAAATAATGCTCTCATTGACATACTCTACATGAACTGCTAGCAGCCAATTTTTCGTTGAAGCAAACATAAGCACTAGCTCTTTTGGTTCACGTCGGAGAGAAACGAAAACACTTAAATGTTGTCGAGCAATTCGTGTGATTTTGTTTACGTGTTGAGTGTGCCATCTGTTATAGAACTTTTGAAATAATTTGAATAAGTCGTTATTTTTGTTCTATGTAAAAAAAAATAGCAATTTCGAGCAGAGGTTCAAACCTCTTTCCTACTTTCGCCGCACTGAACCCAAAGGGCTAGTGCTTTGCTTATGTTTGCTTCATTTTTCCTCGCATGTTTGTATGAAACTGACATTTCACTAGCAGTCCATGTATAGTATGGCAATGGTCTTGAGGTATGAATCACTGTCACTAGTTGATTGATAAATCATTAGTCTCGGTGAAAATCGAGCAAACAGTGCGTCTAGATCAAAAGTGGTAGTCGTCTACTGATGAGCCCACCCACCACATCGGGGCTAAACGCATTACTGGAGTCGAGGCCAACTCAAATTTAAAAATAGTGGTTCGAATTGTTTTTTTATTTCCAGAGTTTTTTTTTTTTAAAATATGTCAAAATGATGGTAAGAATTCAAGTAAAAAAATAATTTTGATTACCTGACAGTCGATTTACATTTACGAGGGGTGTTCACTTAAAGCACCACAGACATTTATACATTTACGAGCTGCATAAGTGAATGAATTATTGTATATTGTTGTGTGACACTAGACGAAGAAATAATATGAGGCAGTGATTTTTTTCATATAAAACTATCTATTGTGACCTACAACAAACCTAAGCTATGGGTTAAAAATGATTATTAGTAAAGCCTACTGACATCCTATCAATCTGTTTATACAAACGGCATATTATCACAATTAAGCAAAATCGACATTGCATTGCAACAATTAGGCGAAAACACTAATTTCACCAGACGAAGTAGCATAATAAAGAGACACAATTGACGCAAAATATAAATCCAATAATCCGAAAAAGCAACAGCTGCATTCCACGAAGCCCGATGACAACAGCAAAAGTATTGGTTTCTCAAAAAATTACAGCAATGCCATCGCCAATACAATTATTCTCTCACTTGTGCTTGTTGTCCGAAGACACTACTTTCTATACGGTCAGATTTGTCTGTAGGATTAAAATTGTCATTGTGCGCCATGAGGTCACTAGTGCGCTTGAGATATTTCCACTACACTGCATGACCCTATTTTGACCACAGGCCTTACACATTATGCAGCATTTGTGGCTCCTGTCAATGAATGTAGAGGAATAGTGGTGAACAATTATTGTTGTGACCCTCTATTTGAAAAAGCGTGCTTTTTTGACAGATACGTGGAACGAAACGAAAACAAATGTTTGGAATTTATTTACTGATATACATACACTCATTGACATATTATATATGGACTAAGTGCAGACAACTTCGCGTTGGTTCCAACATTAGCGATAGCTCTCGTGGTTCAGAGCGGAATAAATTGGAAACCCTTACTTTTTTGAAATGACACCTATTATAAACAATAACGGAACAATTTTAATATCAATCCAACAGTTTTACATGGAAAATTCGCTATTCCCAATAGGTGTGTCTAGTATTCTATGGAGAAACCCTAGAGGGTTGTCATTTTGTTGTACTTACTGGAACTGTCATTTCAGTGTCATTACATGTACAGTATGTGAATGCATACCTACACTTTGTATTTTGACCACGTGACATACAATCTAGTGGTACATTTAAAACGTCCCACAAACCTATCAACTTAGACGAATGGTATGCTGAATACTATATGTAAATAGACGACTGCAATTACCGTCAGTCGACAACACTACCTAATGTCGTTTTCGATTGGTCGTCCAGAACCGTCCAGAAGCAATCCGAATGCTTCAGAAAGCGTTCGATTGGCACTCAAATGACAGTTCTTCTGCTGAAAAGAAGAGAAATCGCGAATCGCGGAGAGTTCTTCCGGACGGTTCTGGACGACCAACCGAAAACGACATAGGATTCATAGATGAGTGACGTATTTATGTCGGCCATTTTATCTAATGTGATAGGAATTATTGGAAAGTTCTGCGTGTCGATATTTTAATAGTGATGGCCTCCGAAATTTGGTTTAAAAATGGGTTCCGGAAGTGGCCAACGGACAATCTGTTGCATATTTCATTTTAATTTATTAACGAATCTATGTAAAAATGGCGTAAACAAATTATAATAATTCATCAATTGAGAACGGCCGGACCGATTTGGCTCAATTTTTTTTCTGTTGTTCGTAATTGCCAGGAGAAGGTTTTTCTGCAAGAAAATATTGGGAAAACCATTAAAAAATTGGAAAATTGATTTTTTGTATGGAATTTTGTGTGCAGTTGTTCCGGAATGGCTTTTCGAATGAAAAAATAGAAAATTCCGAAAAACGCGAAAAGTTGATTTATTTTTTCGACGAAATTTTTCATTTTATCTCATGATTTGATGATTTTGGAGTGAAGGTGAGAAAATTCTCTAAACTCGTGCATGATACTGTTAAGAACCATTCACATGAGAGCGACCAACTACCTACGAACGAACAAAATAATGACAGTCCGTTCACATGAACACTTTCTAGGTGGCGGTAGCTCGCGAATTTCAGCCATCAGTTTCTACCCGCAATGTCTAGTTTGTGGTTAAGTTCGAACGAGTGTTTTATTCGCTAGTTTGTGGAACGCGAATTAGATAATGTGGATTGTGGATAAACTTTGACAATTCGCGCCAAGGGTATTTTCGTTCGCGGCAAAAAGCTTGGAATTCGAAATTTCGTTATTTAAACTGTTTATAAACTTGTTTTTTTAATACATTTTACTGGGATAATTAATTGTTTTCCTCTTGGAATAATAAAATGTGCAATTTTCTGTTTATAAATGCATAAAAAAGTGGTTTCTTCGCATTTCATAAATTCGTTCGTTCGCTTCCATATGAATGGTCCTTTAATGTGCGATTCAACCTCAATAGTTGAATAGCCAAATATTTTTATTATTCATCGTTATTGTGAATTGTACACATGAGGAAAGTTTTCAATCTGGCATTGATGTCCGCTGTGAATATGCGCATCCATTATTACTTTCTCTCTTTTACTCTTGTGCGCGGGTGCGAAATGCCGAAATGTATCTAGCGTAGCGATGGATCTGCCCAAAACAACAAGATAAATAAAACCGATGATGGTAGTGCTGTGCTGAGAGGTGGATACATAACATTTTATAATAGAGAGAGCGATTGGTAGAATTGTATCGTGGTATCACATTCTCAACAGTGTACGCAATGAATTCGGATAGATTGCGGTATAAGATTTTAAACAGTTTTGTTATATTATTTCCCTCAAACGTTGTTTTAATCTGATGAATTAATTATTATGATGTGAAAACATTCATTAATAAATCTGAATACAAATTGATTATGATATTCGAAGTGTGAGTGCGTTTTATTATTGGCTTGACGAACAGAAAACTTGGAATGTGATGATAGAGTGATACCTGGGACTGGAGAATCCTTTTTCTGCATATTTCTTTGCGTTTGTGTGCTGCCCTATTTTTTTTTTTTTTTTAATTTATAGTGAAAAAAGTGTTCAGGAGGAGGGGAAATTTTTGTGGTAAATTTGGTTTCTGCCAATCGAAAAGGAGACAGTTCTGGTTTTCTCATGGAAATGTTTTTGTTTGTTTTTTTTTTTTTCGTTTGTTGCCTCATCGGTGGAAAATTAATATGAATCGATGTTATAGTTTTTCGATACCAATTTTATATACAATCCATAGATAGATGTACCTCTACGCCATATACTTTTGTATATAAACGTGTTTCGGCATTTTTTTTTCTTGTACTCGTAGATGCGTTATTTCCATTCTCTATATGACACTGACACCTTCCTTTGGGGCAGAAAGCAAAGCAAAGCAAAGAAATTATGGATACTCTTATAGCTATCTAAACAAGCTATGAGGCTACGACATTTTCTGGCTGGATTTTGTGGATACGTATTAAACTTTTTCATGTGTGTTGAAAATCGCCGTGAGTGTTAAGACCACAGTGTAGAACTTTTATAGATTTTTTTTGTATCATTTAGTTTTGATTGGTCTTGGTCGAAACGGTGTAGTTTTTGAGGACATGTCGCATAATGGATATTTTTCAGAGAAAACCATTTTCGTTACGGTTACGGGTCGAATCTTGGCGAGAATAAGATCTTAAAATTTGTGTTGTGTTTTTATTACGTCTTCTCTGACGAGTGTCTGTCCCAATAATTGGAGATTTTTTTTTATGTTTTGTTTTTGTGTGTGCGCAAAAGAACCTACGGGAATCATTGAAGGAGTCCTTGTCCCCTGGTAGCGCAGTCGTTCAGTCTACTACGCCAAGTCGTTTGTTTTTCCAATATTATTCAGTTTGTTTTATTATGAGTGAATGAATGGCAATGATTGTCATTGCGTTCTATAACAACACTCATTTGAAAACATTACTTTCGCATAGGTGTAGTTTGTTTGTTAAAATGTTGTTTATTGTTTTTCTCTTAATTTTGCAGTTGTAAAAATACAATTTAACCGGAATTTTATACCATTACTCAAACTTGACAGTGACCAAAAAATCGAACAATTTTATTAAAAATAAAAAGTAAAAAAAACTTATACACAAGAAACTCAACAAGAATATCCGGCAAAAATGTTAAAATTCGTACAAATCTGTCAGTTCTTTGCAATTTTAAGCTTATTTTTTAGTTATGGATTAACGTCTGGAAAATTTGCAAACGAGAATGACGATGATTATTTATCACAGAAAGGTGAGTTTAATTTTTTTTTTTTAAATACCTATGTGCACAGGTAAATTTCTATTACAGGTACCTACCAACCTACATAGCAATAGAAATAATTACATTTTGTTTGTAAATACAGTTTAACATCGTAATTTCGAATGTTAAAACAATCAGAATAAAAATGATTCAGCTAGCAAGTAATGTTTGTCTGAAACTTGTAACAGAACTAGTGGTTAACATAAAGTTATGTTGGTACTCGAAATATGTTTCAGTTTGTTTACTATTTGTAGGTAACGTTGTAAACAATGGCCGCGTTCGATGAGCATATGCACCTAAATATTTAGGTGACAGTTTATCATTGAACGGAAAATTGCCTAGTACCCAAGCTATGTGTCAAATTTTTTAACAATTAATAATTAAAACCACATAGGTACATTATAGAGTGAAAATTTCTTCGATTTCAATTAGCTGTTTATGACATTTCTCAAATCGACTAAAGTTGGGTTTCCGCATGTCGGTTGATTGACAAAGTTCGACAGCTCTCGTGTTTGTAATTGAAGAAACCACCGTCAGTTCTTTTCTTTTTTGCCAAGGCAATTAATTTTCACTGTCAATTATAGACAAAGTGACAGTTTGTTTGACAATTCAGCCATTGTTTCGTTGGCTATGTGGCAAGTGTCCACCATCCTCCTGTTGGAAGCACATATCGTCCTCAATTTCTGGCCATAAGAAGTAAGTTATCATCTCGCAATAGCGAACACCATTCACGACGACTGCTTCGCTGACCTCATTTTCGAAGAAGTACGGCCCGATGACACCGCCAGTAATGTTTTCCGCAGAACGAATTGTTGTTTTCACATTTCCTACAGACTGGGTTTGCTCAAATTTGCACACAATTCTCCCAATTGTGATGGACACATTTGTCGAGTATGCTGACCAAAAAAATCACGAAGTGAACTCCCATTTTCGTAAAAGACTTCAACAATCTTAACGCGCTGCTCAATTGTGTACCTCTCCATGGTTGAATTTATCAAACACTGAAACAAAGAAATGTCAAATTAAGTTGGGCAAAAACTTGACGTTAGAGTGTGACTCACAATAACATCCATTATGGTTGGACCACCCTTTAGAAGAACGCATCTGTCGTTAGTCTTTATATTTTGGAGAGTACCTTGTTATTTTACGAATTCAGGAAACTGGAGTTTTAATTTAATAAATCGTATCTACACGTGTTCAACTTCTACTTTATTTAATTGTATTCCTTTATTAGTTAAATAAAGTTGTCTATAAAACGTAAGATAAAAAAAGTGCTTACTTTTGTATTTAGATGTCATTCAACTCATTAGCATGGACGATTAAGATTGATAGCAATAATACTTAGTTACTTACTAGTATAAAAATGTTACCAATTGTATATCATTGAGGGAGAAATGATGGTCATTCGCCGCCCCTCCAACACTATTCGGCAACAAGTTTTGACTCCGCTCCATATACGAGTAGGTATCTTTACAAATAAGGTAAAGTGACTTAAGTGGTTTTTTTTTACATTTTTCACGAGAGCTGTTTTAAATTAAAAAAATGTATTTCATAAAAACGATTGTTCCATAAAAGGAGAACAAATTTAAAGTTATGTATTTCTGAAAAACCGATTTAAGTCACTTTAATTTTAACTGAAATAACTTCACATAGTCTGATAAATTTATGCAGTTCGTAAATGTATAAATTTCTGTGGTGTCTTAAGTGAACACTCCTCGGAAATGTTATTGCGTAAACCGACTGTAAATATATCAAACATATTCATACGACTGTCTGTCAGAGTTTAACATTTGTGATTTGCTTAACTTGATTTCCGAGCCTAAATCGTCGCGGAAAATGATGAGGTCTGCCGTATACGATTCTGGACGACCAATCGAAAACGACATTAATGTTAAGAAAGTCATGTTTATCTCAGTCATTAGCTAAATAGATCCACCCCTATGTCATTTCCAAGTGTTACCTATGCAATCAAAATTAGAGTATCAAAAATTGTGATAGGAGGAGTGGATTTAAATATCCTGCATCTGGGCCCTATTTCACCAACCACTTTTCACTTTGCATTTTGCAATTTTGCAATTTACCTTTGCAAATTCCGTTTCATCATACGCAAATTTGCAAAGAGGAAATTATTTCTTTGCAAAGTTGAAAATTTTTCCTCTTTGCAAAATTCGTTTCGCCAAAAACAAATTTTCAAAGTGCAAAGCATGTTTTTGCAAAGTGCAAAGTTTTGCAAATTTGCAAAGAATTCGATCATTTCGTTTCACCAAACAAATTAGATTTGCACTTTACATTTAAAATCGTGAAAAGTTTGTCAATAATATGCAAAGAAAAAAAAGCATTTGCAGTTGAGGTTTTATTGAACAGTTGGTGGAAATAGTTAAAAAATATTTAATGAACCGTTTCGAAACATGCTTTAAAGACAAACCGCCTTACCAATAATCAACTTTAGTCTGGCAGCTAACACAAAGACTACACACTTTCCAAAATGCTCATACCAATAAACAAATTTAGTTGCCAGAATATCGTTAACTGTAGGGTTAAATGTTAATGTTGAGAAAGTCATGTTTATCTCGGCCATTAGCTAAATAGGTCTACCCTTATGTCATTTTCAAGAGGAGTGTTGCCTATGCAATCAAAATTAGAGTATCAAAAATTGTAATAAGAGTGTATTTAAATACCCTGCATCTGATCTGCCTGTATAGATCATTTGTATATATTAATTAACTTTGGTAATTGTGTAACATGATTCCTTAATTTATGGGTTGTGATAAAACAATTCAAATGTTTGCTGAGCCTGAAATTGAAATTGAGCAAAATCATTGAAATACACACCAAATAATAGAATATTCCATTCCTAAACACAGTAAAAAACAAAAATGATCTTTTCTGTCGATGTCTTTAATTAAGAACATTTGGTTAACATTTTAAATTACGTGTCAAAGCAAAGTTTTTTTTTCAACTACAAGCAGTAGGTAGTTTATAGAATGTAATGGTTTGTACACTTACAGCCTTATTCATAACACTTAGTTAAATCTGATTTAAGGTTTATGTTGGTTTAATTGCAGAAAACGTTATTCATAATCTTTTTTCAAATTTTCATTTAATCAAGTGTCAAAAATTTAAATGCCGAAATAGGCATTCAGTAGCAAATTAACTCTGAATTAAATTGTTCGTTGATTCAAATCATGGCATATAATAATTATTATGTTATTAGTTCACTACCGAATATCTTATATATAGTTATTGATTTGTGCATTAGCACAACAAAAAACAGTGTTATCCAAATTTAAATAACAAAATTCTGTAAAAAAAAATCTCATGACAACTGCGTAATACAATTTGCTTAAATCATAATGGCGTTTTATGAATGAACTTTTTTTAATTCTTAATTAAAATGACAGTTTCGAGTTAGCTAAGACACTGATAATTAACAGATTATATTATAATCTAATGAAGAATGCTGTTATATTTTATTTGGTGTCGCTTTCATTCTGAAAGTTAAAAAACGAAGTCAACAGTCTGGATCATATAAATGATATTTTATATATCAGTGTGATTTTTTTGTAAATTTAGGTACAAAATAAACAACGTTCCATGAAATCCGCAAAAAGTACCTACATATGTTCACATATTCATGTGATGTTTCAGTAGTTTTTCTATTTGTAACATTGTAATTGTGATTTGTATACTACAAGACAAATTTCGTTTTGCATCAATAGCCTACGAATAATTAAAAAATTGTGTTCTTATTATTATTCAATAATCTGAAATGACTTTTATTAGAACAGCTCTCAATTTTCGAAATTAATACAAAAGTTCCGAAATGCATAGGAAAACGTATTGTAAATAGTACTGAAAATATACCCTATTTGTATGATACGGCATTACTAATTTTCGTATGAATTTGACAAAACAGCTGACAATTTGTAGATTTCCTAATTCTTGTTTCGGTTTTTGCTTTTAATAAGCGTTTTAAAGCCTTTGAGCGAAATCTGATGGGCGAATTTAATTGTAATTTGGGTTTAAATTCGTTTAGAATAATTTATTCGGCATAAACATGGTCAGTGGTCTTGTTTCGGCGAAACCAAATTATGGAATTTGAGTCCTGCAATGACAGAAAATGTAATAGATCCCAATAAAGTTGTCGCACTAGTAAATGTGGAGATCAAAATGTTTATTGGTACCATTTCAATAAAGCTATACATTTTATTTAAACCTGGCAGCCAACTAATAGTCGGAATTAGGGTTTGATTATTAGTAAGGCCGAAAGAGGATACTAATATTTAGTTTACAATGGGTCGTATTAAGGGCATATTTTAAATGCTATATCTATATAATAATATAAAAATCAATTGATGTGCTTTAGTCTCGCAAAAACTCGAGAACAGCTGGACCGATTAAGCAAACAAATTCTAAAAACCTCAAAAGTCGAAAAATTTAATAAATGGGAATTTCCACCAACAATAATAGCAGAATTCGAATACGAGCAATTGAAATCAAATGTTAAGAAAATATTTTTTATTTTAAATTAGACATAAAAACAAGTAAAAGTGTTATCATCGGCTTGGGCTATGCTTTGATACCCTCCACTGCATAAAAGTCATGCAAAATGTTTGCCATGCGAGTTAGTATGTACTGTAGAAGTGTACACGCATGTGTCTAATATTGGTTTTGTATGGAAGGTATCAGAACTACTTAACCGTCATAGCCCATTTTCAATACCAACCTGACAACGGTAAAACGAAGTCCTCTGACAAAATTTCATTCGCCTAGGCCGATTCCTTTGGACGCTATCGTGTTTTCAAAAGACATACGGACAGACAGACAGACAGACAGACTTTATATAGACTTTCTGGTGACTCTTTCTTGGCGTTAATGCATTATGCATAATCAATGTTACAACATTTAAAAACGTTGGCTTCCAAGACTGTAGAAGAATAGCGTTTCCATTTTTTTATGGACGGTGCCACGATGCTTTCTCCAATTTTGACCAATCTTCACAGGAATATTCCCGGGCCAATATCTAAGACTATCTGTGAATTTGACCTCAATGAGCAGTTGCGTTAATTATTATCCGACCGCGATGCCAGGAAACAGTAAAAAATTGATTTACTTTGCAATAATGTGCAAAGAATAATTATAATGCAAAGTTTTGTTTTTAGTTGGTGAAACACATAGACTTTGCGCTTTGCAAAAAGTTGTCAAAAATCGCAAAATGCAAAGTCGTGAGAACTTTGCATTTTTAATGAAACACATCGCACTTTACTTTGCAGGAATTAAATTTTTTTAAAAATTGCAAAATGCAAAGTGAAAAGTGTTGGTGAAAAAAAGTGTTGGCCGTCTGCCTGTATAGATAATTTGTAGTAATCAATTAATTTTGATAAATTGTAACATGATTCCTTACTTTATTGGTTGGGGTAAAACAATGCAAATTGTTTTTGAGACTGTTATCCGCAAAATCATTCAAATATACACGGAATAATAAAATATTCCATTTCTAAACACAGTAGGTAAAAAACAAAAATCGAATAAAAAAAAACGGCATAATTGGATCTCTATATGCAAGTGTAAAGGTGCTAGTACACGGCATGTAGCACGCCACATACGTATGTGGCTCTGACGCAATTTATACTACTTAAGTGCCGATGCACACTTGCGTTTTTTTACCGCGCTAGCCCGCAGCGGATCCACAGCGACACCGCAGTATTTCTATGCACACGTGCGGGCTTTTCCCACTCGAAACAGTCTGTAGTATACATTTAGCTCCCAGCAATGGAAGATTATAATAAGAAACGACTTATTTTCTTACCATCGAGCAGGCGCCCTCAAGTCCATAATCTCTCCTCTACCCGTATGGGATTACCCTTGATGATTTAGAGTAGATGGCGGAGAATCGAGAGCTATGGAGGGTCCACATAATGGACAAGTGGACCGTTGAAAATGAATGAATGAGAAAAAAGCTATCTGCGAACAAAAGCTTGAGGAGATTGGAGGGTGATGTCTTGTATTTCGCGCTAAAGAATGCCAGTTCTCTTTTTACCACTTAGCCCATTTATCGAGTTTATTAAGGGCTGGCTACATCATTTCGCATAGTGCATTTTTTTGGTTCACGGCGAAGAGAAACGAAAACACTCAAATGTCATCGAGCAATTCGTGCGATTTGGTTTGTGTCGAGGTTTGTGTGCTGAGTGTGCCATACTGCCATCTGTTATAGATCGTTTGAAATAATTTGAATAAGTCGTTATTTTTGCGGAGTTGCAATGTTTCTGCAATGGATGGCACTGTGTTCTATGTAAAAAAATAGCAAAGGCGCGCGGAGGTTGAAAACTCTTTCCTACTTTCGCCGAACTGAACCAAAAGGGCTAGTGCTTATGTTTGCATAATTTTTTCTCGCAGGTTTGTATGAAACTGACATTTCACTAGCAGTCCATGTATAAGTATGTCAATGCACTACAATAAGTACAAGTTACTTAAAGTATATCGTCACAAGAACCCAGAAAACGCGAGAGATAACTCCTCCCTGAGGATGGACTATGGTAATCCGAGAGTGGATTTAATTTTTCTCGTGACGACAGTTAGTAAACATTTATCCCTTTCAATTCACGTTTAAATGGCTCTTATCTATACCAAATCCACATATGTATTTGCCATTTTGAATCTTTGAATAGTCAGACGTAACTGTTGAATGCAAATTGTTAAACTATATAATTTCAGGTGTGTTTTCCTGATGAAACTCAGAAAAAAAATCAAATGCTTATTATGACAATAATAGAAACTATATTTAACTTAGAACGGTCTGATTATGGGTGAAAAATATTAAAATACTTGTCAATTCGCTCCGTTCATTCACCAGATCACCCCAAGAAGAGCTATCGTTAAAATTTCATCTCTATATATGTGTCTATTTGGAGCACAAACAATCTTCGCTGGTATTTGCTTTTGAATTTCGGTGTACATTAATAAATTCGTTGCAGTCCCAATGTCATTTCCCCTAAAAGTTAAGTTGATTGCATTTTCGTGTAGTATCGAATTGCATTTTTATTCAGCTGTTATGAATCTAAAAATAGTAAGAAATTTCCATAATTTACTGCTATAAATTCATAGGCGATACATATTTAGGACAGAAATGTAACGAATCAACTGTACCATAAATCAAAATAAATGACCGACCACTCCATTCCAATGTATCCGCGCTTGGAGTAACAGTCAATTTGGGAATCATTTTAGTGTCCTCAAAATTGAGTTACCTATGTATTTATAGATCAGAAGCCCGCTGCGAATTTTGGGTGTGAATAATAACCAAAAGAGATGAGTAGGTACCCATAAAAAGTCGGGAAATTTCTTATTTCAAAAATGAAAGGCTTGCAACCGGTATGTAGTGGGGGCTCAGGTGAGTAAAGCTAAGTACACACGATTGTCAAATCTTACAATATTGTCAGATCTGTCAGTGAAAAATGTGTCCCAAATGTCTTAAAACTGTAAGACGCCGATCTGACAATGCAAGACTTTGGGACAAAATCTTGCAACCGATTTGAACGCGCAATTTTGTATTGTAAGGTAGTTGGCTATTGTAAGCTCATTGTCTGTCAATGTCAGAGCATTGACAGATCTTACAATATTGTAAGATCTGTCAATGCTTACAATATTGTAAGATCTGACAATCGTGTGTACTTAGTTTAATACTATGTTAAAAATTAAAATTGTTTGAAATTTCAGATAATTGGTATATAACCGCTTGAAACAAGTCTCCAGATAAAGGAAATTACTCCCTAAATACGAATCTGTGGATGTAAGACGTCTTGCAGGCCGCCAACCGCTTGCCGGATGCGCTCATAGCAGCGTTGCCGAAGAGGCACAATTGTGCCATTTTGGGAGCCTACAGTCCGATTGGCACCTTGGCACCTTGAGAAATTATATGTTTCTTGTGTTTTTAAATATCTCTCTGCCGTTGAAGGGCTGGTGGTACCCAGTTGGCACATTTGGTTACCGTCAATGCCACTTAAGAAAATTTGTTTGCGGCAACGCTGGCTCATAGTACGAAAAGAAACCAGTTTTTGTTCTAATTGATGTAAGCAATTATGCGTTGCACTAAAATGTAGAGCGAATATGTAGGTGCAACACGTTTTAGACGCGGCCAAACCCCTGCCAGACGAATGCGAACTGCGAACAAATCAATTTTAGTAGGTAACTGATGGAAATTGCTATATTTCATATTCCCAGGGCATTATATTTAATTGATTTAACCGCTGATTGAAAAAAATGGGCCTTAATTACTTCCATAAATGTAATTTAAAACAACAAAAAATATTCCTGCGAATTCAAAATCCACAAAATATAGTCGCGACCCACAGATCCGTGAATTCGTTGAAACTTCACCTCAAAATAGTAATGGCTACCTACAAATTAAACGGCTAAATTTCGAGAATTTGCCCGATAAATAAAACTGTTTATATGTAAATGAAATGTCAAAAGTTTTGCCTCGTTCGCAGTTCAAAATTCTCGTATGACTATCAGACTATCATATGAGTAGTTCGTATTATGGTCGTCATCTAGGGAGCTAGGCTCCAAAGCATTCACTTATTTGCAATTGGGAATTGAAAAAATTATAGAAAATCTGAATAATTTGCTCTTTATGGTGCAAATATAACAAGAGATTCCACATTTGTAAACAAAAAAAAACTAGAAGAAACGACAGCACTGAGGCTCTCACTCAGTCTCTCACATCCTGCCAGCAGTTTTGCTGAGCTCGCTGAATGTTGCAAAATGTGTGTCTACTTGAACAACCACAACGATTGTACTCGTTTTTGTGGCGTTTTCATGGAAAACGACCTCCAACAACTCGTTTTGAAAACTGCAATATGTATAGGAAAACTTCTCTTTTCGATTAAGTTTTCGGCTTGGTGTGAATAGGGTATAAAAAATCTCTCATATATTGGTGGATGTGGAAGGAATTCATTCAAGTTAGTAGTCGCGATGGCGAATACGTGAGACTGCACTTTCTTCTTTACTAAACGAGATTATCAAGTGCTGGCTGGTTGAATCTGCCCAATAACTGTGCATAGTATATGTGTTGGTCATTATTGGCCCACCCACCCCCAGACTAACTGTGCAGTTGGAACTTCACAGAACCAGGATTCACAGAACTGTACATAGCAATAGATTACACCCTTTCCATTTAGCACTCGTACAGGATTTACTACCAGGAGCGGAGGGTGGAATTTTTCCAGTGTCTATTGCGCAAACAGGCAAAAGACGGGCACTTCCTCAAGAACATTCTGTGGACTGACGAAGCGCAATTCACAAACAAAGTTACAAAGTTACAAATCTCCACAATTTGCACCATTGGTCAGACCCCAATCTCCATTTAATACGCACAACATCCTTTCAAAGGTAAGAATTTAATTATTGTGAACAACTTCTTCAAAGTGTATGTTTATTTCAAAGGAGATTTAGCGTAAATGTTTAAAAACTCTTCAGTAATCCCGCACGTTCTTCCACAAACAGTTAATTCCCATTGCTACCTGGAATTTCTTAGAGAACGATTGCCGGAGCTTCTTGAAGATGTTCTAGTTCAGAGAAGAGCGATGTTCTTTCAAAAGGATATGGGATACCTTGTCAGATACCAAAGCCATTTGTTTTTTTTCCCTGTTCCCTGCCCTATTGGCTGACGCTGCGACCTAACAAGATCTTTTGTATCGAAAGTGATAAGGTTAATCTAAGAGACGTGTGACCTCCATAGTGAAGGACACTATATCCTTAGTAGCGGAGTTCCTGAGGTCTGCTGGTAAAAGTATCTCCTTGTTAAATATACGTTTTCTTAACCAATGAAGTGCCTCGCAATCACAAAGAATGTGCTCAGAGGAGTCTTCATCCTCAAGACAGAACCTACATTCTGTCTCCGGGCACAAATTCATTTTGTTAAGATGAAATTTAAAGCCACAATGGCCTGTGAGAAAGCCCACCAGCATTCTGATACTATCCTTATTTAGGTTGAGGATTTTCTTGTAGGAGTAGGGTTTAATTAAGTTTTTGGATTGTCTTAAACCCGGGACATTTTCCCAGTGGTATAGACGAAGTTGATGTTCCCAATTGTTAATTAGACCTAAAGCATAAGTAGTCCAATTGACTCTGCAATAAGGTTCTGGTCCACAGAATGCGGATTCAGATCCGGCCCTAGCTGTTGGTCCGCCGATTTGTTGCCCGCAATACCTTTATGGCCGGGTACCCAACCAAATTTGACCTTGTTGTGTTTGGCTAGGACTTGCAGCTGCAGGGCATCGTAGAAGCACTTTACTGTTTTTGAGTGTTGGACGATATAGCTTGTAAGGCCGCTTGACAACCTAAAGCCATACTTTTAACCAACTGTGGACTTTAACCCTTCGGCACTCCTGACCTTAACACCCATGGATCTTTTACTCTGGGGTGCTATGAAAGAAAAACCTTATTTTTGATAAATATCGAATTTTATTTGACCATTTTTGTCTGACGAAAAACGGCTTTTACTACAACTTCTGCTGATCGTACGTTATGCTCTTAAAAATCTTACATTTTGTAACTTAATAAAGGAAAGTTTCAATATTTGTTCCTTTAAAAATAAAACAATGTTAGATGGGACATGGGTTCATAGCATAATGGACTTATATATCCCGTGGAGCTATGCCCCTGCACAAGATTAGGATAGCAGGTTTTTTACAACAAATTTAAGATGAATAGTGAAAGTCATCGAGTCAATAGTAAAAAAGGCCCATTGACATTGTCGAATCTTATTCGCCGAATGTTGCAGATGTCGGTAGTTAGTTTGCTTCCGTATGTCTCCGTGTTTTGTCATTGTTGAACCCTCTGACATCCGATTGGGAGAATAGTTCACGTTTTAAGTCACGATACCCATTTTTGTTGCATCGGTCCATCTACCAAAATAACAAAACGTGGTAACAAGACTACTTCACGATGTATTATAGTAAAATGTCGAACACAATGAGAGAAAAATGTTTTCATATATAAATATGGTCACAATCGGCTGTCAAAGTTCTGTAATAGCCATATGTATTATATTTCGTTTAAAAATGCAGCTCCGCTAAGTACGTTCCCCATGTATATTTTCATCACAGAATTGTGAAAAAACACAAAAAAAACTAGAACCTACACCTGTAACTGTAACCGTTTTATAAAGTCTTCTCTAAGCCATATAAGTACATACATTTGCCTACTGCACTGCACAGCACACAGCTCAGTGAATTGCGTACGACTTAGTCATGCACTTTATTTAGTTCAATTTTTAGCGAATTACTCAAAGTGGGATGCTGCTCTCTTTGAGTCACATCACATCTTATAGATAAGTTTTTGTCAGCGTATTTATTTTAATCAAATGCGAAGGTCACAGAGCTCTGATGGAAAATACATTTTTGTTCGCCCACACCAGCTTTTCGTGTTGTCAACAAATGCAGGACACTAGTAATTATTGTGTTTTTGGTCTATCAATTTACTTAGTCATCGTTTGCGTAGAGTAATGGTAAAATCGAAGGTAATCCACTTTGCTGTCTGTGCTGTATCTATCTGCGAAAACATTATAATGGATGACGAGAAAATTAATCGGGGATAGAAGAGGTATATATTGGCTTCTTAGATATTCGAATAGCGTGACGTAAAAATCAAAGTTCACTGTTGTTCAATGAAGCAGCTAGGTGGGTAATAAATGCGCTTCACGTTAAGTAAGTTCGGATACTAAATTTGGTAGGATTAAAGAGATTTGTCGGGAATTTGATTTCCCAGAACGTATGACTAACTCTAGTTTTCATTTTGATTTTTTGTGTAGCATTTACTCGAACAAACCACTCAATAAAAAACTCAACGGCTTATAGTTACATGTCACGATTTATATTTTAAGTTGCTGAGAATCTTTAACTTTTATTTAACAATCTAGTATTCGATAGATTAAATGTATCTGTGACATGTATCAAATTTCAACTGAGTACCTGCACTAGTGGGCACAAGTGCCACTTTAGAGAACGTAAAAACCAAACAACTTTTGTATTTAATTTTAATTTGATTAAGAGTTATTAAAAACCGTGGGTAAAACGGCTGAGTTGAGTTTGGTTATCAGATCTTCAGTAAAAGACATTACAAATGAGTTTAATGTGTCACGTCAAACTGTGCTCTATCAAGGTAATAAGTTTAAAAAACATAATGACATAAGAAATTAAACGAGATCAGGTACTAAGCGCAAAACCACGCCCACTGAAGACCGATTCCTCCTACGGGAATTTAAAAAAAGTATTTTTGTGAAGCCTCAATCTGCTGCACATCAATGGAATTTGACGGCCAAGAATCCAAGAAGTGAGCGTACTGTCCGAGGACGCTAAGAAAATGAGATTTTAAGACAATTAAAGCTAAGGACGTGCTGTACATATCAAAGGCAAACAAGCTTAAAAGACTGGCCTTTGCAAAGGCCAAAGGAGTTGCTTTGAGTATAACTCATCACAAGATAAATTTTTTGTAACAAAGGTAGTAACTCAATAAAACAATCCGTTTGTTTCTCGAAAAGTGATCCATGGTGGAGGCTCTGTCATGTTCTGGGGAATAGGCTCCGTGACTTCTATCGCCAGCTCGATGAAACAAAGTCAATATTTTAGTACTGTAAATGATAATGCCTCCTGGAACAAGCTCTTAAAAAACTAGTTAAATGGACGGATACGGTTGGACTTGATGTCAACCCCTCCAAGACAGAACTAATATTCCAAATATAGATCCACCTAAACTTTGAGACCAAGAGCTAAAATTCACAAAACACGTCAAATACCTAGGTATACTTATAGACAGCAAACTCTGCTGAAAGCTTAATATCGAAGAACGTGCAAGAAAGGCTACAGTAGCCATATAGATAGATAGATAATAGATAGATAGATAATTGATTTATTATTTCTTTTCTTGTTTATGTTACAAAGTTAATTTCACAAAAAATCGATAAGCATGGCATTGCCGTCTGCCTGATTGACATTTTTAAACGTTTAATAACAAATGTGCTTTATAAAATTCAAAGTTGAATGTAAAAAAATCTAAAGTAATATTTGCTTTGTTTATGATCTTGTCAACTTAAAAGTTTTCATTCATGATTCTATCTCGGTAGATTATTGCTGATCTATAATAATAAAAAAGTTGTTCAATATCACTTTCGCAGTTAAGGAGCGCTAGAACTTCTTCTTTGGATTTAGTATTGCTACCTAAAAAGTGTCTTCGTGTTTCTTTAAAAATCGGACATCTCCCAATGAAATGGATAACATCTTCCCTCTCTGATAGGTTACAAAGGCTGCAGTAGATTGGTAGGTCAGGGCGATGCGGGATGTAGTTTAGCCGTATAAGTTCTCCTCTCATTTTAAATAAAGCCGATATTATTTCTTTACTGTTGCTGTTCTTGAAGTAATTCTTATCACACAAATTATGATTTAAAATGCTGTATGTGGATCTGTGTACTGACGATGTAGCCATATTTAGACAATCTTTTCTGTACTGTTCATCCACTTTCGCAATGATGTTATAGAGTACATCCTTGGAGTATCTTCCTGTTCCATCTATAAAGTTGAATTCTATTCCGCCATACGTTGCAAGCTCCTCTAATTTCCTATACCACAGTGTTTTCCTTTCAATTGTCCTCATTGCAATGATTTTCGGAAGTCTGGTATCAGGCATATCTAGAACTCTAATGAGGTAATCAGTATGCAGTTTTAATGTTTTTATGAATAGTGGTGATAATCCCGTTTCAATGTTTATCATATAATTTGGCGTTGTACCTGGTAAACTGAAATTTCTTTTGATGAAATACCTTAGCAGTTTCTCCACTGTTTCGTACTGGTTGTATCCCCAAAATTGTGCTGCATACATCATTATTGATTCAGCTACGACTTGAAAGATTTTGTATTTCACGTAATGGTCGATGAGATTATTCGAAAAACATCTCTTCCAGGTTGCACCTATGACACTTTTTGCTTTTGTTAGTCTGTCTGTTAGGTGAGGTTCCATATTGAGATTACAAGTTATAATCACTCCCAGATACTTGTATTGTTTCACAGTTTCGATGGGCTGTCCATTGAAATGCCATCTCTCGTTTCTACATAATCTGCCACCAGATCTCTTTTTAAAAACCATTATTTTTGATTTTTCGAGGTTTACCGTAAGGTTCCACAATTGACAATACGAATAAAGACGGTTAATCATACGTTGTAAGGATTCTGGTGAATATGCAAGGATTACCACATCATCTGCAAACAACAGGGCCTTTATCAAGACTCCAGCAATT
Organism: Cheilosia soror; assembly: GCA_949372485.1. Lineage (NCBI taxonomy): Eukaryota > Metazoa > Arthropoda > Insecta > Diptera > Syrphidae > Cheilosia > Cheilosia soror. The sequence goes on along the minus strand of OX443565.1, from coordinate 3,207,373 downwards.
TCTATTCCGCCCGGGAGAAAGTCTACAAGGTCGTCTATGTAAATGGCAAAGAGATTCGGGCTAAGTGCACATCCTTGCCTTACTCCTGATGTAGATTCGAACCACTCCGAAGTCCCGATTCCACTCCATACTGCTGATTGGTTTTTGTCATAGATGTTTTCGATAATCTTTCCAAACCTGTGACTCATTCCGGCATTTTATAGCTTACAAATTAGAGATCTTCGATCGATGTTGTCGAAGGCTGCCTTGAAATCAACAAAAAAAGCGAATAATTTCTTATCTTGCTCTATGAAAGACCCAGCAATGTTTTGCAGTACGAAGATATTATCTATGGTTGAATATCCCTTCCGAAATCCTGCTTGGTACTCTTTGATCAGTTTGTTGTTATCAATCCAATCTGACATACGATTATTTAAAAGTTTTGTAAATAATTTGTAGGATGAGTTCAGAAAGGATATTCCTCTGTAATTTCTTGGATCTGTTATATCGCCTTTTTTATGGATAGGGAATATAATCGCTTCCTTAAACTGTTGCGGTACATGGCCCGTTTCTAGTATTTGGTTAAATACCGTGGTTATTTTGTCGACGAAGTTGTTAGTCGCATATTTGAGGAATTCCATGGGAATCCCATCAGCCCCTGGTGCCTTTCCATCCTTGAGTGTTGTTAACACCTTGTAAACTTCGTCCTGAGTTATAGGCTCATCTAATATTTCATTGGTAATGAACGGTTTTGCGTATTGCAGCGGAGGAGTATTAGTTGCTGGGTTCAAAAGGTTTCGGAAATGGTTCATGAGCCTATTTGCATTTAATTGTACTCCAATTTGGGGAGTTTTGCCGTTGAGCTTCTTTACCGCACACCAGAATTCTTTCACATCTTTACATCTAGTTAACTTGAGCGCTTCGATTTCGAAATATCGTTTCTTTTTTTCCTTGCAGATTTTTTTAAAGGTTGTGTTTGCTTGTATATATAGTCTTTTAAAGCACTGGTCTCCAAGCTTTCGGAAAGCCTTGAGCCAACCGAACGATTTTTGCCTTGCTGTTTTGCACTCATTGTCAAACCATTTTTCCTTCGGAGTCGATGTTTTTCCTTTAATATGTGCACAGGTTGGGTACGATTTTTTTATCGAATCCTCAATTCCTTTAATGCCGCATTGAGTATCGGTGTGCAAGTGAAAGTCAAGATTGTGTCTGTACTCGGGTCCATTTGACTCTTTCCATAGCAGTTTTGGCGGTAGATGTATAACTCGCGTGTCTTCTCTTTCTACTGGGGCTGTACAAAACTCCGCGACTATGGGCATATGGTCTGAATACGGCTCACACAATACTTCAAAGTCATTTATTAACGAGATCCATTCCCCTCTTATCAAACAGTAGTCCACGACCGAGCAACCTTGTTGTCCTACAAAAGTGTATTCCCCATTTAAGTCTGACCTACTCACTCCATTCATAACACGGAATCCCAGTGAATTACATAACTCTAACAATTTCATCCCCCTTGCATTTTTAGTTCCATCTTTTGTTTTTCTCACTTTTCCTGCGAAGCTATTTTCTCTTCCCTCCTCTTCTCCTATTCTGGCATTCAGATCACCAATAATCATTATATTGTCATAATTGCTGATTTCAAGTAGCTCACATAGTGCACCAAAATCCCTTTCCCAGTGATTGCAATTAATATATGTCGGCAGTATTATCAGCTCTGTTGCACCCTGGGTAATTTTTAAAAGTTTGATCTCATTAAAAGTTTCAAAAAGACTGGAGCTTATGCTAATATTTTTATTATATCCGAAGAAACATCCACCACTTGCTCTTCCTTTCGTATTTTGTTTTAAAGCGGGTATCCAAACAAATTCGAAGCTTTTAAAATGATTCAAGTACAATTTACAATCTTCTAAAAAAGTTTCATACAGCAACACAATATCATAATTGTTTATAAATTCATAAAAAGTTGTGTATATTGACTTATTACTGAGACCAGATATATTATAGCTTAATATTTTAATTCTTTTTAATTCTACATAGTTTATATTATTTTGGTAGACGGCAACTCTATCCTATGTTCGTGTATTAATTTTGGTTGTTGTCCTTGCTTCAATGTTTCTTGGTTGAGACGAAGATGTCGCTGTTGCATCCGCACTGTTGTTGACATCTGTCAACTGCCCATCCACGTTGGCCCACAGCTGCTTGGTTAAATCGGTTTGGTAGATGTTATTAAGCAGATAAATTCCATTTGTGTTGTTTTGTAGAAGCCCCATAGATGAACTCCAACGAAAAACATTTTTCTGCACGTACATCCTGTCATCCCTCACCAAAACTTTAATTTGAGGATTTATTTCCATAAGACTGCTTCGTATTTTCAAGAGTTTATTTCGCTTCTGTCGTATTGCCATGGGAAGATCTTTCGACATGGTGACACCTGTTCCTTTCAGTGTTGATGACGCTTTAAGAGCCGTGATTACCTGTTGTCGTGATTCCAGTTTCACAATGAAGTTCTTCGTAGATGCGTTATTGGATTTTATTTCGCGTATCTGAATGTTTTCAATGACCGGGGTGGGTCGAATGACGCTTGACAAAATGTTGCTTATGACAACTTTTTCATCGGCTCCTTCCTGTGGCGTAACTCGAAGCATCAAATTGTTTTCGGTGTTTTTCTTTTGGATCTCGTCCATTTGGTTCTCTAGCAGTTCGTACTTCTTTTCAGTAGCCATATATGTTTGCAAAAAAGATTTAGGCCCGGAATGGGGCCTACAATCCAAAGTAACGAAATGGCTCTACACAGCCAGTCGCCTCAGTCCAATCAGTGTCGCCGAAATGCTTTAGCCCTATTGTAATTTTTTGCAATTGTATTCAAGCTATATCGGCTAGAAATATACTAACGTTAATTTAATATTATTACGATGATAATAAAATAATCGGACCTGAAATCCTCTAGGGAGACAGGGGGCGATGGATTATGAACAAAGAAGATACATTACATTAAAGGCGTTTATAGCTTATACTACAACAACTAGGATCAATCAAACTCGTTATAGTGCAAAGAGTATCATTTTTATTTATCAGAAACTCCGTCGAAATTTCAAATGAAAAATACGAATGTCAGCAAATAATAAAAAAAAAACGTGCTCGCGTTGAGACGCGATTCAAAGAAAACATAAACTGTAAACAATTATTGTTTTTGTTCGCCGCTGGTTATTGCATTGAATACAAAATTGCCAGATTCGAGAAAGTGTACGTTTACTAGGAAATACAATGAAAACGAACTTGATACCTATGAATCTCTTCAGATTTATAATGATGACAATGTCATGGATACAGACAACGGAAAAGGTTTGTCGCCTTTTGTTTACACTGGTCTGAGTTGATTGTATGAATTGCTTTTCTCAATTTCCATTGTCTTAGTAATATTTTATCGCCGATGATAAACAGCATGTCCACTCGAAATTAATTCGCCATCAACTCATTGACTGTACTTGTCAGTTAGTGCGTTGGAAAAAATACCCTTCATATTTGTATTTTAAAGATTTTTTTTTCTTCGTCTCAGATTTCACAAATCGGACTAGACTTAATTTGTTTGACAATAATAATTTGGGTTTTCTAAAGTTTGTTTAACAATTAAATTGGTTTGGTCTTTGGGGTTTTCTTAAAGCTAAAACAAGCACACATACAGTGCGCCTCACAAATAATCATTTTTAATGTTCAACTTAAATATTGTGACTGTCACAATGGATAATTTTTTATTGACATTTTCGCGATTGTGACTTCGTAAAAGTTGACCCGGCCCTGGACACTATAAATGATTATTAGTACCGCGGAGTTTGTCAAGAAAGTGTTTTGACAATTAAACAAACACTTATGCCCAGTTGCACAGTCAGTTTAAACTGAAGTTTAACTTAACCTGACCGAGAGTTTAAACTTTTGGTTTAACTCGTTCAGTTTCACAGTTCAAAATAATCTGCCAGTTAACTAAACGCAGTTGTGGAAGCGCAGAACAATTTCCCTTAAGGGGATATTTTTCTACCAGCGCACTTTTGACCAAATAAATGGTTATTGCTTTTCTCTACTTTATCTATTTTACCATTTTTGTAAATAAAAGAAAATGTGTGCAATATTATTACATTGTATATTTTGGTATTAACGAAGTGAATTGATTTATTTTCGACACATCTTTGAACTGTCATCTACTTTCACCAATAAATTATTGCAGTAAATATTATTATTATTATTGTTTTTTTCAATAATAATAATAATATCTAGTTGTTGAAATGTAGTGGGCATTCAGACGGATGCGATCACAGGTACTGCTTCTTGTCACTCGCTGGGTTTTTACCACATCAAATCACCCGTCGCCAGTAATGATAATGAATATTGAAAGGATTTTAGAGCCTCTAATTAGGGTCATTGTCTGGTAATAATAGGCGCAAAGTTTTTTGCTGGTGTTTCTACGAAAATCTGGGCTATCTTGTTCCGGTTTATTAGGTAGGTAATCTAGATCTGTATACAAAAATGGTATGAACTCCGAAACCTTTGAACTGAACAGGCATTGTACCGAGAAGTGTGTTCAAAATCGGAAAAACAAATTTCATTGTAAAAAGAATAGAGTTGGTAGTCTCTTGTTTCAGCCAAAACAAAATGTGAAAGATTTGAGTATGTATAGATATATTTTGTTCGCCAAGAATCTAAAAAGAAATCACTAGTAGCATTACAAAAAAGTAATCGTCATTTCCACACACGAAAATAATTAATTTGTATTGAAAAAACCTCAATACAATTTACGCCTCTCTACATTATGTTTGGGCTAAGATCTACCTGATGTTCACTTGAAAAAAGGCGTTTTCATTGAAAAGTACGTTATATTGGTTGAAAATCTATTGAAATTTTCTGATGATATTTTTTAACAGTGGGTTTACCGCAGTAATGCTGAAACTAATCATAGCTCTACACTACATTTCACTCATATATATTCAAGAAGTGCAGCACCCAAACAATTTATCATTTCTATTCTCTCTCTCTATCTCTCTGTATGAAATAGCAGCTGTCAAAATAAACCTCAAAATGCGAAAAGAAAGTTTAAACGGCAGAATGCAGGCGTTTAACCTAAACCGAGAGTTGAACTCCACTTTGGGTTTAAACGAACACAGTGAAACCTGAAATTTGTTGAACGAAGGTTTAAACCAAAACGAGAGTTTAAACTCTGACTGTGCAACTGGGCATTAGGGACACTTGCACCAAACTCATTTGACAGCAGTATTTATTCTTTTATTCACTGTTTAGCTCTATTCCGCTGATTAGGTAAAAATTGTGTTGCACATGTACACTTATTTATCTATCCGTGGATAAATTCATAAAATATGTATCCAGTCTCAAAAGGCTGGATAGTCGTGCCTAAACGTCAAAAAGTAAAGTAAAGTGTGAAGTACTTGGTAGTGTGAAAAATAAAATCAACACAAAGAATGGATATTAGTTTAATTTCCGACGATTGTTGTTTTATAAATATGTAGCTACTTTTATAACCGTGGAATATTCGATAGAAAAAAAAAAACCATTTCGATGTAAGCGAATAAAATGCGGCGATATGATACGAGTGCATGAATCGAATCGACAGCATGTCGTATAATCCATAGGGTTACTCGTATGCGAATGTGATATAATATCATAACTCAGACCAAAATACCTACTTTAGATTTTCAGAAACAACAGCAAAACAATAGATAAAGTTGAAAAAAATGTCTATAGCGTGGCACGATTACCTAAAAAAAAAAAAAATAATTAAGTGGCGCAACAGGCGGGTGACACCCAGACCCAAGGCCTAGCTTCTCGCAACCATTCGTTTTGTGTGAGTTTTTATTTTTGGGACGAATGGAAGGGACCTACAATTTTATGCCGAGTCCGAACGGCTCAATTGAGAAGCTTTTTCATGACAGGCATACTCTCGGATGTTTGTCAGACGTTCGCGAGAGGTGGCGCAGTAGAAAAAACTTTTAAGATGTAATTTGGGTTTTTCCGGGGATCGAACCTGGGATCCCTCGCACAGTAGTCCAACACACTAACCACTGCGCTACTGCGCCGACACCTAGATTTCTAAAATTTGGAGCCCTAATAGCGCTATTGGAATTATCTGACATAATTTTCATCCACTGCACGAGTTTATTTACCTACGTCTGTAGCTTTTATTTGCCATTTATTCGACAGTTCAATGTATTTTTTGCGTTTTTAGTATTGGTAGTACTGTCAAATTTAAATTAATCGAAGGTTACTTATCCAGGCATAATTTTGCAACGGTGCAACACGAAGACGGAAAGTAACTATTTATTGGTTTATCTTTGGTTAGCTATTCAGAAGTTTATCTAGATATCCAATGATTTGGTGCAAGTGGCCCTTAGGCTAACTTTAGGCATGTTTTTTTGAAACTTCGCCAGCCAGCCGTTCATTTGGACAGTTGCCAGCACAATTGCCAGCAAGATGAAGCCAGCCGAATGAATTAAGGCAATAAGCCTAAAAGCATACTACCATTTCGTATAAAATTATGCATTTGGTAGAAACATTAGATAAATTCTGACATTTTTCTCTGGAATATTGTGTGCATGAGATAAGAACGCAATTATTATTTAAGCAAATTGTACGGAAATTCTAAGCCACTTGTTGCTTTCAGCGCCACCTGTTTGTTCATTGTGAATCGAATTTAGCCAGCTGCCAGCCAGCAGCTCTCCAGCCGGGAAGAAAATCAAGAGTTGTAGCCAGTAGTTGCCAGCAGGTTGTTGTTTTAATTAGCATGTGAAATGTGCCTCAACTGCCAACTACTGGCAACTACTGGCTGGCGAGGTTTCATAAAAACATAACTAATCAAGAGTTGTTGCCAGCAGGTTCTTGTTTTAATTAGCATGTGAAATGTCCCTCAACTGCCAACTACTGGCAACTGGCTGGCGAGGTTTCATAAAAACACAACTTTTTACGAAAATACATATTTCTATAGAAAATTATCTATTGTGACCGTGAAAATATTTAACATTTACTGCGTATGGGGTTTATTTTTTTTAGTTTTCGACATAATTTAGAAAACTAAAAATTTGTTCGACCTTATTACCTACCATTTTTGCTATGGAAATAAAGTCGACCACGAAAAAAGCTGATCGACATTATTTTCATCTACCTTATTTTACGGCACCTGAAAAAACAAGTGGGTAGACATTCAAGAGTTGATCGAAAAAACCCCCAGTTTTCGGCAGAAAACATCGAAAAGTGATTGCGCACGGTACTAATAATAATTTTTTTGTGGCCAGATTAACTTTTACGAAGTCACAATGCCTAACATTTTTATATAAAATTATCTATTGTGACCTACCGTATACTTAAGATGGAGGTTAAAAATTATTATTGGCACCTAGGGTTCATTTTCTTTCTGCGATGGCATCATATTTTGTGATTAGACTAAAATTACGCTTTACTACTATGATGGACCCAAGGCAGTATGTCTATAGCCCTTAAACTTGTTGGAAAATCGCAAAATGAATCTAATATTTATTTATTATCTAATATTGATAATGGTTTTTTTTTATAGAGGTGTAAATATTTTACTATGGGAGTAAAGTTGAGTATTCTGTAGCAACAGTCTCTGACCTACAATTGCACATTTTAGACAAAATTTTGCTTATTTGCATTATAGACAACTTAGAACAGATTCCTGTTTTTGAAATATGCTATAATGTAGTACTTTGTTGGAAGAGTTGCCATTTGGATATGTATAAGTACCAACGTTTTAATAATTCCCTTTGGAAATAAGAATACGGATTACCAACAAAGACCCAGTTTGGTGGTAAAAATTTAAAGTAAATGTCATTTAATGTCATTGTCGGAGTACGAGAAATTAGCTGACATGGTACAGTGGTTTGACGAGCCTAGAGGCGCTAATACTTAAATGGAGTATTTATTAGGGTGGGAGGTGAAAAATAAGTCCAGTCTGTTCGCGCATTTACAAGCTGGGTTAATTGGTTTACCTCAGGAAATATCTGAACATAAATTCCTTCGGGTGTTGTCTGTCCCTAGCTACCCAATCCAAGTTAGTCGAGGTCGTTTTCTACTACATTTATAATCGACCAAAGCTGTTATACCTGGACAGTCGGACAAAATAGAACTTAGCCTTTTATCTCGTTTAGTGAATGTCTTCTTTCATAGTGAAATTAAAGGAACAACTTACTTACTTACTTTAGATGGCGCTCACAGTCCGGGGTGGACCACTGCCTCAACCAACAAGCCCCTCCAGCCAGCTCGGTCCCTAGCTAGCAGCCTCCAGTTGGTTGAGGTCGCTCTCAAAGGTCTTGTACAATATCTCCTTGGTTCTGCGAGAGAGGGCTTTACTTCATAGATGCCTTCTTAGCCCGAAGTGCTTCTTCGTGATGTCATTTTGCAAGTTAATTGTAGAGCCTAGGTAGACAAAGCCTTTAACTACTTCGAAGGTATATCTGTCTACCGTGACGTTTTGTCTGAGTCGCCGATGTTAAGAGTCCTTTCTCGATGTCAGCATATACTTCGTTTTGTCTTCATTAACAGCCAGACCCATCTTCGCCGCCTCCGTTTCAAGCTGTCATCTTGCAAACGCGCCGTTGACAGCTCGCTGAGTTCTCCCAATAATGTCAATATCATCTGCATATGCAAGTAGTTGAACGGACTTTTGAAAAAGTTTACCTCTGAGGTTGGCTTGCAAGTTCCCTACAATTGCTTCAAGAATGATCTTAAAGAAGCTACATGATAGCGCGTCAACTTGTCTTAAACCTTTTTCTACATCAAAATATTCCGTGGTGTTCTTTCCCACTCTGACGGAGTAGCGAGATTTCTCCATCGTCATCCTGCACAGACGGGCGAGCTTTCCAGGGATGCCGAAATTTAACATGGCTTTTTTCCTACATACCCTATCATAGGCGACCATGAAGTCGATAAAAGGGTGGTGTGTATCGCTCTGGAATTCCTGCGTTTTTTCTAAGATCTGCCAGAGTGTGAAGATTTGGTCGATGGTTGACTTCCCGGGCCTAAAACCGGGCTATGGGCCGATCAGGTTATTTGCGACAGGATCTTGTACGCAACATTCAGGTGACTTATTCCTCTGTAACTGGCACAGTTCAGAGTGTGTCCCTTCTTGTGGATGGGGCTCACGATGCTAAGGTTCCATTCATCGGCCATACTTTCTTCCGACCAAATTTTGCAGATAAGTTGGTGCATGCTTCTTACCAAATCATCTCCCGCCGCCTTAAACAGTTCGGCCGGTAGGCCATCTGCCCCAGCTGCCTTGTTGGACTTAAGCTTGGATATCGCTATCCCTACCTCATTTTGGTCGGGTGGACGTAGAGCTCGCGGGCAGCTCTGGTTTTAGTTTGCATCATCGATTGATATGCTGCGGCTTTGGCTGCATCCTCATCGAAGCAGGGATTTCGTTGTGGCCACTTAATGAAAGCCAGCACTTCGGTGGCGGCAGATCTGATGGCGCGTTGACAGTGTTGCCACTGCTCCTCTGCACTTAATTCTGCAGATGTGTTTGCTAAGAGGTTAAGGGAGACGCGGTTTGCAAAGGTTCTGGCGGTCTCTTGCGATCGTTGTCTTGCGACGTCAAATCTTCTAACTGCATCCGTCGGGTGTTGTTGCGCAGTGGATATCCGCATCCGTACTTTGGCTACTAACAGGTAGTGGTCCGGGCATCCAAGACAATGGGGGCATGCCGGGCATCTACCGCAACTTGTTCAGTTTGGTTTACCATTGCTTGGTCTGGAGACCGCCATATCCCCTTGTGTATATTGAGGTGTGTGAATCGTGTGCTGGCGATGACAATGTTTCTCCCCGCAGCAAAGTCGATAAGCCTGAATCCGTTTCCGAAGGTGTTGTAGAGCCGAAGATGCCCTCCTTTCCGATCTTGGCGTTAAAGTCACCAAGAACAATCTTGACATCGTATACTTTGGGCACTTGTCGTACGTCTTCTCGAGAAGATCGTAGAACGCTTCTTTAGCTGCGTCATCCTTCTCTTCTGTGGGGGCGTGGGCACAAATCAGTGTGATGTTCTTAGATTTGGCCCTTATGCGGATTGTGACCAAAACTTTTTGCCTAAGTTTTCCTCTGATTACAAATCCACATTCATATAGACGCTGATCTTGCTCCATGTAGCAATTGCCGGGTAGATCACACAGTTTTTCCCCATCTTATATCACTTCCTGAATGGCTGTAATATCGGCTTTGTACTTGCCCAGGGTCTCTACTAATTGCTCGGCTGCACGTGGCCTGTTTAAGGTCCGGACATTCAACGAGCAGATCCGAAGCTCGTTGTCCTTAAATCGTTTGCTAGGGTCGTCAACATTTGGATCATCCATATCCAAACACCACCCTTCGATATGAATTGTAGATACTGCAACTAAGATATAACTTATCAAGCAATTTTTCTATCACGAAATGAAAACTTTTGACAGGTTACTCTCCAATGAAAGATCCTGCATGTTTCGCAATTTAGACGCGGTTAATCCCTATATCGCCAAGTCGAAAGGTTTTGTTCTTTGTAGTCGGCGCAATAAATTGCTATCATCCAAAATTTGTAGGACTGTAGTTGGTGTGTCCGATTAGTCGGTTTCTATGCTTTCGCGCGAAGCTTCTCGTTTCAGCTTCGATTGTAGGTATTCCGAGATCCCTGTGAATATCGTCGTTTCTAATATACCACGGTGCATTTGTTTGGCATTTGTTTTCTTGGTGCAACCCCAAAGTTGTATACCGTAGGTCCACACCGGCTTTAGCACTTGCTTGTATAAAAGCAGTTTGTTCTCGGTACTGAGCTGGGAATGTTTTCCAAGTAACCAGCACATTTCTCTATATTTGAGTTCAAGCTCTTTGCGTTTCATTTTCACGTGTGAATTCCATTTCAGCTTTGCGTCGAGTGTCATTCCCAGGTATTTGGCTTCGTTCGCAAAAGGTATTCTGGCCGAGTTTAGAAAAATTGGCAAGTCATTCGCTTTTTTATATGAAGTTCACGTGAACAGATTTAGTTTCATTGAGGGCGATTCGCCAGACCCTCGTCCATTCATTTACTTTATTGACGGCGGTTTGCAGTTTTGCACTCGTTTCTTCGACTGTTTTACCTACTGCTAGAATAGCTGTGTCGTCGGCAAACGTAGCAAGAATAGTGTCATCTTCATTTGGTATATCACGAGTATATAACAGGTAGAGAAGCGGCCCAAGAACGCTTCCTTGCGGTACACCAGCCGATATTTCTTTTAGATCCGAGTATTCGCTTCCATGTCTTACACGGAAAAGTCTATTGCCGAGATATGTTACGAGAATATCGTACGGGAAGAACTTGTCGTAATTTTAGTTTTAAGCCTTCGTGCCACACCTTATCAAAGGCTTGCGAGACATCAAGGAATATGCTGGAACATATTTTTCGTTCCTTAAGTGCTTTCTCGATTACGTCAGTAATTCTATGAACCTGATGGTCAATCGTCGAATGCTTACTTCTAAACCCAAACTGATGGTCAGGGATAAGATTATTAACTTCTATAACCGGTTGTAGACGCCTTAGTAGTATCCTCTCGAAAACTCTGGATATGATTGGAAGAAGCGAAATTGGTCTGTATGATTTTATCTCATTTGGCGGTTTTCCTGGTTTTAGAACCATTATGACTTCCGCAACTTTCCGTGTCCACGCTCGGCACGTGTCTTAATCTGAGCGCAGCATTTAAAATATGGAGAAGCTTCATTAGTGCTTTTCTAGGAAGAGCTTTTAGAACTTCTCCCGTGATCAAATCATAGCCCGGGGCTTTCTTAGGTTTAAGATCCTCGATCTCATCTTTTAGTTCTCTTAGCGTTGCACTTGCGAGTGTTGAATCGTCAGATATTAGTTCAGTCCCATCGTTGTTATCATTAACCACTTGCCCAACGTACGGTTTAAACGTTTCTTTCAGATGGGCTGCAAAAACATCCGCTTTATCTTTATCTTCCCTTGCCATTCATTTTGATTTTTTTTAATTGGCGGCGCGGGGATTTTAGGCTTTTTGGTGCCTTTTACAGCTTTCCAAAGTGAATAATTGGGATCTTTTTTCGCAGTTAAGCTTTCGAGGTAAGAGCCTATCGCACGATTCTTGAAATCCTTAATAGCTGCCTTCAACAAGTTGCACAAAAAGTTAAAATGTGCTTTATGTTGCGGAGAACGATTCTGTTGCCATTTTTTACGCGCTTTCCTTTTTTGGTTGACCAATTCTCTTATTTCCGGAGGATATTGTAAGCCGTATTTTTCCGGCTTTTTCCTTGGTTTAGGCATATTATTCCAGGAGGCGAGCTGTACAATCTCAACGAAGCGGTCAATTTCAACCTCAAGTTCATATGGTGTCGTAAGGGGAACGGTCAATTCAACATTCGATTCGATTTCGTTCCTAAAATCGTTCCAGTTAGTAGTTCTACCAGTCAATCTCGCTGGCTCTGGGTTATAGACTAGTTTTTCGCTCAACATCAAAATGACTGGCGAATGATCAGAGGACAGATCAAAACTCTCTTCAATTTTGATCGATTAGGTCAGGTATTTTCGAGGTATCGATTGGCCAGTAAGTCGGTTTGCCCGTCGAGTGGAAATCACAACTGTACTCCATACCTGCCCCATAGAGCATTCTACCTTTTTGCGAGATGCATCTAGAACCCCAAAATGTATGTTTCGCATTAAAATCGCCACCTACAATAAAATTAGGATTCAACGATTTAAACAAGTTAGTGAAATCACTTTTTTCAAGCGCGAGACGCGGTGGGCAGTAGATAGATGACGCCTTACCAGGATGTCCTTATTGATTTCTGTTTGTTGCTTCTCCTTCTTGATGATGTTAACGGCATCAATAATTTTAAAGCCTTTGGCTTGAAGGTCGTTCATAACCTCTTCTTTAGTGCATGAGGGATGGAGTCCCCTTGCTACGACACGGTGTGGCCTCTCTGACTTTATTTCGAAAGTATACCACTGGATCTTCTCGGTATTTAACTTTTGGGATACAGCTCGATAGTCGTCGTGATTATCGACGTTTATTTTCCATGCGTTGTTCCTCAAAGATGTAACCTTAAATGTTGATATTATCGTCCCTTTAAGGAGGTTATGCAACATATTATATTCGGTTATTCCGACAACGTTTATTGGAGGGGATTGACGAAATTGCGATCGAAGTTGCTTTTCTTGCGGTTCTTTACGCCTTTCTTCTTTTAGGGGCTCGACTTCGGGAGAAGATCCGGCTCTCCGTTTCTTACTAGGTCTTTTCTTAGGGACCTGATTCGTTTCGCGTGCTAGCTCTTCTTCGTCAGTATGGTATTCCTGACTAGCTAAGCGTGCTGGAGTACACTCGCGTTCTTTCTGTAAATGTATGTTCCTTAGCACCTTATTTGCTTCTTTTATTAACTTAATCTCTTTCTTAAGATCTTGATAGAGTATGTTTATTGCGTTAAGTTTGATTGCGAAAGAAAAGTATTGAGGAGGAAAACAAAGCATTCCTCCTCTATACTTTTCTTTTTCGCTGAGTCCCAATTTTCGCTCGCTGGCGTTTCCGGCGGACTTCTTTTTCCGTGATTATTCGATCTTGGTGGAGGAGATCGAGATACCCTTGAGCTTTTTGAAAAAGGGTCATTGGATTGCAATAAGCGGCTCTCCCCAGAATCCGTAGAGCCTACCTCCGAAGAGGGTGGATTTTCCAGTAAAGCTGGACTGCCACCTGGGGTAATTAATCATTTCGTTTTGTTCATTGCATGTTTTGTATACACTATACACTCGGTATACGGAGGTTGGATTTTAGTCGCATCTTATGACAGGCATGCCTACCTCGGGTATATTCTAACCCCTACCCGAAGGGGATGTGAGTGCTGCCGTTGGCCCATAAAGGGGTCAACCGCCACCATTTCTGTTTCATCACTCTGACTTGTGCTGAAAATTCCTTATCGACCTCAGCTCCAAGTATTTGGAGGTACCTGTCATCTTGACTGTTGACGACACCGTTGATCCATCCAATGAATTCATCCGCCGTTCGTCCTCTTTATAAGGGGCTCATGTTAAGACTTCTGAGACTCGATGAGGCTTTTGTATCGTGTTCAACACTGGCGCTTATAAGTTCAGCAAGTCACGCCCCAATGGGCAGACCAGAAAAGCGAACAACTAGTGTTTTTTCGATTTAACATATCCTGTTGATTTGTCATATCCTGTTGAAATTTCCGCTTGCCAAATGGTCTTAAATGTGGCAGCTACTTACCATGAGAACAGTTTAATATATGTAGCCTCAAAACAGAAATATCTTCCACTTTAAATTTGTCCAGCATTTCTCCCCACTTGTACTTAAACTGAAAATCTATGCAGCCCATTCACAATGACAACCTACATATATTGTGCGCTGCGACAAATGCAAATGAATAAATACTACTTGCCAACATTACGAGTAAACATTTTATAGCCAAATAAAAATGATTTCAATCACCACAACAACACAAACAAAAGTATCATATTATTGCAATAATATAGAGATAAAAAAAGTTCAAAACGATGAAAAACCAACGACGCAACCAGAATCAATAATCATGACATTTTCCTCCCGAAGTGGCTCCTTTTCCCACCCCTACTGCTACTACTCGTAGAAGAGAAGACACCATTTTCTGGTATACATAAAAACAATTCAGCATGAATACAAAGGTCGAACAGGTAAACTTACAGGCAAGGAGGAGGACGAAAGTCGTCGAGAGTAACACAAATATCCTGCACATGTTAGGCAACAGAGCACCTCACCCTCACAAACTGGTGTTTCTGGCAGGCGCTGCTTCCACAGCGTAGTCCTTATTTTTTCGGGGGGAAATTTTTATTTGAAAATCGGTCTCATATACTGGAATGTATTGTATACTATGTTATGTACATGTTTATATGCTTCCATTATTTTTAACAACTCATCAGCTTTTTTTTTTTGTTTTATTCTTGATGTCCTTACGTTGCTCTGATTTGTAGTATTTGCTCTAATTATTTTTCCACTATACATATATGTATATGTGGAGAATGTACTTGTAGTTTAACTAAATATGTTTGCAAGTAGAGACTTCTTGCGGCAACTAGTGTTGCTGCACTTCGCATAAAAATATATTCTCTTAACCTAAATGAATGAATGCGTAAAAGTCAAATAGGACATTATTGTTTTTATGTATATAGGGTAAGTATGTGTGTATACAAACACTTATAACCATTTGATTAGGCCAAAGAGGTGAAAAGCTTCTTTTAAGACTTAACGACCGTATTCCCATTCACACAGAAGCTAACCCATTTTAAAGAGAATAAAAAAATGTCCCACCCCAACCCTCCTCATCCAGTAGTGATGTGCTTTTTTGGCTGACCTCACAGTTTGCCGGAATACCATCGTCTGGTCCATGTTCTCGTTGCTAATGTATCCAGCATTATGTGAATACGCAAATCCCTTTAGAGCCATAATAAAGGATGAAGCATAAATATTATTGGGAGGGCAAGGAGGGTGGTGGAACATTGTGAGTGCAGCTTGAGTTTGTCTAAAATATTGAGGTTTTTGTTGGTTTCTTTTGTGACATTTTATAAGCGTTTTTGTTTTATTCTATTTTCAGTTGAATTAATAGATCTATTAGGCTAATATCGGCCATTTTTAAATTCCCAAAGTATCGATTAAAATCAAACGCTACATTTGATTCTAATTTCGCAGTACGAGATGTAAAGAGCTTCAAATTCATTCAATGACTTGGAGTAGTCCTTTTTAACTCTGCGTGGGATACCAATCAAGGTATCGACTTTTAAATACACTAGCAGTGATTATCTTTGTGTTATGGGCATGAGTACACACACATACCTTCGGAAATCGACTTGTTGTAGAAGTGTCGTATCTTTCAACTGATATAAAATTAATGCTGATTCCTTATAGTAAAACAGAAATATTTTTGGTACCCCCGCGTAATTTACGAGTTGTCAGTGTGAAAGGCTAGGGAATGGACCTTTTTCCATTGACATATAGATACAACATCCCATTTTATTCACTTTAACGTAATTAATTTTATTATTAACAGCAAGCTGGTAGTTTTGACTCCCGGAGTTCAAAAAGCCATCACATAGAAGAAAAAGGCTTTCAAGGTGTGGATTCACTTGGGAGACTCACCTTCTCGTAACCGGTACATTGAGACGCGGAGAACTTGCAAATTGATTGTTAAAGCAGCCAAAGAACAATCTTGAAGGGAGTTCGGCAAGAAATTAGACCGCGATCACAGATCTGCAAGCAAGGTGTTCTGGCAGACCATTCGCCGTCTTAGAGGAAAGAAGTGGAACATTATTGAAGGAGTCAAATCCAAAGATGGTACACTTCTTTCTAATGAGGAGGACATCTTGGATGGAGCAGATGGAGCGAGCACTCATCCAATCCAATCCAATTCAGGGCATTGAGGATGACAGATCCTTCGCCTTGAGCAGGGCGGAAAATAGTCCCACGGTAGAGGAAGTCAAGAAGAGAAAAATGGCAAATCAGCCGGAGTGGATAAAATCCGGTCAGAAATGCTTAAGGGAGTTAAATGGCTCTCTCGTGTAATTAAAGTTGCCTGGAAATGCGGCGGAACTCCCAGCGTTTGACAGATTTGGGGTGAGTGTGGATAAAACAGATTGCTCCAATTACAGGGGTATATCACTTTTAAGTCTCCCCGGAAAAGTCTTTGCCAAGGTACTGGAAACTCGATGCAGAGCTGTGGTTGAGGCACGATTAGGAGATGAGCAGTGTGGCTTCCGTCCCAGCAGAAGCACAACAGACCAGTTTTTCATCCTCAGAATGGTATTTGAGATGGCTTAGGAGTATGATACACCTGTTTATGCATGCTTCGTGCATTTGGAGAAAGCATACGACCGAGGACCGAGTACCTCGAGGTAAACTCTGGAGTGTATTACAGGAGTATGGAATTAACGGTTCTCTCTTGAGAGCCATTCAATCTCTTTACACATAAATACCTTTCACCGTGGGCGTTGGACTTGTTGCGTCTTGTCTCCTCTCCTTTTCATTACTTATATGGACTGGATGTTATAGCGCAGTCTTGGGGAATAACGTTTCGAATTGGGAGATCTGAGGATAAGTCATTTGCTCTTCGCTGATGACTTGGTCATCCTTGGGTCCCCTCAGATTGAACTTCAGCGCGCACTCGATCGGTTTGTAGCCGTTTGTGTTGAAGCTGAGATGAAGATAAACGTGAACAAATCTGAAGTGAGTGGAGTCCCATTGAAATAGGTGAAGAAGTTTAAGTATCTCGGGGTCTTATTCACGAGTAATGGAAGGAGCAATGCTGAGTTTTTCTGTAGGATTGGTCAGGATGGATCAATTTTGAGATAGATTGGTCATTCTGTTATTAGTAGGACTGAACTTGGTGTCAAAGCCAAGTTGTCAGTCTTTAATACGATGTTTGTTCCAACTCTTATCTATGGTCGTGATAATGAAGTTTGGGTAAAGCTGCCGAAATGCGATTCCCCGAAGAGATCGCATTAGAAATACCAGAATACGTGAGGAACTCACTTCCCACCTAGTGGAAAACAACAGTAATCAGGGAGCCTAATTGAACTATGTATGTTGAGTTCCTCTAAGAATAATCCGACTCCGGTTCTAAATTCGATCTTTGATCCGTCAGTGTAGATGGCTATTGATTTCGTGATTTCGTTTCCGTGGGTTCGTTCCTGTGCCATTCTTCCCTGCCCGGAAAACGGCAAGAGAATGACGATGGAGAACAAGAACACTCATTACTCCATTAAAGTAGGAAACAATCTAACCGAATCTTTTAATGTCAAAAAGGGATGGCTACGTTTTTAACTTTTACTTATGAAAATTGTACGAAACTCACAGGCCACCACAAGAGGCACAATTTATCACAAGTCTGTCCAAACTCACCGAGCTGTCACTGGCGCATTTGTAAATATTACGGGTAAAAATGAGTTAGCTAGTGATCGAGTCTAAAACCAAGTAAATGCTGTCAACAAAAAGAGACAAAAAATATTGACGAATAGCGTGGAACGTCCTTAAAGACAGCTATGACTTTGAAGTAGTAAGGGGCCTTATCTACCTCTCTTTCACTATAAACTTACAAAATGACATCATATCAGAAATCAAGCGCTTGGCAATCGCTGTTTCTTTGGCCTAAAAAGGCAATTGAGTAATAGGACCTTGAGCACTAAGAAGGTACGCTACATGAGACCCTCATCATCCCAGTTCCGCCGAAGAGTCTTCGTCTTCGACTGCAACTTAGAGGAAGACCCCCTAAATCAAAAACCTTCGTATAGTGTCAGCAACACACTCAGGAGACGCGCGGATGCTCGACGGTACATGTATATCAGATCGAATAAGGATGTTTGAAACCTACAAAAGACAAACAGACAGACTGACATCAGGTGATTTCTATTGCTGGTAGTTCTCTCGCTAAGACAGTTTGAGTTGCTTTCTTAACTGCGTAGATCTCCGCCTGGAAAACGCTGCACTGGCCTGTCAGTCGGTATGAATGGCTGATGTTTAATTCTTCTGAGAAAACTCCTGCCCCCGTTCCATTCTCCGTCTTTGAGCCATCTGTGAAGATGGGTATACCTTTTTTGACAACACTCGGGGAGATCCAGTCCTTCCTGTCTGGTATATACAGACTGTAAAATTCTTGTCAAAGTCATACCTCGGTTTCTTGTAGTCTGTAGTTGGCATGAGTTCGCTCTGATCAAAGATGTGAAGTATGCGTCAGTGACCGAATGATTCGGGCTTCCAAATTTTGTTCTCTCGTAGTCTGAGAGCACCTTTGGCTGCCTCGTTCTTAGTGTTTGCTCGATGGGTTGTAGGTTCAGCAACGATTCTAGACCCAGTTTTAGTGAACCCGCAAGCAATTCAATCCCTTTTCAGATTCTTGAGGTAAGATTTAGTGTTAACAGCCTCCCACCATACAACCGAGCCATAGGTCAGAATGGGTCTTACGATCGTGGTCTACATCCAGTGCACTATGTTCGGTTGTGAGCCCCATTTCTTTCCGAAAGCCTTCGTGCAGGCGTAAAAAGCATTTAGTCCTTTCTTCATTCTTTCCTCCGTGTTCCGTTTTCAGTTTAACTTGGAGTTGAACACGATACCCCCAAGTATTTGTGAGATTAAGACAAATGCCTCTCAATTCTGGTGGTTTCCATTTTGGTATTTTATATCTTCTGGTGAACAGGATGAGTTCAGTCTTGTTGGGGTTGTTCTCCGTCCACTTTAAAAGCTCTGATAGCGCAGATTCAGGAAACTATATCATCTGCGTAGGCGACCACCTTGATACCCTTGTTGTGGCGTTCCTCTATTAAGCGATCTCTCAATAGTACTGTCTCCAAGACTGCTGTTAATGGTTCTGCTATTTAGCATTGTTTTAACCCAGTTAATTAGATAGTAATCCAATCCAAGCTCCTCCAGTGAGGAAGTTGTAAAGTAAACTTGTACAGTGTGTTTATTTTGAGTCGGATTCTGTGTAGTATTTAACTTTAAAAACAAGGCCTACAAAAAGCGCAAGCCTCTTATGCCCACACGAATAGTTTCTACAACCAAAACCACTTAAGAGGCCTCTACCCATATTGTAGAACATAAAGTGGAACTCAAAGCGCCATCTATTTTTGATTTGCGAAGCTCTTATCATGGTGTGAAACCACTCTCGTCATTCATTTCACTTTTGAAATCAATTCAGGAGGCGGAACTTAGGTGGGATATTATATAATACTTGGATATGAAAACTGGTTTTGTGTCATTTATTGATCGTGTGTGGGGGATGTTTTATTTTTCTTGCTGAGAATTGCATCCAAATGAATGTTGGAGTGAGAGGAAAATGTAGATAAGCATAAGACAAAGAATCCATTCTCCATTGATTACATAATAATGACTTTGAATGTGCAAGGGGAAATTAAATCAACGATGGGGTAGGTATTCTGCGCATATATATAGATGGTGTGTGTGGTAGGGTATTTTCAGCATGGCAAGGTTGATGACGATGAAGGATAACAACGTGAAGGGAAGGAATGTGAAAATGCAGATCGGATACTTTGCAATAGGATTTTGTATTTCTGTGATCCATTGGGTTTTTTTGTAAGGGTAGTTTTAATATTTTAATGGTATAAGAGGGGAGCAGGTGAGGTAGTAAATGTACTATTGTGTTAGGTAATTGCGGGTAGAAAAATAAAATCGCTCCCACAAGTCAACAAATTCCCAATACACATAAATCTTTTTATTGGATCCTGCATATTATCGAGTGAATGTGCACAGGTATATGTATAAATTTGCATTCAGTAATATTCTCTTTAGCAGAACCCACAATTCCTTCCCAACTAAGCCCCATACTTGAATACCCCTTGCATCATCCCCTCTCACAATCCTGGTGTAGCTTTTGCCACTTATCTTAGTGATCTTCATAATGTTGCAAATTCTTTCCTCTGTCCCCCTCTTCATACGAAAAACCAAACACCTACCCTACCATAGGTCATAAAAGGTAAGATAATGGCAACAGCGCAAACAAAATTGCATAATATTTCCTTGTAAATGGCAACAGCGCAATGCTACTGGTGCATACTACAATTTGCTTTCAATTATACCTCTTTCAGCCTAACCCACCATTTCACCGTCTCCGTTTCGTCTCTTTTCCTACCAACACAAACCAAACCATTATCTGCTTTACACCTGATCACGGTATGACCGGCAAGCACTTTTCAAGATATAAATTTGCTATACATGAAATATATAGAATTTCTAAAAATCTGAGTACATTCATCGTTTAAATTAATTTTTAATTTTTGCTATGAAGTTTAAGCAATTTTGTTTAAACAAATAAATGCATTTTCAATAAGAATTTATTAAATATAGCAACATATTGAAAAGTGCTTCTGTCGACCCCTCTCCCATTTTCATTTTTATTCAAGAAGCTAAAATTACTTTGAATCCCCAAGAAGCAAAAATCACTTTGAATAAAGAATCCTCACCTGCTTACACACATATCAACACACGCATCCTTGATTCCATTTCGATCACACTTCACGCCAAACCTGTTTCATTTATAACACACCTCTCAATGCAGTTGACAAACTACACATTTATCCCTTATAGCTTGGGTGTCATTCTGATTGGCTGATCAAATCAGATGACAGAACTACCGCCATCTAAATGAGAAACTTGGAACTTTTTTCTGAGAATGTGCAACAACTATGACACATGCAGTGTATTTTTCTTGAAAAATATATAAAATTTAAACTCAGTATTTTGCAACAAAATACATGTAAATACAGAATTTTTTTTTTGCATCCGATAGCTGGTATGATACTTTGTTGTTTTGAGTAAAAATTGCATCAAGTATAAATCAATATATACAGGAAAAACGTTGTTCTTTAATTCAAAAAATTGTTTGTTTTAAAACACCTGTTTTTTTAAAACCAGGATGAAATTTTAAGATTTATTTTAAACTCATTTGTGTTTTGCATATGACCTTTAAGATGGACAAGTTATCTTAGACTGTTTCGAACTCTATCATATCATTCGTTGGCAAACAAAAAGTCGGTTTTAGGCCAATTTTCCCAAACACAGCTGGGAATTCTTTCAATAAAAGAAAAACGAGATGTCGCTTTAAAAAAAAGGCTCAAAGCTTTCAAAGGACATATTCCGTTCTTTCCAATGCATCCACTATCATTTCGATCGCTTCAGTATTGACTTCTCTAGGAGGGAAACAAAATGCCATTTTTCGCACTTTTCCTCGATTTCTGGGTAGAGGCCTCTTAAAAGTCCCATGGTACTTTTATTATATAGAAAAAGTTCAGTTACTTCACAATCGCAGTAATTGGAAAATATCTCATAATAGAATACAAGTACAAATACCACCAGACACCGAACATGCATTTAAAATACAAATAAAAACAAAAATGGGAACAACAGTAGGCACTAAGGGAGCTGCATGAAAATGCAACACAATAAAGAGCAAACTGCAGTGAACTGCGAACATGGAAGAAGCAACTAATGGATTCACCACATATGCTTTTTGACACATGCCTAGTCCGTGTGTCATTCAATGGGTAAAATGTGTGTCAACGTGAACGGGGATCAAGTCGTAAATTAAATTTTCGTAAAAAATAAAGCCCCAGGTACCCATTCGCGACTCCATGTCCAGGGTAAATATGCGAGTTTGTTTGCGTCCAATTGATGCGGACATTGCAGTGCTCTGCGTCCAAGTATAACCCTTCCATTTTCTCATCAACACCGCCCATTGTTTTCTATTCCACCCACCTCTACTCCCACCACTAATCCTGACCCATTTGTCAGGAAGGAGGACATGGGAGGAATTCATAAATGTATATGTTGTACGTACACTTTTCAGTTTGCCATTGTTGTTGTGTTCGTGATGATGATGATGATGATGGCACAAATTATTAAAAAGGACGAAAAGATTTTTTTCTCCTCCCAGCTTGTGAGTTTTGTTTCACTGAAATAATGCAGAGAAAAAAAAGTGTTTTTTCGATGCCAAATACGTGACGGCGCGCGGCTGTGTAAACCGTTGTGAATATTCCTTGTGCGTCCTAAATAAATATGTGACAGCCCTGAGGGCCTTCGAGCCTTAGTCTCATATAGCAGTGCTCGCGTTTTATCACATAGTTAGTGGGTACTTGTACTTTTTTTTTTTAAAGCAATTCATACTTTTGTATGAAGAGTTTCTATGTGTGCTTTTGAAAGTGATTTGCTGCGAAAAAAAAGAGCAACATATATATAAAGCCTTCTTTGTGATTGCCAGCTTTGTATGTGTACCTACTACCCTATATATCATGCATGACTTTATTATGAATAATTATAGCTGAATATTAATTTCGGTTCTTTTTTTTGTCTAATCCTAAAGCAATTAAACTCAAAAAGTGGTCCCTCTCTTTTTGTCTGTGAATTATTGGTTAAAGAAACTCGCGGAATTGTTCTTCTTAGGGGCTCGACCTATTGTGGCGAACAGACGTGTGCTCTCGAACCCGAATAGAAAACTCTTTAAGAGAAGATCTAGTGATTAATTCGTAAATCGGCTTAGGCCGTATACCCTTATCCATCCATTCTTTACTTTGTGAGATAATGACTCTTAAAAGTGGCATATTGCGAAATATCCAAAAGTGATCCTGCAGCTCTGATGCTGGAAGATAAAAATAGTGATCAATCTGGCAAAGCACATGCTTATGCAAATACAAATACAAATATCTCGGATGACACGAGTCATCACGGCATTAATGCAAAAAACACTCTCTCAATAGAGAAACTACAACACGAAAGCGCAGTCGATGCACCCACTGCTGCTAAAATAATAAATACACACTGTGAGAGCGAGCCAAATTGCAATAACAACACTACCAGTATGGACGTAAGCACCGATCACTCCACATCGAATGAGTGGACAACTGTTATCGGAAATCTTAAACACGCCGCAAGCAGCTACCAATCTAATGTTTGGAAACGAAGGAGAAATGTGCGTGACGATGAATCATCGCCTAAACGAATTGCCTCGCAAAATCGTTTTTCGGCACTCGCTGATATGGAGCATCAAGAGCCAAACACAAGCCAACCAATCAACCTCACCCCTGCAGTTCATCAGTCCAACAGTCCGTCCGTTGAAATGCATAATCAACCCATTGCCAATGCCAATGCAACTAAAAACATTAGTAACGTATCTTTCTGTCCACCAATATTTATTTTTGGTGCCAATTGCGAACTTATCAGTGAAGTTATTAGACTCGCTGCAGTTGAGTGTAAAATTACAGATGTAAAGCATAAATTTGTAAATCTGAGCTACCGGAAAACTAAGGTATTTGTAAATAACGCTAAAATTCACTCAATTATTATTGATAAACTACGCGGGACGGGTATAGGTGCGTTTTCTTTTTCACCTAAGGAAACGAAACGGGTTTCGGTAATGCTAAAGGGTCTCGATGGTGATACACCTGTTAGGGTTATAGAACAAGCTATCAAAGCTATATCTCCTGGCACCAAAATTGGTAAAATTACACCTTTTTCCACAGCTAAATCAAAAGAAATGGGCGTAAAACTTAATATGTTCATTGTCCAGTTAGAACTCGGTGAGTCCATTAAAGATTTGATAAGTATAAGATATTTGCTAAACCAACGGGTATACTGGGAAAAAAAATTCAATAAAACAGTAATTCGGTGTTACAGGTGTCAAAGGTTTGGTCATTCTGGCGAATGTTGCGCATACTTTAGTAGATGTGTTCTGTGCGGCGAGTCTCATGATTCAGAAGCATGTATCGCATCCTTTAAAACGCTTAAGGAGACAAACCAGGACACCCCTGCTTTAAAATGTGTTAACTGCAATGAAACTGGGCATGCTGCTAGTTACCAAGGCTGTCCAGCGTATCTTAAATATAGGGAAAAAAGGGATCTATTGACCCAAAGAGCAAGACAGGTTGCGAACCAAAATAGATCGGTAGTGCAGAGTGCTATAAGTACGCTTACTGATCAACGAGTATCTTTTGCCGAAAGAGTTAAGGGTAGCCACGCTGCTGAGGTGAATCTAAATAATTCCCAAAATTCGTCTAGCAAAAGAGCTATACAGAAAAACACAGAGACCATTACGACCAATAATCAGCCTGGTGATCTCAATAGTTTCTTGAATGAGGCGAAAAATCTTTTCAACGTACCTTTTAAAGAGCTGATAACAAAAATCAGACAATTTTGGCCCACTTATCAACAGTTACAGTCTACAGAAGACAAAATGTTCGCATACCTTGAGTTTGTGGCCTCTATAGTAGTATAATGCAGACAACAAGCTTAAAAATTATGTCGATAAATTGTAACTCTATAATTTCCCTTGAAAGAAGACTAGATTTGTTCAACACACTGAAAACCCAAAAGCCTCAAATATGTCTCCTTTCGGAAACAAGGCTATCCTCGAAACATAAGCCATCTTTCGATGGCTTTAACTTTATCCCAGGCTACTCAGGTAGAGGAACAGCAGTTGTCTTAGACCAAAGGTATAAGTACACTGAAGTTCCTTTCCAGAGCGACATCTTTTCAGTTTGCCTTGTAAGTATTACAACACGTAGTAGTTCTGGGTCACACAAAAATATTTTAATAGGAAGCATTTACATTCCCTCCAATGCCGGTCGAAGATTACCCAACGAACTTGACAGACTTTATACTGTTATCAATTCATTTGATGCAGTTCTACTTGGAGGGGATTTCAATGCACGCCACTCAGAATGGGGTGACACGCTACACAATCAAAATGGTAACCAGATCTACAATTGGTTTTACAACGGGCCGTATTTGGGTATAGATCTAATCGCGCCCAACAGTCCCACTTTTCCCAGATCATCCTCCGTTCTTGATTTCTTTCTGATATCCGCATCCCTTACCAGCAATAACTTGAGTCCACTAGTTTGTTCAACTTTTCCAACGAATTCGGATCATTTTGGTATTAAATTACATCTAAACATAGGAGATTTCCTGCCAATTTTAGTGCCACCGGCTACGTATAGATGTTTTAAGAACACTGACTGGCTAGCTTTTAGATTGGGACTTCATCATCGTCTTTCCTCTCTGAACATCCCTGCTGAAAGAAATATAGAAAATGAGGAAATAGATAATTTTATAACGAATCTTAATGATCAAATCAACGCCAGCGTTCAATCGCACTCTTCCGTCCGCGAAGTGAAAAATCAGAGATATCACAATATATCAGATACTACAAAAAAATTAATAAAGCTGCGCGGTACCTGGCTCACTCAACTGAAAAGACTGTATCACCGACACTTGAACAGTATTAATGACGAATATCGTCAACTTCATGCTAGGGTACAGTGCTTGAGTAAAATCATTAAAGATAGGGTGCGGATTGATAACAACAATGCTTTTAAAGAAAGATTAAATAAAATCAGGCCCTCGCCGCAAGCGTTTAAGGAAATTGATAGGATAACAGGAAGAAAATTCTTCGGAACCAATATTGGGAAAGATATTTTGGTCCACAACGGAGAGAATTTAAAAGATGTTGAAAGTAAGCTTAGAGCGTTTAAAGAGTTTTACTCCCACGTGTACTCGGGTCTAGAAACACCTCCAGATCAAACAGAAGAGCATAACATCCACGCGACAGTAGATTCATTTTGCAATACCGAGTACAATTCAACCCTTACTAATTTTTCGCCTTCAAATACCGCAATAAGCCCAAACAACGTTCAGGTTTTTGCATCACCAAATACGGTCAGCATGCTAAGAGCAGCTCTGAACAACAAAAAATCAGCTGGCATAGATAATGTATCAAATTACATTCTTCGAAAATGTCCTAGCTCTCTCGACGTGACGCTATCGGCTATCTTCAACCACTGTCTAAACAATGGCTATTTTCCCACAATTTGGAAGAAAGGAAAAATACTTCCAATAGCTAAATCAAAGAGGGCAAAGGATGTAAAAGACTTTCGTCCAATATCCATGCTATCCAATATAGGAAAGCTATTTGAGAGGTGTATAGCAGAAAAGTTAAATAACTTTTGCGAGGAGTCTCAAATAATCCCAAATAACCAATTTGGCTTTAAAAAGGGACACTCTACGGAGCATGCGTCATTGGTACTACACAACAAAATTGTTCAGAACCTGAGAAACAAGAAATGTACCGTAGGTTTTGATATAGATCTGGAAAAAGCCTTTGACTCAGTCTGGCACAAGGGCTTGCTCTATAAGCTAATTAGGCTTAATTCTCCAAGATACTTAATTTTTATAATTTTAAGCTTCCTCAGAGATAGATTTAGCTCTGTCATCATAGGCTCTGAGTACTCGAACTGTTTCCCAATCCTGTCAGGTGTGGCCCAAGGATCAATTCTAGGACCACTCCTGTGTAATATCTATATTCATGACTTTCCTTTTCAAAACACAATGCAAGATGATCCTAGTGTTATCCTGTACGCAGATGACTCTATGATATTAGCAAGTGACATAAGACCACAGGTTGCACTAAATAAGATTAAAGAAAATATACCAATTCTTTTAACTTATCTTAAAACGTGGAAATTAAAAATGAACACTGATAAATGTGGCATAACATGCTTCAGAAATGCAAGCGGGAAAGGACATTATCTTGCAGTAAAAGATAGTAAGTCTCTAAAATTGCAAATAAATGGAAGTGATATTCCCCTTCGAGATGGTGTCAAATACCTCGGTATTACTTTCCATAAAAGACTTAGCTTTAATATACATGCCCGAGAAACGTTGAAAAAAGCAAAAATGGTCACATCAATACTTAAGCCAATGCTTAATTCCACACAAGTGTCGTCAAATACTAAGATTTTAATGTATAAGACTTTGGTGAGACCAATATTAGCTTATGGATTTTGTACATGGTTTACAATTTCACCCACTGTCGCCGAAGAGCTTCAGATTTTTGAAAGGAAAATCTTAAGATTCTGTTGCGGTAAATTTAGGAGACCAAACAAAAAATGGTTTTCCAATAAAACGCTATATTCGGAAAATAAAATCAAACCTTTAATGACATACCAAACCGAACTACTTGTTAAAAAATTAGAGCGTGTACGTGAACATCCTAACCCGCTTGTTAAATGTTTAATGGACTCAAATATTAATGATAGTGCAGAGGAACATTATTACCTTTCACCATTTAACCTTTTAAATCCTAGATCTTTACCCTTGCTTAGACCAAACGAAAATCGAAACCTTTCCGTTCCCTTTTACGAAAAAGCATCGCCGTCCAATTTGCGGCGATAACTTTTTCTTCTTTTTCCCGGTAGCTTACAGAACTTTTTTCTAACCACTACAGCTTTTGCTCTGCTTTTGAACATATTGTGCCTCAATATGGGTTTCTTTAAGCAGATCATAAGCTAAAGTGAATAACTATAGGTATACACACATACATTTAAAATTGTTAATTACTTACACACTATGTTAAGAATTATTGACCTAATATGTCTTATAAAGACTTAAAAAGTAGTTAAAAAATATATAATACCTTATATTTTTTTTTTCTTTTTTGTATCTAGTCATATATTTTAGTTTTAAGTGCTCTTTGAAGCAATGTTGAAGTTATGCCGGGAGCAAGCGTACGTAGAACGTAATTTACCTTTTCACACTTACATTAAAACAGATTAAATTGTTAATAATCAATTTTTATTATACTTCCTTAGCCAGACATTATATTAGTCATAGCTACAAAAAACATTTGCTTTACACAAACAATGTATTGATTATAAAGAAATAAGTCTCAATAAAAACTAATTGTATTGTAGGGGCTCGACCTTAGGTCCACAAGTCAATAGGAACTTGTAGAATTATGTTTGTTTAACAAAATGTAACACAACAAAAACCGTAACCAAAGACTTCCCTCGATTTTTTGAATTAGTTCAACAAGTCAGTCGGTATTGCTGTCCCCCGCACTGGCGCGGCGTTTCAACCTACGCCGAAGCTGGTTAGTTGAAGTTTCTTGAAAAAGTATCACTTCGACAAAATCTTTATGACAAACTTGTGGAAGAGAATGATTATATTAATGAGCTGCAACCTCCCTAGAGAGGTTGAAATATTTTTTCGACGCCCTTTTAAACCCACAGATACCTATGTGAATAGAAGCTGATCTTATTGAAGATTCGTTAAAAGGTTTTCCGATAAATATCTTCGTCCCATATTTATGGCAATTTGTTACCATATCCGCATTCATCTAAAAATGCGCCTCGTTGCTAAAGATGATTATTCATTCATTCACTTTCAATGGCCCTCTTATCCATTAAGTGGGTCGCGGGTGTAGGTTGCTCAAGTTGACCTTCTATAGCTCTCGATCCTTCGTCAGCAACTCCAAATCATGAAGGGCAATCCCCATACGGATAGAGGAGAGATTATGAACTTGATCTAACCATCTCATCCTGGGTCTACCTAGAGGACGCCTGCCCGTTGGTACGGATTCCATAGCACGTCTCTGGTTGGGGAGATGTGTTTAACATGACCAAACCACCGAAACACAGACCGCTTTGTCCGGAGAAGTAGCTGCTCGACATTGAGTTCCTCACGTATTCTGGTGTTTCTAATGCGATCTCTACGGGGCAACCAGCAACTTACTTACTTACTTATCGGGCTCCCGACCCGTGAAGAGTCTCTGCCTGAGACACTGCAGCCTTCCATCCTCTACGATCCCGGGCACGCTGTTTCCAACTGTCCAGACCAAGCGCTCTGTCATCCGCGATGGCTTGGTCTTTGAAACGGAGGTTCGGTCTTCCTTGTCTTCTCGAACCTGGGGGCTGGGATTCGAAGACCCTCTTAGCTGGAGCATTATTGTCCATTCGCTCGATGAGGCCGAGCCAATGTAGTCGACGTGTTTTGGCTTTTTGGACTACATCCACATCTTGGTACAGCTCATAGAGTTCGCGGTTGTATCTTCTCCTCCATTCGCCCTCCTCGCACACAGGACCAAAAATCCAAGTATTTTTCTTTCGAAGGAGCCCAGTATCAGCTCTCCCTTCTTGCTTATCGTCCAGCACTCGGCGCCATAAAGCAGAACTGGCAGGATAAGGGTTTTGTAGAGCACACATTTCGTCCTTCGAGTTAGGAGTTTTGAACCCAGTTGTTTTGCCAAACCGAAGTAGCAACGGTTTCCTAGGGTAATTCTTCGCCGGATCTCCACTAGGGTGTCATTCGTGGAGTTTACGTTTACTCCGAGGTAGGTGAACTCCTTAACTACGTCGAAATTGTTGCTATCAATAGTGACGTTTTGTCCTAGGCGGTGGACAGATGCTTGTTTGTTTGTTGATAGCATGTACTTAGTCTTGTCCTCATTTACTTCAAGCCCTGTTCTTCAATCGTCGTGAACGCTTCTATCACGGCACGCTGGGAGCGACCGATGATGTCAATATCGTCCGCATAGCCAAGCAGCTGGACGGACCTGTTGAAGATAGTGCCCTCCGTGTTGACACCTGCCCTGCGCACTATCTGATCCAGTACGAGATTGAAGAAGTCGCATGATAGAGCGTCTCCTTGCCGAAATCCGGTGCATGTTTGAAAAAGTTCGGAAGAGCTGCTTCCAAACTGCACGTTGCAGCGCGTGTTTTCCAGCGTCACGCGACACAGCTGAATCAGTTTTGCCGGGATTCCAAATTCGGCCATCGCCATATAGAGCTCCTGACGATGTATGCTATCATACGCGGCTTTGAAGTCGATGAATAGGTGGTGAGTTTCGACTTGAAACTCTTTGGTCTTTTCCAAGATTTGCCTCAGTGTGAAAATTTGGTCCATAATCGATCTGCCGGAAGCCACACTGGTACGTGCCGATTAGTGTGTTGCAGAACGGTTTTAGACGTTCACACAGTACGTTGGATAGGATCTTGTATGCGACATTTAGCAAGGATATGCCTCGATAGTTCTTGCAAGACATCGGATCGCCTTTTTTGTAGATGGGGCATATGGAGCTGATAGTCCAGTCATCGGGCATGTTTTCTTCCACCCATACTTGGTTGATGATTCGGTGCATGCTCCCTACCAAAACATCACCACCGTATTTAAAGAGCTCCGCTGGTAGTCCATCAGAGCCTGCGGCCTTGTTGTTCTTAAGATTTTTTATAGCTACGCCAACTTCTTCTATACTAGGTGGTGGAACTAGTTCTTCATTGACTGGACGTGGGTTGTCTTCTTGCCCTATTACTCTCTCTACATGATGCCCATTAAGCAGCTGCTGGATATGCTGCTTAAACGTGTCTACTATTCCCTGCGCTTCGGTGACTAAGTTTCCTTCGCTGTCTCGAAGAGCCTGCGTTCCGGTTTTGTAGCCAGCAGCCAGTTGCTTAGATTTTTTATGAAACCTCCGGATGTTATTACGATAGCGCGACTCTTCGATTTCCTTGAGCTGGGAAGCTGCGTAAGCCCTCTTCTTTCTACGCAGGATCTTCTTTTTCTCCCTTCTCCTGGCTCGATATTCTTCTCTTGCTGCAGCGCTTTCTTGTGTGCATCTTCTGTCACCTTTTTCCTGTACACGCATTCATCATCATACCACGGGCTCTTTCTCTGGGGTGGCTGGTACCCTACAGTGGTTTCGGCTACCTCCTTGATGATGTCGCGATACTGGCACCACTGGTTGTTGACGTTTGTGGTAGGTGAGTGCACAGATGAGAGTTTCGTAGTCAGGCGCTCCCTGTAGGCTCTGGCTACTCCAGGTGTGCTAAGGCGTCCAACGTCGAATTTCTTCTTCTGGGCGGTTGGCAGCTTCTTCTCGTTGGACAGTCGAGCTCTGAATTTAGCCGCGACAAGAAAATGGTCAGAGTCGACGTTTGCCCTTCGGAATGTGTGCACGCCGAGGATGTTGGATGCGTGCCTCGCATCGATTAGCACATGGTCAATTTGGTTGGCGGTTCGACCGTCTGGAGAGCGCCAGGTTGCTGTGTGGATCCTTAGCCTTGGAAACCTAGTGCTACTTATCACCGTATTACGAGCTGCTGCAAAATCGATTAGTCGGTAGCCGTTGTCTGTTGTCGTTTCGTGGATTCTGTGCTTACCAACTAACCCGCCAAAGATGTTTTCCTTTCCGACTTTAGCATTGAAATCCCCGAGTACAACTTTTACATCATACTCCGGACAGGCTCCGTAGGCTCCATCCATGAGGTCATAAAACTCCTCCTTGATGGGATCTTCAGCCTCGTCGGTAGGGGCGTGTGCACATATTAGGCTTATGTTTTGGAAAGTAGCTTTGATGCGGATCACAGAAAGGCGATCACTTATCGGCTTGAAGTCAATAACTCTTGTCCTAAGCCGATTTCCCACGACGAATCCGCATCCTAATACATGCAGACTTTTGTTGCAGCTGTAATAAATGTCGCAATCTTTTCTTTTTATCATGCCTGATCCTATCCATCGTATCTCCTGGATCGCGGTAATATCTGCCTTGTACCGCATGAGGACAGACTCAAGTTTTTTAGTAGCACCTGGGGTGTAGAGTGTTCTTACATTCCAGGTACATACTCTTAAATCATAGTCCATTGACGTTCCGGGTCTGGTTGCCATTTGAGGAGTTCCGTTATCCGAGGCTGGTTGCGTCTCTCTCATAACTATTTATTTTTTCCATGGTCGGGAAGTTACCCCAATGGCACAACCCCCAACCTGGAGGGCCAGGCCCTATTTTGACCCTAGGACAGCGGGTCAGATATTCCGATGTCAGTAACCCAATTTTGGGATATGAGCGCTGCCGTTGAGCCGTTTAGGGTTCGTCCGCCACCAACTCTTTTCCAACACCCTGGCTCAGTATTGGAGATCCCCATAGACCTGGCATTCAAATATGTCGAAGCAGCTCATACATGGATTACACTTTAGTTCGACCTGACCGGAACTGTAGACGCCATCGTTGATTCCATCTTGGGAATTCATCCGCTGCCGCCTGAAACAAGAGGAAGTGTCTTAGTGCGTAGACACTCCTCACCCCTCTCTCGTTCGCTGCCACCAACGACCTTCCACAGGGGTTGGTTACCCCATCTCCAGTCGAGGTACTAGGCAGTCTAGGCTTGTGTTTCACTATAGTGAACTAGTGAACTAAGTTCACAGACTTAGTTCACTAGTTCATTTAGTTCACGGTTATTATTTTCAATTGGCCTTACCAATAATCATTTTTAACCTTCAAATTACCATACTAAATTATATTTTGACGGTCACAATAGGTAATTTCATATGGAAATTTTCTTGACTTCGTAAAATTTATCTTGGACACTAAAAATGATTATTAGTACCGCGCAATGCTTTTCATACAAACGGAATAAACTAAGCACACACGATTGTCAGATCTGTCAATCCTCTGAAAATGACTGACAATAAACTTACAATAGCCAACTATCTTACAATACAAAATTGTCCGTTCACATTCTGATAACGTTGTCAGGTTGAAAATTGTGTGTTCACACGGTTGTCAGATATTTGAATATTAAAAATTGGTCTATCCGTTGTCAGACATTGTCAGACAAATTAAAGTGTATGGTAGTTGGTTTTTGCAGTACGGATAATGGAATAAAATATTGCACTTGCGACTATTTTAACTCTACGTTTTAGAAGACTGCGAGGATGATGAATTGACATAAAAACGACGTAGTGTTTGGACGAAGTAGTGCGGGTGGCCCGTTGTCAGCAGGAAGGATTTTACTCCAAATTCAAAGCTGAGGAGAGGGAACTTTATCACAATTGTTTGCGATTGGACTCAACACAATTCGATGGAATTCTAGCTTTGGTGAGTCCACACATCAAGATGCCAGTATAGGCGAGCATCCAGGGTACTCATTCCATAAAGTTCCATTTAAGACGACAGTCGTTCAACGATAGTAGTGCACGAGATCGTCTTTTATTTGCTTCACGTAACTTTACCACCATCGTTTATTTTGCACAAAGTTTGAGAACTTTCGGTACCTTTCAGGAGCTCACAAACAGTAGTTGAAAAAAGGACTACACGTCATCGCTATTGTCATAAATGACACTTGACAAATAACAATGAGTTATTATGTAATTTAAAGCGTAAAAAAATATGAATTCAATTCGCTTCAAGATTCCTGTAAAAAGCTTGAAATTGTCTGCAAAATAAAGAAATTAATGCATGGACGATACCTAATTTAATTAGCTATCGTACAAACGCTATCGTCTGGACGATAGTGCTCTGTCGATTATTGAAGCAAATGTTGGATCGTACATCGTAGAAACGATGTCGTGGAGACGATAGTAATTTTCAATGTTATGTGATGCAAGGCTATCGTCGAAACGGTATCGTCATGCGATTATTGATTTACGGAATGAGTGCCCAAGAAATCGATACGGTTTCATTGACAGCTTGACCCAACTTTGAATGTGAATCGCGTCGGCGACCCCTTACCACAGGGCTTCTTTGGGTACTTTATACTCTGCATCCAACAACCCCATGAACTAAATTGAACTAAAATGAGCGAACTAGTTCAGTAGCGTGATTTGAACTAAATTGATCGATCACTCAAATGAACTAAATTGCCCAAATCTACTAGGCACCCACCAGTCACCAACGTGGAGGTGAGAGTAGGAGTTGATAGTGAGAGGCTAGAGTGAGAACGCTTGTGTTCTCATATAATCGCATCACTACCCTTAAACCAGCGCACACCAGCAACACAACGGAGGAAACTCATTTCGACAGATTTACCCAAACCTCATGTCATGACCATAGGTAAGAGTTGGAACAAACACCGAATTAAAGACTAGCATTGACACCAATTTCAGTCCCCCTAATAATAGAATGACCAAGCTGTCTCAAAATTGATCCATCCTGACCAATCCTACAGGAAAACTCTGCATTTGCTCATTCCATAACTCGTGAATAAGACCCCGAGATACTTAACCTTCTCCACCTGTTTCAATGGGACTCCACTAACATGCAAAGGCGTTCTGGAGACGACCATCACTTCAGATTTGTTGAAGTTCAACACAAACGGCTACAAACCGTTCGAGTGCGTGCTAAAGCTCAATCTGAGAGGACCCAAGGATGACCAAGCCATCAGCGAAGAGAAAATAACTTATCCTCAGATCTCCCAAGTCGAAACTTTTTTCGCCAAGACTGCGCTGTAACATCCAGTCCATATAAGTAATGAAAAGGAGAGGAGACAAGACGCAACAAGTCCAACGCCCACGGTGAAAGGTATTTATGTGTAAAGAGATTGAATGGCTCTCAAGAGAGAGACCCTCAATTCCATACTCCTGTAATACACTCCAGAGTTTACCTCGAGGGACTCGGTCATCGGTCGTATGCTTTCTCCAAATCCACGAAGCATGCGTAAACAAGTGTAGCATACTCCCAAGCCTTCTCAAGTACCATTCTGAGGATGAAAAACTGGTCTGTTGTGCTTCTTCTGGGACGGAAGCCACACTGCTCATCTCCTAATCGTGCCTCAACCACAGCTCTGCATCGAGTTTCCAGAACCTTGGCAAAGACTTTTCCGGGAGACTTAAAAGTGATACACCCCTGAAATTGGAGCAATCCTTTTATCCCCTTTCTTGAAAAGGGGCACAATCGCCCCAATTTCCCACTGGGGTGATTTTTCGTCTAAAATTGGTCTCCTCTTACAAACCCTGCGAAGCCAATTGACCGAACAAACAGCTTTGTCTATGGTCATTATCATGAACTGACTGCGCAGTAGCGGAAAAACACAAATTACATCGTAAGGATTTTTCTATTGCGCCACCTCTCGCGAACGTCGGACAAACATCCGAGTGTATGACTGTCCCGAAAAATCTTCTCAATTCAGCCGTTCGGACTCGGCACAAAATTGTAGGTCCCTTCCATTCGTCCCAAAAATAAAAACTCACACAAAACGAATGGTTGCGAGAAGCTAGGCCTAGGGTGTCTACGCGCCTGTTGTGCCAACTATTTATTTATTTATTATTATTTTTTTTTTTTTTGAAAAAAAAATCTGGCTTGCCGGATTGATTTTGATCAATCCATTCACCTGTTGACGGGGTATTCATTTCCCCGGAGAACGTCTGCTCCCCCGAGGGATCCGTACCG
Source organism: Cheilosia soror (assembly GCA_949372485.1). NCBI lineage: Eukaryota > Metazoa > Arthropoda > Insecta > Diptera > Syrphidae > Cheilosia > Cheilosia soror. The sequence goes on along the minus strand of OX443565.1, from coordinate 3,171,889 downwards.
GGAAGTGGCCCGAAGCAACTTTCGGTGTGAGATTTAGACGTTTCTCCAGTGTCCCTTGTTGCACATGATGATGAGGTCGGACTTTCCCTTGGATGATCCTTGTCAATCTTTGGAGCACGTGGCTTTATCAGCGCCTCTGCATACGTGTCCCCTGCGGCAGCAGCTTTCACCAGTGTACAAGCTAATGGCTTATTCTCCATTAGTAGCTGTTAGCACCTGCGGGTAGGCACGTGCATTGTGTAGTCGTTTCCGTTCTGTTCGTCCCAGCCCTTAGTGCCTAGGCGTCCGATTGTCTTTCTGTTGTTGGAAAATGTACTCCTTTTTGAAGAGTTTAACAATCTGGATAGGTTTGATCTAGCGATTGAGTGGATGTCACTGACATCGAGGGCCATGTTCAATGTTCTCTGTGTTCAGAGACTTTTGTTTTTGAACAAATCATTGAAGGCCAATGGTGTTTTCGAGCTGCACAGCTGGGTGTATCCTTAATGAAATTAAAATCCTCCGAACCGAGACCTCGCCCAGCTTTGAGTTGATGAACATGTTGGATGTCGTCTTCAGATGTAATACCAGTACCGGGCTATACAAAGTCCCTAACTACCTTAAAGTTATTAGCTGTCATCTCATCTTCCTTTGTCGTCCTACACAGCCGGAAGAGTAGGCAGGGATGCCCAATTCAGGCTATGTATAGCTTGTCTCCATCGATGCTGTTTAGCAATCGATGAACAGATAACGAGTCTCGATTTGAGCTTCTTGGGGTTTTTCCAGGATCTGCCTATAAGTTTATGCCTTACAAAAAGTAGCCCTAGAGATTTTAAGCAAAACTTCAATCGTTATAGTCAGCAAACAGCTCTTAATCTTCTAAAACATCTAAACATGCATATTTGATTAATAATGATTTTTTCTACTTTCTTTCAGAGCATGTTCTCGAAAAATCATATCACGGTTTAATACGAGAGAACGAAACTATCGTTGAGATAACACCACTTATCAAGGTTGATGAAGAAAAAATTTGTGATTTTCGTATACTGAAGAAGCCATATCATGAGATACCATTTCAAGTAAGTTCAAAATTAATTCGTTATAAATAACAAATAAATGTGCAAATGTTATAGTAAAATGCGTTAAAAAAATAACCTAAGGTCAGTTTCAAGATTACCTGGAAAAGTCTCTGACAGTCTATCAGAAAATTAGCTGATGAAGCGTTTATCTGGAAGATAAGTAAAATATGTTGACGAGCGTAGACTGTATAAAGAATTTTTTGAAGACGAATTTTGCACAAGACCAAATTATTTTGAAGCACTCGACGATGAAAATAAACGGTTCTAAAAAACAATCTTGAGTTTTCTAAATTTTCACAATTTTTTTTTTTACTTTGTGCATATAAAATCACAAAAATAGAATAAAACAATTCAAAATACACAAACACAAAATAATGACATGACACATGAGTGTATATAATTAAAACTGTAAAAAAACAGCATTCCTGTTCGGTCCCAACAATTAGTAGCTGATACATTTTTCTACCAGTTAGTTTATCAGAGATTTTGTCGATGGAGCAATAAAAAACATCAGCAACCTTTATCTGTTGGATAGCGTTATGTGTCAGATAACTATGCGACTAACGCGCTGTACACAATATTGTTTAGTTATAAAGGTCGTTTTTTTTTTAGAGGTATATAGTTTAAGTTTAGGTTTATTTATTTATAATTGACATGAAATTTATTTTTTAAATTGACATGAAATTTACTTTATTCGAAAGATATTCTTCTGGCTTTATAATTTAAATATGATTTCTGACATATTGACCGCCACGGCTGGCTCGGACGTAGTCTAATCTGGAGGTCAGAGCTCGAAAATAGCTCTCAACCTTTATTTTCAATTGGTTTCTTACTGAGAGATATTACATTCGGCTTCGACATAAAGGTCTTTCTCTGAGATTTGTTTATATACACTTACCTTTTCGCTCTTTGCTTGATCGTTAGTTTACAATTTTAGATATATCGCTCCTTAGTTAACTTTTTCCATAAAAATTAAATGGAAATGATCAACCAAAGACCTCATTCTTCGAAAGTAAGTTAAAAAAATCAAAATTGTATCGTGTAAAAATTGTAATTGTGTAATAGTATTGAATTCAGTGTAGTCGTTCTTATTTAACAAAAATTATATTAGCTATATTATGAATAAAGAAAATGGCTTTATACGGGATATCATCATCTGAATGGGTAATAAAGCTATGAGTACACGACATGCCAAACACGACATACGCATGCCACTCTGACGTCAATGTGACGTCAGAATATGTCACAAAAGGGTGCATGTCGTGTACTCGGCATATTATTGACGCTGACATATACGTTGGCATGCGTCTGTCACCCATATGTCCGATTCAGAATGGCATGTAAATTTCGGAGAATACAAAAAAATATCGTTTGCTATGAAGATTTTTTGGACGTTTTTTAATCCATTGATATCGTAGCCATCCTTTGATGGAACTTGTTACTTTATGGCTTGATAGAAAGAAGGCCAACCATATTTTGGGATATATACTACATTTATTTCTAAATGTCACCTATTTTTTTCTGTCAGTGATATCTCTCAGTGGTTGACCGAAACCGTAAAAAAAAGAAAATAAAGGTTTCTCTCTGAGCGTAACCAAAAAAAAATACTGTGCTAAGAAACTGGTTATTATGTGATCATATTTAAAATTCTTAACAACTGAGAGTAATATTAAGACCTTCGAAAAGGTTGAGAGATACTTTCGAGCTCTAGGTACAATTTTCGATTACTTTTTCCAACATTTGTGGCCGTATATCGGCAATAACGCGGCGAATGTTGACCACCTCCAATCATTTCGGGCTAATCGGCGTAGACAAAGCGACTTGACATATCCCCACAGAAAATAGTCAAGCGGCGTTAAATCGCACGATCTTGGAGGCCAATTCACGGGTCCGCAACGTGAAACTATGCGGTTACCAAACGTTTGCTTCGATAAATCAATTGTGGCACTTGTGGCATTTGTTTATTGACGTATCCATTCAACCAAAAGTGAGCTTCAACAAAATTCGCTTATGAAAATTGGGATCAACGGCAATCTTGCTTTGGGCTCAATCACCTGGGGGCTTATTTCCAAATGCGCGGCGGATCGCTTTTCATGGCGGATTGGTATTTTTATATTTCCAAAAGCGATTCGATCCATTCAATAGCAATAGCTGTTGTGAGGATTGCTGGCAATAAATCCGCCAGCAATCCGTCACCTGAATAGCTATCGCTTTTGACAGCTTTTGGAAATACAAAAATACCAATCCGCCATGAAAAGCGATCCGACGCGCATTTGGGAATAAGCCCCCTGATCCTGTGGCTTAAATTCTTGCACCAGTTGGACTTTGTAAGCACGCAAACAAAGATTTTTCCGCAAAATCGTCTATAAAGTGGATAGAAATACATATACCGATTCGGGTCTTCCTCGACGCTACGCCCTACAGCAGCAATGACTTCTTCCGTACGAAATCTTTGTGGAGGATGCGCATTATCATTTAGAGTAAACGGTGCGAACACGTTCCATAGTTAAACGAAATAATTGCTCTGATGGACGATTATGTTGACCGTAAAATGGACGTAGTGCGCAATACGTATTTCGAACAGACCATGATTTTCAAAATAAATTTGCACAATTTGGAAGCATGGTTCAGGCGTCAGTCTATTCATGTTGAAATGCAAATCCAAACTAAAAATAAAACAATTGACAGCTGATAAAATGACCGCCAGTTAAAATAGTGTTGCCAACTTAAAGTTCTATACCTCTAAAAAAAACCCTTTATATGTTATGTTATGTATGTATGTGCTTACGACTGTTTTGCCGAAAAGTAAATATTTTACAAAATATTTACAAAAATAGGTGAATACTACATAAGAGTGTATTCCTTTCTCCATTCTCATTCTTTTCTTAATCGTTTCCAATTGAAATTGGAACTCCAAAGAATACTCATTTTCATACACACCCATACATAATATTGTTTTTGCTTTCACCACAAACCACCTAAACCGACAGCTTCGACATAAGGCTGCAGTCACAAACCAGTAAGAATAGACCGCCGACTTCCCGTACACCTACCCGATTCCCCCCGGAAAGAATTTCCCTGTCTGTGAATACGTGTAAATGTCAAAATTAATGGCGGCAATGTTTTTCTATGCAATACCATGCGACCAGGATTTTTCAAGTATGCGTGCGTTAATGGCGCCCCTTTGATTTTGTACAGCACCAATACATGAAAAATCCTGGTCTCGCCGGCAGCTTGTAGGCAAAGTCCGTTATGTGGGAGGAGTCGACGGTCTATTCTTACTGGTTTGTGGCTGCAGTTATAGCTATCAGTAAAATGCATCCGTAAAAAAATTGTTTCACTTTTTTGGAGCACTTAAACTTAATCGTTGAACTCAATCTTGGTCTTAAATAGTTGCTTCTGAATTATAAAACTAGTTCGTCAAAAAAAATTAAGCAATTGATCTTTAATTTAAAAAAAAAAAAAGAATTTCTTTATTTTTCCGTACGAAAAACTTTTTCTGTTCAACTTCTCAACCAGTTTCACGAAGTATTCCACTGAATTCCTATGATATGCTACGGTTAAATGTTTCAGTTTTGTTCTGTTGCGTGTTTTTACGGATGGACTTTTCTGATAGCTATAACTGCAGCCTAAATAAGAGGCGCTGCCTACAAGCTGATTTGACCTTGATGTAGTCTATTTTTGAAACATGTGTTGGTTCCCTGTGTAATTCAAATGGATGCCTTACTCATACTTAAAAAAACTAGCTTACACTTGAAGTTGGCAATTGTTTGGATCGGATGTGAGGTGGGTTATCGGTTAATCTATCGAATGAAAGGGCTGTGTTGGGCAAGTTTTGGTTTTTTTTCGTTCCATGAGGGTGAAATCATTCTCTATATTTTTGGGTAAAAGCAAATGAATACCTCTTTAATTCGCTAAATTGTTGGTGAAAGTGATCTAGCCAGGTACCATGATCTAGAAATTAGTTTTAGTAAATTTTTGAATTTCCAAATCAAACAAATTCAACACACTGTCATGGCGGTATTATATTCCACCCCGCTGGCATCCTTTTTTTTCCATTTTCACACATATTCACATACAGTAAAATAAGAGAGTGCTCAAGAGAGTCACATTTGCGGGGGGTATCCTGGAGACGTACGAAAGCTGACGGTCTAGTTATAGGTGGTTTGTGCTTTCGCTCTCGGCTCGCTCGGCGTCGGCGCAGTGTTGAGAATAGTCAGACATTTCCAACATCAAACATGCAATTCCTTGCTTGACTACAGAGAGAGAAAGACGGAAGAATGAGATCGCAAATCTCGATCTTTATGTGCAATGGACGAACAGCACATAATTATGGATATATAAATCGAAAACAAACACAAGCTCTAGCGAACACCATGTCTACAATCATCTAACATGTCCTTTACTGACCTAAAACATCTCATTTAAAATTATTTTCAGTAAATTTTAAACAAACGAGATAATAACAAAAAAAAAAAAACATTCACGAACTAAGATTCAAGTTAGGTAGGCACTCAGCTCGAACGAAACTAAATTTTAGCTGCTCGCCAATTTTTTTCTCCAAAGCGTTCCATTGACCGCTAGATATCTAGCACATTATATCCCTGATGGAGGAACGCTGGCACTAGATATCTGGCAGCAGCGGCAAAGTGACATTAAAACTAATTTCAATTCGTATTATTTCATCTTCATGAGAGTGAAAAATGTGTGTTTGGGCCATGTTATATCAAAGATCAATCGACTTTTCAAGACATCAACTCTGGCCAAGTACGGAACCTTCGGTGCGCGAGTGTACTCGCACTTGGCCGGTTTTTTTTATAAATTTTTTTTATTATTTTTTTTTTTTCAATTTCAGATCGAACTGGTCAACAACTTAGGTATCCTAAAAGCTCGTCGCACTCTCAATTGTGAGAAACGCAAGAGCTATCATTTCGAAATTGTTGCCATATTCTGTGATAGTACACACTCAGCTAGTGCAACTGTTCATATTTCTGTCATCGATATAAATGAATATGCACCGACTTTCCTGCAGCCGTCATACGTAACTGAAGTCGATGAGGGTCGGCTCTATAAGGAAATCATCCGTGTCGAAGCCACCGACAAAGATTGCACACCACTTTTTGGGGATGTATGCAAATATGAGATCCTAAACAACGATCAGCCATTCACTATCGATAATGAGGGTTCGATCAAGAACACTGAACCCTTGTCGCATAAGGCATCGCACAATCATATCTTATCTGTGGTGGCATATGATTGCGCCATGAAAGAGTCGGCGCCTATTATGGTCAGCATTAAAGTGCGCAGGGTATGCGAAGCACGACTGGTTGGTATACCTGAGCGCATCGACTATACGGTAAGTCTCCAACGGTCACGCAGACAGACGTGTACTTAGTGTTTGCTTATTTCTCTGTAGGCGAGCTCCACCGAATCGCTTTCGTTGTTCCCGAATGCACGCTTTGAGTTATGTGATATGTACTGCAATGGTGAGAGTATGGGTATACGGACATCAATTGCGTTGAAGGTAAGTGGAAATGTAATAGTGAAATATTAAATTTAAGTTCTGCCTTTCAGACTAAGCACATATCTTTTGGCTGTGATCGCGACATGACTAACTGCACTCCAGGTTACTCTTTAGTTGATCTGCTGCCCCGTGGCACAGAATGGACTAAAGACTTGAGCTACGATGAAGGTTTTGAGCCAGTTTTTCATTTCGATGGATCCTCAGGTGTTGTTGTGCCTGAGAGCTTGGTGTTGCGACATGATTTTGCGTCACGTCCTTTCAGTATTGTGACGATATTCAGGCATTTCAGCTTGCCCACATCCAATAAGCATGCTAAAGAGCACATCGTTTGCAGCGCCGATGACCACAGTAAGTACACAGAAATGCTGTTAAATAAACATTACCTTAACGTGTCTTATAAAATTTGCTTGCAGAAATGAATCGCCATCATATGGCTCTATTTGTTCGCAATTGCCGATTGATTCTATTGCTGCGCAAGAACTTCAACGAAGGCGATTTGAATATATTCAGCCCAGCAGAATGGCGCTGGAAGATTCCCCAAGTCTGTGACAATGAATGGCATCACTATGTGCTGAATGTGGATCAATCTAAAGTCGAGCTGTACATTGACGGTGTGAAATTCGAAAACTCTGTAGAGGATCGGCACAGCAACCCAGAAGTTATAGATGATTGGCCACTGCATGCAGCGCATGGAGTCAATACAACATTGACTGTCGGTGCGTGCTATCAAAGCTCAGAGAACCGCCTGAGACATGGTTTTAGCGGCGATATTTCTGAAATCAAATTATCACTAAACAGCGTGCTCTCTAGTGAGGATGTCAAATGCGGCACTAATTGTGCTGAGCACTTAGTGCCACCACCAGAGAAGATATTGGAAGCTGATCAGCAAGTACAGTCAAACGCTCAGCTCAATGAGATTTATATCGAAGGCAGCAACAAAGCGAACATCGAGAGTCTCTTGCAAAAAATTCAGTACATTAATACCAAGCGAAATCCGACAATTGGAAGACGGAACATCGAAGTGCGTGCAACAATGATGTGCATCAATCAGAGCGCTGTTCGCTTGCCGACAGTTGAAACTTATATCATGGTCAATGAACCCAGTTCAATGGTTGCAGCCGCTGCTTCAACCAAAGACTTTTCTGAACTTCAGAAAATAAGCGCAACTGGGGTTAATACCGAAGAGCAACAAAAACCATTGTCTGATGAAGACAAGGCAAAGATTGTCATCAGTGGCAATTCCAATCACCTGGTATCGTATCCAGAGATCAAGCAAGGTGTTCGAATCTTGGGCAATGTTAATATTAGCGTCATGACCGGTGGACGCATTTTACCGAATCTCCAGAGCTTGGACTCATGTAGCGTTATTGTATTCCCCAGTCTCAATCCAGACCATGAAGAAATCGAAGTTGATGGTGACGAGTCCCTTTCGTCGACCCTTGATATCAAGACCAATATTAACAAGGATGGTGTGGAGATGATTGGATATGATACCACGTCGAACTACTTAGACGTGTTGAAAGCATTAGTTTATAGCAACAAGAAGCCGGCCTATTACTTAAACAGGGTATTCAAATTGTCATGTTCGCAATTGAACTCGCAGTTCAAGAGCGCGGAATTTACCTTGACCCTTACTGTCCTGCATCCGAAACAAAGTATTACGACAACGACGACGGCACCAAATCTTCCCATGCAGCCATTGCAGCAGCAATATGGTAAGTACAAAAGAAAATATAAACCCAAACAGCTTCTGATTATTTACATCAACTCGAAACAGATTCCAACATGTTCGCGCATGCTATGATTCATTCACATGATGTCCAGGAGCCCAAATCAAGAGTGCATGCTATTGTGCACAAAGGTAAGTGATCTCCAGCTTTTATGTAAATATTTCTCTTCAAAATGTCTTCTCTTTAATTTCAGCTCAAAATTCTCATCCAACGATGTTAATTATACTCATATGTGTCTTCTTCGTTATTCTATTGTGTGGCGTGTCAATCGCCCGTTTAAGGAACAGCAATCACAAGTATATTGATCGACATCAACCTTGTCCAAAGGTAAGCTCGGTAAAACTCAGTTTAGTTCATTTGATTTGTTATAAAGGGTGACCCCAAAATTCACGCAAGAAGTAATATTGATAGAAAACACCGTTTTTATCGATTCAACATCAGATCAACCACATCTTTGCTAGCAAAGGAGCAGTCTTTTGTTGAAATTTTCCCAGACCGTTTTACTCAAATAGCAAATCCCAACATGCCTATCAACCAGGTTAATCTACCGAGTCAGCACTTAATGACTTAGTAACTAGAATTGAGTACACCATCAACCGAAAGGAAATCTGTATTGTCGCTTTCCTGGATATTGAAGGAGCCTTCAATTACACATCCTTTGAGTCCACCAACAGGGCTCTCAACAACATGACTAGAGGGTGTCCTCAAAGGGACGTCCTCTCGCCACTCTTATGGTACCTAGGCATTAATGACCTACTCCAATCCCTGTCTAATCAAGGAATTGATGCCATGGGATATGCCGACGACGTAGCAGTCGTCAGTGGCAAATTTGAAAGCACGATCTCAGAAATACTGCAAAATGCACTACCTATAGTTCAAAGATGGTGCAACAAAGAAGGTTATTATGTAAACCCAAAAAAGACGACTATCGTCCCTTTTACCAAACGGAGAAAACGAAGTCTCCTAACTCGCCCCACTATGTACGGTGAAACCATTGAATTTTCAATTAAAAAAAAAAAATAAATAAATAGGTGGCGCAACAGGCGGGTGACACCCAAGGCCTAGCTTCTCGCAACCATTCGTTTTGTGTGAGTTTCTATTTTTTTGGGACGAATGGAAGGGACCCATAATTTTATGCCGAGTCCGAACGGCTCAATTGAGAAGCTTTTTCATGACAGGCATACTCTCGGATGTTTGTCAGACGTTCGCGAGAGGTGGCGCAGTAGAAAAAAACTTGTAAGTTGAATCGAACCTGGGATCCCTCGCACAGTAGTCCAACACACTAACCACTGCGCTACTCCAATTACCTGGGAATTATCCTTGACAGTAAACTATCATGGAACCTTTAAATAGAACGCATCGTAAACAGAGCCCCCAGATCCCTGTGGATCTGCCGCCGAATCTGCGGTAACAATTGGGGTATAAGACCCCGGATGATATATTGGCTATACTCGCTTGTGGTTAGACCAGCCGGAAACGGCATGACAGTACACATTCAAATGGAAGCAAGACTGATTATCCATCGTCTTTTCCATTCGAAAATGGAGGTCACCTTTCCCTAATTGACGCTTTGGAATCCGAATGATCAATCAGACTGAGAAAAATACAAACCTTCTCCATCGCGACTTGACCTAGTTTGGTATTCAGACGGTTCCAAGATGGATACAGGGTCTGGATCTGGCATTTATGGAGAATCGCCTCAAGCGAACTTTTCAGTCGGCCTAGACAAATATTCGTCCATATTCCAACCATATTCATCTTCTCAGACAGCCAGGCTGCTCTTAAAGCTGTGGACTCATCTGTTATTGAATCGAAGCTGGTTTTGGAAACTTATATGGTCACTGGATTCCAGCCCACAGGGGCAGACCCACTGGCCAAAGTCGGTGCGACAATGCCACTTGTCGGACCTGAACCCTTCTGCGGTGTCAGTAAGGGATGTTTTAGGGAATATATGAGGAGCTTACCTCAAATCGAATCTAATAAACTCTGGCTTAATACGCCTGGGAGGAACTGCACCAAACAGTTCTTCCAAAAACTCTCCCCTAGAAAATCATATTTTCTTACTAATCTGAACAAAAACAATCTAAGAATCCGGACAGGTATTATTACTGGCCATGGTCTTATGAAAAAACACCTTCACCGTATCGGAGTCTCACCAGACCCCACATGTAGAATGTACCTAGAGAGTGATGAATCATCTTTTCACATACTCATGAAATGTCCGGCTCTCTTCCGTCTGAGAAAGAAAGCAAAGAAATCGTTACCTCAGCAAATCTTGCTGAACTAGACAGAGAAGATACTTTCCTCCCTAACTGTCTCCGGAGTAAAAAGATGGCTCTAAGACTCTCCAGGGAAGGCACAATAGGCCCCTCTAAAGGCCTTATAATCTAATCTAATCTACTTAAATATGGCTGAATTTCATTGAGGCAGTGCTATATTTATTTCTTCAAGGCGTAGATAGTCTTGGCCGTGTTGGCATAAACCTTTTACTTTAAATCGGAAAAAAAGTCCAACGGCGTTAAAGGCTAATTTTGATCGCCATAACGCGAAATTAAGCGACCAGGAAATGACCCGTGTAGTAATTCCGGACTATTTGGCACGTGGCACCGTACTTCTTGTTAAAGCCACATGCCACACGCATCCATATCTTAAAATGTAGGCACTAACAACTGGATTATTATTAGCAATAGCGAGCACCATTAACAATAGCCTTGCCGGTCTCATTTTAAAAGACGAATGTTCCGATAATGCCTTTAGCTCAAAATGCACGTAAAACACTGAAAAGTATTTGTTTCCCAACAATCACCCGAGGACTTTCTAAACCCCAAGTAGAGGCATTGTTATGTTGGAAAATTCATGATATTTTTAAGGCTTACTTTATTTCTGCCTGACAGCGGAATTTGTGTCGTCTTCGCCGTATAGCAGTCTGCAGAAATGGTTTTCCCATGGCCTCAGCACCGACTGTAACTCTACTGGCCTCTGTTCGGATTTTGTTTCCTTGACACGTTGTTTTTACCTCTCGGTAAGACTTCCGAACATTGTTCCTGGAGTAGCACCTCTCTATTTCCTCGATCGCGCGCTTTTCATGATCTTTCTTTTTCCTCCGGAGAAGCCGGTGTTCTTCCCTCCTTTTTTGCTCGTAGAGCTCACGAGCTGTTCTCGTCCTTCTCTGCAGCGCCGCTTTGTAGGCCAGCTGCTTTGCTGCATGTGCTTGTCGTCACTCTTTATCAAACCGAGAGTTTCGTTGTGATTGGCGGGCTTCTTGGCATCGATGCCACTGGTCTTCAGCACTTGATGCTGGCTGCACAGGACTTCTCGATAAGTTGAGGGAGACACGATCGGCAAAATTTCTGGCGGTTTGTTTCGTTTGTAGCCATTTAACGTTAGATCTCCTCATAGTATTTCCTCGTTATTGTGGTGTCTGGGATATCCGCATCCGCACCTTGGCTACAACAAGGTATGATCCGAGTCTATGTTGGCCGCTCGGAAAGTTCGGACATCTAGAATACTGGAGGAGTGCCTTGCGTCGATCGCAACATGTTCAATTTGATTGACGGTTTGTTGATCTGGTTACCGCCATGTTCCTTTGAGGTGTGGAAACGTGTGGTAGCTATAGTAACATCATATCCCGCAGCAAAGTCAATTAGCCTAAGTCCGTTTCCAGACGTGGTGTCGTGTAGGCTGTGCTTTCCGATTGTGCTACCAAAGATGTTCTCCTTTCCTATTTTAACGTTAAAATCACCTAAGACGATTTTAACGTCGTACTTAGAATATTGCTCATATTTTTTGTCGAGGAGCTCATAGAAACATTCTTTGGTAGCATGGTCTTTATATTCTGTGAGCGCATATCAGGCTGATGTTGGCGAATTTAGCCTTGATGCGGATAGTTGTAAGGCGTTCACTTACGTGTCGAAAGCTCAAGGCTTCTTGCCTCAGTCTGCTGCTTACAACGAATCCGCATCCGAATAGACGCTGCTTTTGTTCTCTGTAGATGTAGATGTCGCAGTTGTTCATCCTTCTTTTGCCGGGCCCATCCCGACGCACTTTCTGGATGGCGGTGATATCTGCATTGTAGCATTCTAGGGCCTCCGCTAATTGTTCGGCTGCAGGCGGTCTGTTCAGGTTCGATTATTCTACGTGCAGATCCGAAAGTCATTGTCCTTTTTTCGTTTTACATGGTCGTCAACAGTAAATCCATCCATAGCCGAGGCTTTTGGTTGCTTCGTAACATGTTGCTTTTTCCGTGGTTGGGTAGTTAAACCTCAACCTGGAGGACCAGGCCCTAAAATGACCCTAGGACAGCGGGTTGGATACTTCGTTGTCAGTAGCCCACTTCGGGGATATCAGTGCTGCCTTTGGCCCATAAAGGGTTCATCCACCACCATCTCTATTTCAGCACCCTGACTAGTGCTGAAAATCCTTACAGACCTTTGCTCCAAATATGTCAGAGTAGCTCACGCAAGGTATCTGCCATCTCGACTGTTGACAACATCGTTGATTCAATCTTGTGCACTCATCCGCCGTATGTCCTCTTTCTGAGGGGCTCCTGTAATACCTCTAAAACTCGTTCAGTCAGTCATTCCAACAGATCATTATAGTAGTGTTGCTATTTTCTTCGTGTTCAACACTCGCGCTTATAAGTTTGTCAAGTCAAGCCCGGGTGGGCGAGACCAGTACCCACGGGGAGGTAAAATAAGCACAAGTGATGTGTATAAGATAGTTACGACGCGTTTTTTTTTTTGTATGGGAATTTTCAAGCCCCATAAAATAGACAGTATACTTCTGTTTACTAAATTTCAAAGCCAAAGCTGCTATACATGACAATTTTTTAGATTTAACTATTTGTTTTTTTAATTTTAATTAAGTGTAGCTATAAAAAAAGAAACAATTTTCCTTTTCAAATGTTTACAGATTGCGGATGAAAGCTTGGTCTGGGACGATTCAGCTCTCACAATCACCATCAATCCCATGCAAAATGATGTCGTATCCGAAGACAGTTCTGATTCAGAAAACTCGGATTCCGAAGACGAAGAAGGTACGTGAACATCAATTCCGAACATTTTTTATAATAATTGCTGTGTTTACATTTTTCTTACAGTTGTGAATGGTAAATATCAAAATGTCAGCCAATTGGAGTGGGACAATTCAACAATGTAAATAAATAAAATTGATAAATGAATGAAAGAAGAAACAAGAAACAAAAGGCAAAAAGGCAAAATAACAAAGTAAAAAAAATACAAAACATAAAATTTTTTCAGAGAATGCAATTCAAAAAAATTGTATGCATACATAATGTATGTATGTAAGTAAACATTAATGTGTAATCATACTCATGCAAAAAATAATGAAGAAATGTGACAGACAAAAAATTTTAATTAGTTATTAGAACACAATAAAAATGCAAATTAGCTTAAAAAATATATAAACAAAACATTAGCTGGTATAATTGTATTGTATACAGGGTGGCATCAAAAAAAAAAAAAAAATAATAAGAAAAAAAATGGTGAGCACGGAATTACTCGAATTTTTTATGTTGGGTATTTAATTTGAGTTTTTTTTATACATTAATCATGCAGGACATAAAAAAATCAATGCATTTGAAACGAGACACACTTGCAATAAATTGCCAATACGAGTACGTATGTTAAGCGGAATTGGTTCATATTCTATAAGAGACCATCAGTTAAAAATCATAAAAAAAAATAAGAAAAATAAATAATGTATAAGTATAAATCAAACAAATAAAAAATTAAAAAAAGCTTATCCCGAACCTTAATCTCACACGCTGGCGAGAAATGCCGTGCTTTTCCTTACACTCGATCACCATATATATATATATATATATGAATATAAAATATATATGTACACTAAAAGGCGATGATGTTTGCCATAATTATACAATAATTTAAGACAAAATAATTTCAATTTAGAAAACAAAATTATTATTAATAAAATTATGTACAAGGTGTAAGACAAATTGTTTGTTTTTATTTTTTATTTTTTATTTCCTTTTGGTTTATGGTATACAAAGTATAAAGGTGTAAGAAACAAAAAAATCAAATTTCATTTTTATTTTGTGTTTCCTTTTGAGTTTCATTAATCATTTTCCCCTCTCATTTAGTTTATTCTTGTTTATTGTTAATTTGTTGTTTGTTTTCTTAGCTCTAGTATATGAATGTACCCGCATAGCAAGTAATATTAACGTTTTCTCTTCATTTTCAAATACAAAACACACAAATATACACTGCATAATATAAACTAAGCATTAGCAAAACAAACAAAAGAAAAAAAAGAAAAATGCGTTAAAAACGGAACTGTTAGATAAATATGAAACAGAAACAAAAAACAAATATATAAAGTGAATAAGTATATATATATATATATAAAAAAAATAATAAATGTATAGCTAAACTTATATATATGTGTTTGACGATAAAAGAACATTACCTAATTTATCTCTTTGAAAAAAAAACTAAACAAACAAATGCTTACCTGTAAAATCTATACTTTGACACGCGTGCTTATTTTTATATGTTTCCATTTATGTATGTACTCTTTGATAAGCGTAATTAGCTGACGTGAATATTATGTGTTATGTGCAATACCTGAAGTAGTGTGTGGGTTTCGTTAAAAATAATATTGGGACTATACAAACGTAGGCTTTTCTATTTAATGTAGTTGTAATATTCCAAACTATGCAGAACGTATTCCATTTGAACTACCTCTCAAGGTTTAAACGATGTCTAAATAAATGGAATAAATTGAATGTCATTGGAAAGCGGCCCTCAGAATAGTGTTTTTTTTTCTGTTTAATACATTTCATTGTAGGCGCAAATATTATGTTTTTAGAGATCGTTTAAAAGGGCCAATATATTTGCGTCTAAAATTCCTATTTGTTTTTAAACAAGTCTTGTATGTACGTTTTTCCACTTCCAAGTGGAAGTAGATTCATAACCTATATTCATTGTTACATCGTTCATAAACATAGGTCTGTGAGACCCCTTACCTTCAAAGTTATCTTATTTACTCTCTATAAGCGCGGGGTTAGACTATTTCGGTCACCCTTCGTCGGCTTTCCGAGGACTAGCCGCCAGCGGAGAGTCACCCCTTTGCTCTCCCCGAAGACTAACCGCCAACAGAAGAAGCTTCACACCAATCAACATCATCTAGACATTTCGAGGACCCCGTCAGAGGCAACAGACGGGGGGTTAAACTTGAAGACAAATCAGGACATCTACTGTTGGTACCATGCAGCAGGTTGGGGTGCTTCAATCAAGCTTTTCTGCTCAGTACCATCTGTCATGTGGACTGATCGTCAAAGGAAAATAAACTGGAGGCAGACTGCTACGGTTGCCCCATCTTTTTTTCCAACAAACAATCCATTCAGTGACTTTTGGTCGAGCAGCAAAGCAAACTGGTTGAATCAGCCACCTCTGCTACGCACCAGTCTCCCTCCCTAGTGATGGCCGCGTCAGAGGCAATAGGCATAGAGCATACTGTTACAGTCGCCCTACCCGAAGACTAAGCCGCAACCAGGTGACGAAAAGACTTGACTACCTCATTCACCACCAAAAACCTCTCAAAGAGATAAGATACCCAAATTCGCAAATTGAAACAGAATTCCTAAGGTAACGCCCGGCACAAAGAACTGTTTAGGACACTTCCCCCCTCTTGTGGTATCACAATGGACCAAAACTATGCTTTAAGTGTGTCCCCTTTGGGACAGCTACTCTATTTTTTGGAAAAAAACACATAGGTTACTTTGAGGAACCTTTATTTTAAATAAATGGAAGAAGAAAAAATAAAATTCTTTCATCCGGCAAAGTCTTGACACCAATTCCGCAATAGTCGCCACACATGCGACGTTTACAGGAGGTACAGAAAAATCTGGTCTTACGTATCTTTGTGTAATCGTAGAAAATCTAAATTTTTCTGAGTTGTTTTTGAAAGTTCACTGGAATACATGGCAAAGTATCACCTAAAATGCCATCAATAATCTTCTTTAGGCATCGCTTCAAATTTGGTACTTCGCTACCATATAACCCAACAAAGGCTCTATAAATTTGCGTGATATCTCAGTCACAAATGCTCTATTTGTCAATGGTTTTTGTTTATTACGCCTGCTATTACGTAGGTGGATGGCAAAAAAGTTGACTATAGACATATTCAATATGTCAAAAAATAACATGGAGGCCTACGTAACACTATTCATAAACATACATACCTCAGACCCCTTGCACGTCAAATTGCGAAAACTAATTTTTAATGCACCAACGAAACTTGCGCGACACTAAGCTTCCTTTATTTTTAGAAAGGTGCTTAAAGGTACGTGTTTGTCGGCCCTATCGAGGTATCCGATCGGAATGGAATTTTCTCCGCAACGCATACTCCTTCGGAGACCCAAATTACATTCGAGGGATCCGTCTTCGGAAAGAATAATTAAAATGCGACCACGTATTGATTTGACATGTTGTTGTTCCGTGCTACATCGGGGTTTTCCTATTTAGTGCTTGTTTTTTCGCTTGCCTTTGCCCTGGAAACACAAATTTAAGCAATAAATACAAAAAATTACTTTGCTAAAATGTTTTTTCCTTATTCCTTTCATTTATCAATACTTCACTGCAAATCGTAAACCAATTCCGCAACCAATTCCTGGCGGAAGAAAATTCGTATGAAACTGTCAAAAATATCAGTAAAAACGCACTTGAACATACTGAAACGCAAAAGGTCAGTGTGCGTTGCATATTTGTCGGAAAGGAGTTCCGAAAAGCTGTTCGGAAGAAAAGCTTGAACCAAAAATCCTCCGATTCGTATGAAATCGGAGAATTTTCCGTTCCGACGGATACCTCGATGGGGCTAATGGAATCAACTGAGAGGGTCTGTGAGACCCATGTTTATGAACATAGGGTTAAGGTTGTTAATGTTTTGTATTGGGCTGATCTGATGGTGTCAAATCTTTCTACGAAACTCGAACTCTTTTGTAACGTAAAAATTGGCCAACTGTTGAAATGGCAATATATTCTTTATTTATATTTTTCATTCTGGGACCCTACTCTGTATTCCGTTCCGAAAGTACAATTTTCCGAACATTTGGTACTCTCTTTTTCGAAAGCGGAATGAACTGGGTGATCACAGAATCCGTCGTATTCGGAATTTTGCTACGAACCCCGAAAGAACTATCACAGAATTCGTTGTAGTGGAAATTTTTGCTACGAATTAAATTCGTCCACTACGAAAGATTCAGTGATAGTTATTTTAGGGTTCGTAGCAAAATTCGGAATACGACGGATTCTCCAAATGTCTTCCTGCTATGATATACGGAAAATCGAGAGTATTAAGGAGTACGCATTCAAAAACGGAACGAAAAACTATTTCGATTAGGATTGACTTTCAATACGAAATACGGAGGAGTGGGGCCCCTGGTTATGTATTAATGTCCGTCGTCCACTATGTGCGCAACACATCAACTGTTGGACATCGTTGCTAAGCAAGAGTACGGCTAGTATACGAGCCGTTTAACTTGGTTGTGTATTGAAACAATTTTGAAATAATCACCCCTATCGTGGAATCCGCCGCCGTGCCGGGGGGAATTATTAACTGATAAATATGTTTTGGTATCGCCAAATCCGCAAAGTGAACAGTTCCCCGTGTGGTTAAGGTGAATGAGTTTCACAGTATCGTTGAAAACGTTCAAATCGATTTTTTCCCGAACAAAATTACCACCCCTATCGTGGAATTCGCCGGGGGGAATCATTCACGGAAAAAAATGTTTTGGTATCGTCAAATCCACAAGGTGAACAGTTCCCTGTGTGGGTAATGTGAATTAGTTTCACTGTATCGTTGAAAACGTTCTAATCGAATTTTTCCCGAACAAAATTGCATTTCTCGCCCGTATCAAAATCATTGCGGGTTTCATAGGTTTTCTTGTTTGCTTTTTTTTAAGAGAACTTATATAAAAAAGAGCTGCTTTATTAAACCGAACATTTGCAATAAATCTGTGCAGTATTGAACATTATTAAAATCAAAAAATAAACATTCTAAAAACACATTTCATTCGAAAATTCCATGAAATCATTCACTGCTCCTCTTAAGCTGTCTCGTATTCTTCTCTAAGACCACCGCTCATTTCGTTCTTCCTCTTATGCTTTCAAAAATTGAGCTATCGCATACATTCGGCCCTATCATGGTATCCGTTCCGAAAGAAAAATTCTCCGATTTTGTACGAATCGGAGAATTTTGCTTCATGGTAATCGTTCCGATAAGCTGTTCGGAACATTTCTCCGACAATACGTAACGCACACCGGCAGTCTACGTTTCAGTGCAATGGGTTGCGTTTTTTGCACCTGGTTTTGACAGCCACACGTCAATTTTTCTCCGATTGTCTCCGACATCTGTTCATCGCGGAAAGATTTTAGTGAACAAAATGCGTTGATGCATGATCGGAAAACGGATACTTTGAACGCAAATTTAGTATCCGACTGGATTTGCGTTGCGGAGAAAAGTACTCTCCGAACGGATACCATGATAGGGCCGATTATAACATAATAAACATTATTTTGAAACAAACTTTTCATAACCTCCGACGAATGCAGCTTCACAGATGTGTACTGAAAAATGAAAGACAGCCGTTTGACAGTGAAACTACCTTTCCGAAAAACGTGTCGATAAGAAAACGTTTCCGGCGGATTCCACGATAGCAGTAGAAGGTGAAAAGGAATCGAATAGGTCAAGTGAAACTCAATCCCGACGGTTGACTGTTCTGCGCAGTATTTTTCCAACTGGTTGTTCGCTTTTTTTTTTTTTTCGTTGATAGAATTTGTGTAGGTATAGGAGTTCAAAGGAGTTCAAAGTACCCAAGATCACAAACAAGAAAAATATACAGATGTTAAATATGGTACACATACAGCCTTATTTATTAATTTTATACACTCTTTATAATAGCTCTAAACACAAAAATATATATTAGATTTTTGCGTTTAGAGTTATTCACCCCAATCATGGAATCCGCCGGAGGGAATTGTTCGCGGAAAAGAATATTTTGGTATCGTCGAATACGCAAATTGAACGGTTATTATGTCATATAGGTAGGTATATACATAATATTAACACATACTATTGGTAGGGTGTGGTTTTTTTTCCAGATTTCTGTTCACTTTTCGGATTCGACGATACCAAAATATTCTTTTCCGCGAACAATTCCCTCCGGCGGATTCCATGATTGGGGTGATTATAGAGAGTGTATAAAGTTTATAAATAAGGCTGATAAAGTTTAATTCTTCTCCTCACTCTAGATGGCGCTAGCTGCTCTGTTTTTTGATTGTTGTGTGATCATGAGGCGCAACATGCATTACAATTGCAATTGCCAACCGCTCCCTATAACACAAACAGGTAGATACCTCGCTAGGGCAGAGCATCTACCTAGGCAGAGCATTTATCCTATATAACATTCATTTGACTCGCCTTTCCAACGCCAGGCGTTTGTAGCGACTTAAGCACATAGCGATTTCTGGAATCCACCAACATACTGTAGATCAATACCTTCCTGTTCCCATCTAGACATTGATGCACATGCATATCTGTATAACTCGCTTTGACTAATACCCGTGATACCTTTATGACGAATTCCGCAGCACTTCTGGCTTCAATTGTCGCGACCTAACAGTTTTTCATCTAGCGTGCTGACATTCCATTCAGATCGCTTCAGCGGCATAATAATGTTTGCTGGTCCAGTTCTGGTCCTTTGTACTGCCAAACATGCACCTTAGTTTTTCCCGTCTTTCGAAGAAAGATGAGAAGGAGCTTCAGTGATGAAGAGCTTAGATGTTTGGCACTCATCACGTCAGCGCTAAAGATCCACCACCTGATGCGAGCAAAGGCAGGACAACTACAGAGGAAGTGTTGCGCTGTATCGTCGTCCTCTCCACAAGCGGGACAGATGGTGGGGTCACACAAGCCCAATACGTTTAAGTGTTTGGCGAAAGCTTGGTGGTCCGAAAGGACGCCCACAAGCTCTCTGCAGTCGATTCTCCTGAGAGACAGAAGGAAATACACTGGGCCCAGATCACGTAAAATGAAAACGATCGAACGACGTCATTTCGATACTAGCAGTCTCTGTCTATTGTCGCAGATATGATAGAGACAGCTTTAGTGAAAACGATGTCGTTCGATCGTTTTTATTTTACGCGATAAGGCCCCTGATCTTTTGGCTTTTGCAGATGTTCGGACGCAGTCGTTTGGTCTGTCTGCACCCGGTACAGTCACGCTACCGACACTCGTGTTCACGAGAAACCCAATCTGAAAAAGCTATGCGAAAACTATTACATTTCCCTGGATACCAGTGTGACCTGGGACCCAAACAAGTTTGACCGTGTTTAGCCTACCGACCAAGTTCAAAGAAAGCTTTAGTTCGAGCACTAACTGGGACAAGGTAAGAGGGATGAGCAGCGCTTTTAGTGCAGGTTGGCTACCACTGCAAACGCATTTGCTTCTATAGCCCTCCACCTGTTTGTCACAATATAGCGCATAGCCATAAGGATAGCGAAGATCTCCGCTTGGAAGACAGACGCATGGTGTTTTAAGGGGTAGTGTAGTCTAATGTTCTCGCTTACCACGAAGACTCTAGAACCAGACCCCTGCCCGTCAGTCGTCAGACGTCAGTCTGGTATTCAGTTTAGCTTTCATTTTACTCAAGAGCAGCCGAATGTTAGGAGATATATAATCTACTAAAACTGACAACTGAACTGAAAACTTTTGACATCAGTTTAACTGAAATGATCGTCTAAATGTGACAAAGACAAACCGGTATTATGCTCTGTTGTGCAAACAGCTTCAGGAATTTCTCTTTCTTGTGGCACCTTACTAATAAAAGAGATTCCAAAGCTTTATGTAGTTCAACAAATTTAATTGAATTATTTGTTGAAACTTGTTGGGTGTAAAACACGTTAATGATATTTTTACTGTAGAATCAATTAAAATGAAAAAGCGTCAATGAAAAATATGTATTAGTTTTTCTTTTGCACGAAACTAAATTGTCTTTCGTTTTCAAAGTTACCTTCATGTAGGTAACACATTCGGCCAAGTGAAAACGACTGAAGATTTCCATCTAACAGATTCCCAAACCTATTTCATCTTCTCATCTAAATGTCTAGAAACGTAAAGAATACAGTTGACTCGTTGATGCAAGACGTTTAAAAGAATCCAAGTGCAATACTCGTTTGTATATGAAATACAATTCAGCTTTTCAGAAGTTTGGCTTAAGACAGACGCACAGGTTTGTATATTTCAAATTTATGGTTTTTTTTATTTCTAATAATGTTCTCTCATATTTATACTTACTTAGGCGTTTCTACAGTTCGAACCGAGGCCTCAGCTAACAAGTCTTTCCAATTAGCCCGGTCCTTAGCTAACTGCATCCAGCTGCGCACTCCTACTCGGCTAAGGTCGCCTTTGGCTTGGGCGCGCCACTTAGTGCGAGGTCTTCCTCTGCTGCGTTGTCCCTCTGGGATAGACTCGATGACTCTACGGGCCGGATCATTTGTTTCCATCCGCTCTACATGTCTTAGCCATCTTAAACGACTTACTCGCAGTTTTTTGACCAGGTCGATGTGGCTGTACAGCTCGTATAGTTCGTCGTTGAATCTCCTTCTCCACAGCCCGTCAACGCAAACAGGACTGAACGGTTTACGAAGAATCTTTCTCTCGAAGCGACCGAGGATATTTTCATCCGCTTTAGATAGAGTCCAAGCTTCCAAGGTCTTATACAGAATCTCCTAAGTTCTTCTACTACTCAATTGCCTTCTTAGACCAAAGAAACAGCGGTTGGCAAGAGTTATTCTTCGTTTAATTTCTTCTGAGATGTTAGTAGTGTCGAAATTTATAGCAGAGCCGAGGTAGACAAAGTCCCTCACTACCTCAAAATCATAGCTATCGATCGTGACGTTTTGTCCGATTCTACGATGTTGGGTGTGTCGTCTTGTTGACAGCATATATACTTGGTTTTGCCCTCGTTGACCGCTAGACCCATTTTAGCTGCATCCGTTTTTGTACTAGCTAACGTACTGGTGACAGCTTACTGTGTTCTACCAATTATGTCAATATCATCGGCGTATGCAAGTAATTGGACAGACTTTTGAAAGATCGTGCCTTGTGTGTTGGCATGCGAATTTCGGACAATTCTTTCACGCGCTTCACCTTGTCTAAATCTTCGTTTGACATTAAAGGTTTCGGTGAGATCGCTACCGACCTTGATACAGCAGCGAGCTTTCTCATCCTATTCAATCGAACGAATTTTTTAGGCATGCCAAAGCTAGACATGGCTCTGTACAGGCTCGTCTCTATAGATGCTGTAGTACGCGGCTTTAAAAGCAATGAAAAGATGGTGGGTATCGATTTGGACTCCTTGGGTTTTTTCCAGGATCTGCCCAAGTGTGAACATTTGATCGACGGTGGATTTTCCTGGCCTAAAACCGCACTGATAGGGGCCAATCAGCTTATTTACAAAGGGTTTAAGGCGTTCACACAATATGGCAGACAGGATCTTGTATGCGATGTTAAGGAGACTGATGCCTCTAAAGTTGGCGCAGTTTAGAGGGTTTCCTTTCTTGTGGATCGGGTCAACGATGCTGAGGTTCCAATCATCAGGCATACTTTCCTCTGTCCAAATTTTAGAAATGAGTTTGGGTATGCTCTCTACCAAGTCAGCTCCCGCTGCCTTAAAAAGCTCGGCCGATAAACTGTCCGGTCCTGCAACACGTGTGACACGTTCTTTTTAACTTTAGGTAAAACTTCCGAACATCGTTGCTGGAGTAGCACCTCTCTATTTCCACGATCGGGTGCTTCTCATGTTCTTTCTGCTTCCTCCGGAGAAGCCGGTGTACTTCCCTCCTTTTTTGCTCGTAGAGCTCACGAGCTGCTCTCGTCCTTCTCTGCAGCGCCGCTTTGTAGGCCAGTTGCTATGCTGCATGAGCTTACCGGCACTCTTCATCAAACCAAGGGTTTCGTGGTTGTGGCCAGATGAAACCTGGCTTCTTGGCATCGATGCCACTGGTCTTCAGCACTTGATGCTGGCTGCACAGGATTTCTCGAGAGGTTGAGGGAGACGCGATCGGCAAAATTTCTGGCGGTTTGTTGCGTTTGTAGCCGTTCAATGTTAAATCTCCTCACAGTATGCTCCTTATATATGCTGAGGAAATTAAGGATTCTTGAGATAAAATTTTCCAGAGCGTTTGCGTGGTTATTTTGCAAGCTGATAGGCATATTGGTATTTGTGAACGGGGTTTATCTGAAGTGCCCCATCACTGATTTATCGCGGATATTTTCCAGGGTTTCGACGAAAAAGGAAGTGCGGCTGCTTGGTCTAAATGACTTTGGTAGTTCTGACGGTCCACGTCCATCCTACCTCGAGTATGCGGTTGACAACGACCACCGTTCAGTTTTCTTGCTATGTATCCAGTATCCCCAAAGCTTGCCCTGAATATGTTGATTAGCAGAGGTTAGGGGGATGTGCATTTGGAAGTATTACATCTCTTCCTGGGGCCTCGGGTTGGTGATGAAATGTCCTTTTACAAAATCCCCTGTGCTAAAGTCCCTTACTTCAAAATACCCTAAGAGAAAATCCCCACGGGACAAAATCCTTCGTTTTATATGGTGTTATAATTCTGTCGCCGGGACACCTTAAAATGGTATTAAAAAGTGAGATGCGGGACATGCCCCCCTGCAACCCCCCTGATTATGGTCACTGTAGGATTTGGAGTAAGTGCAGGGTTAGGTATATGCAAAGTTTAGTTTGCTTGTGGGAGATTTTGTCCCGGGAGATTTTGGAAAAAGAGAAGAAAAAAAAAAGAGAGATTATGTCCAATAAGGGATTTTGGAAAAGGGGATAACGTAGGGATCCTTGAGGCCTCGAAGGGATAAAATGAGTTAATCGGCCAAATTATTTTACCTTAATGATAAATTTCCTTTGATCTGTTCCAATGCTCCCCGAGTGGTATTGATATTGCTATTGAAATTACTCTTGGAGTCCGGTTAGTTCGCGTATTTTTATTGGAAGAGGCGAACGGATAACGCTTCAGATATGCTTGCAAATATATTTCTGCACTTAAATTGTTGCCCATATGTTCGTAAGCAGACGTCTTAAATCAAAGAAAGCAATCGATGGAGAATAACAAGGCTAGGTTGAATCGCTATAACCTCCAAGCGGTTAAGATACGCAGCTGGCAAAAAACATATCACCACTGTTAACTTTAAAGGCTTATACATTTATTATAAGAAGCATTTTCTCCTACTCCTATAGATGGCGCTCCAACAATTCATAAGCTAAGCAATTTAATTTGGTTTTCGCAATAGGACTAAGTGGGCGTAAGCTAATGGCAAAAATTGGCCCACCAATCCTACATGGTCAAAACATATCGTTTAAGCAATTTTTTTCTTATGCAACCCTAAAAAAAGTTACTCTCAAGGGTTACCCAAAATTTTGTTTAAAAAAAAATAATTGCTATGGCTGATCGAAAATGTTTTCCTATATATTTAGCGCACTTAAAATGTATTTTGCTTTAGGTATGTATTTAGTGTTTACATTATACTATATTGTTCTAATTTATGTAATATAACAGTTAATGTTTTAAATTAATATTATGTGTATACCTGTGCAAAAAGAAAAACAGAGGAGAAATAAATATATAGCTTAGAGTATTTTCTGTGGCCAATATATATAATATCTTTTTTTCACATTAACTTATATAAATAAGTTCTCTTCATATCATTTATATTGTTATGTCTACAACATATTTTATATAAAAGGAATATATAGATTTTCTTCTCTGCGTCCTTGAGCCATTTGATTGGATACTATAATATATATTCTCTCCATTTCTATAGAGACAACAAAATAAAAAATAAAAAAAAAAAAACAGAAAACAATCACCAGATACAAAATAAAAAATTTAAGTGATTATGGAAAATTTTAATTGTTAAGGTATCACCATGCAAAATGTAAAACAAAATAAACACTAGGTATTGCAAGAAATATATGTAAAAAAACCGTCCAACTGGTCAAAGCTTAGCGAAGATAAAAAAACAATTAATTAAACATAAAATAAAACGAAAAACAAAATAGAAACGTATTTCAACTTTTCTAATGACGGAATGCTAGTGTAGTATCTAAACGCAGTAAAACTTAACATAAAAATATAAACACACTCCTAAGAAATGGAATATAATATTTTTTTAACCAGTTTGCAAGGAATTTTGTCAAAATGCAGTGCCGCACTTAAGTTGTTCGCTAACAAATAAAATTATTATATGTTAGCAAAATTATGGAGTCTTAATTTTATTACAAATTAACATAAAAAAAATATATATAAAAATGTCCTCCAGGGAAACGAAGTCCTCCTAAGAAATTTGTTTGGGCAAGGCCTTTTTCTATACCCTTCACACGAAGGTAGAAATACTTAAGGACTATTCACATGAGAGCGATCAACTACCTACGAATGAACGAATAGGTGCATCGGGGAAATAAGTCCTATTGCGAAATGAAACCACTTTCGTGAAGTGGACTTAGTTCCCATGTAAGGTGAGAAATAAATTCCAAAAACTCTGAGTGGTTTTATTTCCCTTTGATGTTTGAGAGAAAGGTTAAAGTGCGGAACTGAAGTAGGCTGTCAAACGTCATGTTAAAAAGGCGATTTGAGAAGTGCGATACGCGGTCGTACCTTCTTAGTCCAAAAATATACCGTAAAGCGACCTGCAGCTTTCTTTTGCTAACGAAACAGCAATTGGCAGAAACTTCCTACCCGTACAACAATTTTGGTATAACCAGCGTTTTGGCTAGCATAAGACGAAATTTTACGGGGGTGAAATCTTTAGTTGCCCATAATGTTCGAAGAACCGCATAGGTTTTACCTGTCGCAACATTTACGTGGTTATCCCAGGTTAGTTTCCGGTTAAAGACCAAGATTTTTGGCCGTCTCAACACATTCAATAGGAGAATTGTCTAAAATCACAGAAGTCCAAAGAATTTCTTGAGATGACAAGACACTTATGTCGGTTGGTAGTCCAGAACCGCCCGGAAGAACCCTCCGCGATTCTGCATTCAAAACCAAAAGCAAATTTCTCTTCTTTTCAGTTGAGTGCCAATCAAACGCTTTCAGAAGCGTTCGGATTGCTTATGGACGGTTCTGGACGACCAACCGAAAACGACATTAGATTTTGCAAGGTCTAACAAAAGACTATTCGTTCCAGACCAACGCGCAATATTTTCAAGACAGCCAGCGCCATGTTCAATAAGACCGAGATCAGAACTCAAGTACAACTGCACGTCATCGGCATACATCTGTTACAAGTTACAATAACTGGCGCAGCTTATCACACAGGTTTGTATGAACCACAGTGTCAAACGCCTTCGAAAAATCTAGCAACACTAAAAAGGTCACCTTCTCTTTATCCATCTTTTGCCGTAAATCTTCGATGACGTTCACTGAGGAGGTTATACAACTATGGCCCTTCCTAAAACCCGATTGTAATATGAAGAAAACAACAGTCGGCAAACTAGCGTCGGTGCAGAGAGCGTCCAACGTAGCAATAACGGGTGCACTTCGCAGCACCCCTACGGCATCGCTGGACACCTTTCTACACCTTACGCCACTTGACTTGCACATAAAGCAACTTGCGGGGAGTAGTGCACTACGGCTCACAACCCTGGGCTACTTTAGAGAGGGCAGTTTTGGACACTGTACAATACTAGCGGAGTTACTCCCGGGTGTACGGGTGCAAACTGATGAAATACACCCCTTGGTCGACTTCGACACTCCGTACGAAGTGTCATACCCGGAAAGATATGAATGGCAAAGGGATAAAGTAATTAAGCATTGCGAAATAGCGGTCTACACGGACGGCTCAAAAACAGCGGAAGGTACGGGTGCTGGAATCTACTCCGTAGATCCAGATCTAAAAGTGTCTATACGACTACCGGATACAAGCAGTGTCTTCCAATCAGAAGTTCTGGCTGTTATGAAGGCGGCAGAGCTATTGCGAATGAGATCTATATCTGGAAAGGATATAGCCATCTACATCGATAGCCAGGCTGCACTCAAGGCACTGGAATCTACGAACATCAATTCTGAATTAGTCAGGACCTGTCGCACAATGCTTAAGGCATTATGCAGTCAGAACCGAGTGAGACTGTGCTGGGTACCAGGACACTGCGGTATAGCTGGAAATGAGCAAGCGGATGAGCTTGCGAGGATAGGCGGGGAATTGCAAGACGGAGGAGATGTGGATATTAAACCACCTCCTTGTATCATAAAAAGCGATATTAGGAATAAAATAAATAAGGAAGCCGACCGGAGGTGGGATGTACTCACTGGTCACGCAGTATCTAAGGCACTTTGGCCGCAATACGACCGTAAAAGATCTAGGGAAATCCTCAAACTAGGCAGGGAACAGCTCAGAACACTGATCGGCATATTATCAGGGCACTGTCTTCTTAGAAAACATGCAAGAAGACTAGGGCTAGCAGACTCGGACACTTGCAGATTCTGCAATGACCTGCAAGCCGAAGAGGACATAACACATATACTGTGCGAATGTGAGACAATATGTCGCAGTAGAAGGAAATTTTTGGGCAGGTACTTCTTCCAACATTTAGGGGAGATAGACAATACCAACTTCAAGGGGCTACTTGGTTTTTGCAGGGAAATTGGGGTTTTCTCAAGGGCAAGTGTTTAGGTGTTTTTTTTTCCATTGTAGGTCACTGCAATTGGTTCCCCCTAGGGATCGCGATGGACCCTTATGGTGCCTAGTGCCGTATGAGTCATCTCATACCACTTTTTAACCTAACCTAACCTAACCTAATACGTTGTCATCAAATTGTTGGTATCAAGAAAGAGGTTCATTTGCTTCTGAAAAATCCTTTAAAACGATTTCGAAAGGAAAGGTGTTATTGAAATGGACATAAAGTCGGTACCCTTTGCATTTTTTGGTAATAGCCAAATTCAATTGTGACGGATATTGAGCGGATGTTAGAATCAAACTGAAAATATGGGTAATGTACGGGATAAGGACTGGCAATATGAGCTTTCAGAATCGAGGATTTATATCGTCGAAAGCAGGCTTTCAACGACCTCAGCATAATTGACATATCTAAAACCGAAAAAGGGTGCCATAGTTTCTATTTGATTTGATAAAAAGATGTAATTTATGTTTTTCCGGGGATCGAACCTGAGACCCCTCGCACAGTAGTCCAGCACACTAACCACTGCGCCTACTCTTGGAATAGTAAAAGTGGAATTGTCTGTTCATAAATGCAACAAAAGTGGTTTGTACGCCTTTCATCAATTCGTTCGTTCTCATGTGAATGGTCCTTTACTTTGTCAATACATTTGTTATTTGGCGTTAGCCACGAAGGTGTCACCGCAGATTGCATAAATTCTGTGCCCGTTTCCGTCGGTCGGATGCGGTGCTCCGTATCTTCTTCTTCGCCTGGATATTCGGGACAGAAAGGCGAGCTATCGTGACCAAATCTGTTTGCCTAAGGTAGATCCTTTGCATGTTGCTGCTGGCAAGAATGTTGATGGGGATCATTTCCGATATAACGCAGGCTGCTTCATCCGAGATTGTTCGAAATCCCTTTATTGTTCGTATTGCGCAGAGCCTGTATGCTGACGAGAGCTTTCTCCTTGTTACGTTTGTTGTCAGAGCCCCCGCGTACTTGATGTGCGTTTTAAAGTTTAGCCTGATGTCGAGCAGGCTACTACCTAGGAGTAGTACATTAGAGACTCCTTAGACCTAAAGGTGTGATTGCCAAAACAGCAATTCGCAAATTTCATAGACTTTCGGCTGGTTATCAAGACAGCCTCGGTCTTGAGGTCAGCTAGTTCTAAGCCGGCGGACTCCAGCCAGTTTTTGATTCTGGCAACTACTTTATCCGTAGCGGACTCTATCTCGTGGATGTGTTTGGCTGTCATTGATACCTCGATTGAGTTGAGTAACTGCGGCGTATGGCCCAAATTCTCAGGCTCACATTTAAGATCGGGGTGGTTAATGTTCGTCTGCACAGATAGTGCCACCGCTGCTGGTTGGATGCGCTCGAACTTTGAGAGTATCAGAGCTAAATGTGGATTGGACCTGATGCTGGTGGAAGTGGATTCTCTTCCTTCCGTGGATTCTTTTCACAGAGTCTGGAACTCTCAACGAGAAAGTGCTAGCCACCCTTGAAGCTCAGAATGCCGATCTAAAGGCAAACACCTGGATAGTCATCAAAAGGGGTAGGGAAGGTGTACTCCTTCACCTCGATGACGCTTTTATGGCCAAACTCCTCGAAATTAAAGGGAAGGTATCATATCGCTTCGGTGAGATCAAGTTGTACCTTTAAATCGGAAAGTGAAAGCCACTTCTGTACCTTCGTCTGGAAATGTGGCCGAGAAGGTACCCGTCGTTACTGGATGTGCCATCGGGCCACCTAAAACGAGAGCGTTGGCTCTTCCCGTGAACCGCACCCAATCAACCAGCAAAGGCAGTGGTATTGCTGTTGGGCATGCCACACCTAGCGGGTCTGGGTATATTGCACTATTGTTTCGCTCAAACACTACAAATAAGGGCACAGTGGGCCATAATACCATCAACACGGCCGGAAATTCGGCAAAACCGAGTAACGCAGACCCTCAGTGGACTTAGTTCCCGGGGACTTATTTCACTGCACCGATCCCTGTCCCAAAAAGCATTCGTCATTTTCGTACTGTCCGTAGCCATGTTGAGGGTGGTTCATCTTGCCAGGGCCACCAGTATCCCACGCAGACCGGTACGTCATGAATACTTTGTACCTTCGATGGAAGTTGATTTTTGGCAGAATGACATTAGTCACATCAATCGAGGCTTCAATATTCTTTATTAATTTTTGAATTTTCATGTGGCTTTTAGATTCATTCTTGAGTTAGTAAAGTGTTATACTTATAACGCAGGCTGTGGCTATCTTCTTAAGTTTTATGTGTACTGAAGAAATTTTGAGGAAATCCTTTAAGGCTACCTACAGTTGGGCAGGAGCGCATGGCACTTGTAATACAAACGTACGCCAGTTTTCTGCTCTTAAAAGAGTTTTTTTGGTTGAGTCTTGATATGCCTTTTCTCATCATACTAGCAAAGATTAAGACCCCTGTTGTGAGTGTCGATAGTTGATCGTTGAGCGACAAGTGTCGATCGACCGACAACTCTGATTGTCGATTGCGATTGATATTTGTCGATTTGACAGTCGCTTCTAGTCGATTAAAATGACAGGTCGATATTTTCTCTTGGAAGTGAAACAATTTTTTGCGTACGAATAGCTAAAATCAATCGAGACAATTGTCGTGACGATCGCTGATCGACAAGACAAGGGCCTTAGTTATGATTGTCATGATACTCTCATCATGACCTAGGTCCAGTAAATAAATTTCGGACGAAGACCCCTTTTTTACCGAATGCGCTTAAGACAGCCGCTGTCATTTTTAGAGTAGTATTTTATACGTGGACTCTTGAGTTTTGATACCTTACGCATTTTAAATGGTGTTAGGTAATGTATCGTAGTTTTTGACAGACTTAAATTATTCTTGTTGACAACAGTTTTTTATATTGACTAAAGAGATTTGCATGAGGCTCGTTAGAGTTGTTTCATGACTGCCTCTAGTGATGATTACTAGATCATCGGCGTCCCTTTGAATGTAGAATCCACAGTTGTTAAGGGAGATATGATTCGAACAGATTAATCCATAGTTTATCTAATCCTATTGCAATGGCGACTTTTTCGATGGAGGAATAGAACGTATTGTCGAAACCCTCAACATTGTCTAGAAGGAATCACACTGCAATCTCTTCAGTCGCCATATACCCTTTAATCTCCTTTAGTAGATGATGAAGGCTCGTGACCGTTGTTTTACTAGCCAGGTATAGGCAAATTGATTTTTGTTCAAGGGGTTCTATTATAAGGGATTTCGTTTATGATTCTCATCTAATTTTTGCATTTCTTTAGAAAGCCGAATGTCAGGCTTATCTGAATGATTTTGGATTTGAAACGCATTTTTCGACTGTCTAAGGTATAACAATCATTGACCCTGTGGCAACAGAGGAGCAAAGACCCCGCAACAGCGACAGCCATTAAGTGGTTAAACGAACGTGTGTATGGAGGTAATTTTGCCGCATGCGATGTACCCCAGTTAGATCTAATGCAACGCATAAAAATCGATTCGGTTGGTTCTGCTATGGATGAAGAACTACTAGCTTCACCAGAATTTGTAAAAAACAAAAATCCTTTAACGGTAATTCACTTTAAGACGTCTTCGTTGGTATAGAAGGCAACATCACCGAGTCATGCAAGCTGAGAGTTATCTCCGGCAGGCAATATCCTTTTCTTGGCATACGAAGAGGATGAAGATAACTGACAGCAATCACCAATTGATCCGTATATAAAAATGCTTACGCACATCATACATAATGGTGCAGTAAAGATATCAATAAAGGAGTGTATTTGTAACAAAGAGAGGACGAAATATAACTGACATTAACACTAGGTACCCATTGATAGCGTTAAGGTCAATGCTCAAGTTGAGACCATGGAACATGTTTTAAAGAACGACCTAGTCGACCGTCGACTAAATTCTAATCTCACAGGAAACCTGTCAAATACGGCTCAGGTCAACGAGCTCTCAATGACACTAATCGTCTCTTTTAAAAGAATTGCTATTCTAGCAAACTTTTCAACAGAGAAAAACAGCCAAAAAATTAAGAGGACTTGTTATGGGCTTCTTTAGTTTAAAGACAGAGGAGAACATTTTCAATCAACTAGTCATGCCAACTGAAAGATTAATGCAGCAGGCTGACATCAAGACAAGCGTGGGTTATCTATACGGAGCGGACGAAAGGTGGGCTGCTGTCGCAAAGTAGAGAGCGGCCTCATGCCGAGTGTAGATCTTTACTGGGCCGACTCAAGGGGTCCGGGGTAAGAAAGAAGAAAGCAGCCTTATTACGAGTGTGGGTGTATACGGGGCCGACAAAGAGTGGGTTGGGTCTTGTTAAATTAGGTAGACGTTGATTGGCATCTATTGCGGCTCAAATTAACGCGTAAATCAAAACAAACAACCACGATTTCCTACACATGCCTGGAAATATTTTGTAGAATTGGAGAAAGACAAAGTCCCCAAAGGTAAGCTCGAACAGGAGTATAGAACTGACGGTTCTCTTCGAAGAGCCATTCGATCTCTTCAGAAAAACTGCTGAAGTTGTACCCACTATTCGTATAAACTGCGTCAAGTCAAAAGCTTTCTTTAGACTTTGTAAAAATTTCGTTTCCTTCCTAGAGAAGTTAATACTGAAGCGATTGAAATGATGTAGGATACCTGATTCACTAGGTACTTACCATTGACATATTATATATGGACTGCTAGCAGACGTCTTCGCGTTGGCTCCAACATACCCACTAGTCCTCTTGGTTCGGAGCGGAATAATTTGGAAATTTACACCCTTTTTGAATTGGCAAGGATTTTTGATCGCATGAAATAGTTAATGCTTTTCTCTACCTTAACACAAAGTATACCGAAAATTCAATTTCAACCCTTTTTAATACATAGTGGGTTTCACGCTGTTATAATAAAGTTACTCAGAAATCTGGCTTTCATTACTGAACACAAATAGCTATTTAAGAAGTGCAACACCCAGCAAATTTCCCTCTTCTTTGGGGTGGGTAAATGTGTATCTTTTGCATAAGCCAACGACCGACGGTGCTGTGCTGCTGCTGTGTGGACAATCAGTCATGACTCGATCGTCGTCGTCGATCGAGAGAGATGTCTTCGCAAGCAGGGGTATGCTTGTTGTTTGAAATGCGCACATATTTTTTTTAGCTGTAGTTATGGTTGGAAAAGTTGTTTTGTTGTCGCTAAGAGAATAAAATTCCTGATGTGAAGAGACCTGCGCAAGAAATTTTCTCTTAAGTTGGGACGGGCTATAGCCAGCAGACGGATAGTGGACTTGTTCTTTGATAACTTTTATTATTTATAAATACATCTTATATCCATATTAGCTATCCACTTTTTATCATTAAACGCACGGCAGCTACAAACCAGTAAGAATAGACCGTCGACTCCTCCCACATAACGGACTTTGCCTACAAGCTGCCGGCGGGCCCAGGATTTTTCATGAATTGGTGCTGTACAAAATCAAAGGAGCGCCATTAACGCACGCATACTTGAAAAATCCTAGGCCCATGGTATAGCATGGAAAATCATTGCCGCCATTAGTTTTGACATTTACACGTATTCACAGACAGGGTAATTTTTTCCGGGGGGAATCGGGTAGGTGTACGGGAAGTCGGCGGTCTATTCTTAGTGGTTTGTGGTGTATGTGAAAGGAGAGTGGAGAATTGTACCAATCAATCTACTACAATTATCCACTCAATATTTTTTGTCCATGATTTTATTGCGTCACTTTTGTATGGAATTTTTCGTAGCAGGTATTAGGGTTCATTTCGCAGCAGCAGCTTAAGCCTAGTACGCTGCTGTTTCGGAACAAAATTTTCCGGTGGTCTCCAATTGCACAGCGAAACGTGTGCGAAAAGACAGCGGAAAATAATTTGTGGAGAGTGGCATCAGCTCCTATACAAGTGACATTTGACAACAGCAGGAATTTGTGTTTTGTGAAATTGAAAGCAATTGTATCCTAATTAAAATTATAGAATTTTATAAATATGTATACCGAGGGCATTGAAAACGATCTGATTACAACAACAATAATATCTTCCGCATCCGCTTTTATTAATTTGCTTGTTACAAGGAAGGAGAAGAGGCTCCCTTCTGTTAGAGTCAACGCATGTCTGCAAGGGAGGCAAACAAAAGGACGTTTTTTTTTAATGATGTAAGTTTTTTGTGATTTCTTTATAACTAAACTAAATTGACTTATTCACATAGTTCTATGACATGGTTTCCAACGAGAAAGTATTTAAGGAAAATTTCCACATGGGACCAAAAACTTTTCCTAAACTTTTCTCGTTGGTGTAATCAAAATTGGCTCCGATACGAAATACCAGACCATCTGATGGAATAGCTCCTTTAGAGAAATTTGCTATTGTTATGGAGTAAGAACCTCTTGCAAAATGTTTATGCCTAAATATGATTTAAATACATCTCGTATTTCTTCCAGATATTTAGCGAGTGGAAGTATACAAAGGCATGTACCTTCAGTATACAGAATCAGTAAGCAGCATTTTGGAAAAAAATTTGGATGACGTTTGCATCGCACTATGTGATGTTTTAGGCGACAATATTCCCAAACTTAATGCTGCCGAGTTTGTGAAAATAGCGAACGACTACAATGCAAAGTGGAATTTGCCTAACTGCCTGGGAGCCATCGATGGCAAACATGTTGCCCTTAAATGCCCACAAAATGCAGGCAGTTTATTTTACAACTATAAGGCTTGTAAATTACATCAAAATGCAAAGAAGTCACACTGATTTATATTACTTCTAGGGATTTCATAGCGTTGTATTGATGGCCATAGCTGATGCAAACTATAAATTTATATATATTGACATTGGTGCACATGGCAGTGAAGGAGATGCCAACGTGTTTGCTTCCACTAGTATCGGAAAGGCAACTGTTCAAGACAATCTACCATTTCCAGAAGATATGTGTGTGGGGAATGAAAAGCTTCCCTACTTCTTCGTTGCAGACGACGCTTTCCCGCTTTGCAAGCGAATAATTAAACCATATACCCCAAGAAAACCGAAAAAGCTCACGGATGAAGAACGAATAGCTAATTACAGAATTAGCAGAGCAAGGCGCTGCGTCGAAAATTCGTTCGGCATTTTGTGTTGGAAATGGCTATGCTTGTCGAGAACTATGTTCTGTGGTCCAGATCGAGCGCAGAAAATTATAAGTGCATGCTGCTTTCTTCACAAGTTTTTAATGAGCCAAACGAAAGAAACCTATTGCCCTTCGCAATACACCGATCGTTATGATGAATTTGGATGTTTAGTTGCAGGTGAATGGAGAAAACATGTCTCACCCGATGCACTTCATTATTCATCGATCCAATCAAGTTTGGGAAGACAAAACAACATTGGAAAATATGTGCGGGATAAGCTAAAAAACTATTTTGTTTCTCCATCTGGGTCTATTCCATGGCAAAATAAAGCATCTTTTGTGGATTAAAAATGTAGCCGTGTTTTATTTGACGCTGACATATGTTGGCATATGTGTCTGTCACCCAAGTGTCCGACTCAGAATGGCATGTAAATTTGCAAAAATATGCATGGCGTGTACTCAGCACTTACTTACATTTAGAAATAAATATAGCATATATCCCAAAATATGGTTCGTCTTCTTTCTATCAAGCCATAAAATAACAAATTCCATCAAAGGATGGCTACGATGTCAATGGATTAAAAAACGTCCATATTCGTATGTCAACAAATCAAAACTAAACACATGCCAGTCACCGTCGACATACGAATAATTGTTAATTGTGGTGGTTCATCTTCTTGTTGTGTTGGCTGCTCCAATTCTTCGAAATTTAAATATTCGATTTCGTCGTATACTTCCATTTCAAAATCAAAATATGAACACAACTACCGCGAAAAAAATGAAATGTCAAATTTCCGCAAGCAATTAATGTCCCGGACAATAAATTGTGTGCGAAAAGAGAGTGGAGAATTGTACCAAGCAATCTACTACAATTACCCACTTTTCGCCCATCATTTCGCAGCATTCGCAGCAGCAGCGTACTGCAAAACGAAAAGGAGAGCGACATTTTTCATTCATGATTTCGTTCTGTTACTTTTGTATGGGATTTTTCGTTCCGAAACAGCAGCGTACTAGGCTTTAGGTACTGGTACCCGAATATGAGAGCGAAATTTTTTATTGTGTCACTATAATTGTAGGTAGGTAGGTAGGTAGAAGTGGTGGTTCAATCCTTGAACCCAATTAGCACCAGGGTGTGCCGTTTTGTTACCACGCCTCGTGTGACCTATTTTGTGGTGATTGTTAAGGATGTGGTCTGGTAGGTGCCTATAGCCAACCTGTGGAATTGAGAAAACGGATAAGATCCTGTATCCCTTTGCCCGAGATGTCGCTAAGGTCGTCAAAGAATGATTGGTTCAGTGCGCGCAGTCTGGCTCTCGCTAGAGCTGGACATTTACAGAGGAAGTTAGAGAGAGTTTCTTTTTCATTTGTATTACCGCAACTGCGGCAATGAGGGTTGTATGGGATACCTAGTTTGGCCGCATGGTCTCCAATTGGCCAGTTCCCCGTAATTATTGCCGTGATTCTGGCGATATCTGGGCGGGTTCTGTTTAGCAGGTTATTTGTTCTGTTTTGGTTGTAGGTAGGCCACATCTTCCTTGATATGACGCAGTTTGTCAATTCCGACCATCGGAGATTGGCTTTCTGCAGAAAATGTGAATGTATTTGTCCCTTAACCGCTCCTAGCGGGATGTGGACCCTCGTTGAGAGCGAGGCGTGGAGTGCTGAGCCCTTCCTGGACAGCTCGTCCGCACGCTCATTGCCTGTTATGTCACTATGCCCTGGAACCCAGAGAAGTGTGACCCTGAAACGTTCGCTCAGACAGGCTAGCTCGTTCCGGCACTCCTGCACCAGTTTGGAGGATATGATAGCCGAATCGATGGCTTTGATGGCGGCTTGGCTATCTATAAGGATAGCAATGCTTTTTTTATGCGTTTTGTCACGCCCTAGTTGCGTGCAGGCTTCTCGGATGGCCAGTAATTCGGCCTGGAAAACGCTGGCAAAATCCGGTAAGCGAACTGAAAGTGATATTTGCGGTGATTCCGAGTAGACACCGGCCCCCACACCACAGCTCATCTTAGATCCGTCGGTGTATATGAACGTGTCGAAGCCCTTCACTTCTTCGCCCCTCTTCCACTGAGCCCTTGTAGGAAAACCGACGTGGAAGCCTTTCGTGAAGTTTAATTTGGGTGTGATGTAGTCGGTTGGAAGCGTGACCATGCCGTTTGGTAACGAATCCAGGATGTTAGTATGGCCATACGGCCTTGCAATCCAGCATCCAGACTCCTTGAGTCTTAGAGCCTGCATAACGCGGTATATTTTGTATGTAGGTCAAGAGGTAGAAGATGCAAGAGCACAGTGATGGCATCTGTTGGGGACGACCTCATTGCCCCCGTTGTGCCTATACCGGCTGTTCTTTGCAGTCTTTTCAGTTTCGTGAGGTTGTAGACTTTGCTCAATGGAGGCCACCATACTAGTGATCCATACGTGAGAATTGGACGCACTACGGCTGTGTACATCCACAAGGTCATCTTTGGTTGAAGTCCCCACTTCTTTCCAAAGGTTTTGCTACAGGCATAGAAAGCGACCGACGCCTTCCTTACTCTGTGTTCAATGTTATGTTTCCAGTTATGTTTTGGATCGAGCATGATACCTAGATACTTAGCGCCTCACGACAGTGTGAGTGATTGACCATTTAGACGGGGTAGGGTAAAGTCGGGTATTTTGGTTTTGGTAGTGAACAGCATCAGTTCAGTTTTGCTCGGGTTAACACCGAGGCTACAACTTGCAGCCCAGGTGCTTACCTTGTCTAGAGCGGCCCCCATAATTTCACTAATCACGGTGGGAAACTTTCCTGACACTAATATCACCACGTCGTCCGCTTACGCGACAACTTTGACCCGTTCTCTGTCTAGTTTCACCAGAATTTTATTTAAAACCATTAGCCATAGTAGGGGCGAGATGACTCCACCCTGTGGCGTTCCCCTATTGGCAAATTTGGTTCTGTGGCTGCTGCCTGAATAGTTCTTGTCTTGAGCATAGAGACTATCCATTGACTAATAAATTCCTCTATGCCCAACTCAATCAGAGATTCAAGAATAGCTTTAGTGTGTACGTTATTGAAGGCTCCTTCTATATCTAAGACGGAGGCTAGTGTGTATTCTTTATAATGTAGGGATATTTCGATTGTCCGCACTACCACGAGGAGAGCCGTTTCCGTGGATCTACCTTTTAGATAGGCGTGCTGTAGATAGCAAAGATTCTTCTAAGAAACTTCGCATGTGGATGTCTAGAATGCGTTCTAGGGTTTTAAGTACAAAGGAGGTTAAGCTAATTGGTCTGAAATCCTTCGCGGTTTCATGCCCACGTTTGCCTACCTTCGGTATAAACACCACTCTAGCGCGTCTCCAAGAGTAGGGTACGTGGTTTAGTATTAAACAGCTTCTGAATATTGACGCCAGCCAAGGTAGCGTTAAATCTTGCGTTTTCTGTAGCATGACAGGTAGTATGCCGTCAGGGCCCGGAGACTTAAACGGGGAGAAGCTGTTAATAGCCCAAGAAATCTTTTCCTCGGAAATTATTGAAGTTATATTACTGTGGAGTGCAGGTTGTACTTGCCGATACCTCTCGGGTTCCGTACTAATATCGCTGCATCCAGGAAAGTGGGTATTTATTAGGAGCTCTAGGGCCTCAGCGCAGGATTCGGTCCATCCTTCATCTAGCTTTCTCAGAAAGGAAGGGTTGGAGTGTTCCTTGGACAGAATTTTACTTAGCCTGGCAGATTCCTTAAGGGTTTCTATCGAATGACAGTAATCCACCCAGGCCTCCTTTTTGGATGTCTTTATGGCTTTCTTATACATGCTTAAACAGTCGTTATAAGGCTGTTGAAAATAGCTCTGGTCATCTGTCTCAGATTGGAGAGATCTTCGTTCCACCATGGGGTAAGTGTTTTTTTACTACGTTTAACTGGGTACGAGACTTTGTAGGCTGCGTCCATTGCATTCTCAAAAGTCTTTACCTTTGCCTCCAGTTCTTCAATAGCTATCGCGTTTGTTTTGGATATGGTTTTGAGTTTTGTCCGAAGGACTTGGCCAAACTTGGTCCAATTTACTCTCTTGGGGTTTCTAAAAGGTTTTGTGGCCTCGGCCTCGAGACTCACATCGTAGAGGATCCATCTGTGGTCTGAGAGTGACTCCAGATTAGAAACTCTCCAGTTTTCGACCCTAAAGTTATCATTGTTTGTTTTTAGTGTTAAATCTAGGACCTCTTCCCGCCCCCTGTGTGTTTCCGTACTCGGAAAGACAAAGGTGGGGGTTGAGCCCTTATTACATACAGACAGGTTAGTAGTTAAAAGAAAATCAAAAAGTGACTCACCTTTTTCATTATCTTCCGAGCTCCCCCACACTGTATGCCTTGCATTGGCGTCGCAGCCCATCAACAGGTTGTCCTTTACTGATATTCCGGCTATGAGTTGCTCCACTTCCACTGGCGGCGCTGGTCTCTCATGAGCCATATATGATGATGTGATATATGTTGTCTGGTTCGCACACTCCAATTTAACCACTGTTAAATAGTCTGAGCTAAGATTGGGACATAAAAAACCTTTAAGATGTTTCTTAGCGAGTATGCAAGTTCTAGGCTTACCTGTGGCCTGATGTTTGTAAAACAGGTCGTATTGTTTGTCTTGAAGCCCCTTTACGGACGAGTCTCTCACCCAGGGCTCCTGAATAATGCCGATGTCCATGTTTTCCTCCCGCAGAAAAACCAACAGATTAGCGGAGGCACACCTTGAGTGCCTCAGGTTAATCTGTACGACTCTCAGCATTATCCTTTGATGTTGATGGGGTTGTGTCAGCGATCATGAGTTCTTCCAACAGCTTGTCGGTTTCGAAGATGTCTGCATCGTCCTCAGGACCGGAGGAAATGAAAACCTTGAGCTTGGCAAGCCGTATGCCAAACCTGAGTTTGTGGTCTGCTTTAGCGAGAGCCGCCAGGCACTCGTTGTTTATGAGCAGCAGGAAGGACATCGTGTTTTTGTGGGGTTCCTCCGCCTTGATGACTGCCCAGTCATCCATTGGAACCGCCGAGTTGTGTAGTCTGAGACATTGGAGGAGCCTTCCTCCGTCTATCTTCATATTGGGCAACCAAGTGCGGGCCCTAGGTCTCCTCGGGACTTCGCTAGCTGGGATAAGCTTGAGCTTCAAACCGTCCCAGGCGTCGCTAACCTTAGCAACGCACTCGCTAAGGAAGTCCTTTGAGAATTGGTCCGCGCACTTGATCACCCGATATCCCCTAACCAACTCGGCGGAATCAAAATCTGGCAGAGTTCCCCCTTGGTTGTTGACGATGTGGTCGATCACCATGTCGGAAAGCTTGGCCTCAATGCTTCCCCACGCCTCGGCTATGGACCTCCCATTCGTGGATAACTCATCCACTAGTGCGACCTGGAGATGATCCCTTACCACCTCGGTTCTGGACCGCACTAGCCGCTGACGAACTTGTTTTGGGTGTTGCTGTCGAACCTTCGACAATCTTGGTTTTTTTAGGGGCCGGGCGATGGGAGGCCTCATCTAGAGACCTATCCCACTTCGCTGCCTGCTTTGGTTTGTTTTTCAGGCTCTCGTTGTATTCGTCAACGATGGCCTGATATTTTACTTTATCCGCCTGGTCCTTATCGTGGACCTTACCGGCAGCCTCGTTCTTTGCTATCTTCCCTAAGACGAAGAGGGCCATCTGGTACTTGCTTCTCATTGCTTTCCCTGCGGATTTGTGTTTGGTTTGGGTGTGTGCTTTGGTTGTAGGTTGGTTTGCAGTCGAGGTGCTAGCCTTAGCACTCTCGCTGCGTGGTTTAGGGACGATTGTCTCCTGACTGGAGGCCAGCAGTTCGTCCTCTGATGAGGTGCCAACCACTGGCAGCCTCAGCTGGTCTTTTTGTTTTTTTGCTTCATCTTCTTTTCTGTCCATTTTTTTGTTGTACTTGATTTGATTCCCACGAGTAGGACCGGAAGGGTGTGTCGCACTTATACAACCGACCTTGCCTGGGCATCGGAGGGGACCGTTAGCGATCTGCATTTTTAACCACCTGCTGACCATGCAGCCATCGGCACGGGTGCCTCAACACCTTGGCTTAAGTGGGATCTTTTCTGAGGTTTACTCCCCGAACACCTTAACTAAAGGCGGGGTTGATCTTGGTTTCGGTCTATAGACAACTGATTGGCTACAACTCATTTAGAGGGTGGATCTTTCGACCATCCATCTGGTGTTTACGCCCCCGACGTGTCTCGTAGACTTACTACAAGCCCTTTCGCCCCGACAAGGCATCAACCCGTCGAAAAGGGTCACTATTGTATGTGATTTCTTATTCCACAACAGCAGCGTATGATTTAATGGTGTCAATGGCGTACTGGCCTTAATACCCTATTCACACCGAGTCGAAAACTCGGTTTTCGCGAAAACACTCGAAAACTTGGTTGAAGTTGTTTGAAGTCGTTTTCCACAAAGACGACTTCTAATGGTTGGGTTGTTGAAGCAGACACACATTTTTCAACATTCAGCGAGTTCAGCAAAAC
Source organism: Cheilosia soror (assembly GCA_949372485.1). Taxonomy (NCBI): domain Eukaryota; kingdom Metazoa; phylum Arthropoda; class Insecta; order Diptera; family Syrphidae; genus Cheilosia; species Cheilosia soror. The sequence continues at coordinate 3,130,254 of OX443565.1, read as the reverse complement.
TGCTGACAGGATAGCTCTCAGTCAGTACTGTCGTTTCTTCTACATTTTTGTTTACTAATGTGGAATCTCTTGTTATCTTGGCACTATAAACAACAAATTATTCAGTTTTTCTAGAATTTAAGAACGGCAGTACTACCTGCCACAACTAAATGGTTGTTTCGATTTCGATTGTTGCTTATTTTAATTATTTTATTCAGTTAACCATAAATTAACGATTATCAAATAGTTTAATTTCTTTTGTTTGTATATTATGTCAATACGAGCGGAGTTTAGTTACTAAAATAAAAGTCTAGCCGCCACAAACATTTCATAGCTAGTTTCACAGCTAAAGGCACCAAGTGACAAAGAACAGAAACTGAAACAGAACAGAAAGTTTTTTCGTTCTGTTGTAAATTCTGGTTCTGTTTACGTTGCTCGCTCAGCTACACAAAACTGAAACAGAACCAGAAAAAGATGGCTGTCGTCTATTCTGTGCGAATAAAAAAAACTCCCTCTCACTTTAAATTGCACTTCTGTCGCTGGCAGCAACAGAAACAATCAATACAGACTTGTTTACGTTCTGTCGACAAACAGCCATTTTTCTGTCGCTAAATTCTGTTGCTGAAAAAAAAATGTTCTGTTCCTTATTCTGTTTCTGATTCTGTTTCTGTTCTTTGGCACTTGCTGCCTTAATTAAACGTCAAACGAAAACGAGCTGGTGTTTGGTGTGAATGCATTGACGAGTTTTCGTAAGCTTTTTGTCGAAACCTTAGTTTTCAGTGCGGTGTGAATAGGCTATTGACATACTATACATGGACTGCTAGCAGCCAGTTTTTCTTTGAAGCAAACATAAGCATTAGCTCCTTTGGTTCACGGCGAAGCGAAACGAAAACACTCTGTTATATAACGTTTGAAAGAATTTAAATAAGTCGTTATTTTGCGCAATTGCAATGTTTCTACAGTGGATGGCACTGTTTTTTATGTAAAAATTAGCAATGGCGCGGAGAGTTTTCATGCTTTCGCCACACTGAACCAAAAGGGCTAGTGCTTCATTTTTTCACGCAGGTTTGTATGAAACTGACATTTCACTAGCAGTGCATGTGTAGTATGTCAATAGCTATAACACACGTATCGTAGCTTTAAACTAGTGCAGTTCTGCGGTCCACTGAATGCGCACCTTTTTTTACTTCAATTTAGTCTGAATGCTTCCATCAGATATGCTGCTCCAAACGTTTGTGGTCGATGTGCACGAAAGAGAATACCAAGGAATACGATATACGATATGTAGCGAGAGCGAGAAAACACAATGAATTAATATAGGAAGGATGGGAAATATATCCGATGCACTGTGCTACTTGTAATGTCATCTCTGTTTTCCAATGCACAATATACATGCGGATCTTTTCTTATGCACGCGACTAGTAAACATACAAAAAAAAAAACAAGACAAACGCTGTACAAATCCAAGAAAAATTTCAGATTTGTTTAAAAGAATGTCGCAATGAACTCTTGTTGTGTATTCGGTGTTGATTTTCGTGATTCGTCGCGATTTTTGACTGAAAAACTAACGAAAGTGTAATAAATATTCATTTAAACTGCTTACAAAGTGTAAAAAAATCATCAAGAGTGTAAATATTATCCCTAATTGTGAATAAAATTTAAAAAGAAAGATTTTCTCACTGGTAAGCAGTTCTGAGCCGTTCTGAGCATACAAGAAAAAGTTAAATTGCCATATTTCCGATGTGCGTATGTGTCTGTGGTAGGCATTCAAGTTGAAGAGTGTTGAAAACAAATTGATTTATTTTTTTTTCTTGATTCCGAATCAAAATCCTACCAATAAAAAATATTCAGTTGAAAAAAAAAACAACGAAAATTGTTTAAACAATAATAAGAATGGATACGAGAACAAGAAACAACGATCTATCATCATTTTTCTTTTAACATTGTGGATTAATTAATTCGCCGCTGGATTTAGTGTCTTCATCTTATGCTGGTTGCGGTTGAGGTGGTGCTTTTGTTGCTAAAAGAAGGTAAAGAGTAGACACGTTAAATACAAGGGAAATTTAATAAAGGGAATGGGAGAGGTGGTATTTCTTAGACGACGAAGAACCCCTTGAGTTCACCGCACTACACGCCACCGTCATCCTCTATTTCCTTAAAAGGATTTATTATTCTTTTAAAAAAAAATTCCTTTTCTCCAAACAAATTATATCGGTTGGGATATATTTTGTTTATGCTTGGTCGTATTTTTTTTTATAAGTTTCAAAAATACTGCTGACATTTTAAGGATACTATTTCAGTTGGTTTTGTTTGTGCCTTTTGCATTGCATTAATTTTCATATAAGTATAAGTTATTGTTATGGGTTGCTTTGTACTAGACTAACAGCTAGTCGCTCTCCGTTTTGTTCTTTTTTTTTTAAATACCAAAATACAGGTATTACCTACATATCGTATGTATACCTGTGCTGTATCAGATGTCACCTAATGTTCTTTATCCCAGTTGTGTGGCTTACGGAAGGATTTGCGAATTAATTAAACTAATTCCACAAATGCATAATAAAAGTGGGTAACGTTTCTGGCAAAATTTTGCATGTCCTGACAGGTTGGGAGATGCATTTATTACCTACCAAAGACTATGTGTAAATTCGCAAAAAATGGGTCTGTCAAAACGTCATTTTTGACTAAACCATTTATCCACCTGCAGTTGGTAGAAGTTAAAGTCTGGCAAATTTTGCATTATTTAGTGTTGATGCCGACATCTTGCGGACAACTCCTTACACTTGTGTTCAAGGTCTATTTGGGCCTGTCGAATCATTAATATTTGTATCGATGTATGTCTGTAACTGATGCTGTGCTGCTGCTTTGGAGACGACGTGAATTTGTCTTATCTGATTAAAGCGTTTCCCATGGACTTACGGCCAGCTGGTCAGTAATCCTTTGAATATAATGTAATTGCCGTCGCTCTATCTGACATTTTATTACATAGACGTATCCCGAACATAGAACAGCCTTAAAATACTACACATACTAAAGTTTAAAGTTTTAAACTGAATTGCTGAAGAATTTGGAAGAGTAGTCAACCCTTTACCAGTTTCTGAACTCTTTGTTCAACTGTCTAATAGAGTATTTAGTTTGTAGCGGATAGATAAGCGGATTAAGTATAGTTGCTACTAATGCAAACTATTTACAAACTAATTAAAGTGAGTATGATGTAGGTATAGGTAGTTGCAACCCTCAGTTCCAGTAGTTTGAAAAGTAATGGAATTTCTGGCTTACGTTTAACTGGAGACGTTCAAAACTCTAGTTCACTAAAGCCGTCGGTCTGATGGCTAGATTGATCACAACTCTTTTTGTTTTTTCGACGACTAGAGGTTTGAATGTGTCTACTATTGAGAAATGGGGGGTGTACCCTAGCGGCGGCAATTTGAACCCTACTAGACATACAAATTTGACAGATCAGCGAAAAAATATAATGGAAAAGAAGCTAAGCGCCACTAAATAATTAAATATTGTGAATAATAAATACACACATTTTTCAAGTAAAAACATAAAAATAAATGCCTAACTAGTTTATGCTCATGGAAACTAAAGAAAAAGTGTTGGGTCGAATGTCGGATTCTGGTGTACCCCAATGCAATTACTATAGTACATATATATTTATTTATTTAGCTTTTTAAAAAAGCCATTTAACCGTAGGTATACATACAAAATATTTACAAGTATTTTATTTTTAGTTTTGCATAAGAGTAGTGTTTAAAAATTGACTTTAATGTAATTAATTATATTTCTTTTGAAAGCTGCTAGATTTGTTTCATTTTTTATATTTATTGGCAATTCATTAAACATTTTAAAGCCTTTATATTGTAAAGAATTTTGAGACCTTACTTTTAGAAGGTTTGGTAGGCTAAAATTATTGGCTGTTCGTAATAAATAGGATTGCACCTTGTAGTATCTTGAAATACTGTATAAATTGTCAGAATTTTAGTGTATGCTCACACTGTATAAAATGTCAGATTTAATAAAATAAAACTTACTTTATACGAGACTACAGAACCAGACTGATGTCATTTATTAAGGATACTACACACCTTGCACCTCATGAACATATTGCACATAATTCCTTAAATAAAGAGGCATTAGGTCATTTTTGATTCTATACACTAACAATAAAACATTCATTACTATTCTTTGTTTGACTGACAACCATTTTAACGAATTTAACATAAAACGAATTGAAACGTATCTATTACGATCCCTGAGGTACACCAAACATAACATCCTTTGGACATGACAGTTCACCATTAACTTTTACACATTGAGTTCTATTGCTAAGATATGATTTAAACCAATCACTTTCACCTCCTCTAATTCCATATCTTTTAAGTTTATCTATTAATATTTGTCTGTCTGTTGTTTCGAATGCTCTTTTTAGATCAAGAAAAACACATAGAACTCTCTTTCCTTGGTCGGTTTCTTCCTTAAAATTATTTACAATCATATTTATTGCACTTTCACACGAATGGTTCTTTCTGAATCCTGGGGGTGGAATCGGCTAAGGTGATTTGTGATTATCACAAATGTGACAATCACTTGTGATCAAATAAATTTCTCCGTCTGCGTAAGGTGATCACCAAAAATTAGTTAAAACTTGGCATCACTTGACACTGACATGTGTCATTACTTGTTTTTTTGTATTGTTTTCGATTTGGGTAAAAGCATTTGAGAAGATAATGCACTTTTAGAAAATGCAAAGTACATAATATACAAATAACAAATAACCATTTTAACAATGTTACTGTCTAACAATATTATCTATTCGATTTGCGCAGCCAATAAATCGCAAACTACGTGAAAAAGCACCTGGATTTGACCAAATATTTTTCTGTGAGAGGTGCTTTTTGCCGTTTTCTGGGAGAAAGTATCCCTAAATATGGGACAGGGTTTAATGTTCTCGAGGTCACCTCACACACAGTATTTTGACCTATTGGTGCTGACTGCTGACGTCATTGCCAACTTCTTGTCACTTCTTGTAATTAACTGGAGAGTAGATGGAATGTGATATGCTAGTTGGCAAATGCAATTTGCCGTAGGGGTGTTGGATATATACTACAAAAATATCTACATATATCCTTTTGCATTTTTTAAGAATTTGTATTGTATTGTAGGTATTGTATTTATTTATTTAGTTTGATTAAACTATTTACATTTATAATAAGTTTATACATAATTGATTTTCTTTTTAATTAATAATTGGATTTAAGAAAATCTATCACAAATCTTTTAAATACATTTAGGCTGGTTTGATTTTAAATTTGGCTGTCCAAGCTATTATATAACTTAAAACCTTTATATATAAGAGAGTTATGTGTGTTCGCATTTAAAAAATTTGGAAGTCTTAAGTCGTTTCGATTTCTTAGTGTATATGGTTGTAAATCTCTAATAAAATGAACATAATCGAATAAATATTTTGGCATTACATTGTTTACTATCTTATATACAAACACTAAGACATTCATTATTATTCTCTGTTTTACAGATAGCCACTTTAACGAATTTAACATATAACTGATTGACATGTATCTATTGCACTTTAGTAAACATCGCATTGCTTTATTTTGTAATTTTTGCAGTCTTAATATTTTACTCTCCTTACATAAAAACAAAATAGTTGAACAATACTCAAAGTGTGGTTTTACAATAACATTATATATATTTATTGCACTGATAGTCGAAATTTGATTTCTAATTCTCTTCATAAATCCTATTTTTTTGGAGATTTTTTTACAAATATAATCAACATGATTTCCAAACAATAACTTTTGATCTAAAACTACACCTAGATACTTTATTTCATTTACTCTTTCTATTGATACATTGTCTATCCTAATATCGATGTCATCACCTCGTTCGTTCAGCACCATTAACTTTGTTTTTCCAATATTTAGTTTAAGTTTATTTTCATTAAGCCACTGGTATATAGAGTCTAAGTCTTTCTGCAATTTTACTTTACTGTCTATATCATTATTATTACCGGAGATGTGAACAACTGCATCGTCCGCAAACAAAGCCAATTTACTATATTTTAAAACGCACTTAAGATCGTTTATGTAGATCGTAAACAATAGAGTCCCCAAGACCGATCCTTGAGGCACACCAAATTCTACTCCAATTGCTTCTGACATTTTTCCGTTCACTTTTACTCTTTGCGTTCTATTTTTTAGATAGGATTCAAACCACTTTAATTCCTCGTCTTTAACACCGTATTTTTTCATTTTCAGAATTAGAATATTTCTACTAACAGTCTCAAACGCTCGTTTCAAGTCTAAAAACACACAATAAACACTTCTTTTTTTGGCTAGCTCTTCCTTCCACGATGTAATAACTAAATTGATGGCAGTCTCACATGAGTAGCCCCTTCGAAAACCAGACTGTAAGTCCATTATAAAACCGTTACATTCAAAATACTCGTACAATTGTTTGAATACCACTTTTTCAAAAATCTTTTCAAACAATGGCATGGCGTTCACAGGTCTAAACTCCTCACATTTCACTGTATTAGCTATTTTTTCAATTGGTGTTATCAAAGACTCTTTCCAGGTTTCAGGGAATTTACTGGTAGACCGTTAATAATTCTGCAGAGTATTGGACCAATGATATCGAAATGATCCAAGTAGATACTAGGACTCATAAACTGGTAATCGCGTTTATTCTTTATTTTTTTTTATAGTTTGTTTCACATCAGTTAAGGTAACATTTTTAAATTTGAACACACTTTCCACATCTTCAACGTGGTTAACGAAAGGAGTCGACGGAATGGTATTTACAATGTCTTCGACACTCTTAACAAAAAATTTATTGAAGTTGTTTGCAATTATTATATTATCATTACAAGTTTCCGTACCAAATATAACACTTTTAATTTCACTTTTGTCTTGTTTAAGAATATAGTTTTTTATGTTTTGCCACATTGTTTTTTGATCAAGGGAACCAGATATTTTGGACATTACATATTCGCGTTTACGTTTAAAAATTTCTTTTTTGTATTTATTTCGAATGGCGGTGTAGTTGTTTCAATCTATTTCTGAACCACTTAATAACGCTTTCGAATACCTACTTCATAATTTTCTGATTCTTGAGATTATTCAAAGAACTATTAAACCACTCATTTCCACCGGATTTCACTACTTTATTACGTATAAATACGGAAACACTTTCATTAATTCTCTTTAAAAAATTATCGGCTAAAAATTGTGTGTCATATGTACTTTGTAGGTTAATTAGATTGGTCTCTAAAACTTGTCCGAAAAAATGTTTTTTGTATTCAAAGTAGGGAAACACCTTCTTCTGTCTTTTATTTGTATTGCATTTTATTTCAATTACAATCGTTTCGTGATCACTGAGTTTAAGTTCTTTTACGGTTTTTGCTGTAATTGACTGACTGCTATTTGTAACAACGTAATCAATTAGTGTGCTTGAATTTTTTGTAGTTCTAGTCGGTTCATCAACAATTTGAAAACAGGCATTATCTTTTATAATTTTTTCGACATCTCTTTTATAAATACTGTTAGGGGAAAGCCAATCGATGTTAAAATCTCCTACTATTATGGTATCACTATTTAAGTCATAGAGCTCATCCATCAATCTACCAAACTCATCACAGAAATTTCTACAGCTTGAACTAGGGGATCTGTACATACCAACAATCACGCAGGAAGAGTTCATAAAATAGAAGGTGTTCATTTGGATTTTCCACCTCCAGTATGTTTAGCTCAATTCGGCGATTTAATCGCATCAGTCGGACAAAGAAACACCCCATCGTTATTTTTATTTTATTCCTATTTACTTTCAGATCCAAAAAAAATAATTGCAGAGGTACAAACACGTCCACTTTCGCTTAACACATCAAAATATACAAAAAGCACTAAAAATCAACATGTAAGTGACAACTAAACTGCTGTCACAAGAAATTATCACAAAAATGTGATTGTCACCGGTGACAATCACCTTACGCAGACCAATTTTGTTGATTGTGACTATCATTTATCACAAATCACCTTAGCCGATTCCACCCCTGACTGAATGTCAACTATTAATTTATTTGCTTCGAAGTAATTATTCAACTGTTTAAAGACAATTTTTTCAAACACTTTTTCACACAATGGCAACGCATTAACCGGACGAAACTCTTCACATAATTTAGTATTG